>CM077306.1:43500000-45950000 GCA_039655065.1 Glossophaga mutica | reverse complement strand
AGAAATGATTGAGTATGGTCACAAAATAGAGGAAAAAGTGAAGGCTCTGAAAAGAGCCACAATAAGGAGAGAATGAGGTGAAAAACAACAACTTTGGATGTGAGTCCTGGATGGTGGGTCAGGCTCACTCTCTAGATAAATGGATGGTTTTGTAGAGTAGCCACCTGGCATCAGATTAAAAACTGGCTTAAGAGAAATCCAAAATGAAAATTCTGGGTTCCATATGAGAGTTCTATCTGTGGATTACAAATGTCTAATGTAGTTATTATTTTGATGTGATAGTTCTAAAAGTTAAAAGAATCATAAAATATACAATATCCCTATGGGTTTTGGATAGTTTCACAGTTGAAGATTTTTACTTAAAAATATGGTTACCTCCAGAAGACACTTAGGAGATACAAGAGAGTGAAGAAAAACAATACCTTCTTCTGAAAATAAAAAAAAATATGATGTGCTTTAACATCTCTAAGTGCCACTTGGAATTTCCCTTTGAACCAAGTAACAAGTGCTCCCAGCCTTCTGCACACTAGGTAATGTGGAATCAAATCCCCTTCTTGGAGGTGGGCAGGTCCAACACTTTCTGGGAATGTTGACATTTCGCCAGGTATGAAAAAAAAGACACTTGAAATTGCCGATATAAGCCACACATATGGAATATTTAAATGTGTTCATTGACAGAATTTTTAAAATTATCCATTTTTATTGCAATATCACTATCTCTTAACATCTAGCAACCACCAATAGTTTTCTTGACTAAAAAAAAAAAGTAAAAGCAAAAATAAAAATAAACCTAAAAAGGTGACTTTATCCCAAGACTTCTGAATATAGGCACCTTGTTAAATTCTACTTTCCTCACATATAGGGGGAGAAAGAAGGACCCAGCTAGAGAAGGAACTTGCTCTTAAGCTATCAAATTACACCACGCTCTGTGGAAGGGGCCAGCCAGCATGAGGGTTTCCAGTGTGAAAAGCCACATTCTTGGAGGCTGCTCTATGGTGATGGATTTAAACAGAATTGATAAGGATGACGTTTAGAACTATGCATGTAGCCTTTGATTACAGATATAGCTAGTCTCTTTACCAAAAAAGTATATCCTCCACATTTTTTTTTCAAAATTCAGGAGAATGTATACTCCAATCTGATGAATTTTGTGGCCTTCTATTTGATATATTTGATTTAACATCATCATTATTACTATACTGTTCAACTAAAATTGTTTGGTAATCTATCCAGGATAAAAGTGATCCACTTAAGAATAAAACCAACTGGTAGACGAGAAGGTTAAATAATGAAGCAACAGTAAAATTGCTTTGTAAAGGCCACATTAATGCTGGATTTTATTTTTTAAATTTTGCCAAACAAAACACCAGTGTTTGTGAACAAGCCTGTGCTAACGTGACCTTTAGAGCAGTGACTCTCAACCAGGGATGATTTTTTTGGCAGGGGATGTTTGGTAATATCTGGAGACATTTTTGGTTGTCACAGCTGAGGGTAGGGTACTAATGATGTCTAGTGGGTAGAGGCCAGGAATGTAGCTAAACATCCTACATTGCACAGGACAGCATCCCACAATAAAGATTTATCTAGCCCTAATACTAATAGTGCTAAGGCTGAAACTGCTTTAGAGGAACACACCATTAAAAACTATACTTTTCTCATCTTTAAATAACTTTAGTAAGTACTATATGCCAGTAATCTAGGAATGCTCTTCTCAAAACATGAGGAAAACTCAGTTTTCATATAGATCGTTTTCAATATACATACAAACGGCATTTTTTTAAAAAAAGTATTCCATTACATTAAAGAACGAAAGTGAAATATATGGCAAATATTTATCGCACATGTTTATTAAACTAAGGTACATTCACCAAGCAAACCACACCTACAATACTTCCCCTTGTTTATCTAATATGTAATAGAACATCAGGTCATGAATTAGTGCAATTTATGTTCTATCTCAGGATAGCTGATTAGAAAGATGCAGTTATTTTTGTTTGAAGGTAGAGCTGCTGCTCTGCCCTCTGGCTCACTTTGAAAACTGATGGTTCTGAAAGCTTAAGATACTATTTTTACTCTTCTTACTTGGCCCTGACTTGTATAACTATGTTCTTGCTTCTCATTTTCCTTGGTTTGGTCACATTGGTAGAGAACGGATGGGCAAGTGTGCCTGTGTTTAGGATGGGGGGAGGGTCGGAACCACTCAGACAGGCTCAGATAATTTCTCTTTCAGGAATTTCTTCACTACAAAAACCAGAATTTACAATTTCACAAAATCAGATTTTCCTTTTAGATATGTATTCTTAATTAAACACACAATCTCTTCCTATGAACATGTTTAAAACAAGGGAAGTGATATCTCAATATGTGGGGCCCTAAAATATTTTTATTCAGGCTTAAGTTTAATTTAGAAGAAAATTATGAACTGCACTCTGTTTGTAATTACACTGGATGAAATAAGATATCATTTTAAAAAGTTACTTAAACACGATTATGTCTCCCTTAGCATGAGAGCTAAGATAGATCAAAGTGAAATCAAAGAATATATTTTTAAAAAAAACATTAATTTGCATGAATCATCTAGAAGAAAGCCGTAGAAAAGTGTAAACGCTTATCTCAAAAAGGATCATCATAGAAAAATAATTTGACTTCACTTCAATAAAATAAAGGCAAAATTTTTTAAATTGCCTGAAGCTGGTACTGAGCTCTTCCTTAAGGCAGGTGTTGTGTGGGTGGATGAGTAGATGTCCCTGTTTAGACTGCTGCAGTGTTTTGTGGTTCCCCTTCCATGAAGTCTTCAAGATTCCACCTGCTGAACTTGTCGAAATGACTTACGTTCTATCATGCCACTATGCATTTTTACACTTGCTCTACACAGAGGGAATGTTCAGTCAGGGTTGCATTTCTCTAGAGAACAACAAGACCTGTAGATGCCAACTTTCTTCTAACATAGGGATAAATTTTCACCAGTTACAGTGTGCTGTAAGTAATCTTAGCTATTTTATCACTCAACTGAGTCAGACATAGACTGCCAAAAGCATTTCTGCATTACAGAACTATGAGCTTTGAGCTTTGGGGGGTTAATTAAGAGCCTGACTGTGTTTGGGTATACCAGGCTTTTAGATGACTCTATTTGGAGACCTACAGTTATATATTTCTTTTCTTCTTTGTGGAATAAAGAGAATAAGGAGTGTACTATTACCAGCAAAGAAAGTTTTTAGCTTTCTTCTGATTCCTAGGAAATTTTCTTTAAATTTTACTCTAAAACTTGGCAGTCCCCTTGATCATCTGGCCCCCAAATATTGATTCCTTGGTAATATCATCTGCCTATTGCAATGAGAAAACCAAGAAGGCGCTTGGGCAGTTAATATCCCTTAGAGATCAGCCAGAGCTGGAAGTACTTTCAGAGGTGTTTTAGTTTATACCTTCTTTCACAGGCAAGGAACATGAGGGTCAGAGATTTTAATTGCCTAAATCCTTAGAGCTCTTCTGTAGCAGAGCCAGAATTAGAATTTAGGTTTTTAGCTCTTCAAGATAGTAACACTTAAGAGGAGTGATACAATTCCATCTGTGCTGTTGCAAAGGGTAGGACCTCCTTCCTTCTTTCTGCTACTTGAACAACAATTTTAAAAAAAGAGAGAACTGATACAGAACAGCCAATATCTTTAAAACAAAAGCTCATTTCCATATGAATGCAAGATTAAAACAGGCTCAAATGCATGATGTAGTTTATAAAATGAGTGTCCCACTGTGTTTATCCAGTTTTACGAAGATTCAGAATCCTCCAGTTTCTCAGAACAACATCAACAGAGGGGCTAAGTTTTATTTCATCTATTTTATCTCCAAGTGGAAATTCTAAATTATACATATAAAGTCATAACCATTGTTAAAAAATTACAAGGAGGTCCTGGCCAGGTAGCTCAGTTGGTTAGAGCATCATCTCAATATGTCAACGTTGTGGGTTTGATCCCCAGTTGGGGCATGTATAAAAATCAACCAATGAATGTGTAAAAAGTGGAACAACAAATTGATCTCTCTCTCTCTCTCTCTCTCTGTCTCTCTCTGTCTCTCTCTGTCTCTCTCTCTCTCTCTCTCTCTCTGTTTCTCTCTCTCTCACACACACACACGCATTAACCCCTCTCAAGTCAATAAATAAAAATTAAAAAAAATTAAAATGAAAGTGAACCTTGGGCCCTGGCTGGTGTAGCTCAGTGGATTGAGCACGGGCCTGCAAAGCAAAGGATTGCGGTTCGATTCCCAGTCAGGGCACATGCCTCGGTTGCAGGCCAGTTCCCAGCATGGGACACACAAGAGGCAACCGTACATTGATATTTCTCTCCCTCTCCCCCTCTCCTACCCTTCCCCTCTAAAGATAAATAAATAAATAAAAATCTTTAAAAAAAAAAAAAAGAAAGTGAACCTTGGTTATAGTTTATTCCTAATAATGTGTAGAGTCAATGTTTTATAATTTAAATATCAACGATACCCATTTTAAATATGTCAACATATTAAAATAGCCAAATAAACTTGGTAGCATATATGGAATAAAAATATATACTTTAATGATAATAGCATGAACTGTAAGGTTTCCTTGGCAATCTCTATCTATAGAAATGGCAGCAGTAGACATTAATAACCCTCTAAAACTTAGTTTCTTTTACTAAAAATCATTTAAGTAAGCACATATAGTTCAAATTTTAGATCACTTGAAATAGTTTATTCTGAGAACTCACATACCTAAACTTGCGAAAGGGTATTTAACGTTGGCATTGACTTGTTGGCTATTTATGCTCATTGGAGGGGCAAATGATTATGAGTGTAACTGCAAGTGGTTGTGATATTGCTTGCCCCCAAAGGAGTTGTAAATGCACAGAATACCTTTTGCATTCTGAGTAAATCTTTGGCATCTTTTCAAACAGACTAGCCTTCTAGCCATTATAATCTGCCTGCCCTGCTATGACCCTAAGATGCTTCTTAGTTGGGCAGCACTGTGGGTTTGAAACATAGAAGTTTGTCATTTTCCCTGTTACCTATTTTGCAAAATTCTTGGTGGCATTGCCTAATCGCCACGCATTGTCAAAACTATCTGGTTAAACATATGATGTCTAAACCTGAATTCACGTCCAAACTGGACTCTGCAGAATTTCAGAGTGGTCTATATTATTCTAACTTCTTTTACTCTTTGTACTATAGAAATTTGTCAATCTATCTCAATGTTACTATGTTCAATTCTTGCATTTTTAAAATGATTTATTTATTTTTAGAGAGAGGGGAAGGGAAGGAGAAAGAGAGAGAACATCAGTGTGTGGTTGCCTCTCAAGCGCCCCCTACTGGGGACCTGGCCCGAAACCTAGGCATGTGCCCTAACTGGGAATCAAACCAGCGACCTTTTGATTTGCAGGCTGGCACTCAAACCACTGAGCCACACCAGCCAGTGTGAATTCTTGCATTTTGAATCATACAAATTGGAGCACAGATGTCACCAATATGAAATTACTCCACACAAGGCAGGAACACATTAAAAACCAAGGTATTCTCTAAAACAATGTTTCTCAAACTTTAATTTGCATAAATACGACCTGAGAATATTGCTAAAAGGCAGATTTTGAGTCAGTAGATCTGGAGTGGAATCCGAGAATCTTCATTTTCAACAAGCTACTAGGTGATGCAGATGCTTCCGATCCTCTGTGGGAAGGCTGTAAAAGACACACCAGACAAAAAACCAAGCAGCTGACTTTAGCAACTTACTCTTTAGGATGCGTAGTTCTATAGCAGGTGTGAAAAATATTTTCATCCTCCTTTATAGTAACTCTTCATTTAGAGAAAATTGGGTAGGAAAGCCCGGGGCTGCCAAGTGTGGACATACAATGAAGAGATGTTCCTTTTTCTACCAACCTGAAACTTTGCAGGTTGGCTCCACCAGGCAAACCCTGGGAGCCTTCTATGACAGTGTCTGCATTCTAAACTGGAGGAAACTTCCCTACAGCTAGCCTAAGGAGTCTCAGGTGGAACGGTCATATGGTGACAGATAAGGATGTCTGGGATGACTTTCCAAAGCACGTCTTTGTACGACTGTCAGAGGACACCCATTATGGATATAGATAGAGTTGGGTGCATTCATATGCAAGTTTGTCAATATACATGGATATGTGTGCATATGTATGTGTATGCATGTTCCTATTCCAAAGCAGGAAAGAGAAAGGAGGACACCGTTGTTTTTAAATGAACACCACAGAGAGAACATTATTAACACACCATCATAACTGGGTTTGCATTTTCTCTTCAGCACTGATAATGATTCCCATCGTCCAACCAATTGTCGGTTCTTCATGTCGGTACAGCTGTTGTTTGCCTGCTTGCCTTCATCAACTCTTACCTCCCTACTGCCTTAGATAATGTTTCCTGTTTATGTCTGACACGGAATTCCATTTCAGTAAACTTCTCCAGAGAGGTTCCATGAACCTGAAAATGTTTAACATGACCATTGGGTTAAATTATCTGTGCAGTGTACCATTAGATATGTAGTGCCAGACAAAAGAAATAGTTCATCATTTTATCGTTCCTAAACATGTTCCCATTGAAATGAATGAAGTGATGAGAAAGTAAAGGAGAAATAAATTCAGTAGTTAGTACCCTGGTGAGACATCAGCACATGTAACTTAGAAAACTACCTTCGTTTGCTTTGATTACAGTCCTGTTATAAAACAGATCTCTATTATGCAATGCAATGTGAAATAGATGTTCTCTATCAAATACTAACTACCATGAGGATTTTTCCTCTTGAATCTGAGTAATTTATTTGAAGAATTTATTAAGAGTATTTTTGTCAGTCAATATTCATACAAGAATAAATATCCCCTATCTGCAAAAGATTGAATGAGGTAGTCAGATTAAATTTATTACCTTTACAGGAGTTTAATGTTAAATTACATTTTAAAGAACTTCCAGTAGAACTAAAAAATAAAAAATAAAAAGCAAGTACATTCTATTGTTTACTGGTACTTAGTAGACATAATATACATTTCATTATCAGCATGTACAAATCATTAAAAATAAAAAAATGAAAACACACTCATTTATTCCCATAGTAATCATACATGCTTTAATAACCTTGAGAAATGAATTAGAAAAGCCAGTCTTTAAAAACCTACATGCAGTACTTTATATGAAACATTCAGATACAATAGCCAGTGAATTACAAACCAACAGCTTCTTCTCAAGCATGATTTACAATATTATTACATTTAAATAAAAGTGACCTCAAAGTTCTATTTATAAAGAACTCTTCTTGGATTGCTACCTATGAGGGATATAAATGGATTTATATTTGGAGATGGTATATGTGTATGCTGATGCATATTTATCTGAATAGTATTTTCCCCTTTTTATCAGCTGTTTGAAAATCCTGTTTGAAATATACTGGTTTCCAAATACACATTTTAAAAACTGGATTCTTACTGTTTTCTCTTATAGCAGGCACATAAAAACATCTGTATTACACAACTGTTAAAATGAGAAAAACCTGTTTCTTCATATACTCTTGAAGTTTATGAAGCTGCTCATGGCATTGGTACCATTAAAATGAAGTGTTTTTCTAACCTGATTACATCGCAATATCGCACATCCCCTGGGCATTCTATATATTACCTACTCATATAGGTGAGAACTCATTCTCAGTAGGTTCGTACAACACACACACACACTCTCTCACACACACACTTGTATCACCAAGATCAAAATCTCTTGAATTGATTATTAATTGATAATGATACTGAAGGCATGTAACATGCTTGCTACAGAACTGTCATTAAGCCAACCAACAACAACATCTCACATTTAAAGAAACTGTACAGATTTTTTAAATTCTGAGGTTCTCTGTGAGATGCCATCATTGCTCTGATTGAACCTGAGCCCACAGGGGTTGGAGGCAGAGCACTGAGAATAGGAGTCAGGCCAAGAAAACCAGCCCCAGTGCCTTAGACTGTGGTCATGGCTCACACACTAGTACCCTGCGAAGCCTGAGTCATTCTTCATGGTGTGCATGGTCCATTTTTAATTGTAATGGAAAATGAATACTTGTGCAATTGCACAATACATGTACATAGGTTTGAACGTATCTACAATGAGTACCTTGAGGGCATATCCATTAACAAGACATGGATGGGTCTTAACAGTGCTCCATTGTTTATGAGATTATATTACAAAGCCTTTGATGAAACACAAGTTTAATACTGAGCTTCTGTGGTGCATCAGTTAATTTTCTTTTAAGTGATAAAGTACAATACCACTGTACTTTAGACAAATGACATATGGGAACAAAAATGACCTTGAAGAACATGGAACTGAAGAAAAGCAGTTATAGTTAACATTTAGAAAATACAAAACCATTAGTTTCATTGAAAAGTTTTCAGTTAAATGTAGTTGCCCAAGTAGTTATTTGTATTCTCTTTTAATTTAATTAATAGTGCAAAATATGACTTTATAAAACTGACTAGTTTTTAAAGTATAATATAATGGCTGACATAGCTTAGCTCTGGTTTCTCCAAGGAATGGTGGAGATACACGGGCAGCATGAGCCCATCCTTGCTGATATGGAAGTACTGATCTTTGAGAGATACACACACTCTTGCACTGCAGCTGGGCGCCAATGGACAAATCACCACTCTGGGCTTTGATGTCAGAGGCCTAAAGGACTCCTTTTCTTCTAATGTGTTAACATGGGAGGAGCTCAGCTTCACAACACTCTCATTACAGTCAATGTCTTTCTAATTTTTTCGAGGTCTATTAATGAAGGTGATGGCCAGCAAATGATCGAATTTGACTTATGCTCCACATCAAGTATTCCTTGCTCTGATGAACACTGTCTCTTTCAAATACTTTATCTCCTCCCAACACCCCCCAAAACATCACAGGAAGCTGCAAGAGAAACCAAGTGTTAGATGTTGCAACTAGATTAGAAATATGCATGATGTCTGCAACCAATTTCTAGAAAAGAGACAAATTCATGTTGCCTTGGTTTCTGAAGATGACTGATTCACTGTGATATATATTTTTTGCCAACTTCCCACCTTTCTCCTGGATGCAATTGCTGCAGGTTTTCTGCTTTTGGTGAAATTGCTATAGTCACTTACTAATTCCAAGGGTTTTTAGTAGATTTTTGGAATTTCTACACAGAAAAATCATGCTACTGTAAATAAAGATGGTTTTATTTCTTCTTTTCCAATATGTAAGACTTTCCTTTTCTTGTCTTACTAGTGAAGACTCCTAGCCCAATGTTGAATGAGAGTCTCTGAAGTCCCTAGGAATCCTCACCACCTCTCATTGTTGCTGGGCTTGCAGTCTCTCTTGCCACGTGGCTCTCAGCAGCTGTGTGACACCAGTCTCTGCTGACACCACCATACGGCCTTTTCCTGTGTGTCTCCTCTCTGTCTCCATCTCTATCACACCTTCTTGTAAGAACACCAGTCACTGGGTTTAGGTGTCACCCAGACACCCTCTGCCACCTAGTACCATCCTCCAATTAGAGGACAAAAATATGCAGACACCTGTTGTTACAGCCTCTAACTTCCTCTCAGGGGCTCCCCGCACAGGTGTGTTTCCTGAATCCATAGGAAATTGACACTGAGAGTGAAGGTGAAACCCATAGCTGATACTAGGTTTCCCCACCCTGATGTTCGGCTATTTTTCCCTTCCTGCCTACATCTCCCAGCACTGAGGGAAACACAGCACTCAGTCCAAACCTTCCAGGTTCCCACAGGTCCCGTTTCTGCATAAGTATCAGACAATGATTTGCTAAGTAATCCTATTATTCCCTTAAAAATAATAGAAGTGGATAAACATACATTTGGAAAGGCATCCCCTAGCTTCAATCACAAGCGGGCCTGGTGACGCGGTGAAGGTTGCTGGAGAAGACTCTGGAGAGGATGGGCATTTTAGCCTTTCCAATTCTGCCAAGTAACTGGGTTCCCACTTTGTCTGTTTGTCCAACTGTTCTGTTGGACACAGAACAGCGTGTCAGAGACTATTTGCCATGAATAAAGTATTTCTCTGCAGTTCATTTTTTGAATTCTTACCTTGAAAAGATTTTATTAAATGATTTTTAATGATAATGTAAGATAAAAGGTACCATGTTGTGGTTGTTCAAATCAATAAAGTTCTTGGAAGAGAACAGTTGTTGAATGACAAAGGGAAAAGTTTATTTCGTTAGCTAGCTCTGCCAAGCTGTATTTCACAGATATTGATTTAAGTGGGTTCTAAATGGAAAAAAGCCATAGCAGGAACCCACCCGAATACAGATTGAAAACTTCAAATCATGTAACTATCATTGTTTGGTTTAAAAAAAAAAGGTTGGATCGATGTTTCCAGCTATTCCACTGGTTAAAATATGTTTCATTTTCACCCTGTTCTTTATTGTGCTACATGGAAATAAATGCACTCAAATATTCTTGTCTATGTAATTCTTTCTGTTCCCTTGTCTTTTGAAGAGGATGGGGTGTTAATTTTACAGTATACAAAAAAGGATTTTCTTAATCCTCCATTATAAAAGGAGGAAAAAATAAATCCTCCCACTTTAAGGAGGGAATAAAATAAAAACCCTCCTATTTTATAAAAAGGCAGACCTATCCATTGAACCAAAGGAACAGCTACCTGGCCAAAGAATCAAAGACTGTTGACCCGGAGGCATGTGATCCAATGTTCACCACCGAAGCTTGGGTGGTTCATGAGGTACATACACTCTCACCCCACCAGGAATGGTGGTAAAGGCCAAAGTAGTAGCTTTGTGCTACTTATTTCCCATTTGAGGTTGAACACAGCTGATAACATTTGAATCTCATCTTCTGATGAGAGCAGAGAAAATGAATTGGCGCTTCAAGCAGGACACTTTCATCTCGTGAATGCAAATCTTTTGGCTCTCTGAGGCAACTCAGGATTCTGCTTATTATAAATGGAAACCAGTCTGTCAGGCTTCGGCGTTTGCACTGACAAGCACAACATCAGAGCATGCTAGGAGGAAATATTTTATTTTGTTTCAACTAATTTATTTCATGGATACACTTAAAACACTGTAGGTACAACAGAAATGTTGAAAAGCTTCAGATGGCAATTTCTGGTAAGGAATGGTCATGAATAAAAACAAAGTGGAACAACATGCCCTATTATTGCCTTCCTTTAGTTGGAATTCAAATAATCTAAGCTCTTGGATTTGGCCTTTTTGAAAAATATTTACACATATGAGTGAAATGTTGGTTTCAAATAAGATCTGTTCACAACCAGACTACTGAGCCCCAGCTACAATAAAATATTGGTAATCTGGGTAGTGTGCTAAAGAGGTGTGTAAGTTCTGGTTTGGGCAGTTGGGACATAGCCACAGAGCGGAGACACCACTCCTGCACTGACCCCTGAAGAGATTCACACCTGATGTCACCTGCTTGACACTTTGGGACAGTGGCCCTGGATTTTGCCTCTTCTCTCTGCAGTGTTATTGTGACCACTACAGCCAGCATTTACCAGTATCTTTAAGTTTAAATTTTCAGTCGAGGGCTGGTCCAGAGGATCTGGAGGGTTCTCACTTAAGTTGTATAGGTTAGGTAAGTGTTTTATATGTACTTCGTAGCTGGAAGCTGATTATGACAGGGTAATGTTGATAATAAGGAAGAATAATCAGATAACAAACACACCGTTCTCTTTTTGCATTTCCCCACCCCCTCTTTCCAAACACTAAAAGAGACAAAAAGAAAATACAAGCTAAGTTTATCTTTCTTTACCTCTGACAATTCAAGAAATATAATATTAAGTGAGACTATGTCTTAGGTGCTGGGAATATGATGATGGACAGGGCTGTGAAGATCATGCCAGAGGACACAGATGCTCCAACAAGCAGTTCCCATGCTGGGCATTACAGGACAGAGATGGGCAGCTCTGGCGTGGACTGTGCACAAGGCAGGGACACCTACACTCCCCTTGATGGGCCAGAGGGCTTCCTGGGGGGAGTAGCGTCTCAAATGGAACTGGAAAGCCAAGTAGGCATTAAGCTACATGTAGATAGGGTAGAATGTAGTAAGGGAGTTCTGGGGAGAAAGCATTAGAGGGAAGAAAGAGCATGATAGGGTAAAAACCTGAAGTTCATTTGGCTTTGGAGGGGAGAAGACAGAAATGGTGGAACAGAGTCTGGGAAGGGGAAGCCAAGTATGAAAGGATCTTGTTTACTACTTGAAGGAATTTAAACTTAAGTGAAACAGTTAGAAGGCTCTTGCAGTAATCTATTTTAAGTCTGTGTCTTGACTGTATGTGATGGTGGACACTGTTGAATGAAATAACTAAATTTTTCCTGCTTCTTTTCCCAAGTATCTTAGATATTATAAAATATGCAGAGATTCAAATAAAAAGGATTTATACATTATATTTCTCTGGAATTCAGTGTGAGGAAAACTTTACCACCAAATGTTTCTACATCCTTTTATCAGAAAATCAGAACTAGAAAACTCAGTGACTTTGCCTTGTAGGAAGCTCAACACACATTTTGTGCTGCGCCCCTTTAAGGTATCAAGTACATATTCTCTTTCATCTTTCTTTTCCTTTTCTTGTTGAAAAAAGTGTTTTGATATTAATGTCCAGAATTTTTTCTAGAAGTAAATGGGCAAAAATTATAATTATAATTTAAGAGCAAATCATTTGAAGTTACTAGGTTTTTCCTTTTTTGACCAATAATTTTAATTCATTTCATGAGGACAATTCTTTGATCAAGGCAGAAATCCTAGCAAAAAGGAATATCACACTTAAGTCTTTGAAATTCAAATATAACCAGTAGCTAATTATTCTTTACTGCTGTGGGAATTACTAGATAGTCAACTGATAGTCCAGAAAAGTAGGTAGGCAGGTAGATACGTAGGTAGGTAGGTAGGTAGTTACATAAATAGACACCAGAAGATACACAGAAAATGATCTGAAATATATCTTGAATATCTGTGTAATGCTTTTTCCCAATATTTGAACTCTATGTATGTATGTACATATAGGTGTATGTGTGTATAATCATATACATAATCTTATATTTGAAAAATATATCAATATAGCAGGGGCTTTATATGCCTTATTTGTTCATGCACTATGAACATATGAGGTCTGTCCAGAAAGTATCCAGCCACATCGTATGGAAAATAAAGACATTTATTGAAAAAGATAGAAGAAACATTGTACATAGGACAATGACACTTCAGTCCCCATCAAAGTAGGCACCTTGGGACCTCACACAGTTCTCCCAAATGCCATCAACTGCCCTGTCATATTTTCCTGAATCTTATTGATGGTCTGAAATCTATTCCCTTTCAAACGTGATTTTAGTTTTGGGAAAAGCCAGAAGTCACAGGGCACCAAATCTGGGCTGGATGGGGCTGAGTCACCTGAAAAATTCAATGTTTTGCCGAAAAATTCTGCAGGAGACATGATGCATGACGAGGTAGGTGTGTTGGCAATCACCAGTTGCCCATAGCTGCGGCCTTCTGATTCATCCAAATAGTGTCTGCAGAAGAATGTTCAAGCTTAACACAAAATGTGATGCAGATTCATTGCTCTACTTGCTCAATCATTTTGAATGCAATAGCCACACAGTACATGTGCTCACTCAATGGCATCTACTGCTTCCACATTAGTACAGTGAGGTTGTCATTGTTTATGCATGCACATTCCAGTGCACTGTCCTTGGCTTCCAGGTTACATCGATATCGCACAAACTGTTCTTGTTATATTAACAATGGCTGGACTTTTTCTGGACAGACCTCATATACGTATATCCCACCCTGTTCCCTGAAGGATTAATTGGCATGTGACAAGCGATGCAAATGGGCAAGTCCTTGTGACCTAACTACCCCAAACCACAAATTCAACCAAGCTGACAAATATTGGTAAGGAGACCCCCTGAAATTAACAAGAAAAGAGAGAGAGGGTGGGACAAGAATTTGTTACCTGGCCCTGCCTGTCCTCTTGGGGCATGAATAGATTTCACTCTTTAGCTTTAACACAGGAATAGCAGGCGAGATATGCAAAATACTCAAAACCAGACCAAAAGGATAGGAAAGTTAAGAGACTATGTATTCCCTGGGATGCTGTCTATATAAGGTTTTAATAGGCTTATGTCAAAATTTGGAAGAAAATTAAGAAATTTAATATTTTAATTAAACTAAATATATAGCACAAAAAAGTGCAACTTTTTACTCAATCACACATTTCACATCTTCGATAACATTCAATAACTTTTTAATATGAACTTGAATATATTATATTTAAATATTTTATTATTTGTAGACAGTCTTACAGCAACATAATTAATTCCTTCTCTTCATCAAAAAACTATAGTGAATTATTCTTTCAACTCAAGATTTTATTCCAGTATGATAAGACTATGTTTAAAATCTAAAAACAAATGCATCTCTTATTCACATTTATTTTTAAAAGGAGCCAAAAAGATAATCCCCTTTTCTGAATAATATAGTTCAGAAAGGCATAGAACATTCTTCAAAACTGCAGTGATAATTACAATAAAGAATAGAATTCATCTGATGACACTCCCCCTCCACACCCAGATCATACTAAATGCACCCTCCTTTAATTTGAGTTTAATTTCAAATCTCTGAAAAGGATGTAGTCTTAAGAAATTAGAGAGGAATTTAAGTTCCAATTCATAAAACATCATTTTCTCACATGGGACTAATTAGAGATCACATATTACAGCAATCTTTTAAATTAAATATTCTGAAGAAACATCTGAAAGAAAAACTGGGCAGGAGGCAGCGTGATGACAAATTAGACTCAACAATACTCGTTGCATGCTTTTCATTTTCCAGATTTTTGTAAGACATGAAATAAAAACTCTCAATTGTCCAAGAGGTAGATGATGAACCCATTTTTCTAAATAGGAAACTGAGGCACTACTAATATGCCTTACAATTGGCTGCAAAAATGGTCAGCAGCAGAACCAAGATTAGAAGCAGGAGGAACTGGTTGCAATCATGCACATGGCCGCCCACAACATGCCCAGGGAATGACAGAAATAATGTTGGTCCGTGCTCACTGACCGTGTCCCATCCTGCTCTATGACATGCACAGCTGATGGAAGTTTGAAACTCCCCTTAAAGCTGACAGCACATCTATTCTCCAACGTCAAACCCTTGAGATCAACGAGAGGAGTGGTTATTTACAGTGTTTAACCTCAGACTCAGGAATGGAGGCTACGTTAAAGCCACATTGAATATATTTCAATAAATGAGATCAAGACATGAAAAACAAAATTAAAGGATACCTAATGCATAAAAGAAAATTAGAACATCAGTTCAATATTTCTACTGTTATTCTACAAAGAGATATTTATGTGTACAATTAAAATTAAATTTTCAAACATTTGGATTTGAAATTTGACTCACATCCCTATGCTGTGAGCCTTGATCTGCATGCTCCTAAATTAGGAGGGAATAAACATAGCGTGCTTTTACTGGGTTTTGCATTGAACACATCTCTTTGTTGAATACAAAAAAATGTATCCTTACCTACAGCAAATAATTTACAGTGCTCCTCAAATAGGTTAAAGCACTGAAGAAAACTTTCACCAAACAGTGGTATTAGCCAAACAAGCAGTATAGCAGAATGGAGGGACACCTGGTCCGAGATGCTGCTTTGTCAGGATGCAGGAAAATGAACAACTGTATTGTCCTTTAGGCTTGTGAGAGTGACGTCCACAGGTGCCAAGCCCAGTTACTGCAGGAGGAGCCAGTACATTAGTGATACACTCACATAGATGACACACAGCGTTATCCAGTTTATTCTTGTGATTGGCGGCCTGCGGTTACCTGTCACATGGAGGATGACACTGGAAGAGAGAATGCCACTAGAGTTTTGGGCCCGAGCCACATAGAGGCCTGCATCTGCCCCACATACCTTCGGAATGAACACCAAATGTCTTGTCTCCTTGTGGAAAACCTGTAAGTGTCCTTCTGAAGACAATTTCTGGCCCTTCTTGTACCTGAGGCAGAGAGTCAGTTTTTAAAGTCAGAATCATTGTTTATGCACATCATATCCAATTTCTAAAAACCATTGCACATAAGCCCATCACCACCACAGTATTTTCTAGTGAGAGCAGGAACTTTGCAGCTAACACAAATGCCAACGGGGCTGTTTATCCTTTGGGCAGAGGTTGGCAGGTGGTGTGCAGAGAAATGCCTGATTCACTCAGACAGTGTTTTTTAAAAATTGATTTTTTGACACCATTTAACAATTGGAATGCTGCATATGAAAATTCAGACATCAGCTACTCTCACAAAACCAGACCATCTGGTCATACTGGGGTCCATCTTGCTCCTGGCAATTATCTAGAATGGGAACTGGCCCCTCTTATTTGGTCTCCCTCATTCTTCCAGCTGCTATGGACCAGCAGTCTGGAATCCACATTGGGTGACACTCATCTGCCGCAGTATGTCATCCCATAAGACCCACATGCCAATGCAAACATGCTGTTTTAGAGGAAGGTACTTATTATACAGCATTTCCTACGGAATGAGTTCATTTAATTAATGAATTAATTTTTATTAGAAGGAAACTATTTCTAATTATAAAAGGCATTTATGCATTTGGATTATTACTGTTAATGATGTTTCTAAAAGTTTCCTGAAAACATGAGTGCTTGGCTGCATCTTTTTAGAAAGCAAATAATTTATTTTGTTTGTTCTAGATTCTTATTTATTTATATCCATGTCCTTCTATACAAGAAGTGTGACAAGCCTGAATTATTTCCTGTTCCCACTGTCTAAGCAATAATTTGTCATTTTTCTGATGTCCTAAGAATGTATGACATCTTGCCAGTTGTTAATGGAGCAAAATTGCAAATCTGAGGGCAGGATCTTTCTTTTCACGATAGTTCTTCAGTATTATAGTTGCAATAGTTCCTTAATAATATATTCTAACCAAGTTATTTGTTATGTGGACAAAAACAAGAAACACTTCAGACAACATTTTTCTTTAGGGTAAATTGGTATTTAATGATGAATTAAATATCCTTTAAATTCATAAATATGAAATTCCTGATCTGTAAAAAACATGCAATTGTAAAAACAACAAAATAAATCAACAGGCATATAAATGGCTGCACTGTAGCAGAAGTGCAGTTTCTTTTCATCAGAGAAACCAACGCTTTCTCGTAAATTCTTTAGGTAACCGCTTCACACTTCAAGTACCTTCCGTGCACACACACAATAACTGAAACTGAAACTAATATCTACTAAAACATTACAATAAAGAAATGCTATTTTATTTAGTTCAGAAATATAAACTCATTCCCACAAATTCATAATTTTGTCCTCAAATAAATCTACTTTAGGATGAAAAGTTTCTAAATGTTTAAAATTAGTCCAAGTATTGGGAGTGTTAAAACTGCCTTTACAACAACAGAATGTGAATCGAAACTTGTATTCTGCAGTTGACTTCTATTAAAACAAATAGGCTAAAAAAGAAAGTCTCCATAGTGAAATCATACTGTTCACAGGTCAGTTGTACCATCTTTCAAAAATGGGTTTGTTACCTGTCACTGGGAGTAACTGTGAAAGAAATTTTTATTCCATCTCTCACATTGAAGAAAGGTATAAAAAGAAATCTTAGTGAAACAAACAAATTCTGCAAAAGTGACATGAGTGACTATTGAGAAGGGAAAGAAAGCGGAGATACGTAAATGAAAGAAAAGGGAAAAACCCAAATTCTTATGTTTTTTAATTGAATAAGAGATGTTAAACCAAGAAAATTTCATGCTTATGTAAAAATAAACAATAGGGGAAAACTTCAACCTATCATCTTTAGAAATGTGGAATGTTAAACTAATAAAAAACAGCACAAGTAAGTTGCAGTGCCTTTGGAGTTTGTTAAATTATTATTTCATATGGTTACTTTTTTCCCTTCAGGGTATTAGCCATGCTGCTATTAAAATGAGAGCCAGGGGGTTGATGCGAGGTTGGGTCATGCAGAGTTGCAGTGTCGCAGGAAATTAATCAGCTACCCCTAAACCTTTCAGTTAGTGCACATAAATGGCTTGCCCAGTGATTCAACTTGTTTCTGCTTATGGCTTGTCATTATAGGCTACCCACCATGTCAGTGTAGGCTCTGGAAATCCTGTTACTTCGACTTCCAAAGTCACTGGAGAACCTTCCATGACAGTTACGTTAGACAGGAGCCTGGAGAAATTAGGTGCCTGGCCAGCTAGGCTGACCACACTGTTCTTTGCTGACGCACTTTTAATCTCTTCTTGGGGAACCATTTGCCTCTGATAGGCCCGGCTGGGGCCTAATTGAAACCCCAGGCCCGAGAATGCATCCTGGGAAGCATGCAGCCTATCTTGGGTTTTAGTGACATTATTATCAGCATGCATTTTCTCCTGTGTTTCTAGCAAACTTTCCTGAGCCTGCAGGTGCTGTTGTAAAGCTCTCTCATGCAGTTCACTCGGCATGCTCTCAGGATGTTTAGCACTGATTTTGCTGATGGCAGTACTCTTCTCCAGCAGTCCTCCAGAGGTTAATGGGGGCTCAGCTTTGAACTGGGGGTGAGGCTTCTCAAAATGACTTGACAATGTTTCTCTCTGATCGCAAGTATCAGCAAAAGCAGCAGGTGGTGGAAGGCTCGTTTCCTCGGCCTCCCCTAGACAGCTGGCTGCAGTCTGCATCCTGTGGCTGCTTATGTGAAAGCTGAGGGAGGGGCTGGCATGTTCCTCAACCTCCATGTCAAATGGGGCAAGGGGGGAATCGGGGCTCCCAGGGAGTGGAGGCAAGGAGATGTCATCAGGTGAGACACACTCATGTTCTTCTCCTGAAAGCATGTCTGCAGGCAGAAGCAGGCCTTGGGCTCCACCCTCTTTGCCAGAGGAGAGCTGCTTCAGGTCCTGAGGAAGCTGGCCCTTTCCCGTTCCATTGATGGCCAAGATAGCCGCTGCTTGCGCCTGTTCCTTCAAAACACAAAAGCCAAAGCTTTGCATTAGTCATTGCGTGTTCTTTCTCCAGGTCTCAGGCTGAGTGTCAGAGACACAATTTAAGAAAAGCTACTGTGAGTTACAGCTTGGGCATTACCGAACTGGAAACCATTTGTCTGTTTCCCCCAGGCACAGTTCCATCTCATGAAGGAGGAACCCGAAACCGACCTCCAGTAACTGACTGAAATGTGATAGACCTTGCAAAACAGGAGAGAGAAAGGCCTACTTATCATCTCTAATGGAGGGTTGGACTGGATAAATGTCTTTTCAAATTATAATCCGAGGAGTCTCCTTTCATCGGCCAATTCTGCTAAGGATTATTTGCACTGCAGCTGAACACAGTTCCTAAACATCAAAGGCTCCCTCCTCAGGTTGTCTCTTGGACTCTACTAGAGTGATCCCTCTCCCTTCTCAGGAAAGCCATTCTTTTTATTTTATTTTTTTATTATGGTAAAAGAGACATAACATAACATTTAGCATGTATCCATTTTTAAAAGTTCAGTTAAATGGCAGTAAGTACATTCACTGTGCAAGCAGCATCACCGTTCATCTCCAGGACTCTTCCATCCTTCCGAAGGGAAACTCTGTGCCCTCTAAACACGGCTTCCCCATTCTCCGTGCCCCCAGCCCCTTCTGCTTCCTGTCTCTATTTTACTACTCCAGGTATTTCACAGAGAGAAAGTTATTTTTAATAACTGGCTTTCTTTTCTTAAAGCCCCTTGGTTTTACTCTCACATTGAGAAACATCGACTGGGAGCCGGTGATAGGCTCAGCACTGTGCTGGGCATTGGAGAGAGAAAATGGTGAGTAAAGGAAGTGCAGTCAGTGTCTGCCTCCATGGAGATGATAGTCCAGTGGGGGATGTGGATATTAACGGAACCATCGCACGTTGTGACCTTTCACAACAAAACACAGCAAGATACACTAGAGGAACACCCACCACTTAACCTTTCTGCCCTACGTGGGGTGGAAGGCATGCTAGGAGACCATAGATAGCAGCGCATCACCTACTGCTCTCACTGTCCTGTTATTTCTCCTCACTAATCCACATCCATCTCTGCTTGAAGAAGAGGCTCAAACACACCCTCTGACACAGACTCAAAAGAATATTGAGGCTGAAGGGAGCTTATCAATCCCGACCTGCTTGTTTTACACATACTTCTTTCTTTGCTTTTCCTCAGCATTCTGGTTGCGTTTTCACTTAACAATTACTAGTTTTTCTTCCATTGCTACGCTTGCACATAAGTTACATCTTGCCTTGATTTTGAGTTCTTTGTTTTAGCATGTGGTTCAGCTCCTGACATACTTTTAAGTGATTTTTGAGAAATAAATGTGTTTTTAGGTTGAAGATTAGAAGTAGAAATAAAATAGTGCTTCTTCTACAAGCCTACAGACATGACTTATTCTCAGAGAAATCATAAACCCAGCTTAGAGAAAGTGGGTTTTTTTCCAGCCATTTAACAGAAGTTTAAATTCTGAGTATAAAAGCCAGAAATTAACAGTCCCTCTCATTAAAATCTAAGTAAGTAAGTAAGTAAGTAAGTAACTAACTAACTAACTGACATATATCCAGTAGGGAATGCCTCTCCTTCGTTCAGTTTTTCTATTACAGCTCAGCCCTGCCTCTTTTTCTTTCTTTCTGAAAGTCGAATGTTCATGTTCCTTTTCACAGGGATGTTGACCCAACTTCCTATTCAATCTAAAAATCTCCTCTATGACATCTGGCAGCCTTTGCTTGAACACTTTTCCTAAAGGGTGCTTTCTTCAAAAATAATTTTATGCTTTACTTGTGTTAAGAATATCTTTCTATATTTAGCAAAGATCTGCCTTCCTTCATTACCCACCAATGGATCTGCATTGGCCACCTTGGAGTGACAGCTTTGGCCGCCTGCTCGCCTCTTAAAACAGCCCTTTGACTGTGTGGAGAATTGGTCCCACAGCCCCCTGAGTCTCTTTCTGCGGACTGAGAATCTCCAAGTCTTCTGCCTCGACTCCTGGACTTTCCATCACTCGGATCACCCTCAGGGGTGGGCTGTCCTACTCCTACTGGTCTACAAGCTGCTTCACAGGAAGGCAGGGATGTTTGCTGAGCTAAGGATCCTCCAGGGGCAGGCAACTCCTTAATGACTTCTTTGGGTAACCTGTGGTTCTCCAGAGAAGAATAAAGTTTTTAAAATGTCTGAAAATTTTCAAAAGGGGAGAGAAACTTGAATAAAAGTCCCAGATAGTCTCCCCACTCTTCACTTCCTCCTGGAGAGGAATGGACTGACTTACTTGAGGGTTTAGAAGAAGAGACTGAACAATCTCAGCTGTGTCTCTTTGATGTCCTCTCTTCTGGAACTGCCTTCCACCAAATGGGCACATTTACATTGGCCACAAGGCATGAAAAACCCCTGTACAGAAAGTCTGTGGTTGTCTAGCTATGCACCCAAGTGGCTGGGTAGACAAATCTGCCTAAATCAGAAATGAGGTTTTGGGAGACCCTCTAGATAAGTCCGAGTCATGTCCTCCAGTCCAGCTTTTACTGGTTACTGATTCCTGGCCTCTGTGTCTCACTTTCTGACGGTGCCAACTCAAGAACACAATCCAAGAATATTATTTTTCACTCCATACAATTTCTCAGGTATAAAAATACTGCCTGTAGAAAATAACACTACCAGTTTACTTCCACTGACAACAATAAGAAGAGAATTTTCCAAAATCTTTTTTAGAAACTTTCCAACTTATTACTATTCCCCATGAATATGTTTATTTCCATTATTTATTTACTTTCCAGAATACTAAGCAAGCAGTAGAAACATCATCTCCTTGTCTATATATGTTTTTATTAAAGTGCCAGTATTAGTTCTTTTTTTGTTATTTTTTATAAGAACCATATGGGACTATTGATTCATACTGAGTTTTTAATCAACTAAAATCTCCTACTTTCTCTGTCCGTGAATATCACTGATAAAAATGCTGAACATGGCACAGGTTAGGACAAGGCCAGATGTCCCCCAAGGCAGGCACACTGCCTTCCAGTGTGACACTGAAGAACTACTTGACACTCTTGGGTACAATTATAACCCTACCAAACTCTCTCACTCAGCTCGCCTTCTTCCACTTACCTTGAGAGAGATACCATGAGTGAGTTTTCCCAATGA
Source organism: Glossophaga mutica (assembly GCA_039655065.1). Lineage (NCBI taxonomy): Eukaryota > Metazoa > Chordata > Mammalia > Chiroptera > Phyllostomidae > Glossophaga > Glossophaga mutica. The sequence goes on along the minus strand of CM077306.1, from coordinate 45,927,866 downwards.
CTTCCTGAAACCATAATAAATTTTGCCAACGGCACTAACCTAGAACTGCCCAGTAAATAATCATCTCAGAAAGCAAAATAAGGTGAGTTTAATACAAGTTTTTCTGAATTAATCAGGTCAGCTTTTGGCATTTCTGCTTTTAACTTCAAATGAAAATAAGCTTTGAGTTTTTAAATCATTATGGAATTTTATAAAAATCCCTTTTAAGCCTCACTGAGTTATACTTTCCTGGGTCTACTAGTTTTTCCTTTATGGAAATGGTTTCCAAACCTTCACAAATACCAACTATTTTTTTCACATTTTCCCACCATGAAATCATTTTTGCTGTCAGTAAAAAAAAAAGTGTGTATGTATGTGTGTGTGTCTAGAAAAAGGTAGTTTAATCTGTGTGTCTCAGCACCGATAGGTCATATCTGCATCAATCTGATAAATTCTGGCAACAAGGGTGGGAAAGTCTGATATAATTCACCGAAACACAGCTCACTCTCCATGTGTTTCTCCAATAGCCATGGATGCTCTTTGTATTTTTTGTTGACTCCTTTTTCTTTTCCCCTTCTAACTATATGGAGAAGATTAAGTTATCAAATCTCTATATATTTTCCCCTCAAAAATCTTACCCACTTTCATATCTAATGGCCAGTTAATGTTTTTTAATATTATTATTTTCTACCCTCACCTAAGGACATGCTTATTAATTTTAGAGAGAGAGGAAGGGAGAGGGGGAGAGAGAGAGAAGCATTGAAGGGTTGTCTCATGTACACACTCGATGGGGACCAAACCTGCAACGTAGGCATGTGCCCTGACCGGGAATCGAACCTACCACCGTTCTGCTTACGGCACGATGCTCCAAGCCATGCCAGCCAGAGCATGACCAGTTAACTTTTAATTAATCCTGAATCTATAGCCTCAGATCTTATCTCTGTTAGGATTTCTGAACTTCCAGTGCCATTAATAAACATAATTACTTGGATTTATAACCATTGCCATGTAGGCAAACAAAAGAAGTGTCTGCGAGACAGAATATAATGATATTCTACATCCATCAAACTGAGTGTGAAGCACCAATCTGCCAAGTACATAATACAGGAAGCCATCCATCTATGTGGCAAATTTAAGGAAACACCACAAGACTTTACCTTCCAAAATATTCAATAGGTAGTCTTATCTTAAATAAAATTAAGTGAAACTAAGTAGGAAGCAGCAAAAGAAAGATGGTGAACACAGGGCTGGGTCTATGAAAGGCATTTCTGAGATTCGGACGGGACTCTGCACAGCCAAGGAGTGACCTGGCACCTTTGGGGCACTTGGGTGGACAGCAACAACAACAACAACAAAGAGCAAAAAGGTGGTGAAAAACACTTTTTCTTCCTAACTTCCTTCAAAGTAAGTGTCTCAGGAACACCTCCCCCTGCCTACCAAGTGATCGGAATTAGAGAAGGAGGATCCAGGGACTGTGCTCACCCCGCCTGGTAAGGGCGCTTCCCTGAACTGCTTGGTATAAAAGCAATTCTATGCTACTGCTTTATCAACATTACGCGGGCACATGAACGCAAAGAGGAGGAAGGTCCGGCGTGGGGATCTGCGCAGCAGCTCCTCAGAGCTCCCTTTGCTCCTGTGGAAAGAGTCACACGGCTGAAATTCAGAGCACTGGGTTGCCTGCCCAGTTCTACCACTACTTTTCTGTGATTTTTGAAGGGAAAAATATTTAATCTCTTTTGGCCTCAGTTTCCTCAACTGTAAAATGAGATTTGATCAGATGATTGTTAAATCCCTTCCAGCACTAGAAGCCTATAACTGTAATTGCTGGCATCGCCAGCCTTCATCTTGTGCTGAACAGTTCTGTGACTTTAGGCGAGTCTCTTAATACTCTGCGCCTCCGTTTAACCCGAGGAGTTTCCACATATTACTGTGGATTTAGCGTCCGTCCTCACCTTGGGCATAAAACACCATCACTGATCTGTTAGCAGTGCAATGACCATGGCGTTGACTGAATTACCTAATTCCGCCTGCTGCATTTTGGGGTCAGAAAAATGAGAAGCACTTTACTATTTCCAGGAGAAAATCTTGTGATTAACACATTCTTGTAAGAATTTGGTGGGATTGTTCTTTCTGAGTTATGTCATTTTTCCGAGGAAGATCAACACAAGGTAAGGGTGTCAGAACTGAACTCAGAGATACCTTAACAACCGTTTTACCTGCCCACGTAGTATTTTAAGGAATCATTACATCTGACCTATAATATAAATGATATAGTCAGAGATTGAGATGTTTAAAAGTGGAGGGTCCTGCTGCCCTTTAACTTTGCTTTCTGTACCAGCTGTGCCAGAACGTATACGTGAAATTCCGTCAGTGGGTCCTTGACAGCTACAGCTGTGGACCTTCACCTTCATCCTAAGTAACTGGTGATCAGTCATATCCTTTAATTTATATTAAAATAAAAATGACTTTTCAGTGAAAGTAAATCTTGGGTTTGTTTTTTTTTTTTGTATTGAAAGGAATTTGTTCCTTTAACTTTTCTTCTAAGAAAAAGAATTGAAAGAAAAACTATTTTGATTAAATATAAATGAGGATGTTTGCTTTGATAGCAACAACTTTTGTTTTTTAGCCTTAGTAAATGTGTGGTTAACCATGTAGGGAAATGGGGAGAAATTTAAAAAATATGATGTTGGATTTAGTATCTGTTAGAAACTTAATTAAGAAAATGTAATGCATTTAATGTCATTCTTTATTATTTTTTAGTAAGTTTTATTTTCATTGTTATTCTTGGTACTTTTAATACATCTATTTGCCTTAAATGATACATTATTTTTTTATTATTGTTTAACTACAGTGTCCCCATTTCCCCCTCATCACTCCCCCCCTCCCCATTTCCCACTGTTTTCTCATAGGTTTTAATCGAAGGTGATTTTTGCTCCCCAGGAGATATCTGAAAATGTCTGTGGATATTTTTGGTTGTCACAAGTGGGTAGGGTGGGGACGGTTACCACTGGCATCTAGTGACTAGAGGCCAGGGATGCTGCTAAACATCCTATAATGCACAGCACAGCCCAAACAACAAAGAATTCTCTGGGCCAAAGTAGAAATAGTACCAAGATTGAAAAAAAACCTGATTTAGACCAATCAGAACAACCAAAGACTGAGATATAAGACTAGGGTCCCACAAGATGACCAAAGTTTGGCAGTTTTCCTGTGCCTCAGGAGAACCAGGGTTTAAGTACCTCAAGGTTACCCCACAAAAAAAGGCAGCTTGCTCAATGGTTCTTGCTGGCTGGTGGTTATATAATTGAGCTAGATCTTTACATACATTTAACCTGTGGAAAAGGACCTATAAAAAAAGGTCAAAGAACTGTATTAACCTCAGGGAAAGATAACTGTTTCCCCATGAGATAAGTACACCAGTGGAGAGATTTTTCTAAGTCTCAGGTTACAAAAAATATATTTTATGAATTTGGGGCAGTTGAGAATAGTGTTGATTTTGCTTGTCCCTTGGTTCCTTGGGGGAGGGGAAAAAAACAGAGGGAGCAGGCAGCTTGGCAAAGCAAGAAGTCCAGAGGTAATTATAGTCCAGAAGCTATGAATAGGGAGTGAGCAACTTAGGCTGAAAATCCAAAATGATGTGATTTAAATAATATGTTTGATATCATGACACATTTGCATTTTGTGGGTATTTGCAGTTTTTGCTACATGCTTAATTTATCTGTAATGCATAGGTTTTAAAGTAATTTAAATATTTCTCCAAATAGTTTAGTATTTCTATTTCAGTTGGATCCTTAATTTTTGTGCCTAGAAATATCTCAGATTCTATGGGAACAAGATACAATCTCATTTCATGTGTTAAGGTTTTCTAATGGGTACTGTAAACAACAAAACCACAGCTTGGTGGTATAATAAAGAGGGAGAAGTGAAACCTGAAGTTGGGATTGACTAGAAAAGGAAATGGGAAAGGCAGCTGCAGACAGGACAAACAGAGGTGGTTTGGGGTGACAGCACGGTGTTTGAATGGCTGTCCCACTGTCACTGTACAATGCTATGGCTCCAGGAGTCATTAGGAGGGGCTTAGAAGGAAACAGCAGAACAAAAGGATTAAGCACGGGGAAGAAAGGCAGTGCGGGATGAGGACACTCCCATTGCGTTCACATCAGGAGATTGGATTCAGATAAGACAACTTCAATTCACTCTTTTTTGTAATGCACAGTGACTTGAACCCCCAAGCAGAAGTAATCAGTAGCTGAAGCTACTTAGCTTTCTTTACCTTATTCAATTCTTCTTTGAATATTGGATGCTTGTTTCTTACTGGTTCTTTCAGTAGGTCAATGCAACTATCATGGAAATCTTCTGAATTCAGATTCCTCTTTAAAACGTCTCCCTGCTGTACAAAGAGATAGTGAGGGCCAGGGCCGAGAAGTTGGAGGAACACCACCACATAACCATCACTTGAAAGAAAACAGGTCACTGGCAACTGTTTAGTGAATGTATTCCACATGAGACCGATGTACTCCCACCATGTGACATATAAAATGATCCCTCCAAGCTCACAGTTCCCCTCTGAGAGACTTGAAGATGTACAACATACATGGGAGGGATGTGGTGGACAACGGAGAGCAAAGCATCAGAGAAAGCCACAGTTTTCAGGTTGTGTATCAGGAGTCAGGAGAGGAAACAGATCCTCAGGAGGTGAGGTGGAGGTGGGGGAGGACGTGATAAAGGTGGAACAAGGGAAGATGTATGGCAAATTCGTACGTACATTACTGGTGGCACTATAACTGTAAAAGATTTATGGAATGCAATATAAATATATATTAGAAACATTAACAATTGATATCATTTTATATATGTATGAAACATTAATAATTGCATACCTATTTACCCAAATCTGGAGAGTTTATGCACAGGAAATAACACAAGAGAAAGAAAAAGCTCTGCACATGAAAAAGTTTACTGCAGTGTCATTTAAAATAGCAAAGAAGTTAAAAAATCTAGATTCTTAGCCAAAGAAAAAAGATAATTTGGTTGAATTAAAAGGTTAGCAAACTATTTGGAATAAAAATGGTATGCAAATTTATGAAATGGAAATTCATATAGAAAAACAACGATGCTCGAAATTCTGCTCTGACCTGGAAGCGGGTCGCCTCGTCTCAGCAAGAACAGCAATCGCAGAGACCAGCACGGGTGTCCTCACATGTAACCCTGAGACCTGGAGTTAGGTTCCTCTATGTCCTCCATCTTACAGATGGAGGAAACCGGTTGCTCAGGAAACCGAGACTTGGGAAGATTAACTAATTTACTCAATATCAAAAATCCAATAATCTGAAAAGTTGGTATTTCTAGGCTGCAGTGTCTTACTTTAGAGCCTGTGTCCTTCATCACCTCACCATTCTCTCCACCTTAAATAATCAGTTCTTTCATCCAGTTGTAAAAACAGCACTAATCAAACCAGTTTTTGACATAACATAGAAAAAATATGTGTGTGTGTGTGTGTGTGTGTGTGTGTGTGTGTGTGTGTATAGTCTCTCTTTTAAGTGGCTTTTGCTTGGACATAGACAAACATATTTTCTCTATAGTTTTCAGCATTGATTTTCTTTTTAAAATTTTTTTATTGAATGTATCAGAGTGACATTGGTTAATAAAATTACATAGGTTTCAGGTGTACAATTCTATAATACATTGTCTGTACCCTGCTTGGTGTGTCCACCACCCCAAGTCAAGTCTCCTTCTATCACCATTTATCCCCCTTGGCCCTCTTCAACCTCCCACCAACTTTTCCCTCTGATAATCACCATACTGCTCTCTGTTCTATGAGTTTTTTTCTTTGTTTAGTCCCTTCACCTTTTTATCCAGCTTTCTAGCCCCGCTCCCTTCTGACCTGTCAGTCTGCTCTCTATAGCTATGAATCTGTTTCTACTTTGTTAGTTTATTTTGCTCATTAGAGTCCACATATGTGTGAAATCAAATGGTATTTATCTTTCTCTGACTAGTTTATTTCACTTAGCATAATGCTCTCCAGGTCTATCCATGCTGTGGCAAAAGGTAAGATTTCCTTCTTTTTCTTGCACAAGTATTATTCCATTGTGTAAATGTACCACAGCTTTTTTTATCCACTCATCTACTGATGGGCACTTAGGCTGCTTCCAACTCTTGGCTATTTTATCAATAAATAATGCTGCAATGAACATAAGGGTGCTTATGTCCTTTTGAATTAGTGTTTCAGATATATTCCCAGAAGTGACCCAGAAGTGGAATCGCTGGGTCACAAGGCAGTTCCAAAGGGATGCACCAATTTGCATGATCGGTTGTATTGTTATTCGCCAATAATGAACTATCAGAAAGGGAAACTAATAAAACAATCCCATTTACAATTGCATAAAAAAAAAATACCTAGGAGTAAATTTAACCAAGGATGTAAAAGACCTATACTCAGGGAATTATAAGACACTGAAGAAAAAAATTGAAGAAGACACAAATAAGTGGAAGTATATGGCATGTTCATAGACAGAAAGAATTAACATCATTAAAATGTCTATACTACCCAAAGCAATCTATAGATTCAATGCAATTCCTGCCAAGGTACCAAGAGCATATTTCACAGAACTAGTATAAATATTCCAAAAATTTATAAGCAGCCACGAAAGACCCCAAATAGCCATAGCAATCTTGAGAAAGAAATTTGGAGGAATCATACTACCTGCTATCAAACTATACTACAAAGCCATAGTAATCAAAATAGCATTGAGTTTCTATTCCATGAATGATGACAATGATTACTTTAATAATTCCATGAAGTTAAATGTTCAAGGAATATAATACCTGAAGACTAGTTCTATTTTTCTCTGGGGCCACAATTTGGAGAGGGGAAAACTTACATCCATTATTTATGAACAAAAACATAAGGCTACTTAATACGGACTTTAGTTTGACTTTATTGGCACACATTTATCCGTTAGGATATGATCCATTAAAATGTAAACAAGACATCTTATTTGTGTTCAGCCCTCATTCTTGGCAAAGTTTTTTTCTCAGCAGTAGTGGGAAAGAAACAGATTTAATGATCAGAAACACCCAGATAATTATATTAGAAAGCTGTGAAACAAATGTGCACATTATATCCCCTGAGAACTTCCTTTAGAACATCTTTGCACCAGAAGACATTTGATCAACACATTTTTTATTTATGCCACTTTATAATACATATTCTGAGAAGACATTACCTTCAGCTTTTCTTCGAGCTCTGTGAGAGAACCACATAATTCAGTAATAGATTCAAGAACTTCTTTGTGTTTGGCCACTATTTTTTCAGCATATTTCTGCCCTTCTTCAAAACCTGGGAAGAAGAATGAATAAATTTACTTTTAAAGGTGAATTCCTTGGCAGAAAAAAAAAAAAAAACTCATCTCCCCATTGTCTGGTGTAAGGGCTGGTAGGTAGTAACTGCTTAATAAATACAAATTGAACAGATCAATAAAGGCATTTTTTGAGAACCAGATATTCTAGAAAAATGGTTACATTTACTGTACTATGTCTCTTTTATGAAACCTAAATAATATTGTTGTATTAATATTCTTAAAGCTTACTTCTAATCACTTTTCTCTTGTTGAGAACATTCAGAGGTTCTTGGCTATGTAGAAAAGTGTATATTCAAGCCCTTCCATAATTGGTTTTAACTTGCCTCTATCAAATGTGAATTACCCTAATTCTCTCACATATTTAATTCCTGGCCAAACTGAACAAGCCACTCTTCCCACGAAATCTTCACAGTCACCGGGCGGTCTTTCCTGTACTGGGAAAACCCTCCCCAAGTTCCCTGGCTTTGCTGTCAAAATCCTACGTACTTTTCAAGCTTTACCTTAAATGCCAAAATCTTTGCAAAAATGTTTATAATCTTTCCAAACTGGATTTTATCTCTCCCTATTGGAGTAATAATAAAAATCTCTACCATGTAGTGAGTGCATAGGCATTTCATATGCATTATCCAATGTAATCCACTTCAAGTAGATTCTTTTGCATTTTACAAATGAGGAATCTGAGGCTCAAAAGAGCTTCTTGAGGTAATCCAGAGAATAGTAACTGGAGGACCAGGGATTTGAACCTGAACTATTGGAATCCAAAGTTTAGGTTAAACTGTATTGCACATTGTTATGAGCTGAATTGTGTACTTCCCAAAATTCATATTCTGAAGTCCCAATCCCCAATATCTTAGAATGTAACCATTTTTGTACATAAGGTTTTCAAAGTAATTAAGTTAAAAAGAGGCCATTAAGATGGGGCTCTCTTCCATAATGACTGGTGTCCTTATAAGAACTGGAAAAGACAACAGGGGTATGAGTGCCCAGAGGGGGGTCTATGTGCAGGGGCAGCAAGAGGGTGACCATCTGCAAGCCCAGGAGAGAAGCCTCAGGAGAAGCCAACCCTGACAGTACCCTGGTCTTGGACTTCCAGCCTCCTGAACTGGAGGAAATGAATTCCTGTTGTTTAAGCTACCAGTCTTTAGCATTTTGCTATGGCAGCCCAAGCAAACTAATATATGCATTTTGTACCTTTCTTGCTGCATTTGCCATGTCATGATTTCTAAGCTTAGACCATGGATTCCTGAATGAAGTTATTAGGTTTTATTTGTCTATATCAGTTACAGCTCCTAGTACATACTAGTTACTCGAAAAAAAAAGTCTTTGAGATAAATTCACTTGCATTAAAATCGGCTCAGTAGTGCTTGGGTGGCCTGCAAGAGTTGATATAATATTCCTAAAGTATCTTACTCGATGCAAATTTTTAAGAATACATAACTTCCCTACTAAACAGAAAAAGACTCATGCTGTTTATATATTCACTCAGTGATTCATATTTTCACCAAACATTTGTTAAGCACTTAGTATGTACCATGAAGCAGTGAACTAACAGGCAAAATCCCTTTTCTAATAGAGTTTGCATTTGGTAAGGAAAAGCAGAAAACAGACAAATAACTATAATTGTTGGTTGACGATAAGGATCAGGAACACAAAACCAAGCAGGACACAGAGTCACGCACACTGGGCAGGGGAGGAGTCTTCATGAGTACTCACCATGCCTGAAATTGAGTAGGCACTGAATACAGTAATAAAATGTACTTCCCATGCCTTCAGTGAGCTTATGGTCAGTAGGGAAGATACAAATAAACAGGCAATTATGCAGCAGTATGAAAAATAGAATAATAAGAAACCATACACAAGCCTAGAGAGCAGAGTGCTCAAAAATTCTGTGGTGAAACATATAATAACAATACCAAGAATGCATCCTCATATTAGCTTTCATTAATTTTTCTATCCATATTTTATGATTGTATGTTTCTACTCTTTATTGGGGAAATCATTAACAATTCATACTCGATAATTTGATATTAGTACAGTATATATTGTCCTACAAATTTCTAGAGAAAGTGTCCATCTGGCAGCAGCCGTGGCAGCCAAAGGAAGCATTCTATGCTACCATTGCTACCTCCTTTTTGGGCTGAATTTGTCTGGTCACTGGGAGTAAGTCTTCGTCTCCGAAGTAATAATATCAGGGAATTCATGAAACTTATTCCTCAGTGCCCTCAAGGACTGCCAATAACCAGGAGGCTTCTTAAATGGGGGCCTCCTTTAGATAGAAGGACTTCTCAGGTAATACAGCTAACAAATTACCTTTCCTAGTCATGGAGAAGAGGAAAATAGAACCCGTGAGATGATCCTTTTAGCTTTGCCATTAATTCCATGAGTGATAGGAAGGCAAGAGAAAATTTTCCAGCTCTTTCTTATATCCATGAATCATAACCCTCATAGACATGAGAAGGCTGCAGACATCTGTCTTAGCTTGATACTTAAAGTATTATGGGAATTTTGTATGTTTTTCAAGGAATCACGCTAGTGGAAATTAGATTTTTTTTTTATAATCTACACAAGCTGAGTATTGTCCTAGTTTTATTACCCTGTGATGGTCAACAAGAATGGAGGAGACAAGAAGATGGAGAAGGAGGGTTTATACAAAGTGGTTAAAAATCTGCAGGCTTCATCCGCAGACAGAAGTTCCTTCCTCTGTTCCCTAGTGTTCACTTTTGCTGGTTGTGGGCTCTTATCTTGAGCCTTTTTCCCAGTAGGCAGGTGTGGAGAGGCTTGCCTTCTGCTGGGTTAGGTTCAGTTAGCTTTGTTTCTGGGGAATCACTGCATATTTTAAAGGGACCTCACCATATAATCGCTGAGCAAGGTCACTGATCTCCTGAATCCTTTCTTCTTGCTGAGGCACTGAAGGCGTGATAAACTTATTGAACTGCTGGTGGAGAATTTCTACAGCTTCTTTTGTCTGGCATTCTGTGGAATATTTTCCAACTCTTACAACTGTGGCACTTGCGTCTTCACACCAAAAGTGACACTAAATTAAAATGGAACAAGGCATAGATTAAAGAGACACCATCACTTCAATGTTTTTCATTTTGGCCACTGAAGTATCAAATTTAAATGTCCTCAAACTTTATATTCACATTAGTTTGAACTCTAGAAATTTTAATAAAAAATATCAAAACATGAGCATATATTTTGCACTTGGATATTAGAGTCAGATAAGAAAGTAGAGTATGGAAATTTGTTTGATTTTCTTGCGTGTTAGATTTGCCTGAAGCATAATTAAAGGAAGGATATTGCATATATGTGAGAACAGGCAGTACAAAAAAGAATATGGTGCTAAAAAGAATCCAAATATAAGCTGAAAGGAAATAAAAAAGTCCAAACACATGCAATCCAGCCTAATTAATTTAAATCATTAACGATAAATGGATACAGTATTGCCTGATTAACACTCAAATGACTTCTCTTTTAAGAATGAGATTTAGTCTGGAGTTAGGAAATATCATCTAAAGAATAGCATTTGACTTTTTTTTTTAATAGAAGACAATCATATTTTCAAAGCACAGTGGAGAACTGAGAGAGCTTCCTCACTAAAAATAAATGACCATGTTGGAAGAAACATGTCTCACTAAGGCCGAGCCCTTATACTGAGTGAGGAATAGAAACACAGGATTCTGTTAGGAGCTAGCTTTAAGTAAGTGCCGCGGAGCTATAGCAAACCTACGTATTAGACATAGAGGAATGACCTTGATCCTTCTTACTATGGTGTTAAATCTAAAAACTCCACTGCATCAGGGGTACAGAGAGATTTTTCTTTAATCTCAGAATAATGCACTACAAAGAACACTCAAGAACTGCAAGTGTAGATTTACTTCAATATGAATTGTGCAAATACAATAACTTTAATTTGTCAAATTTCATATATTTTATGTATACTCTTCCATTTATCCTCTTGACAAAAACAAAAATAATACCAATAACAATTTTTGTACCTGAAAAATCCTATCACCTTTTCTTTCTAAACACTTTCATATTCTGTGAAGCAACTATGTCATTTTGAGTATTTTAAACAGATATCCAGCAGTGAACATAATTCCATAATGAGTTAAACATCTGGAGTTGATGAGATTATGGAGAAATGAGAAACTCGCATATGTTGCTAGCAAGAGAAAGTCAGTAAAGGCTTTCTGAAGGGCATTTGGACAGCACATTCAAAACCTTGTGACATTCATCCCCTTTGTCTCAGCAGTTCTGTAGGGAACTGCCGTAAGGAAATAATCATGAAAAGGAGCATGATACATGGACTTAATGACAATAATAGCTAATGCAGCATTGCTTTCAAGTATCAGGGTAATTGTCTAGGACAATGATACAATTTGGACAGCACTGCAAGAAGAGGGTACCTCTGCGGTCATCTCCTGGAGATGCTCTGTCAGGTCCAAATTCTCCTTGTAATCTGTTACGACTTTGTCAAACTCCTCCACATGTTTTTGCAAATCCTTCATGGCCTCCAAAAGGACAGTGACTTTATTATTTGGATAATTTAAGAAAGAATCAGAAGTCTTATTCTCAACTTTTTCCATTTTCCTTTTCAAAGCCTGCACCAAAAAAATTTTTTTTCATGAAATTCAATTTTTATTTAAGAGGTTTGCTAGTAACTAAATATTGCAGAAAAACTTGGAAAAATTATTGTAGCTTCTTCCATTATAATATGCCAAAATCATAAATTTTACAAATGTATTTTGGAAAGAATAAGTTAACCAAAAAAGTGGAGACAGACTCACAGATACAGAGAACACTGACAGCTGTCAGAGGGGCATCTAGAGTTGAAATGCAAAACAGTTCTGCAGTGGCTGGAGTAGCTCATGTGAACACACACACACAAACACACACACACTTTTTCATCACCTGTATTTTTTCAGCGTGCACATTGACTTGTTGTATTTGATATTTCAGAGCCTTCAGGTTCTTGGCTTTTTCATTTTTCTTAGAGTAGTTAAACTTCAAATTGTTAAATTTCTTTTTGATGTCTTTGAATGACTCTCTGAGCTGCAGATCAGTAAAGAGAAAGAGCTGATTTCCTTAAAATGAGAACAGCAATATTCACTTGTAATAAATGAAAATCTCTAAACACTAAAATATTCATAATCTTCAAATATATTCAGAGTGATTTTCAACAGAAAAGAAGTCTGCTAAGTGAACAGACAGTATGAATTTCAACATATCTCCCAAACGTAAGTAATTATGAATTCATCGTAGTGCTTTTAGAGTTGTAATTTATAATGAGCATCACAGGTATAGAACATCATTTGGCCTCCAACCAATAAAGTTTTTTAACACATGGCAATCTTTCAACAACTTTCTTATTTGTCCTTATTTTATATCATTTTCCCCATTTATTCTGTTCTCTGTGTGCTAATATTTATCCCAGCTCTTTCCATCCCTTAATGTCCTCTTACGAAGGAGCTGTTCGTGTTGCACAAGTCAGTAACGTTTTGATATTGGGACTATCTAGAATTCAGTGGGGTTAAAGAGGAGACTCCCTATGAGATATAGTAGTAAAAGGACTTATTTATCTAAATTCAGCAAAAAGTGTTTTTCATGAACAGTTTCCAGTAGATATTTAATTCTTAGATACAGACCATTAAATTGAGAGGTCCTTCAAAAATGAAAAAGTAAAGTGACAGTTGTCACTAATTGTAACAACTCGAACTTGTGTATAAACAAAGTATATGGCTAAACATTGAGAACAGAGCTAGATTATGACAGACTTAAAAACAAACAGTTCAACTTGCCCAGTGAACCAAAACTTTAAGCAGTCAGTTCCATTGAACACACTATTTTCTGTACCTCTCTCTACATTCGAGAAGAATAAACATATTGACAGACCGCTTTCTCTTTATGTTATCAGTAAAGGAAAGTAGAGAGAAAACGTAAACTTTCTCAGATTATATGGAGGCATTTTAACATCAAAAATGAACAGTCATGTTTGATAAATTTGACTATGATAAGGAAGTCAGAAAAACATTAACGTTCACTTCAGTGACAGCAAATAAATTATTTGAGAGGGAATAAAGGCTGCGTACTTGCTATATTTTAAACTTCTAAAATAGAAAAACACATCTGCATTAGAAGATGCTTGACCTCCCAAAATGCTTATTTCAAAGTGTGCATATTATAAAACAAAACCTTGACCTCACTTTTAACCCTTCCTGGAGACAATTATCTATAAAGCCCTAGCAGACCTTAATACACGGAAATCAGTACACTGATGTAAGGTTAGCATCTGACACACCTGTACTTAATCAGCAGTTTATTTTATTTGGTAAATTAAAGTGTCGAACAGTACTTTTAAGCTACAAACTAAACCAAGCACAGATATCATATTAAACATTTAAGTTGATCATTCAGTAATATTCTAAAGGAGCAGAAAGAATTATAGCTTTAGAAAATTTGAAAACTATTTCTCCATTAGAACTCAAGAAAATATTTAAAAGATCATATTCAATTGTTATATTTATAAAATAACCAATTAATATTTGAATTCTTTGACATTCAATGTTTTAACATGCATGTGTTTAATTTTAGTGGGAATGGACAAATGAGGTCAATTTTATGGGATAGAGACCTACAGAGACTATATCCCGAATTATTCACATAAAACTTTTGGAAGGAATTTTTTTTCTGTGAAGTCAAAGTCTGCAACTATCATTATAACATCTAAGGGAATCGGAGACCCTTGTATCTTTAGGAAAACATGTTCCCAACGGGCGGGGGGTCAGTGTTTAGTGAGCACAGAGTTTCCTGCTTAAGATGATGAGAAAGTTCTGGAGGTGGTTAGTGGTGGCGGCTACACAACGATGTGAGTATGCTTACTATCACTGATCTGCACCCTTGCAGTGGTTAAGATGGTAAGCACATACTATAAAACCCTTTTATGTTATGTGTATTTTACCACAATCAAAAGTAAAATTTTTGTTTTCAATGAAAACAAATTAAAATAAATTAAAACTAAAAATAAAGCAAAGGGTAAAACTAACATTTCTTATTATTTTCCACTTAAAAATAAAATACTATATTCTTTTTTACCCCTTACTGGAACATGACATATACTGGGTAAGACAAACGTAAGTAAGTGGTGAGTATGAAAAACAGTTTATTCTTGTATTATTATTTATTCACCATTGTATTATTTTTCCATACGAACAACTGTAACCCTCCTTTCGTCCCACCCCGTACCACACACTTCAGCACAGGGAAAGGAAGAGGGGCCCTGTCACCAGCCGATGATCGCTGGGTTACATCTGCTCGTCTAAATGGGAAAGACTGTCTATGTGAAAACTACATGATGAATGGAGAAAGGCTGAACCTTAACCCTTTAATTCTAAACCACGATATTTTAAGTCTACTTTGGATGAAGAAATTTAAGACGGTTAATGATGAGTGAAATTTTAGCGCTATTTGTTTCCAAACGCACGCACTTCCACCACACACCATTTATGAGGCCAGAGAACGCTCAAGGCAGTGTGGGTGTGGGAAGTGGGATTGGCTTCTTTCTGACACATGAGCTCCTCTGACGCAGTTGCTGGCACTTTTCCCTTTTGGTCCCACTGGAAATCCCTCATAAATCTTGGGCCTTTCCCAGCTCAATTCAGGACCACTGCAGCAGGTACAAGTGGAAGGCAGCATACATGAGCTACCTTCACACACACACAATTTTTTTTCATGCTCAGTTATGCTTAATTTTCTTACCTGCCCATTTCAATACAAAAACTTAACTTTCCATTTAATCCCCACATAACTTGTGAGCATATTTTTAAAGGAACTGAGTGCCACGGTTGCTTGACCGTGGAAGCATTGTTCATGCAGCTGTTTCTAACTTTAGTTAGCTTGTCAACAATGGGGAATGGTGGCAATGGCTAAGATGACTGGTCAGCTGCAGCACATAAGCCAGGAAAAACACCCAGAGCTCGGGGCAAGATAAAGTTTACCCAATCAGAAATGTTTAAATGTTATAATTCATATTCGTAACATTCGGGAAAGTCTTAAGAAAATCAGGACGGAGGTTTTTTTCCTAGAGAATGGTGTGATTTTCCTATCTTTCCACTGGTTCGGCTCCTCCATATTTGCTATGGAATGAACAGATTAAGTTAGTGTAGCCAGAAGTAGGAGAAATAGATTAAGACTTTAACACTGTAGTTCTTTTGCCACTAGCAGAATGAGCATCTTCACCAAATGCCCCAGGGAGCAGGGAACCTCTCTCAGGGTTAGGAAAGAACAAAGCTTCTTTGAGAAGAAGCAGAAGAAAAAGAGGCTGATGACTATGAGGGTGGCTTGCTATTTTTAGCGCTGGTTGAGGCACCTTTGGCACAAGAATGTGTTATTAGTAGTCTGTTGCTGACAAGGCCAATTTATGTGAGAGACATGGGACATTTTAAAACTGAGGAAATGCATTTCAAACAAAAGCCTTTCATTAGAACTATGGCACAAGTTTGGCCGGAAGCAAAAACACAAAACATGTAGTCCATTTCACTTCTTGCCCGCCGTTGTGCCCATTCCAGAAGAAAGCTTTCTGAATGATGCTCACTTTTAGTAAGAGAAAGCTGCAATGTTATCTTCTAGGGATGTTTGCATTTGAAATGAAGGGATTCAAAAACTCATAAATTTATCCAGAATGATTTGTTATACAATTGTTAACGGCAGACTATTAATCCTTAGTGCTGGAGATATTTGAGACAAGCCTTTCTGGCCCTTCCTCCCATGCAGCGACAGCACCGCTTCTTGCTGTGCTCAAGGCCAGGCTGGTAGCAGCAGAAAGCATGGCAGCTTGGAAAGAAGACATTGCTCCATTTTAAAGTGCAGGCGGCAGCAAGTCTCGGTAGTACCTATCTTATTCATTCTGCAAGTTTTGTGTGCTCATAACATATTTAAGTTTTATTTTCTGGACTTGATAGCTATGATTTTACACTTCAGCTCTCTCTATTCTTTTGGAAGAGTCATTTTGCAGATGTAAAACACCAAACTTATAACAGATTTTAACCCTACGAGACAGACATTTTCAGAACAAATCATAATAGTTCCTATTCTCTTACAAGTGCCATTGAATGGGCCCACTGTGGGACCTGACAATGAGTGGCTGGGACTAAGTCCCGTGGGCTTTAATTCACCCTGGTCTCTGTTTCCATGGACTTTTGCATTCTGATGACCCAGCTGGCACACAGTAGCCAGATGGATATTTGCTGAATGACAATAATTTAGGTTTTTTTCCTTAAAATGATGAACCGGTATTATCACTCTGGAAAAATGAATCATTATCCATGCTGACCCCATGAGGTGTTTTGCCTGCCTGTACACTCATTTTCTGCTCCCGTCCTGCTAGTGAGTGCCTGTCCATGGTCGGTTTCTCGATGGCAGATCACCGTACTATGTCAGGTTTCATTTAATAGTTGTATATGTGTATATAGCTACGCCATTCCCTTATGCTAATTTATTGTTTCTATTCTCTCTTGTATGGCTTTAACTCAGAAGAATGGCTTATCCAAATTGACAAAATTTTTGTGATTAGAACACAGACTTTGACTTATGGTAGAAAGATAGATAGATAGATAGATAGATAAGATCATCCTTTTCTGATTCCTTCCTGATGGGTTAGATGTTGCTACAGTGCAAAAAATTTCAAACTAAAGCCATATAATTATATGAAAGCGTTTGAATGCAAAATTTACTTTGATAAAGTGGGTACCAACCCAATTCTGCCATTACTATTCTTTTCAGCAAATTAATTGTTTGTGGTCCATAATGAGACTCTAGCTACAAATTTCCATTAGCATCATGTCAATGTAAAGGTAATTTTTTTGGCCAGATTGCAAGAAGAAAACATGTTCAATACTAACTTACTACACTTCTAAATGAAGATGTGTAAAGAATGAGTAATGGTCTGTCATGTAATATGGCAGAAAATGTCTATAACACTCATGTATTAACAACTTATTGATATTGCCAGGCAAGAAAATACATAATGAAATTCAACATTCATGCATACAAATGTGTCTTTGTGTGAAATGGGTGAGGAAAAAAGTCACAAAATATGTCAGTCTGAAGGCTGTGTTTTCTAGTAGGTAGACAGGGAGAAAATGAAGTTTACAATTTCCCATGTCATATAGTGCATGAAATTAGAAAATAATATTTTACCCAAGGCACAAATCCATGTTTCTTTGTCTTTAAGGAATTATCATAACACATTTAAAAAAATCACATTTAGAACACCTCACTTTATTTTGCTTTGAGGTAACATGTTCTTTTCTAAGGGCTATTCATGTAGGTAAAACGATGTAAGTTAGTCACGTATGGCAATATAAAAAAAAGTAATTTTGGTTGAAATAACCAAATTAATTGTGTTATTATATCAGGTCATAAAAACAGCTTATGATATATATATGTGATATGTATATATCACAGAATAAAGATAGAAGAGGAACACAAAGGAAAAAGATACATTAAACATCAGATCATGCAACGACTGAATGGACTAATACATTAAGGGAATGGTGAACTCTGAGTGGAGCCGATGACCAGTATGTTGGTGGCCAATAAAAGAGCCACTGGCCCAGAGCTGACTCCCTGAAACTCTGCAGTCCTGTCGCACAGTGCCACATGAAAATGATACATGCTTCAGTTTCCTCATCTAGAAAAGGAAGATATTACACTAGACATCCTCCAAAATTCATTTCGACTCTGAGTCTTTGAACTTTCAAGAAGCACTTTAAGCACATTAGAAGACACACAATGTGTTTTCAAATTGACTTAAAAAATCAAATGCTATGCAGGGTCTAGGTCCCTGGTAAGGTATCTGACTTTTTTTATTCAGAAAAAAAAAAGTAGTGGTACATATTACTTTTAATTTTACATAATGTTTTAAGTACCTATACCAAAATTAACGATGATGATGATGATGATGATGATGATGATGATGATGGTGATGATGATGTCTAGGTGTGAAATACTATTACCACTTTGGAATCTGGCCATCTGTTTGCACTGATATTCATAATACAAACTAGAACACGTGTATCTTCATTTTACTAAAGGGCACTAAAAATATCCTTTCTAATTACTTTCCCACTTAGACTCATGGTTAGAAAGCCCAGAGTATAGATACTACACTGTGACTTGCCTCCTATATCTATACAAGAAAGGAAAGGGGGGAAGGACCAAAGATTTTCAAAGATCCTTTAAATGTGAAACTATAACCTATTTCAAAGATTAGTTGGATCTGAAGTAGAAGCAAATAGGAAGAATAGCTGTGTTAATATTTAAGACCATGTTAGAGTGATATTTGATTCCTAAATCAAACCTGCACGTATCTGGTTGCTCATTCCTGTTGGGGTACGGACAATCCCAGGCATCCCTACTGTGACTGGGAGAGTGGTCTGCTGTCCCTGCCAGCTGGCTCCCAGTGCAGGCTCATCACGAGGCACCCCTTGTAAACAGAACCAACTGTGGGAAGGGCCTGAACAGGGATACCCAGCTCCATAAATGCCACAGTGCTTCAGGAAGATGGGAACTGAGCCATAGGGGACTGGGAATAAACCTCAGCCAGCTTCACTTGTGATTTCAGTACATAGAGAGCTGAACATCACAGCAGGGAGGGTGATTTTCAACAAGACACAAAGTTTACCATGAAGAAGAAGACCAAGAAGAATAGGAAGAGAAGAAGAAAGGCAGAAAAGAAAGACTGGGAGAAGGAAGAAGAAGAAAGAAGACAACGTTGGGGAATGATAATAAACAAATTGTTTTCATGGCAGCAAGTATAGAATATGTAGCCTCGGGAAGAATAATGCTCTCCCGGAGATGCTTTCCTTACCAAGGCCTGACTGAAGTGTTACTAGCTGCAGTACAGGAACCGGAAGAGGCCCCTCTACTGCCTAGAGGGCAGGATACCCTCCAGGTTTAATCTCAAATGAATCTCGAGCTCAAAATGACTTCCTTGAACACTGACTTCAAGCAGAAACTCTACAGTCCTGCAGCACATTGCTAACATGAACATTGTTTTTGATGTTAGTTTCCACTCCCCTCCTGCTGAATGGGATCCAAGTGGCCTCTCCTGCTCTCTCCTTCTCTTACCTTCCCACCTTTCCTTGCAGCCCAGCTTGCCTCCTGCCCTTGCCTGTGGTCCGTAAAAGGGCAGCCTCCAGGAGAGGACATGTCGGAGCCTGACCACTGTTCCAGCTCAGTTACAAATTCTTCAGCCCGTGCTCTAATGTTGTCGGATCATGTTTGATATGTGTTGGGCCTAGATTGTGTAAACTGATCATAAACAACGTTCAAGAAGGTGTACCGCTTCCGTCTTCCCCCACCCTCTTTCCAAAAAGGATTCGTGACTAATGGACCTGAAATTATGCTGCCTTATGTTCTGTCAATTCCCCATCAAGATCTGGGACCCTTGCTCTCCTGAACACAAAAGGCTTTAAATGGAAATTTAACTGAGGGAGGGTGGTGCTTGTGGTTCAGTATGTATCGGGGGGTTGGGGGTCAAGGAGAATTGAGGGAGAGGAGGTGGAATTATGTGATAGGGATGCACTGATGCAGAGGACAATTTTCATTTGATATTTCTTTTTATCTAGGAGCTGTTTTGCCAGAAAACCCACTCTTAATAAATATGAAACCAGCCACTTGACTTTGGGGATAATACTTTGTAGCCTCTGAGGTGAAGAGCCTGCTCTCCTGGCCCTTAGCATCCGCTTCACTGTGAGTCAGTGGCACTTAAATAGAATCTCAGCAGGCTGGAGCTGGCTGCAAGGGGCCAGTGTCACCCTTTCTGCCCTGGGAGGCTGTATTCCTTCAATCAGATGAGTGCTGTAAGGGTGAGTGGGGGAGAAAAAAGTGTACTGTAAACTGTCATACTAAATTCTAGGTTTTCCCACATGCTGATGATGTACTGATTTCAACAAGTTTGGGAGATTGAACTTTACTCAGACTTTGCGTTCTGAGGCTGTTGATCCATGGATGAAAGGTCAAGGGTAAAGAGAAAGCCTGATTCTGTGTGTGTGTGCATATACAGGCACAGACACCGAGTTATGTGCCTTAGGTTCAGACACACGCTTCAGGCGGTGTGTCGGTTCGGACCCCTGCTACCCACCTCACTTATCTCGTCCCTTATGGTGCAGAACTGCAAGCTGCAGGCCAGCGCCCGCTCATCCGCCTCAGCTTTGGCACGCCAGGTCATTCTCTCCCCCTCGAGGACGTCCAGCTGCTGCTGTAGGTTCTTTGCAGATGCATTTGAGCAGTTCTAAAAGTGAAAGAGAAGTGGCAGTAACAAAGGGAACAGGCAAAACAGCAGCGAGAGGAATGTGCTATTTACATGCATTACGAAACACATAAATAACATTTAAAAAATAGGCTCCTGATTTCTTTTACCTTAAGCATATTTGAATATACTAACTTGAGAAAGAAGCCAGACACCCAACATGACGGGAAAGGCAAACCATTAGACTTCAAGTCTTGACACTTCTGTTTTGAAGTTTGCTCATCACACCCAACTCCTCAGAGACACCATTCATTATAAGGTCTAATTTTTACTTCAAAAAGCATAAAATATGCATTAGGAACACTTGGCTTCTGCACTGTAATTTTCCTGTCAACTTGAGCTCAGCCTCAGGTTCATTACGCAAGTGCCCCATCTCCACTCAGCGGAGGGCTGCCGAGGCCAAGGCCAGATGCGGGCTGCAGAACAATTTACGTTATTTGTGCAAAGTGAGACATTTTATGTTTTTTCTTTTAAAAATAAATTTAATAATAAAATAAAGCTCTTTAAAAAGAAAGCTACCTCTTGGTGCAAATAAATTCTATCAACAGTGACAGATACTGCATATTCCTATATCCTTTAGTCAAAAAAATGTTTCAGGTTCAGTGCATTCCATGTAGTTTACTGGATGTCTTAAATAAACTTTAAAATAAAATTGGCCATTATTATTTTATTACTATTATACATAGTGGATAGGACAGATATAATATTTTCTCCCTTAAATTAGGAATTTAGGGAAGGATATATATACACACATACACACACATGTGTGTATATATACATATATACACCCACACATATATGTGTGTGAAAAAATATGCATGCGTGTATATATATATATTCCATCTGGTGAAAATCCAACCATTGTTAATATAATGAGAACGGTTTACACAACATCGATGTAAACTGGCAGCCAAGGAGAGTGGACTGTATTGCACATGCGTGAACAATGATGACTTCACTATACTAGTCAGTGGGGGAGGTTGATGCTGTTGAGCATGGATGAGTGCTGTGTGGCTGTCACATTTAAAATAACTGAGTGAGTAGAGTAATGAATCTGAATCAAATTTTGCATTAAGCTTGAACATTCCTAAGCAGAAACTATTTGGATGATTGAGAAGATCACAGCTATGGGCAGCCGGTGACTGGCAGCTTCATCACAAATATGTGCCCACTCATGCATCACGTCTTGTGCAGAGTTTTTTGGCAAAACATCAAGTCACCCAGGTGACTCAGCCCCCTACAGCCCAGTTCTGACACCCTGTGATTTCTAGCTTTTCCGAAAACTAAAATCACCTTTGAAAGGGAAGAGATTTCAGACTGTCAGTGAGATTCAGGAAAACATGATGGGGCAGCTGATGGTGTTTGGGAGAACTGTATGAGGTCCCAAGGTGCCTACTTTGAAGGGGACTGAAGCATCAGTGTCCTATGGATATTCTTCAATAAATGTCTCTATTTTTCATGTAACATGGCTGGATACCTTCTAGACAGACCTTGTATATATTAAATCAGAGCTTAATGTGTTACTTATGGAAATTTGGTTTGGAATGATTTCATTGCCTTTTAGACACCTCTGTAATGTTCGCCCAGTGAAATAAAGCAGATCCAATGTCTAGTGCCCAGAGCTTTTGATCTCTACTAGGAGGCTCTTTCATTCTGGGGTTTTTGGGATAAAGTAACTTCTTTGGGCCTCAGATTTTTCATCTATAAAAAGAGGCTAAATGATCTCTAAGACACCTTGCAGATCTGAAATGCTAAATCAGCATTGTCCAAGAAATACAACATGAGCCACGTAAATAATTTTAAATTTTCTAGCAGTCATATTAGAAAGTAAAAACAGGTGAAATTAATTTTCACAATACAGTTTAACAAAATATGTCCAATAACATTTTACCACATGACCAAATATAAAAATATTAGTAAGTTTTTAATGCTAAGTTTTTGAAATCTGGTATGCATTTCACACTCATAGCACATATCGATTTTTGTTAAATTTCCATCAGAAATACTTGTTCTGTGTTTAAATTTCATAGAGTATATACTTTAAAATGTAGATTTCCATATCCAAGTTGTTCTGAACATATTTAAAAGTTTTCCAATAACTGCATTGTGTCCGTTTTTAAATTAAAATGAATAAAAGTTTAGTTTCTTAGTGGCATTAGGCACATTTCAAATGCAAAAAAAAGACTACTGTATTAGATAACACATCTGCACAATTTTTTTAAATTAGCATGAGAACAGATGTATTAAACAAGACTTTTATTCTTGGATTTTTCCTCCTTGAAATGTTTTTCCATTGTTATAGGTGGTAGGAGCTCACCACAAGTCACCACCCGATGTTGTAATGTACTTTTAAATGGGACATCTAGTAGGCAGTCTACCTGGTGTCGCCCTATGGCAGCCCTCCCCCAGCTGGGTTTAGATCAGAGTGATGGCATTCCACGTGGCTTACAGGCCGCTGCACTGACGAGATGACATCCACTCCCAGGCAAAGGGCCAGTTTGTGGAGATGGTCTGTGTGAGCCTGCTTTTCCTGAGAGCGACTGAGCTGAACCTGGGCATCCTGAGCATTATCCAGGTCCATCAGCTCCTCTGGAAACGCCAACTCTCTTGATTTGATGAGACGTTCCAGCTGGAATATAGAGCGTTAACAATTAACATGAAGTTCATTCTAATGAAGACAGGTTTTTAAAGCCTGTTTCCTATCACGTATTTTACTAGCTGGTCAAATGCCGCCAAGCCCATCTACAGTTGTTAGTGTTATTACCAAATAAAAGTTACAGTGCTGCCAATCAATAAGGTAAAGCTGAGGGGTTACTGTTGTCATTTCTATCAAAGAAGAAAACACTGTCTTTGGTCATAGCCTAAAATCTTAGGGAGACCTAGGTCTGTGATCTGAGTAAATTTGGAGGCTATTTTAAAGGATATCAATAATCTCCATTTTCTATTAATAGAGGCTTTCTATTAATGAATTTTTACTGAGTGTTCTATGATGTCCGGTACTTGAGATACCAAAAAATTGCATTTGTTTTCTTCCCTCAAAGAGCTTAGACTTGAATTGGGGGTAAAAAGTAATTAAAAATCAAGATGCTAAAATGACGAAAGTATGGAATAATCACTGAGAGTTCTAGAAATTTAGAGAAGAAATTTAGAGAAGAAAGTCATCCCAAGTGAGGGAGGGTCACTGGAAGCAGGGTTTAGACAGCCGAGAAGAGAGAAAGGGGCCCGTCAGTAAGGGCAGCCCAGGAGTCTGCGAGTCAGACCGGCTGTGCCGCCTTCGGCGCTGGTTGGCTGGAATGTGAGGGAGCAGGGAGGTGCAGTGAGAGAAAAGTTAGAAGCCAGGTTGTGGGACGCTTCTAATACCAGAATAAGCAATTTGGCTTCTATTTATTATACAATAATTTATATTTAATTGCACAGTTTAAAACCGAGGGTCTCTCAGGTACCTGTGACAAGTCTCACCTCTTCCTTGACTTGGTGGAACTGGACCACCTTGTACAGGACGTCCTCGTAGTCACGGATTCTCTCCTGCTGTTTTTGATGAAGGTGAATGAGATCCCTCAGCTGCTGAGACTTCTCTTTCACAGGCGCTCCTTTGCCATTTAACGCTTCTGATTCTTTCACAAGGTATTGAACCTCATCATTCAGTTGCTGAAATGTCAACAGCGACAGAGGAAATCCAGCTTTTACAGAACTTTTTACTTTACAATTGACTACATGAAAATCTAAGTAGCCAGCTGTTCTTTCATTTGTTAACAAAAATACGATGGCCCTCACCCCAACCCCTGCGAATCCAGGTATTAGGTTTGAAGCTAGGGGTGCGTTATTCCATCTCTGTCCTCTCAGGAAAAGTTTTTAGGTTATGAGCAATGAAAAAAAGTCTTAATTTTAAAGTTAGGTGGTGAAATGGAAAGTCATATATTTCTGTAGCTCACCCAATATTCTAGTCATCTGCTAAGTAATGTATTTCATTTATTTTATGAAGCTATGATCACCTTTGATATTTAACACAGACTAGAATCAGGTGGTAGGGTAAGAACAGCAAAAGAAGGCAAGTATAGAAAGATATCAGGGGAATTACTTGTCCTCTGTGATGAAAGAATGATCAGAATGGACCACAGCTGAGTAGCACAGTAGATATGCTGCTTTAAAAGTGGTCATCCCAGAATCCACAAATAGCCACTGCATGTGGGGAAGGATAAACGGCCTTTCCTTTTACCTAGCACTACTCAGATATCCCTCATAGAGGTCTAGACCCTGGGGTAGAATGTGCAAAGTGTGGACAACTCAAAGAGGAAGCTCCAGTAAAACTTCAGGACTGAATCTTACAGCAAAGACAAAAGTAATGGAAATGATTTAGGATAAGGAGGTGACTTGCAGGAGAGTGACCTAATAAGAATCTTCAAGTTCAAATCAAGCATGTGGAAATCAAATATATCACACACAGAGTGATATATTTGATGTGTCCCTGCACATCACAGAGACAGCAGTAAAGAAGCTATCCAGCCCCTAATTCAGAGGAACTTACACATGCACACACTCCTGCACATGCAGGGCATGGCGTGCACCTGAGCACGCACATGAGATGCCAATAAGCACACAACACAGGGAACAGCAATAAACCTGACATGAAGGCTAACTGGATTTTCTGCGTTCACTGTGGGCTGCAATGTTGTATGTATTGTGTGTGTGCCTGTGGGGGAGGGGTGATTCTACATTATATCTATTTGTCTGAAAGGAACGTACATTAGATACTCCCTACAGGAATCCTCAGCCTTCTAATTCCAGGATTCTTTAAAGTCAACACTTACACTTACAAAGTAGTGACAAACAGAGACACAGGTATCTTAACTGTGCAGCAAAGGACAAGAATCCAGGCAGGAGGATGCCATGACTGGCCACCATTTTTGGCAGTCGTGTGTCGAGTCTGGGAGTGTCAGAAGGTGGGGGTCTGGAATGCATTAGTAGTCAGGGCCTGGGAACAGGACTCATGGTTTTATCTCTCACATCCTGAGGGCTCTCCGAGAGGGAGAATAGGAGAGCACAGCCAGATTCCTGGGAGGGTGCTAGGAGCCTGGGGGAGCAGTGGGTGGGAATGGTGACATCATGGGGCCATTCCAGGGGTGGAGGGCAACGCAGCCTCTGTGTGGGAGCTTGCTCATCCTTGTTCTGAGATGCTTGATCTAAAACATGCCTATACTCCTCAGAAAATAACTACATTAAATATATACGATGAAAACATTAATAAGAAAATAACTTAATGTAAATTAAAATAATCTAAGATAAGACTACCTTTAGGACTTTTTTGTAGCCCAAATATTTGTATATCATCAAATCCATAATAGTGCAGGAACAGTAAGAAAATTGTGTTTTTAACTGGATTTTTGGGGTCAAGCAATAATTTTGTTTTTTAAAAAAATAGCAATTCACCAGTCTGTTAAAATTAATTAGGTAAACTGCAACCGAACAGTGAAAAAAATTTTCCATTCACCCAAGTCCATCAGTTTGCTTCTTTACCTGGAACTGAGGCTTCATTGCATTCCATTTTTTCCTTAGACCTAGAGTGGTCTGGAGGCTCCCTCCAAGGTCAAGTGCAGACACAGGTGTAAGTGCTTCCTGAAGGAGCTTTAAGCTGTGAGCAGTCTGAAATAAATGTTGGATGGTTACACATGTTTTCTTTGCCACCTCCAGGAAGTGCATTAGGGTCATTCCAATGATGACATGGTGTGTCACCCCACTCTTCCATCCCTATCAGAACACTCGCCACCTGGCATCAACTCGTGGTTCTAAAGCACATCACTGAAGAAAAGCATAGGCCCTTGTTTTCTTTTCCTCTTTTGCTTCTATTGTGGTAAAATACACATAACCAATTTAGCATTTTAACTATTTTTAAGTGTGCAGTTCAGCGGCATTAGCACATTCAAATTGGTGCGCAACCACCAACACTGTCCATCTCCGAAACTTTTTCATCGTCCCTAGATGCAAACTCCATACCCATTAAACACTAACTCCCATTCCTGCCCTCATTTCAGCCCCTCATAACCTCTATTCTGCATTCTTTCCCTGTGAATTTGACTACCCAGGTACTACACGTAAGTGGAATCATGTAATATCTCTCATTTTGTATCTGACTTTTCCACTTAACATAATGTTTTCAAGGTTCCTCCATGTTGTCCCATATGCCAGAATTTCCTTCTTTCATAAGACTGAATTAACACCCATTGCGTATTCCCTCACCTTTCTAAGTTGCTCTTTGAAGGCTCCCCACTGTTGTTTCCCAGGCCTGCTTGCAGAGGCTGTAAGCTGCCATGCCATCCGAAGGCGGCTGAGTTCTTCTCTTTCTGCCTTCTGGCTTTCCATAGCATTCTCCACAAAGTGCACTTTATTTTTCACATTTAATATTTCATTCTCTTGTGCCTGTTAAATTAACAATTCCTATAATGGCTTCCTTTTCCCAAGAAATGTAACATTTTTGCATATAACTACTCTAGGAGGCAAACACTTGATGACAACCAAAGCGGAGCAAGGGCAGTTCTGATACCAAGACCAGGCAGAAGTGCCTGCATGGCTGGGCTCTCAGAAGCCACGTTCCGTGCCGGGACAGCAGGCCCTGAGATCTCTGCGGTGTTGGAGTCACCTTCTGGGGCTTGAGGGGGTGACTGAATGAACTACAGGATACAGAAGTATTATATTAAAGTCAAGATTGTTTTAATATGTAAGTTTTAAAGTGCATTCTACATTTCATTTCAATGCACTCAATAACAGATGTCAAAATCTCAGGGAATATGAGGGGCATGTTTTTCTGGTCTGTTTTTTTAAAACTGTCTCCTTGTATATATTAAAACTATTTTATTTCCCTTGTGAGCAGTTCCTCAAGTTGCTCCCTTTTGTGAGAACAGAAATGTGCATCTACCTCTCTCTGAATTTGTATCCCCAATGGGCACCAGAAGCACAGTACCTAAATTTCAAGACTTCTCTTCCCCACTTGAGGTTCTGGCTGACTGGTTTGAAATCCTTTCAACAATAGTTTTAAACAAGAGGAAATTCAATTGGAGGCAGAAGAATGAGAGGTAAAGAATAAGAAGATGACTTCTAGCCAAGATGGAGGCATAGGTGGACACACTGTGCCTCCTCCTGTAACCAAAATTAAGAACAACAAGGATTTAGAAACAAGAAAAAAATTAGAAGTGAGAGAAAAATTGAACTGTAAGGAGGTCCGACAACCATTCATCCATTCATCCATACCGGTAAGAGGGGCGGGATCTCGGCAGGAGGAAGCAGAGGTTGGTGGACTGGGCTCATAGGCATCTGCTGCCAAACCCCGGCCTGCAGGTGGCAGCTGGCAGGCCCCAGGCGCATAGGCGGTAGCTGGCGGACCTCAGGTGCAAGGCGGCTGGCTGACCAGGCGGTCCCACATTCACACGCAGATAATCCAGGTGAAAAGGAGGAACAAGATAGAACTCACAACCCAGGGCCACAGTGCTGGGAAATAAAACCTAAAAACACCAAGACCCCACCCTCACATACAGCATCACAACCCAGTGACTGCCTGCTGCGCCCTGAGGAACACCTAAGGCCCCGCCCCTCACTACGTAACATCTGTGACCAGACCAAACCCCCCCAAAAAAACAAAAACAAAATGGCTCAAACGGGAGAACAGATCAAAGCCTCAGAGCCAATTCATCTAAGCAACAAGGAGATAGCCAACCTATTAGAGGCACAATTCAAAGCACTGGTGATCAGGATGCTCACAGAATTGGTTGATTTAGGTTGCAAATTAGATGAACAAACGAAGGCTACAATAAGTGAAATGAAGGAAAACACACAGGGAACCAATAGAGATGGGAGGAAAACTGGGACTGAAATCAATGGGGTGGACCAGAAGGAAGAAACAAACATCCAATCAGAAAAGAATGAAGAAACAAGAAATCAAAAAAATGAGGAGAGGCTTAGGAACCTCCAGGACATCTTTAAATGTTCCAACATCCGAATTATAGGGGTACCAGAAGGGGAAGAGGAAGAACAACAAGTGGAAAACTTCTTTGAACAAATAATAAAGGAGAACTTCCCCAATCTGGCAAAGGAAATAGACTTCCAGGACGTCCAGGAAGCTCAGAGAGTCCCAAAGAAGTTGGACCCAAGGAGGAACACACCAAGGCACATTGTAATTACGTTAGCCAAGATTAAAATGAAGGAGAGAATTCTAGAAGCAGCAAGGGATAAGGGGACAGTCACCTACAAAGGAGTTCCTATCAGACTGTCAGCTGATTTTTCAAAAGAAACCTTGCAGGCAAAAAGGGGCTGGAAAGAAGTATTCCAAGTCATGAAAGGCAAGGACCTACATCCAACATTGCTCTATCCAGCAAAGCTGTCATTTAGAATGGAAGGGCAGATAAAGTGCTTCTCAGATAAGGTCAAGTTGAAGGAGTTCATCATCACCAAGTCCTTATTATATGAAATGTTAAAGGGACTTATCTAAGAAAAAGGAGATAAAAAATATGACAGTAAAAAGACAGCAAACTCACAGATATCAACAACCACCCCTAAACCAAAAGAAAACTAAGCAAACAACTAGAACAGGAACAGAAACACAGAAATGGAGATCATATGGAGGGTTAGCAACAGGGGAGTGGGAAGAGGAGAAAGGGGGAAAAGGTACAGAGAATGAGTAGCATAGACGGTAGGTGGAAAATGGACAGGAGGAGGGCAAGAATAGTGTGGGAAATGTAGAAGCTAAAGAACTTATGACACATGGACATGAACTAAAGTGGGGGAATGTGGGTGGCAGGGGGTATGCAGGGTGGAGGGGAATGATGGGGAGAAATGGGACAACTGTAATAGCATAATCAATAAATATAATTTAAAAAAGAGGAAGAGGACAATGTGCTACTTCATGTGTGAACACTGAAAAATGAAGAAAAATATTTGGCAAAATAATTACTTTTACTTTGATGTCATCAAAGTAAATTCTTGAATTTCTAAGAAGCAAATGGATGTGTATTTCTATAATGACAATGACAGCTATATCTAAAAAGTCAAGGTGCCTTTCAGATTGTACTTAGAAAACAGTGTCATAAAAATATAACAGAATATTTAAAATAATAGGTTACTTCATTTTTTAATGATTTTAAATATTAATGTTGCATATTTATATTATTAATCTAGACATTATAAAGTGCCAATTAATTGAAAAAATATATAATTGCAGGTCCTAAATGAGATTTTTCCCATGAATTTGGGATCTAGGAATGAAATGATATATTCTATAATTCTAACAAGATGCTAACTGTTATGAAAGATATTAAACAACTTCAGCAGAATATACCCCACATCATAATTTTTATATATACTATAAATAAAATTAGGGTATCTTCCATACACCATTAAGAAACTAATAATCAAAATGTAATCTAATACATAAATTAACGTACACTTGGAAATCGCAGCATGTTCGTGACAGCTACAGTCAGCAGGGCATGCTGGTCCGAGCAGGGTCTAGAGAAGGAGACCAGCAGTAGGGTTTGTTGATGCCCAGATGGCAGGATCCAAAAAGAGTGATTATGTATTTAGTGGACTTAAGTATTTTGACCCCTCAGGAAGATTATATAATCTATCTGAGGTCTAGTTAGTAAACATACTACTCATTCTACATCTGTGTAAGGATGCTTAATGGTCTGTTTGCCATTTAGACTCAGGCACAGTAAATGGTCTTCTGATGTTGTGCTTTCTAGATACCTCGATAACAGGCAGGCATCCCATCTAGCATTTTTGGTATTCATCACAATAAATGTGTAAATTCGAGCTCTCATCAAGATGTCTGCCAGATTTCTCACTTAAATCGGCTTCTCCAATCTTGATGATTTTTAGATGAACTGAAAAAGTTTCAATTTCCAGCTTGAAAATACAAGCCACAGTACCCTAATCAAGAGCAGAACACTCAGCAGACAGTGCCAGCTGGCATTCTCCCCTCTTAACAGGAAAATTGGTTACCAAATTTCAACAATAATGTTTGTTCAAAGCCTAACAGTCCAAAAGATACGAAGAGAAGTAAAATGTGTTTCACTTGCTTTACAAACCATTTCTTATCTCATAATGTTATTGAACTGATAAAGTAAACTATTATGTGAACCTTAACTCTTATCACTAAGGAAGAATTTATCATATGACAGTAGTAAAATATGCATTTTTAAAGCATAATGCCTGACATCTGATAAATTTTTACTAGTTCTGCCAAGACAGGACCACAGGACTGGAAAGCAAGAGAAACAGTAGACAACAGAAACAACACCAGACCCAGAAGCAGGAATTAGCTGGCATACACTTCAAAACGCCTGTGATTAATATACGTAAACAAGTATAGCAGAGGTGAAGAAAGAGAGAACAAGAAAGAGAACTTCATTAGCAATTGATATCTAATAAGAAAGAGCCAAATGGAAACTTCAGACCTGGAAAATAAAATTCCTGAAATGAAGTTAGTAATAGGCAAAAAAATGCAGTTTGCAAACATTTAAATTCTTTTATGATTGCAAATTAGAGAAGTACATAACCGAGAGATGGAAGAATATAAACTGAACAAAGTAAAAATGTAAAAGACAGATGGTAGGTAGGTAGATAGATAGGTAACACATGTCCTAAATGTTCTAAATTAAAAATAACTTAATTGTTTTTTACAACAGACACCTGTATAACATAAGAACATGGGCAAACTGCTTAGCAAGTTTCCTGTGATTCTTAAAGACAGTAGAAGATGTATTAGAACTGTTTAATGTTTATTTTGTTTCCTCACAAATTGAACAAGAATAGCCTTTTAAACAACAAAGGTTGAAACAAAGAAGATGACATCATTCTCATTATATTTATTACATTAAGAAACTCAAGCCCTAGGTCTTGAGATAAAAAACAAAGAAGATAAAGAGAAAATTGCAGCCGAAAGTACATGAGGATAGTTAGACAGGACCTGACTCTTCCAAATGAATTCAGGCTCCAGACTGAGGTTAATCACATCTCAGAGTACTACGAAAATTGTAGCTGTCAGTTATCTTTGCACGGCTACAAAAAATAGGTGAAGGGCCAGAAAATCAGAGAAAGAAAAATGCTCTGACTTTCAAAGGGGGAAAAGGCTGGGTTACACAGTTTATGGATTGGAAAGCTTTACAATGAAAACCAGGGCAATAAGTCCATTGTTGATCGAGAAGTTTGTGAGCACTTTGGAAAGAATTCTTTGATCGCTCTGAGTCAACCTGATTTCTGCCAAATTATGATTATGCAAATCACAAGACATTAGATAGATGGGGGTAGAAACAAACTCAGGAGAGATGGCTAATGTATTGGACAGCAGGTCCAAAATTAGTTTGACAAGATGGAATCGTGGGTGAAGATGAACAAAATAACATTAAATAGGGGTAAATAGAAAGACTCACGTTTGTATGTAAAAGATGAATAGCTGACACTACAAAATGGGAGAGAGACCTAGCTGGTGGGAACTGTAACAAAAATGCATGGGAGCTTTATTCAATCACAAGTTTAATACATATCAGTCATGTAAAATCGTGGCTAAAGATGAATGATAATCTGAGGTCTCCTTAGTAAAGAATGGTGTCCCTTTGTTGTACTCTGCATTGCAGTTGTACTTAGTTTTTTGGTTACATTTTATGAATGATTTTGACAAACCATAGGAATTTCTGGGAGGAAGAATCAGGATGGAGAGAGAAATAAAGCTACTCATAAATTATAGGAAGGGTTTTCACGTGGTTTGCTGCAGAAAAAGACTCAGACTAATAGCAACTATTTTTACTGTTTGAAGGACTTTCATGTGTAAGAGAAATCCAATGTGAATACTTTCCCTCCCCCACTGTGTAGCTACAGAGGGACAGAACCAGATATGAAGTAAGATTTGACTTAGCATTTTTAAAAATGTTTTCTAGCAGCTGGTGTTCTCTAACAATAGAGTGAGCAGTTTCATTCAGAAGATACTTGAGGTATTGAAGGAGAAGGGGATTAGCTAGCTTTTAAGAATTCTATAGAGAACTTTATATGGGTCAGCAGTTGATATAAGGATTCTAGACTATTTTACAGATATAAGTTGTCGACTAAAGCTTAGGGCACATTTCTAAATATAATGGACTCTCACTATAAAAAGATCCGTTATAGTAAGAAATTCGTCAAGATGAAAATTCATCCCAGACATTGACTTGAGCCACTGGAACCTTTGTAAGGACCTTGTTGCACGCTCTCAACATGACAGAACGTTTGGGTGAACTTCTATGTAATAATAAAAATGATGCATTTGGATTATAGCTACTCTTTTCTAGACAGCTAAAAAAAGCCTTCATGTTATAAACTTATGAGAAGTCTAGGACTCAATAAACATGGGGATGTTGGGCTTCAGCACTGCTTGAGGTTGAATGAAGCTGAAAAAGAACTTTCTAAACCCACACTGCTGATTGATAGCTGAACATTTGAATTTATGATTTTGACTTTGACAAGTAACACTTGCAGATGGCATGATGCGCATAATGTCATTCTCACCATATTCATTAAATTAAGGAACTCAAGCCCTAGGTCTTGAACTAAAAAACTTCTCTTCAAAAACAGCAGCCACTGCCTCTCAGCTGAGTCAGACCGATGCTTGGCTTCTGCGGTCTCCCCTTCCCGCCGGGGGTCCTCGGCTTGGTAAAACTCCTTCAGGCGCTGACACTGCTCCTCTGCCTGAGGGACATGGAGAGAGAGAGGGAGCGAGAGAATATAAATGCAAGACAAGGACACTTAAAAACATTTTCAAAGAAAAAATAACACTAGATTCCAGTAGAAGCCTATATAAAAATGAAATGGGAACTACATTTCAGAATGCTCTAAATAATTATTTAATATTGTCAATTTACTGAAAAGGTATGAAAATCTATCTAGGTTGTTTACAGACAGGATTACCACTGGGGAGTAAATTGAGCAAATGAGCTTATTACCTGTAAGACCTATTTAACTTAAATCATGTTTATGTACTTTATATACGTGTATGTTTTCCAAGTGGGGGCAATTCATGTCAAATACTGGTATGGTTCTATTTAAGGCTGACTTTTATAATTCAGGAGAAAGCCATATATATATACATATGTACACATATATGTATGTGATCAAGGAAATAAGAAATGTGAATCAGTGGAAAAATTTTAGTAAATCACAATTTGCTTTGAATCAGTGATAAACCAGAATGGGAGTAAAAATAATTACTAATCTTCTGTACAAATATTAATATTAAACAGCTTTCATGAGCTAATCTTATTGATGTAGATTACTTC
Source organism: Glossophaga mutica (assembly GCA_039655065.1). Lineage (NCBI taxonomy): Eukaryota > Metazoa > Chordata > Mammalia > Chiroptera > Phyllostomidae > Glossophaga > Glossophaga mutica. The sequence continues at coordinate 45,893,922 of CM077306.1, read as the reverse complement.
GCTTCCTTAAAATTGTATTTTTTTCATTTGCTAACTGATGTAAGCAGTACTAGATTTTTTCAATCACTTTTTTTGGAAAGAGAAATAAAATCAAATGTGCCTGGAGAACTAAAGATGAACATGTAATTGACTGATATAGATAGAAATGGTAGAAAACTTTGACCTAAGTTTTTATGCATTTTGAATAATACTTAATGGCCAATAAGACAAGACTCAAAGAGCTCATAACTACCAAAATCAATCTAAACAGGGTGACAAACTTCAGGCAATGGTTGGTCACTGCATTGAAAGACTTTAACGACATTCTTAATTTAAATGAATTTAACAGGAGAGCCTGCAAATGGCATTCAGAAACAGAAGTGCTCTCCTCATTTCCATATTGCATTTATTCCTGGCCCTGTTTCATTGATGTTGGTTTCCTCAGCCCAGAATGATCTTTTCTCAGTTTTGTGCTCCTACTCATCCTTCATGAGCTAGTTAAAATGCTACCTTCTCCATGGAGTTTTCTAAGATTTCCTACTAAGAATTATGCATTTATTCCCTTGGGTTCCCAAAGATAGTTCTGGAACAAAGATAATCAAAAGCAAGTTATTACAACATAAGGATGATATACACACTGGGCACACTGCGGAGGGACCGCCCACTCTACACTGAGTAGATAGAGAAGGATTTCCCAAAACAGGTGACCTTTGATTTGTGTCTTTCAGAATTGTCCAGAGTAAAAGGGACTAGCAGAAGGGGATCCCAGGTGGAAGGAATACCATGTGTGAGGCACAAGTGTGGAATATTGGCCTGTTCAGAGCTTGATAAATGATCTTAGTGTGGGCGAAGTTCAGTTGCACAAGCTGAGTGGTAAGAAGGCAGCTAGAGGGATAATTGTGTTGGGAAAAACCCTGCCTGCAGGTTTCAGTTCATTGTCTACTGTGACCAACATGATGTGACACATTCTTATTAGCTATCACAGTGACTCAGAAGCGCCTGAGACCCATCAGTGCTTCAGCAGGACTGTGCGCCACAGGCTGGGTGTCAATTTGATCAACTGTCAGTTAGGTGCAATTCTCCAAACACAGACTGTAATTCATCTGCCTTTTCCAACTGTTCCAAAAGCCTCTGTGAAGGCAAGGGAGAATGCTGTCGTTATAGGAATTCCCTTGACTCTGTATTAGTTTATTTTTGAGTGAATTAATAATAAACTTTAAAACTTTATACAGTTTTGATAAATGTTATTTACAGCTTGCTTCACATATTACGTCTGTCAAAGTGCCTGAATTTCAGGAGGTAACATGATTAAATTTGCTTTAGAATGACCATTTCTGAAAGGAGGAGTGGAAGGGGAGAATTATAGGAGGTAGAGAGATCGGGCAGAGGCAACTTCTTTAAGCTTGGCAAGAGACAATGAGGGCCTGAACCCAGAAAGGGATGGTGCAAATGGAGAAGAGGGGGGCCTCAGAAATCCTTTAGGTCCTGTCTATAGACAGGCACTGGATTGCATGGCCTTTGAAATAGGAAAAAACAAGAGAGAAGATTGAGGATTAAATTTCAGTTTTAATGTTCACTTGCTATTTAATCTCATATACCTAGCTTCTCAGAGCCTCAGTTTCCCTCATTTGTAAAACAGAATATTAGTAAGTAAACATAGGGGTGTTGTAAAGATTAAACAAACTCAGGAATGAAAAACATAGGGCCTGGTACAAAATAAGTGTACACTGAGAGACTTAGAAGCTTCTATGTAAGATTTCTGAAAGATGATGCAATCGTTTACCCAATACCAAAGTACAGAGGAAAACACGTTTGAGGAACAGATAACCTGTTGTGTTTTGCGGAGCTTCAGGAGCCCACAGGATACACAGGTAACGAGTACGACTGAAGCTGAAAGCATTGGTCTGGAGCTGAGAACTGTTGGGGCTGAGGAACCATGTTTCAGTTATTGGTGAACTGAAACCATGGGTGGTGGTGTGTGTAAATTTTACAGGAAAAGTGTGTAGAATGTGTAAGAGAGAGCACAGGCAGGGTCTCTGGGACCCACCACACTTCAGGAGCAGAGAACCGAATTAGGAAAAGGGAGAAGGAACAGATAAAGAAGTAGATGGAGTGACTCCACTTAATGATGTGAAATATCTAAATAAGGCAAATCTATGGAAGTAGAAAGCAGGTCAGTGTTTGCATGAGGCTGGGAGCGGAAACCAAGATGGACTGAAAAAGTGCACTGGGGCTCTTTGGGATGCTGGAACTTCTAAATCCAGGGTGCAGCGATGGTTGTACAACTCAATAAGTATAATAAAAATCACTGTACTCCAAAATAGATGAATTCTGTGCTATGTAAATTATACCTCAAAAAATCTGCTCTTTTTTTTAAGCCGAAAGAGGTAAGAATAACAGGATTAAATAAATGTGGCAGAGAGATTAAGCAGGATAAAGACTGAAAATAGATCATTTTGTTTGTCAATCAGTATGTGGCTTATAAGGACATTTTCAGTGGAATGAAGAGGTGGCAGATGGCAGGATTAAAAAGGAAGTAAGTTAAACTGCTCTGGGGTGAGGACTGGAGAGGATGAGCTAGTAGAGACGAGAAATGTCATGGTCCAGTGCCAAAGTCCAGCTGTGAAGGGAAGGAAAATTAGAGAGTGGTTGCCTTCATGAGGGCAAGACCATTTGGGCCTAACTGTAGACCAAAGGGAAGGAAGTAATGGAAAAAGCAAATTTGAAACACTAGAGGAGGCTGGCAGAACTAGATTCTGAAGGATATGGAAACACACAGAGGAGGGCTCTGGCTGGTGTGACTCAGTGGATTGAGTGCAGGCCTGGGAACCAAAGCATCGCTGGTTCGATTCCCAGTCTAGGGCACATGCCTGGGTTGCAGGCCAGGTCCCCAGTAGTGGGTGTGTGAGAGGCAACCACACGCTGATGCTTATTTCCCTCTTGCTCCTTCCCTTCCCCTCTCTAAAAATAAATAAATAAAATCTGAAAAAATAAAATAAATATTTAAAAAAAGAAAAGAAACATACAGGGAGGGATTGATTTTCGGTTGGTGCTAGTCAGAAGTAAGGACTTCACTTTATTGGTCACAGTGGAGGAGGGATGAATATAACAATTGGTTTGGAAATCTAAGGAAGTCAAGCCGGTTAGGCTCAATGGCCTCGTACTTTCTTCCGGTCAGATGTGAGGTAAGAGCACCGGCTGAGATTTAAGTATGGAAACTGGTGTAAGATGTTTCCAAGCTGCTACTGAATGGGCTCCAGCAGCATATGGAGGACCCGGCCGCGGCAGAGACCCATACGTCTGTAACAGCGCCATTCAGCACAATTGTATGACTTTCTGCAGGAGCATCTGGAAGCTTGGAAAAGAAAAGTTGAGTGAACAGAGTGTTGGACTGATGTAGTGTCAGGAATTGGCAGGGTGCATCAGGGTGGAAGGCAGGAGGGTGAGGGCATGGAGAATGGAATGGGAATGAGAAACCAGGAGCTGCTGAGGGAAGAAGGAAGCCCTGGGCGGGGAAGGAGAGCCACAGAGGGAGAACACTGCGGAGATTAGCAGGAGGCAGTCTCTGCCAGATAAAATAATAGATTAAGTGAAAGCTGGGAAGATGAAAGCACACGAGGTCCTTCTGAGAAAGTGTTGTTTGCAAAGCAAACCTTCAGCCCTAAACCCAAAGCTTCAGAGGCCAGAATGGGTCATGGAAGTACATACTGAACCAGCAGCCAAGAAGGTACATTTTTGGCAATAAAGATGCAGAAAATGAACACTTCTCTGTACTTTTTCCACCATTTCAAATTCTGAATAAAAATGTTCATCAGCAGGATAATCTTGTCCATTGTTATGGCTCTGCTGAACCATGAAAATTTGGGGCTAAATGACAGAAATGATGGGAAAGGAGGTAGCCATTATCTGGGATTTCTAGGGACTGGGCTTGCCCTTCCTCCAGAGGGACAGAAATTCAGAATATTACAGACCGAGAGCAGACCGAGGAGACGTGGGAAGGCTGGATGGCCGGGGTGGGAGTGCTGGGGGGGTGGGAGTGAGGAGACGGAACTCTAGGTGCTACCTAACTTTGGTTGGCTTTACCCCTGAGGGACCTTGCTGGCTCTACCTCCCACTAAACCACCTTGATAGGAGGGCGAACGGCATGCACCTGGATGTACTGGGACCTTAGCACTTTTCTAACAATAACATCATCTTCAAGAAACTGGGGCCTCTGAGAGAGAGAATCCTGGTCCACTAGAGAGGATTTATAGATTGTTTGGCACAACCCCGTCAAAACAGCGCCTCAGAAGAAGCTCTGTGAAGCAACTTGTTAAAAGGCATCAAACAAGACTGATCTGCCCTGGCCGGTGGCTCAGTTTGTTGGAGCATCATCTTCTACACCAAAAGGTTTCAGATTCAACCTCTGGTCAGGGCACATACCTAGGTTGCAGGTTTGATCCCCAGTAGGGGTGCAAACAGGAGGCAAGTGATTGGTGTTTCTCTCTCACATCAGTGTCTCTCTCTCCCCCTTCCTCTCTCTCTAAAATCAATAAAAACAGATCCTCAGGTGAGGATTAAAAAAAAAAAAAAATCTAAGAATGGACCCAAGAGTGTGATTTCTGACTCGGTGTATTTTAAATGAGCCATGTGAATTGCTTAGAGCTTCAAAGAGATTCATGGTTTAGAAGATGACTTATTTTTCAAGCATTTTTTCTATGTTTAGGATAGCGTAAATATTTATGGGCTATAGTAAAAGTGTTCCAATACAATCACTTTGCTTATTTGTGTGTATATCTGCACATACATACTTTTATTATGTTTTAGTAAAACCACTTACTGTTTTAGTACCTGTATGGTGCCTTGGTGAATAAAGGGCCTGTCAGTGAGTGCATGCTCTGGAGTGGAGGATATAGAACAACCCACCAGGGCTTCCATCCCCATAGAACTCAGGAAGATGGGCGGAGGCCACATGGCTGATAAAGGCCAGAACATTGTTGATAAAGGTCAGTACCTCCTCTGATGACTTTAGAAATGCCACATAGGTTTGCAGAATTTGTGACCTGGAGCTGATGCTTTGGCCGAGTATGTTTAATTCTGCCTCTAGCCATTTAGCTTTAGAAGAAAGCGATGCCACTTCATCGGGTTCAAATTCATTTTTCTCTGTCATAAGTTTTGCAGCTGCTTCTAATTCATGTGATGTTTCCTATGAAAGCAAAGCACAGAGGGCCGGTAGCTGACAAGGGAATCATGAACATGTACATTTCATTACCTTCTGCACATCCATCTATTACAATTATTATTAATTGAACTTGTACCAAGACTCTCCTCAATAAAAGGAAGGCACAACTTTCAAAAAAATTTTTTGAGACCTGTGTCTTAAAATGAAAACCATCTCCAATTATTCTTCCACTCTATCAGCTATACTTCTTAGAGTATTCTAAATTTTGTGTTCTAAATTTTAGAAGATTCTAAATTTTGTGTTACAAATAGAAGAAAAGTTGTTTGGTCTGAAAGGTGGCAAGACAAAATGGCAGAAACATTTCAAATAATTTAAATAAAATTATATATCAGAAATGTTTCTGAAATTAACAATAGCTTTAGCAAATTCTTAAATTAATATTTATATACAATATGGCAAGTTTATATAGATTGTTAGCTCATTTTTTAATTTATAAAAGATGACATTGATTACACAGGCTTATTTGAGTTGCTATCTAGAAGAATTTTTAAACACATGTAGGGCAAGTGTTCCATGTGAGCTCTAAATAGCCTAAAGGGTCAGTGAATTTGACTTGCTTAGGGTTGCTCTCCTGTTTTGAGTGCTATTTCTGGCATGTGAAATCTAACCACTGATTAAATGAATACGTTTTGTAAACATTCCATATACAATTGCCACATGAAATTTCATGGTACCGAGCTAGGAATCAAGCATAAAAGAAAGAAAAAAAGCTCCATTCTCATTTGCTTCCCTACTTGTATTTAATATGCTACCCCCATACTCTGTTAAATGGTGGTAACTTTAATTTACAAGTGCTGCTCCCAGACAGCACTTGGGGAAAGGGGATGAGCGGAGTTTCTCCTATGCAATTTCTTCCATAATTCTAAAATTTTGAAATAAAAAAATTAATGCAGACATACATTCATGTAAATGTTTTATGTTTTTTCATCTAGGTCTAACTGTATTTGATAACATCATAGTCTATAATGTTTAGGCCATTGGTTTCATTATCTTTTAATTAAGTTTATTGGGGTGACTGTAGTTAATAGGATCATACAGGTTTCAGGTGCACATTTCTGTGATACATAATTTGTACATACACTGTGTGCCCACCACCTAAAGCCAAACCATTTCCCACCACTGTGTATATGAGCACAATACATAATACATGTAAACATTTTAGATAGTGAATTAAAAACACTTCATTTAAAAACGGGGTTATCTGTGACTTTTGGCTGGGGGTGCTTCTGCAAAGGAGGCTTTTCTGCTGAGAATGGCGGGGGCACAGCTGTCTCCTGCTGACCTTGGCGAGTCAGGGAAGACTCTGAACTCAACTTTCCTAGACACCTGCTGGGCCAGGCTGGGACTCAGTGCAGGTTTGGAGCTGCTGGCAGGAATATTTGAAGCCCAGTCCCATGTGAAGGGGGTGAAAGGGAGTTGGACAAGGTGCTAGGGAGAGCAGGGCAATTTCTGTCCCTGAAGGTTTAGTGTGCAAACAAGATTTGCCTCCTGGGGTCTTGTGTTAACGCATTCTGCTTCTGGTAATTTTCTTTTGTAACTTACTCTGGCAGAAAATCACAGATAGTCTTATAAAAGCACTCTCTCTGCCTGTTCTGGCACCCCAAAAGGACTGGTAACATCTCTCAGGTCAGGAAAAGGGGCCAAATGAGTGTTTGATACCAACATAGAATGCTGACTTACAGTGAACTCGAACCTCCGAGTGAGGGCACATATAAATATAAATTATTCAGATACACAGAAGAGTAGGTGTTTTTAAGTGATTATTTGCCATAATATTAATTTAGAATTTCAACCCTCAAATAAACTAGGATTAAGTTTTATAGCTACTGAGTATAAAGAGATCATTTTTACAAAATTGTAACCAAAATAATAATTTATATTATATTTACCTTAGCTTGGATATCTAATTCCAGATATCTACTCAAAATCTTCTCTGACTCAGAAAATCTGGAACCAACATCCATTGCATTGGAAAGTACTGGACAGATTTCCTGAATTGACATTTCCACCTTTAGAAAAAAAGGATATATGGTAGCCTTAGTAATATGTATTTGCATATGCATAGAAAAGATTATACTACTCTCTACATTACCACTATACTCTAATATATCAATATTAATCTAAAAGTAGTTTTAAGTAGTTTAGAACTTCATATTTAAATTAAAAATGCTGCTCTCCATATGACATCATACTACTGACCCACCAATAGAGGGTATATGTTAAAAATCTTTCTTTTATTAACAGCAACGAGATGAAAGCAATCGTCCATATCTTCTAAGAATTTATTATCTGTGTTATCTAGAGAGGATAATACACTTGCCAACACATCAGCAGAGATTAATTTATCTAGCTAATTAACCCACAATTGTCCACTGTAAGTTGAATGGGGCCCAATTTTTGGGCACATTTTGTAGTAGAGGTCTAGAGCCTGAGTATTAGATCACCTCAAGGGTTGCTATTTTTAAGGCTGCGGGACCCTGGGGCAGCACCAAACACGTACATGTGATAATAAAGCACGAGAACGCACTTAGGTGGCTTAACTGATGGATGTAAAAGGTTAGATATGATCCCCAGTACACACAAATCAATGAATTAAGCCACCTTTAAAGGTTCTATTCCATTCAACATACTGCCTTCATCCCGGTCTCCAACTAGGGTCCGTACTTCCCAGAGTCACACTGGTTCTAAGCTGGCGGTGAGACAAGAGCAACAGCTGTTTGAGTTCCTGCTGTGTTTCCACCTCCACCAAATTAGCCTGACTCCCAAGCTCTAGGGAATGTGGCTCCACAGCTGCCACCGTCTCCCTGGACCCAGGCATCAGAACAAGGCTCAGATTCCCTAGTTTCTGGACCAATAACAGGTGGGGAGGCAATTTAAATAGAGACATGATTATCTAATAACCTCTCCTGTGAAGTCTACCAATTCTGCTTGTTTCAAGTCAGGCGTATAAATCCATTTTATCAAATGAAAATATCATTGAAAATTTGAAACCCAGCCTATGCAACAAGATTCTTCAGCATTAACGTCATTAAGATATTAGTACTAGTTTTTGCTGTGCATCCCACCTACAGATAAGTGATTTTTTATTTAGTCAAATAGTGTCTGCCTGACTTTGAAACAGAAAATAAAATTCTCCCACACTAAGCCATTCTGTTCCCTCTATGGAGAGGACTTCCACACGTGTGCTTGTATTCAGAATCACTGCATCCATGGCACTGGCCTGGTTCAATAACATATGATAATGCCAACTCACTCCAGAAACCCCTGAACCCATCATTTGTGGTGTCAGTCTAAGGTCCTCTTGTTGTGTGATACCATGTTAACTAAAACCTGTGTATATTGGAGCCATGCAGAGAATCATGTAAATCAAGGACACCATCAAAATATGCATATGATTCAGTTAACACAGGTCTGCACAAAGTGAGGACGGCCTTCGTGCATTGCGTGCTCATGGCTGGCTGGCGAGTGGGATTACATACACAGTTTGGTGACCTGGGGCAGGGATGGTTGCTGAGCAGCAGTGAATTGCAACTCCGTTCTGTTCAATGATAAAACCAAATGTGGAACCTGAGCGAAGCCTAAGGAGACACCCCCCCCAACCCCCTTAGGCCCATATGCTGCAATTGCCACACCATCTATTATCGCCAAATAAGGAGTTCATCTAAATAGTAGTTTAAGGAGGAGACATTTTATGAAACTACCTTTCTTAGGTAGCCCTCCACTGAGACTGCAAATTGTTGTTTCTTAAGAGCAAATTCCTTGTGCGCCGAACACTGTTCAGTCAGATGATCCACTCGTCTCTGAATACATCCCATCATCTCCTGGAGGCCAGTCACCCGAGAGCTGAATGGAACAAGCCAGCTGTTACTTCACTCCACCTCCATAGAGAAGCCCTGGCAACAGGGAACACTGGAAAGCAAATTTGCTCTCTCGTGAAAGGTAGGAGTTGACAAAAGTTACCGAGATTCAGGTTGTACGATAATAAAAGTAAAATAACTATCATCTTGGTACTGCAAAGAGTAGAACCAAATTGCATTCCTTTGTATAAGTCAGTCAGTCCTGAGGGAAAGGATGAGTTATGGGTTTTACAACTAGGTCTCATCTCTTTCTCTAAAGGTTTGCTTTTTAATATTTCTGTAAGCTATTTTAAGACCCTTATGGCAAAAAGCACAGTTTGTCTGCCAAGAGTTTTCCTGAGGGTGTTATTTAAAAGCTTCATTTATCTAAAGAAGCTCTTTGAATAGAAATGTGGATTAGCCAATTAACAAAACATTTACTAATCCAACAGGGTAAAATATTGATGTAACACTAAGGACTTTGTTCTTGATGATTATGAATGCTGAAGGCTGCATTCATTAGAAGAAAATCAAGTTATCACCAAACAATTAGGAATCTAATGTACTCATTCATATAAAAGAAACCTGTGCTGGCCTCTTGAGAAATAGGGAAGTGACACGAGAGCTCATAAAATGACAATGCCTTTAAAACAACCAATGAGCTTAGAGTTGGACCCCATTTGCTCTAGTCTAGAGACAGATCAGCAAGTTTCCCGATTGTTTCCGACTCAGGCCTGCGGGACAACAAAAGAGCATTGCTGATGGAATGAACCCTCTCTACCTTTTCAGCCTGTTCCTAAGACACAGCCTGTCCTACTATATAAGAAGTTGAAGTCTTTTATTTCCCCTTAGTCATTTTCTTCAAATACTAATAAAGAGTAACATGATAACTCTTAAATTTAATTACCCAGAATTTAAAAAAATCTTGCAATGAGGTACACGTTTCAGTAGTTTTACCTCAAATAATTAATTTATGACACTGTAAAAATGAACTTAGTTAGTAATGAAATGAGGGCAAGATCCCAATGGACTGGGAGGTGAAGTAACATCATGGAAATGACACCGAGGCTGCTGAAGAGGTGAGAGAGGTCATCAGGCAGCTTGAGAATCTAGTTGAATGAGCACGAATTCAAGCGTATACTGCAGAGACCACTCAAGTCCCAGAGAAATTTCATTGGGGGGATCTTGTTACTGACACATGTTGTCCCACAGACATTACACTTAAAACATTTAGTTTTGTATATTAATAACTCAAAGACAGTGAAGAGTATAATCAAGAAATCAGGGGAGTTTTAGAAAGAATTCTTATAAGTCCACAAGCTCTTTAAAAGCAGTATATTAATAATGTTAATCATATTTTAACTAGGTTTTAAACTCTGAGACATCATATGCTAAAAAAACACTTAAAAGCCCAGTTGTCCTATATCTTGTAGGTTCCAAGTTTTCTATAGTATATGAAATCTGGAATGAGAAAAATAAACAAAGAGAAAAAGTGAATAAGTACTGTAGAAAGATGGTACAGAGAACAGTCTGTGAAACAAATGGGTACACATTTTCTAGACACAATTATCAGGAACAGTGGAACCTCGGTTCCAGGACTTAATATGTTCTGGAGAACTGTTTGAGAAGCAATTTGGAAACTGAACCTCCTTTGTTGCCTGAGAGATGCATGACTGATTATATAGGTATCAGCATGAAAACGTTGTCAGGTAGAGAATCAGGACCTGAAGTTTTGTTAGACAACCAAGACTTTTTTTCTGTGAACGACTTGGTTGAGAACCAAACTGTTCGAGAACCAAGACAGTCAAGAAGCGAGGTTTGACTGTACTTACTGGGATAAGACACCGTTTTTAATGTTTTAAGCCATCTCCTTATAAGTATTCTATGTTCTGGGTATAACTGTTATCTCGTTTTGCAGATGAGCAAACTGAGGAACAGAAAAAGCTCAGTAACTTACCCAGGTCACAGTTACGTGTCCAAGCTGGGACTGGAACCTGTTCATCTGATCTCAGAGTCCTCACTCTTTACCACCTCATAGTACCTCTTCTGGGTCTATAACACATGATAGAAGGGTGGGAGTGTCCTTCCTTTAAAATTTCACTGTCTCTGGAGTTGAGTGTTGATTGGAAACAGAGTTAGCCTAACTGGCATGCTCTTTGGAAACTGGCTAGCTTCTCTAGGTAATGCAATGTCTATCTGCAGTTTTTGAAGTGGCCACTAGAGGGGCATCATACCAGCACAGAGAAAGGAAACAGGGAAAGGAAACAAAATCGAGCACATTCCTTCTGTAAAAATAATGCTCTTTAGATGAATCACCACCAACCAAATAGGATCTCTCTTTTTCTTTGGAAGGACCATTCATTTTCCATTTTCCAATGACCTAGGAGATTTGGTCTCATTATGTGGTGATTTGTGCTTTATCATGTATATCAATTACATTGTAAATTCTTTAAGGGAAAGGACATTTGTTTTATTAATATATCTCTGCAGCCCTGAGCACATAGCCTTGTAAGTAGCAGATTAATGAATGTTTTCAAGTTAAATAAAATATACTTTGACAAATATTTAAGGGAAGAGAAGACAAATTTAAGGAACGAGAACACATGCATAGATAATTACTATATAAAAATGTCTCTAGGAACAATTTCCAAACAATGATGACTTTGCCCTTTGGCCACTTATAGAAGTTTTAGGCTATCAGAATACTGCCCGGTTTCTTTTCTGATGGCCTAGCATTTATAGTTCGGTGGGCCGGAACTTCCCTCCTCTCTTTAGAGCCTTGGAGGGACAGACTGAATCGCCTCATTCCCCTGTGCATTATTGCCTGTGTGCTGCGTGCCCTACTCTTACTTGGGGCTCACACCCCTTCCTCAGTATGACCAATGCTCCACTACCTTGCTTGCCTTAGTCAGCTTCTACTTTCCTCTCTCTGAGTCCTCAGCGAGACCACCTCTGTCTGTTCTGGCATTAATCTCTTCCCTGATTCCCAGTTGGAATATGTCGGTCACAACCCCAGTGCCAATCCCTCTCTATCCTTCTTAGTGACAATCCAACCTGCAGGTTGGAAACCACCCTGAGCTCATCATTTTTAGTTAGAAATTTTATACACTGATTCCACACTTTTCTTTTGATTGTCCCAAATATTTAAAAACATGTATAGCATGCACACTGGCAATTTTCTCAGAACCTGTAAAGCAGATGGTTTGATCAAAAGAAAAATATTACCTCACTCTCTGCCAGGAATTCTTACATGAACTGAAAATAAATGAATACATTTCCATAAGTCACTCAGGAATGAGTCCTATTATTTCACAATCATATTAAATAAATGGTGGGATAAGAACTAAGAATGAATAACAGAAACTCGCTGAAACAAGTGTCATCATTTTGTTCCAATTCTGAAGCCACACTCCTCATGTGCTGTCTTATTAGATGGGAGAGGGGCTAGATGTCTGGGTCTAAGGATCTGTGGCTCTTTAATTTCACTGGAAATACTGATTGACCTCTGAGATTTCTCTATAGGAATGTGTTAGAGGGAACCTGACTACAGTGTGAGTGTGAGGGTCATCAGATTATTCCTGATGTTGACTTTGACTTTTCTGAGCGCATCACAGATATTCAGAAATAACAGATGATGAAGGTTTTCTCAGACATTTGTTAGAAACTCCATTATGGGAGCATTTTCTTCCTTGTTCAGTGAGCCAGTAGAGGGGAGGGAAGGGGGAAGAAAAATGATGGATTTTTTTTTTTCCCAAAGAGCAGAGACATATTGACTTCTGGCTCAAAAATAGACTGTTCTATTTGCTGTATGGAAACAGTTGTTCTATCTTTCTATCTGTCACAAATTGGGGATGGGTGAGGGGAGCAAATCCTGATGTTAATGTGTCTTAATGATTCTTTCCTGAGAACGGCAAGTTGCTTTTGAACCTTTCATAAATTACTATTGGCAGCCCATCTGGATTAGGAGCTGAACCAGATGGTAAGCACTTGACAGCTTACTCTATCTCATTGGAAGGAATCAGCTGATCATGTTTTTCTTTGTGTCCATGGAAAAATTATACTTTGAAAATGGAAAAGTATATATCTTCCTGATCTTTAGCTTGCTACTTCTTTTGACAGGGACCCAAACAGTGTCCCTTCATGTTTATAATCTTTATTTTGGAGGAAACAAGAGCTGTTCTCTTATTTTTAGATCTACTTAAAAAATGTGCCATTTGTAGTGTAGAAGTGAAATATATGTTTTTAATTTTTTTTCTGACTTAAGTTATACACATCAAGAACCTCTTCCTACTAAATCTCTCTCTCTCTCTCACACACACACCACACACACACACCACACACACACACACACACACCCCCCTTTAATATACATATAACAATGCAGAAACAGAAAATAGTAAGTGGAGCTGAAACTACTGAGCTCCTGGGTTCTGGTACAGATGCAGGCAGAGATGGCCACAAGTTCCATTCTTATGAGGCCAGGGAGACCTACATGACAGGTACCGTAGCTAGGATTCTACCTAAAATAAGTGACAGGGATGGGATTCTCCCTCCCTGTAAAAATGCTTGAAGGAGGTTGAAAAATGCTGTAGCTAAGCGCTACTGGGGAAAAGCAATCATATACAGTTGGGCAGTCAGAAACCACTGCTCAGTCCCCACTTGATCTTTGGAATGCTTCTCTGAGAGCCACTGTCTCACTGGGGCCTAATGTGACCCTGATCAAACAACAGGAGACTGTTTCCGGACTAGAGACCCTGTGAGGTCAGGTGGAAGTCACTGCAAAAATGATAAAAATGAAAGAACAAAGAGAAAGAACAAAGAAATGAAAATAAAGCCATAAAACAAACACTTCCCACTCCAGATAAAAGTACAATCTAAAAAATATTTCAAAACACATGAGGAAATACATCCTAAGAAAGACACTAAACAGTCAAGAGATAAATGTACTCTATCTGAAATGAAAATATATAGAACAACCTGAAAATGACTTTACCGTAAGTATACCCAAGATCATCAGAGATAAAGGAAAATTCAACACCCAGAGTAAAGAACAAGAAACTCTGAAACAAAAATGGTCAGAAATAAAAACAAAACGAGATATGAAACAAATGAGTTAGCAATGTAAAAATATAGTTATGAAAACTAAAAAAAAATCAGTGACTGAAAAAGAGAAAATTAACAAAAAAGAATATTAGTCTGAGGGAGTCACTTAGAATTCTACATGAAGAGCTAAAAGAATAAGACATACGAGAGTTCAGAGGCCTGAGAGATGGATGGAGGGGCCCCAACATGCTCCTAGGGGTCCTAGGAGAAGGGGAGAGACCACAGCAGAAAATCAATACTTAAAGAGGTAAGTGCTAAAGATTTTCCATGCTTAATGACATAAATCTTCAGATAAAAAGAGCACAGCAAGAATAGGCAAATATTCTGACTTGAGGTAATTTGGAAAATATAAAAATAGATTTTAATGTATTTCCTTCCCAAAAGTCTTTCCTTCTCCCCACCAAAGTTGGTGTGATGCCATATGTACAAGTTGAATCTGACTTTTGCTCATTTAATATTATATTGTGAGGATTCTCTCTGTCTTGAAATATTCCTCAAAAACCACTATTTTGATTTGGGCTGAGAATATTTCATGATGTGCTTGCCCTTAAAATATTAAAACATTTCCTTATTTTCTGGGAATATTTAGCTGGTTTTCAGATTCACACCATTAGAAACAGAACTACGATGAGCATTATATTTATAAATATGTCCCCTCACATCTCTCTCTCTCTTCTCTGTGTCCTTTTCTCCCTGAGCCTTCTCATCTGAGACAACTCCCCCTGAGCCATCCAAGGCAGAGATGTCCATTCCACCCGTCAGTCAGGCTTCCTCCATGGACTCTGCAGTTCCAGACCTTCTTATTCTGGGGTTCTTGTGCTTCACCTCACATCATACACAAGTAAGTTCATGTTGTAATGAGGGGCTCCTAGATGTTTTACAAAAACCTAATCTAATCACTCTTAGATGTAATGGAAAGTGTGAACTTCGAGTGCCTTTCATACTAAGAGGTTCAGAATTATAAAAGCCTTGACAATGTTAACAGGCCCAGGGTGCAGTTATGACATTTGCTCAACCTCTGAAAAGGACAACGTAACACAGACATGAAAATATTTGGAAAGTGGTTGAGTTAACACTGTCATAAGAACTCAACTTTGTCATTTCCTAAATTTCAGCGCCTGACATTTACCATCTAAATGCATCATCAATTTTTTTAAAGCAGCTATTTTAAGTTCTTAAATGCTCTGCAAAATTCCTATAAAATGCAACCATAAATGACTCTACTAGGCAAAGGAAATATCTGTTTTTGTTTCTTTGATTTGTTTTGTCAGAGGATTGTTTTTGTTTGTTTTCCACTTAAGATCTTTAAAAACATTTTTACTATGATAGAGTTTCCTTTGATGCCATACCAAGTCCCTTGACATTTGAAATCAAGTCACCTAACATGCAGGTACTCAGGTGAGGGACCTAAAATGGGTTTCCCATATGGTTTCAGCCCTACAAAGTTATTTCATGGACAAGGAAATGATATTGTCACAAGTCCAACAACTAAGGAATGATTCAGAACATCACACAGAATGAAAAGTAAAGCCAGGAGTCAGAGCTGGCCAGTCCAAAGGAATTAAAAAAGTATCCTGTTCTATGGACTGGTTCTGCTCCTCCTGGCCAGAGGGTGTAGACCCTTCACTGACCTTAGATTGTGAACGTCAACAACAGCCCTCTCAAATCTCATTCCTTCACTTCTCCTATCCTGATCAGGAGCTTGGGAATATGCCTCCTTCTTGGAAAAAGGTGGCCCCAACCTCCACTGTCCCCACAGCTTCCTCGTGCCTACCATACACTCCCCCAAGGTATGATTCCCTGTCTGTTTGTAAGGTTCTGGAGATTTGATACAGGTTTATACATATAATTGCCCTTGAAGCCTGGTGCAGATATGTCATATTAGATGCTTATATGCACATTCAATAATTTTTTTTTAAAAAAACTGAAAGAAAAAAAATTTTCAGGGAAGGTGAGACGACTCAAAACTAGAAGACAGATGGAGTACATTTTAAACATGCTGGAATAAGAAAGCAAACAACTAGGCCCTGGCTGGTGTAGCTCAGTGGATAGAGCGCAGGCCTGCGAACCAAAGCATCGCTGGTTTGATTCCCAGTCAGGGCACATGCCTGGGTTGCAGGCCAGGTCCCCAGTATGGGGTGTGCTAGAGGCAACCATACATGGATGTTTCACTCCCTCTCTTTCTCCCTCCCTTCCCCATCTCTCTGAAATAAATAAATAAAATCTTAAAAAAAAAAAAAAAAAGAAAGCAAACAACTAGAACAGGAACAGAACCATAGAAATGGAGATCACCTGGAGGGTTAGCAACAGGGGAGTGGGAGGAGGAGAGAGGGGGTAAAGGTACAGAGAATAAGTAGCATAGACGGTGGGTAGAAAATAGACAGGGGGAGGGCAAGAATAGTATGGGAAAAGTAGAAGCTAAAGAACTTATGACACATGGACATGAACTAAAGGGGGGGGAATGTGGGTGGGAGGGGGTGTGCAGGGTGGAGGGGAATGATGGGGGAGAAATGGGACAACTCTAATAGCATAATCAATAAAATACATTTAAAAAAAGAAGAAAAAGAAAAGAATCTGTGTTCACTAAGTGGGCAGGCTTCTTGTTATTGATTAAAGTTGAATGAAAGGAGTAAACAGACAGAGAACCAGCAGCCTAACATAGCAGTTCAGAGCTGCATTCAAGTGCCCTACCTCTTACCACCATGCGATAGGTAGTAGAACCAGTGACTGAACCTCTCTGTGCCCTAGTGCCCTCACTGGCAAAACGGGGACTCTAATACAGTAGTGCTGATATCACAGAGTGGGTTTGAGAATTAAATTTGTTAATGTCTAGAAAGGACACAAGGGTTTGCCATTCTTGCTAATGACAATTCAAACAGTCCAAGTTCCACCTAAATCTTCGGTCTTGCCTCATGCCCTACCTGCCTCGCCACCCACTCCTCCGGCCACACTGTCCTTTCTGTTACACATTTGCTGGTACTCTGCCTGGCCCACTTGCCTCCCAGCTGGCTGCACAGCAGGTCCTTCTCCTAAAGAATCGTTCCCTGACTCCAGTGTGTAAAGTGGTCACCTCCCCATAGTCACTTTCATCCCGTTTCACTCTCATATTTTTTCTTAGTGCTCAGTGCTGTGTGAGAGTGACTTATTTGTCAATTTATTTCTTAGGTGATTGCTTCTTCCTCCCAGAATATAAGTAGCATGAGGGCAGACACTTTGCCTGTCGTAATGTAATGCTTGGAAGCACCCGATTTGCAGAAGATGCTCAATAATATTTTTTGGAATAAACAAATAAAAACAGACCATGTTGTGTCTCAGTTCATAATCACCCACAATACAACCAAGGAAGTAGTGGTAGCCAACATAAATGAAAATCCCAATGAACTCCTATTTTTATTTCTCTGTAAAATATGAAAGTATGAAGAATTAACATTAAGAAAGTAATAAAGTGTTATATCAAAACAGACAACACTAAAAGTTACACCAAAGCAAAATATTCAATTAGGATGAGGTATTTTATATGCTTTTTATGGACAAAAAAATGGTTCCATGGAAAGTAACCTCACAGGTGTTCAAACATTCCTAATTGGACAGGTCATGGTGGGTAGTCACGCCTAGGCATGTAACTTTTTAGTAAAAGATTTATCTTTGCCTTAAGCAGGCCCTGTCCATTGCTTCTATGCACCTAAGTTAACACACCTTTGAGATGCCTCTTGTCAGACCCCACTTCTAATATGTGGATCACCCTTTCAGAGCCCTCGAGAGAGCACAGAATCTTAACTGTCCTGTAATCCAATCCCTGCCTTGCTTTCTCTGACATTCATGTAATCTTCTTCATGTTCCTTCCTTAATTCCAAATGCACAGAAGAAATGTCAAACTGTTACTCTTCAGGACATTTGAGAGCTTGCTCCCCAGCATACTCTGTCATCAGTTTGGCTCAAATAAACTCTTATAAAAATCCTCTACAGGTTTGGACATTTCTTACATTTCTTAAATTCATCTCAACAGGTAGAATTAAAATGATACAGTGTGCCCTGGCCAATATGGCTCAGTTGGTTGGGTGTCGTCCCACAGACCAAAAGGTCACAGGTTCAGTTCCCAGTCAGGGCACATGCCTGAGTTGTGGGTTCAGTCCCCAGATGTGGCACATGCAAGAGGCAACCGATAGATGTGTCTCTCTCACACTGATGTTTCTCTCTCTCTCTCTTTCTCACTGCCTTCCCCTACCTCTAGAATCAATTTTATAAAAAGAAAAGGAAAAAATGGTACAGTCTTTTTCTGCAGGGATAGAAATTGAGTTGATATTGAAGCAAATTTACTTGTAAATCTTAAATTAATTTTAGTAAACAGAAAAAGGCAAATGAATGCTTCATAAGGTGGCCTGGTTTTGCTAGGTGTTTGCATGTCTTTGAACTCTGAAGTGGTAGCTACACTGACCAGCAGGAATGTCCCTCATTTTTGTCCAATTATGGAAAACTTCACTCTCTCACAAGGTCTCTGAATCAGCACTTCCAACCACTACAGCTTCCTGTCACTTAATAAACGTAGGATTCTGCTTGGTAGCAGGCCACCTATGATCTATCTTTAGATTTAGTGCTCAAAGGTGATGCCAAGCAAGGACTATGAAGAGGTGAGGAAGTCCAAAAGCCAGGAGATTTCCACTTCACTGTACATCTAAGTTTGACCATGGTCACGTACTATTACAGGTAACTGACATCTAACTAAGTGCAAATGAATGCATGAAGATGCCTTTCAAATTAAAGTGTATTTAGATTGTGACAGACTTACTCTGCAAAGAAAATAAACTATTTAATAAGGGCTCGGCCTTGGCTGATGTAGCTCAAAGGATTGAGCACTGGACTGTGAACCAAAAGGACTCAGAATTATCGCCAGATTATAGGGAGGAAATTGAAAATGCAAGGAAACATTTAAATCACCATTATTCATTTTGGGAGGCTACTCCAACTTCAAAAGTGTTTGATTCCGGGATAGGAAAACAGTGTGGACCTGTTCATAGTAAGGCCGTAGTTACAGAACAACAATGACAAAGGGCTCAGATTTCTTGGGAAGCCTAATCTCAGATAAATGTGAACTTCTGAAGTCCTTTTTCTCTTGTTAACAGAAAAAAAAAAAAAATCAGACCTTAGGGACTCTAAAATTCCTACCTGCTCCAATACTTAATTCTGCCTTTTATTACCTTAAGAAAAATGTTTATCTGTCTTATTTCAAATATAAGCTTCCCAGTTAGTGAAAATAAATATGACTTTGTGTAGCTGACTCTATTGCAATCATTTGAAACAATCATATGCCTGAGTATTTATTAGCATTTAAAGCTCTTCATACGGACAGTAGAAAAATACAAGTGAACCAATTGTTTATTGGATACTCAGTATGTGCCAGAGTGCTGTTCTCTCATCTAATTTAAAACAAAAAAGCAAAAAACCTCTGTGAAATATATACCTCCATTTTACAGATGAGGAAACTGAGGCTCATAGAGTTAAGTTTAAAAGTCGTGGTATTGTTCTGGCCCTCAAAGTGCATGAAATAAATCTGCTTTGACACAAAGCCTTGGGTTTCTTATACACGGCAGCTCTCAAATATCTGGTACTAAGAAACTCAGATGTTCTGGCCAAGCAGTGTGGCTGTCATTCGGAAGTCCAGAAAGCCACCATGATGTTTAGGAACCTTGGCACTGTGGAAACTGGCATTTACTCCCATTGCCACCAATCTAAACCTCACTCCAGCAGTGGCTGCCACTTGCAAACTCCTCCTCAGGTTCTGCTTCTTTCCTGTGATGATGACTACAGTCACTGAACAGATACACCTTCAGACAAGGAAGAGCAAGTCCCAACCAGAATGCATGGGACTGAGGTCAGTAGCTACATGTGGCTCTAGGTTGCAAGTGAGATTTTAATGCATTTCAATTCAGTTTTTAATGAATTTCTATTCTACATCTGCCTTCTGAATCAAAAATGTCCTTTGTCAAGTAACAGTTATACTTTACCTTTAGTTCCTCCTGCAAAAATGGAAATAGTATTTATTTGTAAAAAATACTGTGAAATCTTAGGCCAACCAAACACCTTGAGACTACTATAGGTTCTTGAAATGGACCTTATCTATTACTTTTTCTATTAAGGTTCAGTCTGCAGCCTGAAGAATAGAATTATAGGTGCCTTTTTGAAAAGCAATATAAATATATAAATTAAGACTGGAAAGAACAAAGAAGGGAAAAGGGGTAAGACTAGGTAAGTAAATAAACATGGCCAAAAACAGTCACTACCACCCTGAAGATAGAATGTAATATAAAACAAAAGTACTTCTTTTATATTTAAGAACTGAAAATAAAGCATTACTGATCATACAGGATAAAAGTTAGCAGTAATGAATCATGGCCAGCTTTCCAGCTTCAGGAGTTAAGCATCAAACTGAATAGGGAACTTTGGTTTCTGGCCAAGAAACAGGAGCTGGATTTACCCTCACACCTTAAATGACTAGAAAATGAACAGAACATGTGAAACAATGGTTCTCGGACACTGGACAACAGATAGCACGGGACAGCGATCCCTGGGAGAAGGGAAACAAATGAGGTGAGCTTGCACACCCATCAGTTCATTGCCTGGAAGATAACTTCCAGATCAAAGCTCAGGGAGGTGGAATCCAAACAGAGACCAGAGGTCTTGCTGAGTTGAGAGAGTATCTTCCTAGAGACAGATCTCCAGAGATCTGGGAAGGCGGGGGGTCTTTGGCTGCCTCCCAATCTGCCCATGTGGGACAGGACACCGCCCAAGGCCAGGGAAAGCACTATATGAAAAGAGTAGCCTGAACGGAGACATGACATTTGTCTGTGCTTGGAGACCCACTTGCTGGACGGACGTGGGATCATTCCCCAGTTATAGCTGGAAACCTCACTACGTGATTCAGTCATCGTCTGATTCACGACTCAGCTCAGGGCCGACACGCACCCCGAGTCCAGGCACAAGCGTGTACTTTACTGGATGCGTGTGGTGTGGAGACCTTCCTGCAGTAAAACTACCGTAGCAGCTGTTACTGTCACTGTTAGCTTTTCAAAGGGGAGAATCATTTTCTGGCTAGGCCTTCGCATAGCCTCTGCTTTCTGGCTGCTGCTGGAAGACCTTGGATCATTTCTGATCTTGGCTTTGTATGGACCGTCACAAATCCTGGTTCAGTATCTCTCTCCAGATTCACACTATCTTATGGAAAGAAAATTCCCTTAACCCAGACTTAACAAATCAACACTTTTAAACACATCTAACAGAGCAGAACAAAAACAAAAATAGAGTAATTTTGCCACATTCTACCAATTTCATTGTTTCTCAAATAGAATGTTTGAGTTTCAGGGATATTGTGGATATAGGAGATAAAAAACTAGATTTAACACAGTGACACACATTGTTTTGTCTCTCTGTCAAAATGTAAGCCCTGCCTGCATTTCTTCATAGCGAACACCTACACCACCATCTGCTCTGCCACTGCTCTTTTGTCTTCCAATCCCTGTTCTTTCTTACAGCCCCATTTCATTCTCTTTGTCTCCCAAGTTGCTTCTCTTTCCTCATTCCACTCAACTCTAGACTCACATTGATACACTCACCAAATGCACTCATAAAAACAACCAGCCATAGGACTGGTGAACAGCATGGCGTCTAGTACCCATTAACTTAGATTCAAATTCTGCACCTGCCACTAACTGGCTGTGTGACCTTTTGCGAGTTGCTTAACCTCTCTGTGTCTCAGTTACTTATAAAAGTGGAACATTAATAGTATGTGCCTAGTAGAGTTGCTGTGAGGATGAATGAGATACTGTTCCTAAAGCTCTTGGCACAGTGTCTGGCAGATGGTGGGCTCTCAGTAAATGTGAGCCATTATTATCATTAACGTTATCTTTTATTTGGGGTTTTGCTGGTGAGCCACCAAATCATTGATGAAAGGGAATTCTGGTACTTTATTTTTTTTCCAGAAAGGAAAAGGGAAACAGCGTAGATGCCAGGCTCATGAATTAAAAGGGAAGAATCTCCGTGGAGGATATGAAAAACGCTGAGAACTAAAGCTCTGTTTCTTCATTTGTCCTTTCCCTCTCCCCTCCTCAGAAACTCGCAGAAGGAAAGCTTTAGCATCATCAGGCTCAGAATATAGCCTCACTTCTGGCTGAGTAATGCCGTGTTCAGAATCACTGTTGACCAAAATTCAATCCTTTTAAACCATGTCATATTGTAGCAAAGCATCAGAAGCAGAAAAAGAGTACTGCGACTTATTTTTTAACAAGTTGTGGAAACTGTGAAAATGCTGGTTACACTGAGCAAGAAATAGACTTCACTCACCTGCAGGAGTCTACTTGGCTGATTAAGGCTTGTCCCTTTTGCAAAGCTTCAGCTGCACAGTCTTTAATTTCTCTGTGTAATTCCTCATGCCTTGCTGCCAAGACAGGCAGACTTAAACCCTCTGATTTAAGGAGCTTAAGGTAAGCTTCAACTCTTCCAAGTACATCAAATGCCTGCCAAAGAAAACATGCTTTCATTTTCTGCTTTTCCAGTTTAAAATCTACAGCAATGTGTACATGTAATACTAGAGATTAAGCCAGCCTGTTTAATTTATTGGTTTAATCAAAACCAGAGACAACAAGTTTAGTCTTAGAAAAGAGCTGTATAGTTTTAAGGCTCTATTTAAAGAAACTGATCACAGTTTAGTTCAGCATACATAAATGTCAACACCTTATAATTATCAATATAGTTTACATTGAGAATGTGTCTTTACGATGGTCATTCCTGTACAGAATTTGGAGGGTCAGGTTTATTTTCTGCACATTCTGAAATGCATACAAATAATGCATGAGATACTTTTAAAATATTATGCAGATTTTCATAACCTGAATGTCTCAGTAATATTCTTAAAAGAAAATTTCCCAATAAATTGCACTTCCAACCTGAAACACTATAAGGAAATAGTCAAAAGATGACTAATGTGCTTTTGCCCTTCCCTTTCCAAGTAGAAGACCTTCTTCCTACTCCATCCAAGACATCTGTCTCTCTACAGAGAAGATTAGAATTTGGATCTGAAGCAGAGCAAAGATTAAAACCAAGGTAATATTTAGCTTCCAATGTACAAATAGATTATGCAGAAAAAACCCAACTTTTGCAAACCAAGACATTGTCTTGAGAGAAGACTTTTTAATTCTTTAGTTTTCTTCCTTTATTAGCAGATCAACAACCACACATGGGGGATTAAGTTTATAGAATTAACATAGATGAATGCTTTTTGTCATCAAAGCTTATTGGCAGTAAGACGAGGAGTGTATGATAAAAAGCCAGTAAAAGAGGGCTGTAGAAATATGAGGGGAAAAGGAGAGCAGAATGCAATGATCTGCATAGGGCTCCTGCTATCCCAATTCTGAACTTGAGCCTGGAGAAGAGAAGATGAGTTAGGTACATTGAAGAAAAGCTGAATAGCAAGGGAGCTCTTGCCATGTTGCCCTTTGGCACATTGGAAGAAGCCACTGTACAGGATGCTCCCCACCAGTCTGGAGAACAGTCCTTTCCCAGTAAGCTTGACAGTGCCACTGTCAGCGGGGGCCGTGATATCCATCCTTCCTGGACTGCTGAGTCGGAAGCCAGTGAGTGGCAGGGGCCTATCAGGTGGAGCAACGAGGGCAGATAGTCTTGTGGGTCTAGCACCACTGAGACCTGAGACCAGAGGAGCAAGGCGGAGTTGATGTTGAGGGGGCACAGTTTAAGCTGTATGTAGACGACCTGGCTATGGAGCTGTGTAAAAGCACCCATGTCCCTGCCTTGGCCTCCACCTTAGGGAATAGCTTTTAATGGCAGAATTGGAACCAGGGGAAAAATTGAATTTACAAATGCAATTTCTCAGATACCGTCATAGTACATATTGGTTCATATTCTATTCTCCCACCAATGGCCTCATTCTCCTGAATCTGCTCTTTCTGTTACTTAGAATATTAAAACAAAATCATTTCCATGTACTTAGTAGTTGATAGGAAGTAATAATAATAATAACTACAGTTTAAAGAGAATTATGTGTTCCTACACTATTTGTTTCACGATTACTTTTCATCACTCAACAAACATTTCTGAATGTCTGCTGAGTTTCAAGAACTTTGTCCTTAAGCGCCCTTTGTTCGTAAACTCCCTGGGAGGGAGTGGGAAATCATCCCCATTATAGGACCGGGGGAGACTCAGTCCTGAGAGGTTAAATGGCACAAAGGGCTACTTCTATGAAGTGGCAGATCAGTATTTGCACTTAATTTGTCTGACCCTGAGGCTCTGCTCTTAAACCAGGGGCCATGGTACCACGTGGCAAAGAATTACTATGGGAAGCTGAGAAAGAAGGGGCATTTCCACGAAGCCTGTTAATCTTAGCTGAAAAAGGTGGGATTTTAAAACTAATTTCTTGTAAATAATTGTCTATCTTTCCTTCTTACAGGTGAGAAAACATACAGAGGAAGGTCGAGCAATTTCTCTTACACTATATAGGACTCTAAAAGAAAGGCGGCTTTCTTTATTAAAGAAACTCTGAGCCTGAAGAACTCTTTATCTAATGCATTTCTCCCCCGCGTCTGGCAACGGAGCAGAGATGCTGCTATTAGAAAAGATCATTTGAATTACTCTCTTGATTTTTCTACAACAAATTTAAACAACACTTGGCAATAACCACTGTTTCTGGAATTTTGTTCTATATTTTAAATTTTTATTGCTTTAGTTTGAATAAAACGGAGTCTCTTCTTAATCAAGGGTTAGTTTTAAAGTTAGTGCCTAAAGCAAAAATCTGTTGTATTCAAAAGTTATCATGAACTTCTTTAAATCACACTTAAAGTTTAATATATGTGAACTGGTGCTTACAGAAATACACACTCACATTCACAAGTGGGAGCTGCTGAGCTAGCCGAAAGGGAGGCATAAAGGGGAAATCTCCATGCAGATGTCAGAGTATTTACTTCTTTCTTCCTTTAAGAAAATTCTCAATTCCTAGGGTGAACAGGATGGAATGGAGAATTCCAAAGTGCTTTCTCTTGCCTGCAAGTGTGACTCCACTCTGTTTCAATATTAAGCCATGAAAACCTTAATACGTATCATGTTTGTTGCTGTTTTGAGAATTAAAGAAGAAAAAAATGAAAGCAACTAGGGCACGATGGTGCAAATGTTGCGAGTACTTAGAACATATTTGCTGGCTATGGCTCTAAATCTTGGGCGATGGCTCTCATCTTTGAAAAATCACGGAGAAGAGCAGGGCCACCCCTTGCCTGTCACTCGCCCACGTGGGTTTTTCCTCCGTGGCCCCTCGAACAGCTGCTACTCTCCAACGTCGTTGGGTGGAACACTGGTCTCGCCTCCACAGGAGTTAGATTCTAAAGCCACATGGATGTTAAATGCATGTGTGAAGTCACTCCACACCGTTCCTAAATGTTACCAAAGAAGTGTTATTTCCTAGTAGCATGGAAATAATTTGAAGGGCCATACATTCACTGGAAGGAGAAGGTACTATATCAAAGGTCAAGATAGCCCATAACTTAGAAACAAAATAGCCAAATTTTCTTCCAGGGTCTTTTTCTCAAAAAGATCAAAGTGTTAGAAAAGCATTTACTTATGACCTGTTCTATGTATCAGTAGAACGACGGCAGCTGAAAGGAGGTGTGCGGGGGGCTTCGCCCGTAGAACCCCCCGTTCGTCACGGATGAAAGTAAAAACTACCAAGACATCTTGTGCTTGGGGAGGAAAGGGGTCAAACTCTCAGAGGAGAATGACCCAGAGCCCCTTCTTCACTAGGCTTTTATTGGGTTCCAATACACCGGAATACAAGTTTAACATGTCAAAGAAATCTGAGGGCTTAATCAGAGCCAGTGTTTGTCAGGAAGGGGGGTTGCCAGACTTTGGGAGACATGCTCATTTCCTCCTGGGACACTTGTCACCTCAGGAAGAGCACTCTTAGCAAAGCAGGTTTCACAGGACTTTAGGAATTCTTTCTTATGCCGATCACCCAAGGAGCCGTCCTGGCCAGGACAGGGCTGCACCGCTCACCCCCACAGTTTCAGGCTTTAAGCCGATTAGGAAGCAGGAGACATCTCCCAGATGGAAATGAGGACTCGGGCTATGTCAGAATAGCCGGGGGGCGAGGGTCCATCACATCCTCTTTGCTGCAACCCCCCGAGTCCTTCCATGAGGCCTTCCAAGTGGTCGCGTCTGGCTTAGGTTGCCCCTCCCATGAGGAGTCTTACCCGTCATTGACTGCCAACCAAGCTATGGGGACAGAGATGGGTAAGGCAGAAGCAGTGCTCCTGCCAGGGAGATAAGCTTTGTCTCCTTAATAGGTCACATCCTTGTGACAGAACAGACCCAGATGAAGTGGGTCCCTTGGGCTCTTACACAGCCCACCATGGGGTGAGGGTTACAACTCCTGAAACCAGGCTGAATGGTCCGCAACAGAGGTGAGTGATTTTGTTTCTTCTTTAACTCAACAAATATATTTGCAAAATACCTAGTATAGGTAAAATAGGCTAGATACTCTAAGAGAGCTTACTTCTTATCCTTCATCCTAACCTAACCCTAATGGGAATAACCTATAAACACAGAAGTAGTTAAACTTCTCAGTTTTAAGAGGAGGCCTATTTTAAGAAGGTTACACTGTCTGTGACCATCATATGCAAAGCTCATTTCTCTTATTCCCATGTATAATTTGATGAGGAATCTGTGTGCCAATTCCAGAAATGATCTAAGTATCATTGCTCTCACTTAATCTGCCCCCAAAATAGGACTAGTGTTCTATCTAGTGTATGGCTTTCTGTTTACCATATCCATAAGGAACCCGATATACTGCATGCAGCCTGGAAGGAATCTCTCTGTTGCACACATGGTCCAGAACAGCTCATTTGTAGTGAGGATACTGTGACCCCCATGTAAACTCCTTTGAAATTAATAGTTCCCTTCAGTTTTTCTCTCTACATCCTCCTCTTTCTTCAAATCTTATATGTGTTGGTCAAATAAAGATTTTATGACTAGTTTAGAAAAAAAGGATACAAGCACAAGTATAATATTTTCTCCCTCTAGGGACTTGCTCTTCTTGACCGTTTTATATGGTACCACTCAATTCCTAAGTGGATAAAGAGGAAGTGAACAAGCTCCTTTTGGCCCTGGTTTGAAAAAGACTAGAATTTGCTTGGTTACTGTTCTATAGGATGCTGATAAAGGCCTTCCCTTTTTTCCCTTGTTAAGTATAAGATCCAAAGCTGGCTGCACCAAATTAAATAGAGATGGTATCAGG
Source organism: Glossophaga mutica (assembly GCA_039655065.1). NCBI lineage: Eukaryota > Metazoa > Chordata > Mammalia > Chiroptera > Phyllostomidae > Glossophaga > Glossophaga mutica. Next base: position 45,866,498 of record CM077306.1, on the reverse strand, counting down.
ACATGGCACATTTTATTCCTTTTATAATATTATGAGATTAATAAATTAAGCAGGAACCACAAGGCATTCAGCATAATTCTTATACCACACTGTTTCACAAAGATGTTAAATAAGTAATATTGTTTGCTTCTTGACTAATTTGAAGAGAAGCAATATAAACATACGCACACACACACCCCCTCCAAACCCACTGCAGAATCTTGAAAATTTCTTTCCATGAGTTCAAAGGCCAGAGAATGAGTTTGGCTGGAACCTTTATAATTACCAAGGATACAAATTGAACTCAGCTTTTAATTAGAGCACGGATTCCACTGTCTGCAGAGGTTCAGATTTCCTCTGGGTTGTTTTTATGAAGACAAAGAGGTTCAGGGTTTTTCTTAAACATCACCTGGGGCAGCTTCTGATGGCTCCCACTATGGCAAGTGGATTCCTAATTCAGGCCCCGTCCAATCTACCCAGGTTTGCAGATGCCATGAAGATCAAGGGCAAAAGGGATATGATTTTCAGCTCCCCATTTTTCCTGCCCGCTGCAGGAACTCCAGCTCATTCCTTGCATTTCCAAGGCTGCTGCTCTGGGCCCAAGAATTATCAGTGTCATCAGTGCAAGGAGGTTATCAGTGCGAGAAGGTGGATTAGTAGTTGTCAGTGCGAGAAGGCAGATTAGAAGTATTAATAAGAGATGTTTAAAGACGTGAGTATCAAAAGAAGCTTTTGGCCTCGCAATCTGAAAAGCTGTGAAAATATTGGAAGAGGGAGTCTGAGCACTTTATCAATAAGGAATGCAGGAAGTTTATGTATTGACCACCTCTTACTTTCTCTAAGTGTATCTTGGAAATGGATTAATTATACCCATAAGTAGAACTTTGGATAGCCAGTCACTATTTATAACTTCTGAATTATATAAATTGACCTGAATGGTTTTAGGATGATCTTGGGAATATTAACCTGGAAAAAATATTCATTTTACAATGTGGTAGGCATTTATTTTTTTCATTTATTCAACATATTTACTGAAATCTATGGGGTATATACTCTATGTGCTGGGGGTATGAAAATGAACAGAAGCACTTAAGTCGTGTTGGAGTAGCTAGTGCAGTATTAAACGCATACATAATGACAAAATAATGGCTAGCACTTAGTGCTTCGCTGTTCGATGCACTAGTCCTGTATTAACTCATGTAGACAGTGCAATGACTCTGTGATATATGTATAATTATTATTTCTATTTTACAGGGAAGTTAAGTAACTGCCTAAGATCGCAGAGCTAATAAACATCTGAAACCAGCTTCATGCCCACACAGCCTGGCTCCAAAATCCACTATATTATTTCCGAGAAGTGTCATACTAGCAGTTTCTAAGTTTTCACTGAATATTCCATGATTTCATTTATTTTTACTCCAACTCTACCTTGAAAAGTTTCTGTACATTCATCAGCAATTATAAGAACTTCTGTTACTGAATGGCATCCCCTGATGTAGATAAGGATTGCTAGACCTATTTTAGGAAAAAGAAAACTCAAGCTCAAAATGTGCATTGATTTATCACATGGTCGTGCCTTCAACGAAAGTTTGAACACTAGGTGGCACACAATGATGATAAAGATATAACCTCTTTGTGAAGAGCACAGAGCAATACTACGGGAATAGGAAGAAACGAGCAATTAATGTCACATGGAGACTTCTCAGAGGAAGTGATCTGTGGTCTGACAGGCCCCTTTACACAGCAGTACTCCCCTCTCAGATGTGATGCGGAGACTGAGCTGGAAATCTGCGTTCCTCGTGTAGGAAGGTAATTAAGCTCTCCTCTTTCAAAGTGATCTCATCCCAATTACCTCGGATCAATATAATCTCTTATGATCGATGCAATGTACTTGGCCTTGAAACTCCATGTTTCTAGTATTTCATTGTCCTCAATCATTCCAACAATTACTGAGCATCTAAAGACACTCATGAGTGAGCCACAATAAAATTGAGTGTCTTGATTATAAGACTATTAAATATGCACTGAGTTGTGAGCTGTCATACAAATGTAAGATGCTAAAGTAGTCCTTGATTTTGATCGTTGTTTCTGTTATGTATATTTTAATAATTTTATGCTAATAGCTTAGCCCTATTTGTCAAATATTTGCTGTGGTTTAAAAACCTTGTCTCTGAACCTTGGCTGGCATGGCTCAGTGGACTGAGTGTTGGCCTGCTAACCAAAGGGTTGCTGGTTTGATTCCCAGTCAGGGCACATGCCTAGGTGGCAGGCCAGATCCCCAGCTGGGGGAGTGAGTGAGGCAACAGATGGATATATCTCTTGAACATTGATGTTTCTTTCCCCTTCTCTCTCTCTCCCCTCCCTTCTCTTTAAAAATAAATAAATAAAATATTTTTAATTAAAAAAATAGAAAACTTGTCCCTGAGCTCTAAAACCAAAGGTTTCTAAACCATTCTCTTAGAGGGAGTAGAGGAGGGAGAGTAAATTAAGACATCGCCTGCCTCTGCATGAGGTGGTTTGCCTCATCACGGCTTTCTCAAATTCTTACTCTCTCTGCCTACTTAAGGACATGTTCAGCATGAGACAGAAACTTCTTAGCATGCTACTCAAGACCCTTCCCAACACACCTCTGCCTGCTTCTACCACTTTGGTCTCCCATCACTCTGGGCTTACCCCCTATGCTCTTGGCAAATGAATTACCTGAGGTTCCCCAAACACAGCATGACTTTATACCACCCAGCCCTCCCCCAATCCCTTCTTGCCCAAGCCTTCCAAATCTAACTCAGTGGTCACCTCCTCTAGAAAAGCCATCCTGACCTTCTTTCCCTGAGCCAGGCAAAGGCTGTCACCCCTGTGGTCCCTAAGGCTGTGGGCTTACTCCACCACGGCTCTTCCCACGGCACACAGCTCTTCTGTTTCCTTGCCTCTCCTCTGAACTAGACCGAGAGTGTCTTGAAGGCAGAGACTGTACTTTTGTTACTTCAGCTCAAGCGCCCATGTGATGGATGACAACAGCACATATACAACATACTAGTGGGATGCAAGTGTGAAAGGAGGGAGGGAGTGAAAGCAAGTTGCTTTAATTTTTTCTAAGAGAAAGGGAGGTTGTTTGTTCTGGAGATGAGAAGTCTGAGACGGGCTGCTTACGGTTATGAAACTGGACATAATTATGCCTTCCTTGACATCTAGTGACAATTAGCTTAATTAGTTGAATTCATTTATATCACCTCAAATTCCTTCTGGATAATATTTTTTAGGTCCTCTATCTGGACAGGTTTCCTCTTTGAATCTATACAACTACTGGATCGTTTTAATTACTATTTTCCCACATGTAGGCTAAAATGTATCTGTTTTGAAAGAGGAAAATAGTGTATGAAAAAAATGAAAAAAAAGTACCAAACCCCATGCTTAACCATTTTGTGTTTGACTGTAACAATAATGTTGCTGTAGGCATTACCATTTTGCATCACTGTAAATATGGTGAAAAAGTAACATCATCATTTTTAAAAAGACAGTAACTTTTCAGCAGTGAGTGCAGAAGCAGTGGAAGCCACGACAGCCATTCCATTTCAAACTGCTCTTGGTGGCTCTCCTGGCTGCCACAACCGCCGCTTCGCCTCTGCTTTTAGGCTGACCACACAAGATCCAGACCATGGAGATTGGGCCTCTCCCCTCCACTTGATTTCCCCAATGAAATCATGTGCCTGGGAATGCAAATCATGGGATATAAAACTTTATAAGCCATATTTTATATAGCTTTATAAAGTTCAATTTTATCAATCATCAGTGTTATGTAAATATAGATTCACACTGTTCTGCTCTTGAAACATATTCTGTATATTTATCTGTTTGATTCAAACCACATTCCCTAAACAATGATAAATATATTTTGGGTAATCAACACATATTAACTAGAGCTTCCTTTTTGTGCTCATGCTAGAAATATAATAAATAGTATATAATCTAATGATGACAATATGGGGGGATCAAAATGAGTTACTACATACAATAGGTGTTATGTTTATACTTCATACCATGTCCTCACCACTCTTAGCAACATCCAGTAATCAGAGAAACTCCTCTCCAATCAGCTATCATCCAATGTTGATAATCAAGCCCTACTTTGATTTGTTGCTAAGTGATTTAGCAAATAGGTTCAGCAAACACAATAGATAAAACGTTAAGAAAGCATCTCAAGTTCTTGAGTTATATGGCCCAGTCTCTGCTAGAGTCCAGTGACCGGTTTAGGAAAAGCATGAGTAGCAATACTCCCATGATCGTGTGTGCCAACATCACCACCTACTGGTCCCTTCAGGTACACCTCAAGCCAAAGGTTGTAGATAACTGGGTAAGAAACAGACCTAATTTTGAGCCTTGGGTAGTTATCAATCCCTAGCAGGATTAAAAAGTAGTCAAAGGCAGTGAGTGGGCACTGGTATCAATGCACACAAGTAGTGATAATTACATGCTATTGAATTTCACAAATTGGAACTATATTGGCTTATAGATTTTTTAAATTTGAGGGTTCTACCAAAAATTAGATTAAATAGTGAGAATTTTGTAAAATTTGGAGATTCCACAATATAAACAAAAAGCAAAAAATACCATTTCAAGTTTTGAAAAGAATTTCCTTCTTTAATTTAAATGGATTTACCCACTACTTTATTTCATCATTTATTGCTTCTTAATAATATAGTAAATAGTTAATTTCAAGAATCATAATTAAACATTTCCTTTCCAAACTCCAGCTTCTATTTTTGCTAAGGTAAAAGTATCCATCATCTTTCACATTGAATTCTTATATTTGGAGCTGGAAATTATTTCCTTGATGCTTAGGAAAGGGAGAAAGAATTCTATACCTTCCTTAGTACTCTCGACTGTAGAGAATGTCATGGCATTCAAATGATAAAACAAGGGATCTAGAAATCAAGTGTTTAGGGTTAAGAAACATGAGTTTTCAGGGTCTGACCTGAATTACTATATGAGTTTAAGTAACCACTTTGTTCTTCATTTTAAAAAATTACTATTGCAGCCCTGGCTGGTGTGGCTCAGTATATTGAGTGCCAACCTGTGTGCCAAAGGGTTGCCAGTTCAATTCCTAGTCAGAGCACATGCCTGGGTTGCACGGGCCAGGTCCTCAATGGGGGGTGAGCGAGAGGCAACTACACATTGATGCTTCTCTCCCTCTTTTTCTCCCTCCCTTTCCCTCTCTAAAAATAAATAAATAAAGACTTAAAAAATAAAAAGAAAGGTAAGACCTAGGCAGGGAAGTCAGTTCAAGATTCTGTTTCTGGCTTTATGGTTTCCATGCAGAAGGCTTGCAATATTCATATATTCTTTTTACCTGATAAATAAAAGAGGATTTTTTTTTAAGAAAGACTTCTTGGTAAAAATTTCAAGTTTTTTTAACCTTGGTATATTTTATAATAATTCTCTGCCTCCATGAGATACACTACAGCGACGGGCACAATTCCCTTCCAACCCCCAAACAGACCAAGGATCGCTGCAAGATAAAGCCCTCACAAGGGAGTTTTTAAAAAAGTGACTCTTAACCTGTCAAAGCATTGAGTCTCTTAATGTGGAGAACCAAATAATGGCCACGATAGTAATATATTTTAAAAGCTCTTCTCTGCTGCCACCAATTTTGAAACTCTTCACGAAATTGCAGTTTCTGTGATGTGCTCCAGGCTGTGGAAGTAATGGGTCTGTTACTGGCCTGCCCGATTTACCTAAAATCACCAACTTGATCTCATACGAACCTTGTTGGCGCTGTTAAAAAAATCATTTGCCTTTTCCAACCAGCTTTCCCTTTCTACAATGAGCTGGCCAAATTCTTCTTGAAGCCGATTCAGTTTCTGGTGAGAGAGCTGTAGGTGCTCCTTCTCCACATGGTCCTTGGACAGCAGGATCTCAAGCGCCTCACTCCTCAGCTTCTCAACAGTGGAACTCCATTCCTGCAAGAGATCACTCGCTTCAGTTCATTTTACACATCCTCCCCTTGTCACAGGGTTGCAGAACATTTACATCTGTCGTTGTATTTTCAAATCATGAAGCAGGAAATGCTACATTCCAGGTATGAGTACCAAACTGTAGACAAGAGGCTAAAAAGGGACAGGAGATGATAGGAGAAAGGGGCAGGTAGGTTGGGGTGTGTGGTTGCCCTTAACACAGGTCATTTCCACTCCCATTAATTCTGCCTGAAAACATACCAAAGTAAAATCAACAGCATTTTTCAGCTCCTAACTCATTTTGACCTACCTTTACCCATTTATGCATAAAAAAGTCTCTCTCCCACATTCAGTTTCATTGCCAATGTGGGCAAATGTGTACAAGAAAGAAAGGGAAACCTCATATTTTATGGCTGCTGTTTTTGCATTTGCCTGCACTTAGAACTGAGACTAACAGCTGCTATTCTCCACAAAACTAATAGTTGTAATTGTGCAGTAGTCCCTCCTTCCTGACCCATTTCACCTCTCAATGCTTCACTCTTAATGATACATAAACATTTCAGAAACAGAAAAGAGGTAGCTTTTTACTTTCTTTTTTAAAAAAAGATTTTATTTATTTATTTTTAGAGAGAGGGGAAGGGAAGGATAAAGAGAGGGAGAAAAGCATCAATGTGTGGTTGCCTCTTGCCTGTCCACCTAACCTGTAACCCAGGCATGTGCCCGGACTGGGCATTGAACCAGTGACCCTTTGGTTCACAGGCTGGTGCTCAATCCACTGAGCCACACCAGACAGGGCAATAGCTTTTTGCTTTCTATTGCATGGGGATGAAAAACAGTAGGGAGAGAAGAAAGAAAATAAGAGTTGTAAACCAAACATATTAATATTAAATTTATTTAAAGGGAAATTCATATTTCTTGCACAGAAAAACTGAATCCAGATCCAATCTCATTGGTGAAATTTCTGGCTTCCAACTTAGCTGAGAGAGTGTGCTAAACAGAGGTTGTTCATAAAGCACTGGAAATTTAGGACCAAATTTCAAAAAGCACAATCTGACTCTATCATGGCTTGTTCTGTAGCGCAAAATGTTCTGTTATTAAGTTACATTTGTTATATTATATTGGATAAAATAAGTATAATTTTACTGCAATTTACCACTGCTATTTCCATTCATTTATTTCACAAGACATATGAAATACCACGTACCTAGCACCAGGCTGGATGTCTTAGGAAATACAAATAAAGAATAAAATGCAGCTCTTTCTTTTAATGATAAATACATAAACTGCTATTTTATATACTTTTCATATATATTTACATTATTAAATATATAAATAAATGCTAGTCCTACAAACATACACACAGATAATCTGGTAATATTTAAATAACAACTAATGGGTGTTGAAGGTGAAAAAGTGTACATATTATTGTATGGACTCCATAGAACTTGTTCTAGTATTTGTGCAAGAGAACAATGTTTTGATCAGTGGATGTAAGAGTAAGGACAGTAGATCAAAGGATTGGCATTTTTAGCACCTATTATAAACCTGTGGCTTGTAAGTTTCAACCTCACAATCTTAGGTTAGATATTATTAGTTTTCCAGTATTTACATAGGCTCAAAGGAGTACATTGCTCACGGTTACATATACAACCTGTAGCAGAATCAGGACTAGTTCACAGGTGTGTATATAAAGCTACATTCCAGGGAATGGAGGATAAAGAGACTCCAAAATCTCCGAACTTCTCAGTGAGGGAAAAACAATACTCTCAGGCATGAATAGGGCTGAGTTCTCAAGATCCTTCCTTATTTAAAGAGTTATTTTGTTCCCACTTAAGGACAGCTAGTATGTGCCATGACGTTCTTTCATAAGAACTGCAAATATCCCTCCCACTTAAAAACCATTATCTTAACTTTAATGGGAAAGAGCAAATATTTTCCAGGCAGTCAGCACACTTCTGGCATACATAATAGGCACTCACGAAATGTTAGTCCCACTTTTCTTCCCATCGGTTTTATTGTGGTTCATTAGTACCCTAACGTTGGGTCTTTGTTGGTGGCTATTCTTGTTTTCCAGTTGTAAAGTAACAACAGTGGGATGATTCTCCAAATGGTATTGATCGGTGTTGTGTATTGATCAGTATTCAAGTATAAACACAATAAAGCAGGTTTCTTTACTGCAGTACTTCCCAGGATCTTTAATATGTTCACATGCATTGAAACTCCTGGAGGGAAACGTGTGTGAAATATTTTGAACACACCTTTCTGACCAAGAAACCATTTATTTGCTAACATCTCAGGGAACCAGTGCCCCAGCTGAAACAATATCGGGAAACACTTCTCGTGGCAAAGACCGGCGGCATCAGCTAGGCGTTCACCTGCTTTCACAAGTCTTTCTGTTTCTTTCCTCTTTTATCCCTACTCCTCCAGCTCCTCAGTCAGTCCATTTCCTCTCTCTTGTGTCCATTCTCTCCTTTTCTGTTGATTCGCTTTTGTGGGGCATTAATCCTCAGCGACCTCAGGTGAAGAAATGCTTAATGTGTGATGACAGAATAAAACAGGTCATTCTCTCAAAAAATTCAGCACTGACCAGAACCTTCTGTGCTCATCAGAGGAATACCCTGTAAGAAATACAGAGGGCCTGGGGAAGGCCTGGGAAGCTAGTAGGGAGGGGAACGGGAAGAATTTGGGAGGTGGGGGAACAGGGTACAGCCACCATGTGCTTGGCCTGGACAACGCTAAGCTCTAGAGCAGCCATTTTCCACCTTTGTCATCTCACGGCACACATAAACTGCTACGATTCTGCGGCACACCGATCTGACCAAAATCACACAGGTATAATTTTGATTCATTCACACCGGACAGCTATTGTTGTGTTGATGGCTGTCATTTATTTATTTGACAGTCTAAGGGAAAAGAGGTCAGTGCCCCTGACCAAATAGTCAGGTGTGGCATGTTTTAAAAATTCTCCCAGCACACTATTTGAACATCACTAGTTGAACATAACTGCAAATAGTGAAGGTTGATTTTTCTTTCTACATGCCAGTGCTGTGCTAAATGATTTACACACATTATCTCATTTCATTTTCACCACACCACTACAGGGTTAGAGCTATTATTGTCCCCATTTTACAGATGGGGTGTCCGAGGCTCAGGGGGACCCTGCCCAAGGTCTCAGTAATAGTAAGTAAAAGAGTCACAATTCAAACTTGGGTAGTTTTACCCTAGAATCTGCTCTCTCAACCAGTATCCTAGCCTTGGCTTTTTATAGAGGTCACATACAGTGTTCTTTAAACCACACACAGATTACAGTAACCATATCAGCTTTGAATTATAAAGGTGAAACTTCCATAAGGCTTGGATAAGGCCATGAAAATGATAAAGGTTCTATATGACCCTTGGATTTTGTGATCTGAAATCAGAAACCTCATTGTTTCTAAATAAACACAATGTTATTAGAGATATAATTGAGAATTTACAGCCCAAATTCAAGCTTAATTTTGCTTAGCAACCATACCAAAATGAAAAAGCACTTTTCTATGAATAAGAGAAATACCTGCTCTCTAAGAGTGTTCATAAATCTGCCTGTAGCATAAATTCTGCAGGCGGCGTTCAAGGGAGACTCTGGAGGAGGGCCAAGTCTGTGACAACCACTCTGACCTTGTGCTTTCACACTGTGCTGTAGAAAGTGGGCTGTGACCTCCCAGGGAAACGGTAAGGGACCACTTTGTGCTGCTTATCTTTCCTAATTCTCCATCCCCATCTTCTTAATTACATTTTCACATGAACTCTGTGGGTATTGAATGAGGCTGGATCTATTCAATATTTCTATTCAATCTTCTAAGAAAAATTGGTTCTGTTTTCTTTGGGCAAACTATAGGCAGTTTCTGATGCATTTCTATACCATTTTAATGATGTATTTCTTCAGTCGTTTCTCTTAGGGGACACTTTCACTATTTTATGTTTAAGATAAAACTTTCCAGAGTCATCTGAATCCATCAAACTACTTAAACACTTTCATTGTCACTGTTGTCAAGGCTGGAGGAACCCAGCGGTGACGACAATCTTGGCCGGTTTTCTCTCAGCCATCGCTGCCTGCCTGCTAAGTGTGAAACCTCTGACTGAGTTTGTCACTTTGCAACAAAATATTTCTGGTACTTGCCCCCACCAGCTGAAAGCCAGAGCCTGCCATTTCCTTGGCTTTTCAGTGTGACAGGGAGACACATGTGTCCCTGACCCAGTGAAGACGTGAGGCACGGTGTGTCCCTGGGCTTGGGGAGCCTCCATGGGCCGCTCCATTACTGTCCGTCCTCACTCACAGCAGTAGCCCCTTTAAACTGTGTATTTCAGTGTTCCATTTGCTGAGGAAATTGAGCTTTCTCGTGGATCCTTTGATTGAAAGGATACTTTTAAGAGGATTAGGGCTGATAGACAAAGTGAAAATAATTTCTTCTTTCCTTTTTTTTTTTTAACAGGCCCAGGCTGGTTCTTCCCATGAAGTTATGGATTTATGGATTGGTGTAAAATGCTCAGCAAGTAGATTCAAAAAATAAAAAAATTAGCTATGCCATTAGAAAAAAAACAATAGAATCACAATATGTTTAGTAAGCTATTTTTCACATGAGAACTTCTCTGTACATAAGAAGATTTAATGATTCAACACCATGTGGTAAATTATTTCCGTTTATAAACTTGACTTTGGAATGTAATTTTCAGTGGGCGAAGATGGGCGAAAAGGAATGACGAAGAACGTATTTGTAAACTACTAAGAAAATATCAGTTGTGAAGCACACTGGCTAAAGTCACGTCTGGCAAAGCATGTGTGGCGCTCATGTGCAGTTCCTGGGACACGGCTATTTCTTAGGACACCTCATCAGACACAGCCCGTCTCTTGTTCATTCATTCTCAGAGCCTACCGGCCTACTTGGCTGTGCAGCATCCAGGAGAACAAGCTCCGTGACACAGAATCCTAGAATTTTGCATGACTGCCGGATCAGATGGTACTAACAAAACAAACCTGGCAATTTTCATCCAGGAATATTTAAAAGTGAGTTTTGAGCAGGCATTTTTTAAAAGAAATGCTTATGCTTTTGAAGAATGGCAGTGAGCCCTCGAAGAGCTGGAACTGATTGTGTGGAGTCGGATTGCAAACGGAGCCACAGCTTCCTCTCCTGCTCCCTTTCCCGGGCATTTCTAGCTTGACTTAACACCAAACCAGGGCCCTGCAGGAGAGATGGGTCTCACTCCACTGTGACAGGAGGGCAGAGTTCAGTGCCCACAGACCAGTGGAACTCTGCTGCCCTCACTGTGATGCATCTCAGCAAAGGTACAGATTGTAAACAGGAAGGACTGATGCTGTGTGTCACCGAGAGATGAAAGCAGCGTGGTATTTCACCTCCTGGCCATGAGACAGAGAATCACAGCTCTTGAATCAAGGAGAGGTAAGAGCAGAGACGGGAACTAGAAGTACACTTTTTATTGCAAACTTCCTAAGTGTTCTCAAGCAGGGCATTTTGCTTTGCTGAGCCTCACTTCCCTCAGTGCATGGCGGCCACCAGCACTTTACAGGGGCTTCTGCTCGTCTAGTCAATCGTCTGTGAATTCAGCGATGAACTGGCTGTGCTTTAAATTCCTGGATTTTAGGCCCTACCAAAATTTGGGGTTTTAGCTACATTTTCCATAAATTAACCTATCAGGGTTGGGACTGACAGCCTGTAGTACAAATGATAGTTATCACCAAAGTAATTTTTGAGTAATAGTGTAACAGTTGCTGTTTTCCTTTTTCTCAGTCCATACAACTATTCCCAAAGTCGCAGGAAAAAAAAAAGAACCCATCTGGAAGTGTCTTGTTCCCCGTACTCCGCTCAGCGCTGGGCCCCTTCAGCTGCACGGAGCAGGGTGCTTGCCACTAAAACTGAAGCAAACGGATGTGTGTGGCAGAATAAAGCTTTTATATAAAATGAAAGCATAACAAATCGCACTCATGAGCAAGTCTTCAAAATGAGAAGCATCAATGCACTTACTTTTTCCTTCTGTGTGTGGTTTAATATAGGTTTTAGATAAAAATTTACTTACATGGGAGAAATCTTCCCAAGATTTGTTTTCCAAGAATCATTATTTTCTCTTTAGAGTCTTGCTTGTCCTTGTTATTTTTCTTAGATTTCTTGTTTTCTCTTTATCACATTTCCTTTAAATTGATTAAGTAAGAAGCAGAGCCATATTTGGGGGTTTTGTGTTTCTATTTTTAATTGAAAATTAATAAAAGTCTAGCTCACCAAATTATTTTCATCTGACACAATGTGTCTACAATTAGATCGTGCCACTGGCTGACTACATGGTCCCAGTTTATGTTGATGCTCCCAAAGGACTTACTTTTTCGTTGTCAAGGTAATCTATTGAAGTTACCTTCAAGAGCTCAACATATCATAATACAATTGTGGGGGAGATTATTAAGTTTTACTGTTCGCTTCTTTTGAAGATTTCCCTAAATGAAATAGATTAAGTTAAAAAGGTGGGTAGGATTCATATATAAGAGGTCTGTCTCTCTGGAAAAAGTCAAGCCATTGTTAACATAACAAGAATGGTTTGCATGACATCAATGTAACCTGGAAGCCAAGGAGAGTGGACTGGAATGCGCATGTGTGAACAATGATGACCTTGCTGTATTAGTCAGTGGGGGCAGTTGTGTGAGCATGTGTACTGTGTGGCCATCACGTTCAAAATGACTGAGCATGTAGAGCAATAAATCTGCATCAAGTTTTGTGTTAACCTTGAACATTCCTCCATGGAAACTATTCCAGTGATTCAGAAGGCCATGGAAACTATTCCAGTGATTCAGAAGGCCACAGCTATAGGCAACTGGTGATTGGCAGGTTCAGCATGACAATGAGCCTGCTCATGCATCCTGTAGAGTGTTTTTGGTGAAACATCAAATCATTCAAGTGACTCAGTCTCCCTACAGCCTAGATTTGGCACCCTGTGACTTCTGGCTTTTCCCCAAACTAAAACCACCTTTGAAAGGGAAGAGAGTTCAGGCCATCGGTGAGATTCAAGAAAATAGGATGGGGCAGCTGATGAAGATTGGAAGAACTCTGTGAGGTCTCAAGGTGCCTGCTTTGAAGGGGACTGAGATGTCATTGTCCTGTGTACAATGTTTCCCGTATCTTGTATTTTCTTCAATAAATGTCTCTTTTTTTCATAGTATGTGGCTTTCCGTACAGACCACATATCTTACCCACAATGAACATCAGATACAGACTAGAACAATTATTCTTAAATCCAGCTATCAGTATCTCTTGGGAAATTTTTAAAAACATATTTTCACACCTACCCCAATAACCCACTGAGTCACAATTATTATTGGTAGGGTGGAGAATATGTTTTTTAAAAAAATCTGAAGCATTTTATTTGAAATTAGGAAAAATATAATTTTATAATCAGTCAAATTTTATAACCATTGAACTGAAATATTCAGTGAATAAGTAACAATAGACCTAGAATAGTTTCTGTGTGATCATATCAATAAATGGAGGGGAGTGGATTATACAAGGGGAGACCGCCCAATACCAGAGTTACCTTACGGAGGGCAGACCCATTGCAGTGCAGGCAGAGGATAGGGGGACAGGCACATTATAACTCTCCCACACTGATTGTAACACAATCTAAGAAGCATTATTTAGCACTTCTTCGGAACATCTAAGTAATACAAAAGAGACAATTATAAGTTCAAGTAGAAAACAAAACAAGTGTTGGCTGGAAAGAGAAGGGGAATCTGGGAAGTCTTCTTACAGGATTTTAATACGGGCAGGAGTCTCAGCGGGTGAGTCTCAGCGGGTGAGAGTGGCACTGGGGAGAAGGCAAGGCAGAAACGGAGGTGAAAGAGGGACTTTTTACTATAGGCCTTACGCATTTTTAACTTTCTTTCTTTTTTTTTTATTTTATTTTTTTTAGATTATTTATTTATCTTTAGAGGGGAAGGGTAGGAGAGAGGGAGAGGGAGAGAAATATCAATGTATGGTTGCTTCTCGTGTGTCCCCTGCTGGGAATTGGCCTGCAACCCAGGCACGTGCCCTGACTGGGAATCGAACCTCGATCCTCTGGTTCGTAGGCCCGCGCTCAATCCACTGAGCTACACCAGCCAGGGCGCATTTTTAACTTTCTTAAACCACGGGAATATATGGTAAAGGAGTAAATTACATATATTAAAAATGAAAAAATGCCAATTCAACCGATAAAATAAAAGAGAAAAATTATATGATAATCCCAATAGATGCAGAAAAAAGCATTAATAAAATTCAGTGTCCATTCAGATATGGCATGTTTTCAAAATTCCCGAAGCACACTGGTTGAAAATCACTGCTATATAGCAACAACAGCTAATTATGTTTTCTAATAAAGATCTCATCTATAAGAACAACAAAAACTATGAGATAGCCATTTGTTCATTTAATCAACAAGTATTTATGGGCCGGCCTATGCTGTGCCAAGCATTCTTCTGAACAGGTCATCCAGGACAGTGGATATAGTAGTGGAGTGAGGAGGAACCCCAAAGTTAGTGATGGTGGTGGTGCACCACGTATTTTATTGTGTTTATAACTAATAGACGATAAATCAGTACATAACCTGCTTTGTTAGAAGGTGACAAAGCTGTAGCATCAGACAAGTAGAACAGGCTGGGGGACTTACGAGTCCCAAGCAGGGCAGGAGTCCACGTGCAGTACTGAAGGTGGTGATCTGGAAGTCAGGGGACGAGCCACGTGGGTCCCTGGGGAAATAGCTCTCCAAGCAGAGAACACAGCTAGAGTGAAAGCCCTCAGGTGGGAGTTCCCTTGCCCGGTTGGGGGAAGGGCCAGGAGACCAGAGGAAGCAGGAGGAGAGGCAGTGAGGGAAGCTCCGTGGGGGCAGAGCAGGAGGGCCATGCCAGCAGGGGCTTGTAAACGCTGGCGACTTTTATTCTGGGAGAAGTGGGAAGCCAATGGAGTGGCATGATTGGATTGAGTTTTAAAAGTAAAAATAAAATAAAGCCACTGTCTGTCATTTGAGAACATGGTGCAGGGGGTAGGGTTCAGGGAGGCAAGCACTGTGACTCATGAAGACCCTGTAGTAATTAGCCAGGCAAAGGCAGAGGTGGCTCATTCCCCAGGAGAGCAGTGCGATCATGAGAAACGAGAAGATTCTAGATTTATGTAGAAGATACAGCCCAGGTGATTTCCTGTAAGAGGAAGAGGAGCCAAGACTCTTTGACCTCAGTAATTGGAAAGGTTGAGTTGCCCTTAACTGGGATGATAAAAACTAGGTGGAAGAGATTTTGGGAATACGTGGAATTCAGTTCATGCCATCCTGTCAACCCTGTGTGTCTAGAAAACCTGTGCTTAAGTTCCTGAAGTCAATACTCACCAACTGCCTCCAAACACAGACAAACACACACACATTCCATTCATTACCAAATGCTGCTCCCATGATTCCTCCCAAACACTCCCCAAGCTTCTGAGAATGGCCTATTCAAAAGGACTATGAAGAATAGAGGCTTCAAGTTGGCTAGAAGGAAAATAAGATCACAAATCTAAAATACCCAGCAGTTTTATTTTAAAACGTGTATACATATGTGTAATAAAAACAGCCAGTGGTTTTCCTTGTTCCTGGAATGGAATGCAGAGACCAAATGACTGCAAACGCCAGTTACCACGTAAAGTGAGGTGATGCTGCCCATGAATCTCAGATGGCGGGAATGTCTCGAGTCCTTAACATGTTTAACCCACTCAGTTTTCTAAAGTGCTGCGTAGTCATAGGTAAGAAGTGACAGTACTTTTCAAGATGGGAGTGTTTGGGTGGAGCATACACGTGTACCCATGATATCAGACCTGATGATCATGTTAACGTCATTTCCCCTTATTGTTTCTTGTGACAATGAATTCAAGGTGACGACTGCCTAACCCTTTCTGTTTACTCCCCAAAAGCCTCCAGTGAGTAAGTAGTTTCCTTTCAATTTTCCACAGTTTGGGTTTCCAGGTTCCCAGGGACTCACTGTACATGTAAATGAAAAACTTTGTGTCTTTATTACTCATAGGTGGAGCCTTAAAAAAAAGTCAGAATCCTAGACACAGAGTGTAAAAGTGGATGCCAGGGGCTGAGGGTGGGGGAAATAAGAGGCAGTAAAAGAGTTGGCAAACTTTTAGCTGTAAGAAGAATAAGGCCTGAGGATCTGATGTCCAATATGTTGATGATTACAGTTGATCATACTGTGTTGTCTAATTGAAATCTGCTAATAATGTAGAATTTAAATATTCTCACACAGACACAAAAAGGTAAACATGTGAGGTGATGGACGTGTTAATCCATTAATGGGGGAACCCTTTCACAGAGAATGCATAATATGTATCCTGTCATCGGAATGGACATTCATCATCTTACAAGTTCCCCTCAGTAAAGCCATGAAAGAACAGGGAAAACTTCAATCTCCGGGTTGACACTGCAGTGAATCCCGAATCACAAATGGCCTGAACAGCCCTTCCGGTGACTCAGACTCCTTTCCTCCTGACCCGCGAGCACTGCAGCCGTCTCTCATCAAGTGCTGTCCACCATTTCTCTGTTCCAGCAGAACAAAGAATCTTCCCACAGAATTGTATTTACTCTGTAGTCCTGAGAGTGACTCATGATTTCCCAGCCAAAGTGAAAGTCACTTATAAACAACAGTAATTTACAAGTCCAGCAAGGGCCAAACAGGGTAACATTTTGCTGCCAGCTTCCTTTCCATGGAGTCATCCACTGACCCAACAAATGCTGACATGGGTAGAAAGTCTGTCCAGACTGCTGGAAGCAGGCTGAGGGCAGGGAACAAGAGGGGCTCCTGGGGGAGATTGTGAACCACCTGCGGCCATGGAGAGACAGCACCAGGTCCTGCAGGTAGGGCTGCATTGCCCCATAACCTAGCACATGCTCCCCCACCCCCAGGCAAGATGGTGACAGGAGGAAGTTCTTACAATGAGCATGTGCAAGACTAGCAAAATAACTGGATAAGAGGGGAAAAGCCTTCCTATTCCCTTCCTACCCCCTTCTGGTACCAGATTGGGGGTGGGACCAGGAAAGGCAGGCACAATAGAAGTTAAAATGGTGGCAAGGGAGGCGCTGGACCAAAGAGGCCTATCAGTCTAACCTTGGGAAAGAAGGGATTGGTCGAGATGTGGACTCCTCCAACTGCATGAAACTTTAGGAAGTTAACTGGTCATTCTGAGAAAAGCATTGGTCCATCCCACACCTGAAACTAATATATACTCAGGGGAACAAAGAAATACCTCTCTTGCTCATCATGGGCTGCTTGGGACCTGCAGTCAGTGCACTGGCCTGTCCTCTCCATGGACTTTGTGACCTTAGCAGGCATGTGGCCCATGGCTGCCAGCAGGGAGTCTCAGTGTCTCTGTCTCTGTCTACCTCCCCCACCTCTTTCTCTTGCAGACCTGGTGGAACATTCACTGGTGCATTCACATGCTCTCTGGCCTTGGAGTATGAGACTTTGTGGCCCTAGAAGCCACAGCCTCTGAGGTGGGGGCAAACCTGAAGCTGGACAGCTGCTGAGAACAAGCTAAGCTACCTGGATGACAGTTTAGCAGCTACCACAGCTTCCAAAGGATGGTACTTTAAAATGGAGCAAGGATTCGGGGCACTGCCATCAGCTTTGGTTTTACTGAAGACAGCTAGGTTTTGTCCAGGTTTTGCAGAGGAGATGAGCTTTGAGATGGGGAGTCCCTCATTCTCCTAGATTGTTCAGCATTCAAATAAAACCCTTTTTCTTTTCTCACCAGTCTCTGCCTCTAGAGTTTGCCTTTTGGTGACAGTGGGCAGCCAAACCCCACTTCTGTTTGGTAACAACACTAGCTGTGTTTAATTCCATTACCTCAACCCCTTATTGGGTGCTATAGGAAATCCAAAACACTATGGGCTTATTTTTGAGAAATTCACAGCTGCGGGGAAATCCGACAGGAGAATGGCTGCAATGCCAGGAAGGACAGGAAGATTCCTTGACTAAGCAATAGGCAATGCTGCATGAGAAGAGAAGGGTAAGTGCTAAAGGGGTCAAAAACGCTTCCTAAAGAAGTAATCTGTGCCGATGCTGAGCCTCAAGGTTGTCCACAAAGATCTGAAAAGGTTCACTCTCTAGGCTAGAATGGAGACTGAGAGCTTTAGATAGACCCTCTCTGCCCAATATACTGCCCCCCTTTTGAAAACAAGACAACAGGCCCAAAAGAGAGTTACCTATGCTCTCCCCATGTCACCAAACCAAGACTAACTACAGTTTCAACCTCTCCTAGAAATGAAATCTTAAGTCAGTCAGTCAGAGGCCCTTGGCCAGCACTAATGAGGTAACCTGCCTGACAGACCCCTGCCATCGCCCGAAAGACAGTGACGTGCCATGACCAGTCTGTCATGCTGGTATACCTTCCTTGTCCCCACTCCTTTCTGCCTCTGTAAGTATTTCATTTTGCACAGATCATGTGAGCTCCTTTCTATCTGCTAGATGGGAAGCTGTCTGATTCATGAATTGTTGAATAAAGCCAGTAAGCTCTTTAAAATTGATTCAGTTGAATTTTGTATTTTAACACTAAAATATTACCCAGACGTCCTGAATGTAGGTGCTTTGTCTTGCTTCTTAGCCGATTTCTGTTGGGCCCAATCTTGAATTATACACCAAACTCTGTTTACAATGTCTGTTTCTGCTTAGCTTTTCTGACTCAGTTGTTAATACTTTGCCACCAATTTCACTTTGATAGCACACTCTATTTTCATTCACCTCCTTGTCCTCTTTGGTAACCAAATTGTGACTTCAGGCTATACCTGTCTTTGGTTTTACTCTTCCCATGTCAACTTTAACACTATAACTTGTGAGTAAGCTTTGCACAAGAAGGAAAAGAAAATAAGGAAAAAGAAATTCTATGCTGAGGGTTCAGACTAAACAAAGACTCAGTGATAAGAAGAATGTGGTAAGCATGGGAAGGATAAACAGTCCAAGCTTGGAATTGGGGAGACTTATAGACTGGGGAGCAGGCAAAGGGCAGGAGGTATTTAAATTCCATGAGAGTTTGTACTTGGAGATGCTTGAGAGAGAAAAGGCCTGGTCTCAGCTTGCCCAAAGGTAACTTTGATGATATCATAAAGAATTATTGCCAAGTGGAAAGACTGAAAGCTCAGTTGCCAGTTAGGCTTGTGGGTGGATAATTTATTGTGTTCTTCCTATATTGTGTTATCTGACCGTGTTTCAAGAAGAGAATAAATATTTTCTTTTGCCTTAGTGAAGTTTATATTAAGACCCAAAGCAGAAGTTACCTGCACGTCATTTCCCTTCCTGTCTTTTGTAAAAAGACTGAGTCAATCGAAGACATTATGATAGATTGTGATAAAGGAGCAGATAAGGGTGAGGGGCCACGAGAGACTGGGCGGTCTGGCTGGCACGGTGAGAGGGCAAGGTGTAAGATGAGCTGTGTGGAGACGCATGGTCTTCTCAGAGCAGTGCCATGAGGCTTCCCTGGAGATGGCTGCGTGCTTCCTTCAGGGACTGGCACTTGGGCCAGCCTGGGACCCCAAACAGGCACAGAGGCAGCAGAGTTGCTGAAACTGCAGTCTCCATTCAGGCTGACACAATGATCGTTTCAGAGGGAACCAGAGGGGACTGATGACTACAGTGCTGTGGCACCGTGTGGGCCCAGGAACACCTGCAAAGCCCCGGGGAGAGGGGTACTCCAATAACGGCAGAGACTGGATGTCCCACCAGAGGATGGGAGGTCGGGATCAAGCTAATATTGGATAAAAATTTTTAACTAATATTGCATAAAATATTGGAAAATTTTTAAACAAACAAGCAATATTTGATGCAAATATTGTAGTTTGTAGGCTCAGATTCCTATTACTACACAACATAATTGTAATAGTTTCAGTTAAGGATTCTGGGAACCCAACTCAAGTGCGGTCCTGGGTGAGATGAGAAGCTACAGAGGTGAGAACTGACTAAAGCTGAGAGATGAGCAAAGTGAGGAGAGAGGAAGGATGAGGATCCTAATGTGACCCTGAAGTCTCTCTAACCTGGGTGGCCAAAGGACTGCAATGAATTTACCCAAGAAAGAGAACAGGAAAAGGAATGTTTTTAGTTGAGTCAGAAGTGCTAGTAAGAATTTCCTATGTATATCTTCAATGGGAATTTCTAAAAAGAAGAGTGGATTTGAGAGAAGATACAGAAGTTGGAGATTTTTTGAAATGTCTAGAAATAGCAAGATAAAAGTAACATTGTCATCATGAGATTAAACATCTCCAAAGGGGAGGGAGGAGGGGGATGATGGGGGAAAAGAAGGGGAAGGGTCGAGTCAAGGAACATGTACAGAGGACCCACAGACAAGGACAATGGGGTGGGGATTCTCTCTGGGAGGGGGGTTGGATGGGGCAGGGGAGAGCAATGGGGGGAAAATGGGGACAACTGTAACTGAACCACAATTTTTACAAAAAACAACTCCAAGTGAAGAACAAGTGAAATGAGAAAAGCACCAAAGATTAGGCACTATACGCAAAGTGAGAGTGGGAAAGAGGTGGCATTGAAAGATTTTGAAGGCATCTTCCCGAAGATGGAAGAACTAGGGAAAGTAGCGCGTCAGAGGACAAATGCCTAGAGAGCTTCGAGCCACCAGTCACTTGAGAAAGTGCAGCTTCTCACAAAGCAGGACAGGATGTGGGGGTGGGGGTGGCCAGAGGGAGGCCAAGGAGGCAGACAATGAAATAGCTGTAGTAGTTTCCTAGGGCTGTGGTAACAAAATACCACACACTCGGTGTCCTGAACAACAGAAATTCTTCCTCTCCCTGTTCCGGAGGCTAGAAGTTTGAAATCAGGGACTGAACAGGGTTGGTTCCTTCTGAGGGCTGTGGGAGAAGGACCTGCTCCAGGCGCTCTCGGGCCTTGCAGAGGGCCAGCTGCTGCCTGTGTCTCTTCACGGCACCTCCCTTAAAGTGTGTCTGTCTCCGAGTTCAAATTTCCCCTTTTTTAAAGTCATATTTAATGAGGGTCCCTCCTAATGTCCTCATGTTAACTAATTACTGCTGTTAACAACCCTATTTCCAAGTAAGATCACATTCTGAGATGCTGGGGGGCTAGGACTTCAACATACGGATGTTGTGGGGGCACGATTCAACCTATTACTATAATAGTCAAGAAAAATGTGGATTAGCTTCCTAAGGGTTGAACCACAATATTTTTGTTTTCAATTTTCTGAGAGATTAAAATATAATCAAAGGAAGATGACAGAATAACTGAAAAGTGAGATGTTAAGAATGAAAAGAGACAAAGTACAGAGATGGGAAGAGAGGAATTTAGAAAGCGGATGAAGGCTTAAATTTGGAAAAAGGGAATCGAAAGTAAACAGAACACGAGTGGGGGAAGAAAAGGGCAGAGAGGAAAAAAAGTCAAGCAGTTTTATTTGGTATGACTAAGTGACTCGGAGGTTAAGTAAAGCTTGAGAATTTTTTAAAAGCCTGAGAATTTTTTAAAAGCATGACAGTTTTGAACTGGTTGTTATGGAGAATGGAGCGAAGAATTAACATATGATAAAGAAAGGAATTTTTAAGGCTAACTGGTAATAAATCATTTACTTTTTACATACAGCTCATCAGATACATCATTCTAATTGTTTCATCTTCTTTCAGATGCAGCAAGAAACAGCGAATGGGTGATTGCACTTCCTCACAAGTAGCCTGGGCCCATGCCGAATAGGACAAGGAGGGAAGCCAGAAGATGAAGGAAAAGGGGGTGTGATGAGAGCGGTTTGGGGAGATGTGTGGAACCAAGTGTGGCCCCATGCATGGAGGCTGAAGTGAAGGCCTTTGGAGTAAAGAACATCAAGGAACCCTGAGGCCCCAGCAGTGGCCGTCACCAACCAGGCAGACGCTGAAGTAGCACAGGAAATTTGAAGGAAGTTCATTGGAAGACCATGTCAAGCCATAAGAAAATGCCTTCTTCAAGTAGATTCAATTTCACTAGCGCTATTATGATACCAATATCATCTTGAATTGTAAGAACAGTAACATAAAAAGCCAGGCTCTGAGGGAATTTTTACTTAAGGGCTGGCAAATAATTGGAGAAGGAGGAGGTGAAAGAGAAGAAGAAAGAATCTATATGAAGAATTTTTATGTAAGTCAAAACTACAAAAGCTAACAAAGAAAAACATTTTCTTAGCATTTAAACCGAGCAAGCCGGTGAAGATTCCAAAGTAGGTAGTTTCAAACTTAGTGATCCCAAAGTACAATATTCTTTATTTGCTTTCTGATCTCAGCCCCTTCTCAGATGGGCATAAGTATTTCCAAAGGACTTTCCAAATCAAATTTTCCTGGGAAGGAAAACATAGGGTTCACTAAGCTTTAAATTAACCCCCAAGTTAAGCCTATAGTAGGGTTACCAATGCAAAAATTCCACTATTTTGGAGATTTTCCCAATGCTTACAGGCAAATCCAATCTATATATTCCTATTTGTCTGTTCCTAACGAAATTGTTTCTAATTTATGTTCTGTGAGAAAAAGTGACATCTGCTTTTAATTGGGAAGTTCATTAAAAGATCAGACAAATAAAACAATTTATTCACCAAAATAAAGACAGAGGAATTGAAATACACTAATGCAGCTGTCTTTACTGTTTGGAGATTTATTTAATTTCTGCTTTGAGACATTTCAGATTCAGACCCCACTTTATATTTTAAATTACATGAAACATTTAAAAGAAACTGTGCCTCATTTTATAGGTTTTCCTTATAATCTTCAGAGATGTGAGCTGATTTACTGAAGCAATATGTTTTAAAGTGGTTTTACCATTTTTTCACATTTATTCAGTGAAGAAATTTGGAAATGTAATGGAAATTCAAATAGCAGAATGGCCAGCTTCTTTACACAGGTTCTATGTGCCACAATGAGAAATAAATAGCTCGGCCATCTTTGTAAAGTGCTTGGAAAATATTTGGACAACCCAGAAACTATTATAAGAACTCTAGATTTTGCTATGCACTCCCTGAAACATTCAAGAAACCTATAAGTAGCTCCTTTTGTACTAAACAGGTCACGTAAGTGCTATTTCTGAGGAAATACTTCTATGCTTAAAAAGGAGCAATTGGAAAATTTAAATACTTGTGTTTTGATCTTCCGTTACCTGAGTAATGGGTGTAGGCATGAATGCAAACACAGATAGAAATCAAGCACAAAGTTCAGAAATCATGTCTGTACCTTAAGAGACTCTAAGCTTTCTTTAGCCTTAAACCTTCTCAGTTCTTACAATGATCCAATATTTCTTTCGACTCCGTCACTTAACGTGTTTTCATCCATCTGCAGTTCTTTCCTTCATAGTCTGTGTTACACAAGTGGGGGCCCACGGATCAGCAGCATCCACATTGCACGGTAGTTTGTGAGAAATGCGGACACGCAGGCCCCACCCCAGACCTGAGGAGTCAGGACCTGCATTTTAAGATCCCCAAGGAATTCATGAGTGCACTCGAGTTTGAAAAGCCCTGGTTTGGATACATTCAAAGAATGTTTTTTTTACAAGTAGACAGATGAGCCAGGGACAAATGAATATAAAAGGGGAATTTGCAGATGATATGATATTATATAGAGAATATGCTAAGGGATGCCATGTTTGTTTAACCACCACTTAACAGAAAAAGCCCGAATGATCTTGTGGTTGTGCTGTGCACCGCACTGTGCTGAGCACTGTCGTATTAGAACATAATTAATCCTTACAAGAACTGTATGAATTAGATACCATTGTTACCTTCTTTCACAGGTGTGCAAGCCCAGGTTCAGGTACACAAGAAATCTCTGCACAGTGCATCAGAAATAAGCAGAGAGTTAGAGATTTAGCTCCAGGCCCAATGAGTGTACCATTCACTCTACTGCCATATTCTAAGATACTTTGTTGCTGTCTCAAATGATGTATAATAGAGCTACATGGTTTAATAATATGCATTCATTAAAAAACATTTAAAATATGCATTTGAATGGGGGAATGCTTGTGATATAATGATAACTGGAAAAATCACACTACAAAACAACACATACACAATTTTGTATATAAACACACATATATAGTGTATATATATGCAAACACACAATTTTGGAATACTCCATATTTTGTGTGTCTTACATTTCTTTTTCATTTTCATATACACCCACACGCTATGAGTGATTTTAATTTTCTTCAGTTTTATGTATTTGATTTTTTTAATTTTTAAAAATTTATTTGAGAGGGAGGGGAGAGACAGACAGACAGACAAACAGACGTGATTTTGTTGTTCCACCTATCCACGCACTCATTAGTTGCCTCTTGCATGTGCCCTGACTGGGGATGGAATCTTCAACCCTGGCATATGGGACAATGTTCCAACCAACAGAGCTACCTGGCCAGAGCACCTCTTTTCTATTTTTTCTAAAATTAGGATATATTATGTAATCAGAAAAATAAAACAATAAACATATTTTTAAACAGCAAATTTCTTGTAATGGTTCTATGAGGATAATTATGCATTTAAATGATTCAAATAAACTTACAAGAGATTCTGCTTTACTTCCTTATCTCACAGTTATAAATACTTTGTAACTTTAAACTCTACTTTTTCCTCTGGATATTTTGTGGCACCTAATAACTGGTGTTTTTTTAAGACCTCTAAATAATATTATTTGAAGAAACTTGAGACCAAGATCACAAGTCCAATTAATGAAATCACTCAGCAACAACTGGAAAATATTTTCAATGACTTGGAAAATCGGATTACATAATGAATCGTGGACGATGGTTTTCATCTTGAATCTGAGGAATGTGAACTCTACTATATTAAAACATTGAAGATGATGTTTCTATATACCATTTTTAGTTGGCTTCTCTTCCAGAACTTCAAAGATTATTTTTAATCAAGGACTTTATGAACAATATATATTCATCCGCAAAAATTAAGGAGAGCACGCTCACACATGAAATATATGGGGAAAACCTTCGAGTCAGTGCCTCTTAAGCTGTAGAGTCAATTTAAATTCTCGGGCCTAAAATGCACTTTCGGACCCAATAGGTTTGGTGAGTGGAGTCTGAGATTCTGCATCTCTAAGACTTCCAGATGTTGCTAATGTTGCTCCTGGGAGCCACACGTTGAATAACAAGGCTCTGAGTCTCCTTAAAGTCTTTAAAGTGGGGATTAATCACCTCCATTTAAAAAAGACATCATGCCCCACCTAAGGCCGCTCTCCTTCAAACTACAATAGTTCTCTAAGGGACTCTCCTCACTTCAGTATCACTCTCCTCCATTCTTATCACTCACATTGTTTCCAAAGTAATCTTCTCAAATGCAAACCAGCTGAACTTACTACTCCTTTCGGATGGTACCTTATTGCCCAACACATCTCAAACCCAGATGCTCACAGAGGTCAGGCACATAATGTGAATAAATAAAGCAAGGTAGGTGAAGAGGAATGGTGAGGCCTGTGGCAAGCTGAAGTACACACGCCTTTTTCTAAAGGAAACAGCTATACCAGGCTCTAGCCAAGAGCTGCGGTATCTATATGGAATGGTGCACCTGATACTGCCAGAAATTCCACATTTTTTAGCACTGGGAAATCCGAATTTCTTTTTTGACCAAAACTTCAACAGTTTAAGATGGGCAATGAATTTAAAAAAACAGCCCTTATTATATGAAATGTTAAATAAAGGGACTTATCTAAGAAAAAAAAGATGATCAAAATTATGAACAGTAAAAGGACAACAAACTCAACAACTGAACCAAAAAAACTAAAAGTGAAAAAAGCTAAGTTAAGCAAACAACTAGAACAGGAACAGAATCACAGAAATGGAGATCATATGGAGGGTTATCAGCCAGGAGGGGGAAAATGGGGAGAAGAGTACAGGAAATAAGCACAAATGGTAGATACAGAATAGATGGGGAAGTTAAGAATAGTATAGGAAATGGAGAAGCCAAAGAACTTACATGTATGACCCATGGACAAGAACTAAGGTGAGGGAATGCTGGTGGGAGAGGGGTACGGAGTGGAGGGGAATAAAGTGGGGGATGGAACAACTGTAATAACATAATCGATAAAATATATTTTAAAAATTTCTAGTGCCCCAAACTACACAGAATCTCTGACCATGAGATCTAGACTTTGGTTTTTTTTCAAAGCCCCCAGGTGACTCTATGTGCATTAGCTATAAAGGGCCTGGCCTGAACCAAGGGATTCGGCACTCACCACTGTGGTCTGCAAACTACTTTAAACTGAAAATGTCTGAACAGTCAGCAGCTTCAGAAAAAATATTACTTAAATGTAAGCAGTCTCCTGAAAATACAGCCACCATGGACCCCTTCCCAGGGAATTTCCTGGTTGAAAGAAGACTGACCCTTAGTACCAGAAGTGCAGATTCAGCTGCTGTAAACCTTCTCACTGGGAAACTTCCAGCGGAAAGAAGGCAGCCTGCCTGTGCCATTAGCATCAAAAGCCCCCCCCCCCCCCCCGAGAACCCTCCATTCTCACCCACCAAGGCACTAAAAATCCCCTTTCTTTATATACATACCTTTACTTTGGGCTATTATACAAGTTTTCCATTATTAGGAGCTTCCAGGTGCATGTGTGAAAATAAACCTGTCTTTGGTAATCTATCTATTGTCAATTAATTGGCAGGCCCCCGGTCACTGGACCTAAACTGGCAGAGGGAAAGTTTCTCTCCCAACAGAAGAACAGGTTGGTTCCAGACGGCTGTTTTATGTGGACATTATTTTTGATGTGTGGAAAAAGGAAGGATTATGTTTTCTCAAAGGAGATAATGAGAAAGTGTTTGTTTACCTATTATTTTAATACACCCCACAGCTAACTCTGACCTCCAAAGGTTGAACTCAAGCCTTGGGGCATCAAAATGATACATGATACAATCTAGGAGCATTGAAGGTTCTTACCAAAGGGCAATTTATAATCATCCATGTCTTCTATTTCTTTATTTATTAAACATGTAAAATGAAAATATTTTTTGTAATTAGTAAAGAAAGTGTAGTTTAATATGATTACTCATGGTTAATGGTTGCATTAAAAATCCTTTAGTTCACATGTTTTAGCACATTCTGAATAAGGTATCACATGTATTAAGAGATATGAAAGTTGCCACATTTCTTATTTGAATGCATTCCAAAAAAATGCATTCCAGCAAGAAATGATAGAGGCACTTTCAAAGTTTGTTTTTTGTTTTTAGAAAGAATGTAACAAGTAGACTAATAAGCAATGCAGAACTCTCCTGGCTATTTGGTTTAGCTGTGGGAAGCAGGAGCACCTACTTTCCCTGTGTCACCAGATTATTTACTTGAGTTTCACTAATGAATCCCCAGCTCCTTTGAAAGGAGCAGTCCCCATTCTTCTCTTCATACTCATGCCCAAATAAAAGTCCCAAACTTTTAACATGCCGCTTCCTGTCTGACACAGAAAATTGGAATCCTTCTCTAAGAACAAGGAATGAGATTGTTACAAAACCACAGATGAAAGCTATTGGAACATTTACATCATGGCTGGGGAAGAAAACAACATTTTTGGTGCCACTACTAAAACGTGGACATTTTCACAAATATTTTCTAATTGAGTTTTCATAGCTACGCTCCTCCTTACTCAGAGAGGTCAAGTGTACCCAAGATTGCATGGTGGGTGACACAGCAGGAACTTCAACCTTTTTTTCCATGGAGATGCAACCCAGTATAGTGACACAATCTCTATTTTTAGAAAACTTGCTAGTCCAGGTCGGAAGAGGATAGTAAAGCAGTTAAGGAAGATGTTTAACCATCAAAGGTGGCTAGGTTCTTCGAGAGTTCTTAACACTGTGAACAGGACAGCTTCATTGCCCCGTGACCTGCACTGCCACATGGGGCCCTGTGCTCAGAAGGGCCCCATGCTTGGGTTAATGTGCTATTGTTGCCACATTGAAATCCCAATAATTTTTTAAAGATTTTTATTTATTTTTAGACAGTGGAAGGGAAGGAGAAGGCAGGGAGAGAAACATCAATGTGTGGTTGCCTCTCGCACACCCCCAACTGGGGACCTGGCCTGCAACCCAGGCATGTGCCTTGACTGGGAATTGAACTAACGACCCTTTGATTCTCAGGCCAGTGCTCAATCCATTGAGCCACAGCAGCCAGAGCAAAATCCCAATAATTTTAAAAGAAAACCTCTATATTTTCATTTTGTACTGAGCCCTATAAATCATGCAGCTGGTCCTTCCCGTAAAAGGACAACAAACGAGAGTAAAGTTTATAGAAAAGAGAACTTTCCTTAGGAGCCCAAAGCTGGTTGCATCTCCGTGTCAGGGTCACAGGCCATCTGGACTAGAATAAGGCCGGATGCCACAGGCAGGAGATAAAGTCAGGGGAGCACTTTCTGACACGATGCTTCCTCTTGCCACCTGCCTCATCACTGCTGGCCAATGGACCTTTTCATGATAAAAAGTAGTAGTCTAGCAGTAGGAAATCTGGGAAATCTAGACCAGTAGTAGCCAGGGGAGAGGAACAACATCAGGATAGCACTGGAATCTGACCAGTCGAGAGCTAATATCTGAGAAATAAGCACCCTGACATGTTTCTTAGTGTGCCCTCCCCAACTCTCTACCACATGAGCTGGATAGAACATAACCCAGGAAAATGGTCTTGGAACAAAGCAGGGTCCAGAATCTAATCAGTAGCAGGTCCTCCAAGGGGTCCCCTCCTTTCTATGTGTCTGGGGCAGGAGGGCAAACTGGGAATGGTAGAACCCTAGCTGTAACAATAGAAACCTCTGCACTCAGGGGCACCATGGCCCCAGCAACTCATCAAGAAAGGGACATGTTAGAGCGCCAGTGCTCACACTGCCCAGGCTTCAGCTGCCGAAGTTGCAGACATACCAAGGGAATACTAATTCACAGGGGGACAGGAAAGCTGACAAGCACAAGTAATGCACTGGAAGACCTCAATCAGGGGAAACGGAACTAATGCACTGGAAGAACCCAAAATTTAATGTATAAATGAAGTATACTTGAAGGTATAAGGAAGGACATCAGACAAATGAAGCGAGAAAACAACAGTTATGAAAAAGAATCACCGTGAGGGATTGGGCATGCAAAATATAACCACCAAAGTGAAGACATTGGCAGGAGGGCTGAGGAGCAGGAGTTCAGTAGAACAATCAGGAAAGTAAAAGATCAGGTATTAGGAGGGGATAAGGAAATGGGAGGCAGTAAAAATTATGAAGGGTAGAACACCAATACCTATGTAACAGAACTTTCCAAAATTACACGCATCTAGGTCGGACCACAGTGAGAACACAAGGACCGATGTGAACTAGATGTGAGCAGTGTTGTGGGAAGGAATACGGCGAGGTCTTTGCCTTAGCACCACTTAGGCAAACTGAAAACATGTAACTATGACTTATTTTAGGAATGGGAATATGTCTAAAAACACATATTGAACCCATTAATTAGAGTGGGTGCCTATGAGAATAGGAATGTGAGGGGCATAGAGAATGAAGGGAAAACTAATAAAATAAAGCAAGATAATGGCCAAGCCAGAGATTTACAATGAATTAAGAGTTCATGTAATTCCACTCTGGGGGCCAAATCGTTTAAAGATAAATAAATAAAGATATTGAGTGGGTAGATAGGTAAAAGGCGACTAAGTGATTATCTAAAGTCACCAGAGAATCTAGAAAGAGACTAAAAAGAATGTTTCTTTCTTCTTCACAGTTAAAAGGGCTTAGTAGACATGAATCAAACATGCTTTTTACACAGTCTCCACTTTTCACAAATGTTATTATTTCCTCAATCTAGTTCCACTCCTTTTGGCCAGCTCTGAAAAGGTGTTTTTTATAATGTTGCTTTAAATACAAGAATTGATGTTGTCCTCTGAACCCTGTCTTCTTTGTGGAATAGGAAACAAAGGTAGTTTGGAGGTCACCTGTGCACACCTTCCACAGCCTTGGGAAGTTCCCTTCCCCGTATTGATCATGCATGGTTAGCATTTCTTTCCAATGGAATCACTGTGGATAAGCATCACCTCTGACACGACTCCCCTTGGTCTCTCTTCTCTGGGTTACACACTGCTAGGACTTTGAACTCTTGTCACAGACAAACTGGTCTGATCATCATGTTGCCTTATTCTGAAACAACCACTCTCTCCTGCCCAACTGCTCGTCCATCCACCCAAACCCTGCTCTTCTGGAAAGCCATCCTCAATCACCTGAGAGTGGTTGTTTCAGAATGATTACAGGGTGATTTGCCTTCATGGCGACCCTCTCAATCCATATGATTCAGGTATGATACTCTGCTGCCTTGAATAACCAGTTATCTTGCCATGGGATTACCAAGCGTCCCAAGTGATGGCAAGTCTTAAACCTTTTTAGCAACTAGTTGTGTTTGAGTATTCATGTCTATTGGGTTGACCTAATCTAAATAACTATTCAATATTTTGGTAATCTTTAAGGATGGTATTGAGATTGAGCGCTCCACTGGCTAGAACCACAGTTTAGATGAAAAATCTTATCCCATAAAAAATGCTTCAAGCCCTGGCCAGTGTGGTTCAGTGGATTGAATGCCAGCCTGTGAACCAAAGGGTCAATTCCCAGTTGGGGAACACACCTGGGTTGTGGGCCAGGTCCCCAGTAGGGGGTGTGCAAGAGGCAACCACACAGGGATATTTCTCTCCCTCTCTTAATCCCCCCTTCCCCTCTC
Source organism: Glossophaga mutica (assembly GCA_039655065.1). Lineage (NCBI taxonomy): Eukaryota > Metazoa > Chordata > Mammalia > Chiroptera > Phyllostomidae > Glossophaga > Glossophaga mutica. The sequence continues at coordinate 45,835,853 of CM077306.1, read as the reverse complement.
TATAAAAATAAATAAATAAAATATTTTCTCAAAAAATGAGAAAAAAAAAATGCTTCAAGGTTAGTAATAAAACAGGAACTTCCAGCAAAGCAAACTAATACCATTTTTTTAAGAAAATAAATTTATTCTCAAGGATGACATAGAGAAATAGTTTTTCTCTTCCTCAGTTGCCAAAACCAGTTCAGCTCAAAAACTACTCTTTTGAGTAGCCCTTCATAGTCAGCTTCCCTATGGGATTTGTGGCTGGCTTCTGAGTGGTGCGGGGCCCTGAAAGGAAGCAGCTGACTTGTCTGGAACATAATGGTGTTTATCAGGAGTTTGTACCCTTTTAAAAAAATAATATTTGCTTGATATTCATATGGTTTAGCCTCTACACACAATCAAAATGCATAATCCTGCAATATGAATTCATCCATGTAATGAAGCACTTTGCAGCTAAAGGTTACACAAAAAAATACTATGATAAAGGTAAAAATAAAAAAGTATAATTCTGATACTTTATAGATTTGTGTATGAAAAGACTGAAAGGAAATCTACAACAATATTGAGAATGGTTATTTTAATAATAATTATCTTTGGTTTGAATGATTCACTTTTATTTTCCCTGTAGTTTAGAAATTTTCTGTGAGGCCTTTTCTATAATAAAATATTTATGATTCAAAACTGACCTCTTAAAGCCATTATGCCTGCAACCTTGGGGTAACAGTGGAAAGAGTATCTGTGCTTTTCTATGTATGGCTATCAACACCGCTAATATGAACTGTAAACTATGATAAAAACTGTGTCCTACTAGAACTGAGGTTATATGTTAACAAATACTCTACTCTGACTGTCCTCAGGGCTGTGAGAAACCATAAGTCCACAGAATGTACAAATTATGTGAATATTCCATTTTGCTTTGTTTGTTTTAAAGGAAACAGTGCAGTTCAGGTTGTTTCTTGTGCTTACTACTTAGGGATTTTGATAGAATTTTCACTGATAAAACTTGTTTAACACACAGGGAATAAATTGTTCTATAGTTTTTTTAAATTCATAAGTAGATAAACAAAATGCTAAAAATTTTTAAAGAACTTAAAAAATCATCAGTCATAATGGTCTTTGTAACTGCATGTTTCATCAGTCTAGCAAATACTCCAAGCCAGCACTCCGAATACTTGTGTATACTGCAGTGTGCAAAGAGAAGCAAAACCAAACAAAGGCAGCGTGACCCTTATGAGAAGATTTCAGTCTAGATAAATGCAACCTGCTGTCTTTCCTGTCCTCACCCAAACCCCATCTTCCCAAACACGTAATACTTATTTGGTTTGTCTTCCTTATGTCACCCATTGTCTAGTAGAGTTGGCCCACTGTTTTCCAGAGCTTCTTGACATAGCTGTACCTACAACTATCAGACATCCAAGATATTAATAATAGAAAGTTCCCCAAGCCTTGATATTGATTAAAGTATTCACTGCTCCCACTCAATCTACTCTAATTAGAGTTTTGTTTACTTGCAGACCAAAATGGGACACCTGTAAAGAACTTCAAAAAGTACTTATAAACCCCACACGTACAAATGAGTCCATTCCCAAACAGCCAGACATAATGCAGAAGGGGACACTGTCACGCAGCTGCTCTCCCCTCTTGATTTCAGCACCTCATGGTTCCACTTTGCTCATTCAAACACCTACAAGTGGTTGCCCAGCTGGCAGCCATTAATTTGTGCAAAACTAAAAAATGTGAAGAAAATTAAGAAACTAGGGAAATATAAATGAGAACAGCAAGTAAAAGGTACCCTGGAAATCATAAAAGTGATAGTATAATGAGACCTCAGTGTAGAAAGACATTTCTTTTAGAAAGCTGGAGAAGTATAGTGTTTAAGAGCTTGGGCCTTGGAGTCAGGTAAGACTTATAATCAGATTCCAACTCTGCCACTTGTAGGGAACCCCTTCTCATGGTGTGGAAATGTAGCTCAGCCCTCACATGGAAAACCAGTGGGGTGTATGTGGCACACAGGACCATGCCCACGGAGAGGTTTTCCAGTGGAGAATCAGGCCTGCATTATACCTAGACTGCTATGAGACTTGCTTTTGCTAAAACTCCCTCACCCTGAATTGAAGCAGCAAGGGTTTACTGCAACTTCCTAAAATTTGAGCTAAACCTCCCAAATATGGAGTGTAACCAGTTCAACCACTTTTCCCCTTGGTCTGCAATATCCTTCTCTTTGAAGTAATTACCAACATTCTTTCCTTTGTTATCTGTAAAAGGCAGTCCCCTGCAGTGAACCTGTGCACAGTAAATGAGGACTACCCTCCATGTAATGTACCCAGAGAAGCAATAAAATCCTGTCCAGGCAGGGACTGGGCTCTCTGGCCCTCTCGCCCTCTCTCTCTCAGGGAGTGGCCATGCTGTCCCTTTTTCTCCACAGGACTTCTGCTGTCCATGTGTATTTGTTCACAAGCAGCCACGATATACACAGATCCTGCTGGCCAGGATCCACCACAGTCACTGACAAGATATACTACATGGTGAGGTTACCTTGTTTCTCCAAGCTCTGTTTTTAGTTTACTTGTTTTGACCTGTAAAATGAGGAAAACAATATCTACTCCTCAGGGGTTTTGAAGTAATTTAGGTAATGCATCTCTTATACTAAATGCAATGTCTGACACATAGTAACTATTTACAACAGATAGTTATTGTAGAAGCTGTTGTTTTGTTCATTATTATCCCAGAAGAACAGTCAGTGGGCAGTGGTATTAGCTACTGCTATCTGAATCTTTTCAGTGTAAATGGTGGATTATTCAAAGAGAGTTTTTGATAATTCGCTAATTTAGAGGAGTATTAAATGAGAGAGAGAGAGCAAGAAGAAGGGAGAAAAAGAGAGAGAGACATTGATTTGTTGTTCCACTTACTTATGCATTCATTGGTTGCTTCTTATATGTGCCCTGACGAGGGATTGAACCTGCAACCTTGGCATATTGGGATGATGCTCTAACCGACTGAGCAACCCCTGGCCAGGGTTCAATTATTTTTTTAATGTGTCTCTTACCTTTGCTTTTATTTTCAGTTCCTTGTGCTTACGGATTAGCTCCTCATTGTCTGAAAGTGATGAACCTAGACTTTGTTCCCGTAAATCTCTAATGGTTTTCTGAAACCAACAAGTAACCTAAGAAGCAACAGAGATCAAATTTCAAATGATTAGAAAACAGAGTAAAAATTCAAACTATTTCCTTAACCTTTAGAAATTTAAGCTACTTCAGTCTCTCTTTATATAAACTTATCTTATGTATTACTAATTATGGTGGGGTTTTTATTTTTTTCTTCAACCTCTACATGCTTAAGAAAAAAAATAAATAAATAATCCCCATAAAGCATGAAAACAATATATCGGTTCAGATTACATGACATAAATGAAATTATTCAAAATTCTCCTAACAAAGAAGAACCAAAATAGATTCCCACACAGTCTGTAAATCATGCATGCTTTAATACATAAATCCCTTTTCCTGGATAACAATACGAATCTGAAAACAGTTACATAGATCCCTATGAAGATATTAAACAACACATGTAGAATTATATTTCTACTATAAAAAGACAATGCAGAAATATTATTTGCTGCAATTGCTGGAAATTTGTATTCAGAAAATAAATGACGAAGTTATTAAAATTCTGTTGACATTGTAAATGGTGCATGACTCACATTCATTTAGACTTGATTTACAATACATGTCTTATGCAGTATTAAAACAACAATAGCAAAGGGCTTGAAAGAAGTAGAACATTTTTAAATGATGACTTAAGTTGACATTGGACTAAAGACATGAGGTTTCTGGCTGCAGATTCCTTATCCAAATTAGAGACAGACTTTTACTCTCAAATCCTATACTGCATTAGTGCATGATCGCACCATCGCTACTGATCCCTAAGAGTCCACTACATGCTAAACCATATGCTAGTTGCTTTTTGGGCATCATCTCTATTTCTCTCAACAACTCTATAACACGTATATCATCTTTGTAGAGACGAGGAGCGTTTAAGCAGCTTATCCAGGACCATATAGTAAGTGACAGAACCAGAATTTGTCCCCAAACCTACATTATTAAAGTCCATGCTCTTTCCACTGGGCCCTGATGCCATCTTTGGGTAACCTAAAGTCTTATATCCCTGGGCATGAGGGGGAATTACTTCAAACCTGCAAACTTAATCATGACAGCCCATTCCTATGTTTTTCTCCAGCCTAGATCATCTTGCCTACAACAGCCTCAGGATTTCTCTGAACTTCTATAATGGAGAAATGTTTGAGGTTGGTGGCTAAGGAGAGAACTAGGTTAGTCCTGAAGCTCCACACAATAAATGTACACACACACACACACACACACACAGAAGTTGAGTTAAGGGTTCCCAGAATAGGCCATTCCTCTACCATTACAGGGCTGATATCCCAAAGCTGGTTATGACACTGATTAGTCTATACTGATGTTTAGCATTATCCAGCATGGGATAGGCAGTAAAATATGGGGTAAGAGGGCTTCTCTGGCTTGCTACTAATTGGAAATCTTTGTTAATCATTATTTTAGACCCCCATCATTGCAAAGAAAAAAATAATGGTGACCCTGTAGCAGTTTTCACATGAAGTATGCCTCATTTTCTTTATAACGCTTGGTAATCTGTAGTATAATACAAACATTAGCCAGTCACCACATCTAAAGTATATTTATGCATTTATTGTTATTTGAAGATTGTCTGCCTGGTATCCCAATTTGAACTAGATGATATGTACAATGCACATATTAGAACACACAGCATTTTACTGAGTTATAAAATGTATTCATTTATCTAATTTTTCATAAATAACTTCTCCCAAATGGTGCAGTGAGCCCACATAAAAACACAACTACAGGAATGATTTAAGGGTTTCATCAAAGAAAAAGGAATCATGAACATAACTAACTTTCAGAGATCATTTAGTTCATTAAGTATTGGGAGTAACTTTTATTTATTCTTAGCTAAAGTGGGAGGAACTTGGAAATCTCAAGAATGCTTTAATAGGGAAAGTTAATATAGAATCTGAGTGAATAAAAAATGGGTCCAAACAGGTGTTTGTTAATCTCTAAAAACAGGTGAGCAGCCTGACCCTCAGATAATCCTATTTAATTTTGTGAGTCAAAGACTTGCCATCTAGCACATGCAAGCGGTGATGAAAGCAGGAAAGGAATGCGTTGTTTGATTTTTAAAAGGTATCTACTGACCTCATTCCTACATTTGGCAAACACTATTTCGACCCCCAAAGAATGCTATTCTGGTATGGCAATACTATTCCCTGTAAGAGAAGAAAGTGGAACATCTATGGCGATAGTGCACGTTTCCTGATCTCATACCTGTCTGAGGAAGTAAGCGGACTCTCTAGAGCTAGACAATTTTACTACTGGATTCACTCTGGGAAAAACACAAAAACAAGATGGCATAAACCAAGAAGTAAGTGGTTCACTGTGTGGGTGTTACACCTCATCACGAGGCAGTCACGCACACGAACAGCCTCTTAGGTCAGATGTACCGAGTGTGCTGTGGGATGCATGCAGAATAGGCTCTCAGAGGCCTTTTGATGTAAAAACACAACAGCCTAACCAACTGAGAGCCTGTCGACCACAGTGTTCTGCCAGCCAGTAAATCAGTCATTGCGTCCTGCGCGTACCTACTGCAGACAGCTGCACAGATATCCAAGGGCACTTTTTTAAGCATTGAAATTATATCAGCTGCTGTCCGTGAAAGCCTGAGTGACAAGTACAGTAAATGATGCATCAGGACATTCTGCAGAACATGGTCCCTGCAAAGGATGAAAACAGGAGCTGAGAGTTTTGGGTAGGGCAGGGGGAGGTGTGGAAAGAAGGGACGAACAAAAACCATTCAGAGTATGCACTGGAAATCAGGTCTAGGGAAGGCTGGTTTAAGGGGGACATGAGAACATTTCCCTTTCCTTCCAGTTCCCACCTTTCAGCCTGACATAAGTGTTGTGTTCATGGTCATCCCACCAGTTTGACATGACATGCTAGGTACTCAGTGCCCAGAGGAGGTGAAACGATGATGGAGAAGGACTGGGGCAGACCTTTTTTTGCAGGGGAAGGGGAACACCTATCCAAGGATGAAGGAAGACAGGGAGGAAGGAAAGGAAAATCAGCAAAGATGCAAGGAAGAAACAATCAGGGATGTTCAATGCAAACCAAGAGCTGCCTTGGACATTAAAGAGGGGTGCCAGGAACACTCAGTCAGACGGCGCAGACCCACACTGTCCTGGATGGTAGCCACCAACCACAGGTAGCTGTTGAGTACTTGGAAAGTCACAAGTCCAAACTGAGATGCACTCTAAATACAAAATACACAGCACATTTCATAGTCTTAGTATTTTTAAAAATATATTTTATTTATAGAAAGAGGGAAAGGGAGGGAGAAAGATTGGGGAAGAACCATTGATCAGTTGTCTCTCACATGCTTCCAACTGGGGACTGAACCCACAACACAAGCATGTGCCTTGCCCGGAAATCAAACCTGCAATTTTTTGGTTTGCAGGATGACACCCAACCAACTGAGACACACTGGTCAGGGCATAGCCTTAGTATTAAAAAATAATAAAAATGTCTCATTAAGAATGTTCATATTGATTAAAAGTTGAAAAACTCTTTTGGATATGTTGGATTACACACAATATATTATTGCTTTTCACTTTTTTATGAGGCTTTTTATTTTTTTAATGTTCCTTTTTCACTTTTTTAATGTGGCTACTAGAACTTTTAAGATCACATATGTGGCTTGCATTGCATATTTATGGTTCTGCAATTCAATAACATTCAGAATATCCTTATCCGTAGATATAAAGACTGAGTTTTTAAAAAGAGCTGTTTAAAATAGTGAAGTCAAGAGAATAGTGGGATGAAGTATTGGTTGGTAAGCATCTATGGACCACTGGGTAGAGGGACTGAAGTAGAACTAGTGACTCTTTCAAAGAAGTTTATTTGGCTAAGAAAAGGAGGGGTCAGGTGATAGCTTTAAGGAAAGCAGGGATACCAAAGAGGCTTCTCTCACTTTTTAAAAAATTTGATCAGATGAGCATTAAGCATTTTTTGCAGGAATTGAAGATGCGTGAGGGAGAACTAATGTAGGAATGTACCAGAGTGGGAAGGCTGGAAGTGAGTAGTACTGAAGGTAGCTTTGAGCAAGGAAGAGCTAATCTTTGCTTGTCGAATAATCCATCCCCACGTTGACCCCCTGCGGGGGGATAAAAATAAAGAATATAAAATAAATGAACCCTACCTTCACAGAGAGCTCTGTGTCAGGCACTGCAATAGGCAGGTTACAAGTGATGTCATCTATTTGCACCCCTCCTGTGACAAAGATACTTACTCTTTCAAGAGATGAGGAAACTGAGACACAGATGGGTTACACAACCAACAAAAGGAAAGTCCCACAGCCGGAGGCAGAAACGCCACAGTCAGCATACATGTAGAACCAAAGGATTCCAGAGAAGAGAAGTGGTTCCTACTAGGCTAATTTATGAGTGTCCCTAAGATAAAAGCCAAAATGCAACACTTTATCAAAATTTAATTCTAACATGGAAGTAGACCCTGCATGCAACCACGGGGGCTAATGGACACGCTGCATTAGAGGATGAGGCTGGCTGCAGGCAGAGGCGAGAACGAGCACAAACTGAGAATTCCAGTTCCCAACCAATGTGTGTCAAAGACAGAACTACAGCATGGGCAACACACGGAACACACAGCAAGTCCGCTCTGATGATCATGGATAAACGACTCGGGGGGCTAGACAGTGAACTGCTGCTGCCATCCCAAGCAACGCATTGGGCTGCATAAACCTCCAGAGTCCCCTTTTCTGCAATGTGTTCCAAAGTCTTAGATCAGATCTTATTTACGATCCTTAAAATTATGCATCAGGAGGCGAGCTTGCAATAAACAATTCAAACCACCTTGACAGAAATGGTTAAGGAAAGATGAAAATCTCTTCAAATTAATTTCTTTTTCTTTTCCATGTGTAGAACAGTTCTTGCTGAATAACAAGTTACTATTGAGACCCCAAAAAAAAATATATATATGATAGCGGAAATAGGGATCAGTTAGTTATTTATCTTCTTTAACATAAGACTTTTTGATAGTCTCTCTTCTAATCACCAAACATGCACTCACAGACAGACACGTCTTCAACTACAGTTGAACACCACAGGGGACGGTTCTAATGTCCACTTTGATTTTGAAGGCATGTTAGTATTAAAACAACCATGTTAGCTCCCATAAAGATTTTTCTTTTTCTTTTTTCATGTAGGGAAACCAGTTGCCATTATTTTGCATTAGGCAATCCAGTCAAATGTGCTCTGTGTTTAACTAGGCAATGACCAGACTCGAAATATTCACTTGCTTCATTAGGTGATAATGTACATCAGGAGAAGAGGATTGAAGCATGCTACTGAGTATGTACCTGAGGACTTGGGAACAAGGGAGGAAAGCAGAATTACTGCCAAAATATGGCTTGGGTTTTTTAAGATGCATTCAGGGACTGATGTAATCATTGGCTTGTTATTATTTGCACCCTATCTCAGAGATGCCAGGAGGACAATGCTCACAATTTCCCTCTGGGGAAACTTGGAAGCTTTCCATGGATGACTGACGTCAACTGGAAGATATTAGTAATCCTCAACAAAGTACTGAATCCCAGTATTCACTGTTGATGGGTGTCAGGAAAGCTAATATACAGGGTGAGGCAAAAGTATGTTTATAGTTGTGAATACATGAAACATAGATTATTTTTGTGTTATTATTTACCAATTATTGTATTATTTCCCATAAAAACAACTGTAAACCTACCTTTGCCTCACTCTGCAGGTGTTTTTGTCATATTGTAAAATTTGTTACTTTATAAAGAGCTTTACAGATAATCTATCTCCCTGTCTGGAATCGTAATTTTATGTTATCTAATTATTCTGACTTGTGTTAACATATCATTTCTCTTCCAACATTTCTGTTACGAGAAAAATGGCACTAAGGACTTCTTCCCTTCCCAAGATTGCTTTCAACTCTTCTTTGTGTTTAGGTAGGCTTCCAAATACTTAATGGTGAAAAGCTATTTAGCTTCCAGTGAATAAAAGCACTATAGTGGGTGTCTCTGGACCTGCGTTTTATGTTTGGCATTACCTTTGACTCATTGGAGGGAATCTTTCTAGCAATGGAAGTTTTTCCCCGCCACCCAAGAAAAGAAACAGACACCAGCATAGTGGTAATGTGCATCTCTGCCAAAGGTATCTAAGGCATGGTTCTCCCAGTATGACTTAAGAGGTCTACCCTAAGTGATCTGGAGCCAATTATATTCACTGAGTGTGTGTGTAAGAGAGAGAGACAGAGAGAGAGAGAGAAAGAGAGACTTACAGGGCTACTTAGGAGTAGGGCCAAAACTTCCATTTTCACATTACCATCCCAATTCCTAGGTTATGCAGCCTAATGGATTTCATACTGAAGCTATGGCCTAAGTCCTGCTTGTTGGAAATAATGAGAGCCTGAAACTATCATATTGACAGGATAAATGACTGCCTAGTTATAAAGGATGTTTTAATTCTTTCAGAGTGTGTCATTTATTTTGTTTGCCTATGAGTCTCCCTACAAAAAGAATTAAAATTAGTAGGGCCCCTTTGCTTCTTTGAGGTACTGAAGGATGGGGTTAGAAGAAGGAATGAGTCACTATCCCTGGCCAGTTTGAGGTGGTGGCAGTATTGGGGAAAAAAAAAAAAAAAGGAAAGCCAATAATCAGCAGGGGCAGGGAAGGAAAAGAACTCAGGGTGGTGGAAGATCCACAGCAGCCCCAGGGCTGAGCACACAGCTCAAGTAGCCACAGTGGACTTTGTCATGTAATGGAAGTATATGAGGGTCAGAATAACGCAGAGCCTTTCCCAGAGAGCACACATGCCAAACAGGCTTCATCACAGCTTTCCCATCACTAATGAGGAGGCAATTTAGTTAAGGTGTGTATCCCCCCACCCTCTCACCATCTGATGTGGGGGCTTCAAGAGTTGTGTCTAATTAAAGCACTGTTAAACCATCAGTCCAATTGATCAGTAATGTATATGGAAGTGACAAACTAAGCTTAAGGAAAATGCAGTCAAGTATAATAAGTATAAACAGGATAAAGAAATAGCTAAAGAACAGAGAAAGTTAGAAAGAGGAAAACTGTTTTTCTACGCTGTCTTACAGATAAAGTTGGACTTTTTTCAATAAACTCAGCTGGATACCAAACCATGAAATGGCATTTATTTACCCTCCACATCATAACATTTCAGAAAGCTAAGATAATCTAGTGACTTAGAGAATTGCTGTGCAATCTGGCAAATATGTAGGATTTTATTTATGTGCTGGTGATTATCTGGTAAAGTTCAGAGAGTGACCACCAACATTTGAAGATTTACTGAGCACTTACTATGTGCCACACTGTGCTCTAAGCAGTTTTACATAAATAATTTTTATAGTCACAAAAAACCTACAGATATCTATTATTATTCCCAGTTTACATAAAAGGAAACTGAGGCACAGTGGCCAACTAAAAACTTGCTCAAACGTAAGTAGTAAATGTAAAAGCTGGAACTGACGTCCATGCCATCTGCCCCAGACTACCTCTTTTATGGCCTTTGATACGTAGTGTCATTGAAAGACATGGTGATTGGTATGCATTTGAATTAGGAGGGGTTTCCATTGTTTTCCAAATCACATTCCTTTCCCATAAACACCTTAAGATACTTTGCATTTACCCTGACATGCCTTAGAATGAATTCTAGAGATGGCCTATATGCTAAACTAACATTTTGTGATAAATTTTATTCTATGAGTGGTTGGCAAGTCATGTATGTCTGTTACTGGGCTGAACTACTGAATACCAGTAGCATCACCAGGACTATTCAACCCTTATTTTGATCTTAGGCCAGCCTTTGTTAGAAAGCTACACTCAAAGAAAGGGTTTTATTGTAACTCTTACTATGTGTTAGTCACTAAGGTAGGCACTTTTATATTATTTCATATTAATTTAACCTGGTCAACCATTCAAGCTCTACTCTTAGTTGGAAGGTAGTATAATATAAAGTGTATGTGGGCCTGCATATCTGTACATGTATGAGGTTTGTCCAGAAAAAGTCTAGCCATTGGTAATACAACGAGAACAGTTTGCATGACATTGATGTAAACTGGCAGCCAAGGAGAGTGGACTGGAATGTGCATGCGTGAACAATGATGACTTCACTGTACTAGTTAGTGGGGGCAGTAGACGCTGTTGAGTGAGCAAGTGTACTGTGTGGATATCACATTAAAAATGACTGAGCAACTACAGCAACAAACCTGCATCGAATTTTGTGTGAAGCTTGAACATTCCTCCACAGAAACTATTTGGATGATTCAGAAGACTGCAGCTATGGGCAACTGGTGATTGGCAGCTTCAACTTCATCACAACAATGCACCCACTCATGCATTATGTCTTGTGCAGAGTTTTTTAGTGAAACATCAAATCACCCAGGTGACTCAGTCCCCCATAGCCCAGATTTGGTGCCCTGTGACTTCTGGCTTTTCCCAAAACTAAAATCACCTTTGAAAGGGAAGAGATTTCAGACTGTCAATGAGATTCAGGAAAATACCACAGGGCAGCTGATGGTGATTGGGAGAACTATGTGAGGTCCCAAGGTACCTACTTTGAGGAGAGTGAGGTGTCATTGTCCTGTGTACACTGTTTCCTGTACCTTGTATCTTCTTCAGTAAGTGTCTCTATTTGTCATAGTACATGGCTGGACACCTTCGGGACAGACCTGACACATGCATGTGTGTGTGCGTGCAAAGTGTTATAGCTGCCCACCAGGTTGCAAGACTGGTGCCCTGAGCCTGTGTTTTTATTGGTCATCTCTGATATCATTTTAACTGCCTATTAACAAGGAATATGATTACATATGGTTACATGATTATTACATACATGGTATAAAACCTTCCAAATGTGAATTCTATTACTCTTCTTTCCCCCACAAAAAAATGTATATCTTACAAGTATATGTGATCTGGATGGTAAAAAGAGATTATCTGCCCTTATGTCTTACTTAATAGTCCTCAATGGCCTTGACATTGCCTTGTACTAAGACACCACGAATAACTTAGTTTTAATTTATCTGTTTGTCTCACTTATGCCTGATTGTAGCAATTGAGAAAAATCACATTCATAAATCTTCTTGCCAAGATAATTAATTATGCACAAAATACTCCAAGCTGCTTCTGATTTTCATTAATGAAGCAGCAGATTATCTGCAAAATAAGATGCTACTGGAATTGGAAAAAAATGGTCAGCTGCTCCACTTTAAATGTAAACAAGTACAGATTTTACATCTGAAAAACAATAATAGAGAAAGAACATTCTATAGTTGTGTTTACCAGACTATCACATTTACACAATGGAATTCTATGCAGCAGAAAGAAAGAAGGAGCTCCTACCCTTTGCGACAGCATGGAAGGAATTGGAGAGTATCATGCTAAGCGAAATAAGCCAGGCAGTGAAAGACAAATACCATATGATCTCACCTTTAACAGGAAGCTAATCAACAAAACAAACAAACAAGCATAATATAAACAAAGACACTGAATTTGAGAACAGTCTGATAGTGTCCAGAGGGGGAGGGGAGGGAATTTCAGGGGAAAAGGGGAACGATTTAGAGCAACAAGTATAAAGGACTCATGGACAAAAACTATGGGGGGTGGAAATGGGAGGAAGGTGGGGAGGGCTGGGGTGGTGGGCTGGGGCGGGGTAAAAGACAGAAAACTGTACAATATCAACAATTAAAAAATACTGATTAAAAATAAAATTAAAAAATAAAAAAAAAGAAAGTACATCAAAAAAAGATTTTAAAAAGTATTGGTTTTCATTTGTTTGCTTTTTTTCTGTGATTGATGTAAATCTTAAGTTGCCATTATTCTGGTTATTCAATTATTTTCAAAGTAGAATTAGCTAAACTCTTATAGTTCAAAATAATTAGGCCATAAAAACTTAGACACAGAGAAGCTCTAAATGCATTGTTTAAATGGCCCTTAAGAGAGAAGATGCATCAGCTATTCAGACAACCACATTATTATTCATCAGTAATCTGTGCTCTAATTTTCCACTTAGTTTTCCTTTTTCTTAAGTGTTTAAAATGATTGACAAAACTAGTACTTTATTAATGTGAAGTTTGACAGCTCCTATGTTCCTTTAAAATAAGTACAGAACTGACAAAAAAGTACCTGCCCTCCAATGAACTATGTGCCTTTGTGTCAGCTCATGGTCCCACCATGTTGTGGGATCGTCAGGTAGGTCATGCAGCCACGTGATAACCACAGAACCCAAATTACAAAGTGTCATACCCAGGTCAGTGTCCCTGCTGCTATTCTTCATTGTTGCATCATCAATAAAACTTCAGAATAGATCATTCAGCAAAACTAAAAACTTAGGTAAGATAATAATGCCTGTATTTGCCTGGATTTTTAAATACTTCTTTGTTCACATAATTACAGAGGGAGGTACAAGTAAGAGAATATGTAGCATGTTGGGCCTTCACTGCCTTTTCTGACCCGATGACAAAAATTGCTCCTGATAGCATAGCAGTTACTATAAGCCAAGTAACATCCTAAGCACTTGGTATAGAATAACTCACCTGATAATAATCTTAATGCTTTGAGGTAAATACTATTATATCTACATTTTACAGGAAACTGAGCCTCAGGGAGCTTCAATAATTGCTCAATTACTCAGCTGGTAAGTGGTGGAATCAGGATTTGAACCCAGTCAACAGTCTGGCCCTGGATCTGCGCTCGTACAAGCTCACAGAGACGACCATTACCATTATTACTGACTCCAGCTGCTGTCACTGGTGTTAGCAAGAGAAAGTGCAACATGGGGTGTTTTAAGATTAAGAGCTTAAATTTTATATTTAAAGAAATGTTTAACTTAATTATTGACCAATTTTATTAAAATTAATATTTATTCTTACCATTATTGTTCCATTGATTTTGGTTCAAGATTGTTAGAAGTGGAGCTTAAATGAAAACCTAGTTCTTTTAACCCCAAGTGCAGACTCTGACAACTAGACACTAAGAAGAGGCCTTGGCATGTATAGCAGCGATGCTAAACCCAGGGTAAAGAATATGGGCTGAAAAAGGAAAAAAATGTGAGTTGTAAGGCAGAACCAAGGAGAGGGAGGACAAGGAAACTATTTATTAAGCATCTCTTAAAATGATAGGCATTGTGCTATATGCTTCACACGTTATTTTATTTAATCCTTACAACAACTCTGTAAGTTAAGTGTTATTATTTCCAACTTAAAAATGAGATTCATTAAAACAACGAGATACCACGACACACCTATCAGCATGGCCAAAGCCCAAAACACATAATAACAAATGCTGGCGAGGACGCGGAGCAATGGGAACCCTTACTCACTGCTGGTGGGAATGCAAAACGGTGCAGACACTTCGGAGGATGATTTGACAGTTTTGTATAAACATACTGTCACCAAGTATGATGCAGTAATTGTGTTCCCTGGTATTTACCCGAATGAATTAAAAGCTAACATCCAGACAAAAACCTGCACATGGATGCCTATAGCAGTTTTATCCATAATTGCCAAAATTTGGAAGCAACCAAGGTGTCCTTCAGTAGGTGAAGGGATAAATAAGCTGTGGTATACCCAGACAGTGGGGTAGTATTCGCTGCTAACAAGAAATTAGCAATCAAGCCATGAAAAAGCATGGAGAAATCTTAAACGCGTATTTCTAAGCAAAATACCCAACCTGAAAATGCTCCATATTAAATTATTTCGGTTACTAGACATTTTGGAAAACACAAAGCTATGGAGACAGTGAAGAGACCAGTGGTTGCCGAGGCTTAGGGAGAGAGCGGGATGACGAGGCAGAGCACAGAGGATTCTCAGGGCAGTGAAACTATTCTGTACAACAACAATGGTGGGTCTATGCCATCACACACTTTTTCAAGCCCATAGAATGTAGCACAACAGCAGGAGCGAACCCTAACGTAAACCGTAGGCTCTGGGTGATAAAGACGTGTCAGTGCAGGTTCCTCGATTACAACAAAGGCACCGCTCTCGCTCTCATGCAGCATGTTGATGGTGGGGGAGGGTGTGCCTGTGTGGAAACAGGGGACACGCTACATTTTCTGTTCAATTTTGCTGTGAATCCGAAACTACTCCGAAAAGTGAAGTCTACGTAAAAAAAAAAAAAAAAAAAAAAGCACCTCCCCCCCAAAAAGCACACACACCTCCCAAAAAAGATGAGGCCGCATACGTTGACGAACTCACCATGTCAGAAACCTCACTTTAGCTTATCAAGACACCTATCCGTTTCCAGGGCTTGCCAGGTATCTAGATTCCCCTTAAGCATGAGACTGGGTTACAATGTTCATTTTGAACAAAGCTCCCTCCCTCCCTCCCTTTCTTCCTTCACTACAGAGCATTCGAGTGGATGATTGTTGTCATAGTCAAGGAGCAAGAAAGCAAAATTGCTATCTTAAAAATAAATAAATAGAACTTAACGGCAGCTACTCTTTCACTCTTGGGGAAATCATTACGTGTTTGGGAAGGCTCTTGGGCGAGCGTTTACCCTGCAGAGGGAAGGTGTTTGTATTAATCTGGATAAAAGAGGCCACAACTTAAAAGGGATAGAGTCACCCCTCCTTATCTCTGGGGGACATGTTCTAAGACCTCTAGCAGATGCCTGAAACCAGGAAGATACATACAGTGTGTTTTTCCTATATATACATACCTATGAAAAAGTTTAATTCATAAATTAGGCACAGTAAGAGATTAACAACAATACGGAGTAGAACAATTATAACAATATCTTGTAATAAAACTTATATAGATACGATCTCTCTCTCTAAATACCTTACCATACTGTACTCAGCCTTCTTCCCCTTGCGATGATATGAAATGGCAAAGGCCTTACTAAGCGCAGAGCTTCCACCTTTTCACTTAAAGGAAGCATCGCATGGCATGTTCGAACTGCCGGCAGTACCGCTCTTGAGCTCTGGGGCCGTTAGTGAGTAAAACGAGGGTTATCCGAACGTGAGCACTGCGCTATTGTGACAGATGATCTGACAACCAAGCGGACAACTAACTGACTAACCTGCGAGTGGTGTGCAAAGCGCGACGTGCTGGACAAGAGGATTCACATCCAGGGACGGATGGAGGAAGATTTCCTCATGCCGTACGCAATGGCACACAGCCTGGCACTGTGAATTGTTCAGCTTTGGAATCTCTGACTTCATACTTTCAGATGCAGTTGACCTCAGGTAACTGTAACCGCAGACAGTGAAACTGCAGGGAAGGGAGGCCTACTGTAAAGTACGTGTATAACAAATTAGAAGGAGGAGTTTGTGGTGTGGTTTTGAAATTACTAGAGGCAGGTGTTCGGGGTCATGAACTAAATGAAAAGAGGTAAGATGAAGGTTTCTTTAAAGGGTATCGTATTGAAATTAGGAAAGAGAAAGAAAGGGACAAAAAGAGACAGACCCGCTTATGATAGGGAGGACAAGTAACTTTGGAAACAGCTGACTGAGAAACAGTTTTAGAATGACTCTTGTCCTGAGTATTGATTCCCTTTTTTTATGCCAGAATCATCAATAAATGACTATTGCATTAGATGATGACAGTACTCTGGGTAATAAGCACGTAAAGGCAGGGTGGGGAAGAGTTAAATTAGGGAGGGGAGTTGGCAGCACAAGACAACAGAAACGGGACAGGAGCTGGCAGTGGTCAAGGTGAAAGGGCTGAAAGCAGAGACGGCTTCAAAGTGTACAGTGACTTGGAGGGGGAGGTGGCAACTGGAGGTGTCTGCATTTAGGTCTCTGCTCTGTGCTCCCTCCTCAGAGAGGCCCTCCTTGATTCCTTCTCTAATTAAAGGAGACCAACACAGGTCAGAATTCATTGCCCCATTTGATTTTCATTATAGCTCTTATTATTGTTCATTTGTTTACTATATGTCTTTCTTATCACACTAAAACAGTGGTCCTCTTTTGGGGTGATTTTGCCCCCCTGTGGACATCTGCCAATGTCTGGAGACATTTTTGGTTGTCACGAATGAAGTACATTCATTCTATTGGCAGCTAGTGGGTAGAGACCAGGGATGATGCCCAACACCCAAGAGTGTGCAGGACAGCCTCCCAAAGGAACTACCCAGCACCAAGTGGCAATAGTGCCGAGGCTGGGAAATTGCATTAGAAGGAAATTCCCAGAGGAAAGAAAAGGACTTTGCCTTGCGTGTTGTGAATCCCTGCTACTTATAATAGGACCTGTACATAGTAGGTACTAAGCATTAGTTGAAAGCTTGATCATCATTTAAGTCCTCTTTTCCAGTTTAACGTAAGAACCAGTTTCTCCTGGACTCATATTTGCTCCTAGCTGTACATATGTCTCTCCAATTTGGATCAGAGCAATAATAAAAAAACATGTGAAGGGGCCCTTTTCCTATGCATCCAGACCTCCTTCCACATCATTTCTCTCTGAAAACTTCCTTTACTTAATCTGTGTATAGATTTAAGCATGGTATTGAGGCACTAAATATACTTCAATAAATATCCCACCTGTTTGAGTTGGGGGTTTGCAAAGAGAGTTCCACCACCCACTATTACCTTCAAGAGACAGGAACAAGACATGAACGCAAGCATAGTGACAACTGATCATTGCTGTGCCTGCAGTCTGGGTATGAGCTCTAATAAGCTTGCAGACTCATCATCCCTCCACCCCAAAGCCCTCTAACCATTGAGCACCCAGCCATAGGCCAAAGTCAAATTTCTTCATTGACACCACACCATTCTTCTAAGAGCATTATCTCTATTTTGTACTGATAAACTTTTTCACTGACATTAGCAGCAATCTAGGGCCACTCAGCACCATCATGCCCCTCCAACTTCCAAGAAAATTGCAGTTAACATTTCTTAATTTCAAAGGAATGTACCTAAAAGCAGTGACCTGGAAGGAAGTGAGAAAGAGAATCTAACAATAGCCATTTCAGAACTGCTCAATGGTATGCTCCCATTTTATGAAATCCACATTTTAATCAGAGGAAATAACAGTATTTATTGTTAAATTACTTGCTTGGGAGAACAACATGGTAGTTTGGACAAAGACCAAGGAATCTGACAGTGACAACTGAGAAACTGACCCAGGAAATAACTAGTCCACATAATAACAAAACTTCATGAGCTGAGGTCAGGACATCATCAATGCCCCTGCCCCTTGGGATTACCTGATTTTCTTGTTGGTCCCACTGACATATCTGCAGAACCTGACTCAATTCCTGCCGCTGTTGCTTCAGGTACTTGTCTAGTTGCCGTCTCCTGTCTTGTAGAAGTTCAAGAAGACTGTCGATCTTCAGGCAGCTATTACGAGCTCCCTGCATCAACTTGGGATTTACATTAGGTCCATCACACTTGAATTTTTCTATGAAGTCAGTGAGTTGTTGACTTTTGTTTAAAACGGCTAGAGAGCGTTCCAAGAGTTCTAGAAGAAAATTAGAAAGAAAACAGAATAATGATACCTGCAAGCTTTTATATAATAATATTTGGACTCTTTAAATAATTTAAAATATATATAACCTTCATACTGAAATAAGAAAGTCAAACGTGTAACTATAAAGTGCCTACAATACAATGACCAAATACCCCAGTCTAACAATCACTACACCACTAACTGCCAGATGACAGCATGATTCAGTATAGGGAGTAAAAAGACTATGGAATTTAGACACTGTTTCAGGTGGTTTTTAGTTGTCTGATGGTGGTTAAAGGGCCTTATCTCCTTGGAGTGTTCTGTAATCTGGGGTGATTGACTAAAGCTGAGGTTTAAAGGTTAATGCCTGTAGTGGACAAATAAAACAATCAATAAATGGTGGCCAGGGGCCCAGATGCCAGGGCCTATGGGAAATGTGTGGTCAGTCTAACAGGGTCAGCGTCACCAGTTCGGACTGACTGTTGACATGAGAAAATATGTTATTGTCAATAGTGCTTCAATTTTTTAAAGAATTATAAATATAGATTTTTATGTGAAAGCTTCTGATTTTAAATGTTTGTAATTTGTATTTTTAATTACAAAATACTGAAGGATAAACAAAATGTGCTTCTCTGCCAAATGGGCCACCAGTTTGTGTCCTCTAGAGTGAATAGGATTGTGGTTTGGGCAACATCTTGCAAAAATGGGAGTTTAGGCAAAAATCAAAGGATCACCAAGGGATAGAGTGTAAAAGAGGGAGTTGAGAACAGCACTTTGAGAAGCAACCACACTTGGGGATTAACTGGAAGAGCAGGTAGACAACTGTGCACTCTCCACACCAGAAACCAAGGAGTCGTCCATGGCACTTCCTCTTCCCTAATCTCACCATTCTCAAGACCTATCAGTTTCACCCTCTATCTCCTGCATCTGCCTACTTTCCTCCGTCCCTGATACAAAAATCATTATCTGTTGCCTAAACTTGTACAGTTGTCTCTTAATTGCATCCTCTCTCCAACACATTCATCCATTCTCAATGTATTAGCCAGAGAGATCTTTTCTAAACACACTATGTCACACACACACTCTTGAAACAATGGTTTCCCATTGCCTTAGGCTTTATAAGCTGACATAGTCTGGTCTCTCACTTATCTTTCCGATTGTTTCAATCTCTTTCCCCCTCATCCCTATCTTCTTTAACTACCTCACACATGCTATTCTCTCTCCTGCCCCAGAACGCTTCACTGTGCCCTGTGCCAGGGATAATCCATTCTCCTCCACCCCTGCCTTCTCCACCTTCATTCTACTCATTCTTCTGGTCTTGGTCAATTATCAGTTCTTTAAAGGACAAATAAGATTGAATTAAATACTCCTATGACATGTTCTCATAGCACAATGTTCCTGTCATTCACAGCTCTTATCATGGCTATAGTTTTACATGTACGTATTGAGTCAGGTGATTAGTCTCTGTCTTTGCCATTAGCCTACAATGCAATATGAGGACAAGGACCATGACTGTAACCCCAGCACTTAGCATAGTGACTGGCACAGGAAAGACGTTCAACCTTTGTAGAATGCTTGAATGAAATCAAATGTATGAAGAGAGGGGGGAGAGCTGTAGATGCTAGAGATCAGCAGTCCTCCAGAGATGTAAAAGATAATGAAAAAAATGTGGGCTTTTGAGACAGTAAGTGATAGAAACAGAAGCCAAGTTACCAGGTAATGAAGTCAACAAGACAGGAAATCTTTGAGATTTTTGTTCTTAGAAGAAAAAAAAGATAGAAAATCAGCCTTTTCTTTTTAGGATGAAAACTTTGAAGAACAAGAGAGGGTCAGTACATCACCAAATATCACACTATGTGAGAAATGCACTAAACCACGTCCACTGTACTGCGGCATTCTGCTCTAGCATTCTAGCATTTGGCAGCAAACTATGCAGCAATGATTAGGCTGCGGTGGCTGGGCCAAATGTCTCTCTTGACTGACAGCTAGACAGCTGGAAGAGAGAATGAAATAAGTGAAGATACTGTAAAGAGTCATCTTGAGATGAAAAGGAAAGAATTTGAAGTGCGCATGGCACATGACCCAAATCTGTCTGATAAGGTAATAAACGGTGTTATCTGCTCAGAGTGAGAAAGGCATGATCATGTGCATGGGACAATTCGACTGAGAGTTGACAGAGCAAGAAACAAACAATAAAAACGACCACATACTTGAAGGAGGGCAGAGGATGGGATGATTCAACAGAAGAGGGAAAGTTAAAAAGCACATTAAAATTAGAGTGAATCACTCAAACAAGGGAAGGGAATTGGAGGTAAACAACACAAGCGGGACAGGAGCAGACAAAAGCCTGTCTGCCTGCAACAAGTTCTTACGTGGAAGCAAAAGAAACAGCTACAGAAACAAGGCGAAGACAGGTTGTAGAGGCCTTGCCTGTCAAACCCGAGAGTTTGAATTTGTGTACTCCTAATATATAGATAAATGAATACCACACACACACACGAAAAGTATGAGCAGGTGGCAGGGTTTCCACGTAGTATTTCTTGTCTTCCTTTCCGTAACTAGCTCTTACACACGAGACTTTTCAAATGAGAAAGGGAAACACAATTGTAGGTGCTCGAATACTGGCAGTGCAATAGGCCAACCTATTCTGGTCCCTGCAAAGTACATATAATTAGCCAAAATTTCCATTTGCAATCTTTTTCTGGTTTCCGTTTCAGCTTCTGCCAAAACAGTTTAACCACTACCACAGTATCGCCAGGAATACAGCCTCCTGAGCCAAAGTTAACTTGTTAAATGTGCCCGGGCTAAAGTCGGTCTGTCACGGCTACCAAGATGGTCATTAAAGAGGCTCAACTGTTCCCTCGGTTCCCTCTGTCAGTTCCTTACATTTTAGTTTCATACTGTTTATGTTTTTCTGGCTATTTATTCCTTCAGTTGATCATACAAAGTGCTGTATATTTTTCTCAAGGCTAAACTCTCTACACATATCCTGACTTTCAAGAAATACAAAATCTCTACAGTGCATTTCTTTTAAAGATTGTACTTGTATCCTTTGTTTTTTAAATTTTATTTTGAAAGCATTAATAGGAATATGATGCTGAAGAAATACATATGTCTGATTACTTATGCAGTACATTTAATCCAGGGGCAGATTCATAAGAGCCACAACCTGAAGTAGGCAACAAACGATGAGCATCGATATCAGAGCTCCAATCAGATCCGTGGGTAACACTGCATGTTCTAAAATTACTTGAAGAATGCATCATTAAAGCATAATTTCAGACCATTTTTTAAAAGTAGAACAGGGAAACGGTTTTTTTCCCCCCGCTCAGTTAATTTAAGCCAGTACTTCATAAAATCCAGTTCCTTTTTATAAAACTGTTTTTGAAGAGTTGGGCTAATCCTCACGAAAAAAAATCATTTTTAACGACCTTATGAAAAGCTATTCTAACATTTCTTTTTTATTGTATTTTTCCATGACCATTTATCCCCCTTATATCCTCCTCTCTCCCCATACCCAGCAATCACCACACTATTGTCTGTGTCCATGAGTTCTTTTTCCTTTTTGCTAGATCCTTCCATCCTCTGCCCCCACTCCCACCACATAGCTCTTTATCTCTGAGTCTTGTTAGTTCAGTTTGTTCATTAGATTCTACACAGGAGTGAAATTATTTGGTAATTGTCTTTCTCTGACTGGCTTATTTCACTTAGCATAATGTTCTCCAAGTCCATTCATACTGTTGCAAAGGGTAATATCATCTCCTTCTCCTTCTTTTAACTACTCGGCTGTAAAGATTGCATTTTTTGCATTTACAAAACCCTACTTACTGACATAATACCTTGTCATGTGAAGCTAGTAAATATTTAATACATTTTAATTGTTTAATTTTTTATTGTCATTATATCTCAAAAAGCAGCAATTAAGTATATTTTAAACTAATACCTATACAGTTTGCCATAATTAAGCATAAATAGAAGATTCAAGATGGATGAATGAGGCATGTACACAAGCTAAGTGAATTTATAGCTTGCTAAACAATCTTTCCAAATGCATATTTTCTAAAAAGTATCCAGGTCACAGACTTGGCATTGAGATCATGGATGACGTCTCTTCCTAATACATTTTAAAGTATTCCAGTGTTCCTCCATGGGTTGGTGTTTCTTAAGCTCATTCAATGAGCATTTTCAAATATACACAAAAGCAGAGAGAACAGTATAATGGGCCCCAGTGAACTATATCTCAGCTACATTTAAGCCATATATAATAACTAAGGATAAGGAAGTAATAATATGATTGTTCCTGCGAGGAAGCTTCTCATGTGTCACGTTTATCTCATAAGGCAGTCAGCAGTGTGGAGGGTGCAACTGTGATCTGTCAGCACTCAGAACCAACTTTCTTTCCTCAAGGTCTCCACGGTACCGTGTGTATTACTCAAGTTCCCAGCATTCTATCTTGTCTTACATTGTCATCAAACACAAAGAACACTCCATACACATACTTTGGAATGGATGCTCTTCTAAGTCCTGGAGATTCAGAGATGCACTAGTCCCTGCCCTCCAGAGTTGCACAATTTGGTGACTGTGACAAATAAGGGAATAACTGATTGCAGCACACGTGCTGGGCGGCACAGTGCAGAGGGCGCTCAGCGGTAAATGCGCACAGACCCCACCGAACTGAGGGACTCTGGGGGGCAAGGGCCATGTGCTCCCCTGATACACAACTCTGGGTCTCTCTCCTGACATGGGTTCAAAAGATGTTGTTTAATTATGTGTTGTGGAATTGAGGGTTACCAGGCTGGTAAGTGGTCTTGAAACTATACTTTCTGGAAAACACTTTAACTAGGCATGTTTCATCCATAGAAGAGAAGGTTGGAGAGGACACATTAGTCTTCAACTATTTGAGAGATTTTCATGTGGAGGAAAACAAACTTAGTCTGGAACATTCCAAAGGGCAGGAACTTCAATCCATTCGTCCTGGTTCTAGCTTCCACAAAGTTATGGAAGGTTAGGTTTCTAACATACAAAATGCCTTAGCATTGGTGAATAAGGAAAAAGTATAAGGGAAGCTAAATGAAATACAATAAAATTAGGGATAAGTTTGATTATGGTTTCTACAGTTATTACATTATTAACCTTTGTCATCCTAACATTCCCATTTTGTGGTACTCATTGATCAACATTTCAGAATTTTAATAGGATGGCTAGCTTCATTAATAGATATATTTTTATTGAAATATAATTGGTTATAATAAGTTTCAGGTGCACATTACAGCAATTCAATATTTATATACATTACAAAATGATCACCACAATAAGTCTATTTACTATCTGGTAACCATTATTATAATATGATTGACCATATTCCCTTAGCTGTACATTTATCTAAGCCCAGCTGTGGAAGTAACCCAAGTGTCTATCAATGGATAAATGGAAAAAGGGATAAAAATCCACAGTACATATATGCAATACAATTCTACTCATCCAATAAAAGAATGAAATGTTGCCATTTGCCAGAACATGGATGGACTATGGTAGGAGAAATAGGTAAAAGGGATTTAGAGGAATAAATTTCCAGTTATAAAATAAATAAGTTATAGATGTATTTTATTTCCTTAAGTGTAAAAATGACAGATATTGCTA
The DNA here is from genome assembly GCA_039655065.1 of Glossophaga mutica. Classification (NCBI taxonomy): domain Eukaryota; kingdom Metazoa; phylum Chordata; class Mammalia; order Chiroptera; family Phyllostomidae; genus Glossophaga; species Glossophaga mutica. The sequence continues at coordinate 45,811,683 of CM077306.1, read as the reverse complement.
TCGTCCAAATGATTGTGTCCCCCTAAAATTCACATGTTGAAATCTGAATGCCCAAGATGGTAGCATTAGGAGGTGGGGGCTTTGGGAGGAGATTAGGTCATGAGAGTGGAGGCTTCATGCGTAGGATTTGTTCTCTTGTTAGAAGACCCCTCACAGAGCTTCCGACCCCCTTCCCCCGTGTGAGGATACATGGGAAATCCACACCCTGGAAGAGGGCCCTTGGCCAACCAGGCTGGCACCTGAGCTCAGACTTCCAGCCTCCAGAACTGTGAGAAATAAATATCTGTCATTTATAAGCCACCAAATCTGTGACATTTTATTATAACTCTCTGAAAAGACTAAGTCAGATATACAGTCCTTAACTGAAAATCAGAATTTTGTCCTTGAACGTGCATTTTAAATCAGCTAATCTTAATTGTATCCCACTGAATTACTTGTCAAACAAATTCCATCTACTCCTATTTTTTTAAAACAAAGCTCTCAAAGCCACCATTGGGCACATCCTACCTGGATATCCAGAGCCAGATATCCTGACCAGAGTCCCCTATAATCTCTGCACTTCAAGTATCATATAGAGGAACACAAAAATGTCACAATAAACATGCCATCAGGATGGAAGGATGGAAGAGTATTTTGTCATTACAAAAATAAACTACATTTCCTGCCTTCAGCTAGCATTTGCATCCATCTTCCCAGATTAAGAGGAGGCCTGGTGGACACTTGCAGATGGTACCCTGACAGGCAAGGCAGGTCTCACTGTGAGCTCCGTGGAGGCCAGGGCCCTGCGGTCTGAGCAGTGTGTGACCCACTGCCACAGGCCCTAGCAACCCTGAAGGAGCCAAAACAACACCAACAATAAAACAGCATTAAGGCCACTTTTCCATTTCAGCTCCAACCCAAAATATGTGTGGAAAAGTCCCTACTCCAACTCACTCACTCCCTAAAAAATGCTTGCATTTGATTGCCTCAGTACTGAACCTCTTCAACAAAAGCATCCATCGCTGCCAGGTTCCTGGAGGTAAAGTTGCTGCGATGCTCATACTGGTTGATGAAGACTGAGACCACAGACCCATCTCAGTGACCTGGACCCGGACTCACTTTCCAGTGTCCTAAAAGGAATTTTTCGTGATTCTGTTAACCCTCTTTGGACTCAGCTGGATTGCTGTTGCTGTACAAAAGTGAGCAGGCTTCTGTGTTAAGGCTGTTGCTTCTGATGCTGTTGATAATTAATCCCTCAGCACAGTGACAGGTCCTCAAGAACAACAATCAGTTAAAATTACATGTATGTACATGGTAGCATCTCATAATTTACACAGGAAAGATTAAGTCCTTTAATCTTTGACTTTTAGAAAAGTTATGATCTATTATCTAGGGTCCCTTTCGAGGGTGATAGAAACACAAAATCTATTTCTGGCTTTAAAAACCCCGTTTGCCCTTGTCCAGCACAATCAAGCTGATGAAGCTTGAAGCTGAGTTAGAACTGTGACAGATGAGTGCAGGAAACCATCCACTCATCCCCGGGGTTTTGGCAGTAATAATTAGAAAAATGCATTAGAAAGAAAGGAAGTATTGTTCTTATCTCACCTGCTTCCTCGGGAAAAAATTACAATAAGCAGCTCCTCTTTCACGAATGCCTTCCCTACTGCAACTCTGCCCACCCCAAATTCTGTTAGAAAAGGGCTAGCATACGAATTATTGGTTAACAATTAGACTACCTTTATAGTTGGTCAGAGGGAGTTGACAGTCTTTTAATTAGATTTTTTGACTTGGAAATTTTTCACTACTCCATTCTTTTTAAAAACTGCAATCGTGAAAGAGGCATCTCCCTTATCCAGAGCTGGTATTCAAAGGCTGACCTCCACTCACTGTCCCTGAAAAGAAACAGTCACTGAATTCAACCACTTATTTGACCATGAAATATTTTTGGTGGACCACCAGGAGCCAACGCCTTGCTAGGTGCTGAGGATACACAGGGGCACAAGGTGAGCATGGCCCCTGTGCTCGGGAACTAAAATCAAGCAGATCGTGTGAGGTCCAGGGTTCCCACGATCTTCCAGGGCTGTTCCTCCACCATCTCCTTAGAATCATCTACAACTACTTCTTTCTTGCAGAAGATGACTGAGAAAAGAGCCTTCTTTAATCTTTCTTGGAATGAGTTGAGGTATACGTAAACAGGTAAATTAAAAATACAGTCATACACAAGCATTCTCCCATTAATATCTTTTAAAATATTTAAAAGCTGATGTGAGGAATGAACAAACACAGTTCTTGCCTTTGGTATGACGCTCATGAAGCTGGAGGAGTGATTTTAAGGACTCGGTGCTCTCAAACTCCTGCGTGTTCTGGAGGAAATCTTCTGCTTGATCTATTTTAATAGCAAACTACAAGAGAAATACAGGGAAGAGGGATTTGAAAAAATAACACTCAGTTTGCCACTTTTCGTTATATACAAATTTTCAAAAATGAATTAATAGCCTAGCTGACTCGGTATGTGTTTGTATGAGGAGTGTGTGAGCGTGTGAGTGTGTGCTGGCTCAGGGTGTTTGCGTGAGGAGTGTGTGTTCACATGTAGCCAACCAACGAAGTACCAAGGCAACAATGTTTTTCTTTGCATTTCTTTCTTACCAGGAAAAACATCAGGTATAATAAAATAAACCAAATTGCTCATTGTTCAAATGTCTATTACAATTCTCAACTAAAATTTTTGTGTCCATTGTAATGAATACAGCCACTTTTAACATTATAAGGCAGTTTGTCAAAAAATTACTAGAACATTTGATAGGAGAAACTAACAGAAGTTTGGCTAACCAGTGACAACATAATTATAAAAAAATTTAACTTAAGAACCCATTTAGAGGGAAGGTTGAAATACAGGTTTTTTCCCCCTCTATAATTAGATCTAGACCTGAAAAATGCAAGTTTCAAAGTAATACATCACCCAATCCCATTTCTAAACTCAATTTTAGCCAAAAGGCCAAGAAGCAATGTCTAATCCCATTTCTTACACAAAGCCTCTGTATATATAATCTTATATACACACACATGCATATATATGCTTTGTGTATACATATACACATATATACATTGTTACATTATAAGAATGAATGGGTTTAGGGAGGTAAAAGTTTAGTTTCTAAATTTGTAATTTTGTTTGCACTTTTATAAATAATTGTATGCATTATCTGTATAAATAAAATGAGATTTGATGCAGCAAGAATGAAAAATGGAAAATTTCTCCTCTGTTTCAAGAAAAAAAGGCAATTTGAATTTGACAACCTAAATGGTGAGGAATATGATCGATTTCTTTTTTGTGTTTCTCCATGAGGAGGTATAAAGGGAGATGCTTGAAGTGCTGTTAAAATTCTCAGGGGACTAATCTTAGAAACCAATTTTAGAAAAGGTCAAAGCATACTTGGTTATGCTAGTACAGTACATTCATAGCAGACAGATGGTTTGTCTTAACACTAAGATTCAAAGGTAATTATTATAGTTTATAAGAGCATTTTAATCAACACGTTCACCTTTGGATTAAGTGTAGACAAATTATGAAGGCACCATATCAGTGAGAAAGACAAAAGCCTGTCACAGTGCTTGTTTTTTTTTTGAGATTTTTCTTTGGTGATCTTTAATATTTTTATGTAACTGTTTGATGAACAAGGTCTGTATTTTCATTGTTACGACAGCCATATAAGACCCAGTTACAAACAGCATGGGACGATGAGAGACTAATGAGCGTGTCTTCTTTAGAAACGCAGGGAAGGCCTCCACCATGATGTCAGAACATCTGATGGGCACCTGCCATTGTCACTTAGGGACACCGTTTCTAAATCGAAGCACTGCGTTTGAGAAGAGAAAAGCCTTTCTGATGGTTAGGTGTATGAGCCAGAAACTGTCCTCTAGTAAGTATCAACTGCGCAGTGAGAAATTATTTGCATTTCTAAAGAACTCTTGAATGCCCGTAGTTCAATAAGGAAATCCTACCCACACGTCACTTATATCTCTAATTCACTCCACTTCTGATAACTGGTTTTAAAGGCATTCCTTGAGAAGAACTTTCAAACAAAACAAAAAAAATAGAAACTAGGTAGGTAATTTGTTTTTTCCCTGTAAAATATTACAAAGAATTTTGGAGTCCTATATATTTCAGCTTGTTATTTAAAATTTTAAAACAAGCAAACGATTTTATTCAGTGAAAGCTTCCCTAAAATACTATTAACTTTTATGTTATGGATATTATCTTTTCTCCACTTTTCTTCTTTCTTTGGCTTGTATAGAATAGAAATGATGATGAGAGGGATTTTTCAGAAAAAACCTATTTTTAATGTTAGTCTTTCTCTTTTTAAAAAAATCATTAATGAAAATTGCTTTGGTGTATGCAAGGGGCAGGGAGTATCATGTAGGCGTTTGCCTTAAGCTAAGTATACAGTGGTCCACAAAATAGGAGGAAGCAGAATGATTACAAGAAGGTCATTTCAATATAAAGGACTCATATGACTCAACACCAGGAAGACAAATAATCCAATTAAAAAATGGGCCGAGGACTTGAACAGATATTCCTCCAAAAAGGACACACAGAGGGCCCACTGACAGATGAAAAGATGTTCAACATCACTAACCATCAGAGAGATGCAAATTAAAACCACAATGAAATATCATCTTACTCCTGTCAGAATGGCCATCAATAATAAATCAACAAACAAGTGCTTGCGAGGATGTGGAGAAAAGGGAACCCTAGTACACTGTTGGTGGGAGTGCAGACTGGTTCAGCCACTGTGGAAAACAATATGGAATTTCCTCAAAAAAAAAACAAAAAAAAACTAAAAATGGAACTGCCTTTTGACCCAGTGATTCTACTGCTGGGAATATACCCTAAAAATCCTGAAACACCAGTTCAAAAGAACTTAGGCACACCAGTGTTCATAGCAACACTATTTACAATAGCCAAGTGCTAGAAACAGTCTAAGTGCCCATCAGTAGATGCGCAGATCAAAAAAACTGGTACATTTACACAATGGAATACCATGCAGCAGAAAGAAGGAAGGAGGTCCTACTTTTTGCAACAGCATGGATGGAACTGGAGAATATTATGATTAAGTGAAATAAGGCAGCTGGTGAAAGATACACACCATGTGATCTCACTTATAAGAGGAATTAAATGAACAAAATAAACTAATGAGCAAAATAGAACCAGAGACATGGAAACATGGAACAGAATGACAGCAGCCAGAGGGGAGGGGGAAGAGGGATAATGGTGGAAAGAAGGGGAAGGGACCAGTCAAAAAATTTTATGAATGACCCATGGACAACGGTGTGGGGATTGACTGTGAGAACAGGGGTGTAGACTGGGCAGAGAAGGGCAAAGGGGGAAAAATTGGAACAACTGTAGTAGAATAACGATAAAATAATAATAAGTAATATTTTTAAAATAAATAAATAAAATTAGTATATAATGTAAAAGAAAAGAAACAGTCATTTTACTAGGGATTGGAGTTCTGGGTTGAATTATAGGTTGACTTAGTTCTATTTTATGTATTATCTGAAAGTAATTTCTCAAAGAGAAAATCAGCTAGGATTAACGCTACTACACAGTAAGAAACAAATATTGAGTGTAATGTTTGGAAAAAAGATAATTTCCTGTGCTAAATGAGCAGAACGTTAAGGGCAGTTGATACCTCTACCTCACTTACTAAGATAGAATAAATCAGGTGTATCTATAATACGACGTCTGTAGGTATATTTCACCTGGTTCTTCTCACAAAGGAAAATTGTGCATAGAACTTTCCCCCAAATTGATCTGTAAAATTAACTGTGAGTTGGACTTCTGTGTTCAAATTGTGGAAAACAAACCTTGAAAATTACAATAAGGTTTTGCTCCTCCTTTTTCCTTTTAACCGAGTTCATGAGGCATGAGATTGTCTACCTCAATTACTGTGTTCTATCACTAATCTTCTTTCCTTCATTATTTTGAATTTAAGTCCTGAATTTTCGACTTGGAAATGTCATAGTTTTTAAAGTGTGTGCTTTATCATTATGCGGCAGTGCTGTCACATGAAAATGAGTGCACTGCCATCCAACAGAGAAGTTAAAAGTGAAATTTCCAATAACCATCATACCAACCATAACATCTCTTTTGATAGTGTTCTTTGAGCATCACGTTTTGAAATTTGGAATCTCAGAACACTGCAGAATTTAAGAAAAATCATAGGGGAAATGACCTTTTTAGGCCCAGGACTTTTTCTTCCTTTACATTTTAATGAGTTCAAACTGTAGTAACTCAACTATATGCCTTAGAAAAGTACTTTATAAAATGCTATGCTCACAATTCAAATGTTCTATGGATTATTCTGCAATTCCCTTTGCATAGCAGCAGAACTTTTAGTTAACAACTTTTAGTCTATAAGAACACTCTACACCATCCTTTCCTAGTAATCTTGTAATCAGGGGTACTTGTTTGACTTAGTAATTATGTTACTATCTTCTACAAAGGGAAATATAATGACTTAAAAGTAGAGTTTCCACTTTTATTTAATATTTTACTTAATTTTAATGAACTGTACTTAGTTTTCGGTTGAAGGCCTACATTTAAGATATTAAAATCTTATATTTTAACAATCACAAATTAAATGTAATATATACATAATCTTGGTTACTGTGACTTTTTTTTTGGAACCAGGTGCAATGTCTGTAGAAATAAAACATTTTCTGGAGTGCTAGTCATTCGTTCTGACATAGAGAAGGCAGAAGTAGGTTTTTTTGTTGCTGTCTTTTTTTTTAATACAAACCTCCAAAGCACTTTCAAAAAATTCAGAGGTCAATTTGAGGAGCTCTCTTCGTCTTTCCAGCATGGAGACCAGGGCTGCCCAGGCTTCCCCCAGGGTGCTGGCCATGGCGTCATACACCTGACTCTGATCCTTGTTCTCTTGGGCTGTCTTGTCTGCTTCCTGCAGGAGTTCCCATACCTGATCTTCCAAAGCCTAAACCGAGGGGAAAAAAAATGGTATAAGGCAGCGTGCCACTCAGTGTAAGAATACAGGATCACATTTTAAACACTTGGATATAGGAAACTGCATGTGGTCTGGGAAGGTCTAGAAGAGGATTTATAAACTCAAGCTGCTACGCAGGCAGGCGGACCAAGCAGGCAGGACGGGGCAGTGGAGTCTGCAGTGAACCAAGCTGCCGGCATTTGAGTTGTTCAAATCTAGAGATTCATCCAGGGTACACATCTACACTCCCAGGGGTACAGAATGTTGTGTGACCTCACACTAAAGAAAATAAAAGAAAAAAGAGAGAAAAGCTAATTTGAACACATCCAGAGTGCTGAAAATAAACTGTGAGAAATGAAACCCAGTAAAACTTACTATTCATTCTAAATGATTGTTAGTTTATATGTTTGTGAAGCTTAACGTAAATGTTAAGACTAGATTTCTAGAAAAGAGTACTCGTAATGTAAAAATAAGAATGTCTGTAACCAACATCACAGATTGAAGAAAATACGGACAGTTAAGGAGAGCATGTGCTTACATAATTATCTGATGTGGGGATAGGAGGAGGGGCCCCGAGATTCTGTTTCATTCTCGCAAAAAAAAAAAAAAAAAAGGCATAATTTTAAAAATAAAATAACGTAAGCTCCAAAATATCAGATACATTCACAGATGTACAATCATTTGTTACGCATTACATATTCAAGTTTCTCTTGTCTTTAATAAAGAAGGAAAATAAAATTTGTAATGCAACACATCTAAACCAGGGCCTAATCATTTCATGGCTTACTCAGAAAAGGTCTCCAGCAGGTTGTGTTGGACCTGCCGAAGAACTCTTCAGAAATATCCACTGAACATGGGCCAGCTCTGATCTCTTCGGTCTCTAGGCTAAGCCAAACAGATGACTATCTACATTGCCAGTAGAGTTAGACCGAATGTGTGTACTTTCTTATACCGCTATTTGAGAGCATACTATCTAGGCATTTTCTTCCCATGTGATAAGCTTTAGATTATCTTAAGGGCTGATTAATTTGGTATTGTGCATGTGTTTCATCTTATACTTTTTGTCATTTAAAGGGGATAACTTGGCCTCAGTTTCTACTTATAATGGGTGCTGCTCCAAGAGTATGTAAAGGAGAAGAAAACAGCTATAGTAAGAGTTTTTAACATAAGATATCTCATTCATTTGCCAAAGGCTGTAGTAAAAACTGCAACTAGGAGAGCTTGATAATTCCATGCTGGAGATGCAGAGGATAATAGGAAACGATAGGCAATGACTTCATCTTGACCAAAGCAAGAGAACACTTAGCCTTTAGTGATATTTCTTAGATTTGACATGAAGGTGGTAAGATAAATCTGGAGCTGGCTATTTCCATGGCTCATAGTTGCTTTTAGAAGTATTTTTTTTACACAGAATTCTTTTAGCCTTGTTAAACACATGTAACTTAGTACCTCTTAACACTGTTCTTTCCCCACTGAAGCAACACTATAAATCAGCGATACAAAGGTTTTGGGGGTAGTTTGGAGGACTGCAATTCTGGTTTCCAACATTTCCTTGGGATTCTCCCATGACCTCCAATGTGAACTGCAAACTGTTGTATTCACTGGAATTCCAAGGCCAGAACATTATTGTAGAACCCTCGGGGTTTAATTTGTTACAATTTGTATTTTCTTGGAGATTTTCTTCAAGAAAGCCAGTAAACATTCTTCTTTAAGGATTGGCACAAAACTATCTGCTTCAAATCCTCTTGGAATTTTAGATTACTCCTGGGGTGCTGAGATCAGAGGCCGAGTAGAGTCCAGTGCTCCCCAGGGCCTGTCAACCCCCATCTGAAACACTGGAGGAGAGAGGGACTCAAACTGGGCAGGATTCATAGAGCAGGAATATTTTTCAGCCAATTCAAAACCCAAGATAATGACCAACTGAAGTGTAATTCTGTGAGATTCCTGAAACGAAGCATGATCCCAAAGCCAAAATCCACCATGTGGGTGTTTGACATGTAATACTTGGGTCTCTGTGATATGTCTTCAGATTTGGGAAAGGTGTTAGGAAGGCTTTTAGTTCTCAGTCTTCAACTTTCTATGGTTGCCCATGTATCATATCACCCTGCCCCTCAGGCCTTCCCTTCTGAATCTGTCTGGTGCTGGTACAAGTGCCGCCAGCAAGGAGGAAATACTATTCTGTTTTAATGCCAGTTGCTGAGCCCCCAAGGAGATAACCTCTTTCTCCTCCTCTTCCCCACTCAAGGAACACAATGTTACCATTTAGATAGCCTGAAACACAAATGCAAGTAAGGTACTAATGGAGAGGACTTGAGGGCATAACACTCCCATGCATGCTAATAATAATGATTTCAAGTCTGTGAAGGAAACTCAAAAACCTAAGCTCTGTCTTACTCATATTTATGGTTCCAGCACTTATCACTGTTTTGGATTTTGTTTGTTTGTTTTTGTTTGTTTTACCAGAAGTGCCCCAAAAGGAATATTTGAAAACATGTTTAGCATTTTTAGTTGTCACAATGTGTCTCTGTGATTTGTGGTGGAGGGGTCTGATGAAGGACTGTCCCAACAATAGAGCCCTACTGAGAAACACGTCTGTGAGAAACCCATGACATGCAACTTCCGGGAAGAGCCGACCGTCATCCATTGACAAAGGAAGGCAATGATACAGGGCTGGCTTACAAGAGTTACCCATCCCAGGTATGGACTGGTGAAAGGAGCAAGGATGAAAATGTGATTGATGTGGGGATGAAAGATGATCCAAACCTGGAAAATCCCATTCCTCCAGAGTCTTCCCTGCTGGAGCTACCTGGAAAGACTTTTTGCCAGAGTTATAAATCGGCAGATGTGAGCCTGCCGTAACTGACTGGCCTTCCTTCCAGCCATGCAGAGAAATTGTCCCAGAGATGCAGAGACAGCACTTCGACAACATTACCGTGTTCCTGCATCCGGCCGTGCCTGATTCTCCTACTTACACAAATAAACACATTCAGAGTTTTTGTCCACATTGTTCATGGCTTCTCCTAGCCAAACACACTTAATGAACATATAAAACAAGTTAAAATCATCTGTTATTTTAGTTGAGGATTAGCCATAAAACTGCATCTGAACAAACAAGCAAAATATAACTGAAGACATTGAAACAGAGAACAAGCTGACAGTCACCAGAGGGCAGAGGGGAGGGAACTTCAGGGGAAAAGGGGAAGGGTTTAGAGCAACAAGTATAAAGGACACATGGACAAAATCTAGGGCAGAGTGGAAATGGGAGGGAGGTGGGGAGGGCTGGGGGGTGGGCTGGGATGGGAGTAAAAGACAGAAAACTGTGCTTGAACAACAACTAAAATAAAAAAATCTAAAACTGCATCTGATAAACATTATTAGCTATATTTAAATGCATGTTACTCTAGTGTATGGTTTTTGAGCAGTGAAGTATCAATCCCTGAATATCAATTTTTCCCCAACATCTGCTTTCTGATGGTCCCTATTCACAATGTCCAATAAGACTTTAGAAGATTGAAGTTCAGAAATAAAAGACTTAAGAAAAAATTTAATGTCTAACAAGAATCTTGGCTTTGACATGTATAATGAAATGTCAACTAAAGATTATAAGCAATACTATCTTCTTTTACCAAGAAGATAAAATGTTTCATAACATTTATTTCAAAACATTTTGAAATAAACATCATGGATGACTGTCAAGTTTAGTTTTAAATGATTTTTCCTACCTCCATTATTTAGTATATGTCTGAATTAACTCCCATTATCATCTCCATGTGCCATTACCTGGATTCTCTGTCACAGTCACACAAGGGAGATGACTGATTCCGAAGGAGTACCAGCAAACACATTTTCCTAGGCCAGCCCACGAAGTCCCAATGTGGCGGTGTCCACAGTGACTGATACCATCTCCTGTATCCTGTTATCTTCTTTAAAGCAGATATTTTATCAAAATGGCTGAGTCTCGATTTAAAAAAAAAAAAAATAGCAGAATTGCTGAAACGTGTGAATAAATACTTGAGCTTTAGGCTATCTATACTTTTAATTTTAATAAATTGGTATATTTTTAGAGTGTTTTGGCCAAAGATACACAACCATAGTGGTAGTCATCTCCCCTGCAATGGCGGTGGTAAGCAATGCCCATTCAATTTTCAGATATTTGTGGTGCCCTACCTTGTACCTTTGTGACACTTTCTGAAGACACAAAGACATCTGACACAGCAGCTTGAACAATGCAGGCTGATGTGATAAATGTATTCCCATAGTGTCCATTAGGGCCGTTCAGGGCATGGACCAACTCTGAGCCCTTTTGCAAAGGCCTCTGCAGCTGAATTCTCACCATTTCTACCACTCAGTGCTCTCAAGCCCCCTGCAGGAGACTGGCAGCCCCAGTGCCACATGGGGAAGATTTCAGGAAATGGAGATTTCTGGGTCCCACTTCGGAGGATTCTGACTCGGTAGACATGAAGTAAAATAAGTGGAAATCTGTTTCTTAAAAAACTCCTCATTGATTTTGAGGTATAACCATGTTTTAGAAGCACCTGTCCACACATCCATTCTGCTAGGGATGGAAAATAAGATGTCTATTCATGGGTGAGCATTAGGACTTTAAAAAGCCAGAAAATTTTCAAAATATTTCTATCTCCAGGCTTATCAGGGTGTCTGAGAACTCCTCGTCTACAGTAGTTCTTTTAACTTAGACATTTTCTCTATAAAGTTCTGATAACAGTGCACAAATTGGGTTACTCCCTGCCTAACACCTGTCTGTGACTATTCATCAAACATTAGAATAAAAAGAAACCTCCTTTCTGTGGCACACCTGGCCCTCCACGATCTGGTCACTGCCTACCTGCCCATCCCTTGTTTCTCACAAGCCTTCCCCCATCCCCTTTCTCCCTGGCCTGTGGACCAACCATACAAAACTACCCACTGCTCTCAACACTCCACCTGGGGTCGGTCCCAGGCCTTAGTATGTGCTTTTCGTATTGCTCGGTGGCTGGCCTTGTCCACCCACCCCCATATACCTGCCAAACAATCTTAGAAAAAGCTCCCTGATTCCCTCCTGCACTGTTCTCTTCCTTATAATGATATTTTATATACTTTTCCACAGAAGTCCCTCCAAATATATTGGGCTTACTTGATTAAATTACCCATCCTTTGATATGAGAGACATATAAATATCTTAACATGGGAAAAATCTAATATAGAACAATATTTACAATTGCAAATGTAGGTAAAAGATTTCTGGGGATTTGAAATTTTCACAACGCAGTCCCCCCCAAACTGGCCCACCTTCCTATCAGCCCCTTGAGCAGAGGGCTGTGTCACCCGCATCTCTGCATGGCCCACGCTACCTACTGAATGGATCAGTGACTGGGAAGAATGGCACATTAATATCTGGATACCTTCAGGTGCATGAGTTAACTTTTAGCTAGTGGGAAACAGGCTGAATTCCAGCTGAGGTTGGAAGGTGGGGGCTGGCATCACGGTGAAGGGTAAGGACTAGAGTAGTCTGCACTTTATAACCTACTGAGTCTCTGTGTTTCTAAAGGGTGTAAGGTGCTTGAAATGGCAAGTTTGGGTGAAGTGGCTCCCAGGCAAATGCTGACTATAAAACATATTCCCTATGTCAGCACCCATGCTTCATGAATTGTTTTTTGTTTTAATGGGAGGTTCAGTTGGCTAACACAGGCATAAAAATGTATCAGTCTATTCATTTTGAATTGCAATTTTTTACACAGCAGAAATACTTGTAAGTTGTAATTATCAAACTTTCAATGTTATCCAGATATTTTGAATTTTTAAATAATTACAACAATTAAGTGCCTATCAGTAGCCTATTAGTCCAGTTCTCCCCACATCTTACCTTCTTGAGTTGTCTCTAAGTAACAGTTGACCTCTGCAAAAATCAAAACAAAAAAACAAACAAAAACCCTCTAGCCCTTTCTTTGGAGAGTGCTAGCTGTGTTAAGGAGCCACATCATTCCAGTGTAAACTAGAGAAACCCATCTCACAAATGAGCTTTTACTTCCTACTTACGTCTCAATTTGGAAGAAAGATACTTTCTGAGTGAGGTGGGTGGTAATTTCCCTTTCTACCCTGAAGAGTTAAACAGCCTGGGCTCCCACCTCTCCATTCTTCTCTAAATCTTCCTAAACCTTCAGTCCCTGTCACTTGCTTCAGAGCATAACACAGCCCTCCCTTTACCACAGTGCCATCTTTAAATCTGAGGAAAGTGGCAGCTGGTTTACACAAAATATCACTGAGAAAAATTAGACACTTGTCTGAGGTGCAAAAAAATAGTTCAATATATTTTCAAAGTCTAAAGGGAAAAATCTATTTCTTGTCCTTTGGGAGGAAAAAGACATGTTCAGATTAAAAAATCCATTATCAGGTTGAACAAGCCTCAGGCCAGTGACTAAATAAAACAGATTAATCGACAGTAGCAGTCACGACATATTTTTTTAAGCTAGTTGTTAAACAGAACAAAATAGAATGCTCAGTTTACAGTATAGGCAGACTTCACATTGACAAGGAGATATGGAGCTTCTAAGATGAGCAATCTATAAAAAATAGCTTGCCTCAGGACTCGGTCAAGGCCAGATTAATTTAAGTTTTCCTCTCCCACTTGGTTAGTCATTAAACTCAGGAAAGTATTCTGGAATTGGATCTGAGAAAAAGAAACTCTGGCAAACATCATAAAGTTGGTTATTTAAAGAGATGCTACAAGGCACTACTTTCCCTCTGGGTTCCAAAAGAATAGGAAACCAAGGATATTCTGTGATACTTGAAAAATGCGCTCTGTCTTTTTAAGTGTAGCTTTGAAATAGCTGGTTTTAAGTATAAGCGTATTTTATGAATATTGCACCGCCTCAACTGCCATGCAGAGCACAAAAAGGATTATGGATTTTCTCTTCAGTGGAGCATTAAATGGTCCCCTGAATAGCAATTTTCTAAAAGAGCAAATATATGTGGTATATCCTGCATATGTTTCTCTGGCCCAGTGGAGTCCATCTGTAACTCAGACCGGGAGATACAGGTAGAGTCTCCAGTTCATAGAAATAATTTTAGCATTACCACTAAACTGAGACAATTTAGGATATTTGAAAGCAATGAATGAAAATTTTGGAAACTTTTGAAAATAGTTAAGTTCTATTATTTTTGTTAGTCTCTTCCATATAACATCACAGTTTTATTTTGATTTTTGATGCTCCTTTTAGCTAGAATACTTAACGCTTTCTTTTCTGCTTACCCAAAACTTGTTAGTCTTCAAGTCCAATTCCAGTGCTGCCTCCTCCATGATACCCTCTATTCACCCTTGTCAAAAAGCAGTTCTTCCTTCCTCTGGATGCCTTCCCTACCTTTCTAATTTGAATGTCACATTTCACTATACAATTGTGAATGATGAGTAAGTCTGAAAGTAGGTGGACTATAAACTAGGTGAGAGCAAGAACTCTTATCCACTTTTGTATTTCCTTCAGGACAGTATATTTATTTTTTTAGTTTATTTGAGACGAAGTTACTGAAAATGATAAATAGAAAAAAAAAGGAAAATCAGGGCTTTAAAATTCATATTTGGAAAAGATGCATCATTAAATTTTTTCCAGATTGTAATTCCTTAAGAGCAAATTTTTAAAAACAAATATCCAGTTTTCAGCAGATTATTAGTTCCCAAAAGCCGGATGATGCCCCTCTTCCTTTGGCCTCCCATAGCTACAAGTTCAGATCATCATGCTTGGTCAACGTTAACGATTACTTGGTGATTCAAAAATATAAGTGTGTCCACTGAGCCAATGTTACAAGTTTAGATGTCATTAGAAGACAAAATTCTCTTTGGATCCTAATACTTAATACCTCCCAAATATTTCTGTCATCTTGATGGGTCTCCCTGGAGACTCCAGGAATCATTAAAACACATTCACAGTCTATGCTACTAATAAGCAGAGCACTTTATACTTTTTTAAAAAATCACTATCACAGCTTTTACTTCACATACGCAGAATATTAATGATGAAAGAGAATCATTCATCCTAGAGACCTATTGATACCAGAGCCTCAAAACCATACACTTAGATTGCTCAATACCACACGTATTTTTTCCTTGTGTCAGTAATTCCAGTTTTACTATATAAAACTCATTTCTTATAGAAAACCTTTTAGCAGTGATCATAACCTCTTCCATACTCATAAATTGTTATAAGTTTTCTTTTTTCTTTCTATTATTTTTCGTTCACATCAAAAGCAAAATGATTATTCTCTGGTAGGAGACTACACTGTAACAGCATTGCAGCATACACCCAACAGAAGAGTTAAAAAAACGAATGACACCACCAAATGCTGGTAAGGAAGCAGAAAACTGAATCTTTCAACATTGCCGGTAGGAATGCAAAAGGGCACAGCCACTTTGAAAAACAGTCCAGCACTTCTTATAAAATAAACAGGAAACTACCACAAGACTCGGAAATTGTACTTATCTCAGAGAATGGAAAACCTACTTCCACAAAAAAGTCTATATGTTAATGTTCATAGAAGCTTTATTCATAATAGCCAAAATGTAGAAACGATGAGAAGGAGCCTCAGTGGTTGAATGGTTAAACAAACTGGTACATTCATACTACCGAAGGCCACTCAGCAACAGAAGAGGAAGGAACTATTGCTACAACGACTTGGATCAATCTCAAAGGCATTCTGCTGAGTGAAAAAAAGTCAATTTGAAAAAGTCAAAACTGTATGCTTACATTTATATCACATTCTTGGATGGTGAAATTACAGTGATGGAAAATAGATTGGCGGTTGCCAGGGATTAGGGGTTGTGTGGGGAGAGGGGATACTTGACATGAAGTGGCGGCAGAGGAAGATCTTTTTGGTGAGGGAATCCTGTGTATGTTGACTGCAGAGGTAGTTACATTACCCCTCACATGTTATAAAAAGACACGGAACTATGCACATACGTTGTACCAATGTCAAAGTCCTGGTTTTTATATTACACCATACCGGTAAATGTTATAAACATTGGAAGAAACTGAGTGCAGGGCATGCAGGTCCTTTGCGAACAAGTTTTGTAATCTCCTGTGAATCTAAATTATTTCTAAAACTATTACTAAAACATTAAAAATATATAAAAATAAAATAAATGAAATCTTGTAACATGTTAAACTGGGTGGAACACAATAATAATAAGCATATACAGTGACTCTCTAATATAGGCCTCTGGGTCTATATTGTCACCCCAGGTTTACTTTTTATGTTACTTGTGTATCATCTGTCTTCCTCTACTATATTGTAAGTTTCAAAAGGGCAATAACTTTGGTCTGTTTTGCTTACTGTTGAATCCCAAGAGCTTAGATCGATGCTTGCATACATAATACAGTTAATAAAAATCTGGTGAATGAGACAAGTAAGGCAGTATATCCACTGCTTTACCATATATAGGCAATAATTTAGGGTAATATATGAAATTATGCTCATAGTCTAAGATTCAGATCATCAGAATTATATGACTCATACCAAAACACTTTATCTCCTACCTTTCCATTTGATCTTGGGTTTCTATTTACCCAAGTAATTACAGGCACATGGTTACTCTAAACACTGCTTTTGTAAGTTCTAAGTAAAAAAATGAATGCTTTGTTAGCCTTGAAGTATACAACTTGACACTGTAAAACACAAAAATAATTTTTAAAATGTAAAGTTCTATTGTATTTTTAAACTAATAACAATGTTGACTTAAAAAGTTGAAACAGCTGGTCAAGATGGAGGCATAGGTAGATACACTTCACCTACTCCGCAACCATGGAGAGAATTACAACTAGATTTCAAAACAAATAATACCCAGAACCATCAGAAAATTGAGCTGCATGGAAGTCCAACAACCAAGAATTTAAAGAAGCCACATTCACCCAGATGAGCAGGTGGGTGGAGTCACCGAGAAGGGCAGAGAGGTGTGGAGACACAGCGCGGCATGAAGAGGTGGTGGCGGTGGTAGAGCAGACGGCCCCAGATTCACATGTGGTGGATAAAACTGGGATGGATGCTTTGGGAGTGAGTGATCCCATCCCCAGGCCAGGGTTCCTGTGCCAGGAAGAGAAATCCCCATAATTTCTGGCTGTAAAAACCAGTGGGGGCTGGGGCAGTGGAAGAAATGGACAATTTTCAGGAGACTCAGCTTAAAGGGCCCACACAGACTTGGAATGTACACAAACCCACCCACTCCGCGATTCACCACCAGGGCAACAGCTGGAAGGGTGCCAGTCACATAAGGGAAGTGGGTGAACTGGCTGAAAACAGGGCGAGTGCTGGGCACTCCAGAAACCAGGCAGTGGCATTGTCTCCTGCCTGAGCCCTCCCCCCATACAGAGTCACAAACTGGTGAAGTGGGTCACCCTGCCGGGGTGATTACCTAAGGCTCCACCCCACGCAATTTACAAGTGCCTTTTCTACAACAGGCCACACTACCAAGACAGGGAGTTAAAGCAGCTCTACCTAATACGCAGAAACAAACATAAGGAGGCTGCCAAATTGAGGAGACAAAGAAATATGTCTTAATGAAAGAACAGACAAAATTCCAGGAAAAGAACTAAATGAAATGGAGATAAGTAACCTATCAGATGCAGAGTTCAAAGCACTGGTGATCAGAGTGCTCAAAGAACTCAGTGATACAGCAACAGCATAAATGAAGAAATGAAGGCTACAGTAAGTGAAATAAAGAAAAATCTATAGGGAATCATCAGTGGAGGGGAGGAAGCCAGGATTCAAATAAATGATTTTGAAATATTAGGAAAAAATAAGCATTCAACTAGGACAGCAAGAAGAAAAAGGAATTTAAAAAATATGAGGATAGTTTAAGGACCCTCTGGGATATCTCCAAGTATACCAACATGTGAATAATAGGGAAGCCAGAAGGAGAGGAGGAAGAGCAAGAAATTAAAAACTGATTTGAAAAAAATAATGAAAGAAAACTTCCCTAATTTGGTGAAGTAAACAGACATACAAATCCAAGAAGCACAGAGAGTCCCAAACAAGTTGAGCCCAAAGAGGGCCACACCAAGACACATCATAACTAAAATACCAAAGGTTAAAGATAAAGATAGAATAATCTTAAAAGCAGCAAGAGAAAAGCAGAGAGTTATGTACAAAGGAGTTTCCATAAGACCGTCAGCTGATTTCTCAAAAGAAACTTTGCAGGCAAGAAGGCGCTGGCAAGAAGCACTCAAAAGGATGAAAACCAAAAACCTACAACCTGGATTACTCTACCTAGCAAAGATTATCATTTAGAATTAAAGGGCAGATAAAGCACTTCCCAGACAAGGTAAAGCTAAAGGAGTTCATCATCACTGAGCCATTTTACATGACATTTAAAGGGATTTATCTAAGAAAAAGAAGATAGAGAACTTCCGGCCAAGATGGAGGCACAGATGGACACACTGTGCCTCCTCGCACAACGAAAATTAAAGACAACAAAGATTTAGAAGCAAGAAAACAACTGATAGAAAATTGAACTGTACGGAAGTCCAACAGCCATTCATCCAGACCGGTAAGAGGGGCGGAGTCGCAGCAGGAAAAAGTGGAGGTTGGCAGACCTGGGTGCACAGGTGGCGGCTAGCGGACCGCAGGCATGGGGTGGCAATGGTGCAGACCCAGCGAGGCCGTGCAAGGCGGCTGGCTGACCAGGTGGTCCCACATTCATGCACAGATAATCCAGGCGAAGGGGAAGCGGCGGAAGGAACTGAAATCCGAGAGAGCGGAGCAAGCGCCATTGTTCCCCCTCAGACCCCGCCCCCACATACAGCGTCACTACCCAGAGACTGTGCTGCCCTGCACTGGGGAACACCTAAGGCTCCGCCCCTTACTACGTAACAGCTGGGACCGGATCAAAAAAAGAAACCAAACAAACAAAAAAAACCCCAAAACCAAAATGGCTCAAACAGGAGAAAAAATCAAAGCCCCAGAGCCAATTCATCTAAGTGAACAAGAGATAGCCAACCTATCAAATGCACAGTTCAAAGCCCTGGTGATCAGGATGCTCACTGAATTGGTTGATTTTGCTCACAAATTAGATGAACAAACGAAGGCTACAATAAGTGAAATGAAGGAAGACTCATGGGGAACCAATAGAGATGGGAGGAAAACTGGGACTCAAATCAATGGAGTGAACCAGAAGGAAGAAACAAACAACCAAACAGAAAACAAGGAAGAAACAAGAATTCAAAAAAATGAGGAGAGGCTTAGGAACCTCCGGGACATCTTTAAACGTCCCAACATCGAATTATAAGGGTACCAGAAAGGGAAGAAGAGCAACAAGTGAAAAAGTTATTTGAACAAATAATAAAGGAGAACTTCCCCAATCTGGCAAAGGAAATAGACTTCCAGGAAGTCCAGGAAGCTCAGAGAGTCCCAAAGAAGTTGGACCCAAGAAGGAACACACCAAGGCACATCTTAATTACATTACCCAAGATTAAAATGAAGGAGAGAACTCTAGAAGCAGCAAGGGATAAGGGGACAGTCACCTACAAAGGAGTTCCCATCAGACTGTCAGCTGATTTCTCAAAAGAGACCTTCCAGGCAAGAAGGGGCTGGAAAGAAGTATTTGAAGTCTTGAAAGGCAAGGACCTACATCCAAAATTGCTCTTTCCAGCAAAGCTTTCATTTAGAATGGAAGGGCAGATAAAGTGCTTCTCAGATAAGGTCAAGTTCAAGGAGTTCATCATCACCAAGCCCTTATTATATGAAATGTTAAAGGGACTTACCTAAGAAAAAGAAGATTAAAAAATATGACAGTAAAAAGACATCAAACTCACAGATATTAACAACCACACCTAAAACAAAAGCAAACTAAGCAAACAACTAGAACAGGAACAGGAACACAGAAATGGAGATCATATGGAGGGTTAGCAACAGGGGATTGGGAGGAGGAGAGAGGGGGAGAAGGTACAGAGAATAAGTAGCATAGACAGTGGGTAGAAAATGGACAGGGGGAGGGCAAGAATAGTGTGGGAAATGTAGAAGCTAAAGAATTTATGACACATGGACATGAACTAAAGGGACAGAATGTGAGTGGGAAGGGGTGTGCAGGGTGGCGGGGAATGATGGGGGAGAAATGGGACAACTGTAACAGCAAAACCGATAAAATATATTAAAAAAAGAAAAAGAAGATAAAAACTATGAATATTAAAAAGGCAACAAATTCTCACCTATCAACAACTGAATCTAAAGAAAAAACAAACTAAGCAAACAACCAGAAAAGGAACAGAATCATAGATATAGAGATCATTTACAGGGTTATCAGCTGGGAGGGGGAAGAGGGAGAATTGGGGGGAGATGTGCGGGGATTTAGAAGCATAAATGGTAGGTACGAAACTGAGAGGGGGATGTTAAGATTAGTATAGGAAGTGGAGAAGCCAAAGAACTTATATGCACGACCTGTGGACATGAACTAAGGAGGGAAGGAATTACTGGAGGGAAGGAGATACCGGGTGGAGGGGGGCAATGGGAGAAAATTGGGGCAACTGTTAATAGCATAACCAATAAAATATTTTTTAAACTTGAAACAATATAGCTTAAATACATTAGTATAGGTCTTAGTCTATTTCACAGTAATAGAAAGATCATTTAAAAAGATAAGACAGAAGAAAACAAAATATAGATGCAGAATTAGAGTTAAACTGCATGCCATCTGAAATTACTTGTGTGCATTTTAAAAGAACCATCCCTTGCTTAAATTTATTTCCCAGGAATTAACTACCCTCTCAGCTTTTTAGATTTAGCATCTTTTTTATATTTATTTGGAAATTATAACATTTTAGAATCTCAATTACTTCACGTGGACACTTGGATCAAGCCAATTATTAAATTTTTAATTCAATGTACAAATAAGCATTCATAAAAATGACATTGCTGTTTGGTTAGTTGCACTAATATCTGGGAGAATATAGAATAATTTTACATCTTTGTATAGTTTAGTATAACTCAAATAAAAATCTGGAATAGTCTTTGCCTAAAAAAAAAAAAAGAAAGAAAAAAAAGAAAATAATTTTGTGTTCATTAGTAATAAAGGCTTTCTTATTATCACTATCACTTAGAATCCAAAGAGTTCCATTGAAAGCATTTATTTGTTTCAACTCATGTATTTTGTTCTCCTATTCAACCACCTAAGGAACTTCCAAGCTAAAGTCCAAAAGTGTAATTTTACCTGATTTTGTCCTTGGCACTGTATGTGAGTTATATGGCATCCCCCACTGGGTGCCACAGTACTCCCATGGGTTACTGTACACTGCCTTCAGCAGAGGACCTAAGGATCTCCACGCCAGAGTCCTCCATGCTGGCACAGGACTAGATTTAGGTGCAACGTCCCCATTGGGGCCCAGAGCATCCCATTGCTGGCTGTGCTGTGACAGCACTTTTTGTGGAATCAGGTGTATACTTCTGGATAGGGTGAGGCTTGAGTGCTCAGCTTATGCCAGGAGGCCACAGGATGCAGCAGGGTGGAAAGATCATGATAAACTAAATTTTACTCAGCTCAGCCACTTGCCAGCTCTGAGCTGGCATCAAACCTCTCTCAGGACCAATTAGTGTTTTCCAGACATGGGGGTGAGGGTAGGGGGAATGAGTCAAAAGGTACAAATGTCCAGTTATAAAATAAGAAGTCATGGGAATGTAAAAACAGAAAGCAGACAAACAAAACCTCACTGAGACTCAGGTTCGTAAAGAGGAGTCCAGACCACACTGGTCCCTACATAAGCAACAAATGAGACAGTAGATATGACAGCAGTCTGTGAAGTAAAGACATCTGCTACATAATCATCTTAACCTAGTTGTTGCATTGGTATTTTTTAAATTTTAATTGTTGTTCTTGTACAGTTTTCTATCTTTTATTCCCATCCCAGCCCACTGCCCCAGCCCTCCCCACCTCCCTCCCATTTCCACCCCCCCTAGTTTTTGTCCCTGTGTCCTTTATACTTGTTGCTCTAAATCCTTCCCTTTTCCCCTGAAATTCCCTCCCCTCTCCCCTCTGGTGACTGTCAGCCTGTTCTCAATTTCAGTGTCTTTGGTTATATTTCGCTTGTTTGTTTATTTTGTTGATTAGGTTCCTGTTAAAGGTGAGATCATATGGTATTTGTCTTTCACTGCCTGGCTTATTTCACTTAGCATAATGCTCTCCAGTTCCATCCATGCTGTCGTGAAGGGTAGGAGCTCCTTCTTCTTTCTGCTGCATAGAATTCCAGTGTGTAAATGTACCATAGCATTGGTATTTTATGGAAGTATTTCAGCTGTACAGTCTAGTTAGATGCAAAGCTTGTAACATTTCTACAGGTTGTATATAACATTTCCTGATGGCAACTGGAGTTAGCCATAAATGTGGATGGAACGAGTGAGTTAACATGCGGTGTGATTTCAGGCAGGTGAGGAAAACCCTGATACTCATGACACATCCTGTTCCACATGCTGGCTAATACCAACTCTGTTAGTGGAGAATATGTATTTTAACTTAAGGCTTTATTTTTATAAATACTCATATTATTACCCCTCTATTCTACAGTTTTAATTTTTTATTTACTGATTTTGTGGAGAGAGAGGAAGGGAGAGAGAAAAATACATCAGTTTGTTGTTCCACTTATTTATGCACTTCCTGGTTGATTCTTGTACGTGCCCTGACTGGGGACTGAACCCTCAACCTCGATGTATTGGGATGACACTCTAACCAACTGAACTACCTGACCAGGGCCCCTATTCTACACTTTTGAAAAGCATCTAACTTAGGTGTCAACCAAGGACAAGAAAGCTTTTAGGGCTAAAGGAATCTGAAGCAGGTCCCACCAGTAAAATGTAGCAGGATGGATAGATGCTTGCTCCACTATTTGTATTTGAATAAAGAACAATTTATTGATAATTTGAAAGAATAATTCCCTAATGGTGGAATTTTGGGCATAGAAACTGCCCTGGGTAGGAAGGTCACGGACATGTGAGGGCAAGCATATCCTCCAAGTGTCATCGAAGTCACATCATCAGCAGGCCCTGCCGCTTACTAACCATGTGAACTTATGCGACTACTCCAAGTCTCACTTTTATGTGTAGAAAATGGGCATATGGAGAGTGCTTTCCTCACCATGTTTTTCTAAGGTCAGAGGGAGATGATGCAAATGAAGTACAGAGCACGCGGTCTAGCCACTGTTCAGTCTTCTGTAAAAGTGAGTAACTACCAGAACCATAATAATCACCAAACTGTAAGACAGTGAATACTTAGGAAATTGCACATTTCATTTCTTCAGGCAGTTTATGCTTTCATTTCACTATCAACATAGGTTACGGTCTCTTGTATAAACCATACTTATTTAATTTTTAGTTCAGTTTAGACATAGAGTATGGAAGCAAAATGGTTCTATGGCTTAACAACTTTTTCTGATGCAAGAGAAACACTCTACCACCTAATTCTGGCTGTGAAAACCTAACTGCACAGGCCTATCCGATGGTGTTATGACCCTGTCCCGTTTGTGGGTTTCCCCTCATCCAAACTGGCACACAAGTAACAGAACTGGATTCTGGTTGGCTTCCAGTCTGGAATACAAAACTGAGGGCTACAGCAGTCCTGAGTGGGAACAGCCTTTTACTGAAAGCTGGACCACAGCCCTCACCTAACTAAGAATTCTCGTGTCAGCTCTTGAACTTTCAAGTTAGGAGAATTCAGATGGTTCTGTTGCTACTACGGGATGTCAGTACCATGAGCGATAACAGAAAAAGACAAAATTAAGAAAACCAACTTGGAAAGTTCTGACATTGTATTCAATAAGTCAATTTGGATTTAAAAAATAAGCATTTTGGGGGGTCATTTTTTAAACCAGAGCCATTTACTAATCGACCATAAACTCCATTCACAGCAGAAATGCCAGAACAACCTTTACCTTTCAAAGGTACAACTTAGTCCCTTCATAACCAAATGTAAGCAGAATCAGATATTTTCTTTCCCTCAATTTACTGCAAAACAATAGTTGTTTAAAAAAGATTTTTTTGTACAGGTCCAATAAATGATGGTATTTTAAAACAGATTTTAAATGCACCCCCAAAGCTCTAAAACATTATTTTTTACAAATGTATCTTCTTAATTTTCCCTTCTTGGGCATTTGCATAGAAACAACTGCCCCATGTCTGCTCTGTGACACGGAGTAAATAATATAACTAGGAATAATCTGTGGGTGCATGGAGTAGATTATTCATGGTGCTTCCTGCTCTTGAGAGAGTTGTCTGTACCCTGGGATTTGTTTAGACTTCACTACCTTTCTCTCTGTGTTCTGTGTCCTTTTATGTGCCCAAAAAAGCAAAGTTTGGAGGCTTATCAAGAATGCCATTGTGTTTTCCTGGAGAGCTTGAACTTTACTATGCTTAGATAATAATAATAATAATAATAAAAAGCAACAACAAAGAAAATGACACATTCCCTAAGACTCGATGAAAGCAAGGACATCGGGAAGTTTTTGAACCAAACAGAAGGATAAATAAACACGAGTATTAAACTAACATTTGTTCACAGGATAAAGCCAAAGGAAAGAGACAGCTACTTCCAACTTGAAGAGTTTGCACTTTTTCTTGCCTCAGAAACTGCTCACACTGCTTAATTCCACAGTCCCATTATTTCAAGGTTGACCTTAGATTCCACCTTCGCCATGAAAACTCCAGTTAAATTAATTTATCTTTTCCCTTGAACTTGCTTAAAGTACTTTCATTATCAATGTTTTTCATCTGGGGACTTAATCATCTAGGCCAGGGGTGTCCAACCTGCGGCCTGCAGGCCGGCTATGAACGTGGCCCAACACAAAAATCGTAAATGCGGCCTGCAGGCCGGCTATGAACGTGGCCCAACACAAAAATCGTAAATTTACTTAAAACATTATGAGATTGTTTTTGTGATTACATGTTGCAATGTATTCACTGTGTGGCCCAAGACAACTCTTCTTCTTCCAGTGTGGCGTAGAGATGCCAAATAGTTGGACACCCCTGATCTAGGGCTTGATGTTGTGATTTCACTGTTATTTCATTGCTTCATGGGTCTACCAGGGTCATTTCTCCCTATGTTGCTGTACATTATAAATTTCTGGAGGCCGAGGATGTCTTACATTTCTGCGTGTCTCCCCACTCCCCAAGGCCGGGCACAGGGCCTGGAATACAGCAGCCAGGGAAGCTAGCCTAGTAGAGCAGAGCCATTCTGATACTAATGCAACAAGGTTCTTGCAAATCCTGTAAGAGCCACGGCTGTGAGTTGGTAAGAAATTACTGAGTGGTCCTTTCAGTCAGATAGAAAATGACTTTTACCATTCTTGTAACTCTCCCCCCAAAACTGGGATCTTGCGGTACATCTAACAGTGGAAGGGCATGTGGCATGCGGAGTGCAGGTGTGGCAAAGACGCACCTGCTGGAGCCGGGGTCCCAGCTCCACTGTGGCAAATGCCTCGTGTGTGTGTTCCTTTCCTCCTTTGTAAAATGGGGATTAAAGATAACAGGAGCTAATAATGGTTCAACACTGTGTGAAGCCCTGTTTCTAAGTTCTTTAAGTATTTAACCCATTGACTCCTCACACCCGCCTTAGGAGGTAGGGACTATTGCCACCCCATTTTACAAGTGAAGAAACTGAGACAGAGGGCGGGGTACCTTTCCCAGAATTACACACTTAAGCAGCAACACTGGGATTCGTATCCAGGCAGGCAGAACTTACCAGCTCAACTTCTAAGGTATGTTGCCTCTCATAAAATTTATCTGACGTGTTTTTTTAAGGATTAAACTAATTGATACACTTAAATCATTTCAATATATTTAATATTTGATTTTAATATTAAAAATTAAAAAGTGGTTGACACATAGCAATCACTCAATAAAAGCCCATTGTATCATGTTCATACATATGTCATGGTTTAGGTTCCAAAACTCTTACAACTAGTTTAGACAGAAATTATTCAGAGAGCCCTGACTAGTGTGACTCAGTGGGTTGGGCATTGTCTCACAAAGTGAAAGGTCACCAGTTCAGTTCCCAGTCAGGACACATGCCTAGGTTGTGGGCCAGGTCCCCAGAAGAGGGCATGCAAGAGGCATCTGGTCAGTGTTTTTCTCTCACATTGATGTTTCTCTCCCTCTTTCTCCATCCCTTCCCCTCTCTTTAAAAATAAATAAATAAAATCTCTAAATATACTATTTAAATTTTTTTAAATTATTCAGATAGTAACTTAAAATGTGCCAACACAATCTCTGCCCAGAGGGAAGCTTACACTCTTAGGAGAACTATATACAAATATAAAAATATTAAGCAAACCAATGTTAAAAGCAACACTAACTGGTGAGTAAAAGCTCATTAAAGCTACAGGGGGCAAGTGCAGATTGTCCTTGCCCCCCACACAGAGTCGTATCACCTAGGGCTTTAGATACCCAAGGTGATTCTGCCCTAAACACTCATAAACCACACTCCAAACACATTACATAGACTGCACCTGAGTGAGTACCACATTAGAGTGTGAGACTGTACTCATAATATAATGAGATGCTGATTGAGAAGCACAGTGGAAACAAATGGAGAGAGACGGAGCTGAAGCTCAGGGAACGTTTCCCAGAGGAGGGGGATCTAGCATTCCAAAACAAGGATATCAATAATGCACTCGGAAACTTACCCTCCAGCTCAGTTAAAAGACTAATAACACGTATCAGAAAAACTAATAGTATGAATAATGTATCAATTCCACCATGTTCTCCTAGGAGCCTACATGTTCTGTACATTAATAATTGAGTCTTCTTAAAACAGAACTGTTGTGAGCAAGAATAGCAAAGTATGTTAATACCATTAAATCATTGCTATTTCATTCCCCCCCCCAACAGTCCTTTTTTTGCATGCTTCCTTTATTACTACACAGAGATAATAGATTCCTGCACTTATATAATGGATATATGTATTCATTCATTCATTCATTCATTCTACAAGCATTTATTGAATGTATAATCCAAGCACAGTGTTAGGCCCTAGGGTTAGAAACACGATTCTTATGCCAGCCAGGATGAGAACTATATTCACCATCTAATGAAGAAGACAAAAATGAAACACACGTCAGTTTTCCATGAGATGGATACTATAGTTGATACAGATAGGCTACAAGTTACAGAGGGGACTCAGAGGAGGACTGGTCAAAAGCATACATCTGCTTCCAACACTATTCAATACTCTGTCTTGAAATTTCCTTTACTATAAACTTTTGTGATGAAACCCTTAATATTTTTGCCTCTAATTTTCCATGGTCCCTTTTCCAATTCCATGATGGCACTTCTGTTCAAGTTTATTAACGTGGTTCTTTAACCGTAATTGTTACTTTTGGTTTGGGCCAGAGATTCTTACTCCTTATTGTGCTTCAAATTACTGCAAAATCCTCTTAAAAATGTGCAGGTGCCCCAGCCTTCCCTTGACTCTTTGGGTTCATGGCCAGGATACGTGGGTCATGTGTTTTCTTTTTAAGCTCCCAGGTGATTCTTAATGTCTGCCAGGAGGAGTACTACCTGCTTAGGCCTTCTTTCCTGTAGGTGTTGAAAGTGGAGTTTGTTCGTTGTTCTGTTATTCCCACTCATTGGTTTTCTGAACTGGCTGCAGCTCTGGGCCTGGAAACAGCCATATGCCCAAGAACAGAAGAGCAGCAGTCAGCTTTCCAGACTTCTCTACCCTTAATAACACGAGATCGAGTCTACCGCAGCCACTCGGGGTCTCAAAGCTGCAGCACACTCCTCTTGTCCTTGGTCACTTGTGTACGACCCTTTGGTCATCTGTCCCCTTCAAAATCTTCTCTCTGCTCCTCTTCCTTCTAAACTTCACAACTGATTTTTATGGAAATACAGATTTGTAGTAAACAATCTGTTTACTTACTCTCACAGCCTCTGCTGTTTAAATGCAGGTTGCTCACTTTCCCTAACCCTGGTTTCTCCCATGCTAATAAAAGCTTCTTTCTCAATCAGCATCACTCTTTTGCTTCAGTCAAATTTATTACAGGAATGAATGAACAATGAACAACAACTTAATTATGCATAAAATTATTCATAAAATAATACTTCCAGAATTCACATTCAGACAATTCACCATTTAATTACTGCCTTCTGTCAGCCTTTCAAATTATATTAGTACAAAGTTTTCTTTTCATTATTTCAAAAATGCTTCCATTAGTTCACTTGTTTAAAAAAATTACTTTTTGAAGTAACATCAATTGTAATGTTGCCAAACACATACACAAATACATTTACATATACAATCTTTTTACAAATATTAAATTAGAAAAAATATTTCTACTCCTGTGGCAGTATCTAATAACATCACTTTATTATTTTCCTTCAAACATGGCTATTACAAATATTTTGGTCTAATTTCTTTCATTTCTTGTCCCTGAAAAAAAATCTCACCTCATAATTATCCTTTACAGGTCCTACATATATTTGCTTGGTTATAGGCAGACTTCTCCTGGGCTTAAACAATAAACAAACTCTATTTTCATTCCCAGAAGATTTAGTCTTCTTTAGTCTTTAAATCTGCACTGTTCAATATGATAGCCGCTAGCCACTTAAAATGTGGCTAGTTCAACTTGTGATATGCTATGAAATACATGCTGGATTTTGAAGAGTTAATACAAAAATTTTTTTAAATGTCAATAACTTTTATAATGATTACATGTTAAATGATAATACTTTAGATATATTGGGATAAATTAAGCATTTTAAATTAGTTTTTCTTTTTAAAATTTTGCTAGTGGGTGAGTTTCAGTAATCTGCGGCTTTCAAAGAATTGCCTCACTTCACGTAGTTGTTGAATTTATGTGCGGAGTTGTTCCTAATATTCCCACCTTATAGTATAACGGGATCACGTGATGCCCCATCTTTCATGCCTAATACTGCCAGTTTTTTTCCTCTCTCGTTTTTCCTTTCTCCATCTGGCTAGAGGCTTATCAATTTTACTGAGCTTTTCATTTTTCTCTTGTTTTACTGTTTTCAATTTCATTGATTTCTGCTCTCCTCTTCCTTTTTTCCTTCATTCTGCTTGCTTTGGTTTTAATTTGCTCTTGTTTTCTGGTTTCTTAGGGTAAAAACTTAGATTGTTGACCTGAGACATTTGTACTTTTCTAGTATAAGTATTTAATGCTCTGAAATTTATATGTAGCTATTAGAAAATTTAAAATTACATGTGACTTGCATTTCTGGTTTGCATTATGTATTTCTATTTATTGCTGCTCTGAGAAGCATAACACATTAACAGAGGGTTTTCTTTCCAACACATTAATAAATGTTTAGTAGGCAATGGGATCAATGAATCAAAGAATGTCAGGCTCTCAGAAAGCTGTGCTCAATAGCCTTGGGTGGACCGGGTTTCTCTAGTTCCAATTATGTAAAAACTTGGGATATGTTTTGAGCTGAAACTTTTTTTTTTGACATGGCAGGGCCACATGGGGCCAGTTTATTGCAGTTAACTACATAGCACTCTCTATATTTCTGTCTATTATTTTTCATAAAGAAAATTAAAACATACACACAAACCCAAAGGGGAGCATTGAGCTGAAATTTAAATTAAAAAAAAAAAAAAAAAAACATGTCCTATGACTAAATTTGAGAGCTTGTGGTTCTTGAATTCCCTGAATGCCGACAGAGTAATTAGGATTTAAGAAAATTAGATCACCATCTACATCATCTAAGTGAAGGAGCCAAACGGTGAGACAGCTTTCTCATCGCCTCCTCTACCTTTTCATTTCACTGGCTTGACTCAGTGCCTGCAATTTGTACCATGGGAGCCTCCTAAGAGGTCTTCTGACCTGAAACCTGGGGTTTGGTTCCCTCACTCTGTCGGGCATGTCCCACCACAGTGTCTGTGTTACGAAGCAGCTTGGAGAACAGAGTGAGGTGAACAGCAACGTGAATTTACCACAGCTCTGAGACCACCATTCCTCCAGTCCGGGAGATGTTTCCCTTCTCTCAGGTTTAGGCAACTGCTTGGCCGCCTCCGCCTTCACCATCACTGCTGCCTTTAGGGTAGCAGCCCCCAACCTTTTTGGCACCAGGGACAGGTTTTGTGGAAGACAATTTTCCATGGTACCAGGGGTGGGGCATGGTTTGGGGATGATTGAAGTGCATTACATACAAGCTCACCTCCTGCCGGTTCCTAACAGGCCTGGACTGGTACCAGTCCTCAGCCCAGAGGTTGGGGACCTCTGCTTTAGGGGATTGCCTAGGCTGGGGCAGAGAGAATAGAAAAACAAAAAGCAAAAACAAAGGCCAGGTACTTACTCCCTTTCTGACCCATGGAATTCCTTTCTACTGCTCAGACCTGAAAGAGAAGACTTTTGTGGAGCTTGTGCTATCCACACCTGTTATGTTCCTCACGGTGTCAACCTGCCATTGAATCCAAGCTGGGAAACATTGGAGAGAGAAGAAACAACACTGCTGGGTGGGTGCTATTTGAAATTCTAATGTGTTTCCTTAATCTACCTGCTGGACTCTACTTTTCAGCATCCTCAGCAAACACATTCTGTCAGAGTTTTATATTTACATTTAATGGAGACTGGGTAGAGGATGTTTAACCAATCATGCCTGGTACTAGAACTGGTATTCAATTTTAAGACATTTTTTTAAATTATATTTTATTGATCAGTTGAATTAGGCTTCTGGCCAAGATGGAGGTGTAGGTAGATATGCTTCACTTCCTTGTGTGACCAAAAAGAAGGATAACGACCAATTTAAAAACAAAAAACACCAGAACTGCCAGAAAATCAAACGGTATGGAAGTCCAACAACCAAGGAGTTAAAGAAACATTCATCCAGACTGGTAGGATGGACAGAAATGGGAAGCCGGGGCAGTGAGGATGCGTAGCAAGGTGGCAGCTGATGGACTAGAGTGGGCGAAGAGGGGGCTGGCCAGTCTGGATAGCCCACATTCATATATGGACAAGCTAGGAGGAATAACTGGGGAGCGAGACAGACTGAGCAACCCAATGTTCCAGCGCAGGGAAACAAAGCCTCAAAACCTCTGGCTATAAAAACCTGTGGGGATTGTGGTTGTGGGAGAAACTCCTAGTCTCACAGGATAGTTCGTTGGCCTACAGAATCCTAGAATGTACACAAACCTACTCATCTGGGAATCAGCACCTGGAAGGGGACAACCTACTTGTGGGAAGCGAGGGAAGGGACTGAAAGTGGGGTCAGAGCCAAGTAAAGGCACTCCTCCTTCTCCGACTCATCCCCCACATATAGTGCCACAACTCGGTGAAGTGGGCTGTCCAGCCCTGGCAAATGCCTACAGCTCCACCCCTTACAACAGAACAGGTGTACCAAGACAAAGAAATATGGTCCAAATGAAGGAACAGATCAAAACTCCAGAAAAAGAACTAATTGATGAGGAGATAGCCAACCTAGCATATGCAGAGTTCAAAACACTGGTAATTAGAACACTCAGAGAAATGGTTGAGTGCAGTCACAAAACAGAGGAAGAGTGCAGTCTACACAAAGTAAAATAAAGAAAAATATATAGGAAACCCAGAGTGAAGGGAAGGAAACCAGGACTCAAATGAACGATTTGGAGTGAAATGAAGAAATAAACATCCAACTGGAAAAGAATGAAGGAAAAAGAATTCAGAAAAATGAGGAGAGGCTTAGGAACCTCTGGGACAACTTTAAATGCTCCAACATCCAGATCATAAGGGTGCCAGAAGGAGAAGAGGAAGAGCAATAAATTGAAAACTTATTTGAACAAATAATGAAGGAACACTTCCTTAGTCTGGCAAAGGAACTAGACATGCAAGTCCAGGACACTCAGAGAGTCTCAAAGAAGTTGGATCCAAGGAAAAACATACCAAGACACATCATAATTAAATCACCCAAGATTAAAGATAAGGAGAGACTCTTAAAAGCAACAAGAGAAAACGAAAGCATTACCTACAAAGGAGTTTCCATAAGACTATCAGCTGATTTCTCAAAAGAAACCTTCCAGGCAAGAAGGGGCTGGAAAGAAGTATTTGAAGTCATGAAAGGCAAGGAACTACATCCAAGACTGCTCTATCCAGCAAAGCTATCATTTAGAATGGAAGGACAGATAAAGTGCTTCCCAGATAAGGTGAAATTAAAGGAGTTCATCATCACCAAGCCCTTATTATAAGAAATGTTAAAGGGACTTACCCGAGAAAAAATAAGATCAAAACTACAAACATTAAAAAAACAACAAACTCACAATTACCAACAACTGAACCTAAAAAAACAATTGATAAAAATTGATTATGTTATCACAGTTGTCTCAGTTTTTCCCCATTTGTCCCCCTCCACCCAGCACCTTCCCAGTCCCTCAGGCCATTTCCACACCATGGTTCACGTCCGTGGGTCATGTGTATAAGTTTAGGAAGTACAAATAGGTATTTATAAAATAGTCATGGGGATGTAAAGCATAATATAGAAAATGGAGTAGACAATTTTTTTAAAGAAAAGAAAATCTACAGTAATCTGCCCTGGCTGGCATAGCTCAGTGGATTGAGCACAGGCTGCAAACCAAAGGGTCACTGGTTCAATTCCCAGTCAGGGCACATGCCTGGGTTGTGGGCCAGGTCCCCAGTGGGCCATGTGAGAGGCAACCACACATTAATGTTTCTCTCCCTCTCTTTCTCCCTCCCTTCTCCTCTCTAAAAATAAATAAATAAAATCTTTTTAAAAAGTCTATGGTAATCTCACTCAAGTCCCTGAACTTCAAGTATGTGGTAGGAGGGAGACAGAATGTTCGGGAAATTCAGAGGGCAGAGCTAACCATAGAACCAGAAGAAGTTTGCCTTACTCTCCTAAGGACTAATAACTAGATGAGTCTGTTATGAGAATAACACAGCCATGTCACTTGAAAATCTCTTGAGATTTTTGACACATTAATCCATTAAAATATATCTAAGACGAAGTCTACAGTTTAGAAAAGATGCATTCTATTAAGGCTACTCAGGTAGAAGTCCCTAGTGGACTTCAAACAAACAAATAAACAAACAAAACAATCCCCTCATTCTCATTCAAGTACAATACACATCTTTTCAGTAGTAGAAAGACCTATTGCTTTTTGAATAGAATGCAGAAAGTATATTTGTATCCTAGCAGTTTATCTAACTCAGCAATATTAAAGGCTGGAAGTGAAGGTGAGTGGGTCCTGTGCTACGACTGTCTTACCTCAGCCACCCCTCATTTATATTTCCTGAACTGTCAGTCAAATCTCAGACCCAGACTTTTGTCATAACAAATAAGATCTATGGGTTCTACTTTCCATAAGAAATATTTGTAGATGTATATTATGAAGAAGAGCTACTTTCTAAATAAATAATTAATAGCTTGGAAACTACAGGTCTGTGGTCTCAAAAATGCTCATTGTGATCCTGGCTTTTGACCCAGGTTTCAAATAGGAATGTGTCTGGTGACAAATAATGTAAAACCCAGCCAACCTGCTTAAACACCTAAGAATTTGTCTACGTCACTGCAAGAAGACTGGGGCTTGGCATAATCTTCCACAGTATGAAAGAAGCATAAACAATCAATTTGTAAACATAGTCCCCAATTGTTGGGTATTATTTTGTTCCCAGTTAGGTTATTCTATTAAAACACCTGTAAAAGATGCTCAATGTCATAGCTGAGCATCTTCATATCTATACCCTCACAGTGTTATTTCATACTTTGGAAGATTATGCCAAGCCCATGCTTCTTTCTGTGACATAGACAAACTCTTGGGTGTTCAAGCCAGGGTTGGTTGGGCTTTCTGGTACTTGTCATGAAATAAACACCAGGTCAACAGCCACCGTAGCTGTTGCCTTTTGTTCCCATTACCTATTGCTGTGTAACAAGCCCCTGCAAATTCTAATGACCTAAAACCACAATTACTTATTTTGCTCACAATTCTCAATGTGGGCAGAGCTCAGTGGGGAAGATTTGTCTCCACACCATGCAGGTCAGCTGGGAAGCCCGACCAGGCCTGGACAGTCTACTCCCAACATGGGCTCAGAGGGCTCACTCACAGGACTGACAGCAGGGATCTCAGCCAAAGCTGTTGCTGGGACCCTTGGTTCCTCTCCACACGGACCTCCCACAGTGCTGCTTGACTTCCCTACAAATTGGCTGGGTTCCAAGAGTGACTATTTGAAATCACAGGAATTAAAAGCAGCCAGACTCTTGAGATTGGGCCCAGAAACTGCCACAGCACCATGCAGGCTGTATTCTTTTGGTCAAAGCAGTCCCAGAGTCTGTGCAGTTCTAAGGGAATGGGCATCGACTCCACTTCTCAATGCATGGATGTTGTAATCTACCATAATCTTCCATTGTACTGAGTCCTCCTAGACTGGTCAAAAAGTTGTGTTTGCTACAACCAGGCCATGCTCGGTTCTCTGCAGAAATGTGGAAGATGCCTCTCTGTCTCCCTGACTTTGTGTCACTTGGTGTTGCATCCAATAACATTGGAAGATGATGCTACTATTTAAAATTTCTTGAGGGGTGGCTGGGTTGATGGTAGATGGGGTAGGTGATGGTATGGGAGATGGACATTAAGAGATCAGTGGCTAAAGACCTACATGAAGTCACAAGTCCTTTTCACTGGAGATCTCATGTTCTTAGACCCACATGCAAAGAGGAAACACATGGTCCATGATCCCATGACATACTGTGGCAAGATATACAATAGATATGAAGCTTCTCTTATCTTACAGATAAAATGCCTGAGGTCCAGAAGGCTAGTCCATAGCCAGAAGACTGGTTTAAAAGGACAAAAAGACTCTAGAATCCAGAACAAGCA
Source organism: Glossophaga mutica (assembly GCA_039655065.1). Classification (NCBI taxonomy): domain Eukaryota; kingdom Metazoa; phylum Chordata; class Mammalia; order Chiroptera; family Phyllostomidae; genus Glossophaga; species Glossophaga mutica. The sequence continues at coordinate 45,776,925 of CM077306.1, read as the reverse complement.
GCACCCTTTGAAGATGCATCCTGTTAAATGAAAAACCCTTTTCCAACTGAGCTCCTGAGTAGATTCAAGTATACAAATTTCAGCAGAGTTGTTAGGGAGAGCTGAATTGCTCCATCAAAGAAAGCATTCTCCCTAGAGTTGTGAGCCTGGACAGAGGTAGTAGTGGGGGAAGAAAGAGGTGGCCTGAGAGACCCAGATGGCCGTGATCTTCTACCACCCACAGTTCCTCAGTGGACCTGAAAATGATGGCTGGCCACCAACTGTTAGTGGGTCCTGGAAAAGAGATACAGTTTCAAGTCCACATTAACTCCAGGAACAGGTGTCTATGAAGGAGCTAGAGGCACTGGAGGCGATGGGAGAGAAAACCTCTAAAGATGGGCAAGAATTGCAAGGAAGCCGTTGGGTTTCCATGATTCATGGGAAATATATAATCTTGAGTTGTTAGCCAAATTACACAAGTAAGTGGCATAATTAGAACTAAAGCATAGATCTTTTGATTCCTGGTTCAATGCTCTTCCCCACCATAATGTGGTTTCACAGATACACAGAGGACGTCCTGGTGGCCAGGGACTGCAGACAGCCCAGAGCCCAGAGCAAGAAGCTGTCTAAACAGGAAGATAAATTCTGGATTCGAAAGGACCCTGCTTCTGCCCTAATTCTGTCTTGAACTTCTCAGTCTGATTTACCCAATTACTTTTACTATTGTCCAATCAAAACCACTGTTAGCATAAATCAAATGCAGATCAGATCTGCTTCTACATCTAGGGAGCAAGAATAAATTCCGGCCACGATGCTCAGAGAAGCCATATCGAAGTACTAAAAACACAGCACATCTAGTCCTTGCAGGCCTCTGAGTCAAACCCCTTTGACCTTAGCAATGACACTCATTTGCCTGTGAGGATTATTACTCACAGGACTAGGTATTACACATAAGACTAGCTGCATCACGGGTCTCCATCCTCAGAAGGGAAAACCACCTGGGTTTAATGCTTTACCTGTCACTATCTTAAAGTTCTTAACAATTTTATCTTTGAACGTGTGTTTTATAAGTGAAGACTGATGGGACGACAGAGGAAAGACTGGAGGACTGGAGCCTCACTGCACACGTCATCCTTCCTCCTGGGGATAGTCTCTTTGCGATCCTGTCTGCTTCCCGCCCCTGCTCAGTGACCTCGGTCATCCACCCCGGCAGGGTCAGGACATAGCTCAGTGCAGTGTGCAATGAGCCGTGGCCCAGGCCCAGTGCCTGAGGGTCTGCACTCGCTCCACACATAACCTCACGCCTCAAGGAGCTACACGTCAAATAGCAGATTAAAAACCAACAAAAAAATGCCACAACTGGTCAAGAAAAACTTTATCCTGCTTTTTGAACAGGGAGTCCAAATTTTCATTTTGCACCGGGCCCCGCAAATGCATAGCTGGCTCTGAGTGGACATGTTATCGGTAAGCACAAGCCAATATTATTTTTAGATTCTTAACTAAATAATCATAACACATATGGAATAACAACTCTGATTTATGAAGTGGTTTTTTTTTGTTTTTGTTTTTGTTTTTTGCTTTCAAGAACTCTTAATATTAAACACAAAATCAGATATTTTCAATAGTTCAACAGAAGGGAAAAACCCTCCACACCACCCTCGCCAGCAGGTATCATTAACAATAGAAAGTCCGGATCTGTTGCTGTGACTTGACAGTGTGATGCGTGACATGGAAAAACAATGGAATATTTTTTCACTGAGGCAGCCAGGAAAAAAATCACTTCTTTCTCCACAGTAACAATAATTACTCCGTATTTTCTATCACAGTATGGAAAGTTTTTAAAAAATCTTGTTACTCCTCTCCAATGTTGGTGTTTGCCTATGAACAACCACAGTGCTTTTCCGTGCTCTCTCTAGGACTGTGTTAAAAGGGCCACAGGCCAGTGACAACAAAGGAGTCAAGAGGAAATGTACGAAGTGATGTTTTATTTGTTTTTAGTTTTGTGTCTGCATCATAACTTAGTATCTTCCTTACCTTAAGCTTGGCCAAAAGAAGTTCATGATCATGAAGAAGTTTTTGGGTTTCATCTTGATTGCTACCAATTTCTAAAATATTGGGCTGTGAGTCAGCCAGCTGAAGTTGTACCCATTTGCCACACTAAAAATAAAAATGAAATGAAAAGCACTTTTAGTTCCTCTTGTTCCTTCCCCTTCACCCTTCTCCTCTTTTCTTTCTTTCTTTCTTTTTTTTTAGTTTCCAGTTTTACTGTGAACACTTTATTCTTTACATAGAGGTAGGCTTTAATAAATTGAAATACAACAGGTCTAATATAAATCCACGCCCTGCCTTTTCCTTTTTTATCCTTAGGGTAAGTTCTTTTCTCTTGGCACACTGGATTTAAATTTAAAATTCCCAAATGAGGAACACATACAATAGATTATATACTACTGAATATTACAAAATAATTCACCTAACTGTACATTTTGGGAATGCCTTTTAGGTTGATCAGTATCTTTCCATTGACCTTGGGAGTTCAACCAGAAAGAATAAACAACAGATGAAACAACTGATTTGCATCTTGTTTCGAAGCTAAAACAACATTTTCTAACTTTTGCTCTTGAGTATTCAGTAAAGTATGCAGGAAAATGTCAGTAAAATCAAACACATGTGACAACTGCCATTTGGAAGCAGCCAATGTGGTTTCCACGCTCGGGACTTTCACTGCTCAGACACAACCCATCACCGTGCTTCCTGAGGAACTGCTTTTCTCAGAAGCAACAACTGATTAAGCAAGAGGTACCCCTAACAGGCACATGCCCGCACATGGGCAAATTGCTGAAATGAGAAAAACATACGTCTGTTCTAGATAATTAGTGTCCTGGGACGATTTGAAAACAAGAGGCCCATATAGATCCGACATAGGCACTTCTATCCCTTTAAGACGGACTTCACACTTTAAATCTCTTGGGGTTTATTTTACCAGGATGGCAGTGAGTTATGGGAGCTGGGGAGGGGAGACGAATGAACGGACGGTTCTTGGAAACACAGTTCAGTTAAAATAGGAATTTCCAGTGTCATTTTAGAGGGTTTTTCCTTACTATCACTCTACCTCTGATTCTCCTATGATTTACTCTGTATGCATAATTCCTTATCCTGCTCTAAAAAACATTCCATATTTGAGGGAAAGAAAGTTAACTTTTTTTGAACAGTGAGTTTGCCTCTTTACCTTCAGCGCTGAAATTTGCAGATACTCAAAGCACCATAAAATCACATGCAAATTATCAATTTTTGCTCCTTTTGCTTCAGGCTCTTTTCCCCATGTCCACTCATTGCCTTTGAAGAGACGAAGGGGCACAGGACTCCACAGAGGTCCTGCGTCTGTGGGGCCCAGTCTCAGCAACACTGGGAAACGGCTGGCTGGGAACACGTTGCATTCAGAGCCACAAAGGTAAACCGTTTGGCTCCATAATGCCAAGTGCTGCTTAATTTTCACATTAACATAAAATTCACAGAATTAAGCGACATTAAACAGACCTTTGTCATCCATGCTCTAATCAAAGGCCAGATAAGTCCTTCAAGTAAGCCTGGTGGGGTCCTGAAAGTAACTGGCTGGTAAGCACCAGCCTGTCTGCTGAATTCCCTTCATTAAACACTGGATTCCTTGGGTTGTGAACTGCTTAAATCCGAGCATAACACTTCATGGGGTTTTGCATGAGAAATAAAATTATGGTTGTCTTCTTCAACCAAAACCTGTGTTATCATCTTTGCAAATGGGCAAATTGCTTGACATAAAATGTGTCATAAAACATAAGCCCCCAGTGGCTTCAACTTCCTGCTTTTAAGAGCAAATCTGACACATGCCCTTTGCACTTCCCCTGGCAGGGTCTTTATTCTCCCAACAATGTGGCACGGACTTACTAGTGCCTTCATCAGGTCTCAGTCAGAGCCTCTTACTAGGTGTCCTCTGTGCTCTGTCACGCTCGAAACAATGCCACCCCCTATCTGCTAGGACTTTCCTCTTCCCTCCTCCTCACACCCACTCTCAAAAGTCACAGATATTTCACAGGTCCACTTGACTCTTCAGCCTGGCAATCATGAATTTATAATCATGAATGTCTTGCCTTTAAAAACCAAATTGGAACTATATGGTTTAGTTCTTTTTGTGTGTGTGTGTGTTTTTTTAAACCAAGCTGTTGTAAATGTTTTCTCACTAACTGAAAGAGAAACCGTAGCAACTGGCTGAAACTTTAAATAGAGGTTTCTCTTAGCTGCTGCTTTAAGAAAATACTAAGAGGTACTTGCTCTGCAATCTTCTATATGCTGTGTACTGCTGATAGTGTGGAATGTTCTTTAGGTTTATCCACACACATCAAGACGCCCATAGCCACACAGAAAAAAGAAAGTTGTTAGCTTACCTTTACGACAGCTATAACAATTTTGGAGTCCCCCGCCTGCACAGCTACTGAACTGACTGTTGTTGTAGAAAACTCCACGCCAGGACTTCCTTGGCTGGACATGGTACTTCAGAACCAGACTTTACACTTTGGGCAGCCTTTGTACAGATGTGCGTCTGCTGGTCATTTCAGAAGGCAACCACCGGAGTTACTTGGATTCATTCAGGGGAAGAGCTCAGCTTGCACTGATTACTCTGCCAGAAGGAAAGAACAGGAGGTTAAAAATAGACAACCCCATTGAGTTTATCATGAGGGAGAGAGAGAGGAGAGCCGGAGAGCATCGCCACACCCCTAGTATGGTAACACTAAGTGCCTGTTATTTTTGCCATTATCTGAAATGTAGAGGGCAGTTTCTAGCTCTCTTTCTATCAGCTGACGTTTGATAGCAAATGGGAAAAAATTACATTCTGACAACCCAAATAAATTTTGCCATCGAATCCATATAGTTATAGTGGACTTTGAAACCAGCCAGTCATTGACCTGAATATCAACTTCTCAGGACGCCCGAAGTCTCTTCTATGCAAAGGAAAGCTCCCAAAATGTACTTTAAAAATAAGTTCTGGTATTTGGTTTTGGAATTAGGCAAGCTACAAAACTGCTTGGAATATATTTTTAGATTAATCTACTTTTCTAAAACTTACTGCCTCTTGTCAAATACAGTTTTTATGGAATAATCACATTTTCTCAGAGACTCAGATTTCTCAGAGACATTTAAAAAAATATTTCAACAAGCATTTACCAGCAGAAACGCACCATTTCAGAATTTCTTCCTGACTACTGTACTCCACTGAATAGCATTTTAAAACCCAGTTATCACAAATACAAAGAAGTAACACAGTTTGCTGTTACCTTTTAATGGCAGCAAGAATAACTTTAATTAAAGTTTAACACTATGTATATTTTTCTACAATGCAATAAAAGATAACATGGTACTTCAGATTTGGGTTTTATTCTCCCATTGCCTGTGCAGGAAAATGATAGACAGCTTTGAATGAGAGCCCAACACTGGCATATTAGTTCTGTTGCTAGAAACTCAGTGTGTCCCAAGTTGTCGGTGGTATTAAACGGCAGCTGTTGGATCCCTGTCAAAGAACAGCTGAAAATAACACTGATGTGTGGGTTAGAGGTCAGACGCAAACACATCAGAGATACTGACTCTGATGCTGCTGGAGCCATCAGAAGTTTCTGGGACAAAGCCAGAATGGAGGAGATAGCTAGAAACAGTTAAATGAGTCCACTCACTGTTAAACCCTTAGCTCAATTTAAAAGCACACTCAGGTTCAGGGCCAATGTTCAGAAGATTGAGTCAGCACTACTGCATTGTTTTGCTAAGGTTCATAACATTCTTGAGTCAAGGTGGGGGAAGTGCGTTTACATATATTTTGGTATTCAGTGCTTATTTTTGTTTTCCAGAGCATGTCATGGCAGCTCTGCAATTATGTAGCCCTGTCTGAGGGTCTGCTCTCAGCACCTGCCTGCTGCTCCAACAAGAGGAAACCAGTCCTGGACTCGTGTCCTGGACTTGATAAACTTTATCTGATGCCATGAAGCGAGCATTGGGAGCAAGCTCAGGAGACCAGATGCCTAGACACCATGACCTAGAGAATATTGTAAATGGTAGGTATTTTACGGGAGGGATGGCGAACTTGCAGAGAACTAACCGAACCTGACCTCTTTGTTGAGGTTGCCTCAATGTTGCAGGCAGGCTTCTTGTGCTTGAGCAAATCATTGGTCCAAATAAACCAAAACAAACGGAATGAAACTAGTTTTCAGCTAATTGCCCTTAAGAAAAAGCAAGTTGACAACTGTGTCACACCCAAAACTAAAATGCTTAAAGGAGCATTGCTTAAGTCATTGTGTACATTGCCAATCAGAAAAGCAAACAGCGCCCCACACCCAAAACACACAGTGCACTTTCACCCAAAGTTAATCCTATTCTTAAAAACTCAGTATGTATCATAAATTGCATTAAGGCCCTCAGGAAGCAAAGGAGAACTTTTGGCAGCAAGATGCAAAGACTATGGCTAGGAAAAGAGCGGTTATGTCCACAAAGCCCCACTTAAGATGGATGATTGTGTGAAGGGTGTGGAGGGCAGCGTGGAATGTGTGGCATTGCAGGTCCACACCAAGCAAAAAGGAGAAGAGAAATGAAGAGGCGAGAGAACATGGCTTGGAAGTCTGATTAGTCCAAGTTAGTGGGGGCGGGAGGTTAAGTGGTAGAGGGATCGAGCGAAAAGGAAAAAGGACCCATGGACATGGACAACAGTGTGGTGATCGCTGAGGGGAGGGGGTCTAAGGGGACTAAGTGGTAATGGAAAAAAATATAATAAAAGTTTAAACAATTTTAAAAATTAAATAAAGAGCAATAAGAATTAAAAATATTTAAGACTTTGTTAAAAAATGAATCCAGTTATTCACTAGGAAAGATAGTATGTTTTTATGTTGATGGCCTGTTAACTAGATGAAGCATAAATTTAAGTGGTGACCAATTTTTTTATTTTAATTCAAATTCTTGGCTTTAAAATCTTCAAAACACTTGAGTCACTTTCCCCCCTCCCCTCCCCTTGCTTTCTATTTTTTTCCTCTTCAACTTTTTAGTCCTTCCCCTACAGGAGCCCTGCTGTTCAGGCCTCTCCATCCACATCTAACGCGTTTAGAACCTTGGCCTGTGATCTTCGCCTGGCACAGTATTTCATTATAAACTGCACAACTGACTCTGGCAAGCAGTTTAGAGAATAGTATAAAATGGATTCTACTAAAGAAATCAGTACACTAATTAAATGGCTTTTTAAAAAAGCATTTTAAGTTACAGTTTGTTTATACTCTGCCTCCCCATCATCACCAAACCGCCCCCCCCCCAAACAAAAAAAGCCCCAGGAAACAAAACAAAACAGAACACCTTATAGGCATTCTCATATCCTTTGAAGTTCATGGAGGATCTGGCAGAGGATATTAGGCCTTCTATGCTTATACCTCTGGGAAACGCCTGTTTTTATACCAGCTGAATTTTAGTGAAATGTCCTCCATGGGGAATCAAAAAGCTGTACATGGATTCTGTTGAGTTGCAAATAATACTCTTTTTCCTCATTTTTGTTTATTGTGGTAAAATACACATAACAAAAAATTTACCATCTTAACTATTTTTAAGCGTATGATTCAGCAGTGTTAAACACATTCATAACGTTGGACCGTCACCACCATTCACCTCCACAGCTCCTTCAATCTTGTAACACTGAAACTCTGCACCTGCTAAAGTTCTCTCCTCCACCTCCTGTGCCAAACCTGTCAACCACCTTTCAACTTTCTGTCTCTATGATTTTGACTACTCGAAGTATCTCATGTAAGTGGAATCATGCAGTATTTTTGTTTTGCAATTGGCTTATTTCACTTACTATAATGTCCTCAAGGTTCATCATATATATATATATATAGTATGATATAATGTTGTAGCAGATGAGGGGGTAATTTTCGTCTGGAGGGCAGGTCCCTTATCGTACAGGCTCCCCCACTAGGTGAATGTTCTAGGAACCCCTCTGTATCAGTGTACCAGCTGGCATGGTTGCAAGAGGCTGTGTTTGGCTTCAGTGAATTTTTTAAAGACTTTCAGCACAATCGCCCATTTCATGATGGGTGACTTACAAGCGCACCTGCGCATGCAGAGTGTTCAGAAGTTTTTGACCAAAAACAGCATGACCCCCATGCCCCACCCTCCCTAGTCACCCGATCTTGCCCCATACAACTTTTTTCCTTGTGTTTCCCGGGATGAAAACAGTCCTCAAAGGGAAACGTTTGCAGATGTGGAAGAGGTAAAACAAAAAAGACAGAAGCACTAAAAGGCATCGAAATTGATGAGTTCAAAAACTGTTCTGAGCAGTGGAAAACATGTCTCGATAGGTGTATTGCATCAAATGGAGAGTACTTTGAAGGTGACTGAAGTTGAAACACGTAAGAATAAATACACAACATTTAACAAATAAATTCCAGATTTTTGGGGGGCCTTCCTCATATGTCCAAATTGCCATCCTTTTTAAGGCTAACATTTCATTGTATATAAGTGTGTGTATATATGTACATATATAATATGTATCATATATGTGATATATATGTACATATTACATGTATGATATGTATATGTATATACTTTATCTTTGCAGATCATCTCACAGGGTTATTGTCAAAATTAAAGGAGTTGGTTCACATCAAGTGCTTAGAAGAGGACCTGACATTCAGCAAGTGCTACATATGGAGTATGGTACTAGGTTCGGAATTGGTGCTTATAAATATTGGCTGACTTATCAAATCACATTAGTCATACAGCAGAAAAGATGGTTTTAATACAACTCATTCATTCAGTATTTGTTAATGCAATCAATAGTTACTGAGCATTGGCTAATACCAGGCACTTACACATTAGGAGTATACGGTGAGGGAAAGTGATGTTCCAACTCTTGAAAAGGTGACTGTTTAAGTGAGAAAAGACACTATAAACAATGAAATAAATATCAAAATAAAAATCTACTGTGATAAAAGCTAAGGAGAAAAACAACTTTGTGGTTTAAGTAGATGGAATTACAAAAGGTTACATTTAGAATTTTCCAGAGATATCAGGAAGCACCTTCAGGGTATTTCTATTGAAATACAGAGACTATCAGCAATAATAAACTGACAATGATTATAAAACAGCAACAAATAAATCACACAATATGGCAAAGGCAATGCGTTAGGGGCTCTGAAGTCAGACTGCCTTAACCTCTTTGTATCTCAGTTTCCTTATTTAAATTGTAGACAATGAGAATACCAACATCATATAGGGTTGCTGGGAGGATTAAGTAAGATAATATTTGTAAAACACTTATAATAATGACTGACATGTAAGTGGTATTCTGATAGTTAAATATTATTTCTAAGATGACAACACTTGTTAAGGGATTTTCTAAATCTAATAATAACTGCCACAAAATTTGAAATAAGTTTTAAAAATTAACTTGAATTAAAACATGGTAGATAGCCCCACTGGGTGTGGCTCAGTGGACTGAGTACCAGCCTTCGAACCAAAGGGCCGCCAGTTTGATTCACAGGCAGGGCACATGCCTGGGTTGCTGGCCGGGTCCCCAGTAAGGGGCATGAGAGAGGCAACCACACATTGATGTTTCTCCCTGTCTCTTCCCCCCCCTTCCCTCTCTCTAAAAATAAATAAATAAAAACTTTTAAAAAAAGATAGGCTACCTGAATGAATGAAATATATTAGAAAGACGTAAAATATGCATTACCAGAGAGGAAATAACCTCATGACAGTCAGATGCTAAAAACATTTCAGTGAGTCATCCCTTATTTCTAGAATATCATCTTCACCATTCACGTTAGCCCAGATCTTCTCTAACTCATTCTTTGTATCATGTAGTACTCCTCCTGGCACCTTTCCGATCTTAGTGAAGACATTCATTTGCCTTGAAGGTTGTTACCCTTGCAGATTACAAGCATTCTCACTTAATTGCCATCCATAAGTAAACTGAAGCTGCTCTTTCCTCTTAAAACAGCCCATTCTAGCCAACAACTAATTTCCATTGCGTGTATTTATTTGTTCATTCATCAAGAATTATTAAATACCTACTAAGTGTCAGGCACAGTTCTAGATGCCAGGCACACATCAATAAACAAAACAAAGTTTATCTACTGATGAAGCTTTCGTTCTGGTAGGGGAAACATAATTGATCAGGAAATAAAAGGTACAGAAATAATTCTGTCAGGATGCAGTGAGTGTTATCAAGAAGGCAGGTCAAGAGAGAGCCTAAGCAAGGGAAGGAGTCAGGACAGGTCTTCAGAACAGATGAGATTTGAGGAAAGATCAGGATTAAGGTGGAGAGCAAGATGCACAGGGAAGAACATTCCAAGCGGCTGGCCCCGCTTGTTATGTTTTAGAAGCATTCAGGAGGTCGATGTGGCTGGAGCTAAATGAAGATTGGGAGAAGAGGACCTGGACAGAACAGGAGTCTCTGAGGTGGTGGTGGCTAGTTCATGTAGGGCCTTCTAGGTGCTTGATGCCCTGATTTGCTGGGACAACCATGGTTTATACCAGTTGTCCTGGCATAACTACTCTTAAGGCCCCTTTCACTCTCAAAATAGTCCCATTTGAATGACAAATTAGGTGGTAACCCTGCACTTAAGCCAAAGTAAGGACTTTGGATTTTATTTTGAGTGAGATAGGTCACTATTTCAGGGTTGTCATCCAAGGAATGACATCATTTGACTTAACATCGTAGGAGACTCTGTGGAGAGAGACTGTAGGAGTCAAGAGTGAAAGCAGGAGGTTGGATGGATTCCACAGCGTGCAAGCCACAGATGCCAGCACCACACTCTGCTGGGACGTTTCTTTACGGCCGCTTCAATTTTATTTCAGAAGAGTAACGTATCCAAAATATCATGACTCCTTTTAACAGTTAATCTTACATATTTCCTTATAATTAAACATGTTTAATGACATATAAATCCTTAGCCTCTCCGTAAGACCTGGGGGCAGAACTAAAAAACAACTTTTATATCCAGCAAATTTCCCTTCTGTAAGTGGTAAGGAAAACAAAACAAAACAAAATTTGGGTAATTTCAAAGAATACTTGGTCAGAGGTCAAAGGCGGCAGTATATAATTTTAAGCAATGGTTTACCAAAAATAATGTGTTAAATGATACATTTGTTCCATTATTATCTATATTGTTCTTGAAAATTCTCTATTTAGAGCAATGTATGATCTGGAAAACTGTCAAATATATGCATAGATAAGTTAAAATAAATGGCAAACATGGCAATTACTGATTTGGGAAAAGTCCTTTCTGAATGGGAGGTGTACACACACACACACACACACACACACACACACACACTTCAAGCTGAAAAATACTTTTTAAACAATCACTGAAAAGCTTCCATGTACAAAGTTTATTTTTAAAACTTTACCTCACAAGACTTCCTACCTGGGTTCAGCTGTGCACTCGGGCTCCAACGTTGCCGGCCTCTCTTGCTGATGTAACTCCTCTTCATACAACAAAGTGTCCTGAGAGTTACCCTCTAGAACGTAAGGCCATTATATAAGACGACAGGAATCTTAGTCAACTTGACTTTGGAAAACTACATTTTCATTGTCTTCCCTTAGTGTTGCTCAGCTCCAGCCGAGGCTGAGAATTTCCATCCCAGAGTAACCCCTGGGGAGGCCTCGGAGCAGCAGCAGTTCCAGCTGCTTGGAAGCCAGCAGTGACACTGACAGTGGGTTGTCACTTCTCCCAGCAGCTATAAATTTTGTCAAGGAAGAAAAAATAATACAAAACTCAAGGACATAAAAATCAGATACCTGAAACAACATGGTATTATCCATGGATTTTAAGTTTTTTAAAAGAGATTTTTTTAATGAGGTTTTATTAAGAAACACAGAGACATAAATAAATTACTCGTATGTGTATATATATTTGTATAATAACATACAATGTGTGTAGATATATGTTACATACACATAATAAGACGCCTTTAGGTAGGGTTATAACAGGCTTTCTTGGTTGCTTGCGGGGTAAAGTTTCCGGACTGACTGTTTTATTGGCATCAGTTCAATGACAAAGCCATGTTTTAACAGAATTTGACTATAGATTATATTTTTAAAAACTTAACTGATTTATTGTATAGATGTTGATATCCACACCGTCATTTCAGGTGAGAACTCCTCACGCCAGTGTTCACACGGAAGACTCCTGGCTTTGGGAGTCTTCATTTTTGTTAATATTGTACATCACTCACTTCAGTCACAGAACCCACATGAAAGACAATGATTGCTGAGAATGTCCGGAAGGATAAAAGAAGTTACTAACACCTGCAGGAAAAAAGATATTCATATACTCAGGCTTTCAGGAAAAACAGGAAACTAGATGAGAGAAACTCACAGAAACCTGGAAATCAAACATGGAAACAAAAGTAGCAGGTCATTTGCGCCCCACCCTACACAACTCACACCACCATAAACAAACTGGTTTCCCAACACAAATCCACTCTCATAGAGGACAAACTTCAAAAGCAAAATCAATTTATTTTATGTTTAGGTTCTGCTCTGGTATGTCCCTGCAATAAGCTACCGTTATCAGGGTGAGCTGATAGCCTCACCCCAGTGTATGCTGAACACCTACTGTGCGCAGGCCCTGATTTTCTTTGTCAGCACCATCCTCATCAAATCCCTTTAGAGCTGTAAAACTTGTAACCACTTTACCTGGTAGGGCTCTCAACAACTTTGTACTCTAGTCAGGGCAGGACTATTATTTCTGTCATATGAGTTGGGCAATTGAGGCCAGAGAAATTAAGTGGCTTATTCAAGTTCATGCAGTGAGTCAAGAACCCAGCCACTTCCCTATTGATCTCTTGCTCCAGTTCCTCGGGGAATAAGTTCTATCCTAATGTTAGATCAACATTTTTACAGATGTCTATACATTCTGTTACTCAGTCCACGGGGTTGAGCACTTCTGGGACAGAGCTCTCTGAATCAGAATACTGCACCAAGCACCCCTAAAAGGCACCGGCACAATACAAAGCTCCATTGCTGTTCTGTTTTTCCCCTGAGAAAAGTAAGGGTAAAATACGTATGAAGCACTTTGGCAAGAAGGTTTATAACAAAGGAAATATATAAAGCTAAAACATCCTGGAAATGAGAACCCTCTTGAAGAACTTCCAAATCAATGTGAGCAGTCATAATACAGAAGTTTTATACATGGATATAAATTAACATTATAATAAAACTGCTTTGGGTTTGTGTCATAATTCTTCCTATTTCTTGTTTCGGTTAAAATAAAATCACACTAACAAGGATTTATCATGTAAGAGAATGGAATTCAGTTCTGGTAACATTCACTCTCAGGGGTGTCCAAGCTTTTGGCATCTCTGGGCCACACTGGAAGAGCTATCTCGGGCCACACATTAAATACACAAACACCAACAAAAACTGATGAGCAAAAAAAGTTTTAAATAAATTTACAATTTTGCATTCGGCCACATTCATAGCCATCCTGGGTCACATGCAGGCTGGACACCCCCGCATACAATTGTTTAGTGATTCGTATAGCCATTTGTATGAATTATGCATTGATATTTATTTTTCCTATACTTTATACATGAAATGTAAGGATCTACTGTTCAAATAACTGTTCAATATTGTATATACTTTTAACTTCTCAGGTTTCTAATTCTATTTTCCTAATTTCCCTACCCTTTACACAGGTAATTTTAAATATAAATAATTAAAATAAGATACATGATTCCCTTGTATTTTCACTTTCCACATGCCTCACTGGTATTTTTTTTTTTTAATCTATGGGAAAATAGCTGTATTTAGCATTCATTTTGAAATTTAGCAGTATATTGGATATTCAATCTACCTTTACTTTCCATTTTATTGGATTGCCAATGGCTTATCATGGACCGTATTGTAATAATAGGTTTATAACAACAGATTGTATGAAATAGATTTTTAAAGGTGTTCTGGAAAAATATTTAAATTTCTATGGAGAATTTTGAGGATATTTTGAAGTATCAAACTTTAGACTTAAAATATTAATACTCCCCTCTTTTTCAGCCTTGAGATACAATTGACATTGACATACTGTGTAAGTCTAAGATGTATGTGTTGATTTGATAAACTCATATACCGTAAAATGATTACCACTGTAGCATTAGCTAGCACCTCCATCACTTCACACAATTATCATTCTTTTTCTGCAGTGAGAATATTTAAGATTTATGCATAGAAACTTTCGAATGTGTAATACAGAATTATTAACTATGTTACCATGTTGTGCATTAGATGCCCCCTAACAGGGTATTTGTACTCTTTGAGCAACATCTCCCCATTGCCCCATTCTCCCAGCCCTGGTCACCACCATTGTGCTGTTTCTGTAAGTTTGGCTCTTTTTAAATTCCACATAAAAGTGACATCGTACAATATTTATTTGTCTTTCTCTATCTGATGTCTTTCACTTAGCAATAAAAATGGGAGTTCAGATATGTCTTGGAGATGCTGCTTTCTTTTCTTCTGAATATATACCTAGAATGTGAATGCTGGGTGATTTGGTGGTTCTATTTTTAAGTTTTTGAGGAAACTTCGTATTGTTTTCCATAGTGGCTACATCATTTTACATTCCCACCAACAATGCATAAGGATTCTCTTTTCTCCACATCCTTGCCAACACTTACCTTTTGTCTTTCTGATAATAGCCAATCTGAGATGGTGTTTCATTGTGGTTTTGATTTGCATTGCCCTCATGATTAGTGATGTTGAGCATCTTTTCATGTACCTGTTAGGTATTTGTATGCCTTCTTTGGAAAAAATGTCTATTCCATTCCTCTATTTTTAATTGGATTATTTTTGTTATCAGATGTAACTTTGAAAATATTTTCTCATTTCTATAGGTTACCTCTTTATTTTGTTTTTCCTTCTGCTATACAGAAGCATTTTAGTTTGATGTAGTCCTACTTACTGATTTTTGCTTTTGTTTCTTGTTCTTTTGGTGCTATGTTCAAAAATTGTTGCCAAAACCAATGTCAAGGAGCTTTTCCCCTAAGTTTCTTCTAGGTTTCACAGTTTTAGGTCTTGTGCTTAAGTCTTTAGTCCATGGTGAGTTAATTTTTGTGAGTGGTGTAAAATAGGGATCCAATCTCACTTCTCTGCCTGTGGTTGGTTATCCAGTTTTCCCTAAATGTCATTTATTAGAGAGACTTCCCTTTCCTCACTGAGTCTTCTTAGCTTCCCTGCCATGTTTGACCATGTATTTAGCTGGTTATATGTTCTCAACTACATTCCATTGGTCTATGTGTATGATAGTACCATACTGTTTTGCTTACTATAGCTTTGTAGTACAGTTTGATACCAGGAAGTGTTATGCCTCTGGTTTTGTCCTTTCTCAGAATTATTTTGACTATTTGGAGTCTTTTGGCATTACACAAATCTTAGAATTTTTAAAACACTTTTGTGAAAAATGCCATTGGAATTTTGGTAACAGTGAATCTACAAATGGCTTTGGGTTGTATGACCATTTTAACAGTATTAATTCTTCCAATCTATGAACACATGGCATCTTTCCATTTTTGTTTATGTCTTCAATTTCTTTCATCGAAGTCTTAGTCTTTACTGATCTTTTACCTCCTTGGTTAAACTTATTCCTGTTTTTATTGTTTTTAATATTGTGAAATTGTTTTCGTTTTCAGACATTTTGTTGGTTTTTAAAAACAACTGGTTTTATATCTTCCAACTTTACCGAATTTGTTTAAACAGTTTTGAGATCCTTAGAGTTTTCTACATATGATTATATAATCTACACAGACAGACAATTTTACTAGTTTCTGATGTGGATACATTTTTTTATACTAATAGGATGAGGAATGTGATTGCTCTGGCTAGGACTTCCAGTACAATGCTGAATAAGACTGGTGAGAGTGGGCACCCTTGTCTTGTTCCTGACCTTGGAGGGAGTGCTTTCAGTCACCGCTGAGTTTATGTTGAGGTATGTTCCTTCTACACCAAATTTGTTGCACTTTTATCACTGAGATGTTGTAGTTTGTCAAATAATTTTCTGCATGCTTAGATGGTATTTTACCTCTCATTTTATTAATATGGTGTACCCCATTCATTGATTTGTGCATGTTGAACTATCCTTGCATCCCAGAGGTAAATCCTGCTTGTTCATGATGTGTGATCCTTTTACTGTTCTGTTGAAATTGGTTTGTTAACATTTTGTTGATTTGGTCTTGGAAGGTTCTATCTCTAGGAGTTAATCTATTTCTTCTAGATTATCCACTTTCTTGGCATATAATTGTTCACAGTCATCTCTACAATCCTTTCTACTTCTGTGGTATCAGTTGTAGCATATTCTCTTTCATTCTGAGTTTTTTTCTTAGCCTAGCTAAAGGTTTGTCTCCTCTTTTAAAAAAAGTTTAGTTTTGTTGACCTTTTCTATTGTTTTCCTGGTCTCTATTTCATTTATTTCTGCTCTGATCTTTGCTACTTCCTTCCTTAATTTTGGGCTTATTTTCCTTTCTAGTTCCTTGGGATGTAAAATTAGGTAGTTTAAGACTTTTTCTTAATTGAGGACATTTATCACTATAAATGCTTAAAACTACTTTTCACTTAAAACTGCTTTTGCAGCATCCCGTAGATTTTGGTATGTTGTGTTTTCGTTTTTATTACTTTTATGATGCTTTTTTATTTCCCTTTAATTTCTTTTTTGACTCACTGGTTGTTGAGGACATTCTTCTTCCTACTTTTAGAAGAATCACTTTCTGCCTACCTCAGTTGGTAGGTACATGGACAGAATGGGAGAGTAATTTGGCTGTATCATCAATCACCCATAGGTTACAGACAGATTTGGCTAAGTGGAGTCAAACAGGCAGTAGAACATGTAAATACATTGCATGGTTAAATAAGAAATTTGAGTTATTGCAATGGGATACACCCTCGCCAATGGCATCCACAGACTGATTGGGCTTGAGTAAGTAACATGACTAAAGCAAAGGGACATTTCAATCAAACCCAAGGATGGAATCAAACTCATTTCTTTAAAAACAAAGCCTTGGGATCAAGGAACTGCAAGGCAGCTCTTTGGTTCAGAATGTACCCTCAGGATATGAATAGTATTTTATTTAAAACCACTGCTCAGAATTCCGTCTCCTGACTACTTTTGGATTTGCAAATTTTGTAGATTAAAACAAACAGACCAGCTCACGGAGAATTGCAAGGCAGAGGTCTCTTTTTGAGCACTGATACTGTTTCCTCCTGGTCTCCTCTGCCAGAATATACACCACCTGTCATGGGGCCCTTGCCTCAATAGCATCCACTCCTTCACTTACCTGGTTGTTATACAGTCCCCACACAGGGGCTGTGTCTTAATCTGTTAGGTGATAATGAGTACTGCTGCTTCTAGATGAAGATGCATGTAGAGGGGAGTCTTGACATGAAGAGATGGGAGTGTTTACATTTAGAGTGTGAACCCTCAAAAAAAAAAAAAACTTGTGGTCTTGTTTACTCTCTCCTCTATCATCATGCTTGTATCACTTAAGGAAAAGCCCTCTAAAAGGATGGAAGGTAAAAAGCTTGCCAATTTCCAAATTCTGGAAGTTCTAAATTCCTTATAGGCATTCTGAAGCTGCTATTATAGCATATGATTAATTAGGTTGTTTTAGTCTAATATGCTTCCTCCAACCCAAACTACACATTCACTTTCTAGGCCTTAAAAAAATAAACTTCTTGGTAAGAACAAAAGAAATTTAACCACTGCCTATTAATTGAGAACCTAATAATTTCTGATAATGTAGGCCTTAGTGAATGCTCTGAAATTTGTATGCCGAGTCTGTGAGAAGGTGGGATAGAGGCTGTTGGAGAGGGAAGGAGAAGCCCAAGGGACAGAGTATTTAACCTGTTTTCTAGACTCCAGATTATTTCAGGATAATGAAGTTACATTTTAGACCTGGCTCATGTGGCTCAATGGATTGAGTGCCAGCCTGTGAACCAAAGTGTTTGTTGGTTCAATTCCCAGTCAGAGCACATGTCTGTCTGGGTTGTGGGCCAAGTCCCCAGTAGGGGGTGCTCAAGAGGCAACCACGCATTGATGTTTCTCTCCTTATTTCCCTCCCTTCCTCTCTCTTTAAAAATAAATATTTTTTTAAAAAGTTACATTTCAGTTCTAATAAAAGATTTTAGAAAATTTTTGTTGGCAGAAATTTAAAAAGTAATGTGACCAGATACAGAATTCATCAGATTGTTATAGAGACTAGTATGACTTAATTCTCCCTAGGCTTCATGAACAATTTTTATTAACAGAAACCAAACTTTGTATCCAAAGTGATAACATATCAAATAAATACATATCAAAATCTGTTGCCATTAATTATAGTTTTTAACATTTTATTGCATTTACAATGTATAGAACATTATAAGGATTTACAGTAGATGCCAAATATCCCAGCCCTTAAAAGTTGAATAGGAAAGACTGGATGAACCGTACATAAATATCTTTGAACATGAGCATTGGAAACATAAACATTATTATAATTTTACAAGTTTATACAGGTTAACTGTTATATGTAATAGAACAGGCAAGAAGGGTAAAACAGTAAATAAGAAAAGTCATTAGGTTGTGAAATAACTATAGCTGGATGGTACTGAATAAAAAGACAACATTGAAAATACGATTTGTAAATCCTAAAATGCGCTACAAAAACATAGCTATCCTCTACGCACAACTGTGAGGTAGAATTCTTCCCAGCCAGTTTTCTGGTTTCTTTACCACCATTTGGGGGAATCCCCTGTCCAGATGGTTCTCACACTGCTGTACCTGGGACTGACTCACAGTCCATGTTTTTCATTACCCCTTCTGCCCCCATTAAACAGACAAAATCTTTTCTGTTCAATTATCAATCTTATTTTAACTACCGAAAATGGGTGGCAAAAGTTAGTAGCAGAAACAAATCAATGTGGTTTCTTCTGGCAAACATAACATCATGCTTGGGCAAGTGCTTTAATCCCTCAAAATGGGAAACTGATGCTAAAATTTAAGGTACAGGAACCCCTTGGGGACTGTTTCAGGCAGACAGGTATTTTGCTTTCCTCAAATAATACCAACTGCCAACTGTGAACAGTATCGATTCTATTCCAAACCCATTTCTAGTATTTCAAATATGGACCATAAAAAAAGTTTACACCTTTCTACACATCCAAAAATATAGTGATAATCCAACACACATTACATCCACATTGGAAAAAAGTATGGCAGTTTCTTTTTAAACTACCCTATGACACAGAAATTCTAATCCTAGGTATTCACCCAAGAGGAACAAGTCCTATGTTCACATTAGACTTAAATTAACAATAATCATAGCAGCTTTATTTATAATTGCCAATACTGGAAACAGCCCAGGTATTCATAAATAAGAAAATGTATAAACTGCACTATAGTCATACAATGGAATACTGCACAGTAACAAAAAGAAATTAACTACTAATACACCCAACAACCTGGATAAATCTCCAAAATGTAGTAATTCCAGATTAGTACATGCTGTGTGATTCTATTTACATAAAGATCTAGAACAGACAAATCTGATTTATGAATAGAAAAAAGAACAGGGGTTGCCTTTGGGGGTTGAGTAGGGACAAGGGTTGACTGGAAAGGGCCATGTGTGAATTTGCTGATAACATTTTTTATTTTAATAGCACTGTATGCATTTGCCAAAACTCAGTGGATGCATACTTAAGATTTCTGCATTTCACTGTATGCTAACTTTATACAAAAAAGCATAAGCCAAGTATTGAACTCTAGTTAATGATGATATGCTGACGTATTTAATATGAAGTGTAGGATGTCTGCAATTTAAAATACATCCAAAAGTGATCTGAATGGATGAGTTGGATGAACAGATATGTGACAATGTAAGCACAGTTAACGGTAACTAGCATTGGATGGTGACTTTGAAAAAAATGTTCATAATAAATAAATAAATAAATTGTTGGTGGGGAAAATCCAGGGTGCAAGCTTACCAAATAATGCTGACATTTCATTATTGATCCTATGGCAATATAATCATCAAATTCATCTAATTGGTGTCAATTAAAAAAAGCTTGTGAAAGGACATCACTGAGTGTGAAATAAGCAATGGGTTTTCAAATCTATGCTTGTTCAAAACTGTCAGTGATATTTCAACCCCTCACACCTTTACAAAATACAGTACTGGTCATACATTTTATACCCATCTGTTGGCTGTGTAGACTAACATAAGAGCTAAGTTGAAGATACAGTTTCAAGAGAAAAATCAAGCTTAGAAATAGTTTTTACTGACATTTCTAAACTGAAAAAGAACAAGGGTAATTATCAGAAAAGATGTGTAGGTCCAAAACGTGATGTGAGGCTTGATCTTAGTGAACAGGCCCCTATATTCTGAGGGAAAGGACATCTGAATCCTCCTGTCTCTGAGGGACACATTTGGGGACTCTATGGAGATGACATTTTTACTTGTAAAGACTTCTAACGTGACTCTGGGATTCACTAAGAATGGATTTAGACTTCGACAGACCTTTGTCATCAATAGTTTTCCATGGGCTTGACTAAAAATCCCTGAACATTGCTCTTACCTCTCGGCTGGTGAACTATTTTTAGCTATCTGCTAAGAATTTCTCTATCATTATACATAAGCATTATATGTACTGCCCCAGAAGAGTTCTTTCAACAAAACTAATCTTGATTATTTAAAAAATTTACTCACTGCTCTCAAAACATTTAGTCATAGTTCTGGCTTTGCTTTGATCTCCAGATCCTTCCTGTTCTAGTACAGCCTCCGCTGCGTTTTCTTGAAGCACACAGACTAGGCTTGTCAAGTTTCCAAGTTTGATTTAAAACATCAGTCATGCTATTCACCAACATAGCTGTGAACTTTTTCATTCTTAAACATGCTCACACCTTTATGTTGTCTACTGGAGTAGCCCTAGCTCTGTCCATCTCTACTACAGGATCAGTCTTTTTTGTTATGATCACTGCCAAAGGTTATCAAGATTTCTGTTCTCTAACCGTTCTTCGCTAAGGTTTCTCTTCATAACAACACTAAGGGTGGACTCAAGTCATGTTTTTACCTACTCGGAAACTTTATAAATATCTTAACAGTTTTGTGCTCGTTTCTACAGATTGGTGCTGACTCACTAAGAACCACTCCAAGTATGACTTCCTTTCACTTACTTTCTTTCTTACTTATTAATGAAATTGTGCCATGTCCTGCCAACCTCAAAGCAGGTAATACTCCTCACTTGTCTTCCATCTTGCTGCTCTATTATCCTGCCATAAAAAGTTCATCTGTCAGGTTTAAAAGTCTTGTTATTTACTGGTGAGTTCACCAATTGCACCTTTAGAATTCTCAGCACTCGATTCTGAACGTAGAGGAGGTGGAGCCTAGGGAGGTAGGGAGGCGAGCATAAACAATGCGCCATTGCCCCGTCACCCCGCAACTGTCATCTGAGACCAGAGCAAAACTAAGGAATGCCTTGTTTTCTATTCTGAAAAGCTAATTATAGTAATACCTTCCATTTTGGATAACACATTAGTTTTCAATACATGTTTACATATGATTGCATTTCATTCATGCTTGATATTATTTGATATGACGTCTCTAATTTACAGATCCAGAGAAGTTGTTAAGGTCAGTAAATGGCAAAGCCAGATACTGAAGTCAAGTAGTCAAACTCCAAACTCTTCCCATTTTACTCACTATAGTAGTGTTTTAGCTTTTATAATCTGTACTAGTCTTGCTATCATTTATGCTTCTTAGCAAAATCTAGACTTTTTAGTAGCACATACTAATGTCAAATATCAGATGTTAAATCTGAACTTCATTTTGCCTTTTCAGCGTATTTGTTACCCTACAGAAGAGTATTTTCCACTCTCAACAGAAGCTTTTTATTTTTAGAACTGGTAAGTGGTTAAGTTCGCTAATTAGGTTAACTGTGTACAGCTATGTTCCAGCCTACCTTTTTAATCCTAGAGACATTTTTCTTTGAGGGTTTAAGCAAAGATACCTCAATCATGGTAATACTTGATATTTACTGATGTTAGTTTCCTGTACCATTTTTAATAGGCTCAAGATGTGGAGGATTTTAGCAACCATGCTATGTGTAGTTGTTATTAGTTTTTCTTTTACTATGGTCTTGTGACACAACAGTACATAGTAATACTCAATCTCTCTGGCAAGAAACTTAGAATGTAGTAGTGAACTTTGAATTCTTTCTCCAAAAGTCGACTGACAGTACAGTGAGATAGGTTCAGCTAATCTTACAATCACACCACTGGTCACAATGGGTTTAGATCATAAGAGTATGGTTTGCTCGGCACTATCAGAAAATTAATTGTCATGTTCCTATTAAGCAGTATGCCACTAACTATAATATAAACTAAATAGCACACCATCTGTCAACTGATGGGGCAATGAAACAAACAACAAACACATTCATACTAGGTAACACTTGGAAGTACTAACCAATTTAAATGCCTATAAAGTGAGAGAAGTATCCAATCTTCTCCAGCAACGAATTCTAGACCTGAAATCAACATCCTAGCTGGCGGGCTGAGCGGTTTCCTTATCACAAATGTCACCATAGCAGAGTAAGGTCATCAACCATGAGGACTGGGAGTAAAACCAATTTTATCTGAGATGAAGTTATCATCTTAGCATTTTAATGCTGCTGGGTTAGACATGTGTCAATAAATGCCAAAACTGCAGATACTGAATTTACATTAAGAGCAAATAAATACATAATAGAAAAAAAGTCCCCCAAACCAAACAAATAAACAAACAAACCACAGCAAAACTAGCCCAATTAACACTTCAATAATTCCCTGAGATGGGCTAAAGTAATGTGGAAAGTTGTGGCATATATCAATTAGAAATGATGGTTCTTTCTCCAGTTTCCAGCCAACATTTTTATTATGTACAAAAAACTTGTGATATCAAACAGATTGCAGTTACTTCCTTCATATGTGCTCTAACTGAACTATGAAAAAAATCGCATTAGGGAATGGCTGGGTTTTCATTCATAACTGTATGTGTATATACAGATTTACATACAGAAAGTAGCAGCAAATTTACACATGAAGAACAACATTTATGTTAAAAGCATTTTTTAGCTTCATCTGAAATACTCAAATTACAAGTAACATTTCTAGATGTTGCCTTATTTTCTTTTGCTGTAGGGAGGATAGCTTAAGGCATATAAAAATTAACTAATTTGATAAGCAGGTGAGTTGATGGTAGAAGTAAGAGTCTCATTACTTACAACCAATCCTTTATTAGCAAAATCTTAATAAAAGCATTTTAACTACTGTGAAATTCAGTAGAAGAAATAGTTCTTGAGTACAACTGAGTAAATTAGCTAATATCGAAGTATCTAAAATACCAAATGACTTCTTTAGAGTAGATTCACTTGTAACTCAGTCCTAACTTTAGAAAATGTTCAAACCACACGTCAGACTACAGTATGAGGGATTATTACTAATGCTTATAAAGAGCATTTGCATATGGGGGAATTGAGCAACTATTATGCATGAGAAAAAGTCTAGGAACACAAGTCCCACAGGATTACTTCCTTCAAAAGAGCTTATGATGTAGCAGGTGAACACAAACAAACATAGCATGTGGTTAGCACCATCATGAAGACTAAAGTGAAGAATCACAAAAGTTTATACTCATAGAAGTTAAGCCCTAAAAGACTGAGGGTTATCAAACATAGAAAGAACTTCCTGGCTGTTCTTAGCAGCAGTGGTAGCACAAGACAAGAAGGAGCATTTCAATGTTGCCCCCAGATTTTCTGGCACGTCTGACTAGAAAAAAAGGTTGCACCTATAACCAAGCTCCAAGAGAGGAAGATAAAATATTATAAATAACTTCATCTAGGTTGAAAGGACACTAAGATAAAACAGAAACCCTAAAGATAATATTATGAAGACAGAATCTGAGAGAGCACATTTGTAGGTATATGTTAAATAGTGATGTGACTGTACTCACAGTTATGGCAGAGGATAGTATCTTCAAGGGAGGAGACATTGTCCAGGAAAGGCTGCTCAACGGTGTAAATGTTGCAGAGACAGAGGAGGATAAGAATGCAGACTGAGAAGAGTCATCCAATGCACTAACAGGGAGCCCATTTAGAGCAGTTTCAGTACAATGCTGTATAGAACCAGACTGCAAGTTGCTAAGCAGTGAGCAATGAGGATGCAGAGGCAACGGATATGGATTTCTCCAAGATGTCTGGCAGTGTGAAGAAGGCTAAAGGAACCAGCGGGTTCGGAGGGAGCTTTTCTCATTGGAGGATACATGGGCATTTTTGAAGAAAAGGAACTAGCATCCAATTCTTTGCATAATTTTATACTGATCACAGACTAAAGAAATTATTTTTAATCTTTTCCAAAAACATCTTCTGAAATAAAAATTTACACAAAATTATATACATTTACCATTTAAACTTTCTATAAACTTAAAAGCACTAGCATTTTATAAATTTTATTACTGAAAGTCGTAGTTTTTGTATTAGACTACTTCAGAATTTTGCTTCTAGTCTATCATAAGAAATTAAACTTAACAAACGCTACTTTAATTTCAGAAAGATAACTGTGATTTAAAGGATCACACGTAAGCAATTACGTGACTTCTTCTCCAGCCCTCCTCCTCCAAAGACAAAGTATCTTGAGGGTAGTTAATAATTTGGATAATATTTTTCAAGTTGAAGTAGAGAAAAATTTGAAATAATACTCCATTATTTGTAAGTTCTTAAAGATCTAAATTGTTCTTCACAATTTATTTTCATGACAAAACATGCTTATTATATATACATGCTTACATACAAACTTCCTGGCTAAAACACATGCAACCAACTTGAAAAAACAAATATTAAACCATCCTCACAATCCTAAGAATGCCCTTTTTAATAAAGTACTCATGTTTGGAAATAGGATATAACCACCAAATTAAATAAGATGCTTAAAAGAAGCCTTTTATTAAGCACAAACAACTTTTAATACAGTATCAGTACAAATAGAAAAATGTCTTTTAATGAATATGATTATGTCAAAGATCTGAAGGCTTTCTTCATACTGACATGATAAAAATAATCAATTTTGAAGAATAATTACAAAGTAAAATTTTGAGGACACCACTGTTTACTGATAATTGTTTAACTATAGCCTAAATTTGCTGTATCACCTGGGGAGGAAGGGCAACCATTTTTATATAAAGAATTCCTAAACTCTTATTAGCACCATTCAAAGCTTATTATCAGTTGTTAACAAACTGACAGGTCAGGTAAAGCTTTAAAGCAAGTTTTCAGTGCAATGTTTACAGTTCCTTCTTTAAGATACTTGGAGTCTACGGTCTCAAAGCATGTTAAATAATTATGCCTTGGTAGTTGCAAGGTGTTAACATGTAGAGAGAAATGTGTAATGAAAAGAAAAGAGGCTTATCTTGGCTGTGAAATATATCTTAATGCATTGTGGCTAATGCTATAGTATGCTGACAACACGCGGGATTATTATGAACGCAGATCTCTGGGAAGCTGGGAGCTATTAGCTCTCTGTGGTCATCATTTCAGGATGTCTCAGCTGCTGCCTTTTGAGACCCACAAGTTTCATCCTGTCTCTGATATGTTCTGCAGTAGAAGCCATGTCACTTGGACTCCCAAAATATTGTTCAGTTCTAAAAAATCAAAACAGAAAAACCCTATTCAGATGAATACAAACCCACTCACCATATCAAATGCAAAAAGCAAAAGTTACTATAAAAATTTTATCTGTGATACAGCAATAGTTCCTTTGTAGACCATACTGTTTATCTTTGAGTAGTAATGCAGTGGGAGATACATTTTTAAAATGGCATAAATTATTGTAAGATCTTGAGAAAAATATATTAGTGATACAGATGTCATATCATGTGTTCTCAGGATAATCTCAATAAACCAACAATGCAACCAAGCTATGCAACAATAAACAAAACCATGCAACATTGGAGATATTTTGTTTTTCTGTTTTGAGTCCATAGCATACACAAACATAAAGTCTGTATGTGTACTTCAGTGCTAAGGGCTATGTACACTAACTGTCTAATGCAGCTGGCAAGTAAAATATCCATTTAATGGTAAGGCATCATTTGGGACATTAATAGGTAAGATAATTTAATTTTATCCTACTTACAAAAACACTGTATTCAGAGTCACAAAATCTTGTAGAGGTAGAAGAGTTCCCGAAAATTACCTGGTCATGCTCTTCATTTTTTAGATCAGAAAACTAAGGTCTAGAAAATTAAGTGACAACTAAGATGACACATTGGAAAAACCGAGATTTGAATCTGGGTCTTCAAGTAGTGAATCCAGAAAAACCATCATTTTAAAAATATTTTTCCAGGAGAACATTACTAAAGCTAAATCTGAATAATTTTACTATCAAACAAACTTTACGTGACACAGATTATCACACAAAATGGAATAACAATTCAAAATGTTAAAGGTGGTGGTTGTGAAATTTAAATATAAAATATTAACTTATTCTTTTATTTTAAAAGGATGAGGAAATGGCGCATGCACTATTTGTGGAAGACAGGAGGACAAGCTCAAGTGAAAACATCAGGAAGAAATATTTCCAGGCTGACCTGAACAGAAAGGGATACCGACAAATGGCTGGGAAACATAGATATAGGGGTTTGGGGTGGTGGTCATTTGGAGTGGAACAACCAGAAGCAACACACTAATATTGTTACTAGCTACATTTATAAATTTTAAGATTTATTCTCTTGTATACATTGCAGATGTATAACATGACTTCAGGCTATTCCTGATGGTTCAATTTTAGGTATGACTAGAGATTATCTACATACTAGACTATAAATAATGCCAGTATTCTTTCAAAGGAGGATCAGTCTATCTTTTCTTTTTTAAAAAATATATTTTATTGATTATGCTATTACAGTTGTCCCATTCCCCTCCTTTATTCCTCTCTGCTTTGCACACCCCCTCCCCCACCTGTATTCACCCCCTGCCCTTAGTTCATGTCCATGGGTTGTACATATAAGTTCTTTGGCTTCTACATTACCTATACTATTCTTAACCTCCCCCTGTCTATCTTCTACCTATAATTTATGCTACTCATTCCCTGTACCTTTTCCCCCATTCCCCTCACCCACTCCCCACTGATAACCCCACAAATGATCTCCATTTCTCTGATTCTGTTCCTGTACTAGTTGTTGGCTTAGTTTGTTTTTGTTTTTTTAGGTTCAGTTGTTGATAGTTGTGAGTTTGCTGTCATTTTACTGTTCATATTTTGATCTTTTTCTTAGATAAGTCCTTTTAACATTTCATGTAATAAGGGCTTACTGATGATGAGCTCCTCTAACTTGACCTTATCTGGGTAGCACTTTATCTGTCCTTCTACTCTAAATGATAGCTTTGCTGGATGGAGTCATCTTGGATGTAGGTCCTTGTCTTTCACGACTTTGGATACTACTTTCCAGTCCCTTCTTGCCGGTAAGGTTTCCTTTGAGATATTAGCTGATAGTCTTATGGGAACTCCTTTGTAGGTAACTGTCTCCTTTTCTCTTGCTGCTTTTAAGAGTATCTCCTTATCTTTAATCTTAGGTAATGTAATTATGATGTGCGTGTGCTTCCCTGGGTCCAACTTCTTTGGGACTCTGAGCTTCCTGGACTTTCTGGAAGTCTATTTCCTTTGCAAGATTAGGGAAGTTTTCCTTCATTATTTTTTCAAATAAGTTTTCCATTTGTTGTTCTTCTCCTTCTGGCGCCACTATGATTCAGATGTCAGAAACTTTAAAGATATCCTAGAGGTTTCTAAGCCTCTCCTCATTTTTTTTGAATTCTTGTTTCTTCATTCTGTTCTGGTTGAGTGTTTACTTTTTCTTCTGTTCCAAATCGTTGATCCTGGTTTCCTTCCTGTCACTGCTGGTTCCTTATACATTTTCCTTTATTTTGCTTTTCATAATTTTCACTTTTTCCTCTATTTTGAAACTACATTCAACCATTTCTGTAAGCAAACCGATTACCAGAGTTTTGAACTATGCATCTAATAGGTTAGCTATCTCTTGGTCGCTTAGTTGTATTTTTCCTCGAGCTTTGATCTGTTCTTTCATTTGGGCCATATTTTTTGTCTTGGTGTGCCTGTTACGTAGTAAGGGCTGGAACCTTAGGTATTCACAGGAGGCGGGGGGCAACTCATGTCGCTGCATTGTGGAGCTGTACGTGGGGGAGGGGTCCAAGAGGGAACAGCGCCACTTGCTTGGCTCTCAGCCAGCTTTTGGTCACTTCCCTCCACTACACACAAGCAAACTGGGCCCTTCTGATGCTGATTCCCGGTGGGTAGGTTTGTGTAAGGTCTAGGACCCTGTGGGTCTCTCCAATGAACTCTCCTGTGAGGCTGGGAGTTTCTGGCACCACTGCAACCCCCACAGATTTTTTTCAGTCAGAGGTTGGAGGCTTTAAATTCCAGTGCTAGAACCCTGACTTGTGCGGGCTGTCTTGCTCCCTTGTTATTCCTCCTGGTTTATTCACACGCAAACATGGAACTGCCTGCTCTGCCAGCTGCCACCTTGGCCAACCCGGTCCTCCAGCCGCTGCCTTGCTGCACGTCCTTTCCACTCTGGCTTCCCATCACCGCCCCTCCTACCAGTCTCCATGAATGCTTCTTCTTTAACTCCTTGGTTGTCAGACTTCCATACAGCTCGATTTCCTGTCAGTTTTGGTTGTTTTTAAATTTGTTGCTGTCCCTCTTTTGGTTGTGCGAGGAGGCAAAGTGTATCTACCTACGCCTTCATCTTGGCTGCAAGTCCTACCTTCTCAATATCAATTCCAAACAATCATTTGATGTTCATGACACAGCAGCAGTTGCACTGTGTGCCATATTTATTTTACGCAGTTTATACAGATTTACCTCACATAATTCCCCTGAACCTGTAACCTGAGGAGATACGAATCTTATTTTTAGATGAGAAAATTGAGGCACAGGAAAGGTTAAGTGGTTCCACATAAGTGGCTTATGTAGCAGTGCTGAGATTTTAACCCAAGACATTTGGTTAGAATCCACAATCCTAATCATTACACTATACTAAAATGTAAGGATAGATGTATTCAATGGTTTGTCTTCCCTACTGTTTGAATTAAATAGCCTCCGGATTACCTCTAAATTTCTTTCACTAAGAAGGTCTAGATCCTTGGGGATAAAGCTCCTTCTGACTCATTTACTGGCCCATTTATTATTTGCATGAGTTTCATATTTTTATCATTGACTATTTGAAATAAAAAGACACATGGGAATCAGAATCCCATCATTTTACAAATGAAGAAACTGGGACTCCAAATAGCATAGTGAAAACAGATGGATTTAGAGCCAGACAGAACTGACATTGCATCCAAATTCCACTTAAAGGCTGTGAAATCCTGGGCACTTTATTTAATATTTCTGAGCCTCAGTTTCTCCATCTGTAAATCAGAAATAATCATACTGGCCTCACACCGTTTGGTCAAAAGTAATAAAGGTGATGTTGAACTTGGTGCCGAGAACATACTGAGCTCGCTGACCACTACTCCCCACACCTTCCCTGAATGATGCCCCAAGTCACCCTACTCCCTATCATCATTTAGCCAAGGCTAGAGCTCAGGATGTCAACCCAGTCAATGATCTTTCTTCTACAACAAGCTCTCAAGAAGCAACACATCTGATGAGAGCAAGTATCACCTGTTACTGTTGCTAAGAGCCGAGTTTGGATTTCTTTTTCATTTTAAACCAGTTCATTGTAAGAACTGCAAATGTGGACCAAAGCTAACTGACTTGGCTTTTTAAACAAACAGATTTTCCTCTCTTAAAGATTTCACTGGTAAAAAGATATAATTATAAGACCATGCACCATACCCATCAGGATAAACTACAGGAACAGTTAATCTATCCAAAAGTGATTTCCCAACTGCTTCGATTTCATCAAATTGCTCCTCATCATTAATAGCTTCAGGCTCTTCTGGACAGTCTTGCAAAATCTGCAACAAAACAGCAACATCAAGAGACAAAGAAAGGAAATAAAGCTCATGCAAATTTAGGAGATTGAAGGTGTTTATATTTTGTTTTATTTTAGCATTTTCATGTGCATTATTATACAAGATTGATCTATTACTGGCAAAACTGGCTCGAGAAAGTCAAACAACATGAAATATATAATCCCTACTAACATATAATTGGAGTATGAAAAGGTCTATAGTGATTTCCAAGAAAAAAAAAAAAAAACAACTAGACAATTATTTAGAAAGAAAGCTCATACTGTACCTAAGAAGTATTCTCATACTCTCATTAAATAACTATTTAACACTTATTATATGTTTATTTAGTGCTTGGGATATAAATGAGGTATAGATTTTGACCTCCAGGTATTTATATAAATACAAAACAACATATACAAGTACAAGCACATAGCTGATGTGATTATCTAGTTGCACACTTCATAGTTACTTTAATAACTCATCTGCTGACTTAATTGATATGAACTAATGTGATTATAATTCAAATATAGGGAAGTTCTACAGCCCTTGATATTATTTTCTTTTCTCTTAACTATTACCATTTAAATTAAACTACAATAAATAAATAAATAAATAAACAAACAAACCCTGCAAAATTTGAGGAAGGGAAAAGAAAAAGTACTTATTTTTGCAACTTCTTTTTTAGGATATACTTTATTCAATCCAATCATTTATTTCAGTATTACTCATTGAGAACATTTTTATGTTCTAAAATTCTAGATTCAATTTAAATATTTTCCCAGTCACATGATACAATTTGTTTATAGTTGTTATATTCACGCTTACTGGTGGTATAAAACCAAACACAGTCAAGAAGAAAGTAAAATCTGATAACAGAAGGTTTTATCATAGGTTTACACAGCAAAATAACCTTAACTCAGGTTTACTGTAAGCATGATAAACACCATGGAGTAGAAAAGACTAGAAATGTTAATCTTCTATTAAAAAAAACTACCAACCATGTATATTCTTACATGACCTCTTAAAGCAGTCTAGATTTTAAAAAGTCTTTGCTGACACCTTTAAAAAGCAGTATCCGTATGAGAAATAGGGCCAGTGGTCACCCTTAGACAGGAGGGAGGGGCAGCAGAAGCAGTGTGTCAAAATGGACTGGGGGTGCCTCTGTGATGCTGGTAATGTTCTGTTGTTTGAATAGTGCACTGATTACGAATGTGGGTTCACTTTCTTAAAATTAATTGAGCAAAACATTTATGATCTGTACACTATGTTAATATTATACACATCAATAAAAAGTTTTCATTAAAATAATCAGTAGATGAAGAAGTTCACCCATTTTGCATATTTTTATTTATTATCATTAGGCCCATTTTAAACTAAAACACTGACTTGTGGAGTTCAGTAACCACCTCAGAAGAGTTTACTACAAACACTGCCCAACAAATGTAGTTCATAAAACAGACATAAACTGCTTAATTCCTGAGGATTCTGGCACCATCTTTTCTGTTCTACAGATGAGGCTACCACATTTACAATTGAGGTTTCTCATATCTTAAATTGTACTAAATAGGTCCTACATATAAACTTCCATTTTAAGAGAGAGAACAAAACAAAGTTAACTACATAAAAAGCTCCTTTTCAGAATGGAAAATGTAAAGCTCAGGTGCTATAAATTTTCACTGTGCTGTGTTGTAAAAAAGTTCTACTGAAAATTGCCCAGGAACACTGCATATTCGTTTCTGGTTTCTGGGACTAAATAATTCATTAAATAATAAATTTTAGAATTACTCTTTAAATGATAACATAAGAAAAAAGGTTTTAATTCTTATCCTTATCCTCGTTTTAGTTGGACAGACTATTTTAAACAGTAAAAAATTTAAAAGTGTCCTTTTAAATAATTTATGACAATTTACAGCAGTTATCAAAGCAAAGTTTCCTCTCCTGGAATAATGAATGATATGGGAATCATGACATCCTAAAGAATGGACAGCACATTCTGGGCAGCAGGTCTGGTGAGGAGAGAAGCACTGCAGAAAGGGGACTACTGAAGGGTTTGAACTTCTCCAACCATGGTATTCCACCACTGGTACCAATTACTAAGAGAATTTGACTTGAATTCTCTAAGACAATATGCCTAAACATACTTTAAACAACAAAATATAAATTTCTTAAAAATTATATCATAAATTACTAGAATTAACATATTTTAAACATACATAATACTATTGTGACCATGTTTTTTTCAAAAAAAAAGCAAACCTTTTCCGCATTTGAATGAAATGCAACAGCCATTTCCAGCCTATGTACTCTCTCTTCAGATGCTATTGTAAATTGTTTCCATACTCTGTTCAGTCGAGGAAGTGTATCCCCAGAAGATCGAGAAGTGCAGCGCAAAGACTGGCACAACACAACTGTGGCCTGTAGCAACTGTCTTCCGTAGTCATAAGTGCTCTAAAAAAATAAACAAACATGAAACTGTAATAAAAGAATTCTGAAAAGAGGGATGGGCAAAGTGTGCAGGAGGTGTGCAGGAGGACTCTGGCTGGAATTAAGTGACACTACTGGATGTCAACACCCAATGACTCCGCTGGCACTTATTACTGCAAATTGTCAGCATGCACAAGTAATGAACGGGAAGCAACACTTTAGTTAGTTTCCAGTAAGTTTCTTTCTTATTCTGTTTTCCCCATCCCAGTCTACTCAATTCCAAGAGTCACAAAGAATGTCTGTTCAAGTCATTAATTGAGACAAGTGGGTGAAAACAGGCACTTTATATTCCATATAGGAAACGACAACTGTTACACTGTGAACTCAGTTATCATGGAAATTAATTAAAATACTTTCCACAACAACAACAATCTGTGTTGTTATGCTAATGCTGATGAGATGCAGAAACTGGGGTTTCTGATTTACCAGTATTAACATACATTTTATGTTAACTTTCATGAATGGTGAGATTGCCTAAAAACAATGCTGTAATATATAATATAAATCATACAGAACCTGTATTCAGGGAAAATAAACCCTCTCAAGTTTATGCAGGCTAGTTTTGATGCACCAGCTGACATTCTTAGTTCCGTGATATTTCTGGAGTAACATAACTAACCTTCTTGGACTTGGAGGGTTAAGTTACGTTATAATCATGAGAAAGCTATTCAAACACTGAGCTTGTAGAAAAGGAAGAAAATCAGTTCTGCACCTGTGCAACATCAACAAATTTTCTATGCTTTTCCAGTAAAACTTTCGTTTCCTGAGCATCATCGCCCAATCTGATGTGGGTCTTAAGCAGAGCATCCAGAAGTTCACTTAGCCATTCTACTGCCTAAATGAAAAGAAACAACAGTGAAGCTGGATTCATAAGTCTCTATTATATCAAAATATATTTATAAAAAAAGCATAGCCTGTGATTAATCTATTAGTTATAACTTAAGTTTCTAATAGCTTATTTCAATCAGTGACAAGCTATAGGAATTAATGATCTCACCGCCTACTCAATATTTTTAAAAATCTAAAGATGAGACCTATTAAAGAGAAGCACTCTTTTAAAATTATCATCACATGATTTACTTTAGTAGATCATGTGCTTATGTAATCTAGATCTTACTGAGTCTCATTACAGATTTATATTACCATTTAAAGTCATAAATTTCCTCTATATCAAGCTGAAATGATATTCTCTTATGCTAAACTATAAAAAGACAGCAAATTGTTTACTAGTTGAAAAACAACCTTGAGGGTTAAAAAGCAATGTACTATCCAGCCCTTATCCTGGGATACAACTGATACCAAGTCAACAATAATAAATAGTAAATAACCCCAATTTCTAGCTCATTAGAGGAGCTTATGAAGAAGATAAATCAAATGAGACCAGTAAGATAACCAAGAATACAAAACTTTTATTATTTCGACAGTATAAACTAGAATCTGACTTAGTGTTTCTTTATTAGAACCATGAAACATATACTTTGTTTATAGTTAGGTGAAATCAATCTTCTAATAAAAATCAACTACATAACGTGCTGGATCCTTACCTGGGCAGCATCTTCTTCACACTTAAACAACTGCACCATCTGAAGCATCTTTAACCTTCGTACATCTACCATGTCTTCACATCTAAGAAACCCAAACATAAATTTAGAACAGCGTCTCAGATTTGTAACATCGTTATCTGGCACACACATTCTATAGTATACTGAAATATTTAGTCCAACACTATGGAGAACAACTATTTTGTATTGATTTGTAATAATTTTAAGGATATCTATATCTATGTCACATCAAAACTTCAAAATACCTGAATGATGCTGAATCCCAAACCCTCTTGAGAACAACGTGGATCCTGCAAAGTACTGAAGCAAAGTATAAACACAAGTAGTACACTAAAACCCAAAGATCTGCCTTGTCAATTACTGCTAAACCAGCTTCAAAGATAAAAGCGCAAAGTTTCTCAAATACTAATTTAGAAGATGATGTTCATGGAAATAAAAAAATTAACTTTTCATTCCATTACATTACTAAGAATAACATTTAACTTTGAATAAAAGAAATACAAAAACTCCACCTATGTCCTTAAGAAGAAAAAAAAAAACTTGCTCTCTAGGTGTACAGAAATACAATATAGAGTATTTTTAAATTTACTATGGTCTGCCTAGATAACATACAGACTAAACTTTTAAGGTGACTCGACTTAGCTCAGCTCTGATCCATTCCCTTTATTCCCATGCAATTCTATTATGTACTTTAGATGGGAAGTAGAAATCTCACTGCAATTCCCAATACAAACAAAAACTTAACCAGGAGGCACTGGGCTCCACTACAACTGATGTTCTTAAAGAAAACTTAATAACAATACAGATGTCATTGTCACAAGGCTATTTTTATAAGGATGTCTTCAATAAAATCCCATAGCATATTGTTAAAATGAAACTTGGTTAAAGTAATTCTACAAAGGCTAAAGAGAGGTGATGATAATAATTATTTCTAAAATATGAAGCTAAAAAACAATGTAAGGCATTGTAATGATAAAGATGATATCATTCATGTATTCAACTTGTCATGTATTAAGCAATGTGCTTGGAAAAAAATAAGACATGGTCTCTAAGATGATCCCATTTTGGGAGATGGATGTTTAAATAAACAATGAGATGTTAGTGTAGAGCTGTATAAAGGACTTATGGGAGTAGGGACGAACAAGTGACTAATTTGTCTTAGAAATCTAAAAAGGCTTCCAAGGATAAGTATCCCAGAGTCTCGAAGAAAAGAAGAAACCCACTAGGCAGAAAATGAGGAAGGAAGCAGTCTAAGTCATGAATGCATCAAACAGCATGATGCATTCAGAAAAATGAAAACAATTATATGGTTTTGGGGTAAGTTACAGGAGATGGGACCACAGGATTGGATTATGGTTTCCTACACTATTCCAAGGAGACAGAACTTCATCTGAGAAAATAGGAAGTCACTGAGGTTCCATACAAAGAAATTATGTAATTAGATATATGCTCATGTATAACAGAATAGAGAGGAGCAAGATGAGGTAGAGAAATACTGAACAAAGAAATGTTCAGGATAACAAAAGAACAGAACTTTTGACATTTGATGTACTTGTAGAGATGAGGTCTGAGTAAGGATTTTAGGATAAATCCCAAGTTGGGTAGCTGCTGGTAACTTTCCTAGACAGGAAATTAGAGAAGAGCAAGTTTTGGGGGAGAATGATTCCAATCTGGACACACTGATTTGATGAGTGTCTGGGGCATCCAGATGGAGATACTCAGTAGGCAAGTGGAATTATGGACCTAGGCACAGGAGAGGGGTTTGCATCAGAGCCATAACTACTCAATCATGATCATATTAAAGAAAGTCATTAAAGTAGTGAGACTGTCTAGGGAGAACACATAAACTGAGAAGAAAATCTGGCTTCAGAACAAACCACAGAAGCAGTGACATCAGCTAGAGGACAAAGAGACAGTGAAAACCAAGAAGAAACAGAGCGCCAGAAGGAGTGCCATGAGGGTGTTTTTGAAGAAGACACGATTGTCAAGGAGTTTCAAGAAGGAAAAAATTCAGCTGTTTCTAAGACGATTCAGAATGGTCAAGCAAAGTCAGGACTAAAAGTATTCCTGGATTTTGAGCAATCAAGTGCTTATTATATGTGGCAATTACAAAGTCATTGGAGACATCAGCAAGAGCAAATTCAGTGAAATAGTGAGTGTATAAGTCAGATTGAGGAAGGTGGGAAAGTAAATCAAAGTGAGGAAGTAGTATGAGTGTAGGTAAGACCTTCAAAAGACTTACCTGTCACGAATGAAAGCACTGGGGCTAGAAGAAAAAGAGAATTGAAGGGGAATATATATGCATGTGTGTAACTATTTTTTTTTAAATAGGATTTCAGCATTTAAATGAGGGCCAGGGATCAGAGTAGAGAATGAGAGTTAATGGAGTGAGCAGACATGAGGGTATATGAAAGGACTGACTCTGGTAAGAGCAGAGCTACATCACCTTTTGTGATGAGAATGAATAGTGAAACGGATACATTTGCAGATAAGAGGGTAGACGGAATTTCTGTCTTTTCTCTGTGATGTAGGGGGAAGTTTCTGTAGGTTTTGTAAATGACTTTAAAATTCCTAAGTGTACAAAAAATTTCATACAAGTATGCTAGATTGTATGTATGTATGTATGTGTATATATGTATGTATGTGTATGTGTGTGTGTGTGTATGTATGTATGTATGTTAATTTAACCTATCACTTCACAATACAGCCAGCCCTCTGTATCTGTGGGTTCCACATCCATGGATTCAACCAACCATGGATCAAAAATGTTTGTGAAAGTTATGTAGTTCCTGATGTGTACCTGTAGTAAGTATTATGGTGATTTATTAGGAATGAAGACATTATTTCTGTCCCCTCCCTCAGTGGTTTTCATGGAGTCCTCTTAAATGGAAAAGCATTTGTCATTTTTTGATTCAGAAAAAAATAGAGACGAGTGTAAGGTAGAGTTTAACACTGAAAATGTTCACCAATAATATTTTATGTTGTTGCTGATGAGTACTATGTAGTTAGGCCTATGGCAGCTGCATCTGTACTGAACACGTACAGACTTTTTTCTTGTTATTATTCCCCAGTAATAGAGTATAACAACTATTTACATAGCATTTATACTATATTAGGTATTATATGTAATCTAGAGATCATTTAAAGTATACAGGAGGATGCACGTAGGTTATATGCAAATACAATACCACTTTACACAAGGGATCTGAGAATCTGTGAATTTTGATATCTGCGGGGTCCTGGAACCAATCCTCGCTGGATGCAGAGGGACAACCACAGTTTGCAGTTGCTACTGCAAATTGAGTTTTCAAAGACTCCTTTAAATGCCTAGTTCTTTAATCAAATGAAACCAAACATCGTTTTACCCTTACCCATCATTTCCTTCATCTTACTCTAATTAAACATCAGTCTCTAGTCTAATCCTTCTACAGCAAATATAAGAACAATGGATGTCTGACAATTTGTTAGTAAGAAGTTTCGATGAAGAAACAGATCAATGTAGATGACAGATAGCACCAACTAAACCAAATGAAAATTGAAAAACAGAATTCTCCAAAAAGGGTTTTCTTAAAGGACAGAAGAATCACAGGCTACACTGGGGATAGGAATGCAAAGTAGTTGAGTGCAACTGAAATTCTCACTATTGAGTAAAAGGGAAAAGGTACCCATTCATTAACTGAATTGTTATAATTTGTTAGTACAATTATACACAATAATTATTA
This sequence comes from Glossophaga mutica, assembly GCA_039655065.1. Classification (NCBI taxonomy): domain Eukaryota; kingdom Metazoa; phylum Chordata; class Mammalia; order Chiroptera; family Phyllostomidae; genus Glossophaga; species Glossophaga mutica. The sequence continues at coordinate 45,739,156 of CM077306.1, read as the reverse complement.
CATTCATCAAAAACTTACTACGTCTACTATATAACAGGTAAAAACTTTTAGTTTGAATAAAAAATAAATTATATCATTTTTCATTTTAATTAATATGGTGTCTTAGCAAAAATACAATTAACAGTCAAACTTTGCCTTTGTTTCCTAAGCTGCATATCTTCCATCACTCCTTGAATGTGATCCACATTTTCTTTATTTTCAATGGTTACATCCTTTCCATAGGCCCAGGATGCCTGATTGGAGATCTGATCCAGCAGACCTTGACCTTTTTCACGCAAACCTTGCAATCCTACATCTAAAACAAAAGTTATTAGATTTAATCTCTTAAACAACAGAAGTGTTTTCCCTCCAACTAAGCCCACCAGCAGATACTGTACTTGGATTTCATTAAACTATCTTGGAATGGAGTCCTCTGAACATTTTGAGCAATAAAACCTCTTTAAATGTGACTCAAACCAGTGTTTCCCTCCCAATGCCAAATTCTCCTTAAAGAGAATTTCAAAGGGGTAAATTTCCACAGATAATAATAGTTTTTAAAACTGAAAGCAGAAAAAAAGTGTTAGAATTTTTATTTTAACAAGTAAGAGTTTTCCATTTTTTCTTTTATGCTTTTATATAGTCCAAATTTTTGGAGAACAAGGTAAATATTTAGTTCCAAAAAAGATGTGAGTTACAAGACTTCAAATCACTCAAGCAATATTAAAAGATGCTGAACATTTTGAGTATAAGCACTATCAAGCTTATATCCAATGAGAAGCAACACTTAGAATATGTTAGCAATATTGCAAATTAGAGAAATAAACAGGAATTTCTTTTCTTTCTCAAAGAAAAATTGTGGCTCAAGAAAACTTCTGACATTTTCAAATAAATTTCACTTGACATATTAAATACTAAATATGTATATAAAGCCTATCATCTGTTAAAATAACAAAAACTCTAAGCATGGAAAACACCAATAGAAACATGATTTTTCAAAACCTTTTCAACAATTAATTAATCTAGTCCAAACACATATTACCACTTTCTATTAAACCTCTGCCTTAGGTTTCTGCTGCTTCTCCTATATTCGCCTTTGCCCTCCTATCCCACTCAATCCACCCCTACTTCCCCCTTTTAACATCCACTGTCTACCTCTCCAGGAATGACCTAGGGAAAGTCACTGTATTTTCCACTCTACGAAATGTTAAAGGCCTTGATGTCAAGTGAGAGAATTAGACCATTCTCCCCTTAGAGAGTAGGTAATCTTGGCAATATTTCCAGTTTGGAGAAACAAATAAACAGAACCAAACCAACTATTTTTTCACAAGGTTAGAATATAGCGACAAAAATCATTGCATAAAACACAGTTTGGGGCATACGGTGTTTACCACAAAACACTTCACAGCTAATCACAGTTTATGCATGCACTACAAATAACTGTTCCTAGTATATGCAAGACATAGCACCTGTAGATATAGCTGGGTAAATAAGAAATGCTAAAGGTCCAATGAATGAAGAGTGCCTGACCAATTATGCCCTTCAAGGGGAAAAAACTTTTTTATACTAATTTTTCCTGTGTTTCCTGTAAATAATTATGAGTTCAATATACATGATTTGTCTAACCATGGTTAATATTTTTTAAAAGAACCTCTATGTTTCAGCATTTTTAAAATCTGCTTACCAACACTTTTCAGCTTCTCTTCAAGCAGTTTTAAAGTTTGCTGAATCGATGCTCCATCAGCTGGTGCTACATCTACGCACAACATCCCTAATAAGCCATCCAACTGCTGAGACAACTAAAGCAGAGGGACACCAAAGAGATAACCCTGATGTAATCAGCATCTAAAATGTTTAATGATTAATGAGGTTTATCTCTAATGAGGTTATCACAATTATACTTGAAAAAGACTATGCTGTTAAAAGACAAGAACAGATAATTAGAATACATGTTATCTGAAAGACAGAGCACAAAGATGCATGCACCAGAAAGGCAAAGAAATATATTCAGGTCAGCAGTATAAAAGTTATGAAACTTCCATTTCATTCTATGTTATAAAGCATAAACACTGAGAGACCATCAAAATAAAAATATCTACTAGTTGAGACACTCTATGTAGACAAAAAAGGTTTAGTTGCATGCAGATTGACTTAAAAATTTTTTTAAATCAAAGATTTTATTTCATTTCCCCCTCCAGTACATTATTTTACTGTTCCAGAAAAATAATTAGGAGACATGCAAACCTGCAAAAATTATGTGCAGATAAGTATTCAGATAATTTCAAGAAAAGAAAAGCAATCAGAGAAGACACTTACATCTTGGGCAACCCCATGAAATTCAAGAGCTGCTTGTAAGAGATTCTGCCTAAATTCTAGCTGACTGGCCTGTCGATAACAAACATCACTAAGTTGTTGCTGCAGGGACTTCAGTTCCACAAGATCTTCCTCATCCCCAGCATTTAAGAGTGCTGCAATTTGCTGATTAAGCTCCACATATACTGCAAACCATTCCTATAATAGAGACATCACAACAAAGTAAAGATAAAATTATCATTATTTTATCCTGGAGAACTACATTATATTTTTTAATTTCTCCAGATATACTAAGTAACATACAAAAGAATTTTCGTGTGCAAAATTATTTAATTGAGATGAAAAGTCTTTAACCCCCAACTCCTTCCACTGCAATCCTTGGAACTCACTCCTGCCAAGAGCAAAATCTCCTACAGCCTCATCCTGGCCTCTAAATGTTCCCTTCTCTTGCTTTATGTTGAACCTGTCCACTTTTACAGAAAGCAGTTAGTCCCGTGCTGTTTTTGTTTTCACAGCTGGCATACCCCAAGCCTTCAGATAAGGGGATGGCGGCCCCAGTTCTTACAACTATTTCCAGACCATTTCTCCAAAAACCACATCTCTAAGCACTAACTTGAAGCGCATGCTGTCAGATTAGGGTACACCTTCCCAACCTTTCCTGTTGCATGCTCTCATCCCGGGAGTTTAAGCAAGGTCATTCATTGCCTTCCTCTCAGCATCAGACTTCTTACCGACTTCTCCCATGTAGACGTCTGCTCAACACTGAACTCTCTCTCTCAGTTCCTTGACTCCTTCCCTTGTCTCCAACTGTCCTGTCCTCATCCGACCTTAGCTACTCACTCCAATGGGCATAAAAATCCTGTAGTTATATAACAGCTCTCAAAATCTCAATTTTAAGAATCCCATTCTCCAACTACCAGCTACCAGCTTTCCAATTCACATCCTTTAGTATGCTGACTCTTACAACCTCATGGAGCCTACCAATCCATTCACCTCAGCATCTTTTACTGTCCAGCACTTAGGAGCCCTTTGTCCTCACTTCTATCTTTGATCAGAGGGCTCTCCTCCCTTCCATCAAATTCACCTGTCAAACCTCAGTCCTACTTTTTTTTTGCCTACTGTCCCTATATGAAAAGGTAAATATGGCTACTCATGGTTATCCTTTAAAAATTACTACTAGCCCTGACCGGCACGGCTCAGTTGGCTGAGAATCGATCCACAAGCAAAAGGTCACAGGTTTCATTCCTAGGCAGGGCTCATGCCTGGGTTGCAGGCCCAGTCCCTGGTAGGAGTACTTAACACATCGATGTTTCTCTCCCTCTCCTTCTCCCTTCCTCCCCCCCCCTCTAAAAATAAATAATCATTTTTAAAAGTTACTATTAAATAGGCCTCTAGCAATCCTATTACATTTCTCTAGTCAATTCACTTTTCCACTCTCATGATTATTTTTTTTAACTCCTTAAATCTCCAACTTTCTTTTCACCTCTACTCTCAAACAGAAATCTAACTTCTTAACTCACTAGGAAGCAATCAGATGAGTCTCTCATCTCACCAACAAATCTATAGCCTTCCTTGCTTCTGTAGCCTTACGCTTTGCTCTCCCTACTGTAATAACAAATGAATTGTCCCAGCTTCTAAGGGCCAACCACTTTGCTTGTGTGTTACATGCTATCCTCTGCTGCCTATACAAAGGCTTTGCTCTTGCTATTAATTCTCTTCTCTCTTTCCCATCAAGTCTCCTTTTTCAATTACATTATTTCCATTAGCATACAAATAATATAAGTATCTTACATTAAAAACCAAAACATACACTTAAGATATGTGTTTTACTGTATATAAATTAAACCTCCATAAAAACCCCTACAAACTCCCATTAAAGGAGTTCTCTATACTCATTCTATCATTTCCTATTCTCTAATTGTGCTTCCCACTCTTGTGAAACCACTTTTGTCGAATTCTGAGTCTTATCTGACTGGACTCCTCAGCTGCATTTGACAAACATGACCAATGTCTCCTCCTTAAAATGCCTTTTTCTCTTGTTTCCTCAGACGCACAGCTCCTTTTGGCCTCCCTGCTGGCTCTCGTTCCTCTTCTTGCCCTCTAGATTTAGGAGTGACCCAGAGTTCAGGTTTCCAAGGCTTTCTGTGACTAAATCAATACTCATTGGGACTGGATGATTTCATCTAGTCCCATGCCTTTAAATAACATATATAGGCTTATAACTCCCAAATTAATATCCTCAATTCTAGATACTGATTGCCCAACTGTCTACTAGCCATCTTCATTAAGATGACTCTTAGATATCTAAAATATAACCTGCCCCCCAAAGATACTGATTTTCGAGCCTCCCAACCTGCTTCTCTCCCAGGTTTTGCCACTTTAATATTAGTTGCTAAGGCCAAACCTCTGATTCTTCTTAAAAGAGCATGTCTTGCTGGCTTAACCCATGAGTCCAACAACTTCTCATTACTTCTACTGTCTCCATTTTATTAGTCTCCTTTCTTCCTATTTTGTTGTTAGTCCTTACTCCCTATTCTCCATATACTAGCCAGTGATCTTTTAAAAAACATTTATCAATTCTCGGCTAATAAATTTATTTTTAGCTTCATTTAATTATGCTTTTAGACAGAATCTAAAACTTAGTACTTGACTGTTTTTAATGCAAAATGGTATGTTAAAAGTTTCTCTAAATTCTACTCCTATTAACCAACATGCTAGAAATTTGTCATCATAATTTCATAAAACCTGAACAATTCCAAAACATGTTTTAAAGTGTTGACCTCTGTTTATAAAGAGAAAAGAAAGCTTTTAATAAAATATTAGAATATCTTAAACAGCATAAATTAATATACTTATCCTGCATCAACCTATTCTCAAGGTGACAATGTAGTGCCATCTATTGGTTAAAATGGTGCAATTTACTTTTTGAAAACCTTTTAGAATAAAAAATTTCCAATCTATTCAAAAATGGAAAGAACAGCACAGTTGACCCTCTAATGACATAGGTTTGAACTGCATGTGTCCACTTCCACATGTATTTTTTAAATAAATACTATAAATGTATTTTCTCTTATTATTTTCTTAATAACATTTTCTTTTCTCTAGCTTCTTTTATTGTAACACAGTACATACTACATATACAAAAGGTGTGTTAATCAACTGTTTGTTATTGGTAAGGCTTCCAGTCAGCAGTCAGGAATTGGTAAATTTTAGGGGAGTCAAAGTTATATGTGGATATTTGACAGTGAGACAGGGGAGGAGGGTTTCGTGCCCCCAATTCCCTCATTTTTCATGGGTGAACTCTACAATGAAACCCCATGCACCATCCATCTTTGGTAATACCAACTCAGGGCCAATCCTGTTTCATCAGTCCCATCCAATCTGTGCCAACTCCTAATACTGAAACAAATTCCAGGTATTATCTCATTTAAATAAATGAGATCCATAATAAACCATCATTGTTTCATTTCTTTGGCACCATGTCTATGAATGCAAATGTCAATTAATGCGAATATGTCCTCAAGTACTAAGGGTAGAAGAATGGAAAAAATGCTACATCTTAAGCAAGTCCATGAAATACAGGTTTCTCTAAGAGGGAACGAGGCATGGAGGAAGGGATAGAGATGGTAAGTGGAGAGGGAGAAAGGATCTCGGCTAATATCAAGAGATTGGTGTTTTAACCTTAATCTAGCTACCCACCATCAAAAAATGAACTCTCCCAATTCTTCATAAGGTGATTGGTATTAGAATAATGTATAAGATTCTTTTCAATTCAAAAGTTCTGAAATTTACTATTGATTTGTTATCAGCAGTAGATGTAAGCACATGGAAAGGGTCACCCTTAAGTAATTTGTTTCCTTAAATTGATTTTAAAACCTTATAAATATAATAAAAATAAAAAAACAAGCACCTAAACAGACGAATCTCTATGTATACCATTTGCACTTTCATTCAACTATATGCAATGTAAAAATGTACTTTTCAATACATATTTTTTGTGTATATAGTTATACTTCTTTTGTGAACTTCTTTATAATATAATCTAATTTGTAACTGCATTTATTCCTCTTGGCAGCTTTTAAAAATATAAAATATAGATAAATCCTATCTTTAAGATCCTCATGTGTCATATATCCATATTTAAAGAACTTCTGGATAATTTCATAACTTTATCCCCTAGATGAAGTCTAGAATGTTCTACAGCAAATAATACTTTCAAGAACTAAAAATGAGGACAAACCATAGAATATAGTTAATTCTGTAGTAACATGTTCCAGAACAATCCACAAGGCTTAAATAAATCACAATCTATGTCAAAAATATCAACAGAATTAAGTTACTTAAAATGTACCAAGAGAAGTAAAAGACTGTAACCTTAGGAACAGAAGTTATAAATTAAATACAAATTATTCAATATTTTCTAAGCATAAAAGAAAAAAACATTATGCTGGAACCTATGAAATATGGAAATATGTAGATTTTTCAATTACAGAACTTCATTTTTAAATCTCTTACAAGGACTAATTAGGAAAAATGCAAAAATAATATATTTAGTAAATATATATTTACTAAATTAAATATATGTATGTATATACATGTATACCATTTGCACTTTCATTCAACTATATGCAATTTACTAAATTATTTAGTAAATATATATATATTTGCTATATATATGTTTAGTAAATACTATCCAAATCTTATGACACCACCTACTTACATATTATTCCCTCAGCTAGATTACAATTCCTGTAGGGTATAGTTTGTATTTTATCTGCATGAAAGCTAATCATTAAAGCTGATTTGGGAAATATTATAAAGAAAATAATATAAGGAAACCAAACATAGTGCTATATATTTAAAAGGAAAATAATTAGATCAGATATTGTTAACATGCATCTCTAGTAAAGAGCAAATGATTCTTGGTCAATAATTCAAATTTATTCTCGAGAAAAGCATAGTCAATATTTATTCTTTAATCTCATTTAGTTAAATATACATTTACAAATACCATCCCTATCTTTTTATTACCACTTCAACTAGGAAAGTTGAAGGGGAAAGAATTCGAGAAATATAATGTTCAGATGACCCTTAAATCTTATCTGGGCCTGGAGTTTAACATTACTATTGATAAATTATTTATACTGTTCTCCATTGTTGTGCATTTAGATCCTGAAGGTCAAGATGCCTATTACATTCATCCTTGAACGTCCTCCTCCCCCTCAATTAATACATAAATCCAACCAGAGTATATTCTGACCACTTGGAGTTGCGTCTGTAGGTGGGCTGACTTCTTTTACTATCTACTTATGAAGAAAGAATTTATTTCTTATATTATGTGTAAGGCTGAATACTCTAAGTATATGTGTATAAATTGATCAATTTTTTAAGACAGTTAATCTAAGAGATAGAAATGAATTTGAGTTTCATTTTTCCAATTTTCTAATCAATCTATTTAAAATTACCATAAAAATATGACTTGGAGGAGAAAAGAAGGTAACTGGTCTGCAAATTGCATAATCACTTTCTCAGTAATGAAGAGTTAACTATAACACAGCATAAGCTTAGCATATATCAGTTTGCTCCATGTAACAAGATGTCAATTTTTTTTTACTGTTTTTCAAGTACAGTTAGATGTTAAATTTTAAACCCTCTTGAACAATTATCTATAACCTGCCTACAGAATAACTTACTTCCCAATTTCATAACTGTGATTTCATATGTCCCTCACAGTTATTAATGTAAACCCTCAAATACACAAAGTACGAACACATATCCTGCACCCTATGTCCTCACTCTCCATCAGTTATGATTAATGTAACAATTCTACAATTAACTCTCAGGCATTTAATTGTATTATACACCCCCAAAAAGTAGGGACAGGTTTCCCTCTCATGACTTAAGAATCACAGTTTCTGTCTCAAGGACTACAGATGAACGTCCCATTTTTGTACTATCATTCTTTCTTCCATCACTATGGTTTTTAAAATTTCACATGAATTGTATTTATAAATATATGTTATTTAACTGTACTGGAGATAAAACCAAAGCCAAACTTCAATGAATATGTACCTAGTCGTTAAAATGTACCGTATTTTGCCATATATAATGCACACTTCCGTCCAAATTTTTGAGGGAAAAATAAGGATGCACATTATACATAGGCAGTGCTAATTTCCATGTGAAAGGTGAATTATACATGGGAATTACTACTAAAATGTGGGTGCACATTATACACAGCAAAACATGGGTACTTTATGGACCCTGAACATCATACTGTATGCTTATGTGCCATACTGTATGCAAAGTTTATAGCAACTCAGCACTACACATGCTATTAATTATGCATATTAAGAATAGCATTATAACTTGCAGAGGAAAAATGCCCTCACACTGTGCTGGCTCTCGATCTCTTCATGTTTCTGCTGCAGGGCTTGGGAAGCCCGAATGGAATCTCCAATCCCCCACTGGGCTCTTAGTTGTTCTGACCCAGGTCCTTCAAGCCAGTTCACAACCTATAAGTAGAAGTTGATATGAAATTTTAAAATAAGCAAAGCTTTTCAAACTTTCATTCTAATTGGTTTTCCCTCCCAAAGTTCCTCAAGTATTTTTCACTTAAATTCTTTAAATTCCATTGCATAGGCAGTAAATATTTATTTTAGAACTATAGAGCTATAACAGGACAACTTATCCAAAACCTAAATTCGAAGGAATGTATGCTCCAGAACCTCAGGCTTTCAGCCACAAAAAAGGGGGATTAAAAATTAAGTTATGATAAAAAGATAAAAAAAACACTATATGATTTAGAGTTAGAAATGACATCTATCAAATTTCTCATCTAACCCTTAGGAAACCTCTAAGTTTTACAGAGATTAAGTGACATGCCCAAGGTAACATAATCCATTACTGAAAAACTAGGCCTGAAAGTCATGTGTCTATCCTAATACTCTTCCCAAGGCACTGGTAAAAGTGAATAAACTGACTAACATAAAGTTAGAATACTATTTTTCTTACTTTGAAAAGAAAATTAAAAAACCAGCTAGTAGTAGAATTATACTGCTAGTAGTATTCTACTAGTCGTGGAGTTATACTACTGCAATACACTCTAGGCATCTTAAGATCAACAAAACATTCAGACCCACAAGATTATTTGAAGTCCCACCCAATGACACCAATCTACTCAGAAGGGTGTAGGGTGGGGACTAGTTTCCCAGAACAGCAGCACTGGGCATTTCTCTTCTGCTGAGCCGCTGAAGCAGTCCAACAGTTCAGGTGTAAGGAGATGAGATCCATAAGTATAGGTATGAGATCAAAACCTCATATCCCCCACCACAGTGGCCATGACTGTTATAAAGTCAATGAACTTGCCCAAAATTAAGCCTTCCATCAAGTATTAATTAATAGTTTTCCCAATCCAGATCCAGAATATTTTTTACTGTAAACAATGTTGCCTAGTAACATAATTGACATTCCAAATTTTTATCAGGTTTTCAGGAGAACCGAACTAAGCAAAGGTCAAATTTCCATGAAGAAGAAAAAAAGGTTTTTATTAACTCTTTATCCACAAACATGTATTCTCTGAATCCATATAGATACAATGAAGTACTTTTAACAGAAAAAAATAATTTTATTAAGATTTACCTGTCACTAAATTAGAATAAGAAATTCAACAACTGATGTATGGTTATGCTCCCAAGAAGTGAATGAAGGTGTCTCTGAAGCATAATATTACATAACCAGGGGATGAAACAGGCTTAGTTTAGAAGTTTATAACAAAACATCACAGACCACAGACCCATAATGCATTTGTTACTACCAAGTTAAAGTACATTCATTTTGAAATCTAACAGCTCATGTAATTTTTTTTATAATCATGTAAGTGACACACTATAGAAAAAATCATATATATATTTCCTTCCATTAATTTTTATACATATAGTGTTTTCGTATGTTGTTCCAGATTTGAATGCCACAGCCAATTCTCATAGAATACAAGTAATTTCTAGCCTGTGTTTTTCACTTAACATTAAACTATAGTATAATGATTTTCCATGTGGCTACAGTATAATTCTCAATGCTTACAAACCTTTTTTAAGAAGGCTTAACTCCTTGCCTCCTGCTTGCCTACCTGCCTGCCTGCCTGCTTACCTGCTTTTTCCTTTCCTTCCCTCTCCCTCCCTCCTTCCTTCACATCTGTCCAACCAAACAACCCGTTCACCCTTATTAAGAGCTAAGTAATGTACTACCTCAAATAACTATTATACCTGATTTCAAGACTCCAATTCTCTATTGCTGAGCATGTAGAAAGTTCCCAATTTCCACCAATTCTAAGTAATTCCATAATGAACATTACATATTAACATTTTTATACTTAGCTTTATATATATTATTTTATAGTCATATATAGCATTTTTTTCTAATTCTGTATTGTTCTCATTACTATGTAATACAAATATGAATAAAGAATCAGATGTAAAATGGCTTTTAATTATTTTCAACAATTAATATAATCAATTATTTCACTAGAAATGTCTAAATTCTAAAAATAAGAGCTGAATGAAAGCATCTCAAAAATATTGAACTTTAACAATGCATTATACATTATTTTTTTTAATTGAAGACATTATTTAAACACTTAAACTTTGCTTTTAGAATATGCTAGAAACAAAAGAAGCAGGTTACCATAAATCATAACTGGGGAAAAACAATTCACTGACATGTAATTTTCAAAGAGCCATATCTAAAGTAAAGGCTTCTTGGTGCAAAAAAATCCAGTTCCATAGTCAAGTGCACATATAGCTTTAATGTATGCTAAAAGTAATTTCCCTTAGGATGCAACATCAGTAAATATATGACTACTTCTAATAAAAATGATGCAAATTGAGATCGATGCCCTAGTAAACAAATTTATTTAAATGCATTAATGATAATGGTTTACCAAACCAGGTTATCAAACTTAATTTCAATCAGGACATCTTGCTCAGTCAATCTTAATATTAACTTACTGCAAAAGCAGTTCCATGCTTAATCTGTATCAGCGTGGCCTCTCGAATGGTTACATTTATATGCAAAGTATAACCTTGAAGATGTGTTCTTAAAATCTACCATGACAAATTATCTGCAAAGGCCAAAAATGTATGTGACTATCCACCATTCTTTCATGACCAGGTAATTTCTAAAGAATGCAAGAGACAGTATTTGGAAGTATATGAAGTCACATCAGGCAGAAGGGCATGTCAAACATCTGACCTGGTGAAAGAATATGAGGAAATGGGCACATAGCCTCCAGCTGTATACTTATGCAACTCCTATTCTGCCTCTGTGTTTCCTTTCTACAAACAAGAAAAAGCACATGAGTAATTCAAGAAATAACATTTGCAATGCTGGCAGTAATTACTGCCACAATAAATAACAAAAATCACAAGAGCATTTTTCAGGGAAGTGGCATTATCTCCTCCCCAGAAGTATGTGAAGTCTAATTTTTAAATGTAGCAGCAGCAGCCCTGGCCACATAGCTCAGTTGGTTGGGGCGATGTCTCAATATGCTAAGCTTGTGGGTTCAATCCCCAGTCAGGGTACATACAAGAATCAACCAATGAATACATAAATAAGTGAACAACAAATCGATGGTTTCTCTCTCTCCCACCACTTTCCCCACTCTGTCTCTAAAATCAATAAATAAAAATGAATGAATGAATGAAAGAATGAAGTAAGCAGTAACAGCATGGAAAACCCCTGCATACCACATGAAGTCTGATGCTATCAATTTGAACTGTGGGAAATAAGTGACTGATAACTATAATGGATATTATTTATCATATAGTTTATTTATTAGAGATATTGATTTCTTTTTACGTTTTCAGGGATAAGTCAGTGAAAAAAAGAAATTTAGAAAAATTCAATTTTCGCTAATTTAACATAAGCAGAGATAGTCAACTTTTTGATTATCTTCATATAACCAAAAAATTTTATTCCATTTTCCTCAGATCTAAAAAACTGAACACATTACAGTTTATGCTCTGTGTGTGCTGACATGATCAATTTGTTACCACATAGCTAAATTTAACTAATCGTTTGGCAAGGGAAATAGATCTTTCCCTAAAATGTGACAGAATGTAGGACCATTAGAGGATGAATATTAATGTTCTAACCAATTCACAAGTAATGCTCATACAGAAAATTGAATAGTAATGAAGTTTGTTTTTAATAATAATCTCATTACCATCATCACCACCATTATAAATATTCTCATCATCTCCCTTCTCTATTTCTTCTTTATCCACTTGAGCTGGCCCATCATTCCAGTAACACATTTGGCAATACATTAATTAACTCGTTTGCCCCTTTGTCTTTTTATCATACCCACTGATCCCAGGTAGCAAAGCACAAATGCTGGATGAATATTATCTCCATGCTGCACCTCAATAGCCAGTCACAAATTGGTAGGGTTGTATGACAGGCCAGAAAGGCTCCACCATAAATTCAGTATCAACCTACCTAAAACTACAACTATATTTCTGTGGTAATTTCACTCTTCCAATCTCCACAAAGAAAATCTGGAATCATCTCCACCTCATCTAAACCTCTACTCCTCTCTTCAGCAACACCCTACTACCCTGCCTCTAAAACCTACACCACCAAGCAGATGACCTTTGTTTCTTACTTTTCAAAAAGAGAACACATCACACAAGAACTCCATCTTCCTGATGCCTGACTTATACACGGAAGCACCTCTGGATTCATCCTACCCACCTTCCTCCTGTTACAAAAGGGGAGTCCTCCGTATTTCATTCGAAAGCTAATCTCCTCAACTGTGCTTTGAAATCCATCCACTTCCACCTTGTCAGGAACTTGTTAGTATTAATTACTCTTTCTCTTTTGTATATTGTCCCTATTGCAGACAGTTCTGCCTGGTTTCAGGAGCTGTAACCCCCACCCCATGGCTAGGCTGAGTAAGAGCCCAGGAGACACATTTCATCTGGGTCTGTTCTGTCAAGAGGACCTGAGCCATTAAGGAGACAAAGCTTATCTCCCTGGCAGGAGCACCGCTTCTGCTTCATCCATAACTGGCCCCCAATGCTTGGTTGGTTAGCCAACGACGGGTAAAATTCCCTCAAGGGAGGGGTCACCTAAGCCAGGCACAAGCACTTGGAAGGCCCTCAAGGAAGGACTCTGGGGGCTGCAGCAAAGAGGGGGTGATGGACCCTTGCCCCCCAGCTATTCTGACATAGCCTGAGTCCCCATTTCCGTCTGGGAGATGTCTTCCTTATCTCTTGCTTCCTGGCTCTAATCTGCTTAAGCCTGAAACTATGATGGAGGGCGGTGTAGCCCTGTGCTGGCCAGAGCAGCTTCCCAGGTGATCAGGCATAAGAAAGAATTCATAAAGTCCTGTGAAACCTGCTTTGCTAAGAGTGCACTCATTTAAATGATAAGAGTCCGAGGAGAAAATGAGTATGTCTCCCAAAGTTTTTGCAACACCCTTATCCAACAGACACTGGCTCAGATTAAGCCCTCAGATTTCTTTGAAATGTTAACCATTGTTTGATCCTTGCCGCCTGACATCACCTGATGAGCTTTACCTGTGTTCCTGTGTGTTGTGAATCCAATAAAAGCCCATTGAGGAAGGGGCTCTTGGTCCTTTCTCCTTTGAGAGATCAACCACCTCTCCTTCCCAAGCAGATCATGTCTTGGTAGTTTTATTTTCATCTGTGGTGGACATGGGTGTGGGGTGGGGGTGGGGGCCTATGGGCGGAGCCCCCCCACAAGCCCCTCCATCCAAATAGATACATGCCACTAGGCTTTAAAGCTCTTACAGTTTTTCTTCTTATCATTATTATTTAAAAAAAAACAAAAACACTACACTTGACACCTACTGTGGGCTGAATTGTGCCCTCCCCCTCCCCCCCCACCCCGGCCCACCAATTCTAACCCTCAGTACTCCAGAATGTAACCATATTTATTTAAAGACAGGGTCTTGAAAGAGGCAACTCAATTAAAATGAGGTTGTTAGAGTAGCCCTATTCAAATGGCGGGTGTCCTTAAAAGGAGAGGCAATTTGGACACAGGTGGAGAGGGAAAATGATGTGAAGACCCAGGAAGATATGCACAGACAAGGCAATATCCTTCCCTCACTGTCCTCAGAAGGAATCATCCCTGCCAACACCTGGATCTTGGACTTTTAGCCTCCAGACTGTGAGAAAATATTTCTGTTGTCTAAGAAAATATTTCTGTTGTCCTAGCACTTTGATACAGCAGCCCTAATAAACTAATACAACCCCTCTTCTACCACTTCTAGGCACTAGTCAATTGCTTACCTTCCCTTCAAAGACAAAATTCTCCAAGTCAACTGTACTCAGCATCTCCTTCACCACAACTTGCTCATTCCTGAATTCACGCCAATATGCTTCTGGCCCTGCCCCTCATGTTCTGGGTTCACCAGTGACCTCAATCTTGTATATTCTAACAGACATGTTGAGTCTTATTCAATCTTTCAGCAGCATTTGACAAGGTTCTCAACTCCTTTCCTGAAATGCTTTCTTCTTTTGGCTTCCTGGATGCAGAACTCTGTTTTTCCCCATCTCTGGCAATCTTTCATTGCTTACTTTTCAAGAATATGCTCTTCTACTTTACCACTATGTAGAGGAGTTTCTGAAAGTTCAGTTAACAGGCTCACTTCTCATCCACTCTCAGTTCTTTCCTTGGGCAATTCTCATCTTTTCAAAGCCTTTGATTTCCATTCATATACAAATGACAAATGTCACCAGCCCAGACTTCCCTGATTTCTGGACTTGTTCAGGACTACCCTTCTACATATTAACTTAGATGTCTCCAAGTTACCTCAAATTCAACCTATCTAAACCTAAATTCTTGATTCTCCACACTCTTTTCCACCTACACTTAAACCCAAACACCATCTAGTGTTTTATAATCATATACCACCACCATCCATCAAATCTTGCAAGTCATAAAAATGACCTCTGATATCTTCTTTCTCACCCTTAGTCCCAGCAGTCTCCCTTCTGGGAACTTGAATGATTGCAATTTTACAACAGTTTAATCATGCACCATAAAGGTAGGAACTTTGTCTATTTTACTCACCATTATATTCCACCTAGCACAATGTCACAAATAACATACACATTTATATTTGAATGAGTGAGCAAATAATAGATATTAATTAAAAAGTCACTATGTGCCAAACACTAACCATTTTATAAAAATTATCTTCTTTAATCCTTGTGAAAGCCCAATTAAGTAGGTATTATCATTGTTGTTATTGTTATCCTCAGTTTACTGAGGAGGAAGCTATGGCATCAAGATGTTACAGTTCATTCCCCAGGTCAAACAATTTGAAAATGGTAGAAAAGGGTGAACCCAGATTACCTGGGTGACTTGATACCACTATGCTATTCCATCATTATGATTTTTAAAGATACCCCCTTATCTGCTGCTTTAGTTATCCATGGTCAACAGTGGTCCAATAATTAAAATAAAAAATTCCAGAAATTATTCATAAGTTTAAATTGCGTGCTGTTCTAGGTAATGTGATAAAATCTTACACTGCCCCACCTAGGATGTGAATCATCCCTCTGTCCAATGTATCCACACTATATGTGCTATCTGCCCATTAGTCACTTAGCCTTCTCAGTTATCAGACTGTCATGGTATTGCAGTGCTGCGTCCAAGTACAGCAATGCTTATTTTACTTAATAGTGGCCACAAAGTGTGAAAAGCAGTGATGCTGGCTACTAGGATAGGCTAAAAAGAAGCCACAAAGTGTTTCCTCTAAGTGAAAAGGTATGTAAATATGTGAAAAAACATAGCATATTTAGGTCTTTGTACTATTCATGATTTCAGGCATTTGGGGGGTCTTGAAACACATCCCTCACAGAAAAGGGGGACTACTGTACTCTTAAACTAATTGGCTAAGCTTACCTGGATTTAATATAAGCTGTCTTTAACTTGTGAATACACTGCATTTAAAAAGTTACATATAATTAATGCTCAGAAATCTTTAGTTTGGTTATCACAAGTTAAAATCTAAATCCCTTTGCCTGGAAATCAAGATCTTCCATAATCCAGCTCCTGCCTCATTTCAAGCCTTTGTCCTTAAAACATCCTGATGATCTGGTCAGGCATCAGCAAACTAGAGGTCAAAAATGGCCTCCACTGGTTTTGTGAATAAAATTTTATTGGAGCACAGCCACACATATTCATTTACAGAATGTCTATGCACTACCATGGCAGATTGAATAGCCATAACTGCAAGAAAAACTGTATGATTCACAAATCCTAAACATTTACTATTTGGTGTTTTACAGAAAAAGTATGCCAACAACAAAGGTAGACTTGTTGACGAGATCTAGTTCAACTGAAGTAAATACAATTGCTGCCATTAATCAAGTCCTGGGTTCTTTCAAAAGTGGACTCATGATCCCTGTTTTAGTAATAATAAAAAGAAGGGAGGGAAAGAAGGAGAGGAACGGAAAAAAAGGAAGTTAGATGGAGGTTCAGTTGGCTAAATAATGTAACCATTACCACATAGCAAATATATGGAAGAATTAGGATTCAGAACATGTTTTTTTTGTCTACGATGCTCCATGACTCAAAGGCCAACAATTTCCCATGGCGCCTTACTGCTTCCTTTTTCTTCAATAGAGTCTGGGATTTCAATAGAGTCTGCTATTATTTATTCATGCTGTTCTTTATCCTCCACAAAATGCTAATTCTTTTCAATCTAAAAAAGGTTCCTGGTAAAAATCACACATTCTTGGAGGACAAGCTCAAGTACTACCTCTTCCACTAGATTTTCCTAGATTACCTGCAACCATAGGACCTATAAATGCCCATAGAACTTCAGTCATAACCCCACTGACACTTAACCTTCTCTCCTCAACTTTACTGATAGCAAAAGCCAAGCCTACCTTTATATCCTCTATGATACCTGCACAATGTCTTCTATATAATAAGCACTTAATAATTATCTAATGAATAAATAAATCTAATAAAAACATCTCTAATCTTGATTTTTTAAGTAAAATATTTTAAGATTTATCTCTTAATAATGCAGCACAAAAATTCAGAACGTAGTCTAAATAAGAAAAATGTCTTGGTAATGATTTTTAGTATAAAGGTAACTAAAAATTTATAAATATTAAACACACTGAAAGCCTTCTATCAGTTTCATATAATAAAATTTAATTTTACAATTACTTATATTACAGTTTATCGATTTTCTAGGATAGAAAAACTCAATGCCCAAATTAACAAAACAAATTATTAGAAATAAATTATCAACAATAAAATGTTATTTATTGCAAGAATACAGAGACCACAGATGTTTCCAACAACTAGGTTTTTTCTAAAGTTCATTCTAATAGTGTGAGCTGAATGCTCAATGTCATTATTCTAGAAAAAACATAACGTTAATACAAACACTATTTGTAAAACTACACGTAATTAAAAATAGTTTTAAGTCTGGTTTGATATATCTGAGGTTCTCTATAAACAAGGTTTACATAAATAAGGATAAAATCAGCATAAAATCAGCCATAGAGTAAAAGTTATTTTTAAAAAATCCCAACATTTATAATTAAAAAGAGTTAAATATATTCAAATCAGATACGTACCTGCATCACTTTCTGTTGAATTTCTTCTAACTGTGTACGCTTACTACGTTGCCTACAAACTTCCTGGTAACGGGTATATTGCTCTCGCAGTGAATCTAATAATTTCATAACCTGTGGCTGTGCAAGTAGTTCATCATCCATAGGAGACCATGACACCCCTCCATCTGAGCCATTAAATCGACGCTGCTGTAATTCGGATAACAATTCATGCCCTTTAAGGATAAAAGATACTCATAATCAGTATCCATAAAGAAATACCATTCTTCTCAATTCCAGTCTCTTATCTTTAGAACCTACCTACCTATAAGTCTACCTACCAAGTACTGAAATACAGTTTTAAAATTTATATAAAAATAAACAGAAAACTGCATGTATGCATATATATGTACACATATATAATATGGTATACTTATGTGTTATTTAATATATCATAAATACATACACTAAATATGCTATACTACATAGTGAATGTATATGGTGCACACATATTTTATCTATATCTATCGCATTCTTCTTATTGGTGGATTCAGTGCTCAGGATATTGTCCCAACTAGTCCTCTTTCCTGGAGAGCACAATTACACTCTGGAATTTCTGTCTGATAGTAAAAAGTAATACTTAGCAATATGTTGTATGATTTCAGTATTAATTCATACTTTTAATTATAGCTTCTTAAAAAAAAACGATGGTGTAGCAAATGTCTGATTAAAGGTAAAAAGTCTTTATTACTGGTACAAAGTAAATAATCTCTACAAATATTACTTTGAATCATGAGAGGCCAAAGAACTGCATCCAATGTTATTCAATTACAGCAAGCTAATGTAGAATATGCACCCATTCCTGAGAAATTAGAATTGCAGAATGTGTAACATCTAAAGCTGTAAGTATATTAACAGTTTTAAAAATAAACTAATTAACAAATTGTTTTTCAATTATTATTCAGGCATCAAACATGCAGATACCTAAATTCTTTTGTCTTCACCTTTATTCAGGAAAATGTCCTAAATTTAAATGGCTTTTAATACAGGGAGGAGCAAAGGTAGGTTAACAGTTGTTCATATGGAAAATAATACAGTAAGTAATAATACAAGAATAACCTTGTGTTTTATTGACTTACAACTGCAAACCTACTTCTGCCCCAGCCTGTATTTTCACTGATAGTCATCTACTGTACCTTCTGAACACTCAAGAGATTACAATTACTTTTTTGTTCTCTAAAAGAAATTAAGACATATTGTACTAAAAAAGCTTAGGACGACTGAATCAATGCAACAAAAATACTCGGAATTTATGTCTTTACTCTTCATTACATTTTATAATTGGAAAGACAACTATTTTAAAGACTTATGCAAAGTCTAGTCTATTCATATTTGTAAACATGTATTTATATACATATATTCCAGCCCAAACATCTCTAGTAGTGGTTTCACAGATTCTAGAAGAAAACAATGAAAATTTTTAAGTAAAAATATCTTAATTTAACTTATAATGTATTTTCTAATATTAGCTCATAATTCTAATTTTGCTGGTACCAGGCAGGCACTGTTCTAAATACTTTACATATGTTAATTAATTTATCTTTAGCTCAACTCAGTGAAGTGTAGATAGTTATCATCCCAATTTTAAGATGGGAAACTGAGACATGAGAAAGTTAAGTGACTCATTATGTAGGTAATACAACAAGCACAATACTAGAGTTGGGACTTCAGCAGTCTGGTGTTGTGGATCGTTCAGCCTAGTTTTAGGAGTTGTAACCCTCACCCCATGGTGGGCTGTGCAAGAGCCCAAGGGACCCACTTCATCTGGGTCTGTTCTGTCACAAGGATGTGACCTACTAAGGAGACAAAGCTTATCTCCCTGGCAGGAGTACTGCTTCTACCTCACTCATCTCTGGCCCCATTGCTTGGTTGGCAGTCAATGACAGGTAAGACGCCTCATGGGAGGGGCAACCTAAGCCAGACACGACCACTTGGGAGGCCTCATGGAAGGACTCGGGGGGTTGCAGCGAAGAGGATGTGATGGACCCTCGCCCCCCGGCTATTCTGACATAGCCCTGAGTTCTCATTTCCATCTGGGAGATGTCTCCTGCTTCCTAATTGCCTTAAAGCCTGAAACTGTAGGGGTGAGCGGTGCAGCCCTGTACGGGCCAGGACGGCTCCCTGGGTGATTGGGCATAAGAAAGAATTCCTAAAGTCCTGTGAAACCTGCTTTGCTAAGAGTGCTCTTCCTTAGGTGATAAGTGTCCCAGGAGGAAATGAGTATGTCTCCCAAAGTTTGGCAACCCCCTTTCCTGACAAACACTGGCTCAGATTAAGCCCTCAGATTTCTTTGACATGTTAAACCTGTATTCCGGTGTATTTGAGCCCAATAAAAGCCTAGTGAGGAAGGGGCTCTGGGTCATTCTCCTCTGAGAGTTTGACCCCTTTCCTCCCCAAGCAGTCATGTCTTGGTAGTTTTTATTTTCATCCGTGACGGAGGGATGGGGCTCTGCGGGCGGAGCCCCCCCACATCTGGCGCCCAGGACAGGGGCCCCCACAGTCCGGTTTCAAAGTATAGCCCTTGAAATCATTATATATTGCTACTTCTCTAATGGAAATGGAATCCACAAGGAAAACATTAAGGGTAAGCTGTCAAAACAGAAAAATAAATGTACTTTTATCTTAATGGCTTTTATGAATTTAGACATATACTACATGCCATGCAGCAGCCAAGACACACTATGTGCAAGGCCTTTGCAAGGTGCTAAGTACTTTTACAAAGGCAACTCTAAAACAGTACAGCCAGTGGCTTTGGATTTAGACCTGTTTTTAGTGCCATGGGAGAAGGTTAATAGTTACTTGATCTTGATCAAGTTTTTTACTATCTCTAAGCCTTGGCTTCCTCAAGTACAAAATAAGAGAAAATAATTCTAATAATCTCAAGGGGTATTAGGAGAATAAAATATAAAAATACAAAAAAAACCCCAATGTTGGAATATAATAAGTATTCAATAATCTTCTTAGCAATTCAATACAACGAAAATTTTTATCTCCATTTTACGGATAAGAAAATGAATCCAAATATTTCCAGGAAGAGCTAATTTAGCAATTTATCACTATTGATACATTTAATGTTGTAAATTAACATTTTGGTTAAACCAAAAAACAGTTTGAAATTTTTTTCTTTGAGTTTCTACCACATAATACAGAGTAATTCATCACTAAGCACTGTCAATAGGCTCTCCAACATTAAGCAAAAGGAGATATAACAAGATCAATGTTACCATAGGCTAATTGATATAAACACAATTTAAGTTCTTACAGCATCTGATGATGTTATAACAAAACGACTGAACAAAATGATGTTATTTAAGGACCTGCTGTACATACTCAACCAATATTTATTTCATGAACCAATCAATACAGGATTGGTTTACTGGATTATGATTATTACTAATCAGTATGTTTTTCTCATCTTACCTGTCTGAAGAACTGTTTCAGGATCAACTGATGGAAGGAAGTTTAAATCCACAGACCTGGCAAGCACCAAAACAGTAATTTCTAAAAGCTATTATTTCTATCCATATAAATTTAAAAAAATCCTTTATACATGCACATTAAAACAGGTACACGCAAGTATGAAAATCTGAGGTATACTATTCTACCACGTGAATTTTTTTTTTAAATTACATTGTATTGTATTATTTATTTATTTATATTGTTGTTCGAAAACTAGTCTCCATTTCCCTGCCACCACTTTCCCCTGCTCCACCCACCCCAAATTCCCACCCTCAATCCTTCCCCCCTTTGCGCATGGGTCCTTTACATATGTTCCTTGACTACCCTTTCCCCTCTTTCACCTGTTACTCCCCTCTCCCTGACCTCTGGTTATTGTTTGTTCTTTAATTTCTCTGGTTATATTTTGCTTGCTTGTTTGTTTTGTTGATTATGTTCCACTTATAGGTGAGATCACATGGTATTTATCTTTCACTGAATTTCTCTCTCAAGCATTAGGAAGCTCATTAGAAATAATTAAATATTTGTAGCCCTCAAGAAATATGTATGTGATAAATCACAAAATATACTACTTGGAAAAACACAGTTTATTATTATTAATTATAATATTATTTCAAATATATAAAAAAACCCATTTTAGTAGTTTTCACTGGATATGTTTCAAAATAAAATTTGTAACTTTATAACCCAGAAATGTTAACATTAAAAATGTATGCAGTCACCAGCTAATCAAAAGTTTACTTGTCTATAGCAACCTTTGAGAGCTGTAAATAGTCATATTTGTGTGTGTGTCCCGAGCAATTGTACTCTCTTCCCTGTACTAATTACGCTTCCTGTGTGTTGGACTATGTCCTTTATGAAACAGATTTGGAGAGTAGAGATGAAGGAAAGATAAGGGTAGATGGCAAATCAAAGTCTAAGACTTTGCTGCTGTAATTGAGAAGTCTTGCTCTAAACCTTTCACTTTCGTCTACTGACTTAGGCCTTCATTCAATTCTTATATAGCCTAGATCCTTCCTCATGGCTGCCATAAAGATAAAGAAAATTTGCAACAACAGGGACTTTACCATCTGACGTTTTAGAGACTAAGCAACAATACTTGAGTTCCTTTCGGAGGGTCTGACAAATACAATATTTTACTTAATACTTCATATAGTCATGGTAACCAACATATACCAAAAAAACTTCCAAAACACTGAACAAGATATTAGACAGAAAAAAAGGGCTGTCACCGGAATGCAAACACAAGACATTCTAAGAGAGCAATTAAACAGGTTTCTTTACTGCACTACTTCCTCAGCATTAAACCCTATGACCATAAGCTCATTTTCTCCACACACCCTTTTAATGTATCTTTCCTGAGGAACAGGACTTTGAGGAACATCAAACTTACTCTGCTCGGCTACTCAGAAAGCAAGAAGTTTGGCTAATTTTTATCAAGTAACTTGTGTAAGATTTTCACTTCCTAAGCCACACCATGTAAGTGTGTGCGATCTCTACATACACCCTCTTACATATTTACATAACTGTAATTTTTTACATTTCACATTTTTATAATGTATCTATAGGATAGTAATGTTTCTAAATGTTTAACTTTAATGAGATTTACATTCAAACCATTTGTTTTCATATATTTACTTTCTTTTAATCAAGATTTGGTGCTATACAATGACCTTCTTATATCTGCCTTATTATCTCAGTTGACTGGTACATGACTATATTTGGATTTATGGAATAACGAGATGAATTTTATCAAAGTTCCATTGCATTTGTAAGGCCAAATTCAACAGACAAGAATGAATACTGATTCTTTCGGATTTCCTATCAAAAAATTACTGTCCTAGTGACCATTTTGTTATTGAGAGACCAGAAAGAGTTAATTTGTGTCCGAAAGTGCTTTTTACCTGGGGAGAAGGACTTGGCCTACCAACAGGAAAATAGAAACTATTAAGGTTATAAAGTTCAACAGAAACCTGTTAAAGTGATTTACCTAGGTAGTTACATTTTGATAACACAATTAAACCATTACTTCATCTAGTGTCATAAAACCCTGAATCCCCCAAGCTGAACTCACGAATACCACATATTTCACAAGAACAGGGGAGTTCTACAAGCCAGGGATTTAGGTGCTAAGGTATTTAAGTAAGGTTATATGAATTTTATTTGAAGCTGCAACTTTTCCCATATTATTTTCAAGCAAAGTAAAACTATTAAAAGGTAGAAAATAGTTCCATTTTGAAAACATGTCCTTTCCAATGAATATTTTAGACAGTGCCAGAAAAAGATAAAGTTATTACTAATCATCAAATTAATTCTCTTGTAAAAAAACTTTGCTTCAAATGAGTAAGTTTTACATGTAAAGCAAATTCTCAAATTTAAAAAATTTAATTCAAATTTTGTATATCTATTTTTATTGGAGACTTGCTTACCTTAGTTCTTTTAGCTTGTATTAACAACAGAGGTATCTTTTATGAGATTAATTATAGCTTTGCAAGGCTATAACTGCATGATTCTGGCCACCTACCTTTCTTTCTCTTGATTTCCTTTATCATTTCCATTGTTAATCAAAGCAAGTTCATCTAATAACGATGTAGATTCCTTTGTAAACTTCTCAAAAACCTACGATATGAAAATTTATCAACATATTAAGAATAATCTTAAAAGTTAGTATGTACAAAGGATTTTCAGTTAAGAGCAATAGAATTAGTGAAGCAGGATTGCCTTTCCCTTTCTGGATGTCACTTGGTACCATTCAACCAGTAGAGCACAACAGTGTATAGGAGAAACTAAACCACTTCCTAAAACAAGGAATAGTTTCAAGGAATAGTTTCAATGGATAAGAAATTTTTAGAATTTAAATATATTATGAAATTATTTTTATTGCTCAATCAACAAGTTTATTTTTATTCCTATGTTTTCTTAAAAAACACGTGCACCAAAAACAGTTTTAACTACATAAATGGTATTTGGAAAAGTTTTAACCCTCTAACTTCCAGTTATAGAACATTTCTTTATGTTATTTATGTTATTCTATTACAAATCCACATGGTTACATGTAATGGTTAAATAATTTTATTTTATTTATTTTTCTTTTTTTAATTTTTATTTATTTTTTCTTTTTTAATATATTTTATTGATTATGCTATTACAGTTGTCCCATTTCTCCCCCATCATTCCCCTCTACCCTCTCCCACCCACATTCCCCCCCTTTACTTCATGTTCATGTGTTATAAGTTCTTTAGCTTCTACATTTCCCACACTATTCTTGCCCTCCCCCTGTCTATTTTCTACCCACCATCTATGCTACTTATTCTCTGTACCTTTTCCCCTTCTCTCCTCCTCCCACTCCCATGTTGCTAACCCTCCATATGATCTCCATTTCTGTGGTTCTGTTCCTGTTCTAGCTGTTTGCTTAGTTCGCTTTTCTTTTAGGTGTGGTTCTTAATAGTTGTGAGTTTGCTGTCTTTTCACTGTCCCATTTTTGATATTCTTTTTCTTAGATAAGTCCCTTTAACATTTCATATAATAAGGGCTTGGTGATGATGAGCTCCTTGAACTTGACCTTATCTGAGAAGCGCTTTATCTGTCCTTCCATTCTAAATAACAGCTTTACTGGATAGAGCAATTTTGGATGTAGGCCCCTGCCTTTCAAGACTTCAAATACTTCTTTACAGCCCCTTCTTTCATGGAAGGTCTCTTTTGAGAAATCAGCTGACAGTCTGATGGGAACTCCTTTGTAGGTGACTGTCCCCTTATCCCTTAAATAATTTTAAATACAAGCATATAGCATAAAAATAAATTAATTGTAATTTTAATGTGAGTTTTTAGAATGTTTTCAAAAAGGGATTTGGGCAAGTCTGGTTAAAAAATAAAGTAGACATTCATTTGCCTGATAACATTGTACAAATATGGTGGAAACAGAATTGGTTTTCCATTCTGAAATATCTAAAAGTTAATTATTCTTCAATAAAATCAGCATATAATCCAAACTGAGTTAATATGGAATTTGTTTTTTAGTCCCTAGCAGTTTTGTTAAATAATACTGTATTACACAGAGTAGCCAATTTCAGAAGACTGACAAAGATACATTTTCAGAAATGTAAACCATAACCTGCCAAACTGCTCTCTAATTCAAATTGATGTTTCAATATTTTCTCTGAGAATAGTGTACCAACTAGATTACCTTCCAGGAAATTATGCTACTCTCTTATTCTACTTAAAATATTTACAACTTTGATTAATACTGCTACTAATGACGACAGTAATAGCTAACACTTGTGAATCTGACTCCAGAGTATTTGCCTTCAAGCACTATACCAGTATATGGTATACATCGTATTTCTTCATTTTCATAAACAGGAAAACAATGTTTTAGTTAATTACATTTTAGTTGATTAAAATGATAAAGACCAAAATACATCTTATTTACATGTAATAACATTTTATCTCACTGTAATATACCAACCAGCCTCTTATTTAACCAGTCCATGTGATCATAGGTAAGACTTCCACCAAAATCTTCTGTTAACTGACAAGGTTCTATGTAACGAGTCAATTTATTGGCAGACACTAAAATAACCTTTAAAGTAAAAAGAAAGAGAAAAAGAAGAAAAGAAACATTTAGTAAGCCACTTTTTATGTCTATAAAAGTGATGAGGAGGTAAAATTATGTTAAATTATGGGTTGTTTCCATCATGATGATATACAATTTATTTAATTAATATATTTAATATCAATTCAATGAATTGTGTCTACTGCTAATAAATATGCTATCATTAACTGTTTTTAATAAATACCACATTAAGAAAAACAAACACTAAGTAGTAGCTTGGTGGAAGTATTCTCACAGTTTTATCAATATTAATAATTTCTTGGTAATAAGAATTCCTTTAATAAAGAACAAACTGACAGTGACCAAAGGGGATGGGGAGGAGGATAACAGGGAAAAGAAGGGGAAGGGGCAAGCAATGCAAATAGAGGACTCATGGGCACGGACAATGGGAAGGAACTCACTGTGGGAATAGCGGGGGGTGAGGTAGGGGAGAGCAATGGGGAAAAACGTAGGACAACTGTAACTGAACAATAATAATAAAAGAATCATAAACCATCTACTCTTATAATCTGAATACTTTTATTAACATAATAGTTTATGATGCATCTATGTTGTTGTACTTGCTGCTTTTTTATTGCTAATTAATCAATATGCCATTTTATGAATAAAGCATAATTTATTTTAAAAAATTCCTTTAACACAGTATGTTCAGCAAAGAATTTCCATATGGCCTAAAATTAGCCACTAAAATGATAAGCACAAATGAATAATAAATCTGTACACTAAAATGATAATAAAAAGTACACTGAAATGATAACCACAAATGAATAAATCTAGCAATTGAAAAAATTTGTACTTTATTGTGCTTTTGCATTACACTCTGTAATAAGGAAGTAACAAATCTATCATTTTATTGTAATTTGTGAAAAGCTCCTAAGAAAGAAAAGTCAAGTCAAGGAACTTGTATAAAGGACCCATGGACAAAGATAACCGGGGTGGGTGGGTAGGGGAGGACTCAATGTGCAAGGTGGGGTTTGGTAGGGCAGGGGAAGGTAATGGGGGGAAAATGGGCACAACTGTAATTGAACAATAAAAAATAAATAAATAAAAACTAAACTAAAATAAATTATATGAAGTTTCTCTAACATTCCTTTGATTATATATTAACAAAATATGTCCTGTAATAAGAGTAAAACTGGGATATACTAATAATTTACTTTGAAAATCAGAACTAAAAAGTAGGGAGGTCAGAGAATTCACAATTTTGAAACTTACATATTAAAATGATAATCTTCTTACTCTAAACTTTAAAAGATTTCAAATATAAATTACAGAATCACCTAAGAGACCACTGTAACGCTAAATAAATTTTCAATGAAGATATATAAGGCTAGGGAGTCAATTTATAATATTGTTTACTTTTTTATGTTCATAATTTTTTATAAAAATATTTAAAATAAATATCTGTAAGTCTTTTTAAAAAATCTCCCCAGGGGGAAAAAAAAAAATACCAGGCCCAAACAGTTTGCAAGTTTTAAAAACCAAAGAAGAAATTTTAAGTATCTGAAGTCTTTTATTAACTAGTCATATTGTGAGAGTTTGTATGTATGAGAGTTTGTATGTACGAGATACCCTAGACCTCAAACCAGTTTCAATTCTGGCTCTGCTCCTTACTCGCCCTGAGCTCTCTACAAAGTCCTGTAAAAGCCTCCGAGCCTCAGCTACCTGCTCTAGTAAAATCAGCACATCTGTCCTGATGATCTATACACTACTTTGCTTAGTTTCATGGTCTAAGAGGCTTCATTAAAAAAAATCAAATAATAGATCATTTCAATCTTAAATAAATGTTTTCAGATATAAAGGGCACATCTCTCAACTCATTTTGAGATTAAAAGAACATAGATACCCAAGGACAATTTGAGAAAACACTATGATTTACAAATATTTTTGTTAGTCTACATCAAGTGTTAGCAAGACTGTATGTAGTATAGCAGAAACTTTTTTTTAATCCTCACTCAAGGATATGTTTTCATTTTAAAGAGAGAGGAAATGGGGAAGGAAGTGGGGGTGGGGGGGGAGAGAGAGAGAGAGGTTTGAGAGAGAGACATTGATCAGTTGCCTTCTGTTCTATCCCGACTGGGGACCAAACCCACAACCTATGTGTGTGCCCTGACTGGAGATCGAACCCGCAACCTTTGGTGTATACTCCAACCAAGTGAACCACCCAGCCAAGGCCCAGAACAAATTCTTATACACTGCAAGTGGATATATAAATTAAAATGCCTTTTAAAAAACAATTTGGCCTTATCTTGAAATTTGAAACATTTCTATGACCTATGCCAGGACAATCTGCAAACAAAATCTTATACATGCTTATTAGGAGACATACACAGGAATGTTTATAAAGCATCATTTATAATAGTGAAAGAATGGGAACAACCCAAATATCCATCAACAGAGTAAGTATATTGTTTTTATTCACACCATGGAATAACATTCAGCAGTGAGAATGAATCAACTATATATCTACTACAAGAATATTCATGAATCTTAGATAATAATGAGTGAGAAAAAGCAACTCAGGGAAGACTGAAATTATACCATTTTTATAAAACTAAGTATATTATTTTAGAATACTGTTCCTAAATAATAACTATATAGATATAAAAGAATAAAAAATAAACACTCTCTATTTCCTTCTAAAGATTTTGTCTTTCACATTTAAGTTTTTAATACACAATCAGAATGAGTACATAAACACAAGATGGGTAAATACAAATAATTTAGGTGGTAAGGGATGTGGGATAGGTGAATGGGATCAGAGAGGGACACTCGAGATTATTTCAAGTTATAAATAGTTGGGTTCTTAGGTTAGGTGGTGGGTACTCAAGTGGTTTATTATTATTATTATTAAGCTTCATATACACATTTTTAAAGAATACGTACCAAGTTCCATATTAAAAAACTAAAAACAGAAAAGAATAACGAGAAGAATGAAATGATTTATAGGAGAAACACACTGAGACCTCAAGCTCAGAGTGAGAAAAGGGTACCTCTTTTAAGGCAGCAAGCAAGGAGGTCAGAGAGAGAACAAAGGGAAATCTGGAGGTGGTAAGGACAGGGAAGCTGAGAGCTCATGTGATTCTTTTTTTTTTTCTATTTGAAAAATAAAAGAAATAAGATACAGAACATCAGATTACATTTTTGGTTAGTCTAGTTACAGCAAACTGTATAAAGCTTATCTATACTAAATGACAATTTAATGTTATCTCTAGACAGGAGTGTCAAACTCATGTTCACCGGGGGCCACAGCAGCCTCGTGGTTCAAAGGGCCAAATGTAATTTTAGGACTGTATAAATGTAACTACTCCTTAACTAGGGGCAAGGGGCTAGGCGCTGCCACTGGATAGAAACATGGTTCTGGGCTGGATAAAACAAGGTGGGGGGCAGGTTTCTGCCCACAGGCCTTGTGTTTGCCACCTGTGCTCTAGTATGAGAAGTTTAGTATATTTTACTGTTTTCCTGTTTAAATAATAGTGAGAGCTAATTTAAAATAAACAGAACAAAAGAACACAGAAAATGGTTTTCTTAGTGAAAAACTTCTCAGTGAGAGCTTTTATCCTCTAGCTCCAATGCAGCTTCTTTAGTTCTTAGAGACAGACATGATGTTAAACATTAAACAAGTAAGTGGAGTTAAGCCACAGATACCATTTAGGCTGCCACCAACTCCTTTTGGGATCAAGGCAGATACTTGTACACTGAAAGATTAAACACAATCAGATCCCAGGGAGGGGCTTTTCCTTTCTCTAAAAATGTCTAGCAATCTATCAACTGGATATATACTATCAAAGAAAGTAAGAGATATGTATTTATTCTATGAGGAAAGAAACCACTTGCTGAATTGACCATCAATTCACTTCCAAAAAGATAACATTTTCAAAGCACTCTCTCCCGAAAAAAATGACAATAGAAAACACAATGAAGGTACAACATAGTAAATGGTCTTTCTGCTCTTCAATTGTACCTTATTTGGCACAATATTCTAATTAAAATGCTGTAATAATATCTCTTGAAAAATCCCTCTATCATGTCCCTCACATTATAACTTAACTTTTAATAATGTGCTATTAATTTGTTCAACAATCATTATTTACTGGAAGTTATGTGATATAAAAATAAATAAGGTTCTACAAAGGAAATAAGCTTTCTATTTCTGCAATAATCCAGAGACAGCTGCCTAATGCTTTTATTAAAAGTAGAATAAAGTTTTCTGGTTTGTTTCTAGAATCTTTGTTGAAAATACTCTAAATGAATGTACATGTTGTTGCCCCTTTGGTCGTAATAGCTCAGACGGACAAAGGCTTTGCTAGAATACTCCCAACTGTTTCCAAATTCCTTTTCTGGGTTAAACACCATTATATTATAATGAAAGGATTCCAGGTTTATGCCCCAGCTCTGCCACAAATTCACTAACCTTAACAGAAGTCAACCTAAAGGAATTCACTCCTGGCTTATTTCCTCAATCTGCCAAAGAGAGTAGCTACCTTAAATTATCGACGATGTCTTTGAAAGCTCTGAGAGAACATAATTCTGATGAGCTGTCATCCCGAACATTTAATTTGGGCCATTCTAATATATGACCTGTCTTGCCCAGTGAAGAACACTTGTCACTTTCTACCCAGTCTGGTTAATCTTATTAAACACACACACCCCTTTCTACATTTTGTAGTTCCCTAAATACATAAAATCGTTGGTAACAGATTTCAAGTTTAATAAGTAAAGGGAAAATCTGCATACTCAGTTATTTGTGGCAAAAGTTTATATGCATCTATCTTATAAGCTCTTTTTCCTAAAATTAACATGTATAAATAGTACAGATTCACTTTCTTTTCTGACATAAAATGTATTTGAGAGTATAATAGAAAAGAAAAAAATCACTATCAAGTCCTTTCAAAGGAACAAATACCATGAAATTGTTTTAACGGTAAGCCCTACACAAATACTAGTGTTTCCTTTATTTTATTTATGTTAGAGAGGTTAAGGCAAGACAAACAGCACATACCATTGTTCAACAAGTTTGAAAAGAAAAATATTTACTATTTTGTATTTAATCAAAACATTTGTGAAGGTTTTCTTTAATCTGAAATCAGACTTACAGAAAAGGCTGACTTGTCTCTCTCATGCACCCACGTGTCACTGGAACCCGGGTCCTTTCCTAATGACATATTCCCAAAGAACTGAACCTTCTACTCTCCAGGCACTAGGATGCTGTACTTTTTGTTTTAGTTATGCTAAAACTATGTGCGCAAGATTTGGAATTAAAATGTGTCTTTGAGTGCTTGGTACATATTCATGTGTGTATGTGTGTTTGCTTGTTTCTGTTTGTTGGAGAATGTTTTTCTAAAGGAAAATAACTTTCTGCAAAAACTGGAAAGAAGAACAGACACAGGAGCATGAAGGCAGTCTTGGTCCTGGCTCTAACATTAGTATGGCTTCAGAAAAAGAACAGGATCAGATGTAGCAATAAAAAGAGATAAGAGAACAAAACCATTTAGAATGGTGGCTGGTTATCATTACCAGTAAATAACACTTTTGCTCTCATGAATGACAATAAGGAATGAGAAGGTGAAGATCCTTTCGATTATGAGTCTCCCAATCTGAGGAAAAGACTACTGCCAGGACTGCTTCAAATTTATCATCTCATCAGACAAACTATAGAGACTATCACCTATCCAGCAAAATCTATCAAAACCACAAGGTAAAATGCTGAATAACAGAAAGTACCTGAATATCTGAGTTGCTGAAAAGGAAACTGAATAGGCAGCCAGCTAGTTTGGAGGCAGGAAGGATACCTGAAGAAATATTCAGTTAAGCAATGACAGAATAATACTTAATGGCTAATAAAAAACATTAGAGAAATTAATAGAAGTTCATCAAGAAGAAAAAATTTAGGAAGAGTAATAGGCAAGAAAATGTGAAATCATATGGGAAGAGGCCATTAAAATGAGTGGGTGTTTATCTGATGAACATGTGGACAGCTGGTAATAAATCTTTGTTATGGATTAATTCTATAAGGTAACACATACTTGTTGCTTATAGGAACACCAGTACTCATAACAAAGTTACACTTTGAAAAGCCCAAATGATCCCAAATAACAAGGAAAATAACTTTAAGTAAGCATCTATGTTGAATTCGATTTTACATATACCTCTAAGTATCATTTAATGGCTTGGTGCTGAACTGTCCCTTGAAGTTGACTACGTTTGGTGGTATATTAACCAGCATTTGAAATTACTCTCATTTCATTAAAACATTAGGCTTTTAATAAGTGCCTAGTGCTTATTTACTTGGGAAAATATAGCTGAATCTCTTCAATGCCTAACAAAGTATGTTGACAAAAGAAGCTTTAACACTTGAGTTTTAAAACATCAATCTATGACATCAAATCAAGACAAGTAGGAATTCTATTTTATCCTCTAAGAGTCAAGGTATTACATCCCAATTAATTCATAAAGCATGAGACCCGACTGGGCATTTCTGAGCAGATGCCTACGCTTAAGCAGGACATGACAGGCTCCTCACAAAAGGGATCTTCTCCCTTACTCAGTGTTCTGAGCCACTGCCTCCTGTTCACTTTGCATTCTCCTGGAGCAACATTTCCTTCCTGGCCCTGGCAGGAACAGCTGTCCTCCCTGTCTGAAGTACTCCCTCACCATGGCAACATTCAGGCCTCCAGCTTTCAGCTTTTACTTTCCTCCCTCACTATACTTCTGTTTCTCTTCCTTGGGATGCATTTCCCGTTCAATTATCAGGATAAAAACTTTCTTCATGTAATCCAGCAGCCCAGGCTGCCTTCCCTTACATGCTGGCATACACTCTTCTACGATGTCTACATCAGAGTCAAGTCAACCACGACAAAAGCTGCAACAACAAAGTGAAAAACAAAACAAACACCTGGCTTCTTTCTGCTTAGCGAGTAAAAAGGCAGAAAGAGCACTGCTCCAACCCTTACAAGAACAACAACAAAATAGTGCACATTAATCTGAAACATCACATGTTTTCTTGAATCCACTAGAGAGTTAAGTTCACAGGAAATTCAATTAACCTGACATCTAAGGAAAGACCTGTGTCTTCAAGGACAGATGGAGCTGGAGCACTTTTTTACCCGGGGAAAATGCCAGACATGATACAAATCTGGAAAGAATTCAGCTAAAATTTTGAATGAATTGCTGAAGGCCAAATGTGGGCTAGTGTCAAAGTTACAGACATCGTGGGGGATAGAGACACAACAAGAACTCAAACTCACTTGCAGGCTCTTCTCCACAGACTTCCCAGGGACTCAAGAGAAAGAGTGTATGCCTAGGGGAAGGAAGAAGCAGCTACTAGCGGAAAGGCATGAAGCTGATGCACAGCCTAGATTCTTCAGCCCTTATCAATCCAAGAGAACAAAAACCTTCAGGAACTGAGGTAAAGACGGCAACCTGTGATGACCTGAAGGCAGAAGGAAAGCCCCACTGCAGCTGGAGGAAGGAAAAAGAACCCTTTGTCCTAATGTGGGCAGGAATACACGTATAGCATGAGCCCAGATTACCACAGGACTCCTGAAGTTGGGGAAAGGGCAACATCACTAAGAGGGTCCTGCCCTCTGGACTCACCATCACAGAGCCTGCCTAAGACTGAGGCTTACAGAGGATGTCTCTCTAGTACCAGCAGTCCGCTGCTGAGGGAGAGTCAGCAGTGCAAGGAGTGACCCTCTCTGAGGCACACAGGTGGAAAGGAAAAACCCAGAGCTGAGGGTAGAATACTAACAGTGGGGCAAAAGTAGGTTCATAGATGTTAGTATGAAAAATAATACAATAATTAGTAAATAATAATACAAGAATAAACTCTGTTTTATGGACTCACAACTGTAAACCTATGTTTGCCCCATCCTGTCTTATAAAAGCAAACCCCTCTGGCAAACCAGCCCGCATCTTCAACACACAGTAGCCAGAGGAACTTGAAGCCTGTGATGCACTGAGAAAAATAACGGCAACAATAAAAGCCAAAGCCAACTCAACTCCCGACTAAACTAACCCACCTACCAGCCCTTCTCCTGCCCCACTAAAAGGCCCTGTGTGAAAGACAAGATGCGCCCATGTGCAGCACAAAAACAACTGACCTCCATCTCTACCGTCCTAAACAAGATGTCCAACATACAACAAAAAATAACAAAGCACACAAAAAGCAAGAAAGAACAACCCACTGTCAAGAAACAAAGCAAACAACATAAGGGGAATAAGACAGACCCAGATATCAGAAATATCAGGTAAGCAGTTTAAGATTATTATAACATATGCTAAAGGTTCTCATGGAAAAACTGCAGAACAGATGGGGAATTCAGCAGAGATAGAAACTACAAGAATCAGACAGAAATTTTAGAAAACAAAAACATGGAAACAGAAATGAAATGAGTTTATGCTTCAACAAACTCAACATAGCCGAGGAAACAGTGAACTACAAAATGGATTAATAGAAAATACCCCAAATGAAACATACATGCGTACAGAAAAAATCAAACAGCACACCAATCTGAACAATATTAGGAATCAACTGTGAAGAACCATCTTCACAGTTATAGATCACTCTACCCACAACAGCAAAACACACACTCCTGTCATATGCACAAGGAAATCAAGACAGACTATACAGAGTCAAAAAACAAACTTAAAATTAACAATAACCAAAGTCATGAAATACACATTATCAGATAAAAACTTGACATAACTATTAACTTAAATGTAACACAGATCTAAATGTAAAACCTAAAAATGTAAGAGCAATCTTTGTGATCTGAGGTTAGGCAAACTATTCTCAGCTATGACACAAAAATCCCCATTCATAAAAAAATTTTTTTTAAAAAGCTGGACTTCATCAATGTTAAGATACTGAAAAATGTTGTTAAGATACTGAAAGGCAAACAACAGACTGAGATATAATATTTGCAAATTACATCTTATGAAAGACCTCTATCCAAATACATAAAGAACTCTCAAATTTTAATAACAAAAAAACAAAGACCTTACTTATTTTTTAAAAATGGGCAACAAGTTGAAGAGACACCGCCAAAGAAGGTACATGGATGGTAAAGAAACACTTGAAAATATACTCACATCATTAGTTGTTAAAGAAATGCAAGTTAAAACCAAAATGATACACCTCTACACCCTCACTAGAATAACCATAACTTCAACAAAGAAATAAAAAAAAACTGACAATATCGACAAGAATGGGAATTTCATACTTTGCTGGTGGGAATGCAAAATTATACAGCTGCTTTGAAATTCCACTTTGGAAGTGTTTTATAATGTTAAACATATACGGTCCAGCAATCCCATTCCTAGGTATTTTGCCTCTCAAAATAAAAACTTCACACAAAAGCCTACACACAAATGTTTATAGTGACTTTATTTGTGATCACTAAGAACTGAACACAACTCAATATCCCTCCCCTGGGAATGGATAAACAAACTATGTCATAGCACACAAAGGAATACTGTAACTCAATAATAAGAAAGAACTACCAATACAAGCAACAACTGGATGAACCTCAAATACAAATGCATATGTAAAAAAAGCCAGATTTAAATGCTACCATACTATTATCATTCCACTTATATGACATGCTAGAAAAGGCAAAACTATAGGAACAGAAAACAGATCAGTGGTTGTAAGGGGCTGGAGATGGAAGAAGGAACTGTCTACAAAGGAGCATAATGGAATTTTTGGAGTCACATTTCCTGATTCCTTGATTGTGATGGTGATTATGCACCTCTTGGTGTTTGTCAGAACTTGCAGAACTGTACAATAAAATGGATGAACTTTACTGCATGTAACTTATAACTTAACTTCAAGTAAAGAAAAAAATCACTCATTTTTAAGATATTTCAAGCTATCTCATTTAAGAATTAACTAGGCTTTCTTAAATCTTTCCAACACATCTTAGTGACCTTTACTCCAGACCAAAAACACATTGACATTGACTTTATTGAAAATAAAAATGACATGGTATAGCAAGGTCCAAAATGAGTCTTAATTGTCTGAGTCTTATACACATTCCAAGCCTTTATATTCCATTGGGTAAGGGTTGGTGCCCTGCAATACTCCCACATTTTATTTAACCAATGTAAAGTTTACTATCTATCAACTCTCCGACTAGGAAGTTGGGATTAACAGGTTGTACAAGGGAAATATGAAGATTTGTTTAAATCTGTATTCTAACTTAGGGCTTTTTTTCTGATCTACAATAAGATGTACTTTCATGCAAGGAAAGTGAGAGGGAGAGAGAAATGTCAGTAGGAAAGACCAGACAATGGTGTGCATGTACGCAAACCAGATATTAAAAAATAATTTGCGTATCATATAAAATATGCTCTGATGTCAATCACAAACGTCTAGGGTTTCCCAGTATTACTTAAATGTCCTCGTGGTAATGCAATAATTTTTTTAGTAAAAAGTTTCTATTTATTCTAAGTAGTTAACAAAGAGCAACATAAATGAAAAAAGAAATCATCTGTGGTCTCTAATAAAGAACCATAATCTACTCAAGTATCTGAATTCTGACTATATACTTACTAATCATTGCTTAGGCACTGATTAAGCATTACTTAAGCACCGCTTAGAATACAAAGCTGAAGAAACAATACAATCCCAGCAAAATGCTATTTTTAAAGTATAACACACTTCTGGGTTTTTTTTAATAGACTGTATTTACCTCAAAGCCAAGTCTATCCTTTTCTTTCCAAAAACAAAAATGTGTTACTTTCTTATCCCAGAATTCATCTGGTTTCACCACACAAACAAGGGACACCTCAGCTGGAACAACATTCTATAAAATATAGAAAAATAATTATAAGTTATACATGTAAAATGAATAGTTTATTAAAGTTATAAATTATTAGAAATTCATGATTAGCTCACTATTTAAGAGGTCTATGGAGAAGAATTAAAATAATAAAGTAGAAAAAATGCTGAAAACTTCAAAACATATATGGCAATAAAAGAAATACTTGAAAGACAAGCTGATTTAGAAAAGATTACAAGTAAACAATATACATAGTACATGTGAATTACTTTTGTGTTTTACTGAATCTTTCAAACAGGAATATGTATAGATTAAACTACAAGACAAATTTTAGTTAAAAAAAACTGTTAAATCTGTGACATGAAAATTTTTTTCTAACTCAATTATCTTTGAAAAATTCTTCAAATAACATAAAATCAATTTTCTCACAAAGTAAGTTTCTTATAGGCCATTATACAAAGAAGCCAAAATTCTGTATGATTATTAACTTGAGGAAGAGAACAAAGCTAATCCTTGACAAACACAATTTCACATTTACTAGATATGTCTATTCATTATTACCTAAAAATGGAAATTAACATTTATCGAGTTAATAAATATTCCATGTATATTTTATCAGCAAGCCCCTTAGAATCTACCTTTAAAATACATCTGAAAATTGCCCATTTCTACTACCTACATTTCTAATATCCCAAACTAGTCAGCCTTTGAAATATCCTGTAGCAGACATCCCTGCTTCATGTTTTCTCATGCTCGGAAAAAAATTCAAACCCCTTACGAAGGCCTAGAAGGCTCTGCAAACTCAGGGCCGCAGTGACTCTCAGATCTCCCCTCACACCTCTCCCCTCTGACCTCACTCTTCTACCACAGTGATGCTGACCTTGCTGCTCCTGGAATGCAACAAGTCTGTTCCCACCTCAGGACTCTTCCTTTGATGTTTCCTCTATCTGGAATGTTCTTTGCCCTGCAGTAGGAATCCTCCTTCAGCTCGTTTGAATATTCTACTCAAATATTCCCTCTTCAGAGAACTTCCCTGACCACACTATCTAAAGTAGCACCATCTGACTCAGTCTCCTTTTACCACTGTATTTTTCTTCCTAGTATTTACCACTATCTGATGTTTCATTGTCTAGTAATTTGCCTAACTGCTCATTGTCTAATTCCCCAAGTAGAACACAAGTGTCTTAAATGGCAGGCACTGTATCTATCATGTCACTCCTATGTGCCTGGCATATAGGAGACAATATAGACTTGTTAATAAACGAATTCACATTAACAAATGGATATCATCCTCCCAATTCTAAGGAAGAAAAATTGAGCTTCAGAGAACTGAAGTAACTTATCTAAAATAAGAGTTAAGTGATGGCGCTGTAATGGTAACCAGGCCTGTCTGACTCTAAAGTTCTATCACATCACTTCAAATGTTCTAGACCAGGATCAGTAAGTTATTTCTGAAGATACAGATAAAAAATGTTTTAGGCTTCACAGGCTATATAAGCTCTGTTACACTATTTCTGTTCTGCCCTCATAGTGTACAAGAAGACATAAGCAACATGTAAACAAATGGCTGTGGTTGAATTCCAATAAAACTTCTTTTACGAACTCCAGGGATGAACTGCTGTTCTAGACTATAAAGGGCATAACTTAATAACAATGCCTAATTATATAATTACAATAATAATAATAATATATTTATCAATTAGGGAAAAACAGAAGACCTTTTTATTTAAACATGTCATTGGACACATCACAAATCTAGTGTCCCTTGCAATGACTGGGCTGTGAATAGATAAAAGAAATTCAAAATAAAATCAAAACTTGTATCAGAGGGAATGGGAAGTTTAGGGTAGATGAAGGCTTATTCACATACCAACTTGTAAGATTATTACTTCAAAATTATTAAATATTAAAGCTGTGAGAAAGAAGAGAAACCAAGCCACCCATCTGAGAGAGCATTAGTCATAGGCAGAGCCAGCACTACGTTGTGGGCTTCCAAAACACCAGTAGCTTCTGAAATAAAAGCAATCACTTTGTATGCAGAAACTGTCTGACTAGGAGTAAGCGGCAGACCACTGCAATTTCTAAAAATTTTAACTATTAATAAACCCAGAAGTTGTTAAAATACCTATCAGGAAAGAAATCACAAGAGGGGATTAACTCATCCATTGACCGTTCTCCAAAACTGCCAATGATCAAAGTTCAATTCAAATTCCAACAGCAAGTCCCAGCTCGTCTGTGACATAGTTGAATGGCAGGATGAAAGGAAGAACACAGGTCATAATTCATGGATTCCTCACTCACTAGTTATTTTAACAACTTTTACAGAAAAGAGTTAATCTTCTGGGTTTGGAATATAAAAGTTCTGGGATCATATCTGACAGAATTAAGTTATGGGACACTAATCTGTGCTCCACTAAAAACTGACCCTCACTGGGGAGGCTATGTCCTTTTCACCCCAAGAAGTGATTCTCAACATGAAGGTTCAGGAAACAGTTAAGAATGAGGTAATGGGGACCACCTCGGATACATCACCTGGTAATTATAAACTCTGTAAGGGATAAAGTTCCCATCATGGCTCTTTCCCATTTTCACTACAAGAACCTCACTAAGTTATTTAAAATCTTTCAGCCTCAGTTCACTTTCGGGGATAATAGAACCTGCTTTCCCAAGGTTCTAAGGATAAAATTAAATGAGATAATTCATATAGCAAGCTTAGTATAGTACTCGAACTCTATTAAACTACTACTTATTTCCTAATTCATTTAAAGTTCTTGATTTTTCTTTCAGAATCAGTGATATTTACCTAACTGAATGTTCCTTATCCCATGTAACTGCCAACTTTTATTTCCCCCAAACTGCTCTGCCATCAACTCCCTTCAGTGTATTAGCTTATTTTTGAGCTATCACTAAGTCAGTGTCCCTGCCAGGAATGCTCTTTTCACTTTCATTCATTTAAATTATAGAAGCTCTTTTGTTTCACTCATTTAATTTTTACCTTAATTGTAGCTGTTTATTAAATGCTAATTGGTGAGCTGTGAGAGTCCCTGAAGACACAGCTATTACGTAAATTTCTTCTGGATTAGAAATAAGTAAGACCACCTTGAATCCTGGTGCTTTGTGGAGGAAAGGGAATGACTGAAAACCACCTAGGAAGCTTTTTCAGACTAGACTTACCCAGTCCTACTCCCTACGTGTACTATCAGAATGGGGTCAAGTGGGTTTAATGCAGATAGTACAGCCCGAAAAAGTTCCCAGGTGAGTCTGATAACATCTGCCCTCATACTTTGAGCCTCACTGGCCTACTTGCTTAAGTAACTTAAACATCATGTCATTTTTGATCATTTATAAACCATTAGAATAGGGCTGAAATGTATTTTACTACTTAAAGTCAAACCTACAAGATTAAATTTAATATATCAACCCAATAGTGAGCTGAGCATTTCAGAGTTCAGTCACTGCTGAGAAGCTTGGGCACAGTCCTACAAATGAAATGCATTTGCTATTATCACCTTATTTGTTGTAAAATAAAACCATTTCCTGATAGTCAAAAATAAAATTACCTGTAGCATTAAGACTACTGTTTTCACCACATTCCACTGTGATTTTCTGCCATCCACAATCACGGTAAATCCTCTAGCCTTACACTTTTCACTGAAATGAAACAAAACTACAAAATATTAAAATAAGCTTCATGTTATTCTTCATAATTCTAAATGAAGTTCACATTTTAATTGTATATGGAACATTTAATCTCACTTGGTTTGGTTTACACTGGCAATACAGACTACCCTTTTGAGTTTTCTCAAGCAATTTATTTTTCTCATTTCAGGATATACTGACAATTTACAAGCTAATCTGGCAAGAAAATTACTTTAATAGCAAGGAAAGTCACTTTCTTAAAAAGAGAACATATCAATGCAACACCCAGATGGTCTCACTGCTCTCTCAATTTCTTCATCTATAAAATGGGATCACAGTGAGGTAGGTAACTAATGAATGCAAGCACACATGTACTTCTTGTCTCTTCTTCCTGTCAGAAGTATAAGGTTTGTAAAGTGATAGTGTAAAACAGGTAGAAAATAAAGCAAGCTGTTACTAAACCATTGGATATGGACTTTTTTGTGTGGTTTTTTAGAGAAATGTAATGAGATGAGGTAGCTTTGGTGTTCATAACAATTCAAAGCTTGAATATACCATCTTTTACCACCTCTGCTCTCACTTTTGCACTCTCAGTCACTTGACCAGCAATATATTATCTTGTGTGTTGGAAAATGTGTTATTGCTATATATTATGTTCAATTATTCAAGTATTTACTAACAATTCCCAGAAGCCTACCCTAATAAAATGCAATTATATGAAAAAAACTCCATCATAAAACCAAAACCACACAGCCTTATTATTATTATTGTTTTACTTACAGAAACAACTTGATGCAGGGATCTCAATTGCTCTCCTTCCAATACAGTGGAAGAACTACAGCTTTGCTTAGCAGAGCAAGGATTTGGTAGTGAAACCTCTCTACATTCAAAGTTCTCCCAGTTGTGTACATTATAGGCAAGGTAAACAGCAGACCCTTCCCTGAGATTTAAATCCAACAGTCTAGGGGATTTTACTAATCCTTCCTTACTTCCTGAAAGAATTCACACTAGCCTCAAGAGGATTCTTGGAGAAGAGATGTCCAATTCTATGGAGAAACAATAAGATCACAAGAATGAGGATGATAATGCTAAAGGTTTGTAAGAACAGGTATGCCTACAGGCAAGGAAAGAAACAGAGGTTCAAAAAAAAATGAGAGAAGTGTTCAAAAGGTGAGACAAATTGCATATGTCTATAGAAAAGTCTTGTGCACTAGTGTTCACAGCAGCATAATTCAAAACAGCCAAAAACAGAAACAACCCAAATGTTCATCAACCGATAAATAGAAAACAAAATATGGTAATCCATACAATGCAATATTACTCAACCACGGTATGAAAGGAATGAAGTACTAATACATACTGTAGCATAGATAAACCTTGAAAATATTATGCTAAATGAAAAGCCAGACACAAAAGCCCACGTATGATATGCATCCTTTAAATGAAATGTCCAGAATGGGCAAATCCATAGAGACAGAAAGCAAAATAGTGGCTTCTAAAGGCTGGAAGTGGGGAGAAAAGGAGTGTGACTGCTAATGGGTATAGGGTTTCTTTTTAGGCTCATGAAAATATTCTGGAATTAAACAGTGATGGTCACACAACCTTGTGAATATACTGGAAACAGTTTAATTGCACACTTTTAAAGGGTATGCAAATTTTATGGTATCCAAATTATACTTCAATAATTATATATCTCAGGTGTCGAGATGTTCTGTTTTTGGATTTTGCATTACAAAATGCAGGACTCATTAAACATTGTTGGGTGGGGGAGGAATTATAGCAATATAATGATCATTTCTGGATTAGCAACAATACATAACAGACTTGCTGGGGGAAGAAAATCTGACATCTAATGACTGGCTGTGGGATTGGTTAAGGAGAAAACTGTGGGAGTTCCCCACCAACAAGACATATTGGAAGACCTCTACGACTTAGGGAGGACAAAAGCCCAAGACAGACCAGCTACATAGGGTAGGTGGCTGTTGAATGGTCTTCAAAGAAGTGGTGGCAAGTCAGGGACTTCCAATGCATTGTGGGAATTTGTAAGAGGGAGAGCCAAGACACAGAGACTCCTAGTGGAGGGCACTTCCTAGTTGGGACTAGGGCTAAGAGAAGTGTGTCATTCCCATAATTTGGTATTTTCTTGTCACTGGCATCATTTTCTTGTCACTGGCATCTGTATGTCTTGGATACAGGTTATACAACCATTCTATTACAGAAGTTTTACACAATGCATATATTTCAAAGCACACTCTAAATTAATCTGTACATTAAGACAAAGAAAGTAATGAAGCTTGCAAATACCAAATACCACCTGCAATGACCTTACGGGTAAGAAATTCTCCAAATTTATCTTTCAGGACACACAGAATACCCTTAATCATAATTTTCTCACATTTTACTAAAATGATGAAAATACACACAATCTGAAAAGACACTATCTAAAAACTGCAAGACCAAGTGATCTTTCAACTACTTGAAATGGATAGTTGTTTTTTTTTTTTTAAACTTCATTCCTACAAGTGGAGTGACAGTTTAAACTATTTTTAACAACATACTTAATTTAGAAGTATGTTATGTCCTTTATAAAGGGCATGTTGGAGGAGCTGAAGAAGTGCTATAATAAAAAAAATTCCTAAATTACCATTAACATGTTTATAATTGTATTTTAAGAACAATAACCAAAAGAATCTATTAAAACCCTGCCTCCCTGTCCCTACCCTGTTAAGAGCCTTTCAAAGGTAAGGTGACTGAGTTAAACAGGTAGTAAAAGAGAAGAGGCTCCTTAACAAGCTCACTAACTTTGACTAGTTGCCAATGGATTTCCTGGACTAGCAGCTCTTCACTAACTTCTCTGATTAAAACAAAAGGCTCTTCTCCTCCACTCATAAAGCTCTGGTTATACTTACATAGTGCCATTAATTTCACTTATGCTTTTATTATAATTATCATTTACAATTTATCTTCATTAGATAACATGCTCCCAAAAAGCAAGAATATTATCTTATTGTTATTTTGGCAGCTTCTAGAGCAGTGCGTTAAATACAGAGAGCCTTTAAAAATGTTACATGATTCAATCAAATCACTCCTCAGTCAGAAAGCAACAACTTTCCTTCTCATTCAAAAATGAAGCCCCTACCATGGCCTACAAGGTCCTCTATGATTTGACCCCAGCCGCTCTCTCTAATCACTCTCCCAGAACTCTGTCCTTCTCTCGAACTGCTCCAGCCACACCAGCCTCCTTACTGATCCCACAACACACTGAACCTGCTCCTACCTCAGGGCCTTTGCACTTACTGTTCCCTCTGTCTTAAATGCTCTTCCTTAATGCTCCTTTTCTTTTTCTTTTTCCAAGATTTTATTTATTTTTTAAAGAGAAGGCAAGGGAGGGAGAAGGAAATATCAACGTGAAAGAGAAACCTGACT
Source organism: Glossophaga mutica (assembly GCA_039655065.1). Lineage (NCBI taxonomy): Eukaryota > Metazoa > Chordata > Mammalia > Chiroptera > Phyllostomidae > Glossophaga > Glossophaga mutica. Next base: position 45,695,285 of record CM077306.1, on the reverse strand, counting down.
TTCATATACACCCCAACTGGGCCAGCAACCCAGGAATGTGCCCTGACCAGGAAATGAAATGGTGACTGTTTGCTTTGAGGAACAACTGAGACACACCAGTCAGGGCTCTTAATGCTCTTTCATCAGACATCTGTAGGGCCTCTTCCTGACTTCAATCACATCTGGTAAAATATTATCATTTTGTAAAATATTGACTCACACATCATTACCAAGCCATCCCTCTCTTAACTCTTGTTTTCATAATGCTTGTGAACATCCAATATACTCTGTATTTATTTGTAATATTAGTTTGACCATTAAGAAATAAGGCTGGGTCTGCTATATTCACCCATTTCCTTGGCACCTAGAACAATAAGGAACTCATTCTAGGATCTCATGTATTTACTAACTAACTAAACTCTATGACCCTAAATGTCTGTGTAATTTTTGGCAAGTCATTAAACCTCTGTGTTCTTATGTTTCTTCTGTAACACAAATGAGTTTTTCTATAATTATGAAGAACCAATTTAAAATCCAAATCTGATTTTTAAAAAAAATTTTAATTCAAAACTTGAGAAAAATGGAAAGGTAACTTCTATACATGTCAGATCTCTACAGAATTAAGAATAATCTGGAGACATTTTTCAAAATTCTGATGCCTGGGAGTCCACCTCCATAGATTCTTGTCCAGTTGTTTTGGGGAGGCCTCACCAGACTTCAGCCCCCAAATATTACAATATGGGAGAGGAAGTCGGGGAGGAAAATTTTTGTTTTTGTTTTTGTTGAAGTGAGAGACAGACTCGAGCAAATAGGTAAGTTTAAGTTTTATCAAGAAATATAAAAATCCAAGGACCTTTGGATGAAAATATAAACATTTTTGCATTTTTTAAACTAAAAATGTTTTAAACTTCTAATAGCCTTCACTCAATATATTAAAACCTACAGATTTAGATCTGTATAGTGAAATAGCTAACTTAATAAAAGATGCTTTATATTCTACACATTTCTCTAAATTTTCTCAAGTTGTAATGATAAATACTCAATCTTCATGTTCCTTAAAAGTTAACAGTACATACATTTTGGAAATCTGGATATTATTCAGTGCATCAAGAGCATAAAATGAGTATTTTATCTGCTGTGGTATCATAAATTATTGATTCTAGCATCTTTAATTATAACTTCACTGCTAATAAAAGCAGATAAGATAGCAAAGTATGCTTCAACAACAGCAGGAATCACAAGTAGGTAAATGACATATTGAGATGTAAGAAAAGACACCTTTAGAGTCACCTTGGAATGCTGAGTAGATAGTCTAAGGTGACACTCAGCTCATCCATGTTTGTTTGTTCCAAACATAATGGAATTGTCAGAATGAGACCACTCCGTCTGTCCTTTCCTCCTATTAAAGAAAAAAATGTAAATTTAACATGTAGTAGATATTAAAGCACTAAACAAATAATATATATTGGGATCCAAGTTACTAAAACAATTACAAGTTTAGATACCAGTAAAAATGATCTAATGGCTACTTCTTTTATCTACTATAAATGTTTAGAGTATTTTAGTGAAATTATACAAAATTTAGAAAAAATAAGAGGATAACATTCACCCATGAAATCGCCACTTAAACATAGCAATTATCATTTTGTTTAATTTTCTTCTATTTATTCTGCTTAGTAATGTAATAAACATATCAAGATTCTATTGTGTGTGTAAGCATTTACAAGTAAAATTAAATAAATTTCCAATCAACCTAAAAAAACCTTTAAGCCATGAGAAATAACAGTATGAAATATGGCTGTTTATTTCCCAGGCTCTGTTAAATATATATAAAATATTATAAAAAATGATTGAGAAAATTATAACAGCTATGATAAATGCAGAATATTTCCTACAAAATTTAAGACTTAAAAATATAATTAGAATTTACAAACCAAGTCAAAAGAGCATTTTGTAACAAGGGATGACAAGACGTAACTTTCAAAGGTCAGCTAGGCATTCTTTGTTCATGAGGCAATAAAGAGAAAGCCCTGCCCAGCTGAGAATGGCATAAAGAACCTGGATATAGAAGCCTGGAAAGCCAGCCAGTGGAACTTACATTTCATGTATGTTCAATTCCTCTTCAATTTTCCAGAAGCATTAAAATGTAACCAATACTTTTATACACACATAGCTTGTTTGAAAATACCCCACATGACTGACTAGCCCATCTTCTGACCCTGCTTACACCTGTGGCAATTTTAGAAGCCTAAAAATGAGCAGACACTAAAGGAAACGGTTCTATACAATCTAAAAGGTGTGAGGTGAAAAAATGACTCTTATGAGTCACATGAACATAATTCATGATGTACCAGCCATACATGATCTCCTTTTATTAGGTTAACCATATAAATTACTGATATTCGACAATGTTATTTAACCTCAATAAATGGCAATTTCAAATGGTGCAACTTAATAATGAAGTGACTTTCAATTGCATATGATTTCTGTTTAGAATATGTTTTTTTTTTTTAAATAGATTGTTCCCATAGTTTTTGAATTCTATCCCCTGAATGATTTTGTTGGCCTGAAACGTTTTCTCAATTATTAAAAAAGTTTGAAAATTAAGTATTAATTTAATGGTTAAAATAATTAACGGCCAATAGAGAAGGTCAGGAGGGGGTGAGCTAAGAGATGTTTTATTTTGTGCCTCAAAAAATCCTGAGCTTTATCTCTGCATTAAATCAAATACAAAAAAAAAGTTATCCTATCTGGAATGTAGCATTCTGACCCACTATGAATTGTCTTCAGAGGACAGGTCTAACATTCAGAACTCCATTTAACCTCATGCCCTTAACTTTCACTAACAGACAATGAAATAATCACTGGTATAAACATAAAACAGGACAGAAGCCAAGAGGAAAAAGACTTTCAAAATAGGTAATGTCAACAGAGTCAAATGCTGCCCAGAGACAAATGTCATAAGGAAGCAAAAATGTCAGTGATAAAGATTACGAAAGAATAGTAATAACCACTTTCGGCAACAGTGTGGGCGAACAGGTATTTTGAAACAATATTGTTAGAGGACAATCTGACAAAACCTTACACAAATTTAAATTTAAATTCTTAACACATCCACTTATAGAAATACATACTACTAAACTTGTACAAAATGCACAAACTATGAATAAAAATGTATCTTACAACACCATTCGTATCAGAAAAGAATGCAGAAAATATTAAGTGTTAACTGGTAAAGGAAGGAGTTTCTTTATAAAAAGAAAATGCATGTTAAATAAGGAAACAGCAATACTAGTGGACACTATCTTACTTGTCCTTTATACTACACTAGAAAAACATGCCAATTTACAGAGAGATACAACATGCTTTGGAAAAAAAATGAGCAGCCTTAATATTAAAAAAATTCTGATAGAATCTAAAGAAAGTATGAAAGAAAAAGTGAGATGATATTTAAATAACCCTAAACAGGTATGCACAACACCTATTTTAATCTAAAGCATGTGCTATTTACTCGGTGATCAAAAATTCCAGAAAATCACAACACTCAATGTATCACACCACTGCTCTCACACTGATAAAATATCTCGCAGCTCCTCTCTAACTCTTCTTAGCTGATAGAGACTCTGGGGTAATAAATGAAAGTAAAATCAAGCCTGCAACACAGTGAAAACCATGTAACTGATATTTCAAACTCTTCTGGCACACTGAAACTTTCTCACAAAAGATAGGATACAGGGTACCATAAAAACTTAATTACTCTTATGTTTCAGAAACAATTATTTAGATGTTGTTCAGTCAATTATTCTTAAACCGTATCAATTATTTCATTTTCATATAGGAAGTCAGACATCATGACATCTCCCTTGTAGAGGTTATTTTAACCAAATTACAGGACAGAATAAAAACTGGCCAGCCAAGAAACAACAGTGACAAGCTGGCTTTTGCAGCTCCATTCTCATTAAAAGATATCTCAGAAATACCTCTGAAACAAAACCTTCATAGAAAAATGAAGTGCATTTCTGTCAAACTTATCCCAAAAAAGAAGAGAGTTTAAACAAGTTTATACACCAAACACTTGCAATTTTAAGAAGAAAACATACCTGAAAGGAAGGCTAGCTTTTTCTTCAGAATGGGTAATATTACTGAAGCCTCCATTTTCCTCCAGTGGACTTCCTCACTTCTGAAAACACGAAAAGTTAAATGTCAACCACAAGATGATAATTACTCTGTGAAATATATACTTATGGTGGCTTACATCAGAATTTCCGAATCTCAGCATTACATACATTTTGAGTTGGATTATTTACTCTTTTTTTGTAAGGAGCTGTCCTGTGCATTGTATAATAATACTTAGCAGCACCCCTGGCCTCTATTCACTAAAATACCATGAGCAATCCCCATTCTCAGTCAGGACAACCAAAATGTCTCTAGAATTGTCAAACATCCTCTGGCAGGCAAAGTCACAGCCAGTTGATAATCACTGGCTTAACTGTTTTTCAGAGCAATGCTCTTGGCCAGAACAGTACCTGGGTACATCTCAGTAACTCAATAAACTAAACTGTGGAACAAAACAAAATGAATCAATCAAACAGTAATCATCTCTCTACTGGTCTCCTTATCAACTGTACAGTTTAATTCCAAAAACCTGATTCAGTTCCACCAAAAAATGGCTTTCTCAGATTTCTTGTTTCTGTTTCTCCAAATCATATGGTACTACATCTTTTCCTCAAGTTAACCTCAAGATATGTCTTAATGCACTGTTTCAATTTTTGCCTCACTACTATCTCCATCTTTCCACATTTTCTATTTTTAAATTCTCCAGAGAAAAATATGATTAGCCCAGTTATCTTTTTGTACCACGCTGTAATTCAAAATTCTTGGTTTGGTTTTCTGGTGGCCACTTGGCCAGAGCCAAGGAGTAATGTTTAATACAAAGTGGGACTATCCAAACAGCAAGGGCTGAGGGACAAGACAATTAAAAGGGAGTTTTCAAATGGCAGGCATCTGAAGGCTTGGCCAGCCCCATATATTATCAAAAAAGGATTTCGAGGAGAGCAGGACCTTTAAACAAAACAAGAAAATTCAATGTTCAATTACATTATCCACCTATATTTAATTTCATGTCTGAGAGAGTACTCTGCATCATATTTCATCCCTCCTTCCCGTCACACCTCACACCCACTCACCATCATAATGTATAGTAATAGTTCCTTGGCGTACACCATGAAATTGTACTGTATTTAATGAAACCATACTCTCTTTTTAGAATAGCCTGTTTTTTAAATTGAGATATAACTGACATATAACATTACATTAACGTTTGTATATAGTGAGAAGTGATCACTACAGTAAGTCTACTTAACATCTGTCACCGTATGTAGCCACAAAAATGTATTTTCTTGTGAGTGGACACTTTAGACTTACTCTTAGCAATTTTTAAATATGCAATAGAGTATTATTAACTATAGTCACCAGAAAGCATACTCTCTTGAAATTGTTTCTAGGAGAACAGAAAATGACTCTTCTATATGAAAGCATATTACTAATTCAGCAAATACTTACCATGAACCTACCCACCATTTTAGGCACTGTGCTAGAGCTAGAGCTAAAACCTAGAGTCACAGCCCTTCCCTGGGTTGGTTGGGAGAGGGGTAGAAGGGGAGAAGTAGCCTTTAAGAAAATTCCACATATTAAGGGAAAAAAATGTAGCCAATATTTTTCAGATAATAACTAAGTAAGCAAGACTACTTAAACAAGTACATTATTTTACAGCTTTTGTGTATATAATTTTTAAAAAATGATCACTATTTGTACCTGTATACAAAGAACACACACTGTCAAACTAAATACAATATATTCTTAGTTTTATCCTTGAATATTTGTTTGCAATTTATTCATTCATTTTTGTCCTACAGCAGCGCAAGCAAACATAAAATTAGTAGGAAGTATAAGAGAAAAGCTCATGTTTTACATTAATCTAAAAGCAGTAAAATTTCATGTTTCCAGATCAGTATCTTAACATGAGGAGTCTAAAATTCAGCTCTACAAGAACCAGACAGCTCCAATTCATAGCTATGATCTATTCTCCTGTGATCTGAAAGATTTATAACGATGGTAATAATGATTATGAAAATTAACATTTACTATGTGTTTTACTACAAGGCAAGCATTATACTAAGTGATGTATTTGTATTAATTTATTAAACCTTACAACACTTCTATAAGGTAAGTACTATTATCATCCCCATTTTACAGAGGAGTTAACTGGACTTAGAAAGGTTAAGTCCAGTTGCCTAACATCTCACAGCTAGTAAATGGGGAAGTTAGGATTTACATCCAAGCAATCTGGTTCCAGTAACAATGTTCTCACATTGCACTATCAACTTACCAAAAAAACAGTTCAGAAAATATCCAGTGACATTTGACTAACTGAGCAAGGTGGAACTCTAGACTATATGTAAAATTAAAATATCTAGAAAATACATATATGCATGTGCCACTGCTTTGATTCATGCTAAGGCATCAGCACCTTTGCCGACCATTTCTTTTGTATCATCAGTGCGAATGTCAACACAGTGAAAGGAGCAAAGAATTACTATTAAACTAGTCTGACCTCACAGACCCATGAAAGCTAGAAACAGGTGAACTACTGATCCAGGCTGTCAGTGAGATGCTCACTGACAAAGGAATTATAACCTTGAGGCCGTAATGTAGACAGATACAGGAACAACTTAGTCATAGAAACAGAACTAACTGCTTCCTAACAAGAGTTTTCCTATGGTATGAACACAGACAAATTTTCAACTGCCTTTAAGTCCTTCTTATTTTCTGAGCCTATTTCTCCATCTATCTCATCAGTCCTTTGAGTTATACAATATTCTTCCATTAAATCTGCTTACGTTAGCAAGAGTCCAGTTCTTAGTCGATAGAGAAACTTGATTGGTATAGGAAACAAAACTGCAATTTAGAGTTTAGCAGATCATGTCTGCAGAAGCATTTTAATGCTTCTTTTTAAAAAATAATTAGTTGCCATTTATTCTGAATGAAATGTTCATCAATACACTGAAGTTTTAAGCCTTGCCACATAAAACCCAATTAACCAGCACCTAAGAAATAAGAACACCTGGAATTCCTAAGGTCCCACAAAGCATAAGAAATGACAGTTGTGCCATGTCTGGTGTGATTCAGTTGGTTGGGTGTCATTCTGCAAAGCTAAAGACTGCAGGTTAGATCCCTGGTCAGGGCACACGCCTGGTCAGGGCACACGCCTGGGTTCAGTCCCCAGTCAGTCAGGGTGCATTTGGGAGGCAACCAATAGATGTTTCTCTCTCACACTGCTGTTTCTTTCCCTCTCTTTCTTCCTCCTTTCCCCTATTATCTAGAAATAAATAAATAAAATCTTTAAAAAAAAAGAAAGAAAGAAATGACAGCTGCGGAGTTCTGTGTTATCCGAGCTCTACAAGTTAGGTTATTGACTTTTTTTGCCAGCAAGTGCCAAATTTTTCACTGCTGTGATCGCCATACACTTAGGGCAAAAAAAGAGATATTTTCAGTCTTCAGAAAAACCCTGACAAATTATGATATCCAGAAAATATTTTACATTATATCTGTCTCCTGAGAGAGAGAGAGAGTCACTTTATCCAAATGCTTCACTACTTTACAGAACCACCTCAGGATGGCAAAATACTAAATTTTTCAAAATTCAATAGCTTTTTAAAGGACATCCTGAAAGTAATGACAAAATAACTTAAAATAACAAGAAATAATAGGTGTTTGGGTAAGGAAGCCAAGATCAAATGAACTGATGGATAAATTATGAACAGTCAAGAGATGAAAGCTATAATGTTTACTCTCTATACCTCCCTTCGCTTCTCAAGTCTCTCTTCTATCAATCTCTTTCACTATTGTTATAAAAGAGTTGGTAATGAACAATAGTGATTACTGTACCACTAGTTCCAATTAAATTTAGTTTTTCAAAAGCTACTTGCTTTAGATTTCTTAGTGCAGTCATAAAAAAACAAAACAAAAAATAAATTTGCCTATCTCTGGTTACCTTATATAGCTCATAGTAGTTAAAATAATGTACAAAACACACACACACACACAATAAAAAAATCTTACAAAGTATAACTATCCACTACCATCACCACAATAAAATGTTAACACGTTCTTCTCCAATGGGATAGATACAAGTCATTACTTCTCACAAGAAGAAGTTTATTCAATCTTAAATATATTTGAGTGGCATATATTCACGAACAAGAAACGAAGCCAATGACAGACATTTATCTGATATAAATTAGTGAACAGTAGCAAGAAAAACATATTTTTTAAAAACTTGCCAAGCAGGCTAAGAAATAGGAAAATAAAAAAATTCACAACATGCTTAACAAAAACATGTCTTATTTCATACATACATGGTCATTTAAAATTACTTAAGTCACAATTTATTCACTGTAAAAGACAGAAAACCAGAGTTTGTAGTAGATGAGGTACCTTGGAGACTGGTGAATATAAAGAAAAATGTGCAATCATACTGCCTGATACCCTCAACAAAAACAAAAGACATCAAAGTAAATTAATATCATTTCTAGGTGCAAAATAAACCCTATGCAAAACAGCCTTTTTAGTTAGTGATAGTGAATTCAGAGAACTAGAAGTATAAGAAGACAAAGTTTTAACTGGTATCTGTATCCCTTTTCTTTGAACATCTTTCCAAGATCTTGCAGAGTTAAAAAGAGGAAAACTGGGGTAACCAAATAGTTAAATGGTATCTGTCTCCCCAAGAGCAGGGACCAAGCCTTATTTATTTTTGTATTTATTCACTCACTCATTTAACAAATTGAGTTATATTTGGTAGGTACATTTATTAAGTACCTACTAGATTGAGGCAAGGTTAGGTATAGACATACCTGGTACTGAAAAAAAATATCTGATAAATGGATAAATGAATGAATAAAAAAACAAACAAATGAAACAAAAAGCAAAACACCCTAGGAATCCTAACACTATCACAACTACCTGGATGTCATCGCCTTGTGATGCAATCACTGGCTCACATACGATTTTCCTTAAAAGTAGCTCCTCCCGGCTTCTTTCTACTGGGAAAGCCTCTCACAGACCCAGTAGCTACATAAACTGTTGGATGCTTGAAAAACCAAGCCCATGCATGGATGGTGAGAAGACGGACATCAACGGGTGCTATCAACGGGCAGCCAGTAGAGGGCAGCAGAGGATATGCTGAGCAGCAGAGGATGTGCTGAGCAGTAGGAAAACAATTGCAAGCCTTTTAATCAAGATTGAGTAAATTACAATTCATAAGAGACTGTAACTGATGATATGAGTGGGTGCACTGGAACTCCTCTCTCAGCAAGTATAAATCAACCAGTTTATTTGGAAAATTTAGTTAGGTTCTTCAAAGAACATTTTAACAACCAGTGAAAACCCATTAGCATAGCCTAAGGCTAACTACATCTTCTCTATTAAGTGTACATCATGTAAATGCATAATGGCAATGAATAAAATCAGAATGTGGGCTCCTTGGCCTTGCATTTCCAGAAAAAATATTGTTCTTAAATTCATATTAGAAATCCTTTCCACTGTTTTTATGAAGAGCAACCTTAGAGATTAAAATAAATGAACACACACTCAATATGGCACTTACTAGTACCTAAGTGGGTTCACCACTCAACCTATTCATATATATAAAATTACACACAAAAAATAAAACATTCTTCAACTTCAGTATAATACACCCATAAAGCAGATTAGCAGTTAAAAATTTATGTGAGTTGTTATTGCAGATGCCAGTGTATCATTATTAATCTGGTTTTACAATATTGAGAGTTCTAAATGAAAAGATCAACAATTCTTTTGAACAGATTTTAAATGAAAATGATGAAACAAGGTTAACTTTCACCACAATACAGTAATATACAAAACTAATTCCTCCAAATAAAATTCAAAGCTAAAATATCACTGTATTAATACAATTTTTAGGAGTGGATCAGGACTTGGTTTATTCAATGAGAAAGGATGAAAGGGAAGAAGCCAATGGAAAGAGACTTTGAGCTTTCTATGAAACTATCAATGATTTACCTTGTAAGAAAATTCTACATTAAGCGCGGGCGTGCGAACCAAAAGATCGTGGTTCGATTCCCAGTCAGGGCACATGCCTGGGTTGCCAGGCCAGTTCCCGTCAGGGGACATACAAGAGGCAACCGCACATTGATGTTTCTCTCCCTCTCTCCTTCCCTTCCCCTCTAAAGATAAATAAATAAAATCTAAAAGGAAAAAAAAAAAAAAAGCTTAAAAAAAAAAAAAAAGAAAATTCTACATTAAGAAGTCCAGTAGAACATTAAGTCTTATACTGTATTTAAACTTCAAAAATTCAAAAGTCTAATGGTAATGACAAACTACCACTTAAAAACCCTTTTCAAAAACTACATACTCTCTGATTTCTCTACAGATCGTCTAAATCTTTTGCCTTTTACAAAAACTACAAAATAAGCATCTATCCCTATACCACTCTCCTTGCCCTGCCCCTTCTCAACAGGAGCCACTGAACACTGCTGTTTAGAAAGTCAGAAGCTGAAGGAAGTCAGTTTCTTTTAAGAACTTCCTCACTCCTCTGGCTATTCTACCAGACCATTGGGGATACAAACCTCCATTTTTGAAGATCCAGCTTCAAAAATTCCTTAATTGTATAAGTATTTCAAATCTTTGGCTCTTCTTATGTGTGTTTATTTACTGATAAATCCTCAGAAATTTGGCTACTTCTTCACCAAAATTGGGGCAGCAAAAGGAAAGAGGAATATTGCTTTAGAGAAGTGAATCAGGCTTGTGGAATTCCAGGAAGGTAAAGATATTTGTAGTATCCTCAGCTGTAGAGGATGGCTAGAACTTCATTTGCTGCTAGAGCTCTCTGCTATAAGCTTTCTATCCATAGGGCTTCTTCATCTGAGTCTTGCGCTGAGCTCCAAGAAGCCTGGACCACCACTTCCTTCTCAAGGGCAATTGGATGTATCCAGAGTTCAACTGGCTGGGTAAGTCTCCTTTCATCAACAGAGGAGGAAGCAAATTCAGCCACAGTAACTTTATAAACCCATGCTCTGATTTCTGGATCTCAACCCCTCTTAACCTGCTGTACATGTGTCCTACCCTCCTCTTCATCTCAAAATTTCTCTGGGTCACCACCAAACTCCTCACCTGATCTTTATCCTGGGAAAATAAAAGTATTCTTTCTCTATCCTTAGCAAAGACATATATGCCTTTTATTGAGATGATCTCAGGCTAAGCCCAATATTCCAGACATATAATATAGTCCAATGGATCTGAATATAGGTTCAGATGTATTTATGGAGTTCCTAATATTGGGCTGGCCAAAAAGTTTGTTTTGTTTTTCCCATACAACAGCTCCAGTAGTGTAGTTGTCTTTAACTTCAAAACAATTTTGTCAGATTGTATTGTACCACCTATCATACAAGCATGAACTTAAAAAAAAAATTGGTGAATTTTTGTGCAGCCATTTTAATACTGAAGATGGAAGAAAATAAGCTACATTTTTGGTGTATTATGCTTTATTATTTCAAGAAAGGTAAAAACACAACTGGGACATTAAAAAAAATGATTTGTGCAGTGTATGGAGAAGGTGGTGTGACTCATTGAATGTTTCAAAAGTGGTTTGTGAAGTTTCTTGGTACTACTGACATTTTGACCAAATAATTCTTTGCTTTGGGGCTCTCTTATGCATTAGAAGATGTTTAGTAGTACCCTGGCCTCTACCCACAAGAAGCCAACAGTGGGAGACAGCTGACACACTCAAAATACCCAAATGAATGAAGCTATTGGTGAAAATTAAAAAAAAAATGTGTCTTTTATTTTATGGAAAAAATTAAACGGGTATTTGTATTGGGTTTTGGCCAACCCAATACAAATAACTGGCACACAAATTGATTTTTGGTATCTAATTGTTTATATGTTGTATACCACACATATACAAAACGAGTTCTTTTACTCAAATGAAATAAAATACATGTAACATGAACTGAAATTTTGGCACTAGTAAGTTTTTTGGTATATATGATGTAAATTGTTGTGGACCGTTCAGCCTGGTTTCAGGAGTTGTAACCCTCACCCCATGGTGGGCTGTGTAAGAGCCCAAGGGACCCACTTCATCTGGGTCTGTTCTGTCACAAGGATGTTAGCTACTAAGGAGATAAAGCTTATCTCCCTGGCAGGAGCACTGCTTCTGCTTCATCCATCTCTGGCCCCAATGCTTGGTTGGCAGTCAATGACGGGTAAGACTCCTCATGGGAGGGGCAACCTAAGCCAGACGCGACCACTTGGGAGGCCTCATGGAAGGACTGGGGGGCTGCAGCAAAGAGGATGTGATGTACCCTCGCCCCCCGGCTATTCTGACATAGCCCTGAGTTCTCATTTCCATCTGGAAGATGTCTCCTGCTTCCTAATCCGGCTTAAAGCCTGAAACTGTGGGGGCGAGTGGTGCAGCCCTGTACCGGCCAAGATGGCCCCCTGGGTGATCGGGCATAAGAAAGAATTCCTAAAGTCCTGTGAAACCTGCTTTGCTAAGAGTGCTCTCCCTTAGGTGATAAGTGTCCCAGGAGGAAATGAGTATATCTCCCAAAGTTTGGCAACCCCCTTTCCGGACAGACATTGACTCAGATTAAGCCCTCAGATTTCTTTGAAATGTTAAACCTGTATTCCGGTGTATTGGAACCCAATAAAAGCCTAGTGAGGAAGGGGCTCTGGGTCATTCTCCTCTGAGAGTTTGACCACCTTTCCTCCCCAAGCAGTCATGTCTTGGTAGTTTTTATTTTCATCCATGACGGAGGGATGGGGCTCTGCGGGCAGAGTCCCCCCACATCTGGCACCCAGGACAGGGGCCCCTGCAGTAAATATTTGGTATATAGCAAAGACTACACTAAGGAAAGAAAAAAAAGTACCACAAAAAAAATTTTTTAAGATTTTATTTAACCAAAAAGATGAACAATTGTTCAAGAAGTAGAAATTATATTATTTCTCAGGCAGAAAGAAGCCAGTGGAACATGTAAGTTATTTTCCATCAGACTAAAAGTCCTATTTTTTTTAAAAAAATGTGTATTGTAAATATAACCTTTTTTTACGTAAAACTACAAAAATACTGAACATACTGTAAACCTTTTATTTAGTAACTTAAATGTCATTTCACTATCACATGAAACAAAGTAATATAAGATACATATGGAAACTATTTACAGAATGATCACCTCTTTTTTAGTTGTTTTTTAGAAAGAGAAGGGGGAAGGCAGAGCAAAAGACAGGGAGAGAAATATCAACTGCCTGCCTTCTGTATACTTCCCAACTGGGGACCAGACCAAACTGGGAATCAACCAGCGATGTCTCACTCTGCAAGACAAAGTCCAACCAACTGAGCCACACGAGTCAAGGGATGATAACCTCTTTTTTTATCCCTTATAAGAATGGTTAACGAAAAACAGTATTAAAATAAAAAGAGAACCAACTGTATGGGAAAACATATTTGGAAATGATACCTCAGACAAGGGATTAATCTCCAAAATATATAAAGAACTTACAAGACTCTACTCTAAGAAGACAAGCAACCCAATTAAAAAATGGGCAAAGGATTTAAACAGACACTTCTCCAAGGAGGACATACAGAGGATCCAGAGACACATGAAAAGATGCTCGATATCTCTAGCTATCAGAGAGATGCAAATTAAAACTACAATCAGATACCACTTGACACCAGTCAGAATGGCCTTCATAAACAAAGCAACAAACAGCAAGTGTTGGAGAGGTTGTGGAGAAAAGGGGACCCTAGTGCACTGTTGGTGGGATTGCAGATTGGTACAACCACTATGGAAAACAGTATGGAATTTTCTAAGAAAACTAAAAATGGACATACCTTTTGACCCAGCAATTCCACTGCTTGGATTATATCCTAAGAATCCTGAAACACCAATCCAAAAGAATCTGTGCACCCCTATGTTCATAGCAGCACAATTTACAATAGCCAAGTGCTGGAAGCAACCTAGGTGCCCATCAGTTAATGAATGGATCAAAAAACTGTGGTACATTTACACAATGGAATTCTATGCAGCAGAAAGAAAGAAGGAGCTCCTACCCTTTGCGACAGCATGGAAGGAATTGGAGAGTATCATGCTAAGCGAAATAAGCCAGGCAGTGAAAGACAAATACCATATGATCTCACCTTTAACAGGAAGCTAATCAACAAAACAAACAAACAAGCATAATATAAACAAAGACACTGAATTTGAGATCAGTCTGACAGTGTCCAGAGTGGGAGGGGAGGGAATTTCAGGGGAAAAGGGGAACGGTTTAGAGCAACAAGTATAAAGGACTCATGGACAAAAACTATGGGGGGTGGAAATGGGAGGAAGGTGGGCAGGGCTGGGGTGGTGGGCTGGGGCGGGGTAAAAGACAGAAAACTGTACAATATCAACAATTAAAAAATACTGATTTAAAAAAATAAAATAAAAAAATGGAAAAAAAAAAAAAAAAAAAAGAATGGTTAACGATACTAGCTATCTTTCACAGGCAAAGACCTCCCCCACTGAAAACCCCTATAGGATTCTGCTCCAAAGAGTTGTTCCCCCTGAAAGGCAGTTTAGTGCAGTGGTAAATATAATGGCCTCGGAGCCAAGGTATACCCTGAAGCGGGACATTACTGGCGAGATGGTTTGGGCAATTTATTTCATTTTTTGGGGGGACTGATCACTGAACTGAACTTAGAGGACTGAGGATTAGGTGAGCTAATGTATAGTGTTTAATACACTCCAGGATGGTAAACACTCAATAAATGGCACCTATTATTAGTAGCTAAATGTTTCTTTCCTCACTAATTACTGGTTTAATATTCCACTGAGGTCACAACCAAAGCGTTCCCAGTAAGGCCTTCTTGGTCTAAAACACTAATATGGTCACAACTTTATTATAAGTAATTTAACATATCCTGGCATTTTTTATGTTCCAAGAATGTTATTTTATCCTCAGAACAACATACGATTCTATTAATATCCCCATTTTTTTTTCTATGGTAAAACTGAGGTATAGAGAAGTTAATTAAGCAATTTGTCCAAGGCCATACACAAACTAACAGATTTATAAATCACAGACTTAAAACCTAGGGAGCATCTAGTCAAACTTTTTCATTTCATTGATAAGGAAACTGTCTTAGTCCATTTGGGCTGCTATAACAAAAATACCATAGAATGGGTGGCTTATAAGTAAAAGAAATTTACTTCTCACATTTCTGGAGGCTGGGAAGTCCAAGAACAAGATTCAACGTCTGGTGATTCAATGTCTGAGCTGAGAGCCCACTTCCTGATCCACAGAGGGCCATCTTTTTCCTCACATGGTAGAAGCGGCAAAAGAGCGTTCTGGGGTCTCTTTTATTACAGTGTTAATCAACACTCAAGGCCCCACCTCCAAATACCATCACACTGGGAAATAGTTTTCAACACAAACACTCAATCTAAAATAGAAACTGACATCTAGAGATAGAGACTTACCCTCCTAAGTGAAAGGGTAACAACCTGAAACCTAGGCTCCTGAACCTCTGCACAGTGCTTCTCTTCACTATATTTTGCCATGTACAATGTGCACTTTTTTGCCCAAATTTTTGAGGGAAAAATAAGGATGTGCATTATACATGGGTATCATGATTATACATACCTTGGGCATAATAATCCCATGTACAATGCACACAAAACGTGGGTGCACATTATACACGGCGACACACGGTATGCTGTCACATAATAAAATCAATATTAAAAATATACGAATAGCAGAGAACCATTATTTTATACATTAATAATTTTTAAGTAGAAACTATGTCCCCACAAAAACTAATACACAAATGTTCATAGCAGTGTTATTTACAACATTAACTTAAGACATGGATACAACCCAAATGTTTGTCAATTCTGAATGGATAAACAAATCTGGTATATTCATAAAATGGAATACTATTTGCAATTAAAAAAAGGAATGATAATGGTACAATGTGGATGAACCTTAAAACATTAGACTAAGTGAAATAAGCCAGATACCAAAGGTCACATGTTATATGATTCCATTTACATGAAATAGCCAATATAGGCAAATCCACAGAGACAGAAAGTATTAGTGATTGCCTAGGGCTGAGGATAGGTATGAGGAATGACTGGTAATGGACACAAGAAGTCTTTTCAGGAGTGATGGGAATGTAAAATAAAACTGTGATGCTTCTGTAAATGTACTAAAAATCATTGCATTGTAGGACTACAATGGGTGAATTTTAACGCATGTAAATTTTACCTCAGTAAAACTGTCAAAAATTACTTAATAAACAAAACTGCCCATTTTGTAAACCAGAAAAATCTGGATAAAAATGGCATGTACTTTAAGTATTAAAAACTAAAAGCTAAAAATATGAAAGCAATATGTTCCAGAAAATCTGTAAAATGAATTGCATATGCTGAGCAATTTATTCCCCAATTTCCACTATAATTAAAGCACAATGCTATAAAAGAACTTCAGCTGCAAAGACAAATTTCTTTCATTCTGGATGGGGTAAAACAAACAAACAAAAAGATTAAATTGATTAAATATAATAGGGAAGAAAGGATAATTTAATCAATATTGTTGATAGCATTTTTTTGTTCACAGATGCCCAAACTCTCTATTATTGTAAATAAATTGGTACTAGAAAGGCAATTTAGATTTGCTTTTTGTTTTTAACCTATAGGGAGACTTATAAATAAATCTCTTAGGGTATCTCCAAGTTTTCACACCAACACATAAAGACATCGAAAATTTTATTAAAGGTACTGCTTCTCTTCAACAGTATTATGTTTTAAAACAAATCAAGTTACCTTCTGAGAAAAGTATAAAATGTGCCTTTGAATTTAAAAAAATACTAAGACTGTTCTACATTCCCTAAAAACCAGAGCTTAGAGAGAAGCACTATACGTAAATCACTTTGGAAACATCACGTATACTATAGTAAAAGTGGAATCTCAAATTAGTTGTTTATTTCCTTAAACCTCCAAATAAAAAGAACAATGACTAATATGATTGAGAATGTTCTGTGCACAAAGCAGTATCCTATTCCCTTTACGTGCATTGTTTCATTTATAACTCACAACAATCCCATGAGGTTAAAATTATTGTTGTAGGCATGTAACAGCTGAGGAAACAGGCTCAGTGAGATGAAGAGAGGTTAACCTACTCAAGGTCAAGCAGCTCCTAAGTAGCAAAGCTAGCATATAAACCTAAGGCTGAGTCCAAGACTTTAATTATATTACTCCTCATGCTCCTGTTTAATTGAGTAACCTTTATTATAATGAGTAATAAAGGTCTTTAAAATCTCTAGAATAGCATTATTCACTTTTTAGATATAACACCATTAGGTTATGCTTGTTAAAAAGTGTATGTTATATTTTCATGACATATACTTTTATATTTACAAATGAAATACGTCTGGTATTGTTGTCATTGAAGAGAATGGGGAATATACATCCAATAGTATCGGCCACGTGTTGATAACTGTTGAAAGTTTATCACAGGTCAACAGCGGTTTGTTTTACTGTTTTCTCTATTTTTGTATGTTCGAAAATATCCATGATAAAATTAAGATTATTAGATCTTTAAACACAACAATACTGTAAAAGAAGAGGCTATAATCGTTTTTTGTACCTAGCAATATTTTTATTTCAAAATCGAGAATAGACCATACATAATTTTAAAATATTCACATACTCACTATCATATTCTAAAGTTCTTTATGAAGAGAGATCTCCTCACTATTATATTCCAAAGTCCTTTATAAAGAAAGATCTGAGTATTTAGTCCCTATGTAAGCCCGCAGAGGAGGGGAAGCTAAAAAGAGGTAGGCATGTAGGCAGAATCCCTGTCCTTGCTGTTTGCTGGCACCGGAGGACTTTTGTTCCTTCTTCAGGACTTTTTCACTTTGTGAATAGACTCATTTTCTTGGCAGTCCCCTTCGCACTCTCTATCACTATCACCATATTCTGCTCTTTAAGTACTAAATAACTAAGGCAAGCAAAAGTTTATGTCCACAATATGCATTCACTGTGATGTGTGGCTGGTAAGAAGACCAGACATCTCTTAGATCATGAATCAATTTAAGTATATTGTTTGACCCAGAAAAGAAAGAAGGCCCAAATGTTTTGCGTGTAACACACATTAACACTTAAGAGCACATTCCAAATTTAAAAACAATTTCTTTTACCTATATAGCCAACAGAGCCAAAAAAAGTTATTTCTGAAATTAATGTAGGTATTGACTCAGTCCTTTAAATGTGTCTATTTATTTCACTAGAACAATGCCTGGCACATGACCAATGCACAATAAATATTCGTTAAATAAACTCCTTTCTTATGATCCTGCCAGCTTTTTCACTTAGGTACCACTGGGCAAAATAATTAGGAGGCAGAAGAAAAAGGGAAAAACAAACTTAGATAAATTTAAACTTGAGAAAGCACTATGAATAGAGCATGCATTACTCTGAACAGAGTATTAAATTACACAGTTCAAGGACCTTTACTGTAACATCTTGGGACCTGGCCCATCAGGATCATGAATGAAGAGAGGCACTTTATAAAGCCTTCTTTATACTGAGCCAACTCCAACTTTCGCCTTTTAGAATGCTTTATTTAAATTTACTACATTTATAGTCTACATGAGTTTGCATTATCTGTACTTCAACACTTGAAAAAAGTCACTATTTAGCATGATCATTTTTCCATTTTCTTTTTTTATTTTTCTTTTTTCATATATTTTATTGATTATGCTATTACAGTTGTCCCGTTTCTCCCCCATCATTCCCCCCACCCTGCACACCCTCTCCCACCCACATTCCCCCCTTTAGTTCATGTCCTTGTGTCATAAGTTCTTTAGCTTCTACATTTCCCATACTATTCTTACCCTGCCCCTGTCTATTTTCTACCCACTATCTATGCTACTCATTCTCTGTACCTTCCCCCACCTCCTCCTCCCACGCCCCTGTTGCTAACCCTCCATATGATCTTCATTTCTGTGGTTCTGTTCCTGTTCTAGCTGTTTGCTTAGTTTGCTTTTGTTTTAGGTGTGGTTCTTAATAGCTGTGAGTTTGCTGTCTTTTCATTGTCATATTTTTGATCTTCTTTTTCTTAGATAAGTCCCTTTAACATATCATATAATAAGGGCTTGGTGATGATGAACTACAGCTTCGCTTTTATTGCAGTACTCACCATCACCCTCTCCTCCACCTCACTTTTTCACTTTAATATCTATAAACAGTTCCTAGTTATTTTTTCAGGATTTAGGTAGCTCCTGACTCTAGCACTCATATCTTACTTGGCAGATTATCCTATTCTGCAGAACCCACAAAAGAACCATAGAGGACACTCTAAGATTCCCATCAACAGTCAAAAATAAGTTATTGCTAGCAAGTATTTCTAATAATTGAGGCAATATCATTTCTGTCACCAATACTATATTCCAGAAGACTTGTCAACAGAAATTAGAAAAATATTTTTGTAGTAACATGCAACATACAAAGTCAAATTTTTAATAAAAAACTATAGTGCTTGTTTACACAAAAATAATTTAAGTTTAAAAGGACTTTCTCTAGCTGTGCTGCCTCAGGAACACAGGTGGCAAACACAAGGCCCGCGGGCTGAATCTGGCCCTCCACCTTCCGGCTGGCACCTTGTTTCTACTGGGATCAGCGCCCAAGCTCTCGCTTAACAGTTAAGGAGTAGTTACATTTATACAGTCCTAGAATTACATTCAGCCCTTTGAAGGCAACTGCGGGGCTGATGTGTCCCCTGCACCCCCGCAGGTGAAAATGAGTTTGACACCCCTGCTCTAGAACAAAGCATACCAGTTAAGTAGGAGGCACCAAAGTAACACTTCCTGTTTTTAATGACTTCTGTTTGTGGAGCCCCTGAAAACCTTAAGCGAGTTGCTTTGCCTCTCACCCTAGTTTCAATGCCTTAAGAGGGCCCAGGTGCCATTCTGTGTAGGGAGATATGCCAGAATTCTTACATTAAATCCCCCTTTTAGTTAAGCCCATTACATTGACCTCAAGTCAAAAAACACAGAATGATGTAAGAATTATCATATGTGAAAACTAGTGGCTAAAAATTTTTATGAAAAGTAGGATATTAAGAGAGTCTCAAAATATCTCCCCAAACAATATTTATTAATTACAAAGGAAAAAAGGGTAATTTTAAATTAGGGAAACCTGGAGGACAGCACCATAACCAAGTGATAAAAATTTATACCACAGTGTTACAACAATAGCATGAACCTACAGATACGGTTCACTGATACTGCTGTAGTATTCCAGCCAAAAATGCATATTCTGAATCTAATCAGGAGGAAACACCAGATAAACCCAAATGGTGCAATACTTCTATAAAATAACTGACCTGTATTCTTAAAAAAATGTCGTATCATGAAACACAAAAGGATGTGATCCAGATTAAGGAATAAAGTATGACGAATAAAAGTAACACATGATCCTAGACTAAAGTTTCTCATTTTCTTAAAAGGACATTAGGAAACTTAGTAAAGTTTGAATAAAGGCAATACAGTATTGTATCAATGTTAATTTCCTAAATTTGGTTAATGTACTGTAGTTATATAAGAAAATATACTTGTTTTTAAGAAATGCACACTGAAGTACTCAGGGAAAAAGGGACATAATGCCTACAAATTACTCTCAAATGGTTCAGAAATAATATTTATTACTTTATGAAAAGTAAATATGGTAAAAATTAGCATTTGGCCAATCTGGAGTGAGAATACATGAGAATTCTTTGAATTATTTTTATGACTTCTCTGTTAAGTATGAAATGTTTTCAAAATCTTAAAATTTGGTAAAATTATAGTAGTATTTGATAAGCTTTCCTACATTATCCCCCAATATGTGCATGTACCCACACACACATTATTTTTAAAAAGCCAAAACCCTAAAAGAGACTTTTAAGTTATCCTTTTCCTATTCCCTCTATATATTGTACAATAAATGCCACAGAACTGGCTGACTTTATCCTCTTCACTTTCACAGCACCTCCATTATTGTAATCTCTGATTTTCCTGACTCTCCTTTTCACATACTTGCAAAATTAACCACCTCACTACTCTTAAAATCTTGAATGCTCCTCCATGACCAACTCTTCTGCAAAACTTAAGTCTTTTCCAGATCATGCCTGTGCCTCTCTCTCTACTTCTTGTCTTTTTCATTAGCAAAAAACCAAGTGCAGTCCTCTGAACCTACAATGCTGGTTCATTGTGCTCTGGCTTGTGTTGTTATCTCCGCTCATCTATCTACTCAATGAAATTCCTTGCTCTGAACTTGAGCTTAGCTTCACCTACTCTGTGAAACCTTCCCTCATGTGAAGATGAGTCATCATTCCCTCCCTCCTTAGTGCTCTATTTTATCTTGCACTATCTCTATTACACTTATCATATAGTATAACTATCTCCCTCTCTAAGCTGAATGGGGATTTACTGACAAAACCAAGTCATATTTATTTGTTTTATATTTTTTAATTATTTTATTTTTTCAATTATAGTTCACTTTTAATATTACTTTGTATTGGTTTCTGGTGTACAGCATAGTGGTTGGACAATCAGATACTTTACCAAGTGATCCTACTGATATTTCCAATACCCATCTGGCACCATACATAGTTATCTCAGTATTTATTGACTCTATTCCCTGTGCTGTACCTTACACCCCCATGACAATCTTGTAACAACCAATCTGTACTTTTCAATCCCTTCACCTTTTACGCAGTCTCCCAAGCCCCTCCCATCTGGCAACCACCAGTCTGCTCTCTCTGAGTCTATTTCAATTTTGTTTGTTCATTTGTTCTTTAAGATCCCACATATAAGTGAAATCATATGGTATTTGTCTTCCCCTGACTGACTTATTTCACCTACAGAATACCCTCTAGATCCATCCATGTTGTCACAAACGCTAAGATTTCATTCTTTTTATGGTTGAATATTATTCCATTATATACACACACACACACACATCCATACATACATACCATGGCTTTCCTATCCACTCATCTACTGACGGACACTTGGTTTGTTTCTTTATCTTGCTATTGTAAATAAAGCTGCAATGAACATAGAGGTGTATATATTCTTTCCAATTAGTGGTTTGGGTTTCTTCAGATAATATCCAGAAGTGGACTCACTTGATCATAAGGCAATTCCTTTTTCATCTTTTGAGAAACCTCCATACTGTTTTCCATAGTGGCTGCACCAATTAGCATCCCCACCAAAAGTGTGCAAGGGTTCCCTTTTCTCCACAGTCTCACTAACTCTTGATTTTTTGTGGATATATTGATGATAGACATTCCAACAGGTGTGAGATTATATCTCACTGTGGTTTTAATTTGCATTTCTCTGACAATTAGTGACATTGAGCTTCTTTTCATGTTTGTTGACCATCTGTATGTCCTCTTTGGAGAACTGTCTATTCAGGTCCTCTGCCCATTTTTTACCTGGGTTGTTTGGTTTTTCTGGTGTTGAATAGTATGAGTTTTTATAAATTTTGGATATAAATCCCTTATCAGATATATCATTGGCAAATATCTTCTCCCATTCAGTACGTTGTCTTTTCATTTTGTTGATGGCTTCCTTTGTTGTGCAAAAGCTTTAGTCTGATGTAGTCCCATTTGTTTACTTTGCCTCTTGTTTCTCTTGCTTAAGGAGATATACAATATCAGAAAAAATATTGCTAAGAGAAATGTTAGAGATTTTACTGCCTGTTTTCTTCTAGGAGTTTCATGGTTTCAAGTCTATATTAAAGTCTTTAATCTATTTTGAGCTTATTCTTGTATAGAGTGTAAGAAGGTAGTCTAGTTTCTCTTTTTTTTTCTTTTTTTCCATGTATCTGTCCCAGCACCATTTATTAAATAGACTGTCTTTAACCCTGTTGTAAGTTCTTGACTCCTTTGTCAAATATTAATTGACTATAAAGTCATGGGTTTATTTCTGGGCTCTCTATTCCATTCCGTTGATCCATATCTCTGTTTTTATGCCAGCACCATGCTGTTTTGATCATTATAGCCTTATAATATAATTTGGTATCAAGCAGCATGATACCTCCAAACCTATTCTTCTTTTTCAAGATTGTTGAGGCTATTGAGGGTCTTTTTGGTTCCATATAAACTTTTAGATTATTTGTTCTAGTTCTATGAAATACGTTGTTGGTATTTTGATAGAGATTGCATTGAATCTATAGATTACTTTAGGTAGTACGGACATTTTATTAATTAATTCTTCCACCCATAAACATGGTATATACGCTTCCATTTATTTGTATATTCTTCAATTTCTTTCTTCAGTATCTTATAATATTCCTAGTACAGGTCTTTACCTCCTTGGTTAAATTTATTCCTAGGTATTTTTTTTGATATAATTATAAATAGGATTATTTTCTTAGTTTCCCATTCTGATCAGTGTATAAAAATGCAACCAATTTTTGAATATTAATTTTGTATCCTGCTACTTTACTGAATTAATTTATCAGTTCTAGTAGTTTTTGGTAGATCTTTATCATGTACAATTAATGAATTTTACTTCTTCTTTTCCAATTTGGATGCCTTTTATTTCTTCTTGTCTGAATGCATATTTATTTGTTGAATTACTTAGAATATAACAGGTCCTTAAACACTGTTTATTAACATAAAAATCATACACACATGAGTATATAATATAGGAGAGGATAGAAAAAGGTTAATAAAGCCTCAATATATGTGCTGAAAAGTAAAAGCTAAGAACATTAAAAAATAATTTTAAGACCAATAAACATTTCACAGAGAGGACATGTGCTTTTGCTTATGTTGAGAATATAAGTTAGAATAAGCTCTGGACTTTTTTTTTCTACTCATCCTTGGAAAACAAATAACCCTATATAGTTTTCAATTTCTATTTTCTACAATTTGATGATTAAGGACATTTTGTTGTCTGCAAGCTTTAAAAATCATGAGCTGGGACTAAAATTTATGTAAATGAAATAATACATCAAAAGTAGCTTTACTTTAAAATACATAAGTACAAGAACATTATTTTGGCCAAATTACTTTAAAAGCAGTAATTCCTGATTTATACTCAATTCTGTACAATCAAATCATAGCTTAGTCTTTCTTGACTTAAAACTAGGCCAATTATACAATCTTCTATCAGAAAAACATTTAAAGGAAAACATTACAAGTATCAGACTTGCCCTCTTTTCCAATATATACAATACAGAGATAAATGAAATTACTTTCTAATCTTAAGAAAAAGATCCTTAAATTAGTAATGATATCATAGTCCATATGAAGGCTTCCATGAAGGAAATATGATCACATAAAATATATAAAATCATAATTAGAAATTAGCACTGTTGTAGATGTCTTTGATACCTCCCCCTTCTGGTTCTTCTGATGGCTTTCTGATGATCACTTTGTCTTAAAGACTTTCGGGGGGAACACAGCATGATCTGATCCTTGCTTACCTGGCCCTTCCACATGTTCCTGTCATAGCCTAATTTCCAAGCATAAAGCTTAGCATCTATTAAAAGTGCACACTCCGGAAGGTCAGAAACTGAGTCAATTTTACTTTCTATTGTTATGTCTGTCTCTCCCTGCAAATACCAAGTACAACTAAGCTAGTCTGGAGATATTTTAAGTGGTAAATTTCATTTTCTTTAGGAATAAAGAAAGTGATTATTTTCCAGAATAAGCAATGGTAATCACACATGTGCAAAATATGGCTATACACCTACTTCCTGTAGCATAAAAGGGTAATTTCAAAATCCTTCAATATCTAGGGGTGGAGACAACTCCTACCCCTGCTCACCAGAGACAAAAATCCATGGGAGTTGAAGACTTTAATCTCCTGCCAGGAGGACAGAGATACAAGCATGGCATACAAATATTAAAACGATTCTATAAATAAAATATTAATAAGCCCATATAAAACTACTGACATGATAAAAATGAATGCCTTCTCTTAATCTTCCCTTAAAAATTCTGTAATCATTAAATTCCTTCAAAATTCTTAGGTTTCACAAAAATATTTATTAAAGCACTATACTTACAGTATACACTACATTTAGAAAAAAAAATCTGACAAGTAGTTTGACAATATTCCAGTAACTCTCACCATCATTCATTAAAATTAACTTAATATAACGTATCAGCTCTTCTGAAGAAATCCTCCCAGTCATGCCAATTTCTACATGAAACTAGAAACTTATCACTCAGTAAATAACTAGCTGTAGGAAAAAAGTCTGTCATTTTATAATCCCTTGTGTATCTTGCTTATAAAGGTCATACATAACAAACCAAACTGAGTAAGTGTCCCTAAAATAAAAAAGGAACTAGAGCACCTTATTTCTTCCTCTCAGAGGAAAGACTTTGTTCTCACAAAAGTTAATTGCATTCCTGTTTTTCTTTCTTCTTTGTGTTCTGTTAACTCACCTCTTTTTTTCTTTCTTCTTCCTCTAACTTGCCCTTCTTTCCTTTGCCTTAACAACTTTCATTATTGAAACTGAGTCCTATCAAGCTCTTAAATTAAATACACTACTGAGATGCCAAGTGTCTACCAATTTTATCATAAAACATTAAAGAGCACCGTATTTACTAATCACTACTACTGTCTGACTTCTCTGCTCTAGCAGCAAAGTACCTTCTTACAAGTAGTTAGTATACTGTCTTCTTACTATGTATCTCAGTGCTTGACAAAATATAAATGCTAAATGTCAGGTTAATACTATTAATTTCATAAAACTCTGGTTTCAAGACCTGTATAAGAAAATGTCATTATTATCTGCACTGTTCCTGAAACCATCTTATATTAAAAAAATCAACAGATAATTAAAATAAATTTTTGAAAGGACATAGTAATATTAAGTTGTCTAAGAAATACCATTTTCATAAAATGCTGTGTTCTCTTTGCAAAACAGACTTAATTTTTAAATGTCACCTCAAGTTAACCACAGGGTTTAGCAGGGTCCTGCACAAAAGACGTGAATCATAAAATTACCTCTCCTCTTCTATCAACATTCTTAACTGCCTTAGTATCTGATCTCAGCCAAGTATTAGGGAGAACATCAATAATTATCTGCTTAGATGATTCAAACTACAATATAAATAACTAATAGGGTTAAATATTTTCACAATATACAAAAGCAGGTTAACATAAATGGCATTTTATCAGAAATTATGTTTAAGATAGAATTGTACCATAGTCCAAGTGTTGTTTGTTATTTTTTTAATTTGTATAACCCAATGCACCCACTCCCCTTTCTAACCTTGAAGTTCTTCGGTATTTTGGAAGTAAAACTGGACATAAATCCTAAATTACAAGGTGGCAGTAGTAGTAGCTTGCCTCTCTCCTCAAGACATCTGTCTGGTTAGCTGACTATCCTGTAAGGGAGGAAATATTTGGAATAGAGCTTTTATTTGCCTGTGAGTAAAGACAGTCCAGGATCTGGTAATAATTGTAAAAGTCCATGTTTGTCCTTTCAGCTACCTCTAAGCTTCCCTTTCCCTGCCTTCTAAGTTCTCTACCACCCAAAGTGTATCCTTCACACCTCCCACCCTCAAGAGGCCACTGTCTTCCAGTTTCCCTTACCAAAACAGAAAAGGACTTAAGCAAAGGCTGCACTCAGTAGTTTAAGGCAGCTAGAAGAAATGTTCACATTTTGAGTTGACTTGGTTTGAGGATATAGGAGCTTTGTTTTTTATTTTGCTGAGTCCACTAGGAAAATGCTTTAATCTTGATAATAAGCCTGGGGGAGCTGGGTAAAAAGAGTCAACTAATGTTACTTAAGTTCTCCTTTGCCTTCTCAACTCTTTTACTTTATTACTTGGAAGCTAAGAATCCCAAATCCCAAGGATCCGGATTCCATTTTCATGATGTCCACTTCATTCTCCTGATTTGATATCCCTTTCCTTCTTTCAGAAAGGTGGTCATTTTGTAACTCCTCTCTCCCTCCAACCTCTCGCAATCTGTTTCCTGCCCAGAGCTCTTGTAGCCTCTGGCAGGTGAGTAAAGGAACCATGAATGTCTAGGGAAAAGGGTGCATATAATTCATGAATGGCTAGACTGAGCTTATGGACTCACCCAAACATGAAATTCAAACAAAAGACCATCACCGCTACTACCACCCCTGTGCAGTTGATGTAAAAGATGCAACATCTGTATTTTTTACAGTGTGGTTGGGAAAGGGGGTTGGAAGGGATTAGTTTAGTGATAACAGACATTAATCAGAACACAATACATGATATCAGAAAAAAATTACCGACTGGCAATGATTATACATACTAGAGAAAGCAATGGTAAAGAAAAACTTGAAAAACTATGTTAAAGTTAATTACAATTATATATGTAACTGCTTTTAATTTCTGCCTAATATACAACATAATAAACATGCATATCACATGAAGGATAGGTAAGATTAACTTTCAGGGTTTCTTTTTTTTTAATCTTCGCCAAGGATACTTTTTTTAATTGATTTTTTTTAAGAGGAAGAGTTGGGGGGGGGGGAGAAATACTGATGTGAGAGAGAAACATCTATTGGTTGCCTCCCTACAGGGGACTGAACTGAACCCACAACCGAGGTATGTGCTCTGACCAGAAATCAAACCCACAACCTTTTTGTTGTACGGGACAACATTCCAAACAACTGAGCCAGGGCTCCATTTTATTTTAATGCAACTGCAACCTTCCCTCCCAATGTCCACCCCTGCAGCTTCATTCATTGTTGGCTGAAAACACAAGCTGGTGATCCTCTTAAAACTTTAAAAACAATTACCAAGACACTATGCTGTCATACCAGAAGAGAGGCCAGCAACTTAAGTGTTTCGCTTCTCACACTGTCCATCTTCCAACCATAATACATACTACTTTTAGTTTTTCCCTAGTCCAACTATTCCTTTTCTAGTTACTATAATTATTTCCCCAAAACATTCCTTACTACTTCCCAGCCGATGAAGCACAGCTGCTTTATAATAAGCAGTATCAAAATCTAAACTCTTAAATGGCTCAATGAAAAGATGCTCAAATTAATTCATACCAGAAGACATGCACTAACTGGCAAAGATCAAATATTTTTTTAACACGGATGTAGGAACACAGGTATTACCACATATCCCTGGTGGATATGTAAAATGGTTTATCTATGGGAGGGAAATTTGGCACTATCTATCAAAATTACAAACTCAAGTTACCCATTTTTAGGTCCCATGTGCCTCACCACTGTGTGGAATGATATATACAAAGATATTCATTGCAGGATGTATTGTAAGGACAAAATAACAGTAAACACCTACTTATTATCCCCACTGTACATATGGAGAAACTAAGAGGCCAAATAAGTTTAGGCCAAGATCAAATAACTAGTGTGGAGCCAGGATTTGAACCTAGGTTGGTTCTTTCTTTCTTTCTTTCTTTCTTTCTGAATGAATGAATGAATGAATGAAAGTGGAAGGAGAAACATCAATCTGTTGCTCCATTAACTATCAGGATATACTAAACCATCTAAATATATGTCAATAGGGAAACAATTGAATAAAATATGTTACACCCATCTAAAGGAATATTACATTTTAAAAAAAAAAAAAAAACTCCTTTCATTCCCCTTCCTACTTTGAGGATAGGCTGAACTTATTGAATCACTTCCAAAAATAAAGTATGGAAAAAGAAAAATAGTAATCTTACAGAGGAGAAACCTGGAAAACACTACCTTAACCAAGTGGTTTAAGTTAACATCACAAGTAAGGTCATGCAAATACCAGACACTCCTTTACATGACATGATGAGAAGGGCAACTCAACTCAACTTTGTATATTATTTCCAAAAATCCATAGCCCCATTCTAATAATGAGGAAAACATCAGACAAACACAACTGAGAGATGTTCTATAGAGTATCTGGCCAGGATTCCTCAAAATTAATCAGAAAAGACAAGAAACTGTCAGAGGAGACTAAGGAGATACGAGAACTAAATGCAATGTGTATTCTGGATAGGATCATGGACGGATTCCCATACCCGCTTCTTCACTTTCTCCACCAACTTTATTTCTGCTAAATGCACTGGACACATTTTATTCTAGCTGAATTAATCTAACCGCCAACCCCCCAAAATAACCAGCTTGTTTCCCGAATCCACATCTCACCTGGCAAAACCTGACTCTAAACTTAAAAAGCCACTCACCCACTGGTACTACCCAGCATCCTGTATATTTTGTCTATAACAGGGATGGCAAATATAGGCCATCAATACTCCTACATTCATGACAACATTGCTCAGTGATCACAGTAGCCTTTCCCATTAAATCCATATGATGCCTCCAAATACTTCTTAATGTTATGTTCCACGCAACCATTATCATGTCCTGTTCCTTGAAGCCACCACTATCAATCAAAGCTAACATAGATGGTCTCTACTACATTAATCTGTTTGCCTTGGATTTCACGTATATTTATTTATACACACCCCTATTTTGATCTGAAAAGAACTTATAAGACTTATGAGAATACGAGAACCATGAAAAGCTAATACTTTAAACAATCAAAGCAAAAGAATAAAGAAAACACCAAAATGGTGCCAAGAAAAAGGCTAAAAAAAATGTACAGCATAAACCCTATATGCTCACTCGGGTGTGCCACAAATCTAGCTTTGGCTTTCTAGTAGTCATCACAAAAAGAAAAAACCAGTCCACAGTCCAGGAGCTAAACAGCAAAGTACTAAAAAGGAGAACTATTCTTGGTACTTAAACCAAACAGTAATTTTTGTAAAGCACAATGAACACTAGGATATAGTAGATATACAAAACACACAACTGCAGTTTTCAAAGGGTTGGACTGTTTCTGACAGTATCCATCAGGAGAGACCTATGGCATCTTACCAAAGGCCAATGCAGCTAAAGGGATATTACAAAGAACAAACACAAGCTCAAAAAATCCACTGTGTCCTTTTACTTGGTTTCCTCCTGTATTGCCTCCCTAAGTAAAAATAATCTCTTTGAAGACAGGAACCATGTTTTTTTTTTCCTACCTCTTACATTGAGCCCACCACACTATGTATTCTGCAAAAGAGTAGCCTTCAATACCAGTGAGAACTTCCATAGCACAATTCAAGCTACTGATAAAAATGCCCAAACTAAACATAGGAATCCCCACTCCTACTCAACAGACTAAAAATGATAACTGAAGTCTCAATAGAGAGAATTTCTAAAACTCCTATAGTGTTACTGAAACCATAATTAAATTTGCAATGCCCCGATGGCATTTTTTTTTTGTTTGTTTTGCGTACCACTAGCACAAGGCTTGCAAAAATGCCATATTAATACCACCAAATCTGATCAAATAAAATAAAACCCACAGTTAAAGTGCTGGCAATCCCTATCAAAGGAAAGATAATATCACTATCTTTCAAGAATATAATCAATAGCTCTTTATAAACCAGCTGACAAAAGACAGGTTCATTTTTTAAGTGACTCTGCAAGTCTGCTAGTAAATAATGAATTATAATGCAGATTTTCCCTATTTCTCTCCAAGAGAAACTGTAGTTTTAGTAAATGCTGAACTACCAGAGAGAACAGTACTTCTCAACACACATACATACCATCAAACAAGCTTATATATCCCTTTATGACAACTACCTACCCCCTCTCCTTTACCTGGTCAAATCGGAAATGCAATGAAGACTAATAAATTATTTAAGTAAAGCGGTTATAAGCAACTTAAGTATTTACAAACTTCAATTATTACTCTTAAGCATAGGCATTAGGACACATTAACAATCCTCTATTTGTATTTTAGTAATGGAAATCATTAATAAATAAGTAGTCTAATCCTACAACGGTTCAGGTTTTTTTTTCCCACACAGTCAGTATTTCAGTTTGCAGTATTCTCCCCATATGAAGAGGCACACCCTATCATCCCCAGGAGAGGGTAGTTGTAATGAAAAAAGAACACAGACAGGAAGGACTGGGGAGCAGTGGAGGGAGAAAATCCAATTCCTTTACCTTTGTTTCTTCATCTGTTAAAATGGGAAATGACAATTATCTCTACCCAATGGGATTATTGGAAGGATTAAATGAGACAGGATTTGTAAACTGCCTAATAAATGCATATAAAATAGATCCTCGATAAGTATTAGTTCTCTTGCCCCTTTTTTTATAGGTAAGGAAATGGAAGAAGCTGAGCAGGTGACTTGTCCAAGGCTAATGCCTAGTAAGTGTAAGACACAGGTTAAAACTCTGACTTAGGGCCTAATGTTCTTTCCATTATACCATGCAGCCTTAAAATAGGAGAACCCAACACTTCATGATAATAAGTGTTAGGCACTCATTACATGCAAAGGAAAAAAATTAATGATTTGAATACCTATTAAATGGCCAGGTATTACACTAACATCTTTCCTCCTAACTAGCCTAAAAAGTAAGTGTTTATCCCATTTTACAAACAGGGCTAGTAAGTGTTAATGCAAGCTTAATCCAGGTCTGCTTACTCCAGTATTTTTTCCCCTACTATCCTACCTCAAAAGCATATAGATATTTAAAAATCACTGCCTACAAAAATTAAATTTTAACGGGCCTGGAAATGTTTTCAGATTTTTCCACTTTATTAGCAGAAATCATCCCTATTGTTCCACCATCCTTTCTCCTTAAATTTGTTCTTGGCAGGACAAAACAATTTATAATAATTATGGTGATAAATATATATTTATATGGCATGTTACAGTTTAGTATTACATATTTCTTCATTTTTATCAGATGTAACTACTGAGGTTTTTCATATGTTGTCTCCCATTTCATTTAATATTTTCAAGTTTCCTGTGAGGTAGGGATCATTACCATTTTATAAATAAGACAATGGAAGTTTGAAGAGGGAAACTTGCCTAAGATTATACAACTAGTAAGTGTAGGACTTTGCTGGGGATCTCTCTAAGAGAAAAGCACCTATACTCCTACATCCACTGATTTATTTAATCATTTGCTTTTGTCAACTTATCAGAGCTGAGAGAAGACAGGTGTGTGTGGAAGGATTCCTTCACCAAAAATGTAATACAAAATAAGATAAAAAACTCGTAGAACAATAAAAACAGGAACTATGAGAAAGGTTGTCTAGGATCTCTTCTTTCCCCCAAGGTTGTCAGGTGATTTCTAAAACATGTTTACAAAATAGACATTTTAAACTATTCCAGAGGATAGGGAAAATAAGGAGAACTCCCCAATTCATTCTTAACAGCTGGCTTAATCTTGACACCAAAACCAGGCAAGAATGGCTAACTAATAAGGAAACAAATATTATGCTTATCTTTTCTGACTACAGACACAAAAGCCTTAATATATTTAATTGAAAAACAAAAGATATGTGTAGAATGATTCCATCTGTAAAAGAAAAACATTGTGTAAACATATGTATGTATGTGAGTATAGTTGGATATGTAATGTATATTTGTACATATGTACACAAAAATATAAAGATATAGGTTTGCAAATATAAACCCCGAGCTATTAACAATGATCACCTGGGAGAGGAGTGGTCTTGGAATAAAAGAAGGAAAGAGGACAAGAAGTAAATGAGAGATTTTCAGCTTTAACTCTATATACCCATGTATTATTTGAATTTTATAATTAAAACACAAGGTCTGTCCGGGAAAAGTCCAGCCATTGTTAATATAAGGAGAGCAGTTGGTGCAACATGGATATAACCTGGCAGCCAAGGAAAGTGGACTTGTATGTGCACACCTGAACAATGACGACTTCACTGTACTAGTCAGCAGGGATAGTAGATGCTGTTGAGTGAGCATATGCGCTGTACGGCCTTCGCATTCAAAATGACTGAGCAAGAACAGTAACAAGTAGGCATCAAATTTTGTGTTAAGCTTGAACATTCCTCTGCAGAAAGTATCTGGACAATTCAGAAGGCTGCAGCAATGGGCAAGTGGTGATTGGCAGCTTTATCACAAAATATGCCAGCTCCTACAACATGTGTCATGCCGTTTTTTTGGCAAAACATCAAATCACCCAGGTGACTCAGCCCCCCTACAGCCTAGATCTGGCGCCCTATGGCTTCTTGCTTTTCGCAAAACTAGAATCACCTTTGAAAGGGAAGAGATTTCAGACTATCAATGAGATTTCAGAATACACCAGGGCAGGTGATGGTGAATCCAACAAAGGATTTTGCAGTGTTTTTAACAGTGGAAGAGACAATGGAGAACTCAGTGAGGTATCAAAGTGCCTACTTTGAAGGGGACTGGGGTATCATTGTCCTATGCACAAGGTTTCTTGTATCTTCCTCAATGAATGTCTCTATTTTTCATAGCGTGTGGCTGGATACGTTCTGGACAGACCTTGGTATATCACATTTAACAATTAAAATATATAAATGAATAATACAGCCTAAACATCAATTTGCTGTTATCTCCTCCACCTGTTACAGTAAAAACTAATTCTTTTATTTGCTCATTGGGCATTCATTTATTTAACAAACCTCAGGATACAATGCCTATGTTTGGGCACTGAGTGTATAAGCACCTGTGCCACCAGGTACTTAGAATCTATTTTTTAAAATCCAAGATGGAACAACAGTCACTTCCTTCTGTAAGAAACAATGTTGAGTTCTAAGTCATTCTAATTTTTATGATTTATTACCTTTTAAGTTATATGCCAGGAGTAAAAAAAATTTTTTTTTCTGCCCTAGCTGGTATAGCTCAGTGGATTGAGTGCAGGCCTGTGAACCAAAGGGTCCTGGTTCAATTCCCAGTCTAGGGTACATGTCTGGGTTTCAGGCCAGGTCCCCAGTAGGGGGTGTGCAAGAAGCAACCACAAATTGATGTTTCTCTTTTCTCTCCCTTTCTCCTTCCCTTCCCTGTTCTCTAAAAATAACTAAATAAAATCTTTAAAAAAATTTTTTTTCTGGAATTTAAACTATCATTCTAAAAAAGAGTACCAGATAATTTGTATTGTTATCTCTTTTTTTGCAATTAAAAAATGTATTTGTATTCATTCATGAAACAAAAGTTAGAGTCCCTGCTATGTGCCAGGCACTATGCTGGACAATGGACATACAAAGATTAATATGTAACACATGGACTCTACCTACCCTCTATGGAGTTGAGAATTTTGCATATGCATGGTCCAGGCTAATACATAAAAACTGAAACATATACCCTAGTAATCCTTCAATTCAAAGTGAAACTGGCGAACCACCTGGTTCAAAAATAAAAGTCAACTTCAGCTTAACCTAGAAAATCTTATTATGAAAAATGTGAAATTGTCGTTACTTTAAAATTAAAAGGAATAAATTAGTGAGAAAACAGAGAATATGGAAGCTGTGGGGGAAGAGAAAGCACAATGTCTCAGTGAACAGTGGGTTCTAGGATTAGCTATGCCACTAAGAAGCTGTTACTAGATTTAATTGCTCTGTTTCCCCACAGGATATATGGAAATTACATCTACCTTATTAGGGTAAGGAAAAAAAAGAATTTATTTGAGAAAGCATAACAAAATGTGGTGAATATGAGGCAATGTGGCCACAACACCTGCTTTTTGTTGTTTGATTTTTTATTTATTATGCCCTCACCTTGGCAATGATTAGCCAAGTAAATCTGCAAACACAATTCAACTTCTGTATGCCTCATGAAGTGAAAAGAATGTAGGAAGCAGAGTCAGAAGACCTAAGTTCACAGTCAGACTTTTCCTCTTACTAACTACATAAGGTTAAAAACAAGCAAATTAACCTCTTTGCACATTTCCTAGCAGTAAAATAGAAATAAGCCTATTTTAGAGTATTCTTTCAAAGACTAAGTAAGAGAATACATGTGAAAATATAAATCTAAAAATGATCATAAATCAAAGACATTTTTACAAATAAGATATACAAATGGCCAATAAGAATATTAAAAGATATTTATCATCAGGGCATTAGTGCAAAGCAAATGAAAACCACAATTAGATACCACTTCACACCCACTAGAATGACTATCATTAATATAGACAACATTTTAACAAGTGTTGGAAAAAACAGAACCCTCATACTTTTTTGGTGGGAATATAAAATGGTGCAGCAGCTATGGAAAAGTTTGATAGTTCCTCAAGAAGTTAAACACTCACCGCATGACCAAGTAATACCACTTCTAACCCAAGAGAACTGAAAACGTAATGTTCACAGCAACATTACTCATAACAGTCAAAAAAGTAGAAATGTGGCATATACACACAATGGAATATTATTCAGCATAACAAGGAATGAAATACTGATACATGTGCAATATATATAATACGGAGGAATCCTGAAAGTATTTTGCTAAGTGAAAGACACAAAGGGACACATATTGTATGATTCTGTTTACATGAAATGTCCAGAAAAGGAAAATCTGAATAGAGACAGAAAACAGATTAGCGATTGCTAAGTGCAGGGGAGGAGGAATGGGAATTACAGTTAAAGGGTATAGGAGTGTCTTTTCAGGATGATGAAAATGTTCTTGAATTAAGAGATATGTTCGCCCAACTTTGTGAATATGCTAACACCACTAAATTGTCACTTTAAAAGAGTGGAATCTACTGTATATGAGCTATATCATGATAAAAGAAAATAATTTCAGAAATTTAAGTTTCTACTACTTTTTGTTAGTAAATATGCTACTTTTCTCAGGAAGTTGTTCCTGTTACTTGCAACAGCTACAAAAGCTCTTTGAAATTAGATGTTACACAGATAAATGGTATTTTTAGTGAACTCAAACTACTAATGATGCCAGAGAAACTTTCTACAGATCACATTAATTTGGTATAATTTTATTTCTTCAAAAGAAAATTTTTATTAAGTGTGTTTTCAGAAAGCAAAAAGAGCTTCAAGGAGTCTTTAAGCACATAAAAAAGGTCAAGGTGTAATACTGTCTGCTTTTTAAATTAGTAAACATTTAGCTTTTAGATAAGCCTGTCAAACAAAAACACAAGTAGATGAATTTTGCATCATCTTCTCTACCACCTCACATGTTCTGGATTCTGCTGTCGGCCTTCTAGGTCCATCCATCCATCATCAGCTCCTAATCTCATCCACCAATTAGTCCTTCCAATTATAATTCACAGGGGTTAAAATGCCTGGTAAACTCTTTAAACGCCATCAATTCCATTCCTTAATGTGCGGAAATTTACAGAGTAGGCCCAATTTTTAAGGTTAAATTAAATCTAGATTGTTTGAATAAATATACAGAAAAATTATTCCTTGAATTTGGATGTGCAATCTGTAGAGTTGTGTAATGCTTTTTAAGTTCTTAGGGAATGTTTACATGCCTTTGGTCATGGGGTAAAAAGAAAGTCACCAACTTCTGTCCACACAAAGTATTATGTATAAAAGCTTCCTGGTTCCAGAACAAAGAAGTATTTTATTGCTCAAAGCAAAAGGAAGATATTTTTCTTCTATTTAGTATTGTTATACTGAAATAGCACACCAATGAAACCAGCTAGGTAAGAGCATGACGCAAGGAATGTAAACGAAGATAAAAACTCTTCTTTATTGTGTCCTTCCTTGGGGAAAGAAAAAAGTTTCTCACGCCTAACAAAATAGGATTTGTGAAGCCAAAGAAAACCATGTGGATTAATATTTTCCAACACAGGTGTATTTTGAGTGGCAATTTTAATCTGAAGGTTTCCCAACCTATACTAGGGTGCATGGTGGGTACACTTGGCACAGACAAAACGTGAAGAAAGAGGTGACCTGTCAAACAGCTGCTATCAAGTTACTCCCTCAACAGCGCTTGCAACTTCTCAGTCAGGTCTATGAAGGAGAGGAAGATGTCAAAGCACCATGAGAACCACGGGGGCTGTCACAGCAGCACCAAATCCAAACCGCGCATCCCAGGGTGAAGTCCCACCCGCACCCTCAAAAGCAGGCCAGACCGCGGCTCTTTTCCAGTGTGAGTCCACCTACCATACAAAAAAATAAATACATAACCAGAGATCCTTGCCAACCCTCTCCTTTCCCTTTGTGACTCCTCCGAAGGCTTAAGGGATGTTAACATCCCGCAGGCCCGCGGAAGCCAAGCCTCACTCCGCCAGGGAGGCGTCCAGGAGCCTGGGCGCAGCGCAGGGGCCTCGGGCTAGCGCCCCCCACCCACCGGGCGGGCTGGTCACCCGCCACACAAAGGAGCCGCCGCGGGCGTCGGACGCGGGGACTCGCCCCGGAGGCGTGCGCCACATCTGGTCCCCGCACGCCGGAAAATACGGATTAACGCCTAAACCTGTTGCACGATTCGGGTCCCTTTCACCCAGTAACGAAGAAGGGCGCTCCGGAGGGTAGACGCGAGCGGCCTGGGTTTTGCGGGCCGCAGCCGCACCCGACAGGCGGCGCGGAGGCAGGGACTGCCCGCCTGGCTTCCCACCTCAGGCGCTTTGTCTGCGGCGGCCACGGCAGCGGGGGCTGCGGCAGGGGCAACCAGGCAACAAGGGCGGCGCGGCGGGGTCGCCCCTCCCTCGGCCGCGCGGCCCGTCCCAGGGAAGAAAGCGGGGCCCGCCACCGCCGCCTCCACGCGCCCGCTCCCGCCCCCGCCGCCCGGCCGCAGGGCCTGCGTGCTCCTCCCGCCCGGGCCGCCCAAATCACACGGCGGCCACACTCACCTAGCTGACGCTGGCGACCCGTTGCTCCGAGGCGGTGGGGAGGCCACCGGCACGCGAAGGAGACGCGGGCGGAGGGCGAGGCGGGAGAAGGAGGGCCGGAGCGGCCCGCGCGGCGGAGGCGGAGGCGGCGGGGCTCCAGTCACTCGCGGCAAATCGCGTCTGGCCCCTGCGTGCGTCAAGCAAGGGGCGGCCGCGCGGGCAGCGGGACGACCTCCGAGTACCCGCGGCCCGAGCCGCGTCCGAACGACCCCGCACGCGCCAGGGGAGCGGCTGCGCAAAGACCCCGCCCAGCTTGGGAAGGGGGCGGGGCTGGGAGTCCCACAGGAGCTGGTGGTGGGGGAGGAACGAGGAGGGCGCCTCGACGGACCCTGGGATTCTCACCCAGCGCTCGGGTGGTAGCCCCCAAGCTGGCAAGCAGTGTGGGGGTAGTGGAAGGAGCACTGTATCGACAGTGAGGAAACCTAGGCTTAGGAAGGACTCGTCTACCTGACACCTTGGCATTTGTTTTTTTTCCGCATCGTGAAATATGTAGTAGGTTCCAGACTGTGGTGTGTAATTTTTCAAAATTCTAACATTGCCATTCTCCGTTTGTTGGGATTCAGGAAATGCCCAGAGATAATGGTTCCCCCCTGCCCACACCGCCCCCCACGCACCCTAGTCCGTGATGTGGCTGAAGGATGAAGGCCGCTGGGAGAATTTGGCGGGGAATTTGTAGTGAGGAAGGGCTGAATTCATGGCATTTGTATTTCCTTGAAGATGTTTCCACTGCACAGTCCAAAATCACCCTCTGACAATGGCTACTTCCCCATCTCCACCAGCCTTGGTTTTTCTCTCCAAATGTACTGACTTCGGAGTCTTTATTCTTCTAATTTTATTGCGCAAATCATTTTTATGTCATTTCCTGGTTTCGCTTCAAAAGAATCATCAACTAATACAGACACAGGGCAGCCGTGTGTTCCCATTCCCAGGCGTTCCATATTACTCACTCTGCTACTCAGTTCACCATCACCTAATTTTATGGATAAAATCTTGCCCTTCTAACAACCAGGCAACTAAATTTCTCTCTTCTAAATTTCTCTGATTTAAAATCCCATGGATGAATCCTTCTTAATTCTGTGACTAATAATCTGTCTCCACTACTTCAGCCTCTTTGCCACTCTTTAGATCAAGCCTTTTTTCTTTCACTTCTGCTTCTGTTTTAAATGACTGCCAGAGAATGCTCCAAAAATACAGAGATTCCTTGAAAATTTTTCGGAGGCTCTCCACCTGGACAATCAGGATCAACTTAATTAT
Organism: Glossophaga mutica; assembly: GCA_039655065.1. Taxonomy (NCBI): domain Eukaryota; kingdom Metazoa; phylum Chordata; class Mammalia; order Chiroptera; family Phyllostomidae; genus Glossophaga; species Glossophaga mutica. Next base: position 45,656,337 of record CM077306.1, on the reverse strand, counting down.
GATAGTATACAAGGCCTTTTATGATCTGAACCCTACACCACTTCAGCTTCAGCTCCAACTCCTATCACATGTCACAAACAGATTCAACAGGCTCTGTCTCTGTGCCTTGGTAATATTTTCCCTTGTCTGAAATCCATCCCTCATTTAACCGGGTGAACCTCCTACTGTCTTTCAAGACAATAAAGATAATGCATCATTTTCTCTTTGTAATCTTCCCTGACTTGCAGTCCCTTCACCACACCCACAACCTCACCCTACACATTTATGCTGAATCAAATACTCTCTTTTCTGCTTTCATAGAAACTTTTCTCTATTCTCTATGATAATCATTAACACTCTTTTTGCCCATTGCTTTGCCTGGTGGTCTTTTCTTAAGACTGTGAGTTACTTAAAAGGATAGAGATTTTTGTTTACTTCATTTTTGGCTCCCAGACAGAGCACACTGCTCAGCACTGAGAAAGTTCTCTTAAGTATTTGTTGAAGTGTTGATGCCATTATTCATTTCAACAAATACATGTTGAGCATCTACTCAACAAGAGGGAAATACAGTATAATCCATAGTCCCTGCCTTCCTTAGCCTTCCTCAATATTCTGTTCTCCTTTACTAGGTAGCATTCTCTGCTTATCATTTTAAACCCTCTCTACTACCACTCACATTCTTTGCTTGTTTTAATAAAGCAAGAGCATGCCAAATAATTCATATTAGGAATTCACAAAACATCCCTGCCCTTCCTCTTTCCATACCCTCTAATTCCACATTCTATTACCCAGTTATTAGATAAGGGTAACTGCTGCAACAGAAAAAAAAAAAAACATTAGATTGCAAATGCAGAGAACAAAGTTGGGGTGTTTTATCTTCTAATAACTACAGCATACACATAGCTCAATCAACTTAAATTCACTAGATTACTTCTGGAGGTCCTTTGGCTTTATGGTTAGCATTCATTTTTAATATTTTGATTAATAAGGTATATACATAAATTGGGGGACTACCAGATCCTGGCAAAACAGTTGTTAAGCATATGATTAATCTCCAAGTGATAGGGAATCACTCATTACCTCACAATAGTATTCATCTAGGAACAGTCCTGTTCATTGCTTCACTGAACTGAAATATGTCTCACTATAAATTGGATAGGTAGGTATGGTATTGGTAGAAACACCACTGGATTTAAACACAAGGTGGTGTGTTTTATAACTTCCCAGCTATGTGATCGTGGACAAGTGCAAAACATCTCCAAGTATGAGTTTGCTCAACTCTAAGAGGGAAAATTTAGTCCCTTTTAGTCTCTATGTCATTTAATTCTGCTCTGATCTTGATTATTACCTTCTTTCTACTCACTCTGGGCTTTGTTTATTATCATTTCTCTAGTTCTTTTTGATGTAGGGTTATGTTGCTTCTTTGAGATGTTTCTGTCTTCTTTAGGTAGGCCTGTATTGCTATGAATTTCCCTCTCAGGACTGCCTTTACTGTGTTCCATAGGTTTTGGGTTGTTTTATGTTCATTTTCATTTGTTTCCAGGTACTTTCTTTTTCTTCCTTGATCTCATTGTTAACCCCTTCATTATTTAATAACATGTTATTCAGTTTCCATGCATTTGAATGTTTTTGAATTTTTTCCTTGAGCTTGGTTGCTAGTTTCTAGCCATTATGATTTGAGAAGATGCTCAATATGATTTCAGTTTTTTTGAACTTCTTGAGGCTTGTTTTGTGTCCTACTATGTGGTCTATCTTTGAAATTTATTCATGTGTTTTGAAAAGAATGTATATTTTGCTTCTTTGGGGTGAAATGCTCTATAAATATCAATTAAGTCCATTTGATCTAGGGTATCATTCAATGCCACAATATCCTTGTTGATTTTTTGTTTGGACAATCTATCCATTGTTGACAGTGGAGTTTTAAAATCCCCTACGATAAGATAATTCAAAGGATCAATAAATCCAGGAGCTGGTTCTTTGAAAAGATAAACAAAATTGGCAAATCATTAACCAGATTCATCAGGGAAAAAGAAAAAAAGAGAGGACCCAAATAAATAAAATCAGAAACAAAAGAGGAGAAGTAACAACCCATACCACAGAAATACAAAGAATTGTAAAACATTACTGTAGACAACTATATACCAAGAAATTGGACAACCTGGGTGAATTGGATAAATTTCTAGAAATATACAATCTTCCAAAACTGAATTAAGAAGAAGGAGAAAGCATGAATAGACCAATTAACAACTAGTAAAATCAAGAAGTAATCAAAAAACTTCCAGCACCTAAAAGTTCTAGACCAGATGGCTTTGCAGGCGAATTTTACCAAACGCTCAAAGGAGAACTAACTCCTATCCTTCTCAAACCTTTCCAAAAAATTCAAGAAGAGGGAAGACTCCTAAACTCTTTTCATGAGGTCAGTAAAGCCAGGTAAAGATGCAACAAAGAAAGAAAGTTACAGGCCAATATCTCTGATGAACATAGGTGCTAAACTCTTCATCAAAATATTGGCAATGTGGATCCAGCAATACATTAAAAAGATCATACACAATGATCAAATGGGATTTATTCCAGGGATGCAGGAATGGTACAATATTTGCAAATCAATAAACATAATATACCACATAACAAAATGAAGGACATGGTCATATCAATAGATGCTGAAAAAGCATTTGCTAAAATCCAGCACCAATTTATGATAAAAACACTCAGCAAAGTGGGAGTAGAGGAAGCATATCTCAACATAATAAAGGCCACATACAAGAAACCTACTGCCAATATCATACTCAATGGCAAAAACTAGAAGCATTTTCCTTAAGGTTAGGAACAAGACAAATGTGTCTACTTTCACCCCTCTTATTCAACATAGTACTGGAAGTTCTAGCCACAGCAATCAGACAAGAAAATGAAAAAGCCATCCAGCCAAGGCTGGTGTGGCTCAGTAGACTGAGCATTGGACTGAGAAGCAAGGGGTCACCAGTTCAATTCCCAGTCGGGGCACATGCCTGGGTTTCTGGCCAAGTCCACTGTAGGAGACACGCAAGAGGCAACCAAACATTGATGTTTCTCTCCCTCTCTTTCTCTCTCCCTTCCCCTATCTCTCAAATAAATAAATAAATAAAACCTTTCAAAAAGGAAATAAAAGCCATCCAAATTAGAAAGGTAGAAGTAAAACTCTCGTATTTGCAGACAACATGATAGTGTACATAGAAAATCCTATAGTCTCCTCCAAAAACTACTCAACCTAATAAGTGAATTTGGCAAAGTAGCAGGATACAATATCAATATTCAGAAATCAATGGCATTTTTGTACACCAACAGTGAACTATCAGAAGCAGAAACTAGGAAAAAATCCCATTCATTGTAGCAACAAGAAGAATAAAGTATCTAGGAATAAACTTAACTAAGGAAGTAAAAGGCCTATACTTGAAAAACTATAGGACACTGAAGAAAGAAATTGGGGAAGCAACAAATAAATGGAAGCATATACCATGTTCATGGATTGGAAGAATTACCATCATTAAAATGTCCATACTACCCAAAGCAATCTACAGATTTAACACAATTCCTATTAAAATACCAATGGCATATTTCACTGATATAGAACAAATGCTCCAAAAAATTATATGGAACCAAAAAAAAAGACCATGAATAGCCTCAGCAATCTTGAGAAAGAAGAATAAAGTTGGAGGGATAACAATACCAGATATAAAATTATACTACAAGGCCACTGTAATCAAAACAGTCTGGTACTGGCATAGGACAGACACATAGATCAATGGAACAGAATAGAGAACCCAGAAATAAATAGTAATTGACCATGTCGCTATGGTCAATTACTATTTGACAAAGAGACCATGAGCTTACAATGGAGTAAAAAGTCTCTTCAATAAACAGTATTGGGAGAACTGGACTGGTACATGCAAGAAAATGAAACTAGACCACCAACTTACACCATACACCAGAAGAAACTCAAAATGGATGAATAAAACTGTAAGTCGTGATAACATAAAAGTCCTAGCAGAAAACATAGGCAATAAAATTTCAGACAGCTCACATAGCAATATTTTTGCTGGTATACCTCCTAGGGCAAGGGATATAAAAGAAGAAATAAACAAATGAGACTATATCAAATTTAAAAACTTCTGCATGGATAAAGAAACCATCATCAAAACGAAGAGGTAACCAACCAAATGGGAGAACATATTTGCCAATGATACATGAAACAAGGGTTTAATCTCCAAAATATGAAGAGCTCATACGACTCAACACCAGGAAGATAAACAATCCAATTTTAAAAATGGGCAAAATACCTTAATAGACACTTCTCCAAAAAGAACATAGAGAGGGCCCATAGATATATGAAAAGATGCTCAACATCACTGACCATCAGAGAAATGCAAATTAAAACCACAATGAGCTATCACCTCCCTCCTATCAGAATGGCTACCATTAATAAATCAATAAACAACAAATGCTGGCAAGGTTGTGGCAAAAAAAAGGAGCGCTAGTAGACTGTTGGTGGGAATGCAGACAGACTGATGCAGTCACTGTGGAAAACAGCATGGAATTTCCTCAAAAAATTAAAAATGGAACTTCCTTTCGAACCAATGATTCCACTGCTGGGAATATACCCCTAAGAATCCTGGAATACCAATTCAAAAGAACCTATGCATCTCAATATTCATAGCAGTGCTATTTACAATAGCCAAGCGCTGGAAACAGCCCAAGTGCCCATTGGTAAATGAGTGGATTAAAAAACCATGGTACAGCCCTGGCTGGTGTAGCTCAGTGGATTGAGCGCGGGCCTGCAAACCAGGGGATCGCGGTTCGATTCCCAGTCAGGGCACATGCCTGGGTTGCAGGCCAGTTCCCGGCAGGGGACACACGAGAGGCAACCATACATTGATATTTCTCTCCCTCTCCTTCTCTCCTACCCTTCCCCTCTAAAAGATAAATAAATAATAAATTTAAAAAATCTTAAAAAAAAAAAAACCATGGTACATTTACACAATGGAATACTATGCAGCAGAAAGAAAGAAGGAGCTCCTACCCTTTGTGTCAGCACAGATGGAAGAGAATACACTAAGTGAAATAAGCCAGTGGGTGAAAGACAAATACCATTTGATCTCACTTATTAGAGGAACAAAGTAAACTAATGAGCAAAATAGAACCAGAGACATGGAAACATGGAACAAACTGACAGCACCCAAAGGGGAGGAGGGAGCGGGGAATAGTGGAAAGAAGGGGTAGAGACTGGTCAGAGAACATGTATGAATGACCCATGGACATGCAGTCAATAGGGATTGACCGTGGGAGTGAGAGCAGGGGAGGTGGGTTGGTCAGAGGAATGCAAAGGGGGGAAAATTGAGACAACTGTAATAGAGTAACAATAAAAAAAGAAAAAAGAAAGGGGGGGAGATAATAACAGGAATTTAAATCATTATTATAAATATGAGTACAATGTATATTAAGGTGACCAGTGAATCTGAAGCTAGTACTAATGTGTATTGAGTACAGAACAGCCCAATTCCCCTTCTGTACATAATCCTGAAACATACGAAGTTAGCAACCATAGCATGTACCCTCTGAAACAACCTTTCACTTAAATACCCCACTTATCTCCTCCACTCTCATCTAACCCTAATGCCTCTTCAAATGTGGCATCTAGAACTGACTCCAATATTCCAGGCAGAAAGAGAGGAGTAGAGAAGTATAGTTTTCTGCACTCTTAGAATGATATTTTAAAATTCAGTTTGGTTAATATTTTTACCCCATGCTATTTATAAACATTATGTTTTGGCCAACTAAAAACAAACAAAAATACCACCCTAAATATTCTTTAAGTCTCTAAGAGGCATGCAGCTATAAAACCCTATCTTCTCCAATTTGTATTTGTGCGATTTGTATTTGGAGACTGAGTGCAGATCTTTGCATTTACCCTTCTTAAATACTATTTTGGAAGTTATGTCCCAGGAGCCCCTGCCAAATGAAATCAGAATAACAAGTTTCTAAATTTCTAATTACTCCCCTGCAGCTTCTCTTAGGCTCTTTATTAAATGCCACATTTAAATATCATCTAAAATTACATAACTTCTCACACTCATTTTTATAACAAGTTAATATTTGAAAACACCTTTTATGTGCATGTGTTTCTCATACATTGTTTCCTGGAACTTCTGAAGAACTCACTGAGCTAAGACAAACAGGTATTATAATTCCATTTTCCTGAAACTCAGGAGGGTTAGGTAATTTACTGAACACTCACTCTATTTCAAAACCAGCTTTTTGGAGAAACTGCTTCACACAGCCCCTGATTAAGGGGTGGCCCCAAGCAGTACTCTTCTGTGCTGTGTAATCCCAGAATCACTGCTGATAACTCTGGAAGGGCACCTGACCTATAAATAGCCAAGTCATACTCATTCAGAAATAACCTGGGAAAAAGCTCAATCCCAAAACACTAGTCCAATCAGACAATCAACTGGGGAAGCTGAGTCCAAAAGGAGGCACAGAGAGTGATGGCCTTGGGTGAGAAGGGCCCTAGGCATCACCAATGAGCAGGCGCTAATATTAGCCAATGACTAAGCAGAAAACATCCTTTTGCACATCCATTTACTCATTCATTCAACAAATATTTATTAAACATCTTCTCTGGTTTAGTGCTGGGATATAGCATAGACAAAACACACAAAAATTATGCTTCATAGATCTTTCATTCTGGTGGATGAGACAGCCAATAAGCAATAAATAAGTCAAACAGTATATTAGAAGGTGATAAGTAGTGGATAAGTATAATGCAGGAAAGGGGACTGGAAAGTGCCAAGGGAATGGAGAACAATTTTTAATAATAGGAACATGGAAGACCTCAGTGAGAAGGTGACACTTGAGCTAAGGCTTTAATAAGGAGATGAGGCAGTGAGTCTGTGGTCAAAAAAAGACACATATAGTAGAACCTGAGGGAGCCAAATGGTAGTGGGCTAATCATGAAGCAGACACCAAGAGAACAGCAAAGTCAGACAACGTCTAGAGCAGGGGATTCAAAATCTAGCTGGGAGCTTTTTAGAAACAAAGTCCTCCCAGTAGTTGCCCAAATGTACTACACAAGAATCCTTGACAATGCAGTCTCAAAATCTACATTTTTAAAATACTCCCCAGGTGATTGAGATGTTCCAGCAGCATGAGAACCCCTGATCTAAAGGAAAGATCCACAGATTTTTCCTGATGCCTTGGGTTCTGAACATCCAAACTGAATCTGCATCCCTTCCTCCTAGGAGGCTCGGTTGTTCAACTTTTCTGTTATTCTTGGGAAGACTGATATCATAGCTGAGATTTCAGTTTTCCTAATTTGCATATGTATTCTTTATAAACTGAAAGAACATGAACCAACCCCAGTACCCTATTCCCTGAGGTCACATATTTGAGTTTCTGTATCTTGCAACCAAAGTTGTCTAACATAGCACGCTGACAAGGCTATGAGACGGTGGTGCCAGGACTGCAGCACTGGGCTGCTGTTCTTCATTCTGCACTTGTTGCCTTTAGGGGCAAAACAAAAATGTAAATCTGTGGTTCTTTTTTTAGCCTTTCATAGTCAATTTCTGAAAAATTGTCCGAGTATTGTATTTTAAAATCTAAAGGTGTGTAACATTGATTTCATAATGATATTTAACACATAAATGGCTTCTTAAGAAAAATATCTAATAACTTTATTTAAAAATTACTTTGAGCACTCAGTTTATCACTTTTTACATTTGTCATTTTAATTCAGAATTCAAAATTTTTCTCTTTCACTGAGGCAGTTAAAAATATCTAATATTTTTTAAAATATAATTTCATGGTCCTGAAATTATATAAATAACACTTTTAAGGGGTTTTATTTGTTTGTTTGGGATTTGGAGGGAGTTTTTTGGCCACCTATTAGTTCAACATCTAGGCCAATGTATTTGGAGAACTTCATACAACAGAACTTTTTTCAAGGCCAATCAGTTTGCATTCACTTGTGTCAGATAGTTTGTATTTTTGTTTTGGTCTTCTCCCCCCTCCCCCATCACACATTCACAAAATGTTTTCAGTAAACAGGCCAAAGGACAGAGTAAAACATTGTGCTTGAATTTTTTTTTTAAACCAGCAAGAACTTTTTCTAATAAAACTAACTTCTTTTTCTAGTTGTGGAATCATAGGATTTTAAAGCTGGAAGATACCCTATCTGTTCAGAGAAATCAAGCAACATACCCAATTCCAGAGTCAGTTAACAAAACATCAAAGACAAGAATCTAGGCCTTCTGGCTACTAGTTGGTATAAGTTGAAAGTATTTGAATATTTGCAGTGTCATCAGTAGGTGTATAAATAGATGTGTTGCATAATTTAGGCATAATACAAATTTATTGCTTAAACATCAATAGTGCTTTTACCCTGACTGGTGTGACTCAGTGGATTGAGTGCTATCCTGAGAACCAAAGGGCTGCAGGTTTGATTTCCAGTCAGGGCACATTCCTGGGTTGCAGGCCAGGTCCCCAGTAGTGGACATGCATGAAGCAACCACACATTGATGTTTCTCTCCCTCTCTTTTTCCCTCCCTTCCCCTCTCTCTAAAAATAAATAAACATTTTTTAAAAACATCAATAGGTGCCCTGGCTGGCGTAGCTCAGTGGATTGAGCTCGGGCTGCGAACTAAAGTGGCGCAGGTTCGATTCCCAGTCAGGGCACATGCCTGGGTTGTGGGCCAGGTCCCCAGTGGGGGCTATGCAAGAGGCAACCACACATTGATGTTTCTTTCTCTTTCTCCCTCCCTTCCCCTCTCTAGAAATAAATAAATAAAATCTTAAAAAAAAATAAAAACACCAATAGTACTTTCAAAGTATTCTGAATAATAGAAAATGAAACAAAATTTCAGACTAAGGAAAAGTTCCTAATTTCACCATTAATTTGCTGTCACTCTTAATATAAGCTTTGTAATAGAATTTAACAGAGGCCAAGCTAAAAGCAAATTGTCTAGGCAAATTGTCTGAAATGGTCTGGCAATGTATGATACATTACATAATAGAGTATAGTCAACTGGCTATGCCAATTTTTTATAGTTTTCTCTAATAAATTTTATTCCAGAAAGTACCATTAAATGTCAATACAATATATGTTCAAACAGGTGTTGTTGAGTCAGAACTCTTTGGTTGCAAGTGCCAAAGCCAATTTGAACTGGATTGGGGTAAAGGGATAATGGATTTTCTGGAACAATACTGTGGATTTTTGGGAACAATACTGAAGTAGCTCAACAGCATTGAAGGAAGAACTGCATTTCTGGGGACTTCACGGACTCAAGTAAAGTCAGCATCTTTCTCAGTCCCTTCGTGAAAGCCTGCTCCTCTCTGGCTCATCTTCACTCTGTCCAACAGCAGCAAACCGGTCTGCTTTACTACATAGGAGACAAGTCCCAGGTAGCACTGGCTCTGCTTCCTCAGCTTACAGATAGGATAGCTCTGGTAGAAACACATCAGGGGTCACATGAATGCTCAAATACTGGTGCAAGTAGAACAAGACTGGCCCAGAGTGGGGGGTGATGGGGGGTTGGGCATCATAACTGGAGGGTTCCATCATGGAAAGAAGTCTGCTCTGAAGGATTAGGCGAATTGTTAGGAAAAGGTGGGAAAGGCTCATCAGGCTGACAAAAGCAATCAATACTCACTGCAAGATTTGTGTAAGATATGTTTAGAAAACTAAACCGCATACTGAAAGGCAGTTTTTGTGAAATATTTTTTACCCACTCAAATATTAAAATTATAATGTAAATTATTTCTAGTCTCAATTTTATATTAAAACCCTACACTCAAGCATTTTTTTTCTTCTGGTGTGTTGATGCTCCTTTAAAACCCTAGCTTAGAAAAATCTTTCAATTTATTCATGATTGTGGTAGAAAAATACAATTTTGCTTGATCAGAGCATTTTTACTTATTATTTGCATTACGAGTTTTAAAAATTTAGGTCTAAAAATATGTTATTCAAAGCTCAAAAGGCAAAAGCACTTGATTGTCAAATTCAACCTGCATAGTGAAATATTCAGGTCTCATTTAGAAAGTGTTAGTTATGGAGAAAGTTTAGTTTCTGTTGCATGGTATTTTAATATAGGGCTAGTTCCTAGTTATTAGTAAGACAGAAAAGAATGTGAAAAACAAGCTTTGTCCAAGTCACAAGGTTGACTTTTGTTTTTCTAATGTGTTCCAGTCGTAGCCTGAATACAAAGGTCAAGAACATTTACCTCAGTAATTAAGCCATGTGCTCTGCTCTAGACTTAAAATCTGAGGCCAGAGACTAAAATGTTCCCTGCTAGCTTCCCTTCTATCATGGTCAAAAATGGCTCTCTTGTTCATCTACATTTAAAAACAAAAACCTGTGTTCTTAAACAAAATAGGGACAAACCACATTTAAAAATAATCCCCACCCATTGCCAGGGTCCTTCCACTCTGTCACTTTCTCCAGCTGCTTAGAGAGGTGTGTGAAACTCAGCTGTGACTTCAGCAGCTGAGCAGCGGGCAGCTCAGGAGAAATCCCATTGCGTAAAGTCGGAGAGACACTAGCAACACAAAAGCAAAGAATTGATTTGGTTGTGGGATAAAGTAAAAAAAAGAGGAAAGAATTGCCTTTTGTATCAGTCCAACTTTTCCTCTCCTTCTGAATAAAACATTATTATGTAACAAAGAGCCTTTAAACAATTTCTTTCTTATTTCAGTTGGAGATTTGACAAACACAGATTGTGTCATCCTGGGTTAGAGCCACTTCTCAGGGTGTGGAGTTACTTGATTCCAGCCCTGCGGATCAGTGTACTCAAAACATGTGACACAAACAAACTAGGTCCATGCCTCACTGATGTTATCTTAGATTTGGAGAAAGAAAAGAATGAAGACCGTGTTTCTCTTTGGGGACTTAAAGAGAGGGAACCATGGAGTGGGCCCTAATTGGCAATTTTATTCCAAAAATCTTAAGTTTTTGTATAAAAATTATGCAAATAAACCAAGAAACATATTCTATTGCCATTCCTAAAAATGAGAAAAGTGATAGCCTAGACTTCTCCATTTAAAAGATGATAGCAAATGTGGGACAAGAGGTGTTGTTCAGCTGACCCTTCTGAGAAACAGTTGTGTCTCTACAGAAATTGTGCCCAGAGTCTTCAGTGTTCTAGAACAGTGTTTGAAGATTCTGTGTTCCTGGTTGCATCCAGGAAAATGTGTTCCTTTCATGTCATATGACCAACTTTTAAACATTGTACGTGGAAAAAAGGTGAGAGTGAACACCAGCGTGGGAAAGGATGTTCAATGACTTGTTTGTTATTCATGCAATGAAAAACGTGGTGCTAGCTCTGCTTCAGAGACCTAGACGGTGATGAGGACATTATGAGTTTGCTCTCCGTCTCACTGGGAGACAGGAACCCAGCCGAACATTCAGTGCAACATGGAACATACTACTAGATTTGTCATTAAATTCTGCACAGAATGCTATGGAGACCCAGAGAAGAGTCACTGCCAACCTGTCTAATGAAGGCTTCCTGGAGGCATTGCCATTTGAACTGAGTCTAGAAGAAACAGTCAGAATTGTCTAGGTGAGGAAAAGGGAGAAAAATCATAAGAAAGAGTGTAGACAGTGCTGACAGGCACTAAAAAAATGCTACTTGGAGAAGAATTTTGAGTATTCTTGCTCTGGGTACATGAGTATAGAAGGGATGAGTGAAGGGAGGATCCAAATGAGAAGAACTTGTGGGCCAGGGGTGGAAATTTCAACAGCCTGCAGAGGCAAGGCAGCTAATGAAGATTAGAGAAACTGAACAGGTCTAGGTGCAAATGCATTCTCCATGAAGAGGATACAAAACTCTAAAAATATTGCACCAAATTCTGCTTATCTCCTGAATGTGAGAGACACCCTTCTCAAGAATGGGTATTTAGAATAATATTTTTCATTCATTAAACAAATATGTATTGAGTGCCTTGTACCGTGAGGTGTTTGTATTTGGAATTGAGCATACAGCAGTGATTACAACAAGAATTCCGACTTTTGTGGAACTTGCATTCTAGTGAGGGAGACAAACTAGATAAAGAAGAAAAATGTCAAGTTGTCAGATAAATGCTATGGAGAAAAATAAAGGAGGGACAATCAACAGAAGGAGAGACAGGTTGGATGTTAGAGTAATCAGGAAGGCCTCACCAAGAGGGTAACCATTGAGCAAAGGTTAGTGGCAGACATCTGTGGAAAGAGCATTTCAAGCAGAGCAAGCAACAAATCAAAGGCCCTGAGGTGAGATCTTACCTGTCAGGGCAGGGGGGTTAAGGGGAAAAGAAATTGTGTAGGGTCTTTTAGGGAATTGTGAAGACTCAGGCTTTTAGTCTGAGCAAACTGAAAATGTCTTGAGTGGTTTAGGGCAGAGGAACGATAGGTGGGGTTTTTATTTTTAAAGATTCATTGTGACTGCTGTGTATAGAACTGAATGCCTGGTGGGCGAGATATCAAAGGTGGAAGCATAGAGATCAGCTGAGAAGTGAGAGCTTCTCAGGACAGACATGATGGTGGCTTGGACCAGCATGGGGGCAGTAGGAGTGGTAGGAAGTGGTTAGATTTTGACTGGATGTTAGAGATAGAGCACCAGGATTTCCTGACAGATTAGTTGTGGGAGTCAGGAAAAAGGAGGAATGCAGGGATAATTCTGGGGGTTTTGGTCTGAGCTATTAGAACAATAACATTCCATTTACTATGGAGAAAATTGTGGGGAAGAGGAATTTCATCTGGGGGGGAATGGAAAAAGAGGGGAGGCAAGCTTAATTTGAGATTCTTATCAGACAACAAGCATGCATTCAAAATATGTAGCTGGACATGTAAGTCTGGAGTTAAAGAGAAAGGTCTCAATCAAAAATGTACATTGGGAACTTGTTGGTGTATCAATGTATAGGTAATATTAGAACCATGAGATTAACAGGATAGCAGGTGTAAAGAAGACATCTGAAGACTTAGCTCTGGAGCGCTCCAACATTTAGAGACTGGGAAGATGAGGAGAGATCAACCAAGGAGACTTAGAAGAAACAGCCAGTGAGTTTGGAGAAAAACCAGGAGTACGTGTTACCCTGGAAATCAAGTAGAGTTTCAAAGAGGGGGAGTGATCCACTCTGCCGAATGCTGCTAATAGGATGAGTTTACCAGTCAGGGTTCCTGGAGAAACAGAACCAGTAGTATGTGAAGGTGTGTGTGTGTATGTATATGTAGAAAGAGAGAGAGATTTATTTTAAGAAATTAGCTTTTTAAAGACCTGGCAAACCCCAAATCAGCATGATGGGCCAACAGGCTGAAGACCCAATGATTGATGCTACTACAGTCCAAGTCCCAAGGACTTCTGCTGTAGAATTCTTTTATACTGGAGGAAATGTCAGTCTTTTGTTCTATTCATGTCTTCAACTGAATAGATGAGGCCCACCCACATTTTGGAGGGCAATCTGCTTTATTCAAAATTCACCAATTTAAATGTAAATTTATCCAAAGACACTCCCACAAAAATATTCAGAAAAATGTTGGATCAAATATTGGGCACTGTGGTTCAGCCAAGCTGACTCGGAAAAGTGATTGCCAGAGAAAGTAAGATGAGCTGAGAGGTGGCCATTGAGCAACAGAGAGCTTACTGGTGACTTTAGGAAGCATAGTTTTGTTGGAATGGTGGGACAAGAAAACTTGATTGGAAGGGGTCCATGGGAAAGTACACAAGAGGAGGGCCTCTTCTGCTACAAACCAAAAATGCCATGTATTTCTGGGTTCACAGAACATGAGGGAAAGGAAACATGTCTGTGGCTCTCCATGAACCATCAGGGCAGACTCACCTGATGCTGGTTGCCAGCACCCAGAGAAGGAGCCTAGGGGCAAGGTGGGGAATGAAAGGAGAACAGCTCTCTCTTGGAGCCAGAGACTTGAAAGGGCTTACGGTCATCCCAGGTCACTGATGAGACATGTGGCTACACATGGAGGAGGGGTCTTAGAGAATGATATCCTCAATTTAAGTCCTCAAGATTCCCACAGATTAATATCAATAAAATGTGATTTCATAATCAATGGGTATAAGAAATACATATGCAAACACATTCATGAAAGTATCAGAAACAATGAATGTCAAATCTAGTCCCCTAGGGGTTTCAAATATTAGAGTTATCAAAGAATATGAAAAATGATTATGAAATTTTTAAAGAAATAAATGATAAAATAAAAGATAAATAAGCAGCAAGAGGTTCTTCTGTAAGACCAGTCATAGTTGAAAACAAAGTAAATAAAGCTCTCAGAAATAAAAAAATTGTTAAAAAATTTTGATTGGTTAAAACACATATCAGGCATAGCTGAATAAAAATATTGATAAAGTAAAGCCAGATCTGAGAAATGATACAGAACGCAGTACAGAAGATAAGCATATGGCAAATATGAAAGACTAAAGATATGGAAATAGTCATACGAGGTTACTAAGAACAAAGAGAAAACCTGTGCTCCACATGCTTAGCACCAAGTAGGTGAGCAGAAGATAAAGCCCACAGAGTTCAGACACAATGACCCTGAGCCTTATTGGGTGCCACAAAATTTTAGACAGATCTAATTAATACTTTCTCCTTTTGGAGGAAGCAAGGATGGGCATTGGGAACATGGCGGAGCCAACAGAAGTTCCTCATCCTACTATTACCAGTAATAACTGTGATGTATAAACAGTGGACCCACTCACAATATGCCTGTTTTAATATGAGACTAGAATCTTCCTGTGAAACTAATCTTGCCATGTGACATCAGAATTGTTGTGAGTGGTTTCTTCTTCTGTGCCTACACATGTACTTAAGTTTCTATTTATTTATAAAAACCAAAACCCAAAGAACTCTTTCAAGCTATTATCTTCTCTTTCTCCTCCAATTCAGGGACAAATTTCTTGGAAAAAAACCATCTAGACTTGAAATGATTATCTGTTCACCATTCATTCACTACTTGCTGCCCCCGCCACCCCAGTTAATCAACTGGAGCAGCTCTTTCAAAGTTAACAAAGACTACTTATCATATTCAATGACCTTCTTTTCTCTCTTTGCTTTTTTTATATCACTTGATACTGTTACATTCCCTTCTTTTAATCAAGAAACATTTATTAAGTTTTTGCTGGCCTTTAAACTATGGTCTGAGGTTAAAAACATAAGATACTTCTCTGACATCAAGTGATTTATTTATAGCCTACTTATCAAATAAGACATATGCACAACTAAGTGAAATAAAACACTAAAAGAAATAGTGGAACCATAAATGAGGGAGTGGTCACTTCTACCTGGTGGAGAAGGAAAAGCTTTACACTTGAGTTCTGTTGAAAGAGTATTGTTGACCAGGCAGATGGGCACAGATTACAGCATCATTCCAGGCAGAGGCTGCACATGAGTAAAGGTACAGCGACATAAAGCCTCCAGGCATGTTCAGGGCGCTACAAACAGCTCAGTATACATTGGAACATAAGAACCAAGATGTAGTTTAAGGCCAGAGTGAAAGGCAATGCAAAGTCATGGAAGGCTTTGAAGCCATTCAGAGGAGTTTGGATTTTATTTTAAGGTACTAAACAAGGTGCTAAAGGGATTCTCCTTTTTTTCTCCTTCTCCTTACTATATTTATAATTTACAAATAACACTTCTGCAAGAAGATGGAGGCTGAATTGGAAGGCTATTCAGCTGAAGAAAGGAGACCACTTAGGCAACTTTGAAGTTTTGAGTGAGAGAGGGTGCACGTAGATGTGAGAGATGGTGAATGGAGTGGATAAGTGTCCCATTAGGAAAGAGGAGCAGGATAGGGGAGGATGTTCTCAGAGATGAGGAGTGTGCTCTGGTTGGGCATCCCACATGTGTCTACTTGAATTGATAACCATGTATTTCTTTTTGGCCCTCTTCTTTTTGTTGTTTCTATATTTATCACTTTTTGCATTATAAAACATATCTTTTCATTGCAGATGATTTGGAACATTTTAAAAAGCAAGAAAAAAACCCATCTGTGATTTTATAATACAAATTTACAGAAAATTTTAGAAGTGTGAGCTATGCAGCAGAATACAAAATTGATATTCAGAAATCAGTTGCATTTTTTTTTTATTTTTTATTTTTAAACATTAGGGAAGCTTATTTTAGATTTTTATTTATTTATCTTTAGAGGGGAAGGGTAGGAGAGAGGGAGAGGGAGAGAAATATCAATGTACGGTTGCCTCTCGTGTGTCCCCTGCTGGGAACTGGCCTGCAACCCAGGCATGTGTCCTGACTGGGAATCGAACCGCGATCCCCTGGTTCGCAGGCCCGCGCTCAATCCACTGAGCTACACCAGCCAGGGCTAGAAATCAGTTGCATTTTTAATACACCAACAATGAACCATCAGAAAGAGAAGTTAAGAAAACAATATCACTTAAAATTTCATAAAAAAATACCTATAAGTACCTAAATTTATGCCTAGGAATAAATGTAACCATAGAAATAAAAGACCTGCACTAGGAAAATTACAAGATACTGAAGAAAGAAATTGAAGAAGATACAGATGGAAGCATATATAGTGCACACAGATAGGAAGAATTACCATAGTCAAAATGTCCATACTGTCAAAAGCAATCTATAGATTCAATGCAATCCATATCAAAATATCAATGGCATTTTTCACAGAACTAGATCATATAATCCTTAAAATTTATATAAAACCACAAAAGACCCCAAATAGCCACAGCAATACTGAGAAAGAAGAACAAAGTTGGAGTTATCACAATACCTGATCTAAAACTATACTACAAGGCTATAGTAATCAAAACAGTATGGTACTGGCATAAAACATACATAGATCAATGAAACAGAATAGAGAGCCCAGAAATAAACTCACACTTATATAGTCAATTAATGTATGACAAAAGAGGAAAGAATATACAATGGGGTAAAGACAATCTATTTAATAAATGGTGCTGGGAAAACTGGATAGATACGTGCCAAAAAATTAAACTAAACCACTTTCTTATACCACATACAAGAATAAACTCAAAATGGACTAAAGAAGTAAATGTAAGACTTGAAACCATAAAACTTCTAGAAGAAAACATAGGCAGTAAACTCCCTGACATTGCTTTTAGAAATATTTTTGTTTATGTGTCTCCTGAGGCAAGGGAAACAAAAGAAAAAATAAACAAATGGGACTACATCCAACTAAAAAATGTTTGCACAGCAAAGGAAACCATCAACAAAACTAAAAGACAACCTACTGAATGGGAGAAGATTTTTGCCAAGGATATATCTGATAAGGGGTTAATATCCAAAATTCATAAAGATTCATACAACTTAATACCAAAAAGTCCAATTAAAAAATGAGCAGAGGCTCTGAATAGATACTTCTCCAAACTTATAGATGGTCACTAGACATATGAAAAGAAGTTCAATGTCACTAATCATCAGAGAAATGCATATTAAAACCACAATGAGACAGAAAACTGTACAATATCAACAATTAAAAAAAAAACTAAAGGTATTAAACGTATGTGAATTTATTGTGTAAAAAAAAAATAAAAAATAAAACCACAATGAGATATCACCATACACTTGTCATAATGGACATCATTAATAAATGAACAAACAAGAAGTGTTGGTGAGGATGTAAAGGAAAGGGAACCTTCATGCACTATTGGTGGGATTGAGAATGGGTCAGCCACTATGGAAAACAGTATGGAGGTTCCTCAAAAAATTAAAAATAGAACTACATTATGAACCAGAATTTTACTTCTGGGTATTTATATGAAGAAATCTAAAACAGTGTTCACTGCAGTGTTACTTACCATAGCCAAGATATAGAAGTAGCCTGAGTGCCCATCGATATACATTGGATAAAGAAGAAATGGTACCTATACAGGGGTGGGCAAAAGTAGGTTTATAGTTGTGAATAAATTATCATTTATTAATTATTGGATTATTTTCCATACAAACAACTGTAAACCTATTTCTGCCTACCCCTGTACTCAACGGAATATACTCGGCCATAAAAAATAAAAAAGAAATCTTGCCATTGAGACAGCATGGATACACTTATTGTGTATTATGCTAAGTGAAATAAGTCCAGCAAAGAGAAATGTAATATGATTTCACTTAAATGCGGAAAATAAAGAATAAAATAAATGAACAAACAAAACAGAAACAGACTGAGAGATACAGTAAACAAATTGATATTTGCCATATGGGAAAATATATTTGCCAATGATACTTTGGACAAGGGTTTGATCTCCAAAATATATAAAGAACTCACATGACTCCATACCAGGAAGACAAACAATCCAATGAAAAAATGGGCAAAAGACTTTAATAGACACTTCTCCAAGGAGGACATACAGAGGGCCCATAGGCATATGAAAGGGTGCTCAGCATCACTAGCCGTCAGAGAGATGCAAATTAAAACCATATGGAGATATTACCTCACACCGGTCAGAATGTTCATTATAAACAAGTCAACAAATAACAAGTCCTGGTGAGGCTGTGGAGAAAAGGGAACCCTAGTACACTGTTGGTGGGAATGCAGACTGGTGCAGCCACTGTGGAAAACAGCATGGAATTTTCTCAAAAAAATTAAAAATGGAACTGCCCTTTGACCCAGTGAGTTCACTGCTGGAATTATATCGTAAGAATCCTGGAACACCAATTCAAAGGAACCTATTCACCCTAATGTTCACAGCAGCACTATTTACAATAGCCAAGTGCTGGAAACAGCCTAAGTGCCCATCAGTAAATGAGTGGATCAAAAAATTGTGGTACTACGCAGCAGAAAGAAAGGAGGAGCTCCTACCCTTTGCAGCAGCATGAATGGAACTGGAGAGTATTATGCAAGTGAAATAAGCCAAGCGGTAAAAGACAAATATCGCGTGACCTCACCTATAAGTGGAACCTTATCAACAAAACAAACAAGTGAGCAAAATATAACCAGAGACATGGAAATAAAGGACAAACTGACAGTGAACAGAGGGGAGGGGAAGGGGAGACAATAAGGGAAAGAAGGGGAGGGGACATCAAGGAACATGTGTAAAGGACCCATGGACAAAGACAACAAGAGGAGGCGAGATTGAATGTGGGAGTTGGGAGTAGGTAGGGTGGGGGAGAGTAATAGGGGAAAATAGGGACAGCTGTAATTGTACAACAATAAAAAACAAAACAAAACAAACGAAAAAAATTGATGGTTGCCAGAGGGGGGGATTGTGGGGGCTGGGTAAAAAAGGTGAAGGGATTGAGGAGTACAGATTGGTAGTCACAAATTCATCACGAGGATGTAAATTACAGCACAGGGAATGTAGTCAATAGTGTTGTAATAGTTATTACATGGTGTATGGTGCTAGGTGGGTACTAGACTTATCAGGGGGATCACTTCATAAGTTATATAAATGTCTAACCACAATGCTGTGCAACTGAAACTAATATAAAATAATATTGAATGTCAGCTGTAATTAAAAAATAAAAAAATTTTAAAGTGAACTATGAATATGTGCACATTTTTAGAAAATTGTTTCATATCCTATATAAAAGTTATATCCTGCTTTTAACAATTAATTATATACTATGAGCACAGTTCTTCATAATGAGATAATCTTTGAATATATAATTTTAGTGACTACATAGTGTTTTGTACTATGAACTACACTTTATTTACCCAATGATGAACATTAAGATTAACTTTTGTTTTGCTATCGGATAAGTAGTGATGAACATCATTGACTATTTGCTTGGTAGAAATTCTTGGTAGGAGAAATTACCGTGTCAAATTTATGAAAAGTTATAAAGTCTCTTAAGCCATATTGACTACTGTTTTCCAAATACATTGTCTCAATTAATGTTCCCATTAGCACTGAGAACTATATTAAAATGCTTTTATTTTTTAAGTGCATGGGCAAAAATTCCTTCTCTTAATTTTCTTTTCCTGAATTACAAGTTAATACGCGTTGAAAATTTATAATTCCTCCTTTTGTGAATTATCCCTTAATGTTCTTTGATTATTTTTCTATTAGAGTTTTTTAAATTTGTATTCTTTCTTTATATAATACTAAGTATATCGATCTTTTCTGTCTGCCATATTTTACAAATATTGATAGGAAAAGTGCTACAATTATTTTATAGTTAAATGCATTTATCTTTTCCTTTGGAAAACTTGACTTCCTTACCAAACACTTCCTTTCCATGTCACTGACTTATCCTACTTCCTATTTCTAGTTCATTTCGCTATGGTGTCTCACTGACACTTCTTCCTCCTTCAAATAGAGACGTTCATCATGGTGCTTGGCCCTTTTATGCCAAAAATGTCAGAGATTACACTCAGAGATTTAATCTATTCCAAATACTTCCATGACTTTAAATACTGACCTCCTTAATCTAAAAATATTTTTTCTGAGTAATATATTTGCATAGTATCAAACTCAAAAGTACAAAAAATATACAATGAAAAATAAGTCTCTTTTTCTCCTGACCCTCAGCCATCCTGTTTCTCTTCTAGGGGACGATCATTATTACAGTCACTTGCAGAGCCTTCTAAGAATGTTCTACACATTTATAAATATATGAGTTCATATTATAATGTATATAAATATAAATTATATGTGAGTATATAATATTCACCACACAAATATTAGCATGCTGTGTATACTGTTCTACACATTACTATATCACTTGAATAGTAGAATTTGGGGATCTTTTCCTACCAGTACACAGGAGAGAGCATTGTATTTCATTATTTGAATATATCGTAACTTTTTAAACCAGGCTTCTACCGCTAAAGCCTGTTTAAAATAGGCTTCTACTGTTAGTTTGCTTCTGATCTATTGTAATTTATTATAAACATCATTTTGTCCTTATAGGATAAGTACTTAGGACTAGAGTTGCTAAGTCAAAAATTATATGTATTCATTATTTTGAATAATTATTGTGAAATTGCCTTTCATTGAGCTTTTACCAATTTATAGCCCCTCCAACAACACTAGGTATAAAACTTTTGTTACAAATTTATTTGGGGGGGCTTTTGCTAGTCTTATCAGTGAAAGATAGCATCTCAATGCAGTATGTAATTGGGTGAAGATTGACATCTTTTTTACAGGTTTAAGAGCAATCTGTATTTCCTTTTTAGTACATTAGTTTTTAATATCCATTGCTCCTCTCATTCTGATATTGTATTGCATAGTTTGTATTTTTTCTTGTTAATATAGAGGGATCTGCTTCTGATATATATTGTATAAATTATTTCTCAATTTTTAAACAAGATTTTACTTATTTATTTTTAGAGAGAGGAGAAGGGAGGGAGAGTGAGAGGGAGAGAAACATTGATGTAAGAGAGAAACATCAATTGGTTGCCTCTTTTATGTACCCCAACTGGGAACCAAACCTGCAACCCAGGCATGTGCCCTGACTGGAAATTTGACGTGGAATGCAACTGGTGAACTTTTGCTTTGCAGGATGATGGCCATCCAACTGCCCTATGCTGCTCAGGGCTTAGTTCTCTGTTTTTAATTCACATAGGATGGTTTTGTATCAATCGCTTCTTTATGGTGTCTGAGTTTCATGTTACACTTGGAAAGCCCTTCTTCCCATGCTGATATTATTTAAAACAAAATTTTCTCATGTTTTATTCTTGTACTTTTATGGGTTGGTTTTCATGTCTAGATCTTTGATCTATCTGAAATTCATTTACATGCAAAGTGTAAGGTAGGAATCCAAAAATTTTAATAATTTTGCTTTCCTCCTCAATCTGAAGTATGATTTTTATTACCTCTTGCATTTTGTGCTCTATTTTTGAACATTTTTATTATATTTTATTGATGAACATGTTCCAGCCTATTTTAATCACTGTAATTTTATTTATATAGTACAGAGTCCCTTCTCATTTTTATTCTTTTCTGAATTTTTCCAAGCTGTTCTTGCTTATGTATTTTTACACATAAATTTAGAATCAGCTTGTCCAGTTCTAAATTAAAATTTTTTACTGTTAATTGATTTGGATCAAGTTAGATTTACAGATTAATTTAGAAATAATTGACATATTTATGATACTGAGTCTGTCAATCCAAGAATATAATATGTTTTTGATTTGTCCAAGTGTCCTTCAGTAGTGCTTTCTGGGTTTTTTTTTTTTTTTTTTTTTTTGTATAAATGATGCACATTTACATTTCTCTTTTTGCTGCTATGATAACATCTATTATGAGCAAATTACTTTTAAATTATTTCCACCTTAATGTCTTTTAGAAGCACAACACGAACATGGCTGGCTATTTTTTAGATATTTCTACTTGGAAATTCTGCTGTTATTTTAAACTCAGCAAGTTCCACACTTGACTCATCATTCCCCACCAGCCAAAGTGCAATCCGTCTTCAGTTTGTGTCAGGGCCTAGTACAGGGCCATGTGCCTAATGCATAATCAGTTTATATATATCTTCTGAGTTGAAACACTGGAATGTGTGCCTTCTTGCTCTATTCTTATTCACTTCTCTCTCACACATAAACACACATACACTGAAGGCCAGTTACATAATTTATTAGGCCTCGTGCAAAATAAAGAGTCCTTGTAGGAAAAGCAGGAAAATAGTGCTATTAAAGGTACTAAAATATAAAACTTTTTCCTTTCTTCCATGGACTCTCTTTCAACTTGTCATGGCATTTTTATATGATATTTAATGTCATCCTGTGTAAAGAGAAATAAAAAAATTTTAATGATTAGCATGAATTTTACCATAAGCATAATTAACCATATTAGTCTCTAGAAATTTTTAATTATATAGAAAGTTCATATACACTTAGAAAAAAAATCACATGTAGGGAGATTTTTGCACTGAAACCGTCAAAGTAACATTTTGAACTGGGGACAAAAGGCCTCCTCAGGGACATGATAAAAAGTGGAGAATTGCCACCTACTTACCATATTCCCAGTCATTGTTTCCTTAAGTAGTACGAAGTTGGAGTCCACTATTGGTCTAGAAACTCGTCAGTAAAACCTGAAATGTGAAAATGCTGGACATATTAAATGCAGCTAATACATGATCTGGGTAGCTGGACATTTAAGTTGGTGTGTGTAACTAGGGACAATTGTTTTTCCTCATCTCCCCTACCACTACTTACTGGGTCCACAGGAAATGAAGGTCCTGAGATATGCTGGAATAAGCCATCTATTACTGAATATTTTCAATAGAATGGTTCATAGAAGACTGGAAGAAAACCCTTGAGGGTGAGTACTTCCTTGTTGCTTGTTGCATTTTGATGTACCTACTTTACTTAAAACAACAACTGAAATCCCCCAAACAATGGAATTCAATGTAAGATGTAATTTACCCAGGGGCACATGAACTTCTCTGCATAAACTTAAAAGTTGGCCCACCTACTCCTCACATTTTGAGACAAAAGGGGAAATGCCAACTATTCAGCAGACTTAAAATTTCCAGTTGAGTTTTGGCCCAGTTCTTTCCTCATGTGGAATCAATGCAATGAAGTTAGAAATGCAGTGAACAGAAATAGGCAACTAAGAAAGTTCTATATTTTTCTCTGCCTAGAGAGGCAGAGAAGGAAAAAAGAAAACTATTTCAGGTTTCAGTTTCTTTCAAAACCCTTCAGAGGCTTCACATCTCTCAAAACCACTTTCAAAGGCTGTCTTACCCTGGGTTCTCTAGACATGGATACCGAGATGGAGAGTAGCATCTGGAGTTTGCTGGGGACTGTTCTCAGGAAATATATCTGTGAAGAAGTGAGGCAAAGGGAAAAAGCTTAACTACAGTTGGTTACAAAGGAGACCTCAGACAATTTTAAGGCGACATCCAAGCTTCCTTTAATTTTTTTTGTTTTACCTTGAAAATCCTAAGATGAGACAGTCTAAAATGAAACATGAGCTCGTGCTGAAAGATGAGACTCCCAGGTCAGAAATCTCTCATACAGTCTGTAGGGAAGAACGAAGGACAAGTATCAATAGCATTATTGCTAATGACACAACGTGTTCAAAGCTGGAAGGATGTCTAGTGGCTGGTGTGCACAAAGGCAAAAGGAAAGCACGATAATGCACAACACATAAAATTAGAATATGAAATGTAAGAAGCATGAACCAAAGTAAAATGGAAAGTGTAAAGCAAGAAATAGAATGTCTAAATAAAGCATGCTTCGTATTTGTAAAAAATAGACCAGAATGCCTTGCTGCTTCTAGAATTCTCTCCTTCATTTTAATCTTGGCTAATGTAACTATGATGTGCCTTGGCGTGTTCCTCCTTGGATCCAACTTCTTTGGGACTCTCTGAGCTTCCTGGACTTCCAGAAAGTCTATTTCCTTTGACAGATTGGGGAAGTTCTCCTTTATTATTTGTTCAAATAAGTTTTCCACTTGTTGCTCTTCTTCTTCCCCTCTGGTACCCCTATAATCAGTCACCTACAAAGGAGCTCCCATCAGACTGTCAGCTGATTTCTCAAAAGAGACCTTACAAGCAAGAAGGGGCTGGAAAGAAGTATTTGAAGTCTTGAAAGGCAGGGACCTACATCCAAAACTGCTCTATCCAGCAAAGCTGTTATTTAGAATGGAAGGGAAGATAAAGTGCTTCTCAGATAAGGTCAAGTTCAAGGAGTTCATCATCACCAAGCCCTTATTATATGAAATGTTAAAGGGACTTATCTAAGAAAAAGAAGATAAAAAATATGACAGTAAAAAGACAGCAAACTCACAGATATTAACAACCACACCTAAAACAAAAGCAAACAGCTAGAACAGGAACAGAACCACAGAAATGGAGATCACATGAAGGGTTAGCAACAGGGGAGTGGGAAGAGGAGAGAGGGGGAAAAGGTACAGAGAATAAGTAGCATAGATGGTGGGTAGAAAATAGATAGGGGGAGGGCAAGAATAGTGTGGGAAATGTAGAAGCTATAGAACTTATGACACATCGACATGAACTAAAGGGGGGAAATGTGGGTGGGAGGGGGTGTGCAGGGTGGAGGGGAATGATGGGGGAGAAATGGGACAACTGTAATAGCATAATCAATAAAATTTAAAAAAAGAAAAAATAGACCAGAATGGTACATTTTTAGACAAACAGCTTCAAAGTGTTTTATTCTTGAAATGACAAACTCAGAAGAAATGGAGCAACTTAATACTGAGTCAAGACATAGCACAGCCAGGGGTTATAATGCGAGGTGTGACCAAATAGTATTAATTAAACTTCTAGGAAAACCTAGTACATCAGAGTCTATGTGTCAACTACAGTGTTGGAAGAAGATAAAACTAAAAACTTTTATGCAAGTATCCAAGAAGAAATCAATCATACACTAAAACAAGGCATGATGATAAATATAGGTGAGTGGGACACAAAAGTAGGAAATAAAGCAGAATCAGATATTACTGAAAAATTTGGACTAGGGACCAGAGAAATTAAGCAGAATATTGGTTCATGGGTTTCTGTAAAGCCAACAACTTGTCCATCCAAAACACATGCTTTACACAAGCAAACAGAAGACTATATACAAGGACACCACCAGATGGCCAATGCAGAAATCAGACTGTGTAATTGGAAGCAGGAGATGAAGAGGCTGCATTCTCCTGCCAAAACAAGACCAAGAGCAGATTGTGGACAAGACCATGAACTGCTGATATCAAACATTAGAGTAAGGCTGAAGATGAACACTAAAAAAATTATAGATCCAAAATAGAACATAAATAACATTCCTGATGAATTTGAAGCCCACATGAAAAAAAGGTTTGAATTGTTAAACTTATCTGAATAAGAACCAGAACTACGGACTGAAACTAGAAAAATTATTACAGAAGAATGTGAAAAGACAATGCCAGAAGTAAAAAGGAAAGAAAAATCGAGATGGATCACCAAAGAAACATGAAAAAGTATTAAAGACAGGCAAAAGGCAAAAGTTGAAGGTGACAAAAGTGGGTTAGAATCCTTAATACAGTTTTTCAATGACTATCGTATAGAGACAAAGAGCACTATGAATATTACAATAGTCAATGTAAGGAGAGATAGATGAGAACAATAACAAAAGGAAAAACAAGGTGCCTCTACCAGATGATTCAAGAAATAAAAAGGAAGTTCAAACCTAGACAGGAATGCTGAATGACAAAAAAAAAAAAAAAAAAAAAAAAGCTCATTATCTGACCAGGAGAAAATAAAGGGAAGATGGAAACAGTATATTGAAAATCTATACAGAAGAGACAAAAGAATGACAGATACCTTTGAAGATGATTCGTATGAGGAAGACCCTGTAATTTTAGAAAGCGAAGTAAAAGCTATCCTGAAAGTATTGGGAAGAAATAAATCACCAAGGGTAGATGATATAGCAGTAGAATTATTTAAAGCCAGGGAGAATGAATCTGTCAAAATCCTAACAAGAATATGTCAACAAATACAGAAGAAAAAACAATGGTCTACAGATTGGAAACATTCAATAAACACCCTGATCTTTAAGAAAGGAGATGCCAAGGAGTGCAGAAAGGATAGGACCACTGCTTTAATTTCCCACACAAGCAAAGTGATACCCGAGGTAATGCAAGAAAGGCTTCTACCTTATACAGAAAAGGGAATGACAGATGTTCACGTTGGATTCAGAAAAGGATCTAATTGTGAACGTTCATTGGACACTGGAGTGCTCACAGAATTTTGGAAGGTCAGTCTATGATTTGTAAACAACAATAAGGCCTTTCTTTGACTGTGTGGATCATGAAATCTGTACATTGTCCTGAAAGAAACAGGTGTTCCCCGGCACCTGATTGTCCTGTTGTGTAAACTGTATTGTGGACAGGAAGCCACCGTCAGGACAGAATATGGAGAGACCGAATGGTTTGTCATAGGGAATGGTGTCAGACAAGGATGCATTTTATCTCCCTATGTGTTTAATTTGTATGCAGAACATATATAAAAAACTGGGCTAGGCTCAGAGGAAGGAGGAGTGAAAACTGGTGGAACAAACATCAATATCAAGCTGTGTAGATGACAGCATCTTACTGGCAAAAAGCAGCAATGATCTGAACTGACCTCTGATGAAAATGTAAGGAGAAAGTGCCAAAACAGGGCTGAATTTGGACATCAGGAAGACAAAAATCCTGACTACAGAAAAAATATGCAACTTTAACATAAACAATGAAGACATTGAATTTTGCTCACCTTTGTTTAGTCATCAATTTAAATGGAAACTGCAGCCAAGAAACCAAGAGAAGGCTGAGACTCAGAAGGCAGCCAGGCAAGGGTTAGGAAGGATCACAAAGAGCAAACATGTCTCATTAGAGACCAAGATTAAGATCATCCTCACCCTCGTATTTCCAAGTACTATGTACTGATGTGAAATTTGGACAGTGAAGAAAGCTGATCAGAAAAAAAAACATTGATTTATCTGAAATACGGTCTTGGAGAAGAGCCCTGTGGATGCGCTGGATTGCCAGAAAAATGAATACGTAGGTCCTAGAGCGAATTAAGCCTGAAATATCCCTTGAGGCAAGAACGTTAAAACTGAAACTGTCCTACTTTCAATACATCAGGCAAAAACAGGGTTCTTTGGAAAAGACAATAATGATGGGAAAGATAGGAGGCAGCAAGAAAAAAGGAAGACCAAACATGAGATAGAGTGACCCCATAAAAGAAGCCATAGGCTTGAGTCTACAGCAGTAGCCCCTAACCTTTTTTGGCACCAGGGACTGGTTTTGTGGAAGATAACTTTTCCATGGAACAGGGGTCGAGGAGGTGGAGGGTGAGGAATGGTTTTGGGATGATTCAAGCACATTATATTTAAGCTCACCTCCTATGGTGTGGCCTGGTTCCTAAAAGGCCTGGACCTGTACCAGCCCATAGCCTGGAGGTTGGGGACCACTGGTCTACAGGACCTGAGCAGGGCTGTTGAGGACAGAACACTGTGGACACCACTTATTCATAGGGCTACCAGGAGTCAGAGGTGACTCAAGGGCACATAACACACACCTTAAGCTAGAATGGACCAAATTGAGAGAAGGGGGCTGGGCCATTTTATTCCCACATTAGCCAGTCACTAGGCATTAGGTGCTTCCTGAAAGGTACACAACCTTGGGGGAGGCAATTCTCTGCAGCCAAGGGCGAGGACCATGGAAAGACACACTGTGAGCCTATTGGCAAGTAGCTAGGGAGGGGTGCATCAACTGTGAGGTGAGGATTGGGGTGGAATGCCCATCCACTCCAAGGCCCAACACAACGTGACCTTTTCATATTACTAACCTACCCTCTCCTTAGCTGCACTGGCCTTATTATTGCAGTTCCTGAAACAGCCAGGCATGCTCCCATCTGAAAGCCTTTGTTCTGCCTCTCTCCTCTATCTAGAACAATGGCCAGGTAACCACCCATTTGGTTTGCCTGGGCTGGGACTACCCTGGTTTTAGCACCAGGACACACCTCAGGAAACCCCTTAGTTTCAGATAAGGCAGGATGGTTGGTCACCTTTACCTCCTCCTGATATCCACATGCTTCACACCCTCCCTTAGCTCCTTCAAGTCTTTGCTTAGATGTCACCTTCTCTGACCATCCTATTGAAAATGGCACTCTCTTACCCTCACACACATATTCTCAATTCCATTTCCTTGCCTTTTTTTTCTGTAGCACTTATTGCCTTCTAATATACTACATCATTCATTTGTTTTATTCAGTTTAGGAACATAAACTTCATGATGACAATTTCTGGTATACAGTAGACACTTGATGAGTATGTGTTGAATGGATGAAATAAATATTTCTAATATCTTATAGAAAATATAGCCCTGGTTGGTGTGGCTCAGGGATTGAGTGTGGGTCTGTGAACCAAAGGGTCACTGGTTCAATTGCCAGTCAGGGCACACACCTGGATTGCAGGCCAGGTCCCCAGTAAGGGGCTTGTGAGAGGCAATCACACATCGATGTTTCTCTCCTTCTCTTTCTCCTTTCCTTCCCCTCTCCTTAAAAATAAATAAATAAAATCTTTTTTTAAAAAAAGAAAATACATAGTTCCTGTTCATATGAAATATATGCATTTAATGATCAGTTGCAATATTTCAGATGATAATCATTTATCATTCTTAGTTGTTTGGCACTTATGATGACAAAAGGCCAAATTGACCACCAAATCATTTCTTCAGTGAGTTAATGGACAAAGGATTTAAAATTAAATCATTCTACTCGGTGGTTGATGGTAATGACATGTGATTTTAGAATTTGCACCTTGAAAAATCTAGGCTGGAAAAAAATGGGGCAATCTAATTGACAGCATTGCCCACTGTGAAATTAACACATGGTAGCAGCCATTTCGTAAATGCATCTTTGTAAGCAAATATTAAAACAGGAACACAGCACAGCTATGAGACTGAAATTTCACCAGCTATAGAGTCAAATCACTCAATTTTGCTTTATCTTCAGTGATCTGTATTTTCTTCAAAAGAAAAAAAAAAGGCGGCGGTCAGAGGAAGGACCCATATTATGTGGAGAGATATATACTTATTTGCACTTCAAAGAATTATTTTTAGAAAACATAATAGATACTCAAACACATATTGATATTTTCATAAAATGTAATAAATGCCTAATAAGTTTAGCCCAAAACTATAGTTTCCTTTGTTCCACAAAAAGTGAAATATAAGAAATATGAAATAGTCTGTCATGATATTTTAAATGAACTTTTTTGCTTCTGGGTTTAGTAGAGAATTAACATTCCTCCAAACCCATTTGTCAACTGACCTTTAATGTGGACAAATAATTATTATTTTGAGCCAAAAAGAATTTTTAAAAGCAAAAATATAGAAAACTCTCCTTTAATTTTATTTCTGAAATATTATCTTAAGAAAATGTAATAAATGAAACCCAGCTGAACACATTGTATCATGAAAAATTATGTATTTTGCTTCCCATGATTTATATATGGGCTCATACATAATACTATGGTATTGAAATAGATCCTGTATCTTCATTCTATTTACAGAACAATAGAAGGAACTAATTAACCTAAGTACTGTATCTGAAAAAGCCTTTGTAACACATGGCCCAAAGGCTCACTTTGCTAATCAAATTTTCTTTTCCTAATATTGAAAAGGCAGTGAGTTCAAATGTTTATTGTATCTTTGTTGCAATTGTACTAAAGATGAATGTACTTTACTTTATGTTCCATGAATCAGTTTTCATTCTCTTTAAAGTAACAAGTTAAACTCCAACACAGACTCAAGGAATATAGGAAGAACTTTTTAAAAATTAATTGAAACTGGTTATGTACTGTTATGGGTTAAATTGTGTCTTTATAAGAAGAGGAAGTTTAGACACAGAGAGACACCAGGGATGCCCGAGTAGAGGAAGGACCATGTGAAGACACAATGAAGGCTGCCATTTGCAAGGGGGGACTTCTGTATTGCCCAATCCAGAAACTGGAGAAAAAAATTCAAAGGCCGTGCCAGCATTTACTGAGCACTTACTTACAAAAGTAATTAGGAAGTGTAACTGAATCTATATTCATAGTTTATACAAATACATAATAAACTACAGTGTTTGATCTTCATGGGAATATAATTAATGTCTTAATTGAAAAATTATTTTTATTTAGCTCAGACTTCTCCCTGAAATGCAATTTCTCACTCCTAATTTCTTACTCCTTTCTCCATGTGTATAGTATTATGCCTTTCTTTGATGTCTCTGTTTCATATTTTGGAGTGTAATTTCAGCTAAAAAACAAACAGAAACTTTCCTAAATATTAGGAAAAATTTTTCATGTGAGTAAATTTTAGGTTTACAGTATTCATCAAGGTAGGTACACATATCAATCATCTATTCTGAGAAAGTCCAAGGCAATGAAATACATTGTCTTGAGACTAAGACCCTTTGGTGGGTTTGGGCTTTTTTTTTTTTTTTTTTTTAAGGATAATTGAGACCCTTATCATAAAACTGTGAATAAGTCTGCATAACAAAATTCATCAATTTTATGATGGTTTTGCGATCTGCAGTGAGGTCAGGACAGAAAAGAGGAACGAGGTCATGGGCCAGGGCTGCTGCTCAGGGGCCTTTGATTGTCCAGGGAGTGTGTGCAGGGCCCAGCGCAGTGTCTGGTCAGGCACTGGAGAGAGCAGAAAAGAAATCAACATCCTGACTCTAGGTCACATCTGTCATGTGTTTATGACACAGGTGACACTTACTGCAGTGGAGAAACATGGTTTTTCCATGCATGATGCTGCTTCAGCTGGTATCTACTGCGGAGAAAAATTCTGATCTTCTGCCTTATATTGTACACAGAACTCAATCCCAAATGGATTAAAGATCTGATGCTTCTACAAGTTTTAGAATAAAACTTAGGAGAATATTTTCGTGGGCTTGGGATAAGCAAAACTTTCTTAGAAGGAATGTAAAAAATAGTAACCATGAAGAAAAAGTTATGTATAAGATTACAATGAAATGATAAACTTCTGTTTATTAAAATATTATTATGAATAAAAAGATGAGCCACAAAGAAGATACTTGCAGTACACAGACCTCACATCTAAAATGTATAGACTTCTGGCCCTGGCCAGTGTGGCTCACTTGGATGGGCACCATACTGCAAACTGAAAAGTTGCCAGTTTGATTCCTGGTTGGGGCACATTCCTAGATTGTGGGTTGGGTCCCCAGTCAGGGAGGGTGCAGAAGGCAACTGGTCAACTTTTATCTCTTACATCGATGTTTCTCTTGCCCTCTTTCTTCTCTCTAAAATCAAACAACTTCTGGGTTCTGTTTCCATGTGTAAGAAAGAAGCTGGGAAGTCACCCTTCTACCCTAACAAAAGTAAAAAAGCTGAACGGACTGACAAATCATCAACTTTTCTTGGATCCATGAGAGGAGAGGTCACAGACCTATGGTCTGTGTAATTTTGATCTTCAGGTTCATAGCATTAGGGTTACTTATTCCCTTCTCTGCAGACAGACTGCAGTCCAGATATCAGCAGTAGCAGGTGAATAGTGTTGTTTTGAGTTAGGATTGCTTATCTCTACTGCATGGGTTTACCTGAGGTGTGAGTAATTGACCAAAATGAAACATTAGCCCAGAAGCTCATCTGTTCTCTATAACCGTTATCTCTTAGTCTAAATACCAAAGTATCCTTCATATATATTCATAATGAAGGGACTGGTGACCCCTCAGCATCTTGAAGTCCCACGTTAGCTGGGCTGTCAACTGTGTTCGACAATCATTCACGAGCCTGCTGTTGATGGCTTCCTCAATATTTATTGGTAAATCTTCACTAGTCTAGTTAAACGCCTGAAGTACACTACCTCCCTCTTAGGAGGCAAACTTGCTTCCATTTTAAAAAGTAAAGAAAATTTTTCAGGGGAACAAAAATACCTCAGTTTCCTGCCCTTCCATGTCAGATTTCTCTGTGACCCTTCCCACCTTCGATCCTTTCCTAGTTCCAAAGTTCCACCTCTTTCTCTCCTATTCCCTCAATCTCATTGACTTCTTCTGCTGTCCATTTCTCTACCCCTGAGCTCCTAGCTGATAAATCCAATAGAGGTTTCAGGTCTTACCTACCTTTACTCCCATTCCTTGGACCACTGTGGGGTCTTCTGGGTTGGCACACCATCTTCTTTCCTGACCTTGATATTCTGTGCCATGAGCTTTCTCTTCTTTCTGTACATGTTCTCCGGAAAGAATCCCACCCATTTCATGACTTTATACACAGAATCTGTGTTATCTGCTGAGGATTTCCAGATTAACATCTCCAGTCCAGACCTCTCTTCTATACTGAACTCTTGCACATCCAATTGTTAACTTGCCATG
Source organism: Glossophaga mutica (assembly GCA_039655065.1). Classification (NCBI taxonomy): domain Eukaryota; kingdom Metazoa; phylum Chordata; class Mammalia; order Chiroptera; family Phyllostomidae; genus Glossophaga; species Glossophaga mutica. Next base: position 45,623,610 of record CM077306.1, on the reverse strand, counting down.
CTCTTCAATGTCTCACTTAACATGTCCAAAACATGTTTTCTCCTAATCCAGCTCGTCTCCGAGCTCTGTCGTTCAATATGGGGTATCGTCATCTACCTAAGTGTTTAAGCCAGAAACCTGGAATTTATCTTTGATTCCTTTCTCTCCTTAACTGCTACACTTGTAACATCTAGTCTAATAGCAGGTCCTGTGATATTACCTCCAAAAGAAATCCTGAACCAATCCAATCCCTGTCTTCACTTTATCCTGCTTCTGGCCCACCTTAACCTCTCTTCAGAGAAGAGGCTCTCTGCTTCTATCCTTGCTCCTATGTCATATTTCAGGCCTTCATCACTTTGTCCTTGGACCACCGCCATAGCTTCTTGCCTTCTTCACTCTAATCCCTTCTCTACCTTGTTGTCATTGGATCTTTTTAACACATGAGATCTAGAAGCTGTACTATTGCATTAGAGAACTACAGATGTCTGGCCACAAAATAAAAACACACAAAACTGTTAATTCCAGAGAGAGTTGTGACGGTGAAGCATTGAGTAAATTAATTTTCATTTTTCTCTTTATGTGCTAAATTTAAAAAAAAATACCTGTTGTATGGGAGTTATGAGACTAAGAGAGCATGACCTGAGAGTTATCGGAACTGGAGTCTTGCCCTATCTCACTGAATAATCCTGGACAAACCACTTAGCTAATTTGAGCCTCAATTTTCCTATCTGTAAATCAGAGGAATGGCTAAACTTGTCCTTTTATTTCTTTCCCAAGTCTAAAATTCTACTATTTTACCAATGGAACAAATGAATAACTCAGTAATGGAACTCTTCTTTTAAGAAGACAATTAATTTAACGGAGTTTAATTTAAACTTCTGTTTTGAGACAATTTTGATGTACTCTTTTAATGTTAAAAGCAACTCCACAATTTCCTAGGACCAGTCAAATCATCTAAGGGTAGCACCAGGGCAGAATCTCGAATTTTCTGTTGGCAGAATATCAAAGAAAGTGTTAATTTGCTCTCTTAGCATGCCTGACTTTTAAGGGAAAATGTCTGAAAAACTACATGTTTCTTTTGAGCTGTATTTTCCAAACCAGTGTTCCAGGAGATGGAAATAGCTCACCTCAGCAGAGGTCAAGTAAATTTGGGAAATTGCTGTGTCCTAAAGCCCTTTTTGGAGGTGCACAGTCTATTTTGGTTTGCTGAAGCCTCAGGAAGTTCTGTAACATAGAAATGTGCTTAATCCAGCATTTCCCTACCCAAAGTGAACATGGAACAGTTTTTCATGGCATGCATATTCATATCCTGTGGCAATTTATTCAGATGGTACCAACTTGGGAAACTCTAATTTAGAGCAACCTTTCTACTATTCCCTTTAGTGTTCTGTTCATAAAGTTCCTTGTATAAGCAGATGGGCTTAAGTTAGAACTATTTTATGGCTAGATAAGCACCCTTGACGATTCCTTTCCAATGTGATCATTATCTCCACCTAATGCATCTTTCTGTTTTAGACTGCCCGAATGTGAAAGTTAATTTCTAAGGGATGTCTTAAATTCTACCTTCCAAGCTTCTATTTTACTTTCTTGCTACTGATTACAGTGGCTATAGCTTTTTCTTTATAACATTTAAAAACTTGGTATACATATATAGTTATAGAAAATTTCCAGCTAATCTGTTTGGCACTTAAGCTTTTCTAAGAAGCATGTTATCTTAGAAACTACTTGAATTTCTTGTCTTATCACACTTACACTACACCTTGTTGGTAGTTAAAGCACTTAAAGTGCAGAGGACTATATTCTTTCCATATTCCTTCGCACAAAATTGACGCTGTTCTGAGAAGCCCGCTGAACTCTGCATATAGGATATCATCCTGTTGTCAGCAGTACAACCCGAAAATCTGTAAAATGTCTCTCACATGTTTTATTATTCAAACAGCAGCTTCTCGCCTCTTTTCTAAGCACATCTACTAATACTTTATCAATTTAAGATCAGAATTGAGGCCCCAAGCTGAAAAATTACAAAGCTTCAATTACTTGTCCTACTTTATAGGGATTTATTTTTAAAGCAGGTGGAGAAGAGTTTTTTTTTTTTGCTTTGTTTGGTTTTGTGTTTTGAATACTGTGCTGCTGGACCTCACATGCTCAGCGTGACTGCAGACAGCTGCAACCAAAGTTAGCAAGAGGCTAACAGGCTCTGACCTGACTGCGGAACACCATCAATGATCTGCGGTGAACGCTGTGGGCTGCAGCCAGGGGAGTTGACAGCTGTCTCCTTAGGAGCATTTCAGAACAGTTTCAGAGAGCCTGACTGTAACCTCTTTTTAAAATCCTTTGGTTTCAAATTTTGGGAGATCAAGTAGTTGAATGTGGCTAATCTGAATAATGTCATAACAACTCCATTTAGAAATCAAGTGAAGCAACACATTTGAAGGAGCTGTGAAATAAATACTGTTTAGAAGGAAAACAAGTGTCATTATTATTAGCATTGCTTTTGAATAACAGACGCAGCTCTAAAAAAGAAACTATGGTTATAAGATACATGGGTAAAATAGACTGACCCAAGTCCCTCCAAAAAAGTTGTATTTTAAAATATTATTTATAGATAAGTCATTTTATAGGTATTATAATTAAAATAGATATTGGCCTAAGAATAGATAGATTAATGGAATAGAATAAATAAACCAGAAATTACTAGTATAAGAATTTAGTATCAGATCGCAGCAGCACAAATCAAAAGGAGATGAGAATGTTATTGAATAAAGAGTCATGGTAACTGGATAGTCACAAAAATAATTATAGCCCATCTGGTACTATATACTAGTACTTCCAGTAGGGATGGGTATATTAAAACTAGGGAGCTTTTAGAGCTTAATAAATAAATGCCAACTTAAACATTCAATAATAGCAATTGTTTATATAAATCGTGTTACGTTTATGAGATGAAATTGTAAACAGCCATTAAAAATTATGATTACCGTCTTAACCCATTCAGGCTGCTATAACAGAATACCAGAGTTTGGGTGGTTTATAAACAAGAGAAATTTATTTCTCACAATTCAAGATGCTACAAAGATCAAGGCACGAGCTGTGCCTTTGTGCCTGGGGCCTGCTTCCTAGTCCTCGGTGGCTGTGGTCTCACTGTGTCCTCACGTGGTGTAAGGGGTGAGGGAGCTCTCTGGAGTCTCTCAGAAAGGCTCTAATCCCATTCATGAGGGCTCTTCCTGACTTAATTACCTCTCAAGGCCCTACCTCTTAATACCATCGCATTGTGGGGTAGAATTTTAACCTACAAATCTTGAAAAACATAAACATTCAGTCTATAGTATTTACAAAGAATATTTGGCAATAAAAATGTATTATATAGTATTAAGTGAAAAGGGTGGGCTATAGCAAAATCCATGCACCTATATTACTCAAGATTAAAAGCAAATATGTGTGAAGAAAATCCTAAATAACAGTGGCTTAAAGTAGACAGAAGCTTATTTGTCTGTTAAATGAAAATTCATTTGGCTGTCCAGGGCTGGCATGCTGACAGCGCACAGACATTAATCTTGTTGTTCCACTGTGCATGAACACAGCCTCAAATCTAAAGATGGAGATGTCTGTACTTTCAGGCAGTAGGACGAAGGAAGAGATTAAGGGCAAAAGGCACAGGGCACTCATGCCATCTGTGAAGAAGTTACCACATGCCCTTCCTGCTTAGATCCCTCTGGTCTAACTCAATCAAGAGGCCACTCCTAGCTGCAAGGAAAGCTGGGAAATGTAGTCTTCCCAAAAGCTGGGAACTTTTGGCTGTGTGTAGCCAAAAGTTGGGGCTCTATCAGCATGGAAGAAGGGAGTAGAAATTTTGAAGGACAACCAAAAGGCTCTGTTTTAATGCCAGTTTATAATTATACAAAAAAGCAAAAAGTGGGGGGAATGGAAGGAAATAAATCAAAGGAAGAGAATATGTCACTGGAAGGAAATATATCCAATTCCTACTTTTGCTTCTCTTCTGTTGATTTTAAAGTCCCTTCTTCAGTTGTGCCACCGACAGGAGTTCCCTTTTCCTGGCCTCTTCTCTTAACATTGTCCTCCCCTTCCCTAGCTCCTGTCTTCTGGATTTCCCTCCCCAAATACCAAAATTCTAATGCCTTCTCCTTTCTTTGTTATACAGAGCAGTTTGGCTCTGCCTCAGTTTTAGTCTTTAGTATATATATAGATGCTAAACAACAAAAATATCCTATGGTGTTAGAGAGCTACTCTTCACAAGGCAGTGATATTTTATTTCAGTTCACAGGCAATATTTTCCTCCAAAGGAAGCTGTAGTGAGTATATATACCAGTTAATCACTATGCACAGCTTGCCCACAAACTCTGAGGAAAAGCTACCTTATTTCTAACCTGGAGCTGAGGCTTCAGGCTACATATTTTGTCATCATTTCCTCTAAGCCACAACTGGTTGAACTAGAGATAAGCATCTAATCTAAGAACAACCTGGAGACAATGATATAACCTGAAGAAGTAACGAAAGAAGTGAGCTAGGCTATTGAGAGAACTTAGTAGTTTGAAGGCAAATGGAAAGCAGTAGTAAGAAGCATAAGGAGGGAGGAGAGGGTTGGTTGGTCATAGTATTTCCATGTGGAAATTTCTTCCCAGAATTTCTCGGAAATTTGTTTTTCTGAATTCTAAATCTGTAGAAAAATTAGTTGAGAAACTGAGAAAACAGGGTCAATTTACCCAATTTTTTTGTGAGAATTAAAGCCCAACAATCAACCTTGAGACATCACTAGATTCATGGAAGCTCCTGATGTCAAGTTGAAAGCAAGAAGAGGAAATGCTGACAAGTGGAGTCAAAGGTCTAGGTTGACTTTTATAGGAACAGGTCAGGAGCATGTAGAATTGATGAGCTTGTAGTGTTAGAGAACCAGTCAATGCTGTTCTGGAACAGCCATGGGATTCAATTGCTCACCGCCAAGAAGCATGACTCCCAAGGCAAGAGTTTGGTGAAAAAGGAAAGGGGTTGTTTATTTAAAGGCTATACAGATTTAGAATAATGGCAGATTTCTGCCATTAAGTCCCTTTGAAAACACCCAAAACCAGACAGTCCTGCTTCCCTCTGCCAAACCAGGCCAGTTTCAGAATATGCCACTCAGAGTACTGTCTTTCAAAAAAGCAGAAGCCTGCAGCTCAGCATTCCCAGTCGCAGTTCAGCTCCAAGCATCTCTCAGGTCTCTGTGTGATTGGCCAGGCAGGTTCCCACAGCACCACCAGCTCTGCTGCCATCTTCTGCAGGCAGACTTCCAGGCTTCCAAGGCAGACCTCCTGACCTCGTGGCAGCCTTCTCTGCAGACCTCCCTGCAGACTTCGTGGATGACTGACTTTCAGACTTCCCGCTCCAATTTTAATTGCTATGCTCAGAACTTCCTACATGATGTAACATTTGGGTCTTTCTATGGTGGATCAGTGTCCTCCATTTTTGTCAGCTCCCCAGTGCCTTTGACCTTCTTTTGACTTCTATGTTTAGTCAGGGCAAGAGTTTCCAGTGACACACAGGTATCCAGGAGGACATTTGTCCCCTTCCCCCACCGTAGCTCACACCTGTGCTATATAAGCTTCCCTCTCCTCCCCTGCCCCCAACTATGTCATGAGTCACTGCACATTCTCACAGTCACACACACAATTCTGCAGCTTCCAAGATTTTCCTTTCAGGAAGGCACAGGATGTTAACCTGCATTTGTTATGCAATGTGTCTTAAATGCTGTACTTTCTGCTTTGTGGGTGCCCCTCCTGCCCCCTTTCTACCTGCCCCCCACCACAGGATTTGGGAGTCATGGTGGGGATCCCACGCCCTTAGGAGACCCCTGCTCTGTACCTCTCTTACAGTAGCTGTGGCCATGTAACAAGTGTATTTTTATAGTCCCAACTTTTGTTAATGATGAGTTATTCTTGCAAATTAAAATAAGTTAATAAGTGTAAATGCATAGTACACTTCATACGAATCCTATGAATAGTGTTCTGAGACATGTTTTAGAAACAAAATGAGTCCTTAAGCAGGTAATTTTCATGCATGATTCTATGAAGTGTTATAAAAGTTGCTAACCTGCTGGGGAATCTGAATGGTAGATAATTTGAATACTACCTAATAATGATTGCTGATATTTTCAGTGTTTGAATATTCACTATAGGATAGGATTCTGTAGGATACTATTACAGAAATATATATATAGAGAAAAAGATGTGTATGTTGTGGAATATTACTACACGAAATCAGAAAAAGGTCCAAGATCTGAGTTATCAAATACATATTGATTTCAAGAGCAAAACCAAAATTGAGGCAAGCAGATAAAATATTTTCAACATTAAAAAGGAAATAAACTTTATGAAAAGATATGTACCCTAATGCCCCCAACTTGAAGATGTTTTTGGACACACCTTTAGCAATTTGACCAACATGAATGCAAAATAAAAGAAAATTTTCTATGTTGAACAAGCAATTGATTCTAGGTGCATTTTGAAGTTTTACTTTAAGAATGATAATTTTAAATATTAAATATTTATGGCATTCTATCATAATTTTTAAAATTGCTTTTATTTAACATTATTTTATTTTTTGTGTTATTCTTTCTTTTAGTATTTTTTTTAAATATTTATTTATTTATTTATTTATTTATCTTTAGAGGGGAAGGGTAGGAGAGAGGGAGGAGAGAAATATCAATGTATGGTTGCCTCTTATGTGTCCCATGCTGGGAACTGGCCTGCAACCCAGGCATGTGCCCTGACTGGGAATCGAACCGCGATCTTCTGGTTCGCAGGCCCGCGCTCAATCCACTGAGCTACACCAGCCAGGGCTCTTTTAGTATATTTTTATAATCAGGTAGAGATCATGTTTACATGTTATGTATGTTTACACATTTACATATTTATAACATATTTATAACATATTTTGCATATTATATATATTTTATGTGTTTTTATTTATACAAATTATATTTACATGGTTATATACACACTATATATATTTACATGATAATATATTAGGGTCATAGTAATAATAACTGAAATTTATTATTATATAACTTTTACAGAAAAGCCTCTGAAAATTTTGTATAATCTTATCATAGAAAAATGAATCATTGTTTATTATTATGATCATGTATTATTACTGAACAATCCACAAATAGTGTTAACAGGAAATACAAAAAACTTGGGATTTCTAGAATTCCTGAGAATTTCCATGCATTCTGATTTCTTGTTTTTGAATCCTAGATATTAAGGATTTAGGAGGTCATGGCAACAGCCACAGAAACAATGACAGGAGAAAGAAGCCACCATCAGGGCGAGAGGTGAAGCAGAGCCTCCTGCACATGCATAAATACAGCCTTATACCTGGAGTCACTGTGGGTGTTTTAGTTGGCCAAGTCTCCTTGAGGCCCACATACAATACAGTGCTTCTTCCTTCCATGAGAATCCTGTTCTCTTTACATGTTACCTTACTATAAATTATTGGAGGTAATCAGAGCATATCAAAAGGCCTAACATGCACAGAAATTTAGAATTAAAGCAGCTATTTTCAATCAGTGTGCCACAAGACTTTTTAAAATATGCAATACCTGACTATTTAGTCAGAGGCACGACCTCTTTTCCCTTAGATTGTCAAATTGAAAAATGTCAATAGCCAACAAAACAATAGTTGTCTGGTGCAAATGAATAAAAATTATACCTATTTTTTGTCAGATAGGCAAAAAATATATTTTTTGGTGTGCTGCAGAGTTTTAGAAATTAGTTTTTTGTGTCATGAGATGAAAAAGGTTGAAAATTGCTGAATTAAAGGATCAATCAAGTGTGATTGAAGAGCATTAGCATTTATTTTCTAGTAGGTATAATCAATGAACAAAAAATGATTTTATTTCTTCTCTTGATTGAAATAGCTTTATTTACATTAAAATAAGGTATAATCCTGGGCTCTAGTATCTCAGAACATTGCATTACCTCCTGAGTTCTGGCCTCAGCCTGATGTAAGAGTTGTGCAACAGCTGCAGAATCATGCTGATTTTCCAGGTAGCACTGTAAAATGCCTACTAGACTTACTAGAGTATAAAATTATTTCTTTGGTCTGTTGTCATTATCAGAAAGAAAGACAACACTTCTAAAACAGAGCTAAACATTGAAAAATTTTGCAGATGTATGAAATTCAGGAAGCATTTAAAAACTTTACTAAGCATGTTTCTTCTATTATAAGTCACTCAAATATGTTACTAATTGTGTTATTTCTCTTTCCATAATCTGAATAGAGTTGCTTCTTTATTCAATTTGCTTGTCCTTTGTTTTTGTGAATTACAACCAAAAAATTTTGGTTTGCAGATCAAAGTGCCCAAAATGAAAATGAACTATAGATTCATTTCCACATCCACTTATAATTAATTTTTCCTTCTATTGAAAAGGCACTTAATTTCATTTTAAAATCATCTATGTAGAGTCCAGTCAAGATGGAGGCATAGGTAACCATGGCTTGCCTCCTCACACAATCACATCAGAATTACAACTAAACTATGGAACAACCATCATACAGAACCATCAGAAATCAAGTTGAATGGAAGTTCAACTATGGAACTAAAAAACTACATCCATCCAGACAGGTAGGAGATGCAGAGATGTGGAATAGGCTGGTACCACACCCATGTGGAGTGGATAAAAATTTGGGAGGGATATCTCAGGAGCCCTTGCTCCTGAGCTCCACATCAGACCCCCAAACCCAGGGTTCTAGTGCCAGGAAGATAAGTCCCCACAACTTCTAGCTATAAAAACCAGAGTGGTTTGAGTTGCTGGAAAAAAAGAAACTTACTGGATTCCCAAGTAGTTCCTCTTAAAGAACCCACACATAGACTTACACAGACTTACTTCCTCTGAGCTCCAGCAGTGGGGTACCAGCCTGAAAGGCACCAGTGGCATACAGGGAGGAACTGAAGTGTCTGGCATCAGGGTAAGAGCTGGGAAACAGTTCTCTCCCAGACAGAAAGACAGGCAGAGGCCATTCTTCCTTTTCTGAGACCTTCCCCAACAAAGCCAAAGAGCTGGTCGGGGAGGGGTCATATCAGAGGCTCCTTCAACCTTATTCACATAGCTTACTCTGCCCTGGTGAATCTCTAGGCTTCACCCCACCTAAATGATGGCCCACCCAAGCTGTGACAGTGACTTTTCCATATGAATGGCTGGTCTCTGCTTAAGCTTCATATCTTTCTAAATCCTCTCAAACAAGTTACAACCAGTCTCAGTGAGCATACAGTCCCCATATCTCTAGTGAAGTGGCTCCAGGCCCGGCACTAGCAGCAGCCAGCTTTGGATCATAGTTTGGCTTTGATGGGAACCTCCAAGCCCAGCACAAGTAGCAGCCATCTGCAGATTGTACCATCTGCAGATTGCTTTGTAGCTTATGCTAGGTGGCCTCAAGTAGAACATGGGTGGTGGCTAACCCTGGCCTGCATCACCTGGGAAACCCCAGAGCTTGTGTACCCAGCGGACAACTACAGACCATATCATTTCACCACCACCTTGCCCCTGAATGACCCTCCAAAGAGGGCAGAGGTTGGTGGTCAATGGTCACAGCCAGTCCTGGCACTGACTGGCCTGCCTGGGTAAATCCCACCCATTGGCCTGTCAATAGTAATTAAGACTCAACTACAAGAGGAGAGTGTGCTCAGCCCACATGAAGGGTATACCTCAAGTACCCAGCTTGGGTGATAGAGGAGGCTGTGTCACTGGATCCTACAGGACACCTACTACATTAGGCCATGCTACCAAGACAGGGAGTCATAGCAACTCTACCTAATACACAGAAACAAACACAAGGAGCCTGCCAAAATGAGGAGACGAAGGCAAGAACAGATCAAAACTCCAGAAAAAAGAACTAATCAAAATGGAGATAAGCAATCTGTCAGATGCAGAATCCAAAACACTGGTTCTAAGGATGCTCAAAGAACATAGTGAGTACCTCAACAGCATAAAAAAGACCCAGGCAGAAATGAAGGATATACTAATAGAAATAAAGAATATATGATGGAAATGGAAATTTGAATATAAGAAAACAAAAAAATAACCAATCAGAACAGCAAGCAGAAAAAAAAATCGAGGACAGTGTATGAAGCATCTGGGACAACTTCAAGTATTCCAACATTCACATCATAGGGGTGCCAGAAGGAAAAGAGAAAGAGCAAGAAATTGAAAATTTATTTGAAAAAATAATGAAAGAAAACGTCCCTAATTTGGTGAAGGAAATAGACATACAAGTCCAGGAACTACAGAATCTCAAACAAGATGGATGCAAACAGGCCCACACCAAGACACAACATAATTAAAATGTCAAAGATTAAAGATAAGGAGACACTCTTAAAGTCAGCAAGAGAAAAGCAGTTACTTACCTATAGAGGAGTTCCCATAGGCTGTCAGCTGATTTCTCAAAAGAAACTTTGCAGGCTAGAAGGGATTGGCAAGAAACATTCAAAGTCATCAAAAGGATCTATTGCCAAGATTGCTCTACCCAGCAAAGCTATCATTTAGAATTGAAAGGCAGAAAAAGAGCTTCCCAGATGAGATATATCACCATCACCAAACCATTGTTATTTGAAATGTTAAAGGGATTTATTTAAGAAAAAAAAAGATCAATACTATAAAGAATAAAATGGCAATAAATACATATCTACCAACAACTGAATCTAAAAAACAAACTAAGCAAACAAGAGCAGAGACAGAATCATGGATATGGAGAGTGTTTTGATGGTTGCCAGATGGGAAGGGGGTTTGAAGGGATGGGTAAAGAGGTGAGGGGATTAAGAAGTACAAACTGGTAGTCACAGAAATGGAGGAGCCAAAGAACTTATATGTATGTCCCATGGACCTGAACAAAGGTGAGGGGATTATCTGAGGGAGTGGGTTGTGCTGGATGGAGGGGGAAAAGTGGGAAAATTGGGACAACTATAACAGCATAACCAATAAAATATAATTAAAAATAAAGTAGAATAAAATAAAATAAAATAATTTATGTAGCCACTATCTCAAATGACTATTTTCTCTTTGTAATATTAGACCTTATATGTCTACATAATTTATACATATTTCAATCTCAGGCAACTTTATTATATTTTAATATTTTGTTTTAATCCAACACAGATATAATTCTTCATTGTTACACTATTTACTGTTGGGATGCAAGTGACCTGAAACACTGTATGTAAGATTGCAGCAAACTTCTGTAAAGGGCCAGCTGGTAAATATTTCAGGTTTGTGAGTTGTAAAGTTTCTGCCTAAATTATACTGCTCTTTTTTGTAGCATAAAAGTAACTGCAGATAATATACGAATGAAGGGGTGTGGATATGTTTCAATAAAACGTTATTCATGAGAGCTGAAATTTAAATTTCATATAATTTTTATGTATCACAAAATATTCTTGAATATTTTCAAGCATTTAAAAATGCAAAATCCACATTTGTGGTCCATACAAAAACAAATAGTGGGCTGGATTTGCTCTGCAGGCCATAACTTGACCGCCCATGTACTATATACCAGATTCATACATGTTATAAACGTTTTCCACATGATGTTTCTATCCACTTTTACTGGGTAGGAACGAACATTACAATATTGGTTAGTAGTAACCAGAAGTACAGTTTTATGGGTAAGTCTCCAACAGATTTGAATTCACTTACATATTCTAATACTGTGTTAGCAGGATGATAGGGAGATAATAACAAGCTTTCATTTGAGTCAAAGTGATTTGGTTTTATAGAAATAAAATTGGATTAATAGTGCTTCCTTCTCATCCTCAAAGGAGAATTGGAAGAAATAATTAGTGATCTTCACATCATATAAGAAGTAAAATTGCTATATAAATATGGGATTTAATAAGGTATGTGGACCTGGCTTTAATCAAACCTCATTACGAATGTCTAGATTTACACAGAGGAGAGTGCAGCATTATTGTTGACTTTGCCAGAGAGTACAGGCTTGTATCCCTTTATTCAGCCAGCTCAATGAATACATTAAACAAATAATCAGTTTGCACACGGCTTTCCCACAATTTATCATATGAAATGAAGAACTGTAAAATATTACAAAAGTATCTATAAAATTTTCACCCACTCACTTTCCACCATGCACACTGAAAAGCACAAATTGAAGTGTAACAGGATGTATCATCTGGTTCTTACTTCAGAGTGATCAGTGGAGCCCTGAGGCCTGCAGCTTTTACCCTACAAAGGTGTTTCTCCAGGCAGCAAAGAAGCTTTTTGGTATACACAGAGCAGAGTGTATCTGTATATTGAAGTTTTACTTTTAGGAAATTCCAAAAGGATAGAAACAATCCTTTCAGTTCCATCACTTCCTAAATCTTCCTTCCTGAACAGCCTTTCCTATTGTCTGACTCTGCTTCAGCTGCTGTTTAACTCGAAAACCTTTTGAGTATGACTTGAAAGACAAACCTGGGACCGAACTCCTAGTCATGAATCATTTGCTACCTTTGCCCTTGGAACCATAAGGTTTGCAGCAGCTTCCAGCTACCATATGTGGGTGCTTACTATGAACTAGTGGTAGAAAAACCTTTGCTCTTCTTTTATTTTATTAACCTAAGTTGTAAAGTAGAAACTCCTACATATATCAGTTGTGATTATAAAGTGACTCGTCTGAATGTGGGCTGAGTTCCATTTGTTCTTATGTGGTAGAGAAGCCATCAGGTGTGACTTGGTGATTCTGGAGTTACATATCTAAAGAGTTTAATTCTGGTGGAAAAAAATCTCAAGCTTCATAAATCTTCTATGCTTCGAGTTAATATTTTGTATTTGTCTGTTGAGTGTGACCCTTTCGATTCTCTTCATTTCTGGCTTACCTATAACTAGATTATGCCAATACAAAATTGGCTTAGTCTCAAATGGAATATTAATTTACTTTCTAAAGGAAAAATGAGATTTTAAGAGTCCAGACTTCCATAGTTTTCCACAAAGTACTTTATCTGACACTAAATTTTACCTTCATTAAAGTCTTTACTGGCAAATGATTTTACAGATGTGGAAGTACCATAGGCAAATAGAGTAACTTTTCTAAAAATTGTCAGGGAGTCCTGGATTCCTTGAATTTGAATATTTTGCTTATGCTTTTTAGTTACTGCCCAGCTTAGATTTTAAAAATCCCCTTAAACTGTCATTAAGTTAAATAGATTTTCCTTAAGGCTGAGTCAAATTTTTTTGGACATCACAGAACATTAAAAAAACAAACACATAAATATGGCTAAACTTTTTTCTCCTGAAATTTCTATACTGAATTATCACCTTTTACTTTAAACCTAAAATAGCCTCTTAAATACATTTCCCGGACTGGAATTTGATGGTTTTTTTCTTCTATTTAAAATGATATTTCAGATGGTTTTGGAAAGGTTCACTATTACATCAACTATTCAACAGGACTCACTTTTCATTTTCCAGATGAAGTCAGTTGTACGAAGAGAACTTCAGAAACAGACATAAAAGTCAGTTCTTATATTCAAGGCTTAGCTCACTGAACCATACACTCTCTGTAAGGCATATAGGAAATGATGTACATAGTAATATTATTTCCTTTAAGTAAATACTTTTTTATGTTTCTCTAGTGCCCATAAGAAAGACTAGGTTCTCAATTTTTATTTTTATTTAGTTTTTGAAGATTTTATTTATTTATGTTTGGAGACGGGGAGGGGGGAAGAAAGAGAGGGAAAGAAACATCAATGTGAGAGAGAAACATCAAATGGTTGCCTTACAAACCTGCAGCCCAGGCACATGCCCTGACCAGGTATCAAACTGGTGACCTTTTGCTTTGCAGGACAATGCCCAACCAACTGAGCCACACCTGTTGGGGTGGTTCTCAATTATTAATTAATAATTTAACACTAGTACTAACATCCTACATATATCTCCAGATTCATAAGATGATTAAATACTGAGAGTTTTACTAGATCAAGAATCTGAGAGGATAATACACAGATACCTAGCTTTACAAATCCTTAAGGAATAAAGCAAATTGTGGTTATATAGAACTGATGGAAGAAATATGGAAATGAACAACATTTTGTAGAATATGAAGGTAATAATTATGAATCAGAGGGCTAAACTAAAGAAAGGCAGGCAAGAAACAGAATCGTGAGTCCTAATTGCAACGTAACTGTCTGAGACGTAGGCTGAGAAACAACTATTGTATTCATTCTTTCCGTCAGTAAAAGGATTTCTTAGATATTCACTATGATCAAGGCATTGTATCACACAATTGGAAATCTGGAGTCAGAATCCTGCCCTCTATGAGCTCATGATCTAGATGGAGAGCTTCTAATCTGCAAGAACAAATCATGTCTTATTACTTGTAATGAATTATTTCTCATTGTCCAATTCAAAATTCAAAGGACTTCTTAACTTATTAGCAAAGGTATACAAATGTCATAGAAATTCCTTTGACTGTGGTACGAAATGGCTTAACTTTCAGGTCTCAGTGGTTGAAGGTAAGATGCTTTACTGCATCCAGATATGCAGGTTGCTGCATCTGAGATTAGAAAAGTGTTCAGACCTAAGAAAGAGAAATGTGTATCTTGTCACACAGTAAAAATATTGATTGTATTTCTGGATCTATCACTGAAGCATTGTACTTGTACTCTCAGTACTTCAGTTTTCTCATCTATAAAATAAGATACTTAGATTAAATCTCTTAAGCCCCTTTCTAGATTTAATTCACCATACGGGGTGGGGCAAAAGTAGGTTTACAGTTGTTTGTATAAAAATAATATAATAATTAATAAATAATAATACATGAATAAACTTTGTATTTTGCACACTCACGATTGTAAACCTATTTAGGCCCACCCTGTATTTCCAGAATTTAAAAATGAAAAGAAGTTGCTTTATTCATCAGATACCAGAGCTGATAAAATTGAACAATTGCAGGTTCTATGGTTAAAATGACTAAGAAACTATAAGTAGGAAGAAACAACACAGAAATGAAGAATGTTTGTTTCCAAGGATTAGGAGCCAGACAGAAAACATTAGTTGCAATCCATAACAACTTGGCTGGAGTGTG
Source organism: Glossophaga mutica (assembly GCA_039655065.1). Taxonomy (NCBI): domain Eukaryota; kingdom Metazoa; phylum Chordata; class Mammalia; order Chiroptera; family Phyllostomidae; genus Glossophaga; species Glossophaga mutica. The sequence continues at coordinate 45,608,565 of CM077306.1, read as the reverse complement.
CGTGAGCTGAGTTTGTAGGACATACATCATAACAAAGCAAAACTCTTTTAACTACATATCCCCTTCCTGCCGCAGCCCCATTTATTTGCTTCCCATCCACAGCAAATGTACTGAAAAGAGTGGTCTTTATTTGCTAGCTCCACAATCTTAACTGCCATTGTGTTTTTGACCTTTTACTCCATTAAATGGCTCTTTTAAAGTCACCAGCACTTTCTACCTTGTCAAACCCAGGAATTAATTTTGTCCTCCTCCTATTCTCAGTGGATGGGACAATCAACAGCTCCCTCTGTTCTCTTCTTGTTGCCTGGAGCCCAACTTTCCTGATTGCTGCCTGCCTCCCTGTTAACCCTCTGCAATTCCCATCTCTAGGTCCTGCTCCTTTACCTGCTCTCTAGATATTGGAGTGTGATAGGATTCAGGCTTCTCTTCTTATGTGACTCCTGGTTCTTTGATGATCTCATTTGCTCCATGGCTTTAGAAAGCATTTATGTTCTAATTGTTTCCAAATAGTTATCTTCAGACCTGACCTTCTCCAAATTCTGGATTTGTAGTGTTCACTGAACATCTGCTATCTCCCCTTGGATGTCAATGAGTATATTAGACTCAACATGTCTAAAGAAAATCCTGGAAACTCTTGTCCATCATCATTTCTAGGAAAGCTGTTCCTCACTTAGGCTTTCCTGTATTAGCGAATGATACCCATAAACCTCCATTGCTAAGTACAAAACTTGGGCATAATTGTTGATATTTTTCTTTCTCTCATTTCCTCCATCCTCACCCTTGCTCTCACCATCTAATCTTTCAACTAGTATCGCCAATTTAACCTCCAAAATATATCCTAAATTCATTTCCACTGCATCCACTCTAGTTAAGTCACCACATCTTTTACATGTGAAACTGAATAAATGTTCTTTCTGCTTCTATTTTTGTCAGTAGATGATTTTTTATTGAAAATATTAAATTTTTGTTAATGTTTTGAACTGTGGTTTATACTCAACATATTTTAACTCATCTATGCCTTATTATCAAGAAATAAGTTACGACCCTGGCTGGATGACTCAGCTGGTTGGAGCACCATCCTATATACCAAAAGGTCGAGGGTTCGATCCCCGATCTGGGCATATACCTACATTGCAGGTTTGATCCCTGGTCAGAGTGCATTTGGGAGGCAACTGGTCCATGTTTCTCACGATGATGTCTCTCTCTCTCTCTAAAATCAATAAAAATATTTTCAGGTGAGGATTAAAATAAGGAAATAAGTTACAAGTCATCTTTTAAAAAACTTACTTTGGAATAATTTTTGATATACAGATGAGTTATGAAGAGAAATAGAGTTCCCATATACCCTTCACTCAGCTTCCCTGAAAGTTAACATCTTATACACAACCTCAGTCCATTTATCAAAACTAAGAAATTAACATTGGTTAATAGTCCGTAACTATTAACTGAAATACAGATTTTATTCTCATTTTGCTACTAATGTCTTTTTTCTGTGTTGGGATCCAATCTAGAATATCACATTGCATTGAGTCATCATATCACCTTAGTCTCCTCAAATCTATCACAGGTTCTCAGTCTTGCCTTAATTTTCATGACTTTGACACTGTGAAGAGTGCTGTTCAGGTGTTTGATATAATGTCCCATGCTCCTCAATCTCATTTTGTCTCATATTTCCTCATGACTAGACTAGAGTTATGGATTTGGGGGAAGAAATACCACAGAGATGAAGTGTCCTTATTGCATCATAAGTTTTCTTTTTAAACATGTAAATAACACATGCTCTTTGCTTTATAATGATGTCAACAATGGCTCCATTCCACACTCAAAATAAAATTCAAATTTATACCATGGTGTACGAGGCTCTGCACTCATGACTTGGCTCCTACCTACTTTATCAATAGTCTCTTGAACTATCCTCCCCCTTAGTCACTGTGATCCAGCCGCACTGGTCTTTTTGTTCTTCACACACAGCAAGCTCAGTTATACCTCAAGGCTTTTGTTCTAGCTGTTTCTTCAGCTTGGTGTGTTTATTTCCTTAAATATTTGCATGACTGGCTCTTGCTTGTCATACATATAACAGTTAGTTTGTCACCTAGCAGTTTTCTCGTTGTCTCTTTGTTTAAGATCACCTCTGTTTTAGTTCTTCTCTATGACATTATTTTTTTCTTTTCACCATACCCATTACTATTTGAACATATACACACATACGTATAATCTTGTTCACTGTCAGTTTTTCTCTCTAGAATGTGAAAAAGGCACACATCTGCGTTGTTCATAACTTATATCTTAATCAATTCTTGGCACATATCAATAATCGATAAATACTTGTTCAGTAAATAAATGAATATCACAAAGAATCATAGACTTCAGATTGTAAAGCTCTATGAGACTTGAACCATTTTTACTTTCTCATTTTATAGATGGGCTAAGTTCCAGAAAGGTGAAGGACAGATAAGTTAGCCGATCACTTAACCAAGTTACATAACTAGTTAGTGACTGAGCCATTGATAGAACTCAGACTACTTGATTCCCAGTTAAAGCTTTAAAATATACTCTGTAATTCTTTGGTATCTTTGCATAGGATTTCAGATATAACTTTGGTTATCAATGGACTTAGGTCCATCTTTGAAGTCATTGTGTTATGAGATTGAATTCATTCTAATCTTCCCCTGCTGCCATGTGCACCTGGAGTGCTAGAGGAACTTGTATAGTCACATAAATTGGTGCCATTATAATATGTATCTTCCAGCCTCACCTGGGTTCTCAAAGCTGTGTAAAATATTCCTGCCAATTCTTACTTGTCTTTCTTTTCTATCTGTACATCAGCTGTCCCAAACTTTTATAATTCACCCATTCATATTTACTAAATGACATTATCCTCAACTCCTCCTGAAAATGGAAGTGACCTGGTAAATAGTTTCTCAATTTCCCACAATTCTAACTGCAAACTCCCTTTACTTTCTTTGATACTTCTCTTATTTATTTGAACCTGCTATGAATGAAATTTTCTTTCTAAAAAATGCTTTGATGAGGTACCCCTTTTTCCTACCTCCTGGTTTTCTTCTTACCTCTCAGACCACATCTCAGAGTCCTTTACCGAGCTTATCTGCCCCTTACAAAGCGTTTCACTTGGGGCTTCATTCCAGCATTTTTCTAATGTTTAAATCTCTCTCCCTAGGAAACCTCATCCATCCCATATCTTTGTATAACACCTATAGGTATGATCCATATTTCCTGTAGGGATGTGAAGGTGATCTGGTTATATTTCAGCTCCCATATTTTATGTCAATTTCATATTTGTATTTCCAACCAGACATGGTTGTCAGAGAGATCTGCTTACCAGGTGGTGATGAGGTTCTGTTGGGAACCCTTCTGCCTGGTTTCAGGAATTGTAACCCCCTACCCCATGACTAAGGCTGAGTGAGCACCTTCGGACTGTAAGCCACTAAGGAGACAAAGCTTATCTCCCTGGCAGGAGCGCTGCTTCAGCCTCATCCATAACTGGCCCCCAGTGCTTGGTCAGTTAGCCAATGATGGGTAAGATTCCCTCAAGGGAGGGGTCGCCTAAGCCAGGCATGACCACTTGGAATGACCTCAATGAAGGACTGGGGGGGGGACTGTAGCAAAAAGGGTGTGATGGACCCTTGCTGCTGCCCGCCCCCCCCCCCCACTTGCTATTCTGACATAGCCTGAGTCCCCAATCCATCTGGGAGAAGTTTTCCTTATCTCTGGCTTCCTGGCTCTAATCCACTTAAGCCTGAAACTATGACGGAGGGAGGTGCAGCCCTGTGCTGGCTGCAGCGGGCTCCCCAGGTGATCAGGCATAAGAAAGAATTCATAAAGTCCTATGAAACCTGCTTTGCTAAGAGTGCTCTCATTTAAATAATAAGGGTCTGAGGAGGAAATGAGATTGTCCCTCAAAGTTTTGTAACCCCTTAGCTGACAGACCCTGACTCAATTATACCCTCAGAGTTCTTTGAAATGTTATCTATTGTTTGATCCTTGCTGCCTGACATTGATGAGCTTTACCTGTGTTCCTGTGTATTACGAACCTAATAAACCTAATAAAAACTGTTGAGGAAGGGGCTCTTGGTTCTCCTCCTTTGAGAGATCGGCCACGTCTCCTCCCCCAGCAGATCATGTCTTGGTAGACTTACTTTCATCCGTGGTGGATGGATGGGGCTCTGAGAGCGGAGCCCCCCCACAAGGTTCCCAAAGCACTATTTTCAGACCACATCTGAGATTTGCCTGGAGATACCAGTTTTCAATCACTGCCATCAAATTAACCAGCAGATTCGTATTCAGAATCTGCAACAATCAAGGCATTGTGTTAGGCCCTTGATCTTCTGCCTCTAACAACTCTGTCAGGTTCTACTCGACTTTGCCAAAATTAATTAAATCAGTTAGAGCTTTGATGAAATGGGTCTAAAAGAAAAGAGCATATAAGAACATAGCTCCAAATTAAATGTTAAAAATATTTGTACTTTTCAAAAAAAAATATTTGTACTTTTCCCACCAAATTTTATTGTGTATTAAAACTGATGTGCTCTGTATTGTTGCTAAACAAACTCTAAAGAAGTTTCCATATTTCAATCTGAGGTAACTGAGCACATTGGAAAAAATATGAGAGGGATGATGCTGTGCTATTATAAGACCCCAAAATTCATATTCCACCTCTAGAAACTGATCACCTCTGACTGGCTGATTCTATTTTAAGCAACATGAGAACATTTATATTCTGAACATCAAAGATAAAAAATACTAAATTTCTGACTTGATTGATTTAAAAATGTTCTAAGAATGCATAGATAAGGTGATGCAAAAGACATAAAGATCCCATGCTTGGTATGCGACATTGGATTCCAAGTTTACGTTCAGGCTCAACAGGGAAGATCGATGAGTGGTATTTGCCTTGGTTGTGTAGTTGGGGAGTGATGGCGCTCGCACAGTGTTTGCTGGCCTGAATCTGAGGGTATTACTCTCGTGCCAAAAAGGAGTCTGAAGTGTAAGATGTAAAATGATTCCTGAAAATTGAAGAAAAACCCATCATACGGCCCCCATAAAATATGTGAAACGTTTAGAGAAAGGCAAAGTCTGTTATAGGAAGAGGTCATTAATAGTTCTGAAGGGAAATTTTGCACCCCAGTAAAATTTGGAATTTGTGGACTTTGATATAGCCTGATATAGGAGGGCAATTATCAAATAAGCAACGGGATACCTATAAATCAAAGCGGGGAAAGTGCACATTCCTGTTATCCAAAGACAAGCAACCCGAACGGCTCTGATTACTCCCACTAAATCCAAGATGAACAATCTTGAACGCAATCACAACATAAGCCCAACATTTAAACAAATATATAACGTTCAGGCTGTTTTTCTATTTTGTCTTTTGCTTTCATGCTGATTCCAAGTAGAGCTTTTCTTATAACTTGCCAATCAGTGTATCTCTCTACCTCTCCCTTTCAGTTTAATTTCTTTTATAAAACAATTCTGAGATGAGATATAACATGAAACAAAGAAAAGACAAAGGAAATTAAGTTGCTAATCACCTAATTTAATTAGAGGTATATTGCCTATCTCTTCTCTTCTCACTGGCTGACACCTATGCATTTTATGAAGAGTCCAGCATGCTTTGCAAAACCATAGTGCCATAATTAACCTTAATCTGTTTCACAGCTAGCTAAGTGAAAGCATTTAGGAGACAGATGCCTCTTTACCACAGTTTCTGGCTTCATTTATACACTTAAACTGGCTCTTTTTTAAAGAGGGGTAGATTATAAAAGTACATGCACAATATGCTATATATGATGAAAAAATTTCAAATCATCTCTAGGACTCAGACAACATTTGTTCTGTTCGTCCTGTGAAACTTTTTTAAAAAGTCAATTTCCTAAAGATTACAGGGGTTTCAAGCTTTGTACAATTACCTTTGTGCTCGATCTTCTCCCTACATCATTAATCATTCACCTTCTCCTTTAAAGAAGGAAGCAGGCACAAATCCAAGTTTTCAGAACTTACAGTTTTGTTGGGCAAAGTACAGAATCTTAGCCTTGTAGCAAAGCCTCAGAGGACAAATGAAAGCTCAGCTTTGAGACATTTCTGATGGAAGAAAGAACGAGATCTCCCCAAATGACTTGATTTGTTCTTATAATACCAGCACACTGGACCTAAACATTTAGGAAAAATGTATTAATGAATTTGATTAAACAAATACTGAATATCTACCTCAGTATGTGCCAGGTACCAGGCTAAGTACTGTAGAGAATTACCAGGATAACCAAAAGACAGACTTTGCCATCAAAGAAGTCATAGGCAACTGGGACTTAGATGCTTATATAAATCTGTCTCTCCATCAAAAATGTAATTAGAGTAACCAAAATAAAATCAGAACAGTGGGGTCAGAGAATCATCTTGCTCAGTATGATTTATCTCACAAGTGACAAGTGGTTTTCTAGTGTCTTCACAAATCACAAAATACTCATCAGGCATGCATGTACTAGAAAGAGCCCCATTAAATAAAAGAGGGGAGATGGGAGTGTAGAAGAGGGAAACAATGGAATTAGAAGACATTGTTCCAGTTACATTATTTACTTGGAACAATAATTAGGGAATAATTAAAATTTATAAGCAAAAGAATATAGTAGCCTGTGCACATATAGTATTTTCTTGCTTCCAAGGTACATCTTTGTCCACAGTCAATATTCCTGAATTCAAGATTCATCTTACAGTTAACATTTACATTTAATATAAAGATGTTATTAAGTTTAGCTACTTCTAAAAAATTTTTTTATTGTTGTTCTATTATAGTTGTCCCAAGTTTTATACCTTTGCCCACCTCCCATTCCTGTAGTCAATCCCCGCCCTGTTGTCCATGTCCATGGTCATTCACACATGTTCTTTCACTAGTACCTTCCTCTTCTTTCCACCATTATCCCCCCTGCCTCCCCTCTGGCTGCTGTCAGTTTGTTCCATGTTTCCATGTCTCTGGTTCTATTTTTCTCACTAGTTTATTTTGATTATTAGATTCCTCTCATAGGTGAGATCACATGGTATTCGTCTTTCCAATGACATCTTAGATGAAGAAACCGTGGTTCTGCTACTCACTGAGCATTTAATCTGGGTTCTTTGAGTCTCATCTCAGCTTCCTCATCTATAAAATGGGAATAACTCTACTACATAGGATTTGTGAAGATTAAATGAGATAATGGATGCAAATCACTTAGCAATACCTGGCACACAATGGGCCCACAACTAAATGCAGGCATAGTCATTGTTATTTGTGCTGCTGCTGATATTTACCAGTTCACAGGCTGAGCATCACTCATGGTCAATCAGCTGTAAAATACTTTCTGTCAGAATTTTATCATTATACACAAAACATGGCCACATTCCAGTCACAAACCTACTTCTTGAAAGAAAGAGATTAGGATAGGGGTTAAAAAGATGAAGCGAATAGACAGGGAGGGTTGTCAAATGTTGCAAACCTTCTTTGGGAATGCAACGTCTCAGAGATGAACTGTTTCTCGGAAAGCATACTGTTTCTCGGGTGCATCGGAAAGAACATGTCAATTTTCTATTGTGTGGAAGGATGAGCAAAATGTGGCTTCTCATCAAAGAATGCAATAGTGACAATAATATGATGACAGTTATCCGATGACAATGGCAGCCATGAACGGGGAGAAAGTCTTCAGGAGAATGACAATTATAATTAGACCACAAGAAGGAGGATAGAAGAATGTAGAAAGTAGAGGGCTACTTACAATACTGCAGAGGTTACCTAGCAACAGGATAACATTTTTGTTGTTGGAAAATGGCAAAATAGAATAGCAAGAATAGGATGTGATATTGAGCTCAGGAGGGCTAAAGTGCATGACTATTATCAATGAGATTATAATTACATTCATAGCAGCATCAATATAAAATGGGGATTTATGGCACATACTTCAGGGGATTGGCTGCATAAATAGGTTTATGTGTGTGTGTAATATAATTTTATAACCACATCTACAGGAAGAAGGAATAACCAAAATATAAAGACTTTAGATTGGGAAAAAAATTTTAGGTACCACCCTCAACTGGAATGTGCAAGACAAAAAATTAAACTCAAGTAGACATTCTGTATAAACCAGATGTGAGTTGGATAAGTATAAGGCTTTCTTTTCCCAGTAATATTTATATTTTAGGCCCTGGCTAAGTAGCTCAGTTGGTTAAAGCATTGTCTCAATACACCAAGATTCTGGGAATGATCCCTGGTCAGGGCATACACAAGAAGTAAACCAATGAATGCATAATAAGTGGAACAACAAATACATTGCTCTCCCCCACCACTGAATTGTGTTTTTTGTTTTTTTTTTTTAACATTTTAGGAAGCAACTCCTGAAATAAATTCTTCTAAGCTTCAAGGTACAGGGAGGAGTAGGGATTCCAGCACCTGCAAGGCAGATATTTTTAAAGTAGAGAATCTTGCAACAGCTGAGCAGAGTTGACATCACACACACAATCTGTTGTCTTGTCCAAGGTCAGTGTGGCAAGTGAAAAACTGCCCTCCTTTAGAAAAGGCTAGTATAATGTGTAGCAGCAGCTACAGAACAGCATACTCATACACTGTCAATCCAAACCAGCATGATAAAAAGTATTCAAATCAATCAATTAAAAACAAACACATGTATAATGCATTTGCCACCCAACTTTGTTCTGTTTTCCTGGCTGGGTTCATAATTAAGGAAATGAACAGTGTTCTTTAAAATGCAAATATACGTGTTTCTAGCCTTTGAAGACCTTGCTAAATAGAAAGTAATAATGTTCTCCAGGTGTAGCTCATGAAAGCTTTTAGAAGGAGAGCTTCCGACTGACAAATTTCAGTGTACGTCAACAGGAGATCATAAAGAGAAAGGCTCCTATGTCTCCACAGGTACTCCCAGATCTCTGAACATTCTGACCCAGTGCTCACTGGTGTGTTTCCCAGCCTCCTGAATACAGGCAAAGCCGAAATGAGGAATGGCCAAATCATTCAGGAAAGAAGTCTAGGACTCTCAATTTCAGCCGGCAGCTGAGCCCCAGGACCTCCTAAGCTTTAAAACCTTCACCTTCGTTATTGCTTAGGTCTTTATTCATTGTGTGAAAAGAAATACAACTGAATTGTCTTACTTCCTGTCTAGAAGGGCACCAGCCATGCACCCTCTTGGGTCAGCAGGGACAGGCAGCTCCCTAGTGCTCCAGAAGCAGATCTCCCAGGATACTGAGTCTCTACATCTGGAAAACATTTGCTGCTTAAAGCACTCCAACGGTGCACTGCCCACAGGAGTTCCTGCTGCTCAGACTTTTGGTATGTACTGGGGGAGCACCCAGTACTGGTGCAAGGATGCCGTGGGGCAGTCCTGGAAATCCTTTGGAGCTTCACAGCTGGGCTCTCTTTTCAGGCAGCACAGCTGGCATTATATTTGGGCAGTGTGCCATAGCTTCTGTCCGTGGGGGTGGAGAGGCAGACATCCCTGTGCTGTCTGAATACCTTCAATTTCCTTCAATATCCAGCTCTTGCCTTTGTGAAAAGACTTCTGAGTTGACTGGTTCTTAAAAGTTTTCAAATTGGTATCAATGTATTAATGCTCATTTTTTTAAAAATATATTTTATTGATTATGCTATTACAGTTGTCCCATTTCTCCCCCATCATTCCCCTCCACCCTACACACCCTCTCCCACCCACATTCCCCCTCTTTAGTTCATGTCCATGTGTCATAAGTTCTTTAGCTTCTACATTTCCCATACTATTCTTGCCCTCCTTCCCCTTGTCTATTTTCTACCCACTATCTATGCTACTCATTCTCTGTACCTTTCCCCCTCTCTCCTCCTCCCACGCCCCTGTTGCTAACCCTCCATATGATCTCCGTCCTAAGCCTGGTTGTTTCACTAAAAAATACTGTAGATTAGGTGGGTATTGTCTAACTCTGAGACAGTGGATTAGTTACATTTACAATAATGTTATTATGTAGCAACTCTGAAAGGAGAATTAAAATTGTATTTTCTTGAGTATTCATCTGAAATTTTAGTGGAGTTTAAACTCATTTCTAAAACTGTTTCTGATGTCAAAGTTCAGGAATATAGTTAGAAAGTAGTTAGGACTTCAAATTTTCTTCCAAACATCCTCCTTAAGTCTTCATACTATTCTATCTGGGTGGCCTTGACTCCATTTCCAAGTCCAGGGCTTAGCCATGATATATGTGAACCAATCTGAGTAATCCTGTACCCTTGACACCTTTATTAGTTCAGGTAATTTCATCCTAGGTAATCAGCACATGAACTTTTCCTTGATAAGTGGTTGGGGGAAGCCTGCCTCTTCTCTCATTTCATGAATGAAGGAGGAGCAGGTGGCTCCAGCTGATGTTGGCAGTCATGTTGTGAAGCCCACCTGAGGGCAGAGCTGACATATGAAGGAAGGCAGACTGAAAGAACCGTTTCTTGCAGTCTGTGCCTTGACTGGATCTCATCTCAACCCCCACACGACTGCAGAACATCTGAGCCAAAAATTCTCATTAATTGTTTAGTTCAGTTTGGGTTGAGATTTTTGCTTCTTGCTTCCAAAAGAATTTCAGCTGACATAATGTAAGGTGCAACCTGAGTATCCACCGTGTTCTCCAGCCTTCTGTGGTAAATCTTTATTTTAATTTTGTAATTCAGGCCCTCACCCTGGGAGACCACTACAGTACCATGACCTTTCCAAGTTGCCTAGAATGTCCAGGGAGTAAGTCTTTCTTTTGTACTTTTGTCACCTTTTCTCTGTGACTGGGGCCACTCTCATAATCTAAGCTCTCTTTCTCTTATGCTCTTTAGTTTCAGGATGACAACTCTACCATTTCTGGGACAACTACAACCCAATCAGGAGTTTCAAGTCAGTTATTTTGGGAAGGCAGCCTTTTATTTAGTTGTGGAGAGAAGCATTGTCTCTCTGTAACACCTCATTGACTACATACTGCACCACCCCCTCCCAAACACCACTTTAGTTCCAAGTTTTGGGCTTCTCTTGACTAGTCAAAAATGCATTAAAATTTTTTTCTAAGAAAGGGACAGTTTTCCTCAAGGAAGTTGCAGCCACCCCCATTAATACAGAACACACTTCAGTTTTCAAATGCTATTATATGTATTAATACTAGGCAAGAATCTGTGATTATGGCTGAACTTTTTCAAATGCCTAAAATGGATTTCTGCATTTTGAATAATAATGAATAAAATTTGAGAAAACCAATAGATGGTATGAACTATGTCTTGTTGACTAATATAGCAGAAGTTCAATGAATATGTATTACTTAATGTTTAGGTATAAAGTCAGTAAAACAAATTTCTTATTTTATTGGGATCCCCTTTTGCATGTAATTCAGCAGATACAATTCTTTCTATACTTTCTATTACATTATTTTTTCATTAAGAAAGGATTTGGTTAAATCTCCCTACTTATCGAAAGTGCCTTCATCTGATTTATTGGTGCATTTCATCAGTGAAGGTCTAGGCAAGCAAACATCACTAGGGAAGTGTTTGAGCCTGGAAGATAGTATTATGATTAATATTATGCTTTAATGAAGTTACATCGACATTCATAATAGATCTCGATCTGGCTAATAAGAACTAATATTTCCTTGGATAAAGAACTATGCAAATTACAGGCAGACAGTGATCAACTACTAGTGCTTGGTTTTAGCACTTCAGATAAAATGGATCATATTTTATGGGGAAATTACAGAACTAACTATGAAGAGTAATGATGCTCCGAAAAACAGATTCTCAGCAGGAGATAATTATAACAGTTACTGATAAGTCTAAAATTTTAAATATCTAAAACTTTTCATGAGTTGGTCGGATTTTAACATTGTTATTTTCTCTTCAAGAGCCACCATGATTGAGCAGCTTCCAAGATAATTTAGTGTGCAACATTGGATACCATTTCTCCTCACAGAGAAAATCATTCTAATAGGTCCACTTATGAGCATCAACAGAACTCAAGTTAACCCAGCCCCAATATGCAAAGCATCTTCGTTTCCCTGCAACCACAAATTAACCGTAGGCTGTAAAAACAAACAAAATTACTGCAGAGCTTGGGGCTTCCAGACTCATCACATTATGCCCTCATGTCGTCTCCACCTGCCCCACACCATCCACTACAGAGATCTATATATATAAATTCACTGAATCTTTGCCAACATACTTTTATTCACACCACTCTCCACCTTGGTCCAGTTGTTACAGACACTGATATTCTTTTTGTTCCTCAAACTTGATCTTGCCTAGTGGTCTTTGGTGGCTGTCCTCTACTGGAAGTCTCTTTCTGCAAGGAATGCATAGTTAACTCCCATTCAGGTCTTAGAGCAAATATCCCATTTGCAGAGAGCCTTTCCCCAATGAGTCATGCTAAGGTTGCTCACTTTCCCCACTCACAGCCACACTATCCTGTTTTTCTATAACTAGCCGAAGTAATCTTTGTTTATTTGGCCAATTGTCTGTCTGCTTGTTCACATTATAGATAGAAATCAGATTTTCCACAGCAGAGAACTTGTTTGTCTTTTTCCTTTTATAGACCTAGTCTCTAGAAGGTACTCAAGAATATTTGTTGAATAAATGATGAATAAATGAGGTACAAATAAATAAAATAAGGAGCAAAAATCACTGAAGTCACTAAAGTACATCTTCAGAAAGGAGGAAGAGGTATCCCCCCAAAATAGGTTTTCATGGTAGAAGAAGCTGTATAAACTGGTTTTATGGCTAGGGTTATAAGAACCTCTTTCTCCCCCAATGCTGCAGACTTCTTGAGTTAATGACCAGTTGCTCTGCTTTAGGGATAGAGCCTGAAAGATTCACCTCTGCCCAGGAATAACTCTATCAACTAGATTTCTCTTTCCCTTCCATATATTCTGGCACCACAACCGATGGAAAGACCACTTAACCATAGATCGATTTATAGTGGGGGAATGATCAGAAAACACACAAAGCCTACAGACAGGTGGCCTCATATTTCAGACTCTTTGGAGCATTCTACTGCCTTTTCGATTTTCCTGCATTTGTAGCTATTAAAGGGGAAAATACTGAAGTATTCCTTTGGGTGTTAAATGTCAGCACTACTCCTTGAAGCATACAGTCATTTTTAATATTTGTCTGGAATAATCTATTGATTTTTTAGGCAAGAAAACCGGTGTGTTTTGTTCTTTTACTTTGATTTCCCTATGTCCTAGATGTTCTGAAACCAATGACATGTTCAAGATGTCAACCCTTTCTTGCTCAAACTCTACTTCTGTCTACCTGTGCATGCTTTGCTCACCCAGGGACTTACATTAGTAGGAACAGAGACCAGAATATGGGGGGAGACCCTGGGAAAGCTTACCAGAATGTGGCAGGAATATTTGAATGCGTATGTGTATATGTGAAAATATTTATTTCCTGTCTTAATACAAAAAGATTTAGAGCAGTTGTTGCTAAAAGGTACAAATAAGCTCTCACATTCTACCCAACCAAGCAAATAAAGGATGGGGAAAATATAGAAACATTGTCAGGAAGTGTGTTCTCTGTGTCTGAATAATTTATTCACTTATTCATCCATGTATTGATCATCTGTTTGTCAAAACAATGTAAGAGTTAGAAAAACAGTTTCTTGTCCAAGTCATACTGTTAGGAGATGAACTGAGGAACCTAAGTAGTATGACTGTAGAATCCTTGGGCAAATATACTTCTTCAAAATCATAACACATCGTTACCTTGCGTTTGTGAAAAACGATATTGCTCTTTCCATCTGAGGTGATAATATAAAGTTTGGTAGGATCAATGCTCACTCTTCAGTTGTTTTTATTTTGAAATATTGTTGATTCACAAGAAGTCACCACTGATACCCATATTTAAGGCTTATACTTTACTTGTATATCCTGCTACTCTTCATTCTTTTGCTTAAAAAGTTTACTTTTAATTTAGTACCCTTTGGGAAATATAAAATGGAAAGTTCAAATGTACCTAGATTTTGATTTTGAAGCAGTAGCTATTTGGAGATCAGTAGCTAAATCAAGGCGTCCCGAGGCTCAGAACTCTTAGACATTCATCCTTTCTGTACTCTGCTGTTATAGGAGGGGCAGAAGTCATCGTCTTCCTGTTTAACTGGCGAAAAGCCCCAAGGCTGAGGCGAGGAGGAAAAGATGAGAGCAGAACAGAGCTCTCTGCAGTCCTAGCCCAGGGCTGATACACTACCTCCCTAAGTAAGGGAATTTTCCACTTGTACCATTTTCATTTATGAAATATAATCTTCCACAAACTGTGTGAAATGGACTGTGTCCCTTTTACCCTGCATGAACTTCTTGCCCACTTTCCCGATCCTCCTGAATTTGCTCACTCTTGAAAGGGAACTTTTAAGCCCCAGGAAATGATTGTTTTTTCAACTGACTGATGCTGCCCACAGAAAGTCTTGCTCCCTTCAGTGACTCAGCACCTCAGAGAGAAAAATTGTTCTGGAGGGAATGTTAAGACAGGCCACACTGCTGTTACAGGAAAGAATGAGATCAAATGCTGCCCTCAGGGAAAGTTGAAACACCAAACCTAAGTTTTAGAGGAAAAACAACACATGAAGGAGATCCTGTTGGGACAAGTTAAAGGGAACTGCGGAAGATGTCTTAGGTGTGAACAGGGCCGGTACGTACCGTTCATGAACAAAGAGCCCTGATCGCTGACCGCACTGTTGGGGGTGTGCCGCACCTGCCCTCCTTCCGATACCTGCCTTTGTCTTCTCTTTGCTGAAGTTTAAAGTCTGTAGGTGGTGGTGTTTGTGTAATGAGTGGATTCAACGTAGAATTTGAACTTGGAAAATTGCAAAGAAACAGAAAAAGGTCACTCTTACCTGGCCTGGTCCCTGAAGAAATTAGTCCATTTCAGGTTGTCTCTGGTGTCACAGTGGATCTTGTCAGAGCTGTTCATGTACTTGGGACTTGAACTCTGTTATTCTTCTTGAAAACAAGTAGTGGGGAAAAATCTTCTATTTGTCATGTTTTCATCAAGTCAGCAACTCTTGAATCACTGTAGATTGTTCTAGAAAAACAGAATGAAGCAATAAACCTCTCTTCTTCATTGTGTTGACTTAAAATTATAGTCATAACTTTCCATCACAAATTTATTTATTTATTCATTCACTCACTTCTCCCTTCCCTCTCCTTATATTCTTTCAAGGAATATCTTAAAAATGGGGGTGGGGAAGGAGAAAATCAATGCCTAAATAAAATCAGAGGTCAGTACACCAAAAATACATTCATCCGTTTGCTAGAGGAACACCGTATATTTGGCCCAGGGCTTTACAGCAGCTAAAACAGAGGGGTCTGTCTGACCTGTAGTTTTTAAATAAATAATACAAATTACAGTGTCCATAGGATTACAACAAACTCCTTGCCTAGAAAGATAATGGTGATTTTTGATCTGAGAAAAAAAAAATCTCTCCTGAAGTGTAATGAAGTGGTGAACAACTGTTTCAACAGCACTTCTGCATTTAATGCAAAAATGAGTTTCATGGGACTGTTACTTATAAGATCCCTCAATTCAAGCTAATGCTTTCATGGCCAAATTCAGCTCAGTGAAGGTAATTCTACAGGGAGTCCAATAATGGGGTTGCAGGGCAGAGCTGTAAGACTAGGTGGTAACATGTCAAGGCCCAGAGAAACTCATAGACTAGATGGCCATCTGGGAGTTTTACCTTAAAAACAATTTTTTAATTTTTTTGCAGTCAAGCTTTTTAACTGTTTTGGACAGCAGAGTTCAAGGTTATGCTCTGTAGAAAGATGCTCAAGTATAGATAATCTATGATGACAGTGAAGGGTACATCTATCAGAGTCAGCTGAGTTGGTGGTAGAATGGACATTTTCTTATGAAAATTAAAGAGTCTAATCCAGAGAAAAAGTTGGATAGTAGGCCCCTACCTCCAGGTAGAGGTGCTTCGGATTGTTTGACACATAAACAACCAAAATGAAAGAAAACAAAACAAAACTGACTTATTTCTCTTTAATGCTAGATATCAGGAGAAATTTATTTTAGGAATTTTTATGCTTTGCTATGCCTTAATTTTTGGAATTTAAAGGCCATTTCAAAAATTTAGAAAATACAGAGAAGCACCAAGAAAAAAAGTTAAAATCACCTTTCATCCATACACTAGAGACCATCAGCATTGAATTCTGTTTTCTATATTTTTAAAAGTACAAAATTGGGATTTTACTGTGTATCACTTTTTCATCTCATAGTATGAGCATTTTTCCATACTGTTACATATTTATAAAATCATTATTATGCTTTATTATTTTTTGATATTTCATTGCATAGGCAAATCATAATTAGTCATTTCACTATTTTGGGCATTTTGTTTGTTTTTTTGTTGTTTTGCAGATATTCAGATCAGGGGACCCACCCCTCACTTGGCTTCTGCAAAGATACAGTCTCTGCAGTCAGAATTCTTAGGCTCAAATCTCAGTTCAAACACTGTGTGACCTTGGGAAACTTACTGAACCTCTCTGATTCTCCGTTCTTTCACCTGCGTTCTGGGATAATACTGGAGCCTGTCTCTTAGAGTTTTTATTATGATGATTTTTGCAAAAGAGCTATCACATAGGAAGGCTCTCAAATGATAGCTGTTATTATGATTACCTTCTAGAGGAGCCTATTCAGAGTTGTAACACCAGAAATCCATGTTCAGGTCTTAGGTGTCAGATCCCAGGTATTAAGTCTGCTTCTCAGAGAATTCACATCTTCCAGAGGAAGGTAAGAAGGTGGCCATTACAATGAACATTTTAGTATTTAAAATAAAGGTAAAGAGGGAACAATTAAATATATTAGGGTTCTATAAACGTGTGCTAGGGGTGCCTTAACAAAGTACCACAAACTGGGTACTTTTACTGTCTCACAGTTTTTTGGAATTTATTTTCTCGCGTGTCTGGAGGCTGGTGTCCAGAGTCAAGGTGTGAGTCAACAGGGTTGGTTTCTTCTGAGGCTGAGAGGCAAGAATCTGTTCCAGGCCCTCTCTCTTTGGCTCGTAGATGGCCAACTTCTCCCTGTGTCTCCTCGTATCGTCTTTCCTCTGTGTCCAAATTTCCCTTTTCGTAAGACACCAGTCATATTGGATGAGGGCCCATTTTAGTGAGCTCATTTTAACTTGATTATCTCTGTAAAAACCCTGTCTTTGTTCTGAGGTCCTGGGGGTTAGGACTTGAACATAGAATTTTGGGATACAAACTCTTAATGGAATCCTAAGTGACCTTCCTTTTACTTTCCTCTTTGGAAGAAAATCATTGCATCAAGACAAACAAGAGCCACATCCATTCCAACTTGTTAAATAGCCGACAGTAGCATCACAAATGTGTGCACAGTGCAAGCTCTGTGACAGCCATGGCTGCTGGTGAAGGAGGATGTGGGGGAAAGCTCTGGATTAGACAATATGGAGGCCTGCAGGGCCATCCTGTTAAATTCCACCATTCACGTGGTCTGTCTCTTCATCAAGCAATTCTTCATGAATCCTGAGGTGTTCGTTATATTCTTGAGTTAGCCACACGAACATTTTACAAGATGTCCAAAATATCATAGCATGAAATTTGATCCTGTTTCAAGTGTACGGGGATCTCACTGCCTTGATAAAAACAGAGAGCAAAATTGAACTTCTAACGTGACCGAACAATGGCTTAAACAGGTAGGAGAAAAAAAGAAAATCATTGAGAAAAGTTTTTCTTTTTTACAATTAAAAACTAAAACAATAAGCTAATATGTAACTATAAATTTAATTGGCTGAAGCAAGTAAGTGTTCTAGAAATAGATGGGATTCAAGTAATTCAGGAATATATAAACCAGGTGTTCAGGGCAATGGAAATATAATGGATCAGCTATAACAGAAGAAATATTCTTGGAAGGGGTGATGGAAATTTAACTTTATTGAACCTATTCTATCCGTGGTCATTCTTCTTACTACCAAGTAACAGAATCATGATTCAAGTTAAATCATCCATGGATTTACGGAGCTGCAGGACTTGAGGAGGCATTAAATGTGGAAGTGATGAGTAAAGAAGTACTGACAAAATTATAACTCAGAGTCTTGTGACTTTGAAGATTGCTCTAAACTTTGAAACTGACGCAAGGCAGGGACCCGGGTGCTGATGTTCTTGCTTTGATTTCCAATCTAAAGGCTCAGAACTGATCCTGTGCCATCCCAGAGAATGACAGATTCAAAGGCTCCTCCTTCAGATGAGGTTTTGACTTCCCCTGGGGCAACTGTTCACAGGATGGTGTCTAGGATCTCCCTGGTTTGTGCAGGAGTTCAGCATGGAGCATTTCTCAGGGAACCATTTTTACCAAGAGCGCTGGCCAGCATGCCTCCAGAAGCAGGCCGGAGCACTGCGGAATCTTTAGGAAGGAGGGGAAATTGCAAGTTGAAGAGCACTCCAAACAAAGCACTTTCATCCCCATGGCTTTTGTTATGATGTCAGATGTTATGGAAATTTCCAGTTTGAGGAGTTTTAATGTTTTCTAGGTTTTCTAGTTCAAATATGGTTTCCTCCTTTTTTAAAAAAACATCAAAAGATGATGTCACAGGAAAGGCAAAGTAGGATTTTGGTAATATTTCTCTGAATGGTAAATAGAATTAGACAGCAGCACATCATAGTGCTTTCTGAGAAATGTTTGCTTTTGTATTTTGCTTGCAAACTGCCACCAGTCCTGATTTGTACAAACACTGAGGCTGTTTGGGAATCTCGTTGCCTTCAAGTCAATCTTCTTAGTTTAGTAATAAGCCAAATGCATAGACAATATCCCCTGGCCTTTGAAATGATGATATTCATAATTAATTCATGACTTATTTCAAAGGCATCCAATTTAGTGAATGGGTAATTTACATTTCACCAGAAGACTCAAAGCAAAGAAGGCTACCCAAACTTTAGTTTTACAGTTGTGATAGAACCACACAAGGAAGGGTATGTAGATAAATGGGCATAAGTAAATCCATGTCATAAATACTTTATCCATGTCATAAATACTTTATTTCTCTCTCCATCACAAAGACCTGTGGTATATGGCTGAAACATGTATCTGTTACAAACCTTTCTAACGGGTACTTGATATGAGCAGTGAAAATGGTTTAGTGACTTAATTTAATTAGATTGTTTTTTAATAAAGTAGCAAGGACTTTGATTCCTCAAAAATTGGTCTACTGAATCCTTAATACATTTAGGAATAAAAATGAGTTAGCTGTAGCCTCCTGCTTGAAAATCAAAATCACGATGTCTTTCCCCCAGTAATTTATACCATGCTATAAATAATATTTGCTAATATTAACAAGGAACTGACCTACTTTTTTTTATACAAGAGATAAAAGGTAACTGATTTTCCAATTACTGACTACTGCTCTTGCTATCAACTTGTCTCATTTTATAAATATACGAGTATATATTGAAATAATTTAAATTCCAAACCTGGGGGGAAAACTGGTAGAATTAGAATTCCCTGGCTTTCTTATCAGGACAAACAGGAAAGTATGCCTTGCAATATATTTCTTGGCATTATAACTCCAGAGAAAATATTTGGAAATATTTTTAATTAAAATCCAACAAAAGATAGACTGCATAGTGAATGACAGAGAAAATCAAATGCCAATTTTATCAGAAGGACTATATTAGGGAGACCCATTAAAACTAGGAATTTGGGGCAATTTTTAGCTCTGGGAGACAGAAGGTGGGTCTACTGCTACTCAGAAAATATTTCTCAGCAATATGAAATAAATTCAACAAGTACAGATAATTCAATTAGACACCTTTGCTCTTTGGATAGTCAGGGACAAGCCATATGGATCAGCCCTATCCCACTGGGGTTGGAACCTGAGCCGTGCACTGGGAGCTCACCAAGAGCAAGGGATATATCCACATCGCCTTTGAAGCCCCAGGGAAAAGAGACATATGCTTACTGTAAAAATGTAAAAGTCACTGAAAATATCCAATGAGGAAAATGAAAGTAATCTATGATCCACTCCCTTACGGATAATTTTTTTTTTCAGTAAATTGTCTTTTAACTTTTTCAGAGGCTACATATATCTATTATTTATCCTTCTATTTTAGGAAAAAAGGTAGAAATATTTTTGTTATCTTAACTGCTGACCTGAAAATTCATCGTAGATTGAGTCTGGAAAAATACCTTAATAAATAATTGAATTAAAAGGTGAAGCCTTAGAGGTGTTGATCAAGGTGTAAATTGATACACAAACTTCAGACAATAGGGCAGAATTGCTCTGCATAGGACAGGAAGAAATTTTTTCTTTCAAAAATGAGAAGAGGGCAGAGGTGAGAAGAAATAATCAGGGGGTAATAAATGAAGGGACTGGGGAGGAGCCCAAGGATGCTGCAAGACTGGGCACTGCATGGAGGAATAACGAGAATCCATGGTCCTGGGGTGCCAAGAAGTGTGTGGGCACCAGCATTCTCCCATGGGGCTTTGTGCCATTTGGTTCACTCCAGGGCTTCCATTGGTTTAGTAAGACTGTTATATCCACCAAATTTTTGGTGTGAGTGAGCTGTTTTTGAAGCTGTGTGAACAGAGATTATATCATAGGAGGCTGTGAGACCTAAGTCCCTTCCTCCTTTGCTCCTTGATCCCCTTGAATTCACAGAACACTTAGGGAGGTTTTAAAATCCATTTGAAATTGGGGTTGGGTGTTTAACCACCTTTACCTTTGAGGGTCAGAAAGATCCCAGATTATATCTGGGTTAAAATTACTCTGATCCAAACCATGATGGTGAGACCTCTCCCCAGTATTCTTTATTGACTAAGATGGAGTCTCCTACAAAGAATGTCTCAGATATCTCTAAGGGTTTTTGGTACCTAACATGTGCTATAGAACACATCCCCAAGGTTCTTCCCACCCTGCCTCTTTTTAGCAAAGTGGATCTCCTTGCTGTAGGGATGATACCATTTCCACTCTAGAGGACAGAGCGGCCTTTGGCGGTGATGGCTACCCACCAGCATGGACAGAGGCTCTCCTGTGATATCCCCGAAGCATGCCTGAGACCTTACAGAAGGACAGGGACTAATGGAAAACATGAAAAATAAATGTCTTCTGCAGCTCAAGTCCAGCCTACCTTGGACCCGGTAGGGGCCGAGCCATCTTCCTGACTTGTCATCACTGTGTCTCCATGTGTTGGGACACAGGCCAGGGCTCCCGGCCTCTCACAATCTCCAAGTCTTAAACCCAGAGAAAGAAGGAAATTTTTCTTCTTACCTCAGTCTAATTCCTGCTCACTAAATCCTCACTTTCTGTTCCAGGCTGATTCTCTTCCCCATGTGATTGACAGCGAACATCCATTTTTCAGAGAAAAACCCAACTGGCAAATTCAAAAGTGAGACCTGGCTCTGTGTCCCTAAGAAGAAAACCACAAAGATGATGCTTTTCTATCATCTGGGTTACATAGACTTACCCTTGGTTAATGATGTGATATTATTTTTATAAGAGAAATACATAAAATAACTGTAATACTGTTTTCTATTTCCATTTCCTCATCTCACTTGACAATGCATCTTATTCATCATTCCATGTAAGTATGTGTTCACAACATTGTTTCTATAAATAATAGTTGTGTGCTATTCCATTAAATGGTTATGCTATTATTTATTGATGAACACTTTGATAATTTTTAAAACATGTTGCAAGTATTTAAAAATACTTTAATAGGTAATATAAGTGGAATGTATACCCCAACATTTATTATCCAACACTTTTAAAGTTGTGGTCAAATATTCACAACACAAAATTTACCATTTTGGTCATTTGTAGATGTACAATTCTTTGGCATTACATATATTCGCATTGTCCAGCACATCACCACCGTCCATCTTCGCAAACTTTCAATCTTCCCCAGCTGAAACGCTATGTCCATAGACATTAACTCTCCATCTCCTCTTCCCTCCGCTACTGGAAACCACCATTTTTTCTGTTTCTATAATCTGACTACTCCAAGTACCTCATGTAAGTGGATTCACATAATATTTGTTCTTTGGTGACTGGCTTATTTCTCTTAGCATAATGGTCCCAAGGTTCATCTGTCTTGTATTATGTATTAGAACTTCCTTCCTTTTTTAAGGCTGAATAATATTCAACTGTATGTATATGCTACAGTTTGTTTATCTTTTCATCTGTCAGTGGACACTAGGTTTTTCCACATTTGGCTGCTGTCAATGAGGCTGCAATGAACATGGATACACAAATATGCGTTTGAGTCCTTGATTTCACTTATTTTGGGTTTGTACCCAAAAGTGAAATTGCTCCTTTTTCCAAACAGAACTTGGGGTCCTGCTGCCAGTGGCCACCCTCTAGGCAAAAATTCCAGAGGCAAAGGTTTGGTGATAAAGGAAAGGAGTCTTTATTCGAAAGCAATTACTTAAGCCTATCAAGGTACAGCTTTAATCACTTTAGCCTATCAATTAAGGCTAAACTTTGATACCTGAGTTCTATCTTTTTCCCTATCCTATTAGTTTATAGTTATCTTGTTTCTATAGGGTTAGTTTACAATTTAAAAACTACATAATATACAAAAACTACACTATGGAAGCATGGCAGACTTCTACCTCAAAGCCTGTTGCCTCTAGGACATCCACAGAATAAACCTGCCATCCTCTCCCAGGCCAGCCCAGTCCTAGGCTGAGCCTAGAGTTCCTTCCCATACAACATGCCATCCGTTGGGAAATGCAGGCAGCGGCAGCATGATCATCTAGGTATCCTCGAGGAAGAAGATCCTGAGAGCCCCAGGCCAAGCCCAAGCCTGAGAGAAGCCTGAGCGTGAGAGCCAGACAGGAGCCAGAGAGTTCCCTGAGCCGAGCTGGCTCTCTGTTTATTTCCATGCTCTCTGGAGGCATTCAGCTTCTCAGCCAACCCCGTCCCAGACGGCCCACAGTTACCTTAGCAAACTCCTCCTACAGCCCCTCCCTCTTTCTCCCAGTGATCTGAGTTAATCGCAATCAGATCTCTCTGTATCACTGGATCCCGTGGAATTACCTTATCTCGCTGTGTATAACGCATTCCTGCACATATTGCACACCCACATTTTTGGCCCAAACTTTCAGGAGAAAAGTCTTTTGTTTTAACTTTTAATTCAATTTATTTAGTTATATTTAGAAACAAAAGCGATGATCATATTCTAGGGTATTACTTTGCATACAGATATCATTATTGCTTTCTAGAGTTACACTTTTAACACATAAGCATAAATAAAAGAATTAAAAACATACATAATACGGATTTAGTACTACCCATGTATAATGCACACCCTTATTTTTCCCCTCAAAAATTTGGGCAAAAGGGCGTGCATTATACACAGCAAAATATGGTACCATATTTCATTGAATTACTATATTTAATTTTATGAGCAATGCCAATCCATTTTCTACAGTGGACATTTGGATCATTTTTAAAAATATAAAAACACCTCTATACATATATCTCTGCACATTCATGCAAAGTATTTAAAGTCCTAAGAGTGTAAAAGTGAAATTACTTAGTCAAAGAACATTTTAATACATGTTGAGCAAAGCCTGGACAACAGTGCAGTGGATTGCTGGGGAAAGGAGTATAAGGGGACTAAATGGTAATGAAAAAATACGATAAAGATTACATTAAAAAATAAATATTGCCAAATTTACTTCCCAAAAGATTGTACTAATTGACATTCCTACCTGTAGTACTAAAACACCCTGTCTCATCATACTGTCAAATACTTCACATTATAAACTCTTTTAACACTCACCAAGATAATCAGTGGAATTTTTAGCTTGTTCAGATTATTGTTCATGTGATCATTAGTGAGGTTGAGCATCTTTTCATTATTTTCTGCCCATTTGCATTTGCTTATCTGTGGTTTGCCAATTTATGTGCTTTGCCAGTTTTTCATTGCGTTGTCTTTTCCTTAGTGACTACAGAGAGCTCTTTGTAAATTAGAAAATTAGTACTTCATCCTCACAGATACTATGCATATATATTTTCACTTTTTGCCTTCTGACCATAATTATGGAAGACTTTTATAAATAATTTCAAAGTTTAAATCTGTTCAGTGTTGTATTTATAGTATTTTTCTTTATGGCCTCTGGGTTTTATTTTGTGCTCATAAATGCTTTCCTCATTCCAAGATATATTAAAATACTAATTCTTATGATTTTCAGTATTTTACTGTCTTTCAAATTTAATTCATGGATCTTACTGGAATATATTTTGGTGTGAGAAGAGAGGTAGGACTTTGTGTATTTTCTCCAAATAGTTAATTAGTAGTTCAAATCCCTTCTTCTTCATTAATTCAAAACAATATTAGCATTTACTAAACTACCACATATTACTGCTTGTTTGTTTTCCTATTCCATTGATATATTTCTATTTTACTGTGATAACATAGAGTTTTATTTATTATGGCTTCATATCACCTTGAAACACATATTAAAACTATTCCCCCCTCTATTACCCTTATTTTAATTTTGTTGTTGTTGGCTATTTTCACTTGCACATTCTTTCAGATAAATTTTAGAAACATTCGATCAAGTTCATTAAAATTCCATTGGATGTTACTGAATTTCCAATGGGTTCATTTAGGGAAGTTGACAACCTCAAATACCGAGTCTTTTTATCCAGGAACAAGACATTTTTATCTATTCGTTCAAGTCATTTTAATTTACAGTTATCTCTTGATTATTCTCCATTGAAGATAAGTCTTAATTTCAAGTTTTTGTTGAGAACCACCTGTTCTGTTTGATTATCTCCTTTGTTTTTCTACTCCTTTAGTTCTCATAATCTATATTCAAACTGTAACTCATTAGGAATTTGGAAGCAAGAACTTTAGAATATAAATATCTAATTAAATTTCTGCAGGAGAAGGTAGACGGAGATCGCAACACTCTCAGCAGCGGCTCCACCAGACAGTGAGCTACCCCTGGGTTTAAAGATGTCCCCTGGCCCATCTCAGGGCGGGGAGAGAGCGGAAGCCAGGAAGCACGGCGAGAAAGGAAGGAAGAGAGGATATATTCCTAGTTCTTGCAGAATCAGGATTTTCAACTGTGGCTTCTTTATTTTATTTCAAATTCTGTAAATTCTAGAAAATGAGATGTACTCATGACCCAAAATGAATATAAAGGGCCTCTAAACACAAATGTAAATGGTATTTTGGGATATGCAGAGTGCTATATTTAATTCCTTCAATAATGCAAGTAACTAACTGCCTACTGGCAACATTCCAAAATTTCTTTCATTTTGCAAAGAAAAATTAAAACATTTTTAAAAAGTGGAATAAATTTTAAGTTAATAAAATGTGAGGAAAATGAGTCAATCTATGAAACTATTTTTGATGCATTTATAAACACCATAGTATAATGTAAATGATTTTCATTATTTGCATCTCTAGAAAGATTGAAAAGATTCTTTTGTACTGTACAATTTACAGTATAAGTCCAGAGAATGAAGTAAATGCATTTTAAAATATACAGTGGCTTTCCCATAAACGACCAAGGAATAAAATAAAAATACTTTTTAAAAGAATGTCACAATCACCACTAGAGGGAACAATAAGCAATCTTTCTTCCAGATATCTGAGCTGAAGAAAAAGGCAATTGAGACTCACAGAACTTGAAACCACCTCTATAGGTCACCTGGAGGAGCAATGGTTTTTGGGAAATGTTCCTTGGACTTGACATCTAACCAAGGGCAGAGGGTATCAAGCGATTTTTAAGGGCAGTGTTGACCTCAGGGAAAGTAAAGTGAGTTTATCAAGGAATACAGAAATGTTTCTAAAGTAATTAAACAAGACATAGATAAGCCTTTTATACTTACATAGAACTGCGCATCCGTCTCATTCAGCAAGCTTGTGTTGAAAGCTCCTCCTAGAGTGATTTTTCTCTGGAAAGATAAACTTCATGAGGACTTAGAAAACAAAATGATGATGACACAGGCTTTCAGAACCTCAGCAAGGTCCACGTTGGCAGTAAAAGAGAGAGAGAGAGAGACAAGATTCCCAAACCAGCCAGTGATGATTGGCATGAGACAGATGCAGAGTTTATGAATTCCTCATTCAAATATTTCATCACACTGGTGGAGCCTGTGCTGTGAAAAATAAACACATTCCTCATTAGAATTCTAAGAGCATTTTTTTGTTTGTTTAAGTTGGACCATCTCATCCAATGCATCACCTAATCTGCTGTAATCTCTGAAAAAAGTCCTTTCTTTAACACGTGATTTCCCCTATCTCCCATTATAAACACGCTTTCAGCCTTCATATTTTAAGTATCATTCTGTGTTCCAGAATAATTGTGCTTCTTAAAAGAAACACACCAAGCTGTGCAATATAAGAGAAAATGTGGCAAGCAAACCTCATTACAAGGTAGAAAATTTAAGCCTTTTTTTTGCTTATTTTTCTAAGCATAATATTGTTTAAAAGATACATAACATTTTAAGTATATAATGCCCCTTTACAATAATCTTTGGATCTAGTCAGGCAGGTACCTTTATTTATAGTTTCTAAGTGACAAAACAGAGACTTGGAGCAGTGAGAGGCTTTCTCCAAAGTCTCTCAGTGAATAGAGGGTGGAGCTGGAAAAATAGAATTTTGGATGCCTTAATCAAGTCCACTTGCTACTATTCCCCAGTGCTATGCAACTACAATGAAACCCCCTTAATGGCATATTTACATTTCTCTGGAAGAACTTTAGATTTAGTAAGAGAAGAATTTTCTATTTGTGCATGTTCTTATGTTTGTGTTCAGAATGTCCATTTACTATCCATTTCGATTTCTCAGTCATTTTAGTTTCCCTGGTCCATTGTGTCATCTGAGTATGATAGCCCAGGCAATATGCCACTGAAGGATTGTTAGATTTCCCCAATGGGTGCAGTCCTTAGGCCTTCTTTACAATATTGCCCTGTCTTGTTTTATCTATTACCTGGAAAATATTCTCAAAATGTACAAAGTTGTGGAGTGTATGCTTAAAACTCCTGAGCATTTGTTAAAGCATTTAAAAGAGTTTACAGTGTTTATGTATATTATTACTCAGCAATTTTAATGCACATGTATTCGATGTAGAAAAATATTTATATTTAATACTTTGAACACAAATAACACTAGATGTAGATTATAGAAAATCAAAATGCAATAATATCTTCAACACCCTAATCATTTCAACATGATATGGAGATAGGGTACTACAGACATATTCTTTTCTAAAAATATTTAATTAAAGTATCAATCTTGAACTTAATATTGCCACTGGACCACTGTTGAATGGATTTCCAAGATGTTGATTATACTTTCATATGAACTTGATGTGGTGAGGGTTTCAAAACTCAATCATTTCTCTTTAATGTTTTTGCTGTATTTACATGTCATCTGTTCTATTATTTATTATGTATGTATATATATAAATTCATAAAACCAAATTTGCTTCTAATTATTTCTCTAAGATATATGTGTAACTTGAAAATTTAAAAATCTTTTCATTATCTATTTAAAGTAATCATGGAAACCATAAATGCTACATGTACCATATTTTGTGAGATAGTGGTCTAGTAGAAAGAGTTCTGAATTAAGAGGTAGAGACCTGGACTATGGTACGAACATTACCATTTTTGAACTTTGATCACTGAACACATCAATTTGCCTTCCTGAGCCAAAACTGAAACCAGAACAGTCAGTGTTGGTGCTGCCTGTCACTATCAGAACCAGTAAGTAGGGACAAGGATTGCATCTTTATGAGTGCTTTATTGAGATGCCAAGGATTTGAGAAAATGGAGTGTACTGTGCCCTAAAAAAAACATCTCAAGCAGACCTTTTTTATAAGGAAAAGAAAAGGGTAGGTAAGGGATTTGGAATTCAGGGGGAAAGGTTAGTCAGATAAAAGTTGCAGTCCTGTGATTTTCCTAACATCCCAGTGATTCTTTGTCTGCATCTCACGTTTTCTCCCTGGAGCACAATGGCTCAGATACCATCACTTGCAGCCCTCCCTGGGGGCACAAAGGGCGAATTGCTTAAAGGCCTCCTGGAGTCAGGCTAGGTCCAGTGGTACATTCCAGGTCCTGGAATAACAGCTTTCTATAAGCATTAATCACAGAACTTATTAACTATATATCTAAAGCTAAAAGAGTTTAACTCTTGAGTTCCCCCATCAAAACCTTATACATATATGAGGATTAAAAAGCTAATGATGTAAAGATCTTTGTACATGCAATGTACTTACATGTTAGTTCCCATTCCTTAAAGGGAATTTGACTGAATAAAGACCATGTTTACTCAAATCAAGATAGTATGGTTTGCTCCAAATACTGTCTTCTCTGTGTAATTCTTATCCACATGATAGGCAAAAAATTCTGATAAAAGACATAGAAGCTATTTCAGAGAGGCCAGACTTCTGACGAAAGCCAAGTGAGGAGGCAGAACGCCATTGTATATGCTTTGTACGGAAGTTCACACTGTTATTCAGCACATTCTCTTAGGAACCTTATTATTCTTTTCAAGGCTGCAAGAACAAAGGACCACATCAAAGGGAAATGGGGCTATTGAAGGCACTCGGAGATCTCATGGAATATAAGGACACCTAATGGCATTCAGTTAGCTTTCATGTCAACTAGAATTGGAAAACCAACCTGTCTTCTAGAGTTATTCTGGTCCCTTGTCTGTCTGTCTTGTTTCTGCTCCCTTGGGGCTCTTCTTCATCATAGGTTCCCCCACCCCCCATCACTCATCTTTCTCATGATTCCAAATGACAGTAAGAAAAGTCTGGTCCAGATTATATATTTCCATGAAGCCAGACATCTCTGGCTAACCAATGGACAGCCTCCTCCAGGAATCCAATTCAGGAACAATGAGCTGCGAAGGGAGGGGAGATGCACTGCGTTTATTTAGTCATGAATATATAAATTCCTTCCACTACCCAGCCCTTCCTCCCAAGGTATTAATAACATTTTGCTAGGTATTGTGGGGCACACTGCAGATCTATGGAAACACATGGTTTTAAGATTGTTTTATTTTTTATGATACATCTTATGTCTGAAAAAATATCCTGTCAGTACAATATACTTTACTCTTTTTCACACTGTTACCCCTGTGGTTTTGGCTCTCAAGTTAAATCTACAGTCCTTTCCTGGTGCCAGGCCACACTCATACTTTAAATTTAAAAAAAATTTCTTTTCAATAAACTTTTTTTTTTCAGAGAAATTGGATTTGTGAGTCTGACTCCTCTATCTGGAGTCAGACATTGCTCCACCACACCCTTCTAGAAGTGGGAACTGAGGAAACAGTATTAACACTTAACTATGATGGCTCACTGGCTTTGACAAACGTTGTGATGAAAGCTTTTATTTTTTAAGTAGAGAATCAGTAGTTATTTCCTCCAAATGTCGATATCCCATCATGGAAATGTAGGCTAATAATACTCAATACCACTAATTAAAGAAGTGAAAATTCATATTTTGAGTATAATTTCATAACCTGGGTGAATTCAACACATAATAATTTTCTTATGCAAAATCTTGCTGGACTTTCAACATAAGACATGAATATTAAACTTGAACATGCCTAAGAATCAAATGAAAGATTCTTATCCATTAGGCCTGAGAGGGCACCAAGGAAACTGCCTTTTCATAAGTACCCTAGATTTCGTCAGGGCAAGTGAGAACCACACTTTGAGAAATGTTTTTGAGAACCGCCTCCCTCGTGATGCGTGGATGAGACCAATGAGCAAGCTGCTCTGGGGGTGATCTGGTTTCTGCCTTCTGCAAAAATACATCACATCCTGTACTTGATATTTGGGACACTCAAGCACTAGATATTCTAGCATAAGTCCCACTTACCTACTTTGAAGTCATTATACAACAACTGATTTTTTTTAAAACAGGGTTTCTCAGTGCCTAGGGAGAGATCCTGGACCCTACCTAGTTAAGAATAAGCAGGCCAACCTCGGGTAGTGGGATTCTGGTGTTGGTTGGATTTTGGTGTTGGTGTGGGCTGGACCACGATCTTTTTAACATGTGTTGCTTTCAGAGGATGCTGTGAAGTAAGAAGCTTTGTTCCACTTTGAACCAGGTGTTTTGCCAAGGGAAATGTGTCTTTTGAAATTAGGTACATTTTCTTGGGTGTTAGAATACATCATTATAGCAAATGATTATAGAAGTGCTATGATAGTCTTTGGGGCTATTTTAAAAAGTCACACCATATGATTTTCCAATCATAAAAACTTACAAGTAATACCAGTTCAAATTGAATATTGTATGACTAAAGTACTTAAAATATTCTGGATTTTTTTTTTGCCTCTAAAGGGAAAATAAATGTAGGAAAATTGAAGGTATATGATGGTATAAGAAAGAGACTTTAGGTTATTTATCATAAAGATCTCCTGGGTTTTAAATGGAGTTTCAACATGATTGTTCCAAGCTGAAAAAGAATTTAGAAAGCAACAAAGGCAAACTTATTTTCCAAAGTGTAACCTGTGTTTTTACATCACTAATACTTCCTGCATGCTGGTTCTAATGCCCCTTTATTCTTTATCCTTAGGTTCGATGCTGGCCTTGGGTCCTTTCAAAGCTTTATTTCTGTGTTAAATCTCTTCGTAGCTATGGCAAACTTGTCTTTGTGTTTTTCACTTTTCATATTTTTCATCTCTGAACCATGAAGAAAGTTATATTACGGAAACTTGTTTGCTTTTTTCTGATTTTCCCCTTGGAGATTTGTGTTATCGGCCATTACACTTTTTCCAATCAAATTTTTAGGAGTCTCATATGATTTTTAGCTCTGGTTTAACTCCTAATTGCTTCATATACTATTAAAGGAAAGCACAATTTATTTTCTAAACTAATTAGACTTGCACATCAGGTATGCTTTTTGTCCCTGTTATAAAGCCTATTTTTCTCAGCCTTCAGTCTGAAATATTGCTACTTATCCGTATAATCTCCACCCAGGATTCCTTCCTCTTAAAGGCTTTCCTGAGAATCTCCTACTGACTTTGGTGTTCTTTGTCCTATTTTCCACCCTCTGGTTCTACAATTACCCGATGGCAATGTGACTGTTGACCTCTTTCCTTGTTAGATGCTCATGGCAGGCAGGGAACTTATTTTGAAATCCAGTGTGCCTAGTGCATGGTCTACTGCAAATAAAATGCCAAATAAATACGTGAAGAAATGTATATATCTTAGACTCAAAACTGTATCCTCCAATTCACATAGACATTTAAAAATTTTATTTTGGACCACATAAAATGTGAACAAGAAAAGCTTCTCTTCAAATGTAAGATGTTTTGAATTTACCACAGAAAAGGGTTTTCAAAGCTTCTATTTAAATACAGTTGTCTCTTAAATCCTGAAACATGGTCTCCAACCCTGGCGCCATTGATAATTTTGCCTGGACAATTCTGTTTTGTGAGGAGTCTGTCCTGCTCATCAAAGGTGTTTAGCACTGTCCTTGCCCTCTACCCACGATATGCCATTAGCACCCCTATGCCCAGTTGTGACAACCAAGCATGTCTCTATACATTGCCAAATGCATGGTGGAAGGCAAAATTGTTTCTGGTTGAGATTTACAACCCTAGAATGATAACTACCAACTTCAGGTCAGTCAGTATCTGAAAGAGATTTCAAAGATAGTTAGAAATCTAATCCTACTAACTCTGCAAAGTGTTTATTTTTAAGTTTTAATTGACCTTTTAAAGTTCTCATTAACTCACAACCTAAACTTACAATTTCCCTTGAATATTTACCCTAAATCTTATTTTTAAATGAGTCTTCCAACATGTATACATATCGTTGCAGTCGTCTATTGGCTTCTTCACAAAACACCTGAAAACATTATAGCATACACAAAACCATCTATTTTGTTATGGGCATGATTTTGTGAGTCAGAGATTTGGATGGAACATAGTAATGGTAGCTGCAGGCGCCTAAGACAACTCAGCTGGGCTGTGTGTACCAGACCTTGGCTTGCCTGTTGGTTGAGTTTCTGTTTTTATAATCCACCCCCATCCCTGCCATGTTGCATCTGCTGGGACCAAAATGTTCAAGATGGTTCTTTAACCCTGGCTGGTATAGCTAAGTGGACTGAGTGTGGGCCTGCGAACCAAAGGGTCACTGGTTCAACTCCCAGTCTGGGCACATGCCTGGGTTGCAGGCCAAGTCCCCAGTAAGGGGCTTGTGAGAGGCAAGCACACACTGATGCTTTTCTCCCTCTCTTTCTCCTTCCCTTCCCCTTTCTCTAAAAATGAAAAAAAAAATCTTAAAAAAAAAAAAGATGGTTCTTTGTTTATATGTCATTGCATATGGGGGAAGGTATCTAAGCTCATTTATACAGTTTTGTTTCAGTTTTTCTGGAATATTTTTCAGGAAATAAGATTTGTTATCCTGGAAGTGGGGGCATAGTGAATGAATAGAAGTGATTTCTGGCTTATCATAAACACATACGGGTCTTGGGAATGGTTTAGCGGGGAGAGGGCATGGAAGGAGACAGGGCCGGGTGTAAATCCCAACTGCATTACTGTGGAGTTTTCTGATCCTCACGTCCTTCTCTGGAAAGTGAGTGAAATATGCTTACTTTGAAGGTTTTTCTTAGGTAGTGATTGTTGGGACACAGTCCTCTACGGGTCTCATAATTTTGCACATCTAGGAAGCACTGACAGCCTTTCTTCCAGACTGTCTTCTTAAGGTTGATTGTAGGACGAGCAGACTTGGAGGAAACTGACTCCCTCTGTGACAGAAGGAAGATTTGTTTCCTAGTCATAATGAGACAATAGCTACTTCTGGGGCAAAGTTCAGATAGGCTCACTTTCCATATAGAAGATTCAGGTTTCCTAAACTCAAAGTTTCCTGTAAAACCCTCAACCAGTGTGCAGGAGTGAGATGGACCCCTTCCTGTCACCCTGTGGACATTCAGGCTTCAGAAACTTATGCAATTGCTGATACTCTGAATACAGCTATTGCTGTGATTAGTAAGTCCTTTGTTTCTGACCAGGAGTCTGTGCTGTGAAGTTGGGCGCTGGAGGCAGGGAGGGTATCAGCTGATATTGCTTGATATTTCTCCTACTCATTCAGCTCCCTACTACTCTGTCTACTGTAGACTTCCCAATCTACCAGGCCTAGGATGCTTTTGTTTACTTAATTCCTCTTCCCCTGCTAATAGCATCTCCCTTAAGCAAAACATCATGACTAGGATCACAATTTGTGTCTCAAAGGAGAAGACGAAGGAGTTTAAAAAATCCTTTTGGTCTCTTTTCCTCCATAAAAAAAAATGGAGGAAAAGATGGATACCAAATTTGCTGAATTTTGGTATCAAAAGCTGAATATTAACACTTTTTTTTCCTTTTTGCATTCCTGTTTTAAAAATTCTAAATCTCTGAAATTGAGAACAGGCTGACAGTCATCAGAGGGGAGAGGGGAGGGAATTTCAGGGGAAAAGGGGAAGGGATTAGAGCAACAAGTATAAAAGACACGTGGACAGAAACTGGGGGGGTGGAAATGGGAGGGAGGTGGGGAGGGCTGGGGCGGTGGGCCGGGATGGGAGTAGAAGACAGAAAACTGTACAAGAACAACAATTAAAATAAATAAAGGAGAAAAAAATTCTAAATCCCCCCAGGCAAGTTTAGTGGTAGAATAGAATCAAGATTAGAATAAGAAAATGCAAAACAGAAAATCTCATGAATATTTTTTAAAAGTGCCCATTATTACTAGCTCTCAAGAAATACTGTGGAGTGATTCCTATCGCCTGCTAGTATGTAGAATTAATCAGTATGATGTGATTAAGTTTGGTAGCACTTCTTTGCCTAGAATGTTTCTTTGAGGCAATTGGCTATTCAAATCATATATTTCTACCCCTTTAGAAAGCTCAGTGTTCTCCACTCCAGATAAAGAAACTGAACACGTAGAAACCAATTGAGCAAAAGCAAGGCATTCCTGTATTTCTACGTACATGGCTCTCTCCAGCCATTTCAGAAAGCTGAAATATATATATCTTACTCATTCTCAATGTCATTGTCAGTTTCCATAAGCACAACTTAGACTGGTTGAAAAACAGCTAAAAGAGAGAGGACACTCTTTAGCAATTCAATAAAGTCCATTTTATTTCTATTTTGAGAAGTGTGTCATTTTAGATTTTTACTAGGATGATGTTGAATTAGTTCTCATTTGTGGGTAGTATTCAAATTAGATCTCATATCACCTGGGGGTGAACTTTATTTATGGATTCCAAACTACATTCTTTTCCTGGACCTAACGCATCAATTCATCTTTTACAAGGGGGAGATAGGGGAGGTCAGTCAGTATGTTCACCAACAACATTGAATCGCCTTCTCTCTCCTCCTCTCAGGTGCTACTGAAAGTCATTTGAGTACTTATTGTTCTCAATTTATCTCACTTCAACATATTGATCATTCACTAGATAATTAGCATGGGTCTGAGCATTGAGTGGAATATTAAGTAAGTACCTGGAGCTTATAACCTTGTTGGGTCAGTTTGACACTGGAATGGAAATAATGTGAGGCAAAATAAAAATTGTGCCATAATATGCACTAAGCCAAAAAGAAATATATCTATACAAAAGTTGCATACAAATGTTTATAGCAGTTTTATGCACAATGCCCCCAAAACTGAAACAACCTATATCAGTTTCCTGTTGTTATATAACATATTACCCCGAAGTTTAGTGACTTAAACCAACAAACATTTATTATCTCATAGTTTCTGTGGATCAGGAATTTGGGAGTCATTTATCTGGGTTATTCTGGCAGTGGGTCTCCCATGAGGCTATGGTCCTCCGAATTCTGTATTGAAATTGGAAGATTTACTTCCAACATGGCTCCCTTGCATGGCTGTTGACAGGAGACTGCAGGTTCTCATTACACAGGCTTCTCCATAGGGTGCTTGTCCCTTGCATCATGGTAACTGAGTTCCCCAGAGTGGGTGATCCTGAAGAGAGCAAGGTGGAAGTCCGAAGTCCTATGTGACCTAGTCTCAAAAGCTGCATGGCCTCATGTCTGCTTTATTTACTAGAGAAGAGTTGCAAAATTTAGCTTACATTGCAAACAACAGGGAAATTAGGCTCCACTTCTTAAAGGAAGTAGCATCAAAATCTTGTGGACATTTTAAAACCACCATCCAACCTATTTGTCTATCAACAGGAGACTCCATATAGAAATTGTTTGCATGTACAATGAAATACCACTCAGCAATAAAACTAATGAAGCTTTGACACATGCAACAACATGGATGAATCTCATAATAATCATGCTAAGTGAATGCAGTCAGACAATAAAAACCACATACTGTAGGATTTCACTTATAAAAAGTTCTAAAACTGCACACTAAGCTGTATATAGAGTAAGTAGATCAGTGGTTGCCTAGGGACTGGGTTTGGGAATGAGGAGGATAAAGGGAAAGAGGGAGGGGTTTTAAAAAAAACACAAAGAAACTTTTGGAGGTGATGAATATGCTCATTATCTTGTGACAATTTTAGGAATATGTAAATATGTCAAACTCATCAAATTGTAGGTTTTAAATATGTGCAATTGATTGTATGTCAATTACACCTTAAGGCTGAAAAAATTTACAGTAAAGAATTTCTTAAGTTTATATGCCAATTATATTTTCTAGAACTTTATTTTTTTAGCTCTGTCTTTTTAGCTACCAAATATAATTAATAAGTCTGGGGCTTATCCATTACAGGATAATTTTCAGCATGGAAAGAATGTATTAACCTCTTTTAACATAAATACTCTTGGGATTCTGGGTTTTTACTCAGTTAATCAGCACACTTAAGGTTATTTTTATTTTAAAAACATGCCTTAAAGAGTTTTAATATTCAATATATACAAGTAGAGCCAATAATGTCTATCTTGTTTTGTATGTTCATACAAAATCAAAACAATTTCTTTCTCCACAAATCTGCTCTTTTATCTCAATTTATTTATTTATTTTATTTATTTTTTTAGAATTTTATTTTTATTTTTTAATCAGTATTTTTTAATTGTTGATATTGTACAGTTTTCTGTCTTTTACCCCACCCCAGCCCACCACCCCAGCCCTCCCCACCTCCCTCCCATTTCCACCCCCCATAGTTTTTGTCCATGAGTCCTTTATACTTGTTGCTCTAAACCGTTCCCCTTTTCCCCTGAAATTCCCTCCCCTCCCCCTCTGGTCACTGTCAGACTGTTCCTACCCTTTGTGATAGCATGGAAGGAATTGGAGAGTATCATGCTAAGCGAAATAAGCCAGGAAGTGAAAGACAAATACCATATGATCTCACCTTTAACAGGAAGCTAATCAACAAAACAAAGAAACAAGCATAATATAAACAAAGATACTGGATTTGAGAATATCTCAATTTATTAAATCATTCACCTAGTGCCATGATCTAGAAACATTTACTACTTCTTCATTGACACCTTCTTCCCCAACCCATTTCTCATAATTTATTTATTAGTTCAACAAATATATTCATTGGGCAACTATCATATGGCAGGCATTGTACTAGTTATTAGGTGTCCAATAGGAA
This sequence comes from Glossophaga mutica, assembly GCA_039655065.1. Classification (NCBI taxonomy): domain Eukaryota; kingdom Metazoa; phylum Chordata; class Mammalia; order Chiroptera; family Phyllostomidae; genus Glossophaga; species Glossophaga mutica. Next base: position 45,572,058 of record CM077306.1, on the reverse strand, counting down.
GCAAATGTACTCCATTCCTACCTTTTTGCATCTAACATTTTAGTGGTACATACAGTCGCTAAGTCTTGTCCACTCTGCACTGGAAATGCCTCATTTCTTTTCTGTTCTCCATTCACATTTTTACTGATTCTGTTTAAAAACTCATCATCTCCTAACTTTGGGCTTTGTTGGTTGTTCTTTTTCAAGTTCCCTTAAGTGTAAAGTTAGATAATTCATTTGAGCTTTGTTTTTTTTTTTTTTTTTTTGAGATAGTCCTGTGATGCTATGAATTTCCCTCTTCAGATTGCTTTCCCAGTGTCCCACCGATTTTGGGTTGTTGCATCCTCATTTTCACTTGTTTCAAGGTATCTTTTGATCGCTTCCTTGATCTCATTGTTGACCCATTCATTGTGTAATAACATGTTATTTAGTTTCCATATCTTTGTGTGCTTTTCAGTGTTCTTCTTGTGATTGATTCCTAGTTTCATAGCATTGTGGTCAGAGAAGATGCTTGATATGATCTGAATCTTTTTAAATTTATTGAGACTTGTTTTGTGTCCTAACATGGGGTCTATCCTAGAAAATGTACCATGTGCACTTGAAAAGTATGTATATTCTGCTGCTTTGGGGTGAGATGCTCTGAAAATATCAAATAAATCCATGATCTGGTGTGTTGTTTAAGGCCACTGTCTTCTTGTTGACTTTCTGTGTGGAAGATCTATCCATTGAAGTCAATGGGGTGTTAAAATCTGAGCAGAGCAGAAATAAATGAAATAGAGTCTAAAAAAATGATACGAAAGATCTATGAATCCAAGAGCTGTTTCTTTGAAAAGATAAATAAGATCAACAAACCTTTAACCAGACTCATCAAGAAAAAAGAAAGAGGACCCAAACAAAAAATCAGAAAGGAAAGAGGAGAAATAACAACTGACACCAAAGAGATACAAAGGATTGTAAGAAAATATTATGAACAACTATATGCCAACAAACTGGACAACCTGGATGAAATGGATAAATTCCTAGAGACATAAAATCTTCCAAAATAAATCAGGAAGAATCAGAAAATCTGAATAGACAGATTATATCTAGTGGAATTGAAGCAGTAATCAAAAAATTCCCAAACAAACAAAAGGCCTGGACTAGATGGCTTCATAGGTGAATTTTACCAAACATTCCAAAGAGAATGTTTGGTAAAACATTTCTCCTTCCCAACTAACACTTCTCCTTCCCAAACTACTTCATAAAATTCAAGTGGAGGAAAGGTTCCCAAATTTATTTTGTGAGGCCAGCATTATCCTAGTTCCAAAACCAGATAAAGACACCACAAAGAAAGAAAATGATAGAAAGAAAATGATAAAAAATATCACCGATGAATATAGACACTAAAATCCTCAACAAAATATTAGCAAACAGAATACAGCAATACATCAAAAAGATCATGCACCATGATCAACTGTGACTTATTCCAGGAATGCAGGGCTGGTACAACATTCACAAATCAATGTGTGATTTACCACATAAACAAAATGAAGTATAAAAATCACATAATCATAAAAATAGATGCAGAAAAAGCATTTGATAAAATCCAACACCTATTTATGATAAAAACTCTCAGCAAAGTGGGAATAGAAGGCACATATGTAAACATAATAAAGGCCATATATGACAAACTCACTGCCAGCATCATACTCAATAGGAAAAAAATACAAGCAATTCTGTTAAGATCAGGAAAAAGCCAGGATGTCTGCTTTCACCTGTTATTCAACACAGTAGTACTAGAAGTCTTAGCCACAGCAATCATAAAAGAAGAAGAAATAAAAGGCATCCAAATTGGAAAGGAAGAAGTAAAACTGTCATTATTTGCAGATGACATGATACTGTACATAGAGAACCCCAAAGATTCCACCAAGTAACTAATAGAACTGACAAATGAATTCAGTAAAATAGGATATAAAATTAATATCCAGAAATGAGTTGCATTTTTATTTGTCAATAAAGAACTAACAAAAAGGGAAATTAATTAAACAATCCCATTCACAATTGCTACAAAAAAAGAATAAAATACCCATGAATAAACCTAACCAAGGATGTAAAACACCTGTACTCAGAAAATTATAAGACACTGAAGAAAGAAATTGAAGAATATACAAATAAGTGGAAGTACATACCATGCTCATGGATAGGAAGAGTTAACATCATTAAAATGTCCATACTATTCAAAGCAATCTATAGATTCAACATAATTCCTATCAAGATTCCAATAATGTATTTCACCTAATTAGAACAATATTTCAAAAATTTATATGGAATCACAAAAGGCCCCACATAGTAACAGTGATCCTGAGAAAGAAGAACAAAGTTGGAGGAATCACACTTCCTAATAACAAATTATACTATAAGGCCATAGCATTTTGCCTTGTATAATGCACACTGATTTGCCCAAATTTTCAAGGGAAAAATATGGATATGTATTATACATGGGTAGTACTAATTCCCATGTATAATGCGCATTATACATGGGTGCACATTATACGTAAAATGTGGGTGTGCATTACACACAGAAAAATACTATAATCAAAGCAGCATGGTGGTGGCATAAAAACAGACACATAGATCAGTCAAACAAAATAGAGAGACCAGGTATAAACCGACATATTTATAGTCAATTAACATGCTACAGAAGAAGCAAGTACATACAGTTTATTCAATAAATGGTGTTGGGAAAATTGGACAGATACATGAAGATTAATGAAACTAGACCACCTTCTTACACCACACACAAGAATAAATTCAAGATAAATCAAAGACTTAAATGTTAGACCCCATTAAAATCATAGAAAACATAGACAGCAAAATCTTGGACATTGCTTGTAGCAATATTTTATTAGATATATCTCCACAGGCAAGGGAAACAGAAGAAAACATAAACAAATGGGACTACATCAAACTAAAAAATTCTTGCACAGCAAAGGAAGTCATCAACATAATAAAAAGATAACCCACAGAATGGGAGAACATATTTGCTGATACATCTGATAAGGGGTTAATATCCAAAATTTGTAAAGAACTTAACAAAACTCAACATCAAAAAATAAACAATCCAATTAATGAACTATAGAAATGATCCCTGAAAGTATAGTCTGTAAACAATGTAATTAAAAAATGGGCAAATGACCAGAATAGACACTTGTATGTAGAGGACATACAATTGGCCAACAGACATATGAAAAGATGTTCAATGTCACTAATCATCAGAGAAATGCAGATTAAAACCACAATGAGATACAATGTCACCCCTGTCAGAATGGCTATTATCAATAAATCAACAAACAACAAGTACTGGGAAGAATGTGGAGAAAGGGGGACCCTTTTGTACTGTTGGTGGGAATGCAGACTGGTGTAGCCACTGTGCAGAGAGCAGTGTGGAGATACTTCAAAAAATTAAAAATGGATCTGCCTTTTGACCCAGGGATCCCACTTCTGGAAATATATCTGAAGGACACCAAAATACTAACTTGAAAGAATGTAAGCTCTCCTGTGTTCATTGCAGCATTATTTACAATCGACAAGATATGGAAGTAGCTCAAGTGTCCATCAGGTGAGTGGATAAAACGACTGTGGGGCATTTATACAATGGAATACTACTCAGCTGTAAAAAAGAAGAAAATTTTACCCTTTGAGACAGTACAGATGGACCTGGAGAACATTATGCTAAGTGAAATAAGCTAGTCAGAGAAAGACTAATACCATATGATTTCACTCATATGTGGAATCTAATGAACAAGCTGAACTAACAAGGAAAATGGGGACATACTCATAGATGGAGAGCAAGATAACAGTTGGTGGGGGGAGAAGTTTAGGGGATGGAGGAATTGAGCAAAAAGTAAAAGGAACTCACAGGCATGGACAACAGCATGGTGATTGCTGGGGGTGGGCATGAGGGGACTAAATGGTAATGGAAAAAACACAATAAAGATTAAATTTAAAAAATTCATCATCTCTTGCCTAAAGTAATTTTCCGGTTGGTATTTGTCTTTTTTCCCTTCTCAGACTAGTTTGTTCTCCATATAGCTGCCAAAATCTTCTAAAAGTTATATCTGATTGTGTTATTCTCTGATTCAGATAATTTTTTCATGGGTCCATATTACCAGTGGAACAAAGTCCAAGTTCCCTTCATGATTTGACCACTACCTGTGGACTCAGCCTTCATTTCACCAACCCACTTCCCTCATTTATTCTAGAATACTGGGCTACTCAAAGCTCCTCATCACGCTGTGTGCTCACATCTGCTTATGTACTTTGTTTCTGCTTGACAATGGCCTTTGACCTCTCCTTCATCCAGTAAATTCCTGTGCATCCTTCAAAACACCATTCACATGTCCTTTCTAAAAAACACCTATTCGTAAGTAGAATCTGTCACTTTATCAGTCTCTCAAACTCCCATGACATTTGTGTATTCTTATAATTTAGCAATTATCAAGGTACAGTGTAACTTAGTGTCGAGGAAGCAAAAGAAACCCTAGCTCCCAGCTAGGCCATGGTGTTATCCTGCTGAATATAACATTTTCACAGACTATTGAAATCGTATGAGATGACTGTGTGGCTAATCCACTTAACGAAATAAAACAGAATGAGAACTTCCCATAATCATGTGAGCACAGGAAAACACAAGGGCATTTGTTTTTGGATAAAAAACAAAAAAAAAAAGGACAATCACAAAAAAATCTCCTTTCCCCAGCTAACATAAGTGGCTTCAGCTTCTTTACCAATTGCAGGTCAAACCCCATTCTATTCCTCTCTTCTCCCACATAAAAATTATGAAGATATCCAATCACAGAATTGCCCCACTTTCTGATAGCATCTAATCCAAAGCAAATCTCTGCTTCCTTGAACCTTTCCCCAGATTATCTAACACGAGCCCAAATCCTGTAAATTCCCCTAACACTCTCTGAGGTTCCCCTTAATTCCACAAGTCATGAGGTCTCTTTTGCTGCCGTAAATAATAAACCCACTTTTGTTTGAATGCAAGTATATTTCTGGTGGTGTTTTGCTGTTGGGCATCAAGGTACTTACATATTTGATCTTTCTATTAGGCTATGAAGACTTTGAGATCTGGGGCATTTATTCATTCATTCATTTTGGCACTCCCTGTATGAATCATAGGGCTTGACTGGATACTAAGCATATGTCTGTAGGACAAATGAATGAATGTGTATTTTATGATTGAAGGCATACACTTCAACAAATAGAGGAAGTTGCTTTCAAAAACATGCTTTTTTTCTCATCAGAGTGCTCTGCTAGTCTGCCACTGAATGAGTCTGCTTTTACATGTGAAGGTGTTCCTGTGGTTTTGATGTTATTGCCTTTGGCCGGTTCCCACCATCAGCAGAGCTTATGTCCTTGTTTTTGAAGTGGCAATGTCTTGCATTGTCCCTGCACAGTTCTTTATGATCCTTACCATTCCCAGCATCCACAGCTACATTGCTCATCAGGTGTGAGGATGCTGTTATGCCAACTATATATTATGGGAAATAAGTCACAGTAGGAAAGCAGATTAGGACAGTTTAAAGTGTGGAGAAAGAGGAGCTTTGAAAAACTAGAAAGAAAATTGATTTCTAGCTACAGTTAGACCTCATACTTGTTTTGACTTCATGGATGATTCAAGGTATACAGGGTCCAGCACAAATAATGCCCTTTTTTATTACAAAATCTTATTACAAAATCATAAGCACGTAATTCGGTAACACAATACATACTCGAGCATACCATGTAATGCTTTAGGTGAAATATTCAAATGAAAACTATAAATTATTACACCTTTATTATCACCCTATCAACCACACTCAAGCAGGCATTACTTCTGCTGGACCCTGTAGTATAGTTGATCTTCTCTCCAGGTCTTATTTCTATCTGTTGATTTCCAGAGCCTCCTCCACATGAATCTTATGGATCTTCCTGTTTTGTGCTTTAGTAGATTATTATTCAAAGTGGAATAAAAATGCTAGTTCTATCCAAGGCACTTATCCCACTTTTGTCCAGGATAGCAGAGTGATTAAGAACTAAGTTTTTTGCATCAGAAGCCCAGGGACTGGAATCCAGGCTCACCAACTTCCAGAGTATGAGACTTTCATGTCACTTAATCTTCCTTAATCTTAATTTTCTCATCTGTAAAATAAAATAAAGATATTAGTAATAAATATTCGACTGAGTTCTGGTAAGAATGAAATGAGATAGCATATAAAATCTTTCCTGGTTATGTAATTTGCTCAAAAATTATAGCTCTTATTAATGTAACTAGCTCATCATTTTTCAGTAGCAGAAATTGCATTTCTAAATCCATGGTGGAAATGAGATACTATATACTATGCAATATTATATAACATGCTATTTTATACATTATTATGATTTGTAATATATCATGTATATTTTAGTATATAAACTAAAATATAATGGTTTATGTTACAGGATTTAGTCAAACTTGTCATTTCAGTAATAAAAAACTTTGCAAACCTGGACTGGGTATAGTATCTTGCCTGAAACAAACTTCTAAATCTAGAAAAATAAATTCTTCATAGTATCTATCACAGTGGGAGTTTTAGTGATTGGACTGGATGACTTCCAACATTTCCTGTTGTCAGAAAAGGAACAGTGAATTTGACAAACAGCAGGACAGACTAAGCCAAGTGGGAAAAGATGCAGAATCTAGATTGACCCTTGGGAGGGATAAACATTATTGTCATATCTATCTGCAGATAACAAAAGGAAGTTCAGTCAAACTGGAAGTGTTGATAAGAATGATGGTAGGTGATTGGCTGATCTAAGCAGACAGTCGGCAGCAGAGAATTGAAGAAAGGGTTGGAACAGAGTGGAGCAGCTGTATGAAATATTTAAATAAGATATATTGATATTAATAGTAACTAATAGTAATGAATTCTTTTTATATGCTAAGGGTAGCTCTGAGTTGCACTTGTTAGTCTCACTTAATCCTCTACTATAACACCCAGTACAGTAGGACACTAAATTATGCTTATTTACAAGCGAGGAAATGGAACTAAAATGGAAAATAGTGAAACTTGATTTCAAATATAAGTATTTGTCAACTCTCTTTGGGTTGGAGTTTCTTTGGGCGTATTTAATTTCTGACATTATGCTATTCATGTTTAGAAGATAAATTTGGATTATTTTTGTATCTTTTATGTTTCTCCTTAACATTCCTATGTTTTCCTCTGCATTGTGAATATAATGTAATACAGTTGTGATTATTCTTTTCCCCCCTTTTTATTAAATTTATTGGAATGACACTGGTTAACCCAATTATACAGGTTTAATGTGCACAATTCCACAGCACGTTATCTGTACACTGTATTGTGTGTTCACACCCAAGTCAAGTCTCCTTCCATCACCATTTATGCCCCTATACCCTCCTCCAACTCTCCCCACCAGTCCCTCACCCAGGCAATCACCGCACTGTTGTCTGTGTCCATTAGTTTTTTGTTTTTTCTCAATTCCTCCATCCCACCAGTTAGCTCCCTCCCCCTCTTGACAGCTGTCAGCCTGCTCTCTGTGAGTCTGTCTCTATTGTGCTTGTTAGTTCAATTTGTTCATTAGATTTCATATATGAATGAAATCATATGATACTTGTTCTTTGACTGACTTATTTCACTTAGCACAATGCTCTCCAGGTCTATCCATGCAAAAGGTAAAATTTTCTTCTTTTTATGGCTGAGTAGTATTCAATTGTGTAAACATACCACAGTTTTTTTATCCACTCACCTACTCATGGGCACTTGGACTGCTTCCAAATATTGGCTATTATAAATAATGCTGCAATCAACATACAGGTGCATATGTTCTTTCAAATTAGTGTTTTGGGTTTCTCTGGATATATTCCCAGAAGAGGAATTACTGGGTTGTTAAGGCAGTTCCATTTTCAATTTTTTGAGGTATCTCCATACTGCTTTCCACAGTGGCTGCACCAATCAGCATTCCCACCAGCACACGTGAGGGTTCCCTTTTCTCCACATGGTCACTAACACTTGTTTGTTGATTTATTGATGATAGCCATTCTGACATGTGTGAGATGACATCTCATTGTGGTTTTAATTTCCAGTTCTTTGATGATTAGTGATGTTAAGAATTTTTTCATTTGTCTATTGGCCATCCATATGTCTTTTTTGTAAAAGTGTCTACTGCCCATTTTTTAATTGGATTTTTTTAGTATTGAGCTTTATTAAGTTCTTTATAAATTTTGGATATAAATCACTTATCAGATACATCATTGGTGTATATGTTCTCTCATTTAGTGGGTTGTCTTTTCATTTTATTGTTGGTTTCCTTTTCTGAGCAAAAACTTTTTATTTTGATGTGACATTTATTTATTTTTGCTTTTGTTTCCCTTGCTTGAAGAGTTATATCAGAAAAAATATTGCTGTAAGAAATATGCAACATTTTGCTGCTATGTTTTCTTCTAGAATTTATGATTTTGAGACTGACATTTAAGTCTTTAATTAATTTTGAGTTTCTTCTTATGAGTGGTATAAGAAGGTGGTCTAGTTTCATCTTCCTGCACATATCTGTCCAATTTCCCCAACATCATTTATTAAATAAACTATCTTTAGTCCATTGTATGTTTTTTCTCCTTTGTCAAATATTAATTGACTATAAAGGTGTGGGTTTATTTCTGGGCTATTTTGTTCCATTGATTTGTATGTATGTTTTTATGTCAGTACCATGCTGTTTTGTTTATTATGGCCCTGTAATATAGTTTGATATCAGGTAGCATGATTTCTCCAACTTTTTCTTTTTCAAAATTGATTTAGTCAGATATAAATATTGCTACCTCATCTGTTTTTTCCTTTCAATTTGCTGGAAATATCTTTTTCTAATTCTTTACTTTTTTTAAATCTTTTTTATCAGTATTTTTTAATTGTTGATATTGTACAGTTTTCTGTCTTTTACCCCACCCCAGCCCACCACCCCAGCCCTCCCCACCTTCCTCCCATTTCCACCCCCCATAGTTTTTGTCCATGAGTCCTTTATACTTGTTGCTCTAATTCTTTACTTTTATTCTGTGTGTATCTTTCATTCTGAGGTGGATCTCTTGTAGACAGTATATATATGGTTCTTGCTTTTTTATCCATTCAGCTACCCTATGTCTTTTGATTGGAGCATTTAACTCTTTGCACTTAAAGTGATTATTAATAGGTACGTATTTGTACTATTTTATTTTTTTAGCTAGGTTCCTCTGTTTTTCTCCTTCTGCTCTTTTCCTTCTCTCCCTTCTCCTCCTCCTTCTTCAGCGGGCCCTTTAACATTTTTTGTAATACTTGTTTGGTAGTAACAAACTCCTTTTGCTTTTTTTTTCATTCTGGGAAACTCCTTACTTCTCCTTCAATTTTAAATGATAGCCTTGCTGGGTAAATTAGTCTTGGTTGTAGGTCCTCACTTTTCCTCACTTTGAATATTTCATGCAAATTCCTCTGGCCTGAAATTTTTTTTTAAAAATTTTATTTATTTAATTTTAAAGAAAGGGTCAGTTAATTTTAGAAAAAGAAGGAGAGAAATATCATCATGAGAGAGAAACATTGATTCATCATCTCTCGCATGCCCCCAAGTGGGGATGTGGCCCACAACCCAGGCATGTGTCCTGCCTGAGAATCGACCGGTGACCTTTTGTCTTGCAGGACAGTGCCCAACCCACTGAGCCACACCAGTCAGGGGTGGCCTGAAATGTTTCTGTTGATAAGTCAGCTGACAATCTTATGGGAGCTCCCTTGTAGGTAACTGTCTTTATATTGTGGCCTTTAAGATTCTTTTATTGTCTTTAATCTTTGTCATTTTAATTATGATGTTTCTTTGTGTGGGCCTCTTTGGGTCCATCTTGTTTGGGACTCTCAGCACTTTTTTTGGACTTGTATGTCTTTTTCCTTCACCAGGTTAGGGAAGTTGTCAGTCATTTTTTTCAAACAGGTTCTCGATTCCTTGCTCTCTTTATTCTTCTTCTGGTGCCCCTATGATGTGGATGTTGTTATAATTCATGCTGTCCCAAAAGGTTGTTTAAACTGTCCTCATTTTTTTAAAAATTCTTTTTTCTTTTTGCTTCTCTGATTGGCTATTTTTTTTTCACCTTGTCTTCCAAATTGCTCATTCAATCCTCTGCTTCACCTGACCTACTCTTTATTCCTTCCAGTGTATTCTTCATTTCAGATATTGTATCTTCATTTCTGACTGGTCCTTTTTAATAGTTTCTATGTCCTTTATAATACTGTTGAGCAGCCTTATAGCCATTACTTTGAACTCTTTCTCTGAGAAATTGCTTGCCTCCATTTCATTTAGCTCTTTTTCTGGAGAATTCTCCTGTTCTTTCATTTGGGGCTTGTTTCTTTGTCTTCTCATTTTGGCTGCCTTTTTTATTTTGTTTCAGAATAGCAGCAGCATCTGAGCTGAAACTTGAAGGATAAACAGAAATTTTCTAGATAGACATCTAAACACAGAACATAGATTTCCAATGTGCATGTTGGTTATTTGTCATAGCTGGATTATTTTTCCCTGGGATAGGCCTTTGGTATCCGACTGGTCAGGGTAAACAACAGGAACAAACACTACTGAGGATACATTTCTGAAAGATCTGGGAAAGTTTGCATTAAAATATGTCTCTTTTTTCAGTATTCCATGTACTTCAAGTCTTTGAAGATACTAAGTACAAATTTATGTTTTTGGTGTTGTCAATTAGCACTAGTTTTTGGATGCCAAGGAAAGTTTATACACACAAATCATATAATTTTTAACTATATTTCACATATCTAAAATGAGGATATTTAAATCATTTAACTGGAATACTCAAAATTGATAATTTATTTGCAAACATGACCAGGAAACTCAGTAGCATAGAGTAGTCTCTTAAATGTAGCCATTATAGAAAACTTGGGCAAATATTTTGGCTCTAATAAAGGTTATACAATGTTAAATGAATTAAGGTCTCATTTATTTATTACAGAGATTTGGTAAGCAGGTAACCAAATCCACCAGTTGATTTACTTCTCCTAATCAAATAAAAAGTCAATTAAATTGAAGGTTAAAAAAAAGTCAATCATAGATAAAATAAGTGTTGGATTACAGAAAAGTTTAGTTTTGAGAGCAATTGGGTTGGTACAGTAAGAAACAATTGAAGAATTGAAAGTAAAATCATGAAAAGTTTTAATTAAAAAAACTTTTTGGCCATTTCTTTTGGTCTGGTTATTCTACTCAGAGGGGCACTGAATATTTCTACAGAGATTTTATGGGAGTGGAAAGGAATCAGCGGATTTCCCAGGGACGTAATGTAGCAGGCACAGACTTGCTCTCCCCTAAGAGTGTAGCATCATGGCAGAAATTTGCCAAGCTAATCCAATTTTGCCATGCAATTCACAGATTTAAACACATGACTTTGCTTCAGACCCACCAAAGGAAACTAAAGGATTTACGGCTTTTTCTATCTCAGGGATTTGGAGTGTTTTCTGACCTAAATTCCTGGTGTATTGGAGATTACTTTAACAATTTCTTAAACTTAGGATTTGTGTGTCTAAAAATCCACAAGACTTCAAGAAGCTAACAAATTCTCAGGAGCCTCTTAACTGTGGGGTGCCCAAGTGCTTCTCTAACAGAGCCAGCAGCTGTGCACAGATTGCGTTAAAATCCTGTCGCAGAAATGTAGTAAACGGCCAGGGGAAGTCAAGTGAGCCATCGGCTATGCATACACTCAAACGGATTATATTGATGGAATCAACAAAAGCATTTTGTTCTTAAATATTTAGAATTTTATTTGTGTACGTATAAACCAGACAAATCTGTCAACATGGCTTGTGGTCAGAGTTGTAATAAATAAAGCAAATCCAGGTAAGTGAGATAGGTACCCAAAGATGTGGATACCATTTTGTTTTTAAATTTTCTTGCTTTTTAAAGATTTACTGAGGAAAAAGTAATTTGTGCAGATGGTTGAAAAACTGAAAAGTACCATTCAGCTTAAAATGAAAAATAAGCCTTGCTTCCCAAATATAATATTTTGACTTTTTTTAGCTGCTTCTATTCTTAAATTCATATTTCTAACTGACAAACTAATCCTACTATTTTTTCAAGTTATTAATTTTAGGCATCCTGTTATGACAGAATGCATACTAACATACCCCTTCTCCTACCTGTCTCCTTTTATATACAACTGCTTTAAATTAAATCAACACTTAGTGTACAATCATTACAACCTTGTAAATACTAGTCACTGTGGAACTAAAGCATATGCTACACGCTACGACACATTTCTCCTTTTGCATCAGTTTTTTACCTTGTCAGATTTTTTCATGTGTAATACCTGATCTCTACATATCCTCTCCTACCCTGTGTCCATTCGAAATGCTCCATAAAATAAAGTGAACCCCTGAATAGTTTTCCTGGAAGGCATCTGATTGTGATCTCTCTGTTCTCTCACTCCAATAGAGGCTGCATAGCCGCCAGTGACCTGGGAGTCCTCTTTGCTGCTTGATTGGGTTGGTTCCATTTTGCTCACATTTCACATTTTCTTCTTTTTTATTTTACTCCCTGATTTTGCTTGAGCCCATTCTTCTGTGGGTCCTTTTGGAAGAATGAATGGAAGGAAAATATCTTATCCTCTGCATATCTGAATATATTCTTATTCTATGCTCATCTTTGAATGATAATTTGAGAATGAATGCTTCATCATTTTGAAGGTGTTTCACCATTGTCTTTTAACTTCTAATGCTATTTCTTAAGAAGCCAGTGCTACTTCTCAGCCCCAATCTTTTTTATGTGACCTAACATTCTTATATTGGAAACATACCATTACTTCTTTATTCCTGAGGCATTGTTGTGGGTCTTTTTCCATTTAATGTGCCCTGCATTTGGTGGCCTCTTTTAATCTGGACACTCATTTCCTTTCTTGTAGAAAATATTCTTGTATCATTTCTTTGACTATTTTTCTTCCAAATTTTCCTCTGATCTTTCTGAAATTCATTTCGGTTTGTTGTAAGACTTTCTAGCTTAAACCTCCATGCTTATCTTTTGTCTTATGTTTTTTTATATTTTATTTTTTTAAAGATTTTATTTTATTTTTTTCCAGACAGAGGGGAAGGGAAAGAGAAAGAGAGGGAAACATCAATGTGAGATTGCCTCTCGCATAACCCCCACCGCCCTCAACCCAGGCATGTGCTGACTGGGAACCGAATCAGTAACCGTTTGGTTTGCAGGCCCACTGCTCAACCCACTGAGCCACACCAACCAGGCCTGTAATTTATTTTTTTGTTTAACTTTTCAGAGTTTTCAAGGACTTTATTTTCTACTTCCATGAATTCTGATAATAATGTTTTTAGTTTCCAATATCCTTAAACTTTGTTTTGTTTTTTTTCATATTTTTCTTGTTTTATGCATGAAATGTTTTCTTATATTTTTGAGGATTCCAATTACAAATTTTGTTTTCTTTTTTAATACTCTTTTTTTTTTGTTCCCTTCACATCTTTGTTTCCTTATACAGTTTTTTTTTTTTTTTTTTTAAGATTTTATTTATTTATTTTTAGAGACAGGGAGGGAGGCAGAAAGAGGGAGAGAGACATCAATGTGTGGTTGCCTCTCACATACCCCCTACAGGGGACCTGACCTATAACCCAGGCCTGTGCCCTGACTAGGAATTGAACCAGAGACCCTTTGCTTTGCAGGTCAGCACTCAATCTACTGAGCCACATCAGCCAGGGCCTTATACGTTTTTTTCAAATGCCTGTTTTAACATTTTTTCTTATTTATGTTGGAGGTATCTTATCTCTCTGGTAATCTTTTAGTGTCCATTCATCTTAAGAATGAGACATTACAAAATCTTTTTAAATCTTGTTTTCTACTTTTTAATTTTTAAAGTACAGTTGACATAAAATGTTACATTATTTCAGGTGTACCACCCCATGATTATATATTTAGTAAAGCTATGAAGTGATCACTGCCATAAATCTAGTACCCATCTGACACCATATATATTTATTACAATGTATTGACTATGCTGCACTCCCTATGCATATAACACATTCCCTATGCTTTACCTTCCTGTGACTATTCTGTAACTACTAATTTGTACTTCTTAATACCTTCACCTTTTTCACCCATCCCCCTAATCCCTCTCTCACCTGGCAACTGTCAAAATTTTCTGTGTATCTATGAGTCTGTTTCTGTTCTGCTAGTTTATTTTGTTTCAATTCCACATTTAAGTGAAATCATTGGGCATTTGTCTTTCTTTGTCTGACTTATTTCACTTAGCATAATACTTTGTAGGTCCACTCATGTTTGGAAAATGATGAAATTTCATTCCTTTTTATGTTTGAATCATATTCCATTGTATATATGAACCACTTCTTCCTTACCCATTCATCTGTTGATGGACACTTAGGTTGCTTCCATATCTTGGCTATTATAAATAAGGTTGCAATAAACAAATGGATGTATATGTCTTTTTGATTTAGTATTTTGGGTTTCTTTTGATAAAAGCCCAGAAAATATTGATAGATATGTATTTACTGCTATTTTATTGTTCATATTTTAATAATTTTTTTCTTCTTTTTCTTAAAGAAGCTTTTTTAACATTTAATAATAATACTGATTCCCTACAATTTATTCTTCATTTCAGTTAGTGTATCCTGCATTTATGACTGGTACTTTTTGTGTGGTTTCCATGCCCTTTTTTATGCTGTTGAAGTGCTCACTAATTTCTTTGAGCATCCTTATAACCATTGTCTTGAACTCGGTATCTAGTAGTTTGCTTGCCTCCATTTCATTTAGTTTAGTTTTTTTTTCCCCCCCCCTGGAGATTTCTCCTGTTTTTTCATTTAGGACCTATTTTTTGTCTCCTCATTTTGGCTGCTTCCCTGTGTTTGTTCCTATGTATTAGGCTTAGCTGCTGTATCTCCTAGAGTTGCTCATGTCGGAGGTTTCCTATAGAGCCCAGTGGTGCAGCCTCCCTAATCACTTGACCCAGGTGCTTTAGGTGAGCTTCCTGCATGAGCCCTAGGCACTGTCCAGTTGTGCTTGAATCTTCATTGCTGTTGGCACCACTGGGAAGGACTGACCCCCTAGGTCAATGGGCTGCAAGGACCGGGGGCTACCACAGCGAAGGAGCTGCTGTGTAGGGGTCAACCCCACAGAACAGAACCTGCTCCAATTTCATGTAGCTCTTTTGGGATCACCAGTCATAAGAAGCTTCCACTTGATCACAGAAGAGAACATGTAACTCAGGCCTGGTTAGTTACAGACTCTATACAATTGCCATGTGATTTTTTTCAGATAGAGATATGACCCAAGAAGGCATAATTAGATGACATAGAACTGGAAGAGTCATAGTCTTTCTTTTAATGATCACGGAAATTTGATCTGGCAGCCATTCTAAAACTTCTAGTGGTCACAATATCTCCGTGTGGAGAATTACTGAGGCAAGAGAAAATTATGTCAAGCTGAAATGAGGGATTAATGGCGAATTAGTAAGGTAAAAATCGTGTTGGGAACTAGTCATGCCCAGGCTTGCTTCACCTGAAACTTTACAGAGATGAGCAAATAATGAAAAAGTCCCTTTTAACTTAGACAAAATTAAAAAATTGCTTTCTATTCCTTGGAATCTAATGTATACTGACTAGTGCAGTGTTGTTCTATGGGGCATATTTAGGATTTTGGTAGTAATAACTTGCCTTTCTAATTGGGAATAAAATATTTTTAAACCAAAAAGTGGTATTGGAACTCTTATTTTATACAAAACAAACATGGTTCAAACTGGTTTTAGCAAATCATTACTTTCGTAGAAATGAAAAGTTAAGTGATTATTCAGGCACAGCTGGATCTAGGTGTTCAAAAATATGTCTTTAATCTCTCTATTCCGTTCTTTGTGGCTGCATTATCCTCAGATTATCTCTTCCATCAGCTGTAATTTTAAATTTTATCAGCCTATAAAGCCCATAGAGAGAACTCTTTTTCCAGGTTGACTCAGCCTGGATCTTGCGCCTCACCCTGGACCAACTGCGGTGACTGAGGTGAGAAGTGGCGGAGGCGGTGGAGTCAGCGCTGCCTGAACCACGTGGACACAGTCAGGTAGGAGTTCGGAGACAGTCAGAAAGAAATCACAAGCCAAATATGGCATAAGATGATTAGACATGAAAAAAACTTAATAAAGATGAACTGATAAATAACTTTATAGGAAAGATATCAAGAAAGTGAGGGTAGAGTAGTAGAAAGAACAAAGAAATGGCACACAAAATCAAGAGAAAGCAGAAATGCTGAGCTGAGGCAACTCTCATGTTAAAGTTATAAAGAAAACGAAAGACCTTTTTTTTTTTTTTTTTTTTTGCAAAGAGGAAAGATAGACCATCCTTGCTTGGACATGTGTTTAGACCATTTATTAAATATAGACACTATTTTGATTGAAGTTAATTTCTTCTATACAATGCTTCTCTCATCCACTCAGAAATGACTAGTGAAGGAAATTTGTATTTGCTGCTCTATCCAAGTAGCATACATGTGAATAATGGCCAACTAGGGAAATTGTGAACTAAATTACAATTTATTTGTAATAAAATAGCAAAATATATTCATTGAAAGAAGAGTGGATATTTTCAGTACTCTGGTAATAGAGTTCTAATTAATTTATAGATTTAAAAGGCCACTCTGACTCAGCCTCATAATTTGAGTAATAAAACTCTTCTAATGGCTTTGTAACAGATTTATAAAATAAATGAGCAAACTTAATCAAACCACAGTGCTTGGCCAATACAAACGTTTCTGTTTCAGCAATTTACTCTTTCATTTGAGCTATTTAGTTGCAAATATGAGTGGCTACATGCCTCATATTCCATGAATATATTAGCTGGATCTTCATAAATGCATTCACTATAGTAAATTAAGAAAGGAATATTTTTAGCAATCAGCTGAAGTAAAAAAACAACTATTCTTTCTTCCTTTTTATAGCAATAAACAACAATTTCTTTGACATTTCATAGAGATATATAATAAATGAATTTCAAAAAATCTCTGGGATAGACATTTAAAGAAGTTAAATTTCATCATTTATTATCATTTCAGTTGACTAGAACAAATATACAGAAGTGCCTATTTATTAGATGTTTTATGTATCTTGGGCATGTTTAACTTGGAAATACACATGCATACAAGGTTATTGATTTATAATTTGTACTTAAAAATTATAGACCAGAAAGATAAAATAATTGCAGTTTATAGCCTGTAGTTGCTTCCTTGAATACACGGACACAGACTGTGCAAAGGGGCTGCCTACAGCGAGGGGAAGGAGCCCAGGAGCCCCTCCTGCCTGTAACGCTCCAGTGGGGCCAACCTTATCCATGTACACCTGAAATTTATTCAGATGCACATATACCTCATCCATATATATTTAAAATTTATTCAGGTATATATGCAACTGTTGATTATAAATTATTATGGGGTCATAAACTTCTCTGAGAATATGACTGACCTCATAGACCTACCCCCTGGTAAAATGCTCATATGCACATACACACAGAGTGTATGTGATTTCTGAAGATCAGTTATAAAATCCAGAATCTTTGGACCAGCCTATGTAAGTGCTTTTGTGTACAGAGAAATGGATATTTCCTCTTGAATATAAGTGTTGAAATAAACATGGAAGACAAGCATAGATTAATGTAGTGACAACTTGGGAAGTCACTTGTGTAAAAATTTGAAGAATTTTATTCACAAGGGAATTTGCTTTAATAAAGAGAGCTGGGAAAGAAGATAAACACTAGACTTATTAGGCTGGGACACGTACCTCCACTGAGTCCAGGGAAAATGGGAGATGGGCGAGCCAACCAAGTACTTCTGCTGCCTGGGGGTTTCAGTCTCGGGGAGAACAAGACCTGGAGGCTGGTGACCAGACTGTGGAGGTTTGGGGGTTAGGACCTCAGAGTGGGAGAAATTATTTGGTCAAAAGTCTGCAATTTCCGTGGCTGTTATTGAGAGGGAATGGAACAAAGGGGAGAGGAAAATTGTAAGGTGTTTACTGTGAATAAAGGAGGTACTACCTGTATATTTTATTTAACAGCTTTGAATAAATTTGTCAACTTTCGATAAAGCTAAAAATGCAAATGATCGGCAACTCAGTATATCCACCCCTACAGGAACTCTTATACATATACACAGAGAAATGTTTATAGCAGCATTTTCAATAGTAGCAAAAATTTGGAAATATGGCTATATCCATACTGTGAGAATGGATAAATTCTGAAATGGTCACAAAAAGGAACACTATACACCAGTGAAAATTAATGAACCAGAGCTATATATATTAACATAATATAATCAGAAAATACAATGTTAAGTATGTGATTTAATATATCATATACATATATAAAGTTTAAAATGCATAACCACACCATTAGAAAAATTTAAATATTTAGTAAAAGAACAAAGAAATGTATGAAAGCAATCAACATCAAATTAAGTAAAGGGGTTACCCCTGGTGGGGGTGGGGAAGGTATCCATTAGAGGTG
This sequence comes from Glossophaga mutica, assembly GCA_039655065.1. NCBI lineage: Eukaryota > Metazoa > Chordata > Mammalia > Chiroptera > Phyllostomidae > Glossophaga > Glossophaga mutica. The sequence continues at coordinate 45,553,549 of CM077306.1, read as the reverse complement.
AGTACACAGGTGGCTTCAACTCTACTAGTACTTTTTTCTTAAGGTGAGTAGTGGGTACATTTGTGTTTGCTGTAACAGTCTGTTCCTTTATGACTGCATTACTTATTTTGGAAGAAAAAATTAAAGAGTACCACAATCAAGTTAATTAATACATTTATTACCTCAGTTATCATTTGTGTGTGTGTGTGTGCAGTGAAAGAAACATAAAATCTACTAAAGTAGGTTATTCTTTAATGATAAAAGGAACAGTTGACCAGAAGTTATAAGAGGTCTAAGACTGTATGAACTAATAGTGCCTCTCCTTTTGTATAATCTTCACAGATTAAATGATGATTTAGTATGTTTAATGACCATTTTATTTGCTATTTATTTGAATGAGACATTGCTTCATGGTTGCTTTTCATTGGGCTTCTTGATTTATTTGCAGTATATTTTAAAACCTTTCACCTGAGATTTTGGACTTAGACTGTCCTTTGGGTTAAAATCATCATCTAGTCCCAAACCAAGAATAAAATTTCACCACATCTATTTTAATCACCTTTCACACTCAAGTCTCTAATTCATTTTAGTGGGTTTTGTGTACACTTTGAGATAGAGATAAGTTCTTTTTGTATCTTAAAATGGATACCCAGTCATCCCAGTACCATTTACTGAATGGCTTATTCTTTCCCCAGGCATCTGCAATACTAATTCCAACACCATTTCCAAATACGTTATAGGTCTGTTTCTGAGCTCCCTTCTATGTTACATTGCCAATGTGCCAGTCATTCTTCGGCTTTATTATAAACCTTCAAATTTTCAATTTTTTTCAATTACAGTTGACATACAATATATTAGTTTCACGTATACGACATAGTGCTTAGGCATTGATGTAGCTTATGAAGCGAACACCCTGATAAGTCTGGTTCCCATCTGACTCCATACATAGTTATTAGAGCATTATTGAGCATACACATTCCTTATGCTGCATTTTACACCCCTGTGACCATTTTCATAACTGGCACTTCGCTATAATAATTCTGGATAGAGCACGTCTTCTCTCCTCTTCCTCTCTCTCTCCTCACCCCCTCCCTGGGAGCATCTTGACAATTCTTGGCTTTGGGCTTTCCACAGGAATTTTATCATTTGTTAAATTCCTAGAAAAACCCTTAGGGAAATTTTATTGTACATTAATTCAGAAGGAGTTAGGACTCTTGAGATCTGAATTTTCCTATCCACTAAGGTGTCTTCTTTATTTGTTTAGACATTCTTTCATGGTTTACAAAAAAAAATTTTATTAATTTTCTTCATAAAAGTTTTAAACATATTTTATTAATTTCTAGATACTTTATGTTTTTATTGTTACAGAAATTAGCCTCTTCTTAAGACATACGCTTTCTAACTTTCTGATTTTTACTGACATATAGAAATACAACTGATTTTTCAATATTTGATTTTTATATCCACTTTGCTACACTTTGTAATTAATTTGAATAATTTAAACATTTGCATTTTATTATCTATGAATAAATAAGATTCAGTTTGTTTCTTTTCAGTCCTTATATTTTTTAAATTTATTTTCTTCTCTCACTGTGCTAATTAGGAAAGGAAAATATAAATGGACTAGGATAAGGTATCCCAAGGTGAGAACAGAAGTACCATGTTGAGTACAAATAGTTACAGTAATTATCATTCTCAATACTAATTTTTTAATGGGAAGAACTTTTTAATTTCTCCATTAAGAATGACACTGCAGTAGTTTTTGGTAGATACCCTTTGTCAGATAAAGAAATACAATTTTTTACATGAATTTTCTAGTATCTGGTTGTACAGGGTGGGGAGCTTTAGCCAGAATGCTTGGGCATTCATATTTTATTACCCAAACATCACACTAACCTAGTTCTTAATAAATAGACATCATTTCAGGAAAGGAAGTCAGTTATTGAACTGCTCTTATAATTTGAAGTTTCTGGACAGCTCCATTCCTGGGGACTGGATTTCCAAGATGTTTAGTAGCTGAGCAATTGCTACTTAGAATTTGTCGCATGCCACAAGCGAGAAAAATGGACTTTCAGGACAATGGGAACATCAATAAATAACATAGTGGTGAAAAACAATGATAATTGAGAAATACTGTCTGTTAAATGAGTCTAAACTTTCAAGTTTATGGAAACATACTTCACCATTCTAGAGAAAGTATGTGTTAAAGTGGTCAGTTACTGGGATTCACAATTGGTACATACAATACAGACATGAGGAGATTAAGTATAGGAAATGGAGAAGTCAAAGAACTTAAATGTACGACCCATGGACATGAATGCTGGAGGGAATGGAGGCACTGAGAGGATGGGGAAAAAGAGGAGGAAAAATGGGACAATTGTAATAGCATAATCAATAAAATATACTTAAAAAAAAAAATAACCAAGCTTGGAGAAATACTTCACGTAGGTGTTCAAGATGGACACGCTATTACACCGTGTCATCCACCAGGGGGCAATAATGGGATGCCTGGAGCTCTGAAGTTCCTAAATACTAGCGCTGAAAAGTGGATTTGGAATCCAAGCAACAGTGCCACCTGCAGTTCTAGTAAGACAGGTATTCTTTTCTGCTTGGATTGGGGCCCCAGGTAAACGCCTCAGCCTCTGCTCAAGCTGACTGGGAGCAGGATGTGTTACAGCAGGATCATACATTTTTGCCACTCATTACTAGGCATCTTCCAAGTTCTTGTATGGGTGGAACAGTCATAAATCACTCTAGTATAATATGATATGATATGATATGATATGATATATGATATATAGTATAATATAATATACAACCAAGGTGTAAATAGTTGCAATGAGATACACTTATGTTTTTAAAAAAGAAAATCTCATTTGTGATTGCATCAAAAAGAATAAAATACCTATGATTAAATTTAACCCAGGAGGTAAAAGACTTGTTCTTGGAAAACTTTAAGACTTTACAGAAAGAGACTGAAGATGATACAATAAATGAAAGCATATATAGTTCTCACAGATAGGAAAAATTAACAACATTAGAACTGTTCATACTACCCAAAGCAATCTACAGACTCAATACAATTCCTACCAAAGTACCAATGGCATTTTTCAAAGAACTAAAACAAATAACCCTAAAATTTTATGCGACTACAAAATACCCTGAGTAGCCATAGCAATACTAAGAAAGAACAAAGTTGGAGGTTTCATGCTACCTGATGTAAAACTGTACTACAGAGCTATAGTAATCAACACAGCATAACACTGGCATAAAAACAGAAACATGGATCAAAAAAGATTCCACATCTAGCTGGTCATTTAATCTATGGCAATGAAGACAAGAACATACAACAGGGCAAAAGATAGTCTCTTCAATAATGGCATTGGGACAACTGGACAGATACATGCCACAGAAAGAAACTGGATCACTCTCTCACACCATAAACTCAAAATGGATTAAACACTTAAATGTAAGATCTGAATTCATAGAAGAAAACATAGGCAGTAAACTCTGTCACACAGCTCTTAGGAATATTTTTTTTGGGGGGGTGGTATGTCTACCTCGGCAAGGAAAACAAAAGAAAAAATAAACAAATGGGATTACATTGAACTAAATAGTTTTCACACAGCAAAAGACACCATCAACAAAATGAAAAGACAACCTACTAAATGGGAGAACATATTTACCAATAACATATCCACTAAGGTGTTAATATCCAAACTATATAAGGAACTCACAAGTTAACACAAAAAAAAAAAAAAGAAGAAGAAACCCAAAAAACGAAAAGCCAACAACCAAATAATCCACTTAAAACATGCACAGAGGACCTGAATAGACAGTTATCCAAAGAGGACATACGGATGGCCAGTAGACATATGAAAAGATGTTCAATGTCACTAATCACCAGGGTAGTGCAAATGAAAACCACAGTGAGATATCATCTCACACCTGTCAGAGTGACCATCAGCAATAAATCCACAAGCAATAACTGCTAGAGAGGATGTGGAGAAAAGGAGCCCTCGTGCACTGTTGGCAGGATTGTAAACTGGCACAGCCAGTGGAGTATGGAGTATGGAGGTTCCTCAAAAAATACCATATGATTTCACTTACATGTGGAATCTGAAAAAAATAAATGAATAAACAAACTAAAATTGAACTCATAGATACAGAGAATAAATTGATGGTTGCCAGGTGGAAGGGGGATTTGAGGGATGGGTGAAAAAGGTAAAATGGGTTAAGAAGTACCAATTGCCAGTTATAAAAGTAGTCACAGGAAAGAAAGTACAACACAGCAACTACAGTCAATAACATTGTAGTAACTCTGTGTGGTATCAGGTTCTATACTTATTAGGGTGACTATGTTGTACGATATGTAAATGTCTAAACATTATGTTGTATATCTGAAACTAATGTAATATTGTATGTCAACTGTAATTGGAAACTAAATTAATAGTTTCTCACAGTTTAGATTTCACTAATTGCATCTTCATGGTATATTTTAACATACTTTTCTCTCCTCTTTCTTTTGTAAACTGATCATTGTTTTCTCAAAGCTTGATCAGCTGGAGGTAAGACATTTTTTACAAAACTTTTTTGGGGTGCAAAACATTTCAAAGGTGAAGTTTTCTGACTACTTTAGGAGGCAGATAATGACTGGTTGTCTCTTCCCATGCTGTTTGACTCTGTTTTTATCATCTGGTAGCCAGTGATGTGCTTCACCAGGACACGCATCAGTTCTTTGCATGTCCTTGCTAAGGATGAGCCTCTTTCTAGGGTGAATATTATCTGTGTTCTGCCTCCTCTAGACTCCTTTCCTCTACAGTCTTTTCCCATTTTGTGATATGGGCTCTGGAGCTGACTTTGATAGTTTAGGATGTTTATTTCCTAAATACACATATATTAATGCTTGCAATATTCTTTAATTCATAATTATTTTGTAGGGGTGGGTTATAGATGATTTTATTTCCTTTCCTGGTTGATTTTTGGAGGATATGAGGAGACATTTGGCCCTTCTAATCCAACGTTCTATAGAAGTAGTTCATTTAATCTACCCCCCCCCCTTCAAAATCCTACTCCTTCTTTGCTTTGGATTCTGTTTCTTCTTTTCTGCAGTACGTCAGTGAAGGTTCATGTGTCAGCTGGGATAGGCAAGGTTATGATGAAGTCACTCCCACATGGACCTAATACAACAAAGATTTATTTCTTGGTCACAACCACGTTCAATGGAAGTTGGAGGAGAGTTCGGCTTATGGCAGTCACTCAGAGATGATGCCTGATGAAGGCCCCATCTCCACACACTTTTCCATGATAATGGGGCAGGATGGCTGTATACAGGCTCTAAAATTTCCACCCAGAAATGACATCTATCACTTTTTTTTAACATGTTTTGTTGGTCAAAGCAAGTCACGTAGCCATCAAAACCTCAAAAAGGGATGGAGGAGTGAATCAGGATGGTTGGAAACAGTGCTAGTGACCGTCCTTGTCTGTACTTCAGTGTGCATATCATTGACCAGACTTTAATATTGGGTTATAGTTTTGAGGTAATATTTATATACAGTGAAATAAAAACTTTTCAGTCAAAAATTAAAAAAATACTAATTTTTATTCAATTGTGTCTAATTTGTTTTAACTATCCACTGAGTTTTATCATGTTTTGAGTCTTTTTTCTCTTTATCTATTCTAAAATCTACCTTTCAAAGTGCACTATTTTTAAGTCTTTACCTATCCTTACATCTGTTTTGTCTGCTGAATCTCGCTTAGAGTCAGTTGTTTCCCTGTTGATAAATTTGGATCATGATCTGATCATCGGTAAACTTTATCTAGAAGAATTGTATATAGCTTGGTTTATTTACTTTTCCTTCCAAAGAAGTTTTTAAGTTTTTATGCTAATTTCCCAGGATGTCATGGAGTGGGGACCACTTTATTTTAGTTCCCTGTTCTGGGGTCTCTGAACATTACAAATACTATGTATTTCACCCTAAACTCGTATAAGGGCTGGCCTGAAGTTAAATATTTTGAGGAGAGATTTTATTCCTTGCAGAGCCTAGGAAGGGGCCTGCTATATCATCCTCCTGGATGGGTGTTTCCAGTCTGTCCTCTGAGGGTGAAGCCCTTCAAGAACAATGCTTTTTGCGGGCTCTCACTCACAGCTCCCTGCCCCGACGCAGCTTCTCTGTCCACGGGGTTGTGAGATCCAAGCTCCGTGTTGCTGGGCCCGATGACTCCTCTTCCCCATGACAGCCACTGAATCGTCACGCTAGTTTCCAATTTCTTCTTCACTTTTGGCCTCTAGGGTTTTCAGTACTTTGTTGGGAGCTCAGATCTTTATCTAAAGAGTTGTTTATTACGTCTTACTGTGTATTTCTAGATATTTATGGTAATTAGGAGGGTTTATAAAAAATATTGTGATACACAGCCTTTAAATATAGCAGCCAACAACCCCTCCAACTATTTTACGCTCATACTGCTCAAATCAAGAAGCTGAGTCTGTTTTCTCTCTCCTTGAGTCTTCCCAATAGGATGTGGTGGGAATAATATTCTGGGGCTTATGAGCCAAGGTCTTAAGAGTTCTGGTAATTTCTGCTTTTATTCCCTTGGGGCCCAGCCACTGTTCTCTGAGGAACTTTAGGCTGGACTAATGAATGATTAGTGACCACAGGAAGAGAAGCTCTGGATTGTGAGTGGGCATCTTGGAATGTTCCAGATCATAGCCCAGTTTACAGCTAAACACAGGTATAGCAGTAATGCTGACTGATGAAATGTGAAGTGAAGCAAACCGGCTGAGCCATGCCAAAAGTTTGACTCTCAGGATCATGAGGAAAATTGTTGTTTTAAGCTATTAAAATTTGAGGTGATTTGTTTCACATCAGATATTGAGACAGTGCTGCTTGCCAGAAAACATGAAGATCTTTTCTATAGGTAAATATAACATATTATGTCTTTGATGCATCTCATACCCACAGTACAGTGGACTAGACAGATGTGAACATATATAATTAAAATATGATTCAACAAACAGTGTAATAAAAGCATGTACAATAATACTGTGAGGGTCATTCAAGCCAGCCCTGGGGGAGGGAAAAAAGGGATCATATAGAGTTATATATGCATATAGAGTTATTCATAATCTTACAGTTAGCTAACTCTCTTGTTCTTTTTGGACAAGTGACAATGTCTCATCATTTTTGCACATACATTGCCTAGTAAACTTTTGGGTACATGTTTGGAATGTAACAGGTGAATAAGTTAATACAGTCTACTTTGGAAAAACATGTAAAACATGTTTTTAGTCTTAATATGCTAAGGGAATCCCATTAATGTAGCATTAACATACATTTTCCATGACTCAAGGCTTGACTACCCATAACTGAATAGTGGACGTAGTATGTTTTCAAGTGCCTTATGAAATAAAACCTTAGGTTTCTTCCTTCTCCTCTGGCTGGTGATTCCAATTTCAGTGTAAGTTTGTTATTACTTCAGCTAAGGACTTCTAGGCTGGCCAAAACATACCTCTCTTCCCAGGGGGAGGGTGTCACTGTAAGCTGTGATGAGTTATTTCACCCTGGTACATCAGTTTCATGTCATTGCAGGGAGCTTGTGTGAATGGAAAAAGAAAGAGTAAATCTTAGGATGTGAAGGGAGCTGCTAAAGATGATCACTGTCTACCTATACTTTCGCTGAGGGACTACTCCCAACTTTCTTGTTAAAAATGAAAAAGAAAAGCGGAAAGAGTGTATATTATCACATTCTGTATATGCCCAGTCGTTTGTCCAAAGAACAGAATATTCATTTCTCCTAGAGTTTAAAATCTATTATTTTGTTAAAAAAAGTACTCTTTCAGAAAGAATATCTAGTTTTTTTTTTTGATATGTTGGTTTCTTAATAAAAACTATTTCTAACCAACTAATTGATTTTTAGAAATTATGGTAAAATACAGAACAAAATTGTCCATTTTAACCATTTTTAAGTGCACAGTTCAGTGATATTAAGTACATTCATACTATTGTGCAACCCCCAACACCATCCATCTTCAAAACATTTTTTGTCTTGCAAAACAGAAACTATACCCATTATACAGTAACTCCCCAATTTCCCTCCCCCCGTGTCTCCCAACCGCCATTCTACTTTCTGTCTATGAATTTGACCACTCTAAGTTCCTCATATGAGTGGAATTATACAGTATTTTTCCTTTGTGACTGGCTTATTTCACCTAGCATAGTGTTTCAAGATTGATCCACATTGTAGCATGTGTCAGAATTACCTTCATTTTTAAGGCTGAATAATATTCTATTATGTATGTGTGTATGTATATATACACACATATATGTATATATACATACATACATACGCACATACCATGATTGGTTTATCCATTCATTGGTGGACACTTGGGTTTTTACCTTTCAGCTATTGTAAATAATGCTGTAATAAACGTGTGTGTGTGTGTGTGTGTGTGTGTGTGTGTGTGTATCCCTCCTGCTTTCAGTTTTTGGAGTGTAAACCCAGGAGTGACATTGTTGGGTCATATGGAACTTTTATTTTTAACTTTTTGAGGAGGAGCCAAACTATTTTCTATAGTGGCTGCACCGTGTTATATTCCCATCAGCAATGCACAGGGGCTCCAATTTCTCCACATCCTTGTCAACAGTTGTTACTCCTGTTTTTTTTATAATAGCCATCCTAACAGTGTGAGTGGTATCTCATTGTGGTTTTGATTTGTATTTCTCTGGTATGCTGGCTTTTATGACTTCTTTCAATGTTTGTTATTACTTCTTCTAAAAGAGTCATCTCCAGGCATAGAAAGTTAATGAGCATAGAAAGAAAGCCCCTCTATATCAGAAAATTGAAATGGATGTTAGTGCCTGATGGTGCAAATTTGAGGCATATATACTTTTAACTTTAACACATATAACAGTGAGGCTCTAATTTTCCCTTTACACCCCATTAGAGGCTGGAGTTCCTTGCATACAGAGGGTCCATCAGCATCCAGGGAGCCCTAGAAAGAAGGCTGTGGGTTTCCTTGCCTCAGGCCCTGGCCAGAAACCTTGAGAGCATTATTCATTTGTTTGTTTGATTTCATCTTTATTTTTCCCCCACTACCATTTATGCCCCTTATACCCCCCTTCCCCCAGCAATCACCACACTGTTGCCCATGTCTGTGAGTCCTCTTTCCTTTTTGCTCAATCTCTCTACCCCCCAACTACCTGTTATCTGCTCTCTGTCTATGAGTCTGTCCCCATTTTCCTTGTTAGTTTGGTTTGTTTGTTAGATTCCACATATGAATGAAACCATTTGGTATTTGTTTTTCTCTGACTGGCTTATTCCACTTAGCATAATGTTCTCCAGGTCCATTCACACTGTCACAAAGGGTAAAATTTTCTTCTTTTTTATGGCTGAGTAGTATTCCATTGTATAAATGTCCCACAGTTGTTTTATCCACTCACCTACTAATGGACGCTGCATCTTGGCGATTGCACATAACGCTGCACGGGGAGGGTTATGTGCTTTTGAATTAGTGTTTTCGGTTCCTTCAGATATATTCCCAGAAGTGGGATCAATAGCTGGTTTAGATATAGCAGATTACCTGGGTCCTGTTTGTAGTTCCATTGAGTTTCATCACTGCCTAGAATTCCTAGCTGGGGAATTTGAGGAAGGAAATAATTCCAGTGGTTCCTCTTAATTCTGCTAGGAGTCCCAGGGACCAGTAAGCAAAATAACTGTTATGTTCTGTGAACTCAGCTTAACCCTCAAGAGAATGACCGGAGAATCTGAGGGCTCTAAAGTCACACCAAGGTAACAGAATCTTTCATCATGGGGCCATAGGAGAAAAAATATTTATTATGTGTTAGACATTAGGTTAGATACTTTTCATGTAGTAGCTTATAAGTTATATATTGTGTTGTTTTACTAAAAAAAAAAGTAATAACAAATGTTAGTAATTGGTCAAAGTCACATAGCTAATAAGTGTCAGAAACAGAACTGAAATCAGGTCCAATTCTAAACCATGCTACCGCTGGAAGTATCTATTATGCATTGGACATAATTAAGGCTATTTTTATTGTATTCTCTTTAATGACAGAAAGGAGGTCATCTTTGTAATTCATAGATGAGATGACTTTGGTATCCTTGGAAGTATTATGGAATTTTGAAATATTCTAAAAACAACACAGTTGAGAAAAGATGCTGATTCTGGCTTGATGCTTATTTTTAAAAAAATGAATAACTAGATTTCTGTGATTTACTTACAAATACTTGAGATTGTCCAAGTCACAGAAATAGACTTGGCATGGCCTTGTTTATCAGAACTGGATTCTAGAAAGTGTAAGCCCCAGAAAAATTAGAATTTTTAACAATCTTTCAAACTCTCTGCAGTAAGTTGAATACAGCAGGGGAGTACAAGCCGACAGGTAATTGTTCGACTCTTTATGAGTTTCTGTTGTAATAACACTTTGTTGACCCCACTCCACATGTCAACTGAAAATAAAAAACATTTAAAACATATTTTAAAATATAAAACCTACCCTGTAATAACACCCAATTGCCTGTCACGTGATAACACTGCCTAGGGGCACATTTTGTCTACGGGTTCCACAGTGCTTTGTATACTCATTAACTCACAACCCACCTGTTTTACTCCATTTTATAGCAGAGAAGTGGAGGCTCCATGGAAATCACACAATATGCTGGTGCAGAGCTTAATAGGGAATTCTTCACATTCTGAGAATTCAGCCTGTTCATTCCTGACTTAATGTGAGTTTACCAGATACGGGGAGCAAGGAACATGATAGTTAATATTATTGAGCAAGGAACATAATAGCTAATATTAGTGAAAGTTTATTAAGTGCTAGACTCTGTGCTATCCGTACTCTATAAATCCCTTATATATATTAGGTCATTTATACCTTTAAGAATTCTATGGGTGCTTGTCATAATGGCACATGCACTTAAAAAAAAGAAGAAGAATTCTATGAGGTAGAAGCTATTATTGTCAATTAGAACCAGAGAGGTTAAGTTACTAGATATCAATTTTCAATAAGTGATGGAGCCAGCATTCAAACCAAGTAGAGCCCATGTTCTTACTCATTGCATGGCATTGCCTCTCAGTATAATAGGTCTTGTATTTTTAAACATATTGGAGCTTAGTGGTTGCAGAGAAATCAGTCATTTTGCTTATAAATGAAATTTATAAAGCTGTTTACCGGTGTATTAGTAAGGGTTCTCTAGGGAAGCAGAACCAACAAGATATGTGCGAGTGTGTGTGAGTGTGTATATATATGAAAGAGACAGAAAAAAAAGAGAGAAAGACAGATAAGATATATAGAGAGACCGACGTGAAGGAACTGGTTTACGTGACTGTGGAGGCTTTCAGTCTTCGGTAAGCCCAAGATTCTTCGGGTAGGTTGAAGACCAAAGAAAGAGTTGTAGTCCAAGTCCAAAGACAGTCTTTTGGCAGAATTCCTTCTTTCTTGGGGAGGTCAGTCTTTGTCATCTTCAGGCCTTCAAATGATTGGATGAGTCCACCAATTTAATTCTTGCTCTCATCCAAAAAACACATTCACAGAAACATTCAGAACAATGTTTGATTGAATATCTGAGCACCATGGCCCAGTCAAATTGGCACATAAACTTAACTATTATGCTCAGACAATACCAGGGAGCAGTTTCCCTGATGATTATTTGTAATTCCTCACCTGATCTGCCAGTCAGAATGGGGCAGAAGTTCGAGTATCTGTGTAAATCAGCACCTAGAGCCTTGTCTTTGCAACCTCATGGGCTGTGTGAGATACAGGGCTGGTCCCAGAACACACTCTGCTGCTGGCGTTTCCTGTCGGAGTGTCCTGTCAAGGGTCTGACCCTGCAGTCAGGGTTCATCTGACTGAACTAGTCTTCTGTCATAGGTCTGGGTTACTAAGGACCTTCACTGTGGACTGTCCTGGTCATCTGAATCATGTATCGGTACCCTTTCCCATTTGACCCCGGCACTGAAACTCTCCTGGGTTTGGTTTCCTGTTCTCTATGGTTGGTTCTCTCTACTGCTCAAGATGATTAATTTAACAAATCTGGAAATTCTAAACATTTAGCTTCCAAGGTGACAAAAGAAGACCAACTAAATTGTTAACTCTTTTTACATTTATATCTTTAATTTTAAGCCCCACTGGTGACCATGCTGGGCACTTATTGGTTGCTTAGCAAATTGATGAGTATGTTTGGAGATTTGGCCAATTTGTTTAGCTTCTCTATTTCCTCATCTGTAAAATTGTGATGCTATTACTTGGTTCTTCAGGTGTATTGGGAGGTACGTATGAGAACATTCACATTAAAATGCCTTAAAAAGTAAACTTGTACAGTTGACCTTGAAAAAGGAGGTTTGAAGTGCGAGGGTCCACTTACATGCAGAATTGTGATTGATCCACATAGCTCAAACCCATGATGTTCGAGGGTCAACTGGCAATGGGAAATCCGTGTATACAGAGGGCCCGACGTAAGTTATACATGAATTTTCAACTGCGTGGATGGTGGGAAACCCTAATCCCCACATTGCTTAAGAGTCAACAGCAGTGTGTTGTCTCACTGAATAAATACAAAGAGGTCTCCAGGGGCTACTAGTTACTAGTAATTCTTGTTCTCCACTAAATGCCACCTCAGGAAGATTTCTCACCTGACCAACCTGCAACCTCCTGTAAATAAAATTGTGACTATAGGGAAATTAGTTTCATATTCTAATAATTTCATAAGTTTTTAAAGTTTTTTTTGAGTAATATAGTATCACCTTTATTCAGGTTTTTTGGTCTAGTATATTTTAAATATTGATTTATGTACTTTTGTTTTCTGAGGAACTTGCAATAAAATGTCTTTGTGTGAGTAAAGTCTGGCTTTCAGAAAAATTTAACGCCCCCTTCGGCTTTTATTTTGGGAAAGTTGCTGCAGTCCATTGCCTTTCCCGTAAGGTGGAATGCATGGCTTTATAAAAGCAGGCACGGAAGTGACTTTACATTTGCTTCAGCAGGTAGGAGTGGTTGTATATATTGTAGAATTCTTATATGGCATTTAAATGTGAAAGTGCCATCAATACTGGCAATGTACATAAAATAAATAATGATCATAGAGCTAAAAATGTCAATTTATGGGGACTCAGCCATTTCACCTCCTTGGAAGGGTGGCCCTGTTCCATGTATATATGTTGACCTATTGGCTGGATTCTATTAGGAGCAAAATAAACTGCTTAAGAAAATATGGGTACAAATGGGACAAAAGAACACTCATAAATGACATCACAAAGAGTGTCCACTTCAAATAGTACTCTTAGCCCACAGCTAAAGGATGTGCTTCTGTTGGCCATCACAAACTCAAATTTATTGGCCATATTAACTAGTTCCACAAAGGAGGAAAGAGAGCCAAAGTTGATCTGTGAGAAAAATAGCAAAAAGGAAAAATCAAATGAAAAATTAAGAGGCACTGACCCAAATCTGGATTCAATTACAAAATGAACATAATTAAATATCATATTTATTGAGCAGTTATGCTGTAACCAGATACGGTTCCAAGCTCATCACATGATAAGTTGTTTAATCCTCATAGCAATCCTATGAGGAAGGAATTATTATTTCCATTTTATAGATGAGGAAACTGAGGCACAGAGAGATCACACAGTTAGTAAGAGGTGGGGCCAGAAGGTGAACCCAGGCTGGCTGTCCCACTCCAGAGCTGTGCTCTTGAGCAGTAGGCTGGATTAAATGAGAGAAAGTGCTTTATGAACATCAAAAGTCCATACAAAGTCAAGGTATTATGGTCATGATTCTGATTAGAAGGTGTGTGAGAGATATCTATCAGAACCCTTCATGTTACACTGATGGGAACAGGACTGGTTAACCAGCCTCTTATCGCTCTTATAGCTCAAGCAGAATCTAAAGTTGCTGTATTTTAAGCATCAATACTATCAGCACCCTTGCACCCTCCCTGTTATACCAAAAGCATAGATTCTAATAACAATTGTGTTGCGATTCTGCTTCTTGTCAATGCCATCGTAAGGTAGCTCAGTGCATTGAAAGAAAGTGCAGGTAAACTGGAATAGGGAGGTAGATACATAAAAATAGTAGCAAAAAGACAACAATCTTGCAATTACTGAGCCTGTTTCCTGAAACAAATTTATTCTTAAGATTCGGCAAGTCTGTGTGGCTTCTGATACCGTAGGCTTGGGTGAGCCTATATGCACATTCAATAGCTGCCTCCATCTCCTCCCTCCTCTGCCACCGACCTACTCACCTGCATGCCCAGCCCTTTGCAGAGCTCCCTCGTTGGAAACACAGCCACCTACCTGGCCACACACTGCCATTCTAAGAGTTGCTGTGTTCAGAGATGTCGACTTCAAGGACTGTCTTCAGAATTTATTTTAACCATCATGAAAATATTACATGGAGAGGTGCTAAAAAAAAGAATTACGGTAGCTCCATAAACTGAAGTTTTGAAAGCCTCCCTCCTCTACTCCAGAAATGCCTTCGTATCTCACATTTCCAGTACCAAATAATGATTTAAAGAATGTAATTACTAGCTACGATTTGAATGTCACCAGCCTGTGGGGACAAATGAGATCACTGACGTGTTTATACCCACTTTTTACTGGCTTGGTCAAGTCCCCAGCCCCCAAGACTGCAGTGCGCTCTGCCACGAGGGCTCCACACACGTGGCCCTTCCTGGCATCAGTGCTTTGCTGGACACGCTCGTCCGTGCAGCTGGCTGTGGTGCTTGGGGTAGAGTGGTGAGACTCTTTCCTCTTAAAATGGAACTCAGACACAGGATGTCAAATCAGTGTCACTTGGTGGCAAGTGTATTATAGAATTGAGTACAGTGGCCTCCTTTCTGCCCGGGACCAGGCCTGCACCCCGGGGTGCCATTTCTTAGTAAACGCTCAAGGAGCAGGAACTCTAAGGACAGTGCCTCCCAGAGCCCACATAATCCACAAGTGAGTTCCCAGGAGTCTGAGAAAGGCCTGGAATCATGTAAAAAGGAGTCCTGTGATGTGTATGTAACTTTTTCTGTGGAAAGGGTCCAATACTTTTAGCAGATTCTTAAACGCTCCTTGAATTGAAAACATTAAGAACAGTCTCCCTCTGAAGGCGTTACTTTCAAGCTAAACTCCTCACCCCATAACTCTGTCCACATTCCACAGGGAGCTCTTCAGCTTCCCTGCACTTGGGCAGGTGACAGTGAGAGAAATCCATTGCTTTGTTTCGACAACTAGACTTTTCTCTCCCCTTCCTCACCCCAAGGTCTCCAGATATTTTCAGATATATTGGAGTCCCATTGAAGACTATGGCTCCAAAAGACATCTTGCCATGTGAGTTTAATTAAATTTAGAAAAGGTAATTTTGCACATTTTATTGCCAGTCATCCTGCATCTGTAACAGAGCTTGTGTTACCATTTTAAAACAGCCTTGGGGGAAAATCCTCTTTCTCAGAGAGATGACAACTTATTTGGGGGAAATAGTAGGAATGGTAATAGAGAATGTTGACTTAATTAATCTTACTGCCTATCTGCATTGCTTGGGAACAGGCAACAAAAAATAAACATTTACACAAATAAAAAAATTAACATTTCATCTTCAGGATCCCCACAATCAAGTCAGGAGGGAGTTACTCAATTGTGGAAGCCACTGTGCAGGGCACAGGTCAGAGTATGAATGAGATTCGGAGATCCCGGGATCAGAGGCACATTGACCATGGGCCTTCGGAATCTAAGCTCCAGTGGGGTTGTGGGAACTGAAAAAACAAGGGAGTGGTCTTCACCGGGGAAAGGGCACCCCCATGTTACGAGTGGTGGTGGCAGGAGGAGAGAGGGGCTAGTATGAACTTTGGATGGAGGCATTCTCTCCACAGGAGCCACATGCTTCTTTTTTTAACCCTCGCTGGAGGATATGTTTATTGATTTTAGAGAGAGAGGAAGGGAGAGAGGGAGAAGGGGAGAGGGGGAGAGGGAGAAGGGGATAGAGGAGAAGGGAAGAGGGAGGGAGAGGGGAGGGGGAGAGGGACAGACAGACAGACATGTGAGAGCGAAACATCAACTGGTTGCCTCCCATATGTGCCCCAACCAGGGATCAAACCCACAATCTACACAAGTGCCCTAACTGGGGATTGAACCTGCACACTGACAATGCTCCAAACAACTGAGCCACTCAACCAGGGCAGGAGCTTCATACTTCTTTAATTTGTATTTATTCATACTTAATTCCATCCTTTTCCTATTTTTCTTTTCCTTTCCCCCCCTCCGAAGTAATTCAGTTAATTAACAAATGGCTTTTCTTTTCCTAGAACATTCCATTTCCTTCCAAGCATCTTTGGAGATAGCAGAAAACTGATGCTCACTTACCTATGATGCTCACTTAGGCAGCAAAACAATCAGCTTTCTTCTTCCCATGGCAAATCTTGTTGAAATGGTTGCGTCTGGTCCCCAGGAAGGAAGTGAGCACTGCGCTGCCTTCAATGCACACTGGATCAGGGATCCCCACTGCTGCTGGGAACAGAGCCAAGCACATTCCCATCGCTCCAGAACTCCCTTGGTCAAAAGTTGCTTCTGATCTTCCTAAATGTCACACTGTTCCTGCCCCAAAGGATTTAGACTCATGCAAAATTGTCAAATTCTAGCAATTACCGAAGAGCTCAGTGTTCCACTACCTGCGTTTGCTTAGAACAAACTCTATTTTATCTACTTTTTGATACAGCGAGAGTGGGTGGGCAGGCCCCCAGGGAGTAAAGCTCAGTGGGGAGGCCTGCAGGTGGTTGCCTCAGGGCTCAAACCTGGGAAGTCAGTCTGGTAACTAAAACTCTGCCCACCCTGGGATGCGGAGGCCTTTTATAGTTGATGCAAACCCTGCTCACCTCCTCCACCTGCCACACTCACACAGGTGACTCATCTTAGCCTACAGGTGCGAGGGAGAGAAAACAGGCCGGAGGCCTTCCATTGCCTACAGGTTTCTCTCATGGGCTAATTTTGGCAGAGCACCGTAGTGGGAGAATCCAGACTTAACAGCTCTCGGTGAACGTAGTCGTTTTTCTGCCTAGTATGCATGTTTTTCAGCTTTGCTTTGGTAAGTGTTGAAGCAGGCAGAAAAGGGAGTCACCCCACTTTTCTCTGAGCTAGTCATGGTCAGAGCACAAGATATGAGTCATCAGTGGCACCCCTAAATAAGGAAGCAAAATGGAGCAGAATTTAAAAGATGAAAAGAAAAAGTAGGGAGAGGCCTCCTCTCTGTCTCATAAAATGTGATCTGTTACATGAAATACCATTCTGGTTGTGTGGTTGCTTCTAGCACTGACAAGTACGTGGGGCTTTGGGCGAGGTTCCCCCTGGGGCTCACATTGCAGAGTCTGGTAACTATGTGATGAGGTCTCAGACGACATCATCACATGGAGGCTGGCAAAATTCTCTGTCAGGGCAGAGAAAAGTCATTGAGCCAGCTTCAGACTGTCGACATATGTTATGGTTCAGAAGCATTCAGGACTTCTTAGCATTAGTATCTCTACCCATCATTTATTATTATTATTATCTATTATCTATTAAATATGTGGGATTATATCTCCCTGTTCTCATTACCATCATTATGTAGCAAACATGTCCAATGCACTCAAAAACCACTATTTGATCAGAAAATCACCCTGATCTGAACTTGGCACATGACAATTTCCTATGGTGACTTTTGAGGCCAACCATACAAGAACTTGTATAGATTGTGGGCAGTTAAACAACAAGAATTATTTTGGTCTAGCATTAGTGGTCTAACAGATATTCTGTGTCACTTTAGGAATTTCATATTTAGATATGTAATTTTAGGAGATTTACTTCTAGACTTTATTCTTTACTGTCAGGATTTTCATAGTAAATGAGAACATTTTTCTCACCTCCCCAGGAATGTAGTGCCAGGCGTCAGTTCTAATGGTCTGGAGGCCCGCACGTGGGTGGGTTAGACCATGGCTTGAAGACAAAAGAGGCCTCACTTAACTAAAATGTCCTCTCTCCTCCACCACTCATATATCCGGAAGGCTAGGCTGTTTGTATTGTTCCTCAGGCTTGGGAGATGTATTTTGGCCTCAAATAATAATGGTCAGAAGCACCAAACTTCCGTTGCCTTCATAGTTGTAAATGATTAGTGGACCTCGAACCTGACATTTTATTAAGATCACCTGGACAGTCTGTGTCCCTATCAATTCCAGGGGCTCATCTCCTGAGATTCTGATTCAGTTGGTGTGATGTTGAGGCCATGGCTTTGATATTTTTTGAGAGCTCTTTAGGTCCTCAGCTACGTTTGAGTACTCTGGATTAAACTCATCTCAGCATTATCAGAAAAAGAATAAATCAATTCAAGTTAAAACAGATACATATAAAAACTAACCTACTATTATACACTTTACTTTTTTGAAGATCTCAATAATCTCCAGGGCCAGGTGGAAGCCTCGTTTATTTTAGCATTCTTCAGACAGTGTCTGGCATATCACAGTTTGTAGAATGAATTAAGAAGCTGGTTATTCTTTTGGTATAATAATGATTCATAATATATGTCCAGAAGTCATTTGCATTACATCTTTTTTTAAATCCTCACTCAAGAATATGTTTTTATTGATTTTAGAGAGAGGAAGGCAGAAAGAGAGAAAAAGAAAAATATTTGATGTGAGAGAAGCATCGATCATTTGCCTCCTGTACGTGCCCTGACCAGGGATCGACCCCACAACCTTTCGGAGCACAGGACGATACTCCAACCAACTGAGCCACCCAGCCAGGACTATTCATATTACATCTTCAATTTACAAACACTACAGAATACCTAAAAGTAAGAAAAGAAAAGAAAAGAAAAGAAAAGAAAAGAAAAGAAAAGAAAGTGCTAAAAAAAAGAAAAGAAAATGCTGTACTCAAGCATTTAAAATAGATGTCTGTCAAAAAAGTCTAAGAATGTTTCCAGTATACTTTAGTCCTGGGAG
The DNA here is from genome assembly GCA_039655065.1 of Glossophaga mutica. Classification (NCBI taxonomy): domain Eukaryota; kingdom Metazoa; phylum Chordata; class Mammalia; order Chiroptera; family Phyllostomidae; genus Glossophaga; species Glossophaga mutica. The sequence goes on along the minus strand of CM077306.1, from coordinate 45,534,604 downwards.
CAGCCCTCAAGGCTGCTCCGGGAGCTCCGTTCTTATTTTGCTCACAGGTCTAACAGCCTTGCTTCTCTAGTTCTTGGTTCACAGAAACTTACAAGGGAAGGAGAGACTGCTTTTCAGTTGAACACTAAGGAATATGGCACATCAGAAGAGTAAACAGTGGAACCCAGAGATTACTATAGTCTGGGACTCTTCAGGATGAGGGAGACGTTTTACACACCAGCCACTCTGATTTTGTGCCTGTTGTTCACTCATATCACAATTCACTAGTGCAAGGTTCCACACAGGATGTGTTGAGATTACAAAGTGAACTCTTTCAATGAGTATAGAGTGAGCCTTTGCTTCCTGTTCTTGCTCTTAAATTGTGTAAAGTGCTGCTGCTTAAATCACGCTGCTGCAGCTGTGTAGGTTTATATAGTGGTTCTTGCTGTCCAAAGCATTTCATAGTTTTTATTACCAAGGACGCAGTTCAGTCATCATGTGGCCTTGTTGATGGTCTCTCTGGTCTATATAACATTTTCCAATCCCTTAGTTTTATTTCCACAAAGCAAGACCTCCCTCAATGCACATCTGATCATATTACTCCCAATTAAAACTCTCGGATGAGGACTCGCCTGGACTTCTCTATGAGGTTCTTCATGACTGAACCATTCTACCTCAGCCTACTGTTACCCTCCTGCTTTGAGTTTTCAGCTTTCTGAACTGCACGCGCCCCCCTCCACCCACTGAATTCCACACTTCTGTGCCTTTGCTCATGCCATTAGTGGTCTGAATGCTTTTGTTGTTGTTGTTGCCATTTTAGCGATCTTGTTTTTCAGGAAGTCTTTCTTGACATCTGCTCTCTCTCCACAGATCGCCAGCCCCACCAATGGGCCTAGTTTTTTCACTTGATAGAGACTGAAATAACGTTCATATGTGTTCTCCTCACATCCACTTGCTTCCTTCACTCCCCTCCTCTCCACTTCCCAGCATTTTAAGAAACTTGAAGGCAGGGGCCATCCTTATCCATCTACAGCCTCTGCCGGCCTTTCTCTCTGGGACAAAGCTGTTCTTCAGCTCTCACCTGATGCCAGACACCTCAGATCCTCCACATAGGCCACTGGTACCCTACAAGCTGCTACACCAGTGCCAGAGCTCAGAGGGAGTGAGTCTGGGTAAGCACGTGTGTGGGTTCTTTAAGAAGAACTGCTTGGGAATCCAGAAGTTTCTTCTACCTACTCATCCTCACTGGTTTTTGTAGCCAGAAGCTATGGGAACTTATCTTCCTGGCACTGGAACCCTGGGCTGGGGTCCTGGTGTGGGACTAGGACTGCTCACTTGACAAGATATCCCTCCCAAATTTTTATCCACCACACATGGATGTGGGACCAGCCTGTTCCATGTCTCTGCATCTCTGCCCCTCCTACTAGCCTGGATGGATGTGGTTTATTTAATTCAGTAATCATCAGACTTCCATTCAGCTCGATATCTGACAGTTCTGAGTGATGGTCGTTCTGTACATTAGTTGTATATTTGATGTGGTTGTGCGAGGCGGTGAGCTGCCTTTGCCTATGCCTCCATCTTGACTGGACTGAATTTGCTATTTCTTCTTTTTGTTACAGATGTATTTTTTTCTGACTCTACGTTAATGCCAAAGACTCAAAATTGGCTAATTTGAGAGAGTCTTACTTAAAATCGAGAAATTTAAAATAAGAAAAATTGAGTTTATTTTTTCCACTTATGAAAGTTTATATAGCAAGCTATTATTTTAGAAACATTTTTACATGCTCAGTGTATTTGTTTCTTATAATCACCCTGTGTGTTGGGTAACATTATGTCTATTTTATATATGTGAAATATTGAGGCTGTGGAAATATTACATAAGATCATTTTCTGACATAAAATCACAAAACTAATGAGTGTATGGCATGACCAGGATTTGAATGCAGGTCTTTTAAGTTCAAATTATGTATTCTCATTTATTTCTCTTCTATCCTAACTTTATTTGTTCACTATGATAAAAATGAAAAGCAGGTATTTAATGACAAGCTTGTCCGACCATCTGTAGATAAGTGAGTTTTGATAATAAATAATGTGATATGAAGCTATTTTCATTGTACCTACGGAATGGATTCTGTCTGGCAAGCAGAGGTTTGATGCAGTTTGAACACCTAGTGAGGGGTAGAAGAATACATTTTATTGTCACTCTGGCTGTAGAAATTTTAGTTAAAGAAATCAGAGCAATTCCTAGTAGTCACACAGCATAGCTGCTGAGAATCTGCATCACGTCCCTGAATTTCCTTAAGCAGCTAATTATCTGCAGGAAGGAAGGAGGCGAAGATGAGCATCCCCTGTGGAATCCGCTCTTGGACCACACAACTTCTTGTCAGCCCACCAAGGTACCAGACACTGGCATTTTCCTAAAGAGGCTATGTCACCTCTCATATTGAGGGTCATCATATTAACAAAACAGGAATTGGATAGAAGGAACATTGTAAAGAGAGGCCAGAATCCACACAGCAGACCTCAGCGGTGAAATGAATCCCTTCACCAGTTACCTGAAGATACTTGTACTTATCAAGGGTGTATGTCTTGATTCTATATCTGTCAAATAGTCCTGGATATGTCTTTCCTGCCACCACGATTCTGTCTCTCATGGCAACCTAGGGAGTGAGTCCTCATTTCTCAAAGCATCCCTGTAGGGTAAACAGAGGCAGTCTGGCTTCCTCACCCAGGTGTCTGGGCAGCTAAGGGAAACAGTGTTCCCATAACCTTGACTGGGCCTAATAAGTAGTGTTCTCATAGCCTTGAGACTGGGTCCAATGAACTGTTCCCATAATATGAAGTGGGCTCGCATGTGCAGAATCATGCTATGTTATATAAATTTCTGGCTGGAAGACAGCTTTCTTTCTTTGCCTCTAGTGCTTAAGCCAGTAGGGACTCCCAGCTGGGTGCCATGACAGGTGCCATGCAAGGGGACAGGTGACATGCAGTGTACCACACAGAGACATTGAGGGAGACACGTAGCTTGCAGTGTGTGTGGCTCACCCACCCGAGAATAAAGGCATGTCAGACATACCCACAGCTCCGTGAACATTCTTCAGTCTGCCTGAGTACTGTGAACCTGTCGGGCCTGGAATGGTCGCAACACAGTCCCCAAACTCAGTCTCCTCACTGAGTCTCCTTAGACTCCCACAGGGAGTCTTAGCACAACAGGATTTCTGCCTGATGCCCTATTGGCTCCTTCTCCTTTTTTTTTTTTTTTCCCCAATGGGAACCCCTTGATCCTCTTTCTCAGCTACATTAACTGTAGTATGTATAGTTTTCCTTAAAGCACTTTCTACACAACCATAACCATCTCTGCTCCAGAAAATAAGAATTATCTAAGGACAGAGAAGGAACAAATTAGGGGGCATTGTGTTTGGTGCATAATACAGATGAAAATTTGTATTTTGTTTTTACAGTAGTTTAATACTGTTAGAAGACATCAGTGTAGCTTTAAGTAGGAAGCTTCTGTAGCTGCATCTTCCCTGTTCTGTCCTATCCAGTGTGAATATATCATTGATTTTCACTTATTGCAGATCCCTTCCTCTCCCTGTTTATGAGTGCATTTCACAGCGTGCCTTTAAAAACTCATTATTTAGTTTCTAATACTCAAGAGGTTGCTTCTCTCTTGAAGAACAATGGTACTTGAGATGAAGAGGAATGCTCCTGAGACAAGGGTTGCCAGATTTAGGAAAAAAACAAGTACAGTCTATCAAGTTCAAATTTGAGATAGACAACAAATATAATCTTTTAATATGTGTCCCAATATTATATATTTATGGGATATACTTATGCTATATGTAATATCACACTAAAATATTAGATTATACTAAAATCCATTGTTTATCTGAAATTACAGTTTAACTGGGTGTTTTATATTTTCTCTGGTGATCCTACCTGAGGGCAGTTTTCAAATTCCATAGAGACCAGAGCTGGACAGTCAGAGAAAGCAACACATTTTTTTAACTTTCCCAGTAAGCAGAGGAGGTGGAGTGGTGGTTTTTCCCATAAGAAACGGCATAGGAAGATGTATTAGTTCAAATGTTGTATACCCCCCCTCAGGATTGACCCATTCTGCCACCGCAGATTCAGGGTGGATGATAAGATGTATCTGGTTAATAATGTTTTATAAATCATTGTTTGAAGCTACTCCTGTCTTACTTTTGGAGGCATTCATTTAAATTAATTGTTATTCCTTTATTCTTCCTCCCTGAGATGATTTTTTAATATTTTAAATTCTATGAATCTAAACAGTAAATTCCCACATCTATTTAAATATTGACATGAAACAATTTTTGAGTATTGCATTTATCTTTAATTGAATAGATGAGGATACGATAGAAATAAATAATAATTACCATCAAAATACATAAAAATAAATATAAAAAAACTTCTCCAAAGTGTTAAACGCAACTTCAGAGTATGATGTCCATAAGCCATGCCTAAAGGTCCAACCAAGGTTTAGTATAACCAGTGTTGGTTAGAGTTCAAATTAGTCATATAAAAAAATCAACCGAATTCTGAATGTCAAACTGAAATCCTAATAGACTGTAAAACTAACCTGATTACAGGTCTAGAATATTAAGGTTAACAATTTTCCAATAGTTGGATAAACTCCTTGATAAATGTAGTCTATTGCCATGTATCACAGCTGTACTGTCAACCGTTGGCCCAATAATTTATAGAAATGAGAATTTAGGTCCTACTCCCACTCCAATTCTTCTCATTTAAAAAAAACTGACACTGTTTGGGCTTATGGTAGGGGAAAAGGGCATCTATAGTAGCTTTATTAGCCCTCGGCTCAAATTCCATAATGGAGTGGTAGATTAAAGATGGCTACAAATTCTTTGTTCTTCTTCACACTAATAAGTGAATAATTTCCTTCCCCTTGAACATGGGTTGGCCTTAGTGACTTGCTTGATCAATACAATGCACCGTAAGTGATATGCTGGCAGTTCTGAGGCAATTTTAAAAAAGCCTCTTTTGACTTCCACCCAGGCCCCTTGAAATGCCGTGAGAATCCAGAGTTACTATGTATTATCTGAGACCACGTGGCTGGGGAGGCCATGTGTAGCCCCTCTTGTAGACTGCTCCAATAGAGTTCAGCCTTCTGGCCATCTTCATCTAGGCAGACACATAAGTGAACCTGTCTTGGGCCTCTAGACCAGCCCACCCACTGGCTGAATACTACCAAGGGATCTCTTGTTGATGTCCCAGGGAACAGAACAGCCCAGCCCAGTCCTGTTGGAATTCCTGACTCCTGAAATTGTAATATAATAAAATGGTTATTTTTAAAATTTTTTTCCTTTATTTTAATTGTTGTTCTAAAATGGTTGTTTTAAGCCACTAAATTTTCAAGTAGTTCTTTAAGCAGCAATAGATAATCAGAACAAATAGTGCTGTATTAATCTTTACACTTAAGAACAGAACCACGTGGAAGAAACGAAGGGTGGGCTGATTACAGAAGGTAAAGGGGGAAGAGTGAAATAAAATTCTACAAAAAAAATTAAAAAGACTGTAGTTGCCATGGACATGAATAAAAGATGGGCTGGAGCTTTAGAAGACCACAGCCAGTTTTAAAGAATTAGTCCCAAATTTTTGTCAGGCTGCTACTGTGATTTTGGGCCACACTCACAACTTTGACCCAATTTCTTTGAGATTCAGAGGGAAAGCAGCAGTCAAGTCTCACCTCATGCAGATGCCATGGGCAGTAATGAATAAACATGACAAACAAATATGCTGCAAATCAGAGCTGAAAATGCTAAATATGTAAAAAGCAATCTTTGCATCTACTGAAAATCTTTCATCAGATGTTTTGAAATTGAAGGTGTCTCAGGAGAAAATAACTTTGAGAATACAGATTTTTATTTTTTGTACTTTTATTGGAAAGTTACATTTAAAAAAATACACAGACATTTTACCATTTATGGATTGCAGATACAGATGCTCAGAAAGAGTTCACTCTGTTTTGTTGTGTTATGATACCTCTTGCCCCGATCACAAACATTCCAGTCTTGTGACATCGACTGAGAAATGGGGCACGGGAGCGGGACCTGCAACGTAGTCAGTGAACAGAAAGACAAATTGTTCAATTATAAATTTTTTTATCTTCTGTACATTATTGCATTAGGGAGCCACAAGATTATGTAGCATCATTACAAATGAAAACAGGTTAAAAACAAAGAAGGTAATTACATAGAAATACATGGATTCATTGTCTTCTTGCAGAATGCACAAGAGGTGCAAAAATGTGCAATTTAGGAAGCTCTTTTCTGTTTGTATACATTTGCTTAGCAACGCAAACTCTGAGGAAGCTACAAAATAAGTTAAACAAAAATAGCAAACAGGTAGAAATTATAGCTATGTTATATGGCTTTCTATTTCATTTAAATATCACCAAATAAAATAGAATATAAAGAAAAATACATTATCTTTTGTTCTCTGAATGAGAACATTCAAAGCTATCTTGCTTCCTAACATTTACACAGCAACTCAAAATGTTGAATTCAGACAAGAGATACAGATCTACTACTACACAGGATGCAACAGTACCGGGGGCTGAAACAGTGCACGATCCCTGTCAACAATGGTACACCGAAAACGAAAGGTTGTAACCCATTGGTAAGATGGTCTCCACAAGCAAGCACTTGTGTTCATCTATTTTTGTTCCACACTAGAAGGTGCCCAGTTGGATTCCAGAGTTATTTACAGATATGTGAGGAAGACCCTATATTTCAAGTCTGTCAGGAAAATATTCCACATTGTTTCTAAGCCAGATCACACTCATGGAAAAATAGAGAATGGTATATGTATATATATTTTTTCTGACCAATACATTTGCAAGAAACTGAATATCTCAGATACACAAATTGAATGGGGTAGGACAGGGGGCATGGGGTGGAAGGGAACAGGGAAGTAAAGCCTGTGCTGCTCAGATTCCTAAATGACAGGAGCGGTTCCTAAAGGCACTCTTGCCTCTAGTGATGTGTTATTCTTTGGAGTCGGCTCACATTTTGTGGCTGGGTGGGGGCACTGCAACGCAAAGTGCTTGAACTTCTGAATCCTTTTGGCTTTCCTTCTCGACCTTCCTACTTACTGGCTTCAGCCGACTCGGGGCTTGCAGACTTAGTAGGGAGCGAAGAGGATGGAGGCAGGTGCGGCGCGGATGGGCCCGTGGCCAGGCCGCAGGAGAGCGGGCGGTAGGGCCGGGGCCTGGAAGAGCGAGGCCGATGGCCGCGCCGGCAGCGACAGCGCCGAGGACACCGCGGCTGCCGCCAGGGGCGAGGACAGGAAGGCCGGGGCCAGAGGCTTCATCATATCTTTCTGGAATGCAAGTTTTGCCTAAAAGGAGGGAGAAAACCAGGAAAGGGGTAGGGATATTGTTTTGAATGAACACCACAGATATGTTTTCATAAGTAAGACACCAACATTAAAAAGTCAAATTTTAAAAATCTTTCAGATGTCAAGACATGATTATTTTCACAAAGCTGGTTTCAAAGGTTGCTGGCATACCTTTACTTTGATGTGTGTCCATTTCCACTCTTTTTTGGTGGTCTTTGCCCATGGGCACTAGGACACAGGAAGGCCTCTCTGAATAGATCCTAAATCTATTTCATACTGGGGCTCAGAAAGAAAACACAAACATCCCCAGAACGCTTCCTGCTTAGACAACGGGGCTCAGTTCAAAATTCTGACTTGTCTTAAACCACAATACAGCCTTGAAAGAGTTTAAAAATTTTTTTTGATGGATATTCACAACCCTTCACCTCACTTCTTTTCCAAAAGCCGCATTAGGATAGGCAACCGGGGTCCCTGACATTAGGGCCCAGAAAGAGTCAGGAAAACAAAGTCAGTTCACAACTCTCTCTCTCTGGCCACTTAAGCGGTATTCCTTGAAAAACTGCAGCTAACTCAAAATTCTTACATTGGGAATCACTGTAGGTGGGCTAGCAACTTTCCCTATACAAAGGAATCCCACGGTGGAATCCTCCTGTGAAGTAAGAAATGGATTCTTAATTTCTTTTTTGCAATCAGGAAGAGTTTTGCAAGCTGTGTTTGCTTAATGCAGGTTACACTGTCTTCAGCATCAGATGAAGGTTTTGAAGAAGCTGGAGGATGAGAAAACTCAGTACCACCTCCAGTTGGCCATTCTCAGCTTTGACCTTACACAGAGTGCCAGGCTGGGTCCCAGGGAGACTATGAAATCCATTCATCTGGGTATTTATATGACACCTATTGCTGAAGTCCTTGCATATTTTTGCACAGAAACTGAAAACTGAGCAGGTGAGACAGGCTGGTTACCAACCTGCCTACTAGACAAGGAAGGAGAGCAGCATGTGCGTGTGCTTTACCTTCAGGGCAGACGGGGGCAGGGGAGGGGAAGGTGGAGGGCAGGAGGGAGGGAGACATTAAATTAATGAATTTTTGTTTTCTGAAAGCAATCCCTTTCCCCAGGTTCAACAGTCATTGCATTCCTTGTTCTTGAGCCTTTACTTTTCTTTATATGCTAAGGAAAGTAGCCTCTTCTAAAGGTCCTGGTAAAGGGTAAGTTATTAGCTATTAAAGAGGTTCTGCTTCTCTTCAAGGTGCCCTACAGCATGGACCAGGCAGTTAATTTTAAAACTTCTGTTTACATGGGCTATTTAAGGTCCCAACCTTTCAGAACCAATTAGTCCCAAGGCCCTCCTTACCCACCAACCTGCCCTAGACAGCAAGGCTGCCCTGCAAAACAGGAACAGGCCAGGTGAACTTACTGCTAAAATGCTTGGGCTCCGCTGGAGTTTGTTGTACGGGCTGTATTTTGGCTTCAGTGGCTTCCCTGCAACTCGATCCTTATGCCTTCGGCTAGAAATGTGCTGAAAAAAGTTTGATGCATTAGCTGAATCTAAATGTGAGTTTTATTCCATGTAAAGTATATTTCCTAGATAGAGGTAGCTGGTTTCACCATGATTTATGAGGCTTTAATACCAGAGGTAGCTGGACCCAGTTGTAGGTACAAATTCCAAGTAGTGTCCTTACTAGTGGATGAGCCTGTACCCTCCACCCACCCCTTACTGTTCTCAGTGAGCAAGGTGCCTGATGCCCAACAGACTGTGCCAAGCTGCAGACTGTGAATGGGTGCATAGCCCATCATCTCAGAGGCTGAGGCTCAGCTGATGGCTGCGGAGGACCATCCAACTGCCTGGCATCTCAGCCATGTGACTGCCCAGCCCAGAGGTGGTGGGAACCCTGGTAGGCACCAGGAGTGGTGCACCTCCGCCAGTGAATGCAGTGGTGAGGCCTGGTTGCAGCAAAGCGTTCACCTGGAGGTGATGAAGCTGCTGCAGACTCCAGGCCAAAGCTTGTAAGGAGGGAAGCCTCAGAATGCAGCGGGAGCCCAGGGCATCTCCTCCATTCCCTGGAATGGTGGCAGGGGGAGGTTCTCACAGTGAGGGTGTGAATATCCCTTCCCTCTGCCTCTCTAGTACCAGATAGGGTATGGGGCCAGGGAAAGGCATGCACCTGCCCACAGAAGTCAAAATGGTGGCATGGGGAGGTACTAGACCAAAGAGGCTTGTCAGTCTAGTCTAAGAAAAAAGGGGATTGGTTGGGAGGTGCATCCACCCATAGCACACAAAAGTTTGAGAACTTTATTGGTCATTTTGAGAAAGCACCTGGTCCATCCCACATCCAGGCTAAGATAAACCCAGGAGAATAAAGAAGGCTCTCTTTCTTGCTCATGGCTTGCTGGCTCTGACCTGCACTTAGAAAAGAAAGATGGTGTGCTGGCCTATTCTCTCCATGGTCCGCATGGCCTTAGCAGCCACGTGGCCCATGTTCTCCAGGAGGGAGCCTCTCTTGCTCTTCACCCACCTGATGATGCATGGGCCATGTGCACATACTCTCCACCCCAGCAGTATGGGACCTTGGGGCCCTAGCAACGGCATGGCCCATGGCTGCATGAAGCCCACATGCAGACCCGGGGGTGGCGGGCCTGAAATGGTCAGCAGCCAGGAACAAGCTAAGCTATCTAGATGACTACTTAGCAGCCACCTGTGGGATCCAAAGAATGGTGCTTGAAAATGGAGCAGGAACTCTGGGCACTGTCTTTTGTTTTGGTTTTGCTGAGGATGGTTGGACTTTGTCTTGGTTTTGCAGAAGAGATGAGCTTTGAGATGGGGAATCTGTAATTTTCCCAGATCACGCAGCATCTGGGTAAAACCTCTTTCCTTTTTCAACACTGGCAGCCTCGCAGGTTTGGCTTTTGTGGCAGCAGGCAGATAAACCCCCTTTTTTGCTTGGTAACTGTCAGTAAAATCACCCTGCTCTCTACGTTGAGGTCTGCCCCCATTCGAATGTAACTAACACCTTTCTCCCTTTCCTCTGTCTCTGTAGCTCTTATCTGACTTTGCCTGGTATCAGCACTGTGACCGTTGAGTCTGTCTCACTAACCAGACTTTGGGTCCTTGGAAGATTGGCTGAATATCTCACTTATCTTCCAGAAGTTCCTGCTTCACTGTAAGCTCCAGGTGACTTCTGTGCTCATCTGTCTCTAATACCTAGTCTGCAATTTGATATATAGTAATAAGTTGTGTGCAAATACTTGGTACAGGCCTTTTCCTGTATTTTGTATATCATATGCATCCTACAAAGGTGAGGATGAAAAAAAGGGGTCACATACTAAACCTGACAAGTTCAGGGGAGGCCTGCATGGTAGGCCTCACAAACTCAGAGACCTAACCATATAGTATGAGCTGAAATAAAAAATTCCCAATGAATAGAAGGCCATGGCAGGTAGTCATGTCATAGTCCGGTATCTTCCCAGGCAAAGGTCAGTCTTTACCTTACCTGAGCCTGTCTATTGCCTTTTTGCATCTACCATAACATACCTTTGGGATGTCTGGGTAATTTCCTTTTTCTACACCGCTCATGGCACACTCACTCATGACAGCAGAGACTACAAACCCCTCACTGTTACTGTTATGTTGATTGTTAACTATCCTATACCCACCAATGTAAAAGAAGTATATGTCTATTCATTTTACTTTTTATCCAATTCCAGAGATTCTTCGCCCTTTTGCTTTCTCCTGCCTCCCTAATCCATCACCAATGAATTTCATGTAACCCCCTCCCGCCCCCTGCTTTGATTGTAATGCATAAAATTAGGTGTAAAACTGCCACTGTCTGGAGCATTTTCTCAATCTGATGAGATTTTGCTTTCTGGCAATTGTCGTCAGTTTGGCTCAAAGAAACTCATATAAATTCTTACAGGTTTGGATGTTTCTTACACTGACAAATATAAGTAAATTTAACTGTGAGCACAGTGACAATCATTACTGTATTTTGCTGTGTATAATGCACACTTTTTTGCCCAAATTTTTGAGGAAAAAATAAGGGTGAGCATTATATATGGGGAGTACCTGAAATACCTTGTATCTGTTCTTGTGTTTTGTAGTTATTTTTTACATAAAATTTCTTGTACCATAATATGTCCAAAAGTAAATGCTAAAATTCCTTTATAATACAGAAAGTATCTAAATATAAATAAAAATTAAATTAAAAATTAAAATGAAAGATATTTTTTCCTGAAAGTTTGTCCAAAAACATAGGTGTGCAGTATACACAGTAAAATATGATCTATAGATTATGAAATACAATTAAGTGGTGACCCCCCCAAATGGTGGCTACTAATTCAGAATACATTACCTGTTTGAGTTGAATTTCTGAATTAACATGAACATCACAGATTTCACAATGAAATGTCTTGTTCTGTAGTCCTGAACCCTTACTGCCATTATGCATCTTTAATCTTGACCCAGGTCTAGGATAGGACTTAATTGGACCTGCCCCATTACGAGCTTCAACCATGGTCTTGTGTTTAGACCCTAAAACAGAAAGAGGTGTATGTTAAAGAGCTATTTAAAAACTACATGAAACTCTTTGTTTTCTTATTCTTGAGAAGTATGTTCAGGCTGAATTTACCAATGCTTTTATTTTTAATACCATTTTAATTCTTATTATTTGTTTAATACATTTTCATTGTAAAAAATGGGAAAACAAGAGTATGGAATAAAAAAATATAGAAAGTATAGAGAAGCATGAGAAAATAAAGATTATTGATATTTTCAAAGCCCAGACATAGTCAAAATAATCATTTTAGTGCATTTCTTTTTAGGTTCTTTTGTAGTATATATATAAAAAATAAGTATAGTACAGTGTTACCACAATAAACTCAATAAAAAGAAAGATGTAAATATGGTCAATAATATTGTGAGAAGTTTGCATGGTGAAAGATGATTATTAGAATTAGTGGGATGATCACATTGCAAGGTTTAAAAATATCCAATCTATATATTGTATACTTGAAACTAATATAACATTATATAACAATTACACTTAAAAAATCAGCATACAAATGCATATATTTTTTCAAAACAGGGATCATGCTAATTAAATATTCTGAAAATTTCACACATCAAATTGTATACATATTTTCTCTGAGTTACATTTTAATGGCTGAGTAATATAATCTATAATATAGAGTTCCTATAATTTATTCAACATTTCCCTACTGAAGGACATTTAGGTTTTTTCTCTTGTAAGTGTATTACAGTAAACACTGTGCACAGATATTTGTCTTCGTCCCTGTCACTTCCTTACAATGAGTTTTGGAAAGTATTAGACACTTTTGAGGAAATAAAGAACAGAACAAGTTTTATCTCCAACCTGCTTTTGCCTTGCTGTTTGCAAAGTCATTATGATCACACTTTTTTCAAAATTATACCTCTGAATCATGAAAGTAGAGAAGACATTGAACAAACCTAATGTTTGAACCCCTAATGGTGTTTTGATGAGAAAAGTTGGGTCTTGTTATGAACATTATTTAAGTCCCCACCATAGTGGCTAACCTGTGTTGTGTGCCTCTAGCTGTGACAGGGAGTTCACAGCCACTTTGCATAGAGAACAATAAAGCAATTTTTTGGCTTTTTCCTCTTCTGACTCAGAAAGAGTACCAGGAGCTCCGTTTGTGCTCTTGGAGGGAGAGGTGTCTGCTCCTGGTGGCAGGGGTGTTGTGCCAGGTTTGAGGAGAAATGAGCCGCCTTCGGAGCTTGACGGCTGACTAGAACTGTTGACTTTTAGCTTCCCTTTGTCTTCTAAGAGAGACACAGAGATATGGTATTAAAGCCTCATATCATATAAACACAGATACATTGACATAAAGGAATTAAATACAAGAATTTGATTTCTGTATTTGGTTTTACCCCATCCCAGAGTTCAGTCCCTTGAATCTGACTGAAACAGAATTCCATGCCATCAGTTTCCATATCAGGTCACCCCAAAGTCAGGATGACTTATAAAAATAACTTCATCCTCCCACTCGAAGCACATAACTTCCTACCAAATATCCTTGAGCTGTAAACTTTGCTCCAGGGAAGACTTCAATATATATATAGAAAACCAGCTACCCTGCCACGTGATTACATGATATGACAGGAACATGAAACAAGTCACCAGGCCATGGGAGTTTCATTCAAGTACTCGTGTTTTAATTAGGACATGAATATAAAGTTAAAATTCAATCTTTACACTGAGTTAATAATTTTAAGTTTGGGGTGTGGGATAGAGAGGAGGGAAGAAACACGGTTTACTTGGGTTATGATTAATTTTTTTGCTGTTCTTTGAATTGCAATGAAATTTATCCAAAATACAGGATGCAAGGTTTCCATGATACTTATTAGTCACTGCCACTCTAAGTCATACATTTTAAATAATGATATGAACCATAAGCATAATATGAAGATTGGCCAAATAATTTAAAGACATCTTGGCATTTTGATCATGTAGCTGCTAAATGCTTATAAATCCTCAGGGCTCAGGTGTAGGCCACATGAGGGGCCAGAGTGACTGTAACTCTTCAGGGGTCATTTGCTATTCAGCACAGGTTCTGTTCAGTGGCCCCTTTGGGAAAGAAATGGGAACTTCTTAGGCAACAGCAAAATCCATCAGAGGTTTAATCCTACTAGAGCTGGTGCCTTAGAAAATGTCTATAGGTATGCTAATAAACTCTCATTAAGAGAGAAGGGGAATTAAAACCAAAAATTTATTTGTCCATTGCCCTAGCTAATTTGGAACTGTGTACTATGGGCCTGGATGACCAAGAGTGCAGGCACAACTAAAGGGACAGCAACATGCGAGTGTGTCTCTTCTGCACACCAGGCAAGCCAAAGCACCACACACATCAAAAATAAGATGAGTCCTATTTCTGTTTAATTGAGGGATCACCAGTTGGCTTCCATCCCTTTTTTTGCGTTGGATCTATCTAGGTCAGGGATTCTACAGATGGATTCCAGGTTTGGGTGGTATTTAGAATAAGTAAATGTTCAGATCCTCTTTTATACTTGGGTTCCACAATATTCCAGTAACTTTATTAGCACCTCAGAATCCCATGAAGTATGATGGAAAAGATCTTAGATGTTTACTAAACTGACCTCAATAGTAGGAGAGTAGAAAATAAACTCATCCTTCCTAAATGGTAATAGTGAGTAAATTAGATTGAAGATTATTTCAGGACTGGAACTTTCTCATCTATAAGAGTCCCTGATTAAATTGGAAATTTTATAGATACACAAAGCAAAATTATTCATTAATCTTAATATTTGCCCTTACAGAATTACTCTTGCTTGTGGTGGAAACTTAAGTCACTGCGCAATAAAACCTTTCCCTCAGTCATTTCACAGAATACTTCATATAAGTTTGACCTAAAGACTCTGACCTGCTTTAGTCATTTACTCACTCATTTCCTCTCCTTTTCATATTATTATTTTAATGTCCATTATACTGATCGCCTTCATCTATTTTTACATTTATGAAGAATTTTACAATTTACAAAGTGCTATTACTTACATTATTATCTCCCACAACAAACTTGTGAAATAGGTAAGACTGAAAATGATTATTCCTATCTTAAAGATGAGGAAACTAAGGCTCATCAAGATTAAATAATGTCCCACAGGGTAGCAGGTGGCATAAAGGAGCATAATATTTTCTTTAGCTATTCACCGATAGTTGTGTATTAATTTTCCTGCACAGAGGGAGGACTTCATATTGCATTACTGTTATGAACAGCATACAGTGGTCACCCAGAAGTGTAAAAAAGCTGTTGCTTTGTTTTAAAATTACAGTTTAGCTTTAAAATTACAGTTCAGTTTTAAAGCATCTTTTCCTTAAATGAAAATGTATATCCTAGTCAACAATCATCTGATTCAGAGAACATTGAGAAGATGAACAAAATTATATCTTTTTCTCTGTATCCCTATTTCTTTTAGAAAAAGTAAACATTTCCTTTTCATATCTCTTTTTCAAAAGAGGTCATTTATTCATTAATGAATGCATATTAACAATATGCTAATTGCTGGTAATGTGCTAGATGTTGAAGGAAATAGTAAATAAAGTAGGTATAGGCTTTAAGAATGTAACAGATTAGCATGGTGATAAGACAGTCATCTAGAGAACTCTAATTTATGATGGAAACCGGTAAGAATGGGAAATGCATCTGGCTGGGCAAAAGGAGATATTTTCCATAAAGAAAGGGGCATTGTGGCTGGGTTTTGAAGGTCAGATTTGGATAAGCGTTGAATGTGGTGCAAAGGAGTGGGAAGTGAATGTGTGTATGTGGAAACATGAGGAAATGCTCAGGGGTTAGAAAGCTTGGGGTTTGCGTGGCGAATACCTGGTAGTTGAGCATCAATAATGGCAACAGGAGTAATGAGAGACATAAAGGTGGATTGAGTCAGAAGGCAGAGGATACCTTAAAATTACTGTAATAGGTACTAAGGGTAGCCATTTCTGATTTAAAAAATATTAAGAGGCATGGTGTACATAACATTTATATAATTGAACATTTAGATAATTTATGGCTTAGTTTTTATCCCTTAGATAGGCCAGAGTCTTTAGCTTTGAGAACATTAGGGGCATATTTTTTTGACTTTGGAAATGTGTAAATGGTTCCATCATATTCAGTGAGTTCTGCAATTAGATTTATATTATGTAGTCAATATGACAGATTTTGAAGAAAGTCAAGAAAGTCACTTACACAATACATTAAATTGTAGCATTCTTTCTGGATGTGTAAACTCATAAGCTTCAAAACTTAAATTTGTTATTCCTCATTTTAATTGCTTGATATTTTTATCAAAATCCATTATATTATTTCTCTTTCTTTATCGGCATTTTTAAGGCTCCTTATGCTGTGTATTAGAAAATTTAATTAATGTGCTGTTTCCTTCTGTTTCTTTTAATAAAGATGCATGCCATCCAGAACTTCTGGTTAATATAAATTCCATTTTCAAGTATTCCCTCACCTAATGTTAATTAGCAGGGCTTCTCACTGTCTGAATTATTTCCTCATTACTCAAACACCTTTTTTAAGGGGTTATCCTACAGGATTTTGAAGCAAAATTTGCTTAGCTACATCAGAATTGCCCTTTGTAACAGATACCCATAATTTATGCAGCCAAGTGAACTTAGTTCTTCAAAGTAGCTTTCTTGGGAGAATCCATGTTAATTTACTTACTTTCCAAAGCTCTAAACATTTTGAAAATCTCTTTTATGGAGGGAACTATTTTCATATCCAGTTGGTAAACCATGTGAAGGAAATGTCTTCAGTATTTTTTACTCCAGAAACTTTACTCAAATTAACCCACTTATTCATCAGAGTTAGTACTACATGGCTCACATACAGCCTCAGAGGATTAATATGCTAACACAGAAGATGAAAAGAACATGCCACAAGTCCTAACGTATTACACATTCAGCCAGTCTGATGCTGGTGGGCCCTTCACATCCAATGCCACGTTATCATGCCTCACGCTGAATTCCAGAAAGTCAGAGTCTTCAAGCACTGTAGATCCCTGTGAAGCCTGCTAACTCCTAATTAACTACCCTTATATCTCATTTTCATATCTTGGCTTTTAGGCTAATGCTGGAAGCAGTGAAAATTATCTTTAAATTAAAGTGACTCTTCATCGAATCAGAATCTATATGTTCTTACCTTAAAGAAACAAAGAAGCCTATTTATTTTAAATAACTTAGGACCCGTGACCGATTTTGTAAGTTTGGGATGGGTCCTGAACCCTAATTTCCTGCCAGGCCACAATCCTGACTTAGGATATCCCTGCTCTTTCCATTTGAAAGCCTATGTCAGTCGGGTTCTGGCCACTGGGAGACACCCTGCAGTGATTTTGTGGTCCAGTAATAAGGCCCTCCTTGTCTGAGGTCTGCATGACAACTGCCCCATTGTCCCTTGTGGCACTTTGTTGGGGTGCAGAAGCTGTTGGATCAAACAGTGGCACCTCCAGATAGCTGGCAGTCTATGCTCTGTATCCACGCTCTGGATCCATGGGCTGGCACTGATATTAGTGAGCGTGTCACTTTTTGAAGGGAGCACAAAAGGGGCTTGTTTGCTTGAGTTTGAATCCAATGAACAGCTTTCTTCTGTTTCATGTAGTTTTCCAGCCATTTGACTTGTAAAATAGAGAAGTCATATTTCAATTTCTCCAGGTTGAAAAATTGCCATTTTTTTGATCTGTCACTAAGAAATGTGAAACAGTTATTTCTGAGGCAGCTTTATTATGTAAAATGGAATAACTAACTCATGTCACTCAAATCAAGTCCCTCAGGGAGTAGGTCCAGCAACAATTCAAAAGCCAGGAATAAGATTAAAACTGAATTTTCTAGGTGGAATGAGAAACAGGTTCCCCCCCCCCCCCCGCCCCCATGAATGAATGGCACTTTACAAAGGAAACATAGATTCATAAGGTACAAGGAAAACATTTGAAGTTTGCTCCTCCCGCCTCCTTCCCTTGTAGGCGAAGAGGGTGGGGTCAGCTTTGACACTCCAGGCAGAGTGAATGCGCTCTGACAATGGAAAGGTCAGTCTCAACAATAGTGAGGAGACTGAGTTTTTCTTCATTTAAACGATGTATTTTTATTTAATACAGGAAATACAAAAACTAACTGCCAGCAAACAAGCTGATTGCCTCGGGCTGTTCCCGGGAGCTAGGTATCTGCTCTCATTTGTCATGGACCTAACTGGGTTCTGCCTGGTCTAAGAAGACTGCGCCAGGCTGCCAGGCGTCAGAAAGTTGCCAATCCTTTAAAAACATATTGCTAAAAGCTATTCATACTTTTACATTTTGAATCTAGCATTTGCATCTGAATTCAATCTGCTGTTTTATTACCAAATTGTCAAAGAGAGCTTTATATTGATATTGATATTTTATATTTATAGGTTGCAGGAGAAAGTGTGCTGACCATAGAAAGTGGTATTAATTTAAGAGGCCTGGCTAAGAGTTTCTTTCCCATCCTACATGTGGCCGGAGATACATAAACCTCATCAAGTCATTAGAATAAGCTATAATGCAAATAGCACGCAGGGAACAGGGAAAAACACCACAACCCTAATCCTATTACACTAAACAGAAGTATCTGACATGGGGTCTATCAACTCCTAAGTGACCCATGAGTTCATGGGACTCATAAACTTGAATGTCAAATGTATCTTTAGTTTCATTGATCTCCAATTGAAAGTTAGCATTTCTTTCCATTACAAATGAAGGCAACAAACTACAGTAGTCTCAGCAGTACCTGTAACTCTGTCACCAATGGAAATCATCTGTTCTCACCAGAAAGCTTAAAATACTGTTTATGCTCATGCCCCTTCAAAATTATGGTCGATATTGGACCTGTTGCTAGTTTTTAATTAGGGTATTATATTAATTATTATATATATTGCCGTATCATAACAAGAAATTAAAAACTGTATTTCAATATAATTGGTTTTCTTTGCAAAACTATACATTTTATTTTATGGATTTAAAACATTCTTCTGAGACTAGGCTTCACTAGTTGGCCATAACAAGAAGTTAAGAACCTCTGTATTCATGCCTATCACTTCATTCTGCCTTCATTTCTGTCCTTAGCCATCATTTCAACCACTTTCTTATCAATCAATATCCTACATTCCCTCCCATGTCCCCAAGTGTCCTTTCATTCCTCCAGTTACTTAAATAGGACAGTCTCTCACATGTCAACTCCTAAGGTGAGAAACCTCTTCCCCCCCACCCCCAAACCAGGGTCCTCGTTTGCCTGGCTAACTTCCTCTGACCCACCAGCGTCCCTTGTCCCTTTCTTTTCCCTCATCAAGCTTGTCATCACGTGTCCGGCATCTGCCCTCCCAGACATGCTTTCATGAGGGCTAGGCCAGGTCTGCTTCACTCACTGCCATGTGCCAGTGCCTGGCGCAAGCCTGGGTATGCGGTGGCGGCTCAGTAAATGTATGAGTATACAAATTCACACACGAGTATACCATTTTTAAAGTTTAGACTCAATATGTTTTGTAACTGTATGATTTAATGTATTACATGCATTTTTCATGTTGTTACTTTTATTTACTTTAAAGCTGCATAATACTCTATTGGATGTGGGTACTTTAAATAATTTCGCTGGTACTGATCATCTTGTTTATAGTTTTTATTAATACAGATAATGCTACAATGGACATTTTCATGCATAACATTTTATTTTTCTTGCTTTGTATTTAGGATTACTTTCTTGACATTAATTAACTGATCTGATGGAAGAGACACTTGTTTTGTTTTTAATTTATTATGTGACACTGCTTTCCAAAAGAGTTCTCTCAATTTGAGATGCTTTAATATAAATGGAACATCTACTCATGATTTTTCAAAGAGTTTTTTAAAACTTTTGCTAGATATTAATGATTATGTCTTATGGATTAGTCAAAGGATTGGGTAAAATGTTGGTTTAAAAGAGTAAAATAAATAACTTTTCCTCAGTTCAGAATTGTACACTCATTTTCACATTGAATAAAAATATTGTATTTGTTAATAGAGAACTAAGAACAAAGATATTGTGCCAGCAAAGACAAATAATTTTAACTTAGATATGCATTTTGCTAGTTAAATGGGCAAAACTCATCAGAAGACTCTGACAGAAGTTCAAATATTGGGAAACAAGAAATAAAAATTATACACTAAGAAAGATTTTCGCAAGAAGCTACGAATAAAATGCATGGATTGACAAGCTTCTCCTATTTACTGACATAAAGGCTCGCAGGAACCTGTCAGGTGGGCATGTGTTAGTCATCCTGATTACACCCTCCTCCCTGCTCCCGAGATCTCAGGAGCCAGCATTGGCTTCAGGATGGCAGCTCCTCCACATGAAACACCCAGTTTTCTCCCTCAACAAATGGTGATGTGTTCAATTGTCCCTTCTTTGCTTTTATTGTTGAAAAAGATTTTATCTATCTATCTATCTATCTATCTATTTATCTATTTATTTATTTTTAGAGAGAGGGGAAGGGAGGAAGAGAGGGAGAGAAACATTGATGTGCGAGATACATCCATTAGTTGCTTGCCTCTCACACACCTCCTACTGGGGACTGACCCACAACCCAGGCATGTGCCCTGACTGGGAATTGAACTGGCGACATATCGTTTTGCCGGCCAGCACTCAATCCACTGAGCCACACCAGCCAGGACTATCTTTTATTACTGTAGCTGGATGTATAGCAGATTGTTGATCTGTGAGGGGGGTATCTATCTTATTGAACACTAAGAAGAAAGAGCTAGCCAGTGTCTTTTTGCCCCATCCAGATTCTAGGGAGGGCACCAGAGCCTCCCCCATTCAATTCTACTTAAGGCTATTAATTTAATACATGCTAACCATATGACTGCTGTGTATAGGATGAAGTACCAGGAGCTGCAGGGAACATAATGAATGTGAGATACATTAACCGGTGGAAGAATGAGTGAAAAGACATTTCCTCCATTACATAGAAATGCGAAGAAGACCAAGAAGGTCCTTCTATGTCTTTAAACGTCCCACTGGGAAAGCCAGGCTTATCAAGCCTTAATGTCCTGTGATGAAAACACAAGTGCAATGATCGCTATGAGATGATAAGAAAAGCACATAAAGAGGAAGGTAACTGCTGATCGCTGTTGCATGATGGCCGCATGGCATGAAATGATCGTAGAGTCAAGATAAGGACAGGGTCTGGAAATTTCTTTGAGCAAATGGTTGCTTTTTACGATTGCCATTTACTGAGAGTCTGTTAGGTGACAGGCACTGATCCAGGCACATTTGTTACTTCGTTAGTCCTGACAACAAACCTGGGAGGTAAGTGTTAGTTCTCCCATTTTATAGATGGGGAAATGAAAGGGCAGTGAACATGACTTGGTCAAGGTTATATGGTCAGTGAGAGGTGGAGCTAATCTGACTTCAAGCTCATGTTTTTTTACTATGTTATCCATGCAAAGTAGGTAAATTGTATTCAAGAATCACACCCTGGCTAATATTATATAGCTATACTCAAAACAAATAAAAACTTTTTATTTAAAACAAAACCAGTTGTAAAATAGGGTATGGAAAAGGACAACATGCTTTTCTGAGACATCAGGCTTCTAGAAGTATCACCTAGTGAAAAATCATCTCAAACAGCCTTCAAAAAGCATGTGCAGTGAAGTCCATGAGCCTTCATCCAGAGGCAGCACTGCCCTGGCCCGACTCTGGCCTTGAAACTACTTCCTAGCTGAACGGCTCTGAGCCATTTATTTCCCCTCTTTAAGTTTCACTTTCTAGCAGCCATCAGGGGGTTTGTATAGTCATTAAACAAGACAGTATGTACAAAATATTTAGCATATTAGTGTCAGGCACATGATGATTCAGTTACACATTAATTATGATTAGTAGTGTTGTTAAAATTACATTTTGCATGTAAGTCTAAAAGCTTGGATCTGTTTTTCTAGAACATGCTCTATCAGGTGCAGCATAATGGAAGATGAGAGCTGACCACCTCTACTGAGAGCAGCAAGAAGAGACAGCTGAAATAAGATACCACAAGAAGACCAAAAAAAAAAAAATCCAAAAAACTAATTACATCAATAATAGGCAGTTTATTATGCTTTACATCTGCAAAGCTCTTTCACAATCATTTCATTCGTTCCATCCAATGTGGCTGTGATGTGTGATGTGGTGAGGGTGTTATTCATACTTCACAGATGAGAAAAGAGAGGCTCAGAGAATTGAATGCCTTCTGTGGAGTTACAGCTGGTCCAAAGAGGAAAGGGTACCACAGTCTATAGATGGGCCATCCAATACAGTAGCCATGTGTGGCTACTTAAAATTAAATATTCAGTTCCTCAGTAGCACAAGCCGCATTTCATGTGCTGAACAGCTATGCATGGCTAATGGCATTCATGTTGGGCGACATGGATAATAGACCCTTTTTATCACCACAGAATGTTTCATTGGATAGTGCTGTCTATAGAAACAAGAGCAGCAAACCATTACTGCGTAATACTATGCCCACATGCCCACAACAGTGAACCTGACATTCAGAGAAAGAAATCAGAGAGGATGAAGGTGCTATAGAAATGTTTCTATAAAACACTTGAAACTTTATACTACAAAGCTCAATTAGTGTGACCCTGGACTGTAAGCATAATCAGAACTGGACCCAGAAGCCCCCAAAGGACCTAGCGCCAGTGCCCTGCACATGGATGCTACAAGTACTTATTGAGTAGTTCTGTTTGATCATCTACCTGTTTCAGACGAGTATGTCACTGTAACAGAATTCTTCCTGAAACAAATACGTGAAATGTCATAAAAATGTAAGTAATAACCTTTGGTAAAGTCTCAAGGTTATTCATGGTTATGCATTTACAAATTATTCAATGTGCATACAAAGTTTTTTTATATTCCAATATCTTTAAGTGCAGAAAAATTTTTAATGGTGATAGAAGTCTCAAGGAGATATCCAAGATTTTGCTTCGTAGACTGGTTTATAACATATTGTGCGTAAATCTTAAGTTAATAGATCCTCAGTAAATTATGTCAGTCTTAACTTTTGGTTCACATTCTTAGAACAACAGTAGGTAATATCTTCTAGAAGTGGGAAACCTAATAATAAATGCTCAGTATTATTTGGAAGCAAAAAAAAAATACTTGAAACTTTTAGAAGTTAGTTTCTAAAGTATGACAAACAACTAACTACCTAAAAATCTTCAGCCTTGCCTCGCAGGTTGCTGTGTCAAATTCAAGGTACATGGGCAAAGATGGAGGCAGTTTCATTTTTTAAACTGACTTTGAAAGGCTTAATGATATATGTACATTTCATAAAAATATGAGCCTTTAGTATAATGGTCTGTTCTCATTAGACAGATGGGACTCAATTTATGTTCTACATGATTGTACCCCAGAATTTCAGACTTCAGATGTCTGTCACAAATATAGTTAATCTATTATTTTATGAGGGATACTAAATCTCAGCCTCCTGGATTTGAATAGATGTATGCCAAATTTATGATGGCGCTTGTCTATAAATGACAGATGCTGCCAAAGCAGAAAACTATCATTTTTTCTTACTCAACAGCACAAGGACCTGCTGCTGGAGACGGAAGCAGGGGGGGAAGAGGCAGTCACGAAGACCTTGTTTGCTAATCGACGGAGTCCTGCGGCAGCCGGCGGAAATGAGAAGTTGTCATTTGGAAAACCTGGCCCCATTTGTAACACATAAAAACTGTGAAACACACACGGGAACCCATAAAAATGATGAGGCGAGGGTCTGCATTTGTATCCTTGGCAGAAAAACCCTTCGACAAAATTGAAAATGCTCTTTCATAAGGCAACAGGATGATCATAAAAACCTGAACTCGCAGCCTTTCCAGGCAAATCATACTGATCAGCTAGTTGATAACTGCTCCGGGTTCACACCCAAGAGATTGCCACTGTGCAAAAGGACAACCTACTGAAAACCAAAATGAGCTGTTTGGAGGAATCCTATTTTCTTTCCTTCCTTCTTATGTCTTTTTTGACACTGTCATCTCACAGTATTCATGGTGTGGTCACAGGTATGGGATAAATAAAACAATCTCCATGTACCCATGGGAATATTTGAGATGGAATAATGCAAAATGCTACTGAAAATTTGGACAGTGTTCAGGACAACTCAACTGGGCCCATCAGGAGGCAGTTCATGGCTCGATGCCCTTCCCAGTGTGGTTGACCTCTATCTCAGTCAGTGTGTTTGGCTTAGACACAGGAAGCCTACAGTTGTCAAGCTGGAGCTTTGAGAACATTTATCATTTACCGAAATGAGTGTTTTCATTCAAACTTGCCCTTGAAAAGATCTGTAATGTCTAAAGCTTTGCTTTAGTAGGTTAAATGCTACAGATGACATACTGTATAGGAACTAAAGATTATCAATAAAATGAAGCCTTAATGGGACTTTCAATGCTATAGCTCCTACTGAAAAATATCAAGAGTCACCAAGCAATTCAAAAGTAATATATGGTCTTATTCACTAATTCTTTAGAAAGGGGTTTAGTGGTCTGACTTTGCCTATTGGGATACTTGTATTTCTGCCCCTGAGTCAGAGAGAGTAGTTTGGAAGTAATGGGAATAATGGGATATGCATAACAAGAAGCCTTGGGTTCCTGCCCTGACTCTACTGGGATATGAACTGTGAGCCTCACACAGGCCATTTAACCCTTCCAAGACCCCAGGTTCCTCATTGTTATCATAGTTTCGGGAGCAGCTTGAAGGTGATAACCATTATTTTTCTTTGTAGTCCAAATATCCAACACAATTAAAAAAAAACATGCTTGGTTGGAAGTTCTTTGAGGGCAATAAAATATCTTTCTGTTCCCTGTTGTACCCCAGTATCTGGTAAATATACCAATACATTATGAAGTCTGTCCGGAAAAAGTCCAGCCATTGTTAATATAGTGAGAATGGTTTGCACAACATATATGTAACCTGGCAGCCAAGGAGAGTGGACTGGAATGTACATGTGTGAATAACGATGACTTCACTGTACTAGTCAGTGGGGGCAGTAGACACCACTGAGTGAGCATGTGTACTGTGTGGCTGTCTCATTCAAAATGACTGAGTGAGTAGAGCAACAAATCTACATCATATATTGCATTAAGCTTGAACATTCCTCTGTAGATTTATTCAGATGATTCATAAGGCTGCAGCTATGGGCAACTGGTGATTGGCAGCTTCATCACAACAACACAACCACTCATGCATCATGTCTCTTGTAGAGTTTTTTTGTGAAACATCAAATCACCCAGGTGACCAAGACCCTACAGCCCAGATTCAGTGACCCGTGACTTCTGCCTTTTCCAAAAACTAAAATCACCTTTGAAAGGAAAGAGATTTGAGACCCTCAATGAAATTCAGGAAAATGTGATGGGGCAGCTGATGGTGATTGAGGGAACTGTGTGAGGCCCCAAGGTGCCTACTTTGAAGGGGACTGAGATGCCATTGTCCTGTGTTCAGCGTTTCTTGTGTCTTGTGTCTTCTTCAATAAATGTCTCTTTTTCATAGTATATCGCTGGATACCTTCTGGACAGACCTCCTATACTACTTATTATAGAGATATACATTTATTGAGTGAAGAAATGGGCATAAGGCTTGTTGTATGAATTAATGAAAGATCAACACTAATTTCAACCCCACTAGTTACAGTGTTGTTGAGAGGGTCATATGAAAACATATATGTGACTGGGTTTCATAAACAGATCAAATTTAAGGTTTTCCTGTTGTTATAGTTCAAGCAGAACATGCTGGTTCCATCATCTTTCCCCTTAATTGCATTTATAAAAATATCTGTAGCATTTTAAATCATTCCATCAGCTTTCACTTTCATGTGTTTAGACAGCAACTGATTAAGTCTGTTTAGCTCTATATAGCTTTATATATTTTGAAGAACTAGAAATGTATTTTCCCCATCTTGATATCTAATTATTTTTAAAAACATCTACTGTTAAAGACTAGACATATAGACCATTAGATTGACTATTACAATATTTTATCATTAGTTTGATTATCACAATATTTTATTATTTTCAAGAAATAAGGTTTTTCAAAGGATCTAGTTTTTTTTTTAACCTATTATGAGAGGTTAAATGCTGTCACCAAAACTCCCCTCCCCAAAAAACAAACCTCATTCCATTTGATGTATAGGGTATACTATCACAGGGAGGTGTACTGTCATATGGCACGATGACACTTGAACTCCAGGGAGAAATTTGGGTAAAGTGTCTGGCCAATATGTTCTCACCATCTTTCTAAAGATGCCTAATGCTTGCTGTGTTTTGACCTCAATTCTCCCCAAGCACATCTCTTCTCCCTCCTACCATGTTTTGAACTCCCATTAGTGCATCATTAAAAGTTGGGATAGATCCTAGGAAACCAGAAATCCATTTCTTTGGATTTTACATTTAATTCTACACTAACTTCTAAAAAGTGAACAGGACAGCTATTCTTACTTAACTGCCTTTAACGAAACATATTTTCTTTCTAATGAAGTTTGTAATTTAGATAATAGAATCTTTGACAGAGTATTGTGTCACAGAGGCAGCAACAAACTGTAAAAAAATAAAACCGGACAGGAAGTCAGGAGATGATGGCTCCTGTCCCTTCAAAGAGTAGGTAACCTGCAGCAAATCACTGCCACAATGGGGATCTTCACTCAGTTGGCCATTTTGTAAACTAGAGATAATATTTGACCCTACCATCTGATAGACTGGGATTAAAAATTAATTAAATAATATACATGAAAGGCTTTGTTCTTTAAAAAGGGAGAAGCATGATATAATAACGCAGTATTTATTCTCTATGTATTAGATAACATAATTTAGTGATTCTACAACATAAAGAACAAATAATCTTTTTACCAAATGTGGGTTAGCTGACTCATTCTAGGCTGCAAAGCTTCTGGAACCAGAATTTATGGGACTTAATTGATAGCGGTCCCTTCCTACCCAGTCTCTTTGCCTGAGGAGGCTTTTCTGAAATTTCCTCTTACAGTAATGGACTTGTTCTTCTCCACAGGCCCTGGGCAGCCACAGGAAAGTATTCTGTAGTCATTTCCACAAAATTTACAGTGACTTGAAGAGAATCAAAAGAGAAGTATTTGCGTGTGTGTTTCCAACAACAGAGAGGCCCCTAACAAGGCAGTCAAACACAGAGAGGGATGTATTCCCTTAGTTCCCCTTAACAGACAAGGTCCTCGACTAGTCACTGAAACAAGATGACTCAGCCACCTTGGGCCCTGAGGGGTGGATGTGAGTATGTGACAGCCTATTAAGCAACCAATTTCATGGTATACATGCTAGAAAAATGAATTTTTTCTCTTCTCTCTGAATCATCTTGAGCTGACTCAGAAAAACTGATGAATCACTGGGACTATGAAATATGGACTCTTCTGAAAAGGTACTTCCACTAGTAGCCCACTTCCAATTACATAAAGTTGTCCTGTTAGTTAATTCATTACTTTGCGGATAGGTCCCTTAAAATCCTCAAGTTCATTTGTAATTCTGAAGGGAACTCTACAAAGATCTTCAAAAATCAAAATCTTTTATTATTGAACACATTTTCTGATTCACTTAATAATGCCACTCTCTCAGAAAACACTGTTTTACCCCCGCCCATTCCCCTTCACTGTGGTAAAAGAATATAAAAACATCTATTAGTAGATAAATTGAAGAATTACTTCACTGAAAAAGTCCATAGTAAAAACCAAACATAAAATGAATGGAAAGGAATAATAAAGTCAGTATCTTAGATCCATTTCTTGATTTTTGTCTAAACACACTATGACGGAGTAGGCCATATATACATATATATATATTTACATACACATATATACTTAAATGTATATATTCCACCACATGGAATGGTAACATATCACATGTTTAGATTCCGTGCAAACACACAATGTCCTGCAAAGGAAACATGTTAATATTATAAAAACAAATCATGGAGAAAGCATGCAACAGCTGAGTGGAGGAGAGCGGGGCTGGGGCAGGGGACCGGAGAAACACAAGAGATGTAAAGAACAAAGAGTGCCATTGACCTGATTTGTCAGAGCTGTTGCCTGTGATTGGAGTGATGGAGCAGCTGGTATTAGCCTTTGCGCTGTCCTTGGAAGAAACCATTTTGGGTTTGTTTTTCGTTGCCTCTAGTGCTTTGACCTTCTTGGCATGTTTACTTCCTTTGTAGTGGGCCTCGGCCTGGCTCTACAAAGGAGAACAAATCAGGCTCATTTTTTTGCTACTTACAAACACCACAATGGATGATCATGCAGGAAAAAATACATTCAATCATAGGCAACACGAACATTTACCACTCAGCACTTAACTACGTTTTGGCATTTAATGAAGTGGTAGAGCAGTATCTAAGAGGTTCTTGCGTACTGAAACCTTCTCTGTAACACAGGGGACCTGTGTCTTTGAAAACCAGAGGGCAACACGGCCAGGGAAAAGCTGTGATGAAGGTAAGCTTTGTCATCCACGCCTTCCACCACTGTCCGTTGAGGCTACTTTTCAAACATCCAGCTGGCAGCAAGCTGCTTCGGGCGCCCTACCCAGGCGTGTCCTTCCCCCACCACTGCATGTTATTTCCTCCTTTGCCTAAAACCCTTTCTGCCCCGAATCTACTTCCTTCTGGTCTCTGCTCTGAAAGCAAGTGATGTAACAAAGCAACTTGCTAGTGAATGAAGATGGCACTACATTTTGGAGTCATCTACGTGTGTTTCATGCAACATTTTGATGATTCCAGTTCTAACAATAGATGACATAAACCACAAAGAGGGTAGGGACAATCTTTGTTTCTGATCTCAGATGTGATTCTGAAGTCAGAGCAGTTATTGCTACATTCATTTGTACAAGAAGCATGGGTGGAACTGTGGCTTCGATACTAGATCAAAAGGAAAAGATCAAGACAAGTGACTCCTCAAAACCTTTAAAAGACAGAATCGAATTACAGCAAAACAAGAAAACATTTAGTCAATTTATTGACATGGAAAATTTCCCTCTGACTAAAGAACAAGGATTTTACTTTTTTGGCACCCAGTACTAATGCGCATATTAATAAAAGAATATGTATATTCACTTTGATTTCATTTTGAATAAACCCTGAAAATAGAAGCATCCATTTGATGAAAAAACACTAAACATACCTTATATGGCTTATTAGGTTACTTATAAAAGTGAAATAGATGATAAAACTATCATATGAGTTTTTATTAGAAGATTTCTGAATAATTGTTTTGTATCAGTCTTCCTTATAAAACTCTCTGTGTTTGAAGATGATTATACCACTGTTTTCATTCATTTTCCTCAGCAAGCAGAATATAGGTGTGTGTGCATGTGTGTGTGTGTGTTTGAGTAGGTAGGTAGGTAGGTTGGTAGAAGTGACAATGCACAGAATGAGCCAGGTTACAATTTTATGTTTCAACAAAAGATATGTTAAGTGATTTTCCTAGCATATAGTCCTGGTCCCTCAAGGTCAATGAACTTGTATGACTGTACACAGTCCCTAACTTCCTGAATGTCTTTTCATAAGTATTGGTTTAGATCATCATTGACTTACTGCTCTTAGTTGGTTTGCTCAGGGACTTCTCATTATGTACTCTGCTGAGTTGGGAAAAAATCTTGATGGAGGAGAAAAGTGTAACATTATTTTAAGTCTTATTTATTACCAACGAAGAATGGTTAAATCTAGCTAACTAGCTAGGTTGATACAAATTAAGAAAATATACAAATAAAAATTTAAAAATTGATAATGTGAAGTTAAAATAATAATGATGAGTAATATTATTAAATCTTTGTCAAACATAGTCCTAAATGCATTACATGTATTAGCTCATGGGATCCTCATAATAGCCTGCAAGGCAGGGTTATCAGTCAGCACTTTACAAAAAAAACTGGGCACAGAAATGTTAAATAACTTATCACAAGTCACATAGGTAGGCAGAGAAGCCATTTTCCAGATTGAAATGTTTACATGTATTATGCCTATTTAACTATATGCCCACATGCTATATGTATACATACTCATGCTAATGAAACATTATAGTTTTACCAGGAGTGAAAAATTACACACACAATAAGCACACTTTTAATGACTCAATGAAAGATTGTATTTTAACAGAAGTTTCTGTAAGTAGGGAATATCTATTTAATTTGTGGGGAAATAAACTAGCATAATACATTTGGCCTAATCCTTCCAGTGAGTAGCTAAGTCCCGTTTTTTAGGTATATAACAATTTCTACAAGGTATTAGGAAACCTCCGAGTGTCAGGAGACCTCCTCCTCTTCCCAAGTACACTAAATAGTCAGATGTTACTTTAGTGCCCTTTGGCTACAGAAACACACGGTTCTCAAAATAAAACCTCCTAGCACAAGATAAGCGAGTGTCATTTCCTCATTACTATTTCCTGGCATCAATGCCGAGAGTTAACAGCATCAATTAGCACTTGGGATAAGTGACACCGCACTGGATGCCAAGATGGAAAGAACTGCCCGGAGCCACGATCCTCTTTCCTCCCAGTTCTGGGGCATGGAGAGACATGTAACAAGGGTTCTTAGCTCCTACTGACTGCTGTCCGGGAAAGACCGTGGCATAAAGATGGGGGCAGGTACCATTCACTCACATTTGGCACCCTTCCAATTGCCCTGTGATATTCTTGGTAGCAGCACTTTGCTATCCTCACTACTGTATCTGAGGCAGTGTCAACAGCTTCTAAATCCTTGGCAAATCTTCAAGTAAAACCAAGACACCGATAAATAGTAACATGATTAACCTGACTTCATTATCTAGGAATCTCCTTAACTGGGAAGTGAAAGGAACAAGGACAAGAGCCAGAAAACCCATGAAGTAGGCAACATGATCAAGCACAGCCATTGCTCTCCTGTCACTTCTAGAAGACTTGGTTGACCAAATTAACTGACTTTACACCTCAACAACTAATCAGCAGACACATATTTGTCTAGCACTAACGGCTAGCTTTCTGCTTCCCCGCCAAAAGTGCTGTTGTGTCCCCAACTAGAGTGATCAAAAATAAGCCTCTTGGCAAGAATTGCCAGAATTGGAGAGTTGCCTAAACCACCATTCCGACCTCCAAACAAGAATTCGTTGGTCTCTGGGTTCTCCCCTCCGAGGTCGCTCTGGCAGTCACCTAACCGCCCCCTGGTAGAGGACCAGCACTGACAGGAAATTCAGTTCTGGAACTCTTCCTTCCACTCCTCTCCATCTTCGTTGCTAAAGTTGTTCACTTTTCCAAATCTTCTGCATTGCTTGGGACTTAACTGGTCCAAACCAAAAAGATAAATGATAAGACAATATATTGCTTTTAAAATAAAAACATAGTAATGAGAAATTCTAAAATTCACTGTGCTCCCTTTTCTGGTTTTTACCTTACCGTTTCAAATTTGTGCTTCAGAGAAGTGGCTAGGATCTTGAAACATGATGTTATATATGTGTTTACTTAGTAGAGAAACTCACAAAGTGTCTGGGGAAGGTCAGTGTCATTGGAAAAAGTCCTCAACATTTTTTTTTTTACCAATTAAACCTGTTTCTCTTTCTCTTTCTTTCTATGTTGCATTTCAAAAGGTAATTAGAACTGTTCCCTTTGTTTTAAAAAGTTCATCATAAAACTATTGGCATCTTTTTTTCTGAGACAGATTTCAATGCGTTAAAACAGTGTTATATGGAAAATAGCAGAGGTCAGGTAATTTTCAGAAAAACCCTATACACTAAAATGCCAAATAAAACAGATGTCAAATGAACTAACATAAAAACAGGCTAAACTAATAAGGGGGAAATCTGATTATTTATTCCACAAAGAATTATTTAGCACCTGCCATGTGCTAGACATTGTGAAAGATTAAAAGCAAAGACCCCTACTTGCAAGAATGGTAGTTGCAAGAAAAGACAGGCATGCTAATAACTATAACCCAAAGCAGAGAGTGGAATGGCAAAATGGGAGATAAAAGGCTGCAAAGGCTTATGGGTATCGCAAGAGAGAAAAATCTCTTTGGATTGTTGGGGATCATGAAAGCTTCATGAAAAGGGGACACGAGAGCTCGACCCTGCTCCAGGGACAGAGTTCTGAAGTGGCAGTGTGAGGGGGGAGGTATTTCAGGCAAAGTGAACAGAACGTGCTAGGGCAGCAAAGTCCTGTGAACTCTGCAATGTTCCCCAGGCACGTCTGCTTTTCAGAGTCACTAGAACACAGAAAGAGATAAAAAGAACAATACGGAAGGGCTGTCATGTAGCACTGCCTCAAAAATTATCTCCTGTAAAACAAAAAACACAACAGAGTTCTAAAAATTAAAGAGAAGTTCTATTTGTAGGCATCTTGTATAGATGATTGTGAAGATGTTGATTTTACATGACAGATTTTATCCTGTCCTCCAAACTATAATCCTATCTTAAAAGAACAATTAAATTATTTATATTGAAGCTTTCATAATTGTTTGAGATGAAAGCATGATATTTAGAATACTACAGTTAAACCTATTAAGAAACAAACTGGAGATTACTGAGTAATTGCTAGATAATTACTCAAATCTTTGTTTTAACATCAGACTATTTTTAACTATCCAAGTGTTCTTTGCCTGTATTTGTTGCACCGACAAGATCACACACTCCCAGGGACAAAGCTACAACATGAGGCATACTCAGGAAAAGGCGCACTTCACCCAAAGCCTGCTGGTAGACCTTTCTGCTGATATTCCCAATTACTGGGCCTACCATCACAGGCATGAAGAACTACTGGCTTTGATACTATACTCACTTCCCTCAGTCTTCATCTACTGGGATCTGTTGAGAAAAGAGTCATAACCATTATGAGGTTTTTAACTTAAAAATATACAATTTCTTTGCTAATTTCTAATTTCTAGCTAAGCGAAACACTCAAGGTTTCAATGGCCTGTCCAGAGTCACTGCACTGCATAACTCCCTGTGGGGTGGGCCCCCCCCCGGGGTGGGCCCCCCCCCCCCCCCCAATTCAGTGTGCGTGGTGGCTCTGGCTCCTGCAAGGCCATATTCTGGCTATGGCGTGTCATATTCACTGGCTTTCTAGTATACATGTAAAAAAACCTTCATCAACTCTAAACAGTTCTATATTACTAAAGAGAAAAGTCGTGGCTTCTAGGAACGAAATGATGTACACTCTAGACTACTAATTCTCTTTGGGCCTAATTTAGATTCTATTAAATATCACAACCCAGAAGTAGAGTTTTTGGGTTGGAGTGGATTTAAAATGCCACTATTTGAATACAAGAGCTTTACATTATATTCATCACATTATACACATTTTCCGTGTAGGTAATTTGACTCGTTGCTTAAAACAATAAGATCTTTAAGTAAGCTTCAAGTTCACTTTCCCATGTAGCCTCTTAGTCAGCTGAGAGCCTTGATGCCCACGTTCCTGGTGTGCGATTCGCTCGTGGAAGTCCTTCACACACGGGAACATGGGAAACGGTGAATGGGCCTAACCGCTGGGACAGACTTTACAGGGTAAATCGGAAAAACACTTAAATTTGAGTTTCAAATGATATGGAGTTTAAAAGTCACAGCAAAAAGTGACTTTTTTAAAAAAAGTGCTTTTTAAAAATAAAATAGTTTCTTGTAGAGTTCCAAGGGATCAAAATTTTGTCTCATTTTTCCAATGAGTTTTATGTTTTAATTATGCAAAGGTGGGGTTTTAATTTTAGGAGAAATTCAGCAATCTCA
Source organism: Glossophaga mutica (assembly GCA_039655065.1). Classification (NCBI taxonomy): domain Eukaryota; kingdom Metazoa; phylum Chordata; class Mammalia; order Chiroptera; family Phyllostomidae; genus Glossophaga; species Glossophaga mutica. The sequence goes on along the minus strand of CM077306.1, from coordinate 45,500,992 downwards.
GATTCTTTCCCTGGATATACAAACATATAGCTTATGTTTCCCATTTAAGATTGAGGAAAGCAGGACATAAAACAGTTATTTGAAGTTGGCTACATCATCTATGATCTGGGCCACAAATTCTTTCATTTGTTTTATTCTGTGCTCTCTCCTGTCCCCTCCTCATTTTCAAATTAGACCGTAATGAAAAATTATAGCCTTTTAAAAAGAAATTATATATATATAAATGTATATATGTGTCTCAAGGTAAAGTTTATCTCTGGCTATTAATATATTAATTTCTTAATTCTATTCATGAATATTGTAATTATAGAGATTATATTTTGACAATAAATGTACCTTCTATCAACTTAATGGAAGTGAGCTTATGTGATTTTTTTCATTGTAGGTAATAGATAATGAATTTTATTCAATGCAATTTCTTTAACATCATTACAATTTAGTTAGGAATTTGACAAAAATTATCTGCCATGCTTATCATAAGAAATAAGACTGCTTACTTCTTCATTTTACATTATATTAGATTTTTTGAAAGATATGTTTACTTTGTCTCCCGGATTGGAGGTCAATATCTGTGTCAATTTAATGATAAATGCATGTGTAAAGTGCTAGTATGTGCACTAGTTTAACTGAGATAAAGTGAAGTAAATGAACCCTAGAGAAATATGCCTTTAATCCTTCTCCCAGATCATAAGGGGGAGTAATCATGAACTTCACAGAGAAGGATTCGATATGCCAGGTTCTCTAAGTTATTATGCCCAAAGTGGAAAAATTAGTGCTCTTTACACTAAAGTAATCTTGATTATGAAATAATGGGAGCATTTATAATTTATTAAAATATATCATTTTCCTCAAGAAATTATGCATTTGGGAACTCAACCTGTTTGAACTTCTAAATCTTAGAATTTTTATGAAGCATATAGATAACATCTTTTATTTTATAATACATTATAAAACATTACAAATTTGTTAATAATTACTTGATTTTATCACTTATTTTATGATTTTCCCCAACGTATTTAAAAATGAATATAATCTGCTGCTCTCAAGTTACTTTCACATTCTATATTAACCTGGGAGATTTTAGTTACTAATTCCCAACTACTTCAGAGTTTATAGTGATTTCAAAGTCATGTCCCGAATTGCTATCGTGGTCAAGAGCACTGCTGTCCTTCAGGGGGGCACAGGGTCGCCATTGTGTGCTGCGCAAGAGCTACCAGTAAAGCTGTGACTCTACAGCTCACAAATTTGAGTCTCCTGACGGTCACTTAAATTAGGCTCCTGGGCTTCTGCATATTAATTTTTAGTCAGGCTAGAAGGTATTATATTTATTTCCATTTCCATATTAAAGAAATTTACATGAATGATACAAAATAAATCTAAAATTAGAATTTGCGATCCATTGTTTCCTTATATTTGACATACAATATCTTTAATATAGCCCAAGGAGGCAAAGTAATTTTGGAAGTGCAATGCTTAGAAAATTGGTTAAAGAATGGCTTTAGTAATATTTTGTGTATCTTTAATGTGTTATTTCTTTATCATTACTTATTTGAAATTTTTTTTTTTACAATATAGATTTTTGTAAAACTCCTACTCCAAAGCCCTAAACCAATTTTTAAAACTCAGTGGATATTTGATAATTCAAAATTAAGTGAATTATGTGAATGTAAAGATTACTAAAATATCCTTTCAAAACATACAAATATAAATAACAGAAAATAAAGAAACTACATTTATACCAGTCACTTAACCAACCTGAGTCATGTTTCTAAATAAAGTGCCAGATTAAACTAGAAGTTTTCATTCCAGATTAATCTCACATATAAGAGTATGGTCTACCAGAGGCAAAACTAAAATGAACATACCTATAACTTTGAGTCACCCGTAAATACCAAAATATTTCAATATAATCAGTGAAATGCTAAGTGGACTTCCAGTGTCTCATTCCAGTGATATTATTTACCTAAAAGTTCTACTCACTAATAATAGTAACAACAATGGTTGTTCATATAATATACAATACGGTTAGTGTGACCGCTGTCTTACTCATCTTTGAGTCTTCTGAAGCACCTACAACATGGCACACACTCAATAAGAGTTGTTGAACTGAATGTAGTATACGTGGGACACAGTAGGAATAATCTAAAAAGCAGGAATTTTATGCTGAGGGCCTGTCCATTTATTCTTTCATTCAACAAATATTTATTGAATACCTGTCATCCTCCAGGAATCATCTCATATGTTGTGGGATGCAAGTCCCGTAAACCTTACATTCTAGTATGAAGACATAAACGGTAAAATATAAATTTATATATATTTTATGTAGTAAGTGCTCAGTGATAACTATGAATATGTTTGGTGCTGCTACAAAAAATAAGAAAAGCTAAGTAGTATAGACTATGATGGGACGGGGTACCATTTTTGGTATTAAGAAAAGTCTTTCTTTTGAAGGGGTCTTTGCACAGGGACCTGAATAAAGTGAAGGAGTTAACCAAGGCAATATTTGGGGGAAGAGCGGCTCAGGTTCAGAAACCAGCAAAAGGCTAATGTTAGGATTTTGACTTCTGCTGTGAATAGATGGAAAAAACCAACAGTGTTTTGTACCGAGGACGAACCTTGTTTCACCTCTGTTTATATAATGATCACTATGGTTACTGTGTGGAGAACAAGCTAATGTGTACTGTGGGGAGGTTGGGGTGAGACAAAGTAGAACTCAGGCTTTCATGATCACCCACACTGAGGTGTACAAAGTTCAGAATTAAAGCCACCGGAGGATCAGAAAGGCTTCAAAAGAATGATTTTCTTAACCAGTAGTTATAATATTTGGGAGATCTACAATCTTTGGTCTTAAATCATTTATGATTTGTATAGAATTTTATTTGGATAACCATTGCTAACCACTACTTTTGTGTTTTTTAAGTTCAAATTGTATTTTTTTTGTCTAGGTAGTATAATCACACTGTTTAAAAGTAATTTAAAAAGTATACGCAGTGAAAAGTCTACCTTTCAGATTCAGCAACTAGTTGTTGTCACTTTCTGGGTATCCTGCCAGAGGTAATTTACATGCCTATCAAGCAACTATGTACATACGCCTGTATTTTTCCTTTCTTTCATTTTTAGACAAATGCCTACATACCACATATGTTGTTTCGCATTTGGCTTTTTGTATGCAGCAATATATCTTAGAGATTTTTAAAAATGAGTAATTAGAAAGTTTTTTGATTTTTTTAAATGGTTGTGTATATTTATTTCATTCTATGAATAAACTGTAATTTATTTCAACAGTACCTTATTGATGGATATGTGTGCTGCTTCCAAAGTTGCTCCGTCACCCATGGTGCAAAAACAGGCATTAGATATTTTAAATACTTATTTTCTTCTTTCACAACTAGAAATTTTTTTTTTAGTACTTTGACTGAATTAAAGCAAACATTAAAATTTTTCCTAATGAGTTCCTATACCCTAACTTGTAATTATGAATACATTGTAGTTATGTGTGCTCTTAAGCATATTTCTTGAAATCAGGCAACAAAATGTGCACCCTTGCCCCAGGCTTACAAAATGATATGAACACTGGAGAAAAGAAAAGGCTTTGAAATGGGCCTTGAATAATAAAAAGGATTTCAAAGGCAAGAGGTATGTACTCCCCATGAGGAGGAGACTGTGATAAGAAAAAAATGTCTAGAAAAAACAATTTATATTTAGAAAAATGTGAATGTGGACATGTATGGAATAGGAGAGGAACAAAAGATTAGAAAGTTAAGTACCAGGTTACTTAGGTCTTAAATACTAGGTAGTGGGATGGTGGTTAACAAACAGCATACTTTAGTACATAGTTAATGAGAATACACTCAGGGCTTTTGTTCTAGCACAATTAATAGCAGCAAAGGCCTACTAGAAGGAAAGGAAAAAGAGAAGAGTAACTAGAAGATTCTTACCGCAGTGAATCAGGGAGTACTGATATTCTTAAATATACATATTTCAAATTTCAGGGGCATCATAAACAAAAAGCCAAAGTTTTTACAGAAAAGGAGCTATTCCTCCTATTAAGACAAATCTCTCCAACTAAAGATGCCGCTCCTTTTTCCTTCCCAAGTGTTTGTTATCTTTTCTCTTTTTTTACATTTATATTCAACCCCTACCACCAACACTTCTTTATCATAAGTGTTTAAACAAACTCAGATCTTCCCAACCCAAAATAAACCATTCCTCAACCTACATTCACTCCTACCCTGTTACTCTGCTCCCTTTCACAGACTGATTTGTTAAATTAATCTTAGAAATTCCATTTTCTCTTCATTAATCAGTCCGCCTCAATCCACTAAAACAGACATCATCAAGACACCAATGCTCTAAATCCTAAAACCAAGAATGTCTTTCATGCCTCATCTTGCTTGACCAATAAGGTACACCTGGACCTGCTGGAGAAACTCACTTCTTCTCAGGAAAACACTCTTTCCCAGGCTCTTTCTCAGATTGGTGTCCCTCGTGTCCCTTCATGTCAGAACCATTTGCATGTTTATCCTCCCTTGCCCAGTCATCGAATGTTGACATGTTCCAAGGCTCAGTTTGAGGCCTTCTTGTCTCGTCACTCCAAACTTTCCAGTCTACTCCCCATTCCAGTCTCATCCACACTACAACTTCCCCAACCCTCTCTACACCAATCATTTCCTGGTCTCTCTACTCCAGATACCTCTTTAGAGCTCTAGACTAAGATTATCTACTTGGATATCTCAAAGCACCTTAAATATAAGTTCAAAACCAAACTTTTGATAGCATCCCTCTGCTTTACTGCCCAAACTACCTAGTCCTTTTCTATCAATACATTTCTGCGGATGCCATCACTCTACATCTGCTGTAAGAGCCAAATCCAGGAACCAGCTTCATTGGTACACTGCCCACACCCCCAGATTCATCAGTCCCTAAGTCCTACAGATTCTACCACCTAAGTATTTATTTCCCCAATCAAGCCAGTTCTTTAGATCTCAACCACAGCCTGGTCCACACTGCCATCCATTTTTGCCTGGATTACTGCAATAGCTTCTTTAGTGATCACCAAAGGCCCCTCTTGCTCTCTTACAAGCTGTTCTCCCCAAAAGGGTCAGAGTGACATTTTCAAAATGAAAAGCTGATCATGTCATCCCTCTGCTTAAAATACTCAATGCCTTTTCCCTGTTCTTGGTTTAAAATCTAAACTCATCATATTCAAGACTTACATTGTTGATTTCCCTGGACCTCTAGTTTCATTTGGTAGCAGTCTCTCCATTATTCTCTGAGAAACTGAGAGTGTGTGGCTAAGATGTGTTGAGCTATCCTTTTACACAGGCCTAAAATACTGTTCCTTTTCTCTTTTCCTAGTTAACTCCTACTCATCCTTCAGAACCCAGCCCAAACGTACTTCCTTGAGAAGTTTTCCATGATGCCCCAGACTAGGTGACATCCTAACTTTTTGGATTCTTTCCTTCATAGAACTTTTTACAGTTTGAAAAATTATTAATTTTTTGTAATAATTTGATTAATGCATGTCTCCCCCACTACACAATAACCTTCATTAAGGCTGTACCTGTAAGATTTTTGCTTTTCACTCAGTATCTTGCACTTAGCACACTGCCTGAAACATTTTAGGTGTTTGATAAATACCAATTACATAGATAAATGAATGAATTAACAAATGGAGAAAGTATCTTTATTACTTGACAATAAAATTAAAGTAATGCTAGAGGAAGAAAAATAATTGGAGTTAACTCTAAAAGTTTCAGGCCTAAATGACAAAGAAAATGGTGAAATAATTAACAAAAAGATGCACTTATAGTGGGATGAGAAAATTTTGCAGACAAAAATGAGAATTCAACTTGTTGCTCTTCTTCCCCTTCTGGGACCCCTATAATTCGGATGTTGGGACGTTTAACGATGTCCTGGAAGTTCCTAAGCCTCTCCTCATTTTTTTGAATTCTTGTTTCTTCCTCGTTTTCTGTTTGGTTGTTAGTTTCTTCCTTCTGGTCCACTCTATAGATTTGAGTCCCAGTTTTCCTTCCATCTCTATCGGTTCCCCATGCGTCTTCCTTCATTTCACGTATTGTAGCCTGCATTTTCTCATCTAATTTATGAGCAAAATCAACCAATTCTGTGAGCATTTTGATGACCAGTGCTTTGAACTGTGCATCTGATAGGTTGGCTATCTCTTCGTTGCTTAGAGGAATTGATTCTGGGGTTTTCATTTCTTCTCCGGTTTGAGCCATTTTTGGTGGGTTTTTTGGTTTTGTTTTGGTTTTAGTCTGGTCGCAGCTATTACGTAGAGGGGTGGAGCCTTAGGTTTTCCTCAGAAGAGCAACAAGTAGAAAACTTATTTGAACAAATAATAAAGGAGAACTTCCCCAATATGGCAAAGGAAATAGACTACCAGGAAGTCCAGGAAGCTCAGAGAGTCCCAAAGAAGTTGGGCCCAAGGAGGAACACATCAAAGCACATTGTAATTACATTAGCCAAGATTAAAATGAAGCAGAGAATTCTAGAAGCAGCAAGGGATAAGGGGACAGTCCCCTACAAAGGAGTTCCCATCAGACTGTCAGCTGATTTCTCAAAAGAGACCTTCCAGGCAAGAAGGGGCTGGAAAGAAATATTTGAAATCTTGAAAAGCAGGGACCTACATCCAAAATTGCTCTTTCCAGTAAAGCTGTCATTTAGAATGGAAGGACAGATAAAGCGCTTCTCAGATAAGGTCAAGTTCAAGGAGTTCATCATCACCAAGCTCTTATTATATGAAATGTTAAAGGGACTTATCTAAGAAAAAGAAGATCAAAAATATGACAATGAAAAGACAGCAAACTCACAGCTATTAAGAACCACACCTAAAACAAAAGCAAACTAAGCAAACAGCTAGAACAGGAACAGAACCACAGAAATGGAGATCATATGGAGGGTTAGCAACAGGGGCATGGGAGGAGGAGAGGGGGGGAAGGTACAGAGAATGAGTAGCATAGACAGTGGGTAGAAAATAGACAGGGGCAGGGTAAGAATAGTATGGGAAATGTAGAAGCTAAAGAACTTATGACACAAGGACATGAACTAAAAGGGGGAATGTGGGTGGGAGAGGGTGTGCAGGGTGGGGGGAATGATGGGGGAGAAACAGGACAACTGTAATAACAATCAATAAAATATATTAAAAAAAAATGAGAATTCAGTTCGGACATCTATTTAGACTGCTCAAGAGATACGCAGTGTAGAGGCCCAGCAAACAACCGGAAATAAAATTGGTAGTTGAGGAGGAAGGCTGGAGCTGGAGCCATCCATTTGAGAACCACATGATATGATGATAAACAAAACCCTGGGGACGTGTGCGATTCCTGAGGAATTAAGCACAGAGAGGATGAAATCTATTTTGAAGAAGGAATCTTGAGAAATAGCTACATTTAATAGGTAAGATGAGGAACAGCCATATTTAATAGGTAAGAGAAGTCAGCACAGGATAAAGAAAAGAGGCCACCAGAAAAGCTGGATGTACCAGGGAGTAATAAAACACAGAGGTGAAGGAAAGTAAAAATTCCAGAGGAACAATAATTAAAAATGCATACATACAACTACCAAAAAGGAACTATAGTCTTACTGAAGTAAAATAATATCTTTTAAAAAATGTTTTATTTAAGAGAGAGGGGAAGGGAGGGAGAGAAACATCAATGTGTGGTTGCCTCTCATGCACCCCCACACTGGGGACTTGGCCTGCCACTCAGGCATGTGCCCTGACTGGGAATTGAACCAGTGACCCTTTGGTTTGCAGGCCAACGCTCAATTTACTGAGCCACACCAGTCAGGGTTCAAGTACAATATCTTAAATGCTAAATACTTTTCTGTAATTTCAAAATAATCTCATAAAGTAACTGGAAAATAATATGAGGTCTTTATGTCCTGGAAGAACATTTGATAATGTAGCACAAAAAGTGTAGCGTTCGCCATGTTTGTGTGAAATAAGGGGCTTATTATAGCTACTGCTCCAAGGCAAATTACTGCGCCTCACCCTTCACTTCAAAGAGCCGAGGAATGCAGAGCCACAGAGAGAACACAGCAGCCAGAAAGACTGCAAACGCAATGCCAGGTTACAAAAATCACTCTGAATTCAAAAATAAAAATAGTGACAAATCGTTATTATTAATTATTTGCTAAGTACCAGGTGCTGTGTTATGTGTTAAAAGACAGCATCTCTTTTAATCCTCATAAAGCCATGCAAGGCAAGTGTTGTTAGCCCAAGTTCACAAAGACTCTGAAAAGTTAAGCAATTACCCAATATTACACTTCCAGAAATGGAAGGCCCTGAATTCAACCCCAGGACTAAAAGATTAGGCTCTTAACCGCTACCCCACTGTAGCAGGCCCCAAGCCCAGGGTCCAAACAGCCTCCACAGGGGAAGATCCAAAACAGAAGAGACTCTGTCCCTCACCACTCTGGTAAGACAGGGTCTTCATTTCCTTAGAGTGAATGATGTGGTGGTGGAAACAGGGCTGGGGATGTGACCGTTAAGGTCATATAAAAATTAGTTTTTACTGTAGAGAATAGATCCAGTAACTCCCAGTCAATTCCTGGGTTGTCATAAATTAAAGATTTAAAAAAACAAATCCCCTTTAGGACAATTTGTTCAAGAAATATGTATGCCAGGCACCAGAGAGACAACAGTGCCCAAAGCATACTCAGTCCCATTCTTATGGAGCCAACAATCGCACGTGCGTGCATGCGTGCGTGGGTGCCTGTGTGTGTGTGTTGGAAACATACTAAACAAAGAGTTACATAAAAATATATTTATACACTGTGATATATTTCATAGAGGAAAATCACTGGGTGTTATAAAATTATTATTAGGAGTGGTACTAGTTTAGATTACTGAAGTCTAGAAAAGCTCTTCCAAGGAAGAAACATTTAAAGTGAGGCCTGAAGGAGAAGTGTGGACTAGCCAAAAGTGGGAGGGGCAGGAGGAGCTTGGCAGATGGATGGAAATAAAGGAAGCCACTGTGGCTGAAGTCTGCAAACAATGTGGCCAGTGGGAAGATCGACTAGAAATGTGTATATCTGGTTAGAAACCTGACTTTCGTTTCTGTTAATAGAATGAAAATTTTGGTGGTAAGAGTAGCCATGATCAACTGAGCACCTCCTACTTCCTCTCTATCAGCGATTTTCAACTGGTGTACTGCAAGAAGTTTTAAAACATGAAATACCTGGTTACTTAGTCAGAGGCAATAACCTCTTTTCCCTTGGAGTGTCAAATAAAAAAAATGAACAACAGCCAACACAATAATAACTGTCTGGTGTGAATGAACGAAAATTATACTTATTTTTTGTCAGATTGGCAAAAAGTATGTATTTTTGGTGTGCCACAGACTTTTAATAATTAGTTTATATGTGCCATGAGATGAAAAAGGTTGAAAATTGCTGCTCTAGATTCCTGACTTCCTTCTGCCTATGATTAGAAACAGGAGGTTGAAGTCAGGGTCATAAATTGGTATGATTTGGGGGGTCTGGGGCTTGATCAGTTATAACAGACCAGTTGCTCAGTAATTGGAAAAACAATTCTTAAATACAATGGTTCACTCACTTGTCTGTTAAGATAGCCCAGGTCAGAACACAGAATAAGTAATTTATTGATCATTCAGTTAATTTGATCAGTATGGATAAATAACTACATTGGATTAATCATCCCTCCAAATGTGTAGTTGACCTGAAGTATAAATCTTATATACTGCCTAAGTTAAAATACTTGACTTAAAAAATTTTCAGAAAAATTCTAACCAAGTCACAAAAATATCATTTGCTTTAAAAAAGAGAATAGTATTAGATGTTACTAAAGGGTTATAATTTCGGAAAAAACCTTATTAATGTAGACTAATTTGGGTGAAGGGTATCATGATACCCTTCAATGGTAAAAACAATTTTTTTTAAGTAGAACATTTTTGAAGAAATGCTGTTAGTTAATAACTGTTAGCTACCAGAGATGCTTAGGTGATGTATCAAAATATGTAAGAATTAATTTAAATTATATATTGCTGTATTTTAATGAGTGCCTTCAAAGTACTTAAGAAAGCCTGTAAAAATTGCTTCTGTTGGTATTCTAAATCTCTACACTTTAATCTCTTTTGCAACAACATTCATCTGCATTTTCTTTAAAGAATTTGGACCAAACAAAAGTTCAGTTCAGCCTATACCTGAATTATCACAAATCTTTAATAACTATAGACCAAATTAACTGGAATTTTCTGCATTTATGAAAATGGGAATTTATACAAAAGACAATTATTCAATATCTAGATCTTTAGAAAACTAGCTTGAAGAGAATGTCTTTCAGATATCCGAACTTCGTATTTTTAAATCTACATCTGCAAATTCTGTAATTCTATTCTGGCGCTTTACAAATATAGACATCTATCATTTCTCCAACACTTACAGATGTTAATGAATACCCCCTTCTATGACCATCTGTGTAAATGCATAATTGAATTTTACAAAGAGATCATTGGTATTTTTAGTTTAAAAGTGCACATACAGCGTTTTGTTGGCTTAAACATTTTAAATTACAAAACTGTACCAAATAACCTAACTACTCCTTTAGTAAATCCATACTCTTTCATTCTTCTCAAATGATATAAGACAAAGCCGATAAAATTCATGACATAAACAAATCATCATATAAAAGGATTCCATAGATGTCTCTAAAAAAATATTGAATGTTATATCTTTCCAGATCAAAAAGCAGCTAATCACTTCAAGCTCACAGTTCAGAGATAATGAAAGCTACATTTCAAAGAACACTCAGTGGGCGTTATCGAAGATAAAAGGGAAACTATTCGGTGATTGTGAGCATAAGTCAGCACTACACATCTCCCGTGCTAAATGCAACACACACTTACAGCAGAATTAGAATTCCGTTAAAAATATTTACGAGTGTCAGTGGTACACCGAAGGTGGGGCAGTCCACTTTCAGGAAATAAGAGGTTGTACTGTCTGCAAGTGAGTTAAAAACAATAAAATTGACTAAAAATCAGTCTGCTTTTTATTATCACTATGATCTGGCAATTCTAAGCTCTGCAATAAAATACTTCTTGAAAAAAATTGTTGGTCTAAGTTCTAAACAATTGCTATGGTTGCAGTGGAATTTTAATAACATAGGTAAACTTAGAATTAGCACATTTTTGGTACTTATCTTTGAATTAACTACATGAAAGCTAATACAGAGAGCTTTCAGTTATATCATCAAACTCCCAATCTGCAATGACTCTACTACACATTCAAAAATAAGTTCCTACTGGTTAAGAATCATTTAAACTAGTTTCAGATACAGTTCTCGTTTTCAAACTCTCTGTTATTCATATTCTAGAATTTCAACTGTGGATTTGAAATAAGCAATGTTAGCATAGTGGCTGTAGAGACAAAAACTTGAGATACTTCAATTCTCTCATTTTAAAGAGTTTATTTATTTATTTTTAGAGAGATGGGAAGGGAGGGAGAGAGGAAGAGAAACATCGATGTGAGAGATAAACATTGATTGGTTGCCTCTTGTATGTACCCTGACTGGGGACTGAACCTGCAACCCAGGCATGAGCCCTTACAGGGAATTGAATCCATGACCTTTTGTTTTGTGGGATGATGCGCAACTAACTGAGCTACACCAGTCGGAGCAATTCTCTTATTTTAAATACATGACTGCTTAGAATTTTTATTTGTGTTTGAAAGTTAAGAGTGAGACAACTGTGAGGTGTATTATTCTTGATTGGTAAATATAAATTTTAACTTATGTATAACATATTCCACTGACGTTGGTTAATATCTTTAAAATGAATATTTATGCTTCTTTGTAAGTTTTTATGTGCTTTTAAACTAAGGAACAGAGTAGAAAATAAAATATCAGTGGTATAATTTAGTAGATATGTAAATTGTATATTACATGTAATTTTGCATTTTATTAAAATTCCCTTATTTGTTACTATAATATTCATTATAGTAACATATTACAATATTCATTATTGCAATAGATTAATATGTAGGTTTAAGTTTTTTCTCATTTACAAATATATTAATGTAATCAAAAGGATTTAGCCTTTACCTTTCTCCTTTTTTGTATTATAATATTAAGTATTAATATATTCAAATCTTAAAACAGTATCTAAGTTTCTTATCTGGTTATTATTATTATTCATGTAATTTCACAGTTTTTCTGAAAGTGATTTTGTCTTCTGGAAGAGATGTTAAAAATGATCTAGTTTAGGAGTCAGATATATTAGGTATATCACTGATGTAGTAATACAATCATTATTTGTGAGAGCTAAAATATACTTTATATCTGAAGGAAACACAAATTAATAAGAGTAAAATCATATTATCTGCCTCCCAAAAGCAGAACCTTAACAAAGTGATGTATTCTGGGGAGTCCTTGCTCATCAGATCTATTTCCTGAGTAGTGAATACATTTGCTCTCCATGTGCCCTAGAAGACAGAACTGAAGTGACAAAAAAGTACGAGGTTTTTGTCTTTTCTCTCCCTTCCTTCCTTCCTTCCTTCCTTCCTTCCTTCCTTCCTTCCTTCCTTCCTTCCTTCCTTTCTTCCTTCCTTCCTTCCTTCCTTCCTTCCTTCCTTCCTCTATCTTTCTCTCTCTAAGATTTAGGTAAGATGTAATTAATACTCATTACTAAAAATGACTAAATCCTGAAATGTCACCAGTGGAGCTGTGGAATATTCACTTTGAGAGAAGATTCAGTCACCTACAAGAGATCATCTTAATTGATCATGTGCAGACAGGCAAAGTTTTGCATAATTTTGGGGGGTTCATGGACCTCCTTGCAGCCTATCCATGGACAACATCCTCAAAGGAGACCTATCTATTTTAGCTCTAGTATTTAATAATTCCTCAATTTTCTCTCCTTCAAATCCTGATTATCTCTCAAGCCTCTCCCCTGGCTTCACCTTTTCCATGAATCTCTGAAACTACACAGATAACGTATGCGGAGAGTATCTAGTTTAGAGCCTGGCAGAAGAAAAGAACAGGCACCACCAAGGCTAGCTTTCCACTTGTGACTGTTATCCTAGCCTGTGTGCTGTCTCCTTTCCTAAACTGGTATTACCCTTTAGTTAACATCATATAGTTCAACAGTGTTTCTAAGTGTATTAGTTTTATTTCCCTAGGGAGATAACCAGGTCTGTAAGAGTAGGGAACTTCTCTTATATTTCTTGACTCTTCCTTTCTTGGCATGAGCTAGTTGGACGCTCTTCAGTCTCTGGTCAGCTTCACTGCTTCTTTACTCTCCTTGGAGAGCTTACGTTAACCAGCAACACTGTTTTCCTACAAAGTCTTTCTAGCTTGAAATTTTAAAACTGGTGAGCATACTTCCTCATATGCTATCCTCATCCCGCCCCCCAGCCATGTGTCACTGAGTTTCTTATGGGCTTTTCCCATAAGAAACTCAGTGACAGGTTTTTCCCCAAAATTGCTCTTTACCCCAAAACTGCTCTTTACCCCAAAACTGCTCTTTACCCTGACCCACCACATCTTAAGTTCTTTGGCCTCCAGGGCAAATGCTGTCACTTTATTCAAAGAACTGCTTGAGAGATGGAAGTACTAAACTATCTTTTGTAGGTTGTTCTGTACTATATGAAATCAGCCACTTGTTTGAAAGCAATGGAATAGACAAGACTACTTTTGTTGCATGAAGGGTTTTTGCTTTGCTTTGTTTTGTTTTTGTCTTGCACAAGTAATACCTTTTTTCCTTGTTGGAAAGGTTATGAAAATTATAGTCAACTGTTCACTGAAGCAAACAGAGGACAAGCTATGGAAAACCAAACATGTCCTAAATAAAGCTTGAATATAAACCTTAAACCAGCAACTAATCAGTTAGGGAACCTATAGGTGTTCAGCCTAGAAATTCTACCTGATATCTAATTATATGTTGAATAAATTGTTAGCTAAAGAATCCTAAATCACAAAAATTGAGTGAAACTTCATCTTATTGGTAAGGACTCCACAACCAGTCTTAACTAAAGCAATGCATGACAAGCAAAGAGGGAAAACTCACAAGCTTTCAACAGACTTTCCCTAACCCCTAAGTGGCAAGGCAACTTTTAGATGACAAAATCACCAACAAAATGACTAGAAAATCCTTTCAGGAATCTTTTACTTCCCCCTACAAGAAGTATGGAACTTTACACAGGAAAAAAGATGACCCACCATTTTTTTAAAGGTGTCGTTCATGTTCGATCAGCAAAGCTGTACTGAGTGGAAATGTAAGAGAGCTGGTAGCAGCAATGGTGAGTTGTGGATGCCTAAAGGTTTTGCTCACGTGTGGGGAGGGGTTCAGGTACTATCTTTGCAACATTCGTATTTACTGTTCTTCAGAATATCATACTAGGCTGACCACTCTAACTTTGAATATTGTTAAACACATATAAATAGCTGAAGTAACATGTCATGTGAAACATCTATACATTTTAAGAAAAGCCAGAGAAATATTGAAATGTGTTGTATAATTTCCCCATTAGTTAAACACAGGATCTGATGCGTCTTTTAAGTCCTAAAGCTCACATTTAAAAAACTTCTTTTATCCTAGTATTCTCTTTCTTTCAGCGATGAATTTAAAATCAGCCCTAAATTATCCAAATACCCCTTTCAAATAAGGTATGGCTAAGAACTTTTTGTAATATAAAGTGCTGCTTGGGAGCAAGTTTATTTTTTCCTTCAATTTAATAAGTAACTAATATATGTTTCAAGAAAACATGACTAAACTTTTTAAGACCGTTGTTATACAGCAGCTACTGAAGAAAACTTTCAGTGTGATATGTTCCCACTCCCTGTGACCATGCTATATTTCTGTCACATTGAAGCAAAAAATGTTCATCATTTTGTCATCTCTGTCTGCAAAGCAGGGAATTACCTTCCCAAGCTCCAGAGATTTATGCTTTTAATTACCTCCTATCTGCTTCACTACCTTCCATACCTAAGAATCAATAGAAATAGTCTTATTTATGGGAAAAATAGAAAATGCTTGATGAAAGCACGCTATCGCTTTCTAGATTTCCATTTGATGGTACCGATGTCTTCCTTCTTTAGTACTTTTCTTCTTGGTAGAATCCACTGGTTTTTTAAACTTATAAAATTATTCATTTACCTAATAATTTGTACTGCTTAACAGCAGATGTAAACTTTACAACTAGCTTTTGAGTTCCAAATTCACCAATGAGATTATTATCACTGTGGAATCTATTTAATCATCGGCTGCTGAATTCAGTTTAACAGCCGAAGGCATTTGTGGTTTCCTCCCAAATGCCTCATGATAAACTCGCTTACTTTCCAGGGAGGACCAACTTTCATGGCTTATTCAGTTTCTAAAGGGGAGGCCACTATTAGCACAGGAGGGACCTGGCAGGCTAGGCACCATTATTCCCAAAACTCTGTCTCTCACATGTTATCAGCACCAAGTATTTTCTAAAAAATCCCCAACAAATCAATATATATTTGTTCATGCAAAATTATATATGTAATTTACGTGATTATATAAATATAAATATATTATAAATTAATAGAGAGGCTGTTTAAGGAGCTGCTATCTATCTCAAGGGCTCCAAACAGAGTAGATGTTCACAGGTGGCAGACAATGATTGAGTAAATATACGTGAGAGGAGGCAGGAGTTAATCTGTAGAATTAATATGTGTAGATCTGATAATGGTGTTATAGGGAGGGTCAAAGTTTTCGTTGACATATCAGTTATCAAACATAATGTCTGAAAGTTCAGGACATATAGGATAAACTCGTTTTTTAAAAACAGTACAGTTGGTTAGACTTTCAAACAATATACACTTGCCCTGACTGGTGTGGCTCAGTTGGTTGGGCATCATCCCACAAAGTGAAAGGGTGTGGTTTGATTCCCAGTCAGCGCACATGCCTGGGTTGCCCATTCAGTCCATGGTCGAAGTGCATGCAAGAGGCAACCAGTTGATGTTTCTCTCTCTCTCTCTCTTATTCTCTCCCTTCCCCCCTCTCTCAAAATAAATAAAATCTTTAAAAATATAGACTCAATAAATATTCCCCCTCAAAGGGAAGTGCCTCTTAATTTAAAGCAAAGAATCCAGTCATTAATCTAAAAAAATTAAAAAAAAAAAAACCCCACTTAATAAAGATGCTACAAACGTCCAAGAAAGAGCTAGAGAAGAGAAGATAAAGTAGAGAAGATAGGAAGGAGTAATCTGTGTTTTGACAAAGAAAGAGAAACACTGATAACTTGTGGACAGAATTTCTACAGTTAAAAGCAAGCACTAGGCAGCCAATAGCAAAACACAGAATCCCTTAGAAGAATGTCACATGATGAGAAATGAAAAGCTTGATCCTTCAGAAAATGCAAGCACATGCCCTTGCAGCTGAGTGCCTTTCCTGCTTTTGCTGCAAGGGACATCTTCAAATTCGGCGTCTAGTGGCTCCTGTTTCCCGGCCGCCCTGACTTCCCAGGGAAGGAAACAGCTGCTGCAGGGACTCGCTGCCTCACAGCAGCTGGTGGAGAGATGGCATTAAGCATAGTGGCCAAAGGAAATGGAGGGTCAGCCAAGGACACGGAAAAGAGCATTTATGTGGGACCCAAAGTTGTGGCTTTCTCCCTAATCTCATGACTGCTGAGATCTCTGCTGGATGACAAAGAATGCCAGGGCCTCTAACAGAAATTGCACTAATGGCAGATGGTGGATGGGGCAGTTTGTTTATGCAAGACAGGGAATTTGTATTATATGAACTGTGTAAAGAAGTCAGGAAGTGGGCATAAGTTTAAAACTAAAAGAGAGAGACAGACAGACAGACTGACTGACTGACTGACAGACCTAGGGGGACATACTTAAATAACCTTACCCAAATAAAAACTGCTAACATGACAAAGATGCAAAATGCAGAGGGAAATGGCACTGCAGACATAGCAATTACACACTGATGCAGTCACATGGGAACTGGAGGTGACTGCTGAACAATTTCACGTTCTAAAATTTCAGAGAGATTTATAGGAAAGAATAGGAGAGTCAGGTCACCCACAGAATGTTCATACAAATGGTTGGTCCCTCTGCCATTTTAAATTCTAAGAAAACCTTTCATTTCCTGTCCATGTGTGCTTACTCAGTCTAACGTAAATCAATGAAATGGCATCGGGTCATCTCCTTATGTCTTGAGATGTGAGGGAATAGAAGACAGTAAAAAGAACAGCAAGCTAAAATGAGCGCTACAGATATTGGATAATCAAAAACCAAAACAAAGACATCGAAAAACACAACAAAAGTAAAAACCTAGAGGAACCACAAAGTAAGATAAAATAAAGCAAATATAAACTATAAGTGATTTGAAGTTTATAATGCTATTTACAAGGTAATACTGTAAATTTAAGTCTGTGGAGTCACCAATTAGGGACACCGCATCTCAAACGTGTTCAATTGTGGTATTAATGTTGAGTGTCAAAATTTCAGGGTCAATTCCTGAATTAGAGTATCATTATGCTTTCATTCCAATTTGTCTATAAAGCATAAAGGACTCAGTCATGTATTATGGGTATTTATGATTAACTGTGCTGTGATGATAATAATAATAATAATAATAAATAGATCATCTCTATTTTTAAATATTTAAGAGAATCAGATTATCCTGATTTTGTGTAAGAATCTGTTTAATGATCAGTTTCCTTTATCCTTCTGCTACTTCCTCCAAGGAATTGAAATTAACATGCAAATTAGAAATTATTTGAGATCTGCCAACTTAAAACCTAGCCAGAAAGAGAAACGTTAGCCTGAAAAATATTTTAAAGGCTTATGTTAGGGCTAGTTTCCAGTATTTCTGTATAAAAACCGAAAGCCTAATAATTTTGAGTCTTATTTAAAATCAACTACAGAATAGTACAGAAGACCCATTTTTCTGGAAAGGCTTAATGCTAAAAACATATTTCCCAGCAAAAGAGTAAAAACTCAGAGACAGGCTTAGCAATTTCTGATAACATGGCTGCAGTGCACGCATTCATTCCTTGGAGAGGAAAGGGGCATTCAGGCGCGGGGAAGCTCCTGCAGTGCTCAGCTCAAACCACGTTGGGGTGGTCCAGAAAGGGTCTAAGAAGAAACCAGGGATTTGTGTGCCGCACACATTTGTGCAAGTGTCTGTGGCTCAGCTGGAAAGATAGATCCTTCCTGGACTGCAATGCTTGGCCCCTGGCAAAGTTAATGGTGTTAATTTGTAAAGGTCCATTTGGGAAACGTTTATGATTAATGCTTGCTCATTTGTATAATGCTTGCTCATTTATTGTGGAAATAAAGCTGTAGCCTTTTGCTTCGAAAAAGTGGAGTTCTATGGAGAGGATAAAAGCTGGACAAAGGGGGCTACTATGGGACACTTAAACTGGGTCGCATTGAATTTTAATGCATGACTCCTGCCCCGGTACTTTTTATATGGGTAATGGAAAACTGCAGAGTGTGGTCTGTTTACCGTGCAAATCTGCCTTCCAGATTTTCAGTAACCATATTTTCTACACCGAAGAGTGAAGGCAATTCAGTCTCAGGCTGGTTTAGAAATGTTATTAAAGAAGTAAGAATGAGCATCTTCTAATTCTTACATTAGAATGTAAATAGGGTAATTACAAAATAATACACTTGCCCCCAGATAAAAAATGCTCCATCTTGGAGCTCAGTTATGCAAGTAGGCCACCATTACCAAACACAGAGAACATGTATACATCACTTTTGTGAAATTGCTATCCAGAATATCTGGCTTTACTACCCAGAGCCTAAGTGCGAGTCAGAAATTTTCTTTCTTTCTCTATTATCAACAGAGCTTTTGAGTGGCGACAAGGAAGCTGGTGTTCACATGCTCACGAGTGTACATCTGCCCATGTCCCCGTCAGTCACTACAAAGAAAATCACTGACATGGAATGAAGCTCAAGTCAACAGCAAATCCACGCCCAGAGCAATTCTGGGGTAGAGAAAGAAGATTGGCAAACCACCCCCTGTCCCCTGCCCCTGGCCAACCTATAAAAGACACAAACAAAAAAATAAAACTTGCAGTCATTCTTTCTTGGTCTTAACTGTTCCACCAACAAAGTGAGGTTGTTTATACCCTGTTCTTCAAGCAGAATTGCCATGTAAATGATATTTAATCATAGAACTGGACAGGTCCTCTGAAGATCACATAGTCAGTCCGTTTTAAGTTATATCATAGAAGAGGAACCTGAGGCCCACAGCGGTGAAGTCGTTTATCAAGGTAATACTTAGAGCTTAAATCACATTCAAGGACTCTTAATCTAGTGTTCCATACCTTATGACCTCTCTATGTATGGAGTAATAAAAATATACAGCTGAAGACCTGGGACAGGTTCTGGGAAGATCTAATAAGGCTAAAACTTAGATGCTTTCACTCACACTCTTTTTTAGGAAATTTGCTGCTGGTCTCTGGAGCCTACTATGGCATAAAATAAAAGCTCAATAAGTGCAAAGAAAATGAGTAAAGTTATTATGTGAGGCAACATAATAAAATAGGAAGAGAGCTGTGGATTTAGAAGCAAGAGACTGAATTTATGTCATAGATCTGTCATTTGTCGACTATAAAAATCAATGTAATTCCAAAAGTTTGGAAATGACCTCAGTGTCCACCAATGGGGGACTAGTTAAATAAACTATGGAATATGCACACGTAGGCTTCTGTATTGTTTTTCTATCACTGCTGAGCAAATTATTCCAAACTTACTGGCTTAAAACAACACACATTTATTATCTTAATATGTCTAGACGACTATGTTCTCTTTTAGAGGCTCTAGGGGAAAATCGATGTCCTTGGTTTCCCAGAATCTAGAGGGTGCCCACATTCCATGACTCACAATCCCTTTTTTCACTGTCAAAGCCCATGATGCCCAGTAGAGCTGTTCTCACATCACGTCATCACATCACGTCACATCAGTCACATCACATCACATCACATCACATCACATCACATCACATCACATCATCACATCACTCTAACCTTTTCTTTTGCCTCCCTTTTCTACTTTTAAGGACCCTTGGACCCACAGGATTATCCAGGATAAAATATTTTAAGATCAGCTGATTGACACCCTTAATTCCATTTATTAACACAATTCTCCTCTGGCATATTAGGGCACATGGTGAAAGGTTCCAGAGATTGGGATGTCAACATTGTAGCCTAGCATATCTGTACATAAACTGTGAGGAAGCTCTTTATGTATCGATAGGGAAAATTCTCCAGGATATATTATTATGTAAAAAATGCAAGGCAAATAAAAGTGTGAATAGCACACTACCTTTTACGTAGAAAAGGGAGGAAAGAAGAATACATGCATATATTCACACTTGGTTATATTTGCATAATCAAACCCAGGAAAGATATGCAAGAAATACTACAGTGGTTGCAGATAGGAATAGCAAGAAGGGTGGGAGAGTGGGGAAGGGGATAGAACAAGATTTTTCAATGTATCCCTTAAAATTAATTTGCTTTTTGAACCATGTAAATATATGTTGCTGTTATTATATATTTTTTAAATCTGGACCTGAGGATTTGCTTTTTGATTTTGGAGGGGGGTGGGGAGGGGGGAGAGAGAGAGAGATAAACATCATTGTGAGAGAGAAACATCAATTGGTTGCCTCCTATATGCACCCCCCAACCAGGAATCCAACCTGCAACCCAGGCACGTGCCCTGACTAGAGATCGAATGTGCAACCTTCTGGTGTATGGGATGATGCTTGAATCAACTGAGCCACCCAGCCAGGGCTATTATTATTATTTTTTAATTCAAAGAATTCATAATTGCCCAAAGACTCTATTACTCATCAACCTTGTTACTTTTCTCTCCTTAAATTAACTTGGGAACCTCAGTTGCTGGTGGCTGTGTACAGAGCAGTTCCCTAACATGATGTTCACAGGCTTCATGCAAGTAGGCCTGTGTTACAATGTTCACACAGATTCACTGTGCAATCGTCTGCCTTGTATTATAAGATATTTTCAACATCCAGCATTGCTGCACTGGGAATACGAGCACTAAATACAATGCATGTCTTCAGGGGGCATTCATTTCACAAGGAGTCAGTTAAGTGGTGAACATTGTCATTTTATAGTCATAAAGTTACAGAAATTTAATTTCTCTGTTTGAATGTAGAAATTGAATAATAACTATGCATAGCTATTAAATATATTTTTATCTATTTCAGTATTTGCTATTCTGTCTTTTCTTGCAAAAGTCCTTTAATTACTATCCCTTAAATTTAATAGTAATGTTGTATTTTAATAGATCTCTAGTAGTTATGTCTCTCATTAATTAGTCTTCTATTTACAAAATATTTCATGTTTCTTAGCATATTGATTTTTTTCTAGTCAGACTTACTGACTAGATATGTTAGTAAGTTATATGTAAAGTGAGATATATTTTATATGTACTTCATATTTCATATACTTTATATATGTAAAGTGAGTTATACTTTACATACAGTAAAATTCCTTTTTAGGTCCTGGGTTTCATGAGTTTTGAAAAACAAAAGCAGCTATGAAACCGTCACAATGACGAAGGCCTGCACGCGAGGAAGTTCTTTCATGGCCTTCTGGCCGTCAGTGCCCTGGCCCCACCCACAGTCCCTGCTAACGATGGGTCCGATCTCTGTCTCCAAAGTTTTGTTCTCTGCAGAAAGTTATGTAAGTGCAATTACACAGTAGTATAGAGAGTATTTATTATTTTAGTATTTCCAATAAATAGGAATCTTGTTACATACTCTCTGCAAAATGGCCTCCGGGGTAGAGTAACTCAGTCAATATCATATATAATATACAATCTCCAGATTCACATTTGCATTGGTCATTGGCTTTATTTAGTAATTGGGTATTATTATAAACATTCTAATATTATGTATTTTGATTTAATGTTATTTTATTTTTAATTTTAAAATCTGTTTTCATAAAATATTAATTTGTACTTGTTTCCTATTTTTTTAAACAGGATAATTAGGCTAGGCCAGATAAAATAATTTATAAACCTTTCTCTGTATTTCCATGTCTGGGAAAATGCAAATTGTAGAGTGATTTATTTTCTCAGGTATTTAATATGATTTTGCACATACATGAAATGTGACCCTTATCAAGAGTAGTAATAATGGTCTTCTTCAGCATTCATTGTATTTTAATTTTTTTTCATGCTTCCATTGCATTTTAAACTTTAAAAAATATTTTCCGCTATTTAAGTATTTTTCAAAAGTAAATGTAATTGGTGAAACTAGTGTAAAATGATATAGGTAAGACTGACTACATAGAGAAGGCCTTGATTTTTTTCTGATATTAGGCACTCTGTCACTCAAGTTTCTAGAATTGAATCCAAATCCCTCCGAAATCTGGCACAATGAAATAGGTGGCCCTCCAGGAGGAGCGGCTGCTAGAGAGCATGCAAGTATGAAGAGATGTACATATTCAGAACAATCGGACTTTCAGCTTGACAGACTACAGAGAACAATGAAAAGGCGATACTCACATCCGAGTTAAAGCGAAGCTGACAGACATTACAAGAAATAACTTGTTTCTTCTTTGGAGGAATGGACACTCCAAATGTGTGGTTAATGACTGCTTTTTGCACAGGATCCATCTGAAGAGCAAATGATAAAATAGTCAATTCATAACTTCAAAGGATAATAGTTTGAACAAGTAAAAGCAGCTGTATTGTTCCTTAAGACTTTAACTTTTCATTCCCAGGCAAGGATAACAAAGAATCTCATTCAATAGTAATGTATTTGTTTCCAGAAATTGAAAACCAAAACAAAGAAAAAAAAACTGCTTCAAAATCATAACACAAATCACAGGAGAACCCAATGCCCCAAGAAATCATACATATAGAAGGAGCCTTGAAAAACCTTGAAACAGTCATAAAACAAGAAAATTTAAGATCCAAAGGTCAAGGTTAAAATTTACTTGTTAATGTTTTCCCTAAATGAGGTGAAAATACTTATGGTAGTCTGAAATTACCTCAATGACAATTATTACAGCCATATTTAAGTTTCCTAAATTTTGATTTATGACCAACGTCATACATTTTAGGCTCATATCACAACCCAGAAAATGTTGATCCTTACTTGAAAATAATTTATTACTTTTCATGTACTATAGATGAAATTCATTCTAATTGAAATGAATTCAAAATTGTACACTCAAATGCCCACAACAGATTGATTAATATGTAACCCTTGTTTAAATATTGACCAAGTAAAGTTCTTTGACTTATAACTTGTGACTTTCCTCTCTTTGGTTTGCATATACCATGCACGTTCAGTATAGTGATTAAAGTACTCAACCATAGAAAAAGCATGGCTCAAAGCCATGAAAATACTTGGGAAAAGAAAAAAACACAATTTGCAAGGCCTATAATAAGAGACACAGCAGTGATTCTCTTGTGTGTGCCAGATAATAATCTCCAGCATTAACAATGGACAACTGGCAGTTCAAAAACAATGTGGATGGTGAACAAAGCATAACTTATAAACAGATGGGACATGAACTGACACCATCGTCTAGGACATCTCCTGAGGTTTGAGCTTAGGACTGGGTTAGTTGATATTTGGTAGAGAGGAAAAATAAAGGCTATCCCTGGTCAGGAGTATAAATCAACAAAGTGCAAAATTAACAATTAGAAAAACTCAAATACATTAGAAAGAAGGATGAATTAAAAATTATTGAACAGTAAAGTGGCCTATTTTTTGCTACATGTTTAAGAAAGATGATAGACTACTGTCACTATAAAAAAGTTTTGTGGTTTAGGACACTTCAAAATTTCAAAGAGAGGAGTTTTCTGACCATAGAACGATTCTGTAACCTGCTTGTAGAGGTAGTCACACAAATCTATACATGTTTTAAAAGTTATAGAGCTAAACAAACTCCCCCAAAGTCCATTTTATCTATAATAATTTAAAAATTATTATAAATGAAAAAATTGTTAAGAGTACTATGTTTAACTATCAAGTGTAAAATAAATCTGGGGATTTATTTTGTCCAAGGCAATAATTGGTTACATTAAATTTTATTTAATGAGAATAAAAAAATAAAAACAAGCCTCCACAGGCAAAGGAAATCTCATAATGTAAGAAAAACCCTATTCACTTTGCTAATTTACTCACAAGTGCATACACTTAAGTCTCATTCATTCATTTGTAAAACAAGAAACTATACTTTCTGACTGTTACTAAATAAGGAACATCAGTTTGGACAGGAAATAAAATAGCGTACCTATGTTGGCAGGATAAAAAAACTACACTGCTCTACAAAGTTAAAAAATAAGAGCATTTAATAGAGATATTCTATTTTCTGTTCTCAGGCTCTAAAAAAAAAGTGTGAATGACATGGATTAAAACTATACGAATATTCTCAAATACCAATTTTAACATGCCACTTTCATTATTTTTGTGATATTCATATACTATTGTATTATTATTCAGTTAATATTTTCCCATAAGTCAAATTAAAATCAACTTTTAAAAATATAACAATAATTATAAAATCATAGTTATAATGTACATGCTTTCCTATTACTCATTTCAAAAAATATATTAAACATTAACATTAAAATGAAACTTTCATCATCTAAAATTTTTTTAAAGTTTTAGTAAAGCAAGATATTTGTTGACAGCTCCAACTTAACTCTTGAATATACATGTTCCCTTCAAATTTTTGAAATTAGCTGCCTACATGATTTAAAAAGTAACTCCTGATACAAATTTATTCTACTTCAATCTCATGTTCGCACATCAGACTAAACAGTTCCGTTTACGTGCCCAGTGCTGAAAGCTCTGTCTTGAAAGGTGGATGAGCACTCCAACTACAGACACAGACAAGTTCCCAGCCAGCTGCTCCCTGAAGAGCACACCAAGGTGGTTCCTTCAAGAAACTCTAACCAGAATTGGCTTCTCCACTTCAGGTACATAATCCTACTTGTTCCCATAAAATCAACTAGTTAAACATAGCCTTTTACCCCATCCCTAGTCACCTGCCGTATAAAAATTTCATCCTCCATGTTTCTCACTTAGAAGAGACTTTTTCTATTTTCCATTTGATTCTCTTTTTTCTTGTAGGTAGTATTTCAAGAAACCATCCACTTGTTTTTCCTTGCCTAAATCTCTTTTATCTTTCTCTGTTGCTCCTCATAGAATTCTATAATTATGTTTCTTTTTTAAAGATTTTATTTATTTATTTTTAGAGAGTGGGGAAAGTAGGGAGAGAGGGAGAGAAACATCGATGTGTGGTTGGTTGTCTGTCATGCACACACCCCCACTAGGGACCTGGCCCGACACCCAGGTACGTGCTCTGAGCGGGGATTGAACCGGCGACCCTTTCATTCGCAGGCTGGCACTCAATCCACTGACCTGCACTAGCCAGGTCTATAATTTTATTTCTTATCCATCCTTTAGGGAACGTGATGTAGTTGGAAGAAGTGGTATAAAAAAGAAATGTTCCACTTGCCGAATCATCTGATACCTTGAACTCAACCATCAAGGTGATGTTCTGTGTGTTTTCTATCTGATGCCATAATTACAAACACCTGAGTCATTTCACTGGGATCCAGGCTTGGCAAGAACATAGAAAATGTTTTCAGATCTCTCTCTCTCTTTTTAAAGTATATAGTGGTAAAAACCTGAATATTTTCCTTATTCTTACAATACTCTAAAAGTTAGATGAAAATAACTATGATGTACACTTACATTAACTCATATTTTTTGCTTCATTAAAGCAATGTCAGTTCTCTATAATCATAATGAGATATGTATAACTAAATCAATGGTAATTATTTTATTCAGTCATCAATTTTCAGGATGAATAAAACATTCAAGATAAATTAAAACAGTCTCATGAATCCTAAAATGTGATAAATGGTGATAGATGCAAGGGATTCAATTTAGTATAGTCAAGCTTTATATAATGATAATTTCATATATAGAACGCTTGGAAAAATCTTTGGAGGTTTTGCAATTATTTGACAAATTCTTATTTTTAAAAATTTACTTGACATTTCATAGACATTTGATTATTAAAAATGAATGTTTTAAAACATCTTTATTAAGATGTTTATATCACTTTTAGATGAACAAATTTCTTCTTAAATACTCAAATTAGATTAGCTCAGGTTAGTTCACATTGCACAACAAAGCTGTCTGTGGATTGAGAAGACTGAGATTCATTGGTAAATAATGCTGAAAATGCTTTTGTTTTACAGGAAGACCCCCTACCATGTAGCTCTAGCTATTAATATTCCTTACCTGACAGAATTTATTGGTCCCAAATAAGCCTCTTCTTTTCTAAAAAAGTAAAAGTTAGAAGTAGTATTCTAGAATTTTGAGGCTAGCAAGCACATTTATGTAAATTTTTTACGAATCTATTTTCTTTGCTAATATCTGATTAAAAAGCCTTAAATGCTTACTAACTAAAAAGCTGTAAGAGTTAACACTTGCCATTTTGTCTAGTGAAAATCATGTAGAAATGCAAAGCAAAACCTATTAGTGCAATTAACTGGTAGGCAATAAAAATGAAAAATGGAATTGTGGCTATTACCAAGAATCAAGGAGATAATTGGAGGCTATGTATGGAAAAATGAACTATTATATTATAGTGCTTATAAAGAAAATTCATAAAGCTGTCCTTATCATACCATCTATATATTTTCAGTATCAACATACGAATAAACAGGTACCTCTAGTATACCACTGTGATTATGGAATCATTAATCTGTGTGAATTTTTTAAAAGATCATTACTTTCGCTGAGTGTACCAAAAAGTAATTTACATCTGTACAGTGTAAGCAATCATATAAAAATACACAGCTTCCAATGAAACCCAGCCACAGGGAAAAGCTGCAGACGGCAGGCAGCATTCACTAAAGGCAGGAAGCACAGTATGGGGAGGGAGGGGTCTACGGGAGGTGCTACACTATCAAAGCACTTAACACGGGATGACATTCAGATTTTAGGTAATTTTGCTAGCTGAAACTTCAGGCAACAGAGAGAATTACAGGCTTTTCAACTATCACAATGCTTTTCAAGAGACCTGAAGTTTGAATTGTATTCTTCTAAGAGGCTCATAATTTCATGAGCCATCAAGTGGGACTGGGTAGGGGTGTAAATTGAATTCCATCCAATTAAAAAGCAAAAAGGAATGCTCAAGAATTAAAAACAAGGTTTTCTCCTATGTGCTTAAATGGCTGGATACCCATACTAGTCCTAAAACTGGGGAAATTTCATTTTAAATTTCGCCATCGACTGTGATTTTAACCAGTGTTCTAAAAGTCATTTGGTGAGCACGTTTTGTACAATATAGTAGGCAATACTAACTTTTCTACTAAACAAATGTAAACCAGGTTTTTGACTTTTAAAATGTAAAAATCAGTCATCCAACAAACATTTCTGGAGGCCTAAGGTGTTTCAGATGCTGTCCCAGACTAGGTAGGTTAGGATGAGTCAAATACAAGAAAGGACCTAACTGCAAAAGTTGAATAGTGAAAAAGATAGTATAAACTCTGTTTAATTGGATGGTGGGAGAAGAAGTGACCACTAAGAAAAAAAAAAAGTGCACTAGGGTCCCCTTTTCTCCACAACCTCTCCAACACTTGCTGTTTGTTGCTTTGTTTATGAAGGCCATTCTGACTGGTGTCAAGTGGTATCTCATTGTAGTTTTAATTTGCATCTCTCTGATAGCTAGAGATATTGAGCATCTTTTCATGTGTCTCTGGATCCTCTGTATGTCCTCCTTGGAGAAGTGTCTGTTCAAATCCTTTGCCCATTTTTTAATTGGGTTGCTTGTCTTCTTAGAGTAGAGTCTTGTAAGTTCTGCTATTTCTTTTTAATTTGTAAACTTGCATATTGAGTAAATTAGCTTTAGCCACCTGTTTTTTTAGTATTAGTTCCCATTTGTAGCTTGTCTTTTGTCTTTCTTTGAAATATTTTTAGCCATGAAGAAATACTTTTTATTTTTATGTAGAGAAATTTTTTCTTTTAAAAAAATTCTTATTGTATTTTTCCATTACCATTTAGTCCCCTTATACCCACTCTTCCCCAGCAATCACCACACTGTTGTCCATGCCCACGAGTCCTTTTTCCTTTTTGCTCAGTCCCTCCACCCCTGAACCTACCTTCCCCCTTAGCTGTCAGCCTGCTCTCTATGTATGAGTTTGTCTCTATTTTGCTTGTTAGTCCAGTTTGTTCATTGGATTCCACATACAAGTGAACAGCCAATCAGAGAAAGATAGATACATTTTTAATACTTTATGTTTCAGGGTTTTGTGTCTTCCTTAGAAAGACCTTCCCCATTTCTTCAAAGACCTTTAAGATTTAAATAAGAAATTATTTCATATTTAAAAAAAAAAAAGGAAAAGAAAAACAGCATGAGAAGGGACCTAAAGGTCTTTCTCCTCTGCCCCACCCCTACTTTGAACTCTTCCCCTCTTTCAGATTTTCTCACCTTTCAGTAACCAGGCTCCTCCCTTTAATGGTGACATAAGTAAGTGCCTTATCCTCCCAAGGATATTTGCCTTTTAAATACTTTTCTAGCTGTGCAGTACCAACAATACACTTTATAATAACAGCAGCTTAGATTTACAGAGCTCTTACCATGTGCCAGAAACTACACAAAGGGATATCTTGTGCAGTCCCCACCCTCACAAGGAAGACACCATTATTATCCTCCTTTTGCAAGTGAGGAATCTGAGGCTTTGAGAGGTTTAGTAACTTGTCACTCCCAAGTTCTTAAGCTTGAAGCAGGAATTCAAACTCAGGCAGGAGCCTCTTCTCACTGTGCTCCCTAATGGAACGTGGAGCAGGGGTGATGGGTGTTGTGCGCGGTGCTCTTATGGGGTGTGAGACAAAGGGATGACTGTTCTAGAATTTTTGGAGCCTGGAAGGCAGCTGCCTAGTCAAACGACATATAAGGCCTACTTGGCTCTTAAGTAAAAGTTTCCTGGAAAGGCATCTTGGCTTTTCCCTTTGTGACCCATCCACACCCTTCTTAGGACGAGGCAGTTTCTTCTGGTGCTATTCCCGGAAAGCTGCACATGGGAACTGGGGCTGTGCTGTTGTCCTCTTTCCCCTCCGTAGCTGTTGCTTTTGCAGGCACACAAACACACAGATACCTCTAGGAATGCCTGGAGGTCACACACAGCAGGTAGCCGTTGTATTTTGCACCCATCCTGGTTTTAGTGCAAAGAGGGGCTCTGTTATTAAACTGTTGAGATTTAGGGTTTTCTGGAAGTTTGGCAAAGCATCAGTTTTTTTAACTGAGATGTCACCAAATTATAGTAATACAAAAAGAATGACAATTTTTCACCCTTTCCTCTTTCAATATTGATTTATGGAAAAGAACATGACAATAGGGTCTCATTAGAGCTTCAAATATTCATGAGGTGACACATTTAAAAGTGACAGCTACATCAACGAAAAGCAATCTCTCTCTGAAGTTACTTCAGAAAAGGTTTTGCCTTTTCTATTTAAGTACCTTGACCCCAAGTTTTTATGTTACTGCTTTACTCTTCTCAAGTCCTCGATAACTTCAATAGAAACGAAACAGACACAATTATCACAAAGACAATTTTTCCCCTCAAAGATCAAGAAATACAAACAATTACATATTGTTGGCAGCATTTGCTCAGCCATACAACTTTGCACTGTTTTGGATTTCCAGTCAGAAGGCTCAGTAAAAATAAACCACAGGGAATGTCACACCGGGGCTGCATGCTGCTGTGAGACCTGCACTTTTGCCTCCGGGATGTGTAAAAGCTGTGACCTGCCACACTGACACTGCTCCTCCTACCCACAGCACCCCAACGGGGACCTGCCTGAACACCACTATCGTCACTGAAAGAAAGACAAGTGGCGTGCCACTTTCTCCACACACTGCAGGTTCAACCACAAACCAGAGGTTTGGAAAGGTGCTTCCCCCACACATCCCCAGCTCATTGCTAAAACCACACATGGCCTGTGCCTTACAAACAAAATCAAGTGTGCCTCCATTCTCCTGAGATACTGTTACTCCACCAGAAAATTAACCAGGCATTCAGAACTGGCATAAAGGCTAAACTAACACAACACAACACAATACATACTTAAGAAAATAATAGTTCTCAGTATATCAAAGTATCGGACCTAATAAAGCTATCACTATTACTATGGGTTGGCCAAAAAGTTTGTATAGTTTTTTTTTGTAAAATAAAAGACACATTTTTGTGTTCACAAATAACTTTATTGATTTTGATAGACTGAGTATGTTGGCTATCTCCCACATGGTACAATATTGATTGTTCTCAATTACCGTATTTTGCCATGTATAATGAATGCACAGCCATATTTTTGGCCTAAACTTTCAGGTGAGAAAAATCTTTCATTTTAATTCAACTTTTATTTATTTACATATAGATACTTTTTTGTATTATAAAGGAATTTTGGGATTTATTTTTGAATGTATTATGATACAAGAAATTTAATGTAACAAATAATTAGAAAATACAAGAAAAGATACAAAGTATTCCAGGTACTACCCCTGTATAATGCACATTCTTATTTTTCCCCTCAGAAATTTGGGCAAAAAAGTGAGCATTATACACAGGAAAATATGGTAATGTCTCTATTTGATCACTATCAAATTCAACTGGTTTACGGAACCCTGGAGCATCATCCAATGAGAAATCTCCAGCAGAAAACTTCACAAACCACTTTTGACACATTTGATCAGTCACAGCACCTTCTTTATACACTGCACAATCTTTTTTTTGCATTTCAGTTGTTTTTTTTTATTTTTCTGGAAATAATAAAGCATAATATGCTGAAAATGTTGTGCATTTTCTTCCATCTTCAATATTAAAATGTCTGCATAAAAATTCATCAATTTTGATAAGTTTTTATTTTCAAACTGATAACAGATACTACATTTGATCTTAGCCAAAAAGTTTTTATTTTTAAATGCAAGCTGATATGATAGCTGTCACAATATAATCTAACAAAATTGTTTCAAATGAAGTTAAAGACAACTAAGTGCTACTAGAGCCCCCTTTTGGAAAAAAAACAAAGGAATGTTTTGGCAAACCCAGTTACTACTACTACTACTACTTTATCAAAATGTAGGCTTTTAAGGATTTTGAGTCTGGCTGACAATTCACAGTATCTGATTACTGCAGAAATTAAGTGAAATTCTGGGATCCTTTTCTAGAGCCTCCCTAGTGTAGAAAATGTAAGTGGAAGTTGACCCAGAAACTTGAAGCAGCTAATCAGAATACAGCACAGCTTAGAATTTCCTGCCCCTGCCCCCCTTGTTTGTATGAGTGATTTAGAAAGCTTGATCCCTTTCACTCAAAGTCCACATAGTGAGGCGAAAGATCTGGGGTTCATCAAACAAGAGTTGCATATCCCGTTCACACAAAGGGTGACCAGTGTAAGGAAAAAACACTCTGTGATCTATTGTGAAGATCTGTTTTGAGAGGAAAATTAAACTGCATTAGCAGCAGTTTTTTGATTTTTTTTTTTTTTGAGAAATTCTATTTGGATTTTTCTTTCTTTCTTTCTTTTTTTTTTTTTGAAGAATAAAAAGAAATATAGGATGCTACAAGATTTGTGTTTCTGCCATAAAATAATGTCCTCTTTCTAGACCACGCTGAGAGTAAAAGATACAATCTTTTTAGAGGTTAAGTGTTTCATATCAGCTTAGACAGTTCTGTCCTTGGGAATTTTTGTTCCTTCCCAACACATTACACATTTATAAATGACTCGAAGTTTGTATGAAAACTGTATTTTCTTGAAAATTCATTCATTTAACAAAAGTTTTAAGTGGCTTTCATGTACTCTTTTAGGAGCTGGACATACAGTGGAGAACAGCCTTCAAAATACAATATTCTAGCTGGTGAGATGTATATCTAAAGTAATAAGGTATTTTCAATGTTTTTAGTACCATGAAACAAATTAAAACAGTATAATGGGAATGAAACAGTATTTTATTGTGGATAATTCCTATAAACATTTTGGTTGTCTTGATACAACTGTGATTCAGGTACTTTAACATGTAAAATCATACTAAATATGTAAAAATAAGAACATTATTCCATGAATTAGGGGAGTTGATACAGAATTCAAACCATACAACTTGTAACAACTGTAAAGGGCGTGGTGTGTGAGACCTTTGAAGAGGATCTTCTTCAACGACCAAGTCCCGAGACAATGACTGGATCTCAGACCTGCCACTGTCATCATATCCCTGCGGAGAAGGGGAAACCCAGGTGGCCTGCGTGCTGGAAGTTCACTAAGTGCCAGATGCATCTGACCTGGAGACCTTTCCAGTGGGTTTCTGTGCAGTGTCATTGGCCCAGAACTCAGGAACTAGCAAAATGACCATGAGTTACTGCTATTGTTTTTTAAATAAGTACATATGTTTGTCTAAGATCTAAGTCTCTTGTGATGATCTTATAAGAAAGTAATGTTTTCCATTTGTAACACTTTTAGGATTTTAAAGAGTTAGCAAATGGTAAAAGCAAAAAAGCTAAAAGCAAATGAATGGGTGGTTTTACATCTCCCTTTCTTTGGTGGAAAACCAGTTTAATACTTTTGACATAATTTTTAAATTGTTCTGAGTAAAAGGAATACTTTTTAAGTCTTTCTTCAGACAGTAGTTATTTTGTAAATGAGAGAGGCCATAAGAGTAGACCTGTGTATCTTACTGAAGCTGAATGTCTAACTCTGACAGTAGATCCTTGTTTGTAATAAATATGGTCAGTAAAAATGTAAAATGTTTCCTTTTCCTGGCTGGCTCTGCATGCCCGGTGATTTTCCATGCTGAGGGATCAAGGGTGAAGCAGCAAAACTGTAGTTGTGCCGCTGGGTAATTTAAGAAGCCACATCAAAGAGCATTTCAGAAAGTTCAGTTTCACAAATAAGACTTTCAGCTTCTGTCAGCAATGGTTATGAGACTCAACTGGAGGCCCACTCATCCCTCACTGCATGGGCACACACAGACTCGGCAGTGTTTTGGGTGTTGATGCTCCTTGTCAAACATTCGATGTGTAAACTAAAGAACTCAAATTCAATTGCATATGTACCCATGTTCAGGTTTAAAATGTATTTTGAAATGTCTAATTGGTTAATGTGATGTATTAAGGGAGATCAGACCACCCTCAACGCAACTACAGCTGCTCCTTTCCAAGGAGGTGAAAAGCATTGTGGTAATGAGCTCAATGATGTCTCCGAAGGAAACCCAGGGCTTTTCTTTGTTTCCGTTTCCCAACAAGCAGATACTTTGATGTGACTAGAAACCATTAGAGAAGGGAGGCATTTTTCCACTAGCACACACAAAAAGGTCTTGATCAGACATCCGCTTTTTCAAGATTTGATGTGCGTATAACTAAAATAATTTTGGGCCAATGAATGTATAAAGATATGAAGATCTATAACATCTGTCAAAGACAAGGTAGCAAAAATCCACATAAAATTGTAAGATGCCCTTTTGAAGCAATATGGGAAAAGTTACAAAAAATTTTAAGGAAAATGATAAACTACCAGAATCTTTTTAGGGAATTAATAAGATGTTAAGTCTGTTGTAAATTTGAATAGCACGGAAGAAGAAATGAAATGATGACACATACCATTAATGTTTTTTTGTCTGTGGAAAAGTTACCACCCTCAAAATATTTATAGTTTGTATTTCTCAATGAGATATATCCATACCTCGAAAAAACCCAAACATCCCAAGGTATGCATAGTTGACAATAAATTATATTACCCACAGAAAAACACCGACAAAGCAACCTAGTTAGAGGACACTATTCAGAGTGATGGGAACAGGAACTAGATTCACCAAGAGAATCCCAGATAAATGAGCCAGGTGTTTCCTGGGTTATTTAGTGCTGTGTCTCCTCAGGGCAAAATATAACAAAAATTAAATCATTTTACTGGACTGAAGAATATTTTTAAATAGATGTGAGCAAATACTAAATAAGATATTCATTTGAGAGTAGGTCATGAGAAGTGGTTACTCTACCGCACATTGGAAGAGGGCATCCATCCTGCTTTGCAGGGATGGGCCAATGTCTGAAATAGAACACAGTCAACCTAGTTCTTGGCCTTCCCTGTTGCTGATTTTTTCAAATAGTGAACTTGAAAACAACCCCCCGCAAACTGTCTCCAAGCTCACATTTCCATTCATTGCCAAAAATAAGTCTGAAAAATACTTAAATTTTTTTTTTTTGGCCCTGGCTGGTGTGGCTCAGTTGGTTGGTTGTCATCCTGCGAACCAGAAGGTTGAGGGCTAGATTCCTGCTCGGGGCACATGCCTGGGCTGTGGGCTCTGGGCTCTGCCCTGGCAGGGTGCTGGCAGAAGGCAACCAATCAATATTTCTCTCTCACATCAATGTTTCTCTCCTCCTTCTCCCTCCCTTCACCATACTCTAAAATAAAATGAAAAATTAAAAAAAATATATACCCTCGTGTGAGCTGGGATGGGGTAAAGGGCAGAAACTATACTTGAACAACAATTAAAATTTTAAAAAAGTACCCTCTAGAAACATTAAAAATAGAAGTTTTTATTCTTTAGGAGAAAAAATATGGCATACAAGTAACTAGATCATTTGCTGATACTTATAAATGCGGTTTTAAAAGTCATCATGCTAGGACTCCTAAGTAAGGATATGATTGCCTGTTTTCTGGTAAACAGGCTAAAAAATGTTACAAAGGTTTTCTAAGGAGGGAAGTAATGAGCTTTCTTGATTTAAAAATCAATACACTTCCTGAAGAGCCAAATGCATTAACTGACATTCTTTCAAAACCATTCTGTCAAAGCTAAGTTTGAAAGGCTGTTCAGTTACTAATCAGATATTTCCTGATGCTGAGGCAAAAGAGATCCATGACACAAATTAAAAGGTATAAGATGAAAAGAAAACCCAGGCAGGAGGAAGTACAAAATCAGAGACCTGGGCCTGTTGGGATGTGTTCTTCATTCTACAAGGCAAAGCAGAAATGGAATGATTTTCCCCCCAAATGGAGGATGATGCATTTTTGACTCTTGCACTAAGGAGAAACCTGGCCACTGAGGTCTGGCAAGACTCCACACAAGGCAGGGAGTCTGCAGCGCTCCAATCTTACGCATCTCGGGCTCTTACTTCCGGTGCCACTCTCATCATCACGCAGTGGTAAAATGTCAGAGCTCAGCTATGTTTTCAGTCTTCTGTAAAATTTGTTTTAGTTTGAGTCCCCATACCTTCCCCCTACCCTACCCCTAAACAGGAGCCTACCTAAAAACTCAGTGCAATAAAACACTGGGTACAGTTCTGGTTAATGCAGGCAGGCCAAACCCCTGACCCACTGGTGTGCCTTTAATTCAACTGCCTCACTTGAAAATGAGAACAGACGTGGAGAATTTTAATAACTTGTTTGAACCTCTTCAGCTAAGATCAGAACCTAGATTTGCTATCATGGTCACCTGATTTGCAAATAAAAATATGTATAAATTTGTATAAAGCAATTAAATATGTGACAAGCATTGCACAGGATATTCTTATGCTATGACTTGCTATTTATCTGTAATTCAGCTTTAACTGGGCATCTTGCATTTTATCTGAGCATCCTCTCTGATTTCCATCTAAGGATACCATGGCTGTACCCATATAGTTTCTACCAGTTCTCTTTCTTCTTGCAGGCTCACCTGTCGCACTTAATGTTTTAGGACTTTAATTAGAAAAGTGGTACAGGTGGTTTTGTGAACAGGTGAGATCAAAAATATTTTATGTCATTCATTCATCCCATTATTTCCTTTTTGTATGAATACATATGTGTAAACAGCTCATTTAACTGTCCTCAGCAAAAAAAAAAAAATATTTTTGGTTCAACTCTACATTTATATTATGCAAAATATACCATACTTGTAAAGTAA
The DNA here is from genome assembly GCA_039655065.1 of Glossophaga mutica. Classification (NCBI taxonomy): domain Eukaryota; kingdom Metazoa; phylum Chordata; class Mammalia; order Chiroptera; family Phyllostomidae; genus Glossophaga; species Glossophaga mutica. The sequence goes on along the minus strand of CM077306.1, from coordinate 45,465,100 downwards.
AATAAAGACCTTTAATAAAGTGCCTTCCCCCACTCTCTGCAATGATAGCTGCTTTATTGAATAAGGCTCTGTTAATGATACAGCTTGACATTTAACATTTATCCATTTGATATATAATCATTTTTATGTGATCACAAGGAGGCTGTAGTTCAAACCCAAACTAGTTTAAACAGAACTGTCTCCCTTTTCTTATGACTTTGTAAGTACATGTAGTCATTTCTCAGTAAAATTTCTTTATCTACAAAATTTATTTCAAATGTACATAAAGTCCTTCCTGCATCTATGTTCTGAATAGAGCAACACATATAATATAAAAATGAATGCAGCAAGTGGAATAATAAGTTAAAGTGTGCTTATATTTTGGCCATGAATTTGGCATCAAGATTTCCTAATCAAGCAATGGAAAAAACTACAGGAACCACATAGCAAGTTGTCACGAAACACACAACGACGTCAGTAATATTAATAGGAGTTTGTTATAGTTTTAACGTTGTGAAGCATGTGCATTTAGAATCCACCTATTCATTATGAAGATTTCCAGAAACATGTCTGAATTATTCTGTTGTTTCTTTCTGAAATTCAGCCTGGCGCTTCAAAGTCTTCACAGAACTCATTTGAAATTTTTATTCACCCCTGTCTTTCCTAACCTCTAACACTTTCACTAAAACGGGACAAATACCTTTATCTAACTACAAGAGAAGTTATGTCATCTTAAAGATTTAATATAATTAGCCATGATCACCAAATTCCTGTCCCACCAACATTACCATAACAATTGTTGCCGGTTATCAAACCACTTCAGTGGGACTGGCCTCCCGAAGCTGGGGTTAAGAGCTGGCCTCTGGAAATCAATCATGCTCTCTGCAGAGAAGAATATTTCAGTGATATGAAGGCTGAAATGGAGACTATAATCTTTTGTGATTACCCTTGAGGCTGAAGCAAACGCAAAAAGGAGTCTATGAATTGCTGATAACTTCCTGTGATGACCAAGTCCCAGGAAATTCTGATATTACTCTTGGCTCCATAACAAAATGATGGCTCCCCAGAACTCCACATCTGGGTGTCACAATGCTTCTTCAGAAGCTACTCGCCTTTTAAAGGGGCCAGGCCTACGGAGGCAGCCGCTCACTCTCTGAAGACAATAGAGGGTCTGATTGCACCTGGAGTGATGAGCTGTGTGCTACAGGCTGCCTTTCTGGAAAGTCCTTCTGTGAAGGAACTGATTTAAAATATATCCGTTTTAAACCTTTTCCCTCCCCCATCACACACTCGCAGACGTCTAAAGATTGATACATTTCTCAGCTGTTCCTAATAGCTATGGAGCTATATCTTGGCTTGTATATATTTATTAAGTTTTATTTAACCTGATACTTGTAGTCTGAACAAAGTAGTTTACATAACATATGTGCATGCCCTTAAGATCTATATATAATACTTTGGAATAGAATATAAAACTGCTAATCTGTTTCAGTCAGCATCAAATTTACAGTTCAATGTCACTGCTTAGGGCACAGGCTAAGTGGGTGCTTCTCGAATGATCTGCAATTTAAATGAAGACAAATAAAAACTGGGAGAGGAACAGTGCAAGCACATCTGTAACAATCAAAAGGAGAAAACATTTTTAGAGTAAATTTCTATTATCAGTGAAGGAAGGATACTTCAGTATGTTGACTACCACGACTGAGTTTAAATATTTTTTAAATCGCCATATAAATTAATGTCAATTTGACTAATTCATAATTTGAGAATAATAGCTCTGTGCTTGGCAGTCAATAGTATTTTAAAACTATAACAGAAAATGTCATTATGTCTTAGGACTCACTGACAATGTGTCACGGACACAGCTTTCATGTGCAAAATACCTTTATACATTGTCTTTAAGGTCTAAGTATCATTGAAAGTAAACAAGGAAAACTGTAATCCAACCAGCAGGTTTGTGGTTATTCTCTATGCTCAGTCCTGCTCCAAATTCAGTTGTAGCCCCTCTTCATTGCTTTCTGGCAGTCAGGTGGTTGTGATCTTTAAGCATGTCCTACTATCATCTCATTTGGCTAACATAAATTGAGCACTTGCCTAGTACTCGATATGGCTACATTAAACTGAGTGTAAATTTCTTAAATTCAAGAACCAGGTCTTAGCCATATGTATATCCTTGGCACCTACCTTAATCAGGATTGCTCTAATGCACACAGCTGGCCCAGTGATAAACATAACTCAGTTTATTTAAGGTAACTGGTTAGAAAGAAGAGATCAGAGCAACAGAAATATTTGTAAGAGTCTTAATATTAATATCATTTATAAGAAATGACTTTGCTGTTTTAAGGGTTCTTTCATAAACCTTCTCATTTGAAATTCAGGGGCATTTTAAATTATTAAAAATAAGTGGTGATGCATTATATAGGTATGATTTTTCCCAGACTGTCACTAAATGCCAAAAATTTTTCTAAATATTCAGTCATAGCCTCAATTTCCCATAAACATAATAAACTCAAATTTTCATGATGTAATGGTATAGATTAAGGAGGTATTATCGCCTCTAGTTTTAAAATGAGGAAAGTAGAGTATGTGGCTTACGGAAGATCAAAGAAAGTGAGTCTACATATTGGTCTTTTGATTCCTACTTAAGTGCTCATTCCCTTTGCAGTGAAGTTGGTGGCTCCACCCACTTCTCCTCTCCACTCTGACTCCTGCTACCCTGGGTGGCATGAGGCAGAGTTGAGGTGAGGTGGGACTGTTAGAAGCTTACTTTGGAACAAGTCACACAGCATTACTTCTCCGAGAGATACTGTTCCAAGTGGCTTTCGGGAGGAGATGGAATATAACTAATGAATGACCGACTAAATAAATGAATGTCATGAACTCCTGTAGAAGGTAAGTACTTCAGAAGTTTAAACTTAAGTATATGCCATGTGATAGTGACTACTAGGAATCAATTTCAGCATCTAATAGCTTCAGCTCATTTTGGGAAGTAGAGATTATGTGGGTTTGATTATATTATGATGACAATGAACCATTTTAGATATAATGAAAGTTTGGTGTCTACATGAAGAAAACAGAAATCAGACCCAGATACATGTTTTGAATTGTTGGAGACTTTCTGTACACTTCTAATTACTTGGAAAGCATAAGCTGGTAAAGAGTCCAGACATATGTGCCACCACACCACTTAGATCTCGGCTCTGGAAACGGTTCTCAACAGGGGAAAACAAGTGTCAGACTAACAAGAAAAATCGATCTTCTAAGTAGAACATACTGCAAATGAGAGTATTTCAACCTGACTTTAGGAGCCGTAAGGATTTATTGGGTACTTAACAAAATATGTCCCCTATGGATAACCTATGAGTAATGTACACATTTACATTTAGTATATGGTAGGGTGGAGACCAGCTCTTGCTTGTCTAATATTCAGCTTTTTCTGTTTCAGTTGCAAAGCTGTCTATTGGAAGAAATCAGAAGATTGGATTACACTCTTCAATCTTCTGATCTGCAAAAAAAAGGGTTCAATAATCACACATGTAGCCGCCTTCATATGTGGATGTATAAAAAACCAATTGTAGAATGTCTTTAAAATTTTCTAAAGACCTCTGATACTAGAATTCCATAAAAATTAGGTATTGTTCATATAATTTGTTTTTTCCTCATATTTCAAGCATCAGGACATAAAAAGGAGGGCAAGAAAACCTAAACTGACAGCTAAATCTGTGAAAAAAGTATTTTTCTAAGATTCCAACTGAGCGCCACAAAGATGTTGAAACTTCACAGATTGCGAAATAGCACTCCAATTCATCTTCAGCATCCTCAGTGGCAACTCTAAAGTAAGAGGACTAGAATATTCCAAAACATGTTGTAATTGTCCCTCTCCAAATTTGAGACTTAATTCTGCATACAAGAATCTAGAGGGAGGGAGAAAAAAATGGTCTGTGCTATTGGATTTGTTTGCAAGGTTGATAAAAGTAGTTCAGGAAACCACCATCAATTAATGTTTGTGGAGCAACCAATTTAGAAATACTTCATCTGGGCTGGAAGGAATATTTTGTACAAAAATATTTAGCTATTTTTTACATTTGTTAAGCTCTCCTACATTACCACAGGCACATAAAAGCTTGTTCACTGAGAGAAGTTAAGAACGAGATTGTTGTTGATTTTGTTTTCTTTTAATTAACTGATGATTTGTTAAAGAAGAAAACCTGCTCTAACCTGTGTGGCTCAGTTGTTAGGAGCATCATCTAGTAACTGAAGGCATGGGGGTTTGATTCCTGGTCAGGGCGCATGCCTGGGTTGCAGGTTCAATCCCTGGTCCAGGCATGTATGAGGTAACCAACCGATGCTTCTCTCTTGTATTGATGTTTCTCCTGTCCCCTCTCCCTCCCTCTCTCTCTAAAAGCAATGAAGAAAAATGTCTTCTGGTGATGGAGGAAAAAAAAAGAAGGGAGAGCCTGACATAGACACTTGTTCCAAGTTGACTCTACTCTTGAAAAATGCTGACCTGGGACAGCACCAAAATTGAAGACCTGTCTTGCCAGAAATCTGATGTACCCTCCAAGTACACATAATCCTTGAAACTCTAGCACTGAAGATGAAGCTCCAGAGCCATGTGAGGTTGAGACTAGGATAATGAAAGGGATACGCAAGAGGACATAGCGTGGTGGGACTATAGATACTCCTTTTCTCAGGCTCCTGAAATCCGGGTTCAACTATCCCATAAGGGCCCATCAAGGTCTTAATCTGATGTTTCTTGGCAGCTTTAATCAACTATGAGCAGACTCTCCTATTATGTTATGGTGAATTGCCCTTCAAGAGAAGGAAGTACTTTCTATCAGACAGTGAGCAGCTTCGTCTCGTTTGCTATAAACCCTCTTCAGCACAATGACCAGCACATGTAACACTTTCAGAAAGTGGTTGTGAATGCATGCCTCTTCCCAGGTGGCCTGAACAAATAATTTAATTAGGGAGATAAAACATCTATGAGCAGATACTACGTAAACATACATGTATATACACATACAAAACATAAAAATAATACGTGCATTTTCTAAAAGGGTTTCAAGAGTCAGCAGAGAAAAGGAAGATTTGAACACAAAGTTTTTAGTTGATAGATCTTGAGACTTTTGAATAAGGCCAGGGACATGAGTTAAATTTAAAAAGGATATATTTGTGGTTTAAAAGGGAGGGGAAGACAATCAACAGTACAGATGTAGTATTTTTTCCTCCTAGTGGTCATGTTTACATCATTTTTTACTCCATCATATTTAATAGGGATATAAAAATTTCTAGGCAGGAATCTATGCTTAAGTATCCGTACATACTTTTCATTAGTTTTGTACCGCATTTCAAAGATTTTCCATAACTATCTTTTTTCTCTGATGATCTGGGGACTATTGCTGTTGACTTGTCTAAATACCGTGACAAGCAAGTCTCTTTCTCTTTTCAAGTAAATTTGAGTAACCATGGGAAATTTCAACTTGGCATGTTTCAGTGCTATACATTTCTTTAGAACATATAAAAGAACATATATTATCCTTCAATATACTTTAAGCATATCATATAAGTAAAAATTCAACCATATTTTCTTTTTATATGACTGGGATACACATGTCATTCCAAGTAGCTGGACATACTGGTATCTTAGGAAATATGGAATATAAACTTTTAATGACAGAGAAGCATTACTAGAGTAAAAAAGAAGACTCAACAGCAAAAATTCACATTAGGGTTGCATTAGCAGAGGTAAAGTATTTTACTTAAAATAAAGGAAAATCCAAATAAAAGAAAAATCTTTAATTTCAGTACTTAAATAAGGACTTTATTAAATAGATAAAGGTACTAAAGGCAGGTAAAAACATTAAATGTTCTAGCTTACCTCAGGTTTCCCTACAAGAACATTTCAGAAGAAGCATGGCATGAATTAACAGCAAAGTATGATTTTTGACTCCCAATTTTTTTTATTTTAGACCTCCTGGATAAATATATTATTAATTCTATTACAAGAAAGAAAAAAATTTAAAAATTCATTGACATCGCCAAACGATGAATGACCCAGAATTTCAAAGAATCTAAAATGATAAAATAAATGGTAAACATATAAATCATCTCACAGCTTGTCATGAATAATTCAAAGAATCATATAGCAATATGAAACTATAATTTAGAAATAATATTTCTGTTCCACATATTTGTTCATATGTCAGGAAAAAATCATTTCAAAGTAGGCAGTAAAAATAAGATTATTTTTCACAAAAATAAGATTGTTGAGTTTGTTGAGTCTCCTACAATAAAGCAATATGACCTCCATTGTACTTGTGCTTTCCTGGAGCTATTGCAGAAACATGACAGAACTGACAAAGACAATTGAAATAAACAGGCACGGAAAACACCTGTCAATCTGCAAAGAAACTGACAGGTGACTTGTGGTCTCAAGGCAGCTCTTGATTATGGCAATAGCTCTGGAGAGTTCAACAAATACATCTGTACATGTACCCAATATATGTGGCTGTTAAAAAGAAAGTTGACCTACTTATCATCACATGCAATATATACGAGGTTTGTCCAGAAAAAGACCAGCTATTGTTAATATAACAAGAATGGTTTTCATGACATTGATGTAACCTGGCAGCCAAGGAGAATGGACTGGAATGCACATGAGTGAATAATGATGACTTCACTGTACTAGTCAGTGGGGGTGGTAGACACCAATGAGTGAGCATGTGTACTGTGTGGCTGTCATATTCACAAAGACTGAGCAAGCAGAGCAACAGAACTGCATCAAATTTTGTGTTAAGCTTGAACATTCCCCCATGGAAACTATTCAGATGATTCAGAAGGCTGCAGCTATGGGCAACTGACGATTGGCAACTTCATCACAACAATACACCTGCTTATGTATCACATCTCATGCAGAGTTTTTTGTTGAAACATCAAATCACCCAGGTGACTCAGCCCCTGTACAGCCCAGATTTGGTGCCCTGCAACCTCTGGCTTTTCCAAAAACTAAAATCACCTTTGAAAGAGAAGTGATTTCATATCATCAATGAGATCCAGGAAAATACGGTGGAGCAGCTGATGGTGATTAGGAGAACCGTGTGAGGTACCAAGGTGTCTACTTTGAAGGGGACTGAGGCGTCATTGTCCTATGTACAAGGTTTCTTGTATCTTGTGTCTTCTTCAATAAATGTCTCTATTTTTTCACATTACATGGCTGGATACCTTCAGGACAAACCTATATACATATACATTGGGTATGTGACTTAGTCAACTTGGACTGCCATAACAAAATACCATAGATTGAGTGGCTCAAACAACAGAAATCTGTTTTGTCATAGTTCTGGAGGCTGGACGCTCAAGATCATGGTTCTAGCATGGTCATGTTCTGGTGAGAACTCTCTTGTTGCCTTGCAAATGGCTGCCTTCCCACATTGTTCTTAATGGTGGAATGAGGGAAAGCTCTCTGGGATCTCTTCTTAGAAGGACACTAATCCCATTATGAGGGTCCCACCCTTATGATCCCATCTAATCTTAATTACCTCTCTAAATACCTTTACTTGGGTGTTAGGGCTCCGATATATGAATTTGGAGAGGAGGATATAGACATTCAGTCTATTATAGTGTGTATGGATACTTGTCTTCTACTATACTGTTTTATTATATTAAATTGATATTATCCATTGCTATAAGTATACGATTTATTTCAATTCTGAAGAAGTATCTTTTAAGAAGAATTTAACATCAAGTATTATCCCGATTGTTAAACATCAAGTATTAAACACCAAGTATTATCCTAGTTGAACAAAGATAAAAATTGCATCCACACTAAAGGAGATGGTAGATCCTAATTCTAGTAGGAGAAACAAGTGTATATATTTTGGAAGCTACCAAAACATGTACAATAATTAGAGAGTGACCATGGAACATTTGGCATTTAAAGTAAAGTAAATAACAAAATAATGAAAATAGCTGTACTAGTAGCATACAAAAAATTCATTCTTCTTGAACTCTATAATAGTTCCATAACTATTTTCATTTTGCCTATATTTCTTAAGTTTTATTATCTTGCCCTTTCTTGTGTATTTATTCTATTTCTTACAAGTTTCTTGGGCCCTAGGGTGTTTATTTTATCTTCTTTCCCAAACCCAGAACTCTTTAGTACATATACGATGTTTTCACTAAAATTCAGTAACTAATTACTGTGTTTTCTAACTGAATGTTCTTAAAACTGGGGTTAAGGACAGGAATTCAGTAGACACTTGCAAATTTTCCACACCATCCACACAGAGAAAGCCAGTATCGCTAGGGATAACTTTGTAACTAATTGTTGCCTTTAGATTAAGGAAGAATGACAGTTATCAGGAAAATAAAAATAAAAGTAAACACCTGGGCCTACCACCTCGTAGTTAGAAGTGCAGAAATGTTGGCATTCCCTTTGCTGGATGGGGAAGTATGAACATTCAAAACCAAGGAACTGGGGCCCTTTCCTCTGTCCCCTATTTCCCTTCTTCCCTTCCTTTCTTGTTTTGAAAAAGTGTTATTAAACACCTGTGCTGACACCAAACATACAAAGATAAACGAGACAATGTCATGTTCTGATAGCCTGGTGAGGAAGATAATCAGTTAACTGGTCTGTGGTGGAACTGCGACAATAATGGAGGTAATCTGGATGTACTTTGGAAATACAGAGGATGGACACTTAGTTCAGACATGAAGAGTCACAGAAGACTTCTTGGGAGGGAGGTAATATCTAAGTCGGGCCCTGGACAACAAATAATTCAAGGTGCAGTGGCAGAGATGGAAGTAAACATTAGTGGGTAGCCAGGCTGATAAGCCTATTAGGCTTTAGATATAAAGGTCAAGATCTTTAAAAATTATATTCTTGTTTGCACTGTCTTTTACCTGTAAGTGGTTCAAAACAGCCCCTTTGTAAAGTAGAACTGTTGAGGTGCAGAGGTAACATCACCATTCTCCAGACATGCATCCTTGACACACAGCCCATCATAAATTACCAGTGATCCAAACTTCATCTTCCCTAGCACGGCTCTTCCTAACTCTGCTGGGTCATTGTCTCAAATCACTTGCTTATTCTTCACATATAAACACTGAGAGAGATTATATCAGTTGTGGAGCATAAGGCAAGACAGCCACAGAATGAATGCTCTGAGGCACATCTCTTCATTGTGTACAATTTAGTGTTACCTATCCTGCTTTGGACTCTGACGGTGACCCACTTGATTCTTGCTATATTTCTCATGTAACATTTCAGTACTCCACTATAAAAACAAGAGGAACCCATATATATGTATATATGTATATATATACACACACACACATATATATATAATGATTACTATAAAAATATATATTTTAAATCCATATAAAGAAAATAGCAAAATTCAAATTCTAAAGCTTTTAGCTATCTTCACAAAGTACACACTGTTTTCACTCTACTGATAATAACTGAGTTAAAATATTTCTTATAATTGCTAATAGTATCCTTAATGAAAAATAGTGATTAAAATAGCACTCACTTTGGCTTTCAAAGAACAAGTGGATTACTGAGTAGAATATACTTTTAAAATTTGCTAACAAGAAATTATAACCATTTTTAAAATACATTCGACTTCACAAATATTATTTGTAGAAAGGTCCATGTGATGCATTCAAAAAATCCTTTCCTCTTTTTATTTATTGATTCTGCTGAAAACTGTCTACCATGTTTCCAGAAAAATGCAGAAAAGATTTCCGATTGAGTTTTGTTCGCAGTGAATGAGCTGCAAGGTGATATGGACCGAAAGAGCTGACAGCGCAGAGGAGCCAGAGCACGCGTTGCAGAGTTAGAAGATTCTAGTTCAAGTCTCAGTTCTTCTCTAGTAAAAACTCTTGTTCCTCTTCTAGACAACAGAAACAATAACTATGGTCTACTCAGATGTTTTAAAGTCTGAGAGCTTTGAAGGATATAAAACATCGCAAATATATAATAATCTAGTATAAGTATTATTAGTGATGTAAGAGTGGTTTACTAGGAAAATGTTGACAATGACTTTTATGAAATTACCTTAGGAAATCTATTGGGTAAAGTTCAACAGTAGAATGCAAAAGGCTATAGGACAATGGTTAGAGTAATTAAAAGTGCAGTTCAGTGAAAAAATCATAGGAAACCCTCCAATGATCTTGGAAATTCATAAAGATGATAAGAATCCCACTTGCAATGACTTAATTTTAACACACTATCAAAAAGGCTCTATGTCCAATAAATGCCTTTGACATAATATAGAGAGAAAAATGATTATCTAATATAGTTCTTTGCTATATTCTTCACCTTAACCAAAAACTCTTTTCATTTGAAAACTGTAAGTTTATTTTCTTTTAAGAAAAAAATGAACTTCTATTAGGAGAATTATTCTTTGGACATTTTCAAATGTATCATAAGGTTAATTGCTATGAATAATACAGAAATAAACAAAAAGGCAAGTTATTACATCTGTAAGCCCTATATAACAACATTGTAAGTCATTATGAAACTATTTGCACCTTTAAAAACCCCTTTATGAAAATATTCTTTCCATTTTTGTTTTATAGCCCTTACAAACACAGAGGCACATGTAAGGCACTTTGATAAGAGAAAAAAGTGACTTAGAGAATGGTGTCAATCTGATCACGATTGTAAACAGACATCTTGGTTGTGTTCCTTTTAGGTATACACACAACATACTTTAGAAGGGGGCTCGAAGGATGTGCGCCGGTTGTTGAAGAGACTTTGCAGGGGCAGGAAATGGTGAATTTCACAGTTTGCTTTTGAATGTTAATGTTTTATCTGAATCTCTGAAATGAGTATGAGTATTTACGTATGACTTGTGTTAAAAAACAAAACAAAACACAGCAGGAGCCATTCGTACCCACCCACCCCGGCAGGGCTGCTTCCTGGCGGCAGCTGGACACATGCAGTAGCTGCGAAGGCCGTCTTCCAAAGGCACATTAGTCAGAACACGAACACCGACCACACGTTCTTAAGTATGCATTGATGACTTCATCGAGTGATGTTTGGAATGTATCACGTGTGTTTTGATAGAAGCTACAGCAGGCATGCCTGAGTTTAGGTTCCCCAAATAGCACGCTCTTAGGCGTGGTCCTGTTTGAGGGAGTAATGTGACCAGGGCCGGAGGGATTTATCCTACTGAGCAGTACCCCTGCACGAGAAGTGATGCTCACCTTTTAAAACCTTTTAAAAAGTACTGTCTGACTTGTCTCTTTGAAAAACCCAAAGAAAAAAACATTCAAGTGTTTACTCGGTAAGTCAAGGCCAGCACTCTTTAGAAAGTTGGCTGATCCCCCAACTGCTAATTACCTTACCAATGCTAAGCCACAGCAGAAGGCCTGTCAGCAGATTTTATTTACAGCCTTGAGAAAGAATCCTCTTGCTGTTTTCACTTCACATAAAAGATAAGTTTGCAAAAGAAAACAGTTGGCAGTGCTTCAGACGTTCACTGCCTGGTGGTGTGGATAATGCGGCCCTTTTTCTTGGCCATGGCGGCTTCTAGAATGCTGTACCCTGTAGGTCGACCATTGTCCCCCAACCGAATGTATTAGCTAAACAGACACAATTCATGCAATCACCTGAACTGTTTTAACCTCTTTTCTCACCATAAGTTTAGAATCTGGCTACGAACTGATTTTACACTGAATTCTGTTGGTGAAAGAAGTCATGCTCTTGTAGCTGACGTACAAAATGCCTTTTGCTCAGATTAAAGGTCGGCTGACCTGAATTAAGAATGCAGCCAATGATAGTAATCACTAATATTTATCATATATTTTAATGGGGAGGTCAAGTTATCATCTAGACAACTAATGTGTAGATTTAAATGAGTTTTTTTTTTTTTTTTTTACTATTAGATTCATATAATCCACAATAGCGTCCAAATAAAAATCTGTTTGTGTAAGTGTGCTTACCTAAAACATCTCCTAAATAAAAATGTACCCAGGGAGATAAAGCCTGTAATTTTTTCTTGGTAATAGGAGGAAACAATCAATGTGGCTTTTATCTCTAAATTGTGTCCTTGACCATGTGAACAGCATCCCAGAAATGATACAGGTTCTCAAGCCACTGAAAAGTCTATCAAAATTGTTCAAAGCAACAAGTAAAAAGTCACCTGTGGAAATACTTGTAAAATAAATATGCTAGCTATGGTTTGGACCACCTCTCATAGGTGACACGTTATCTTCCATAACACAGCTGAGCAGTGCAAGCAGGACATGGTCTAAAATTACACACTTTAGAAACGGGCTACACCAACTGCCTATTCACAAAAGAAAACGAGAAGGACACAAATAACATAAAAATGCATTTACTCACTGTGTTAAAGTTTGGAAAGAGTCCAACAGCAGAACTACTGTCCACTGGAAAAGACATAAACGGTTTGATGTCCAGTGAAGGCTGCATCATCAGGGTAGGTGTGCGCACAAGAGCAGGAAGGGTGGTAGTGTGGCATGTACTGCCTGCAAAGAACAAAGAAAAAAAAATTTAGTCTCTTGCTCACATCCATCTTCTTCCCCAACCTATGGTGCAAAAACAAGACTGCTGAGCTGCAACCTGCAAGCAAGAAAGTTACTCTGGAAGTAAGCAAATAGCACAGGAGGAGAAAATACCGTTACAAAGGATCTTCTTGCTCATTGTCTAAGACAGTGACGCAAAATGCTTCCTCACAGCAAGGGCCAAGGTGGCTCAGTCTCTGCTGAGATAGAGAGTGCACTGGTCTGCTGGCAGATGGGGCAGAATGAGGGATCATCCTGCTGTCTAACTATTGTCTCTGACTAGGTAGGAGAAGCAGGGAGAAGCCTTTTGAAGTCAGATGCTCTTTACTTTTTGGTTACTGGATGGCTAGTAGGCATGTTTTATGCAAATCATAGATAATTGTAAGATTTTACAAGGGGACATACAACAATTAGCCAATGAATGCATAAGTAGGTGGAGCGACAAATCCATGTTTCTCTCTCTGACCTTTCCTTCCTATCTCTCTCTAAAATCAATAATTTTTTAAAGTACAAAAACAAACAAAGCTGTCTTTTACTTTGTAGGAAATAGGGAGTTCAGACAGACTGAATGTTAAAGCAGCTATTATGTATGACCTGGGTCGGTACAGGGTACTGGGGGACAGGGAGGAGCTGGGACAGGAACTCAAATTTTTATATTCAACTTTTATTTCTAGTAAGACCTATTATTGTAGCAACCATCCCTTTTAACAATTTTAACAGCTGTCATCTCTGTAGGTGTGCGGCTTAACCCATGTGCGGGAGACGGAAAGTGCTCCTCCCCAGCCGCAAGCGTTCTCCTTTAGCCTGTGGCCTCCGCACACAGCAGACAAGTAACTGCTGGTGCAGAGGTGCTCTGGGAGGCAGGCTCTGGCATGGCTTAAAAAAATAACAGCTTTATTGAGATATAATTCACATACCAGATAATTCAAGCCCTTATAGTGCAGTTTTCAGTGGTTTTTAGCATATTCGCAAAATTGTGCAACCATCACCACAACTTTAGAGCATTTTCACAATCCCTAAAAGAAGCTCCAGGCCCATTGGCAGTCATTCTCCATTTCCTCCTAACACCCCCGGTTCCTGGAAGCCACCGATCTGCTTTCTGTCTCTATAGATTTGTCTCTTCTGGGCATTTGATTTAAATGACATCATACAATATGTGTCTTTTGTGACTGTCTTCTTTCACTTGGCATAATGTTTTCAAAGTTCATCCACGTCTCATGTACCAGATCTTAATTCCTTTCTAAGGCTGACTGATATTCCATTGTAGATGTATCACTTTTTGCTTACTCATTCATCCATTGATGGGCATTTGTATTGTTTCTACTTTTTGGCTTTTATTAATATGCTAGTATGAACATTTTTTCTAAGTCTTTGTATGTAAACATGTTTTTAGCTCTCTTGGGTATGTATCTAAGAGTGGAATTGGTGACTTTTAGGTCATATGGTTTAACCTTTTGAGAACTTCCAGACTGTTTTCCAAAGCCGCTAAACTGTTCTGCATCACCACCAGCGGTGTACGAGGGTTCCGAGTCCTCCTGGCATGCCTATAGGACCACGATGTTCACATGCCTATAGCCCCTTCTGATTTCAGAAGAAGTAAACAGTATGGGAAAATATCCTATATTTATCCTATATTCAGAAGAAGTAAACAGTATGGGAAAATATCCTATATTTCCCATGGAAAATAGTTTTCCATGGGAAAACTATTCAAATATCCACCAATGTTCTTATATAGTGTCCCAGAATAATTAAAATTCCAATTTCAACGATTTTTCTTAATGAACTCTGCATCATATTTCAAATCGTTCCAGAACATTATTGGCAATGGTGTTTAATAGACACTATTTACTGATCATACTTCATTTACATTGATTCTAGAGATAGAAAAAAAGAGAAAGGCATCTGAAGCATTTTTCTGTAATGACAAGCCTTCAGGTCAGTCCCCTCCATCAGAAAATACAGAGTAGAATCAGCAAAAAGAGAATCGGCCAAAACTATAGATCAAACAGTAATGGTTGTTTTTCTGATGTCTAAGTAAGTATGTAAGTATGGCGTTCACATAAGCATCCTCTATTTAATTATACCTATTCTTCTAATTAGGTAATATCACATTCATTGCTAACTTCAGAGCTTGTAGATCCAAGGTGATGTATGATATCAATATGTCAAATGTTGCAGAGGCACTTATTAAAAAATTTATGTTAAAAGCTTTGCTGTAAAATCTTAGCGAAATTGAAAAACCGACTTATTATACTAGACCAACATCCTTTTACAATTTAGAATTAGTATAATTGTTAAAAGTCTAAAGTACAAACATTTTACAGAATTATTCTATTTAAAGCTGCCTCATGAACGAATGTATAATTATTTTGTCATGGTGAATCTCCCAAAGAAAAGAAAATTCTAAGCCAACAATGGCGGCTCTGATAACAACTATGTAATACATGGTCCTCCAAGGCCTGGCAAGAGTCACTTTGTACTAACTAAAATCAAATAGAGTGAAACATGGAACCTGGCAAACAGATTGCTCCATCAACAAAGGTCAGAATGCACAATGATCCCCCTTACCCAATCAAATCTCTATGCTAACAAAGACAAGGCTGGAGAGCTACTAAACTGCCACCACTCATTAGCATAAAAAACTTAGCAGCTGTTTACCATTTCATTAGCATTTTAATGACAGACAATTTGCCATGTTAAACACAGATTGTTTTAAAGTACTTCTGAATAAATATAAACTATGCTTTCATCAATTCCCTCACCTCAACTTTGCTGTTTTCACTTTTAAAACCTGCTTTTTAATATTGCCTCACCAAGTCTGATTGCTTCAAAGGGAATTTTTGCGAATGGTAAATAAATGGGGATAAAGTGCATTTGTTTTTGCATGGGTTAGTTCATGCTTTGATCCCTCTGTCACCTTATTCCAGATTTTGCTGCTGCAGCTACTGCTGGGAAGCACTTCTCTTCACCTCCAGACACTCCAAAGTCATTGGGAAACAGAAGCGGACATTTGGCCAGAATGCATTGCACCCAGTAAGAAAATGCTTATTGTCTCTAAAACTCAAGGACTCACTAAGAGAAAAAGAAATTGAAAATATAATGAGCAAGTATGTCAACATAAAGGGCTGTATAATGTATCCTTTACATCGCTATTCTCATGGAACGGGTTCAACCTTTGTTGTTTAAATCATTAGGCAATATTATATAAGACACCTCCTCTATGTAGTTTTGTTTGAAAGCATAGGCTTATATATCATACTGAATCAAGCCATAACAGGGCTTCACCTTATTTGATAATAAGGTTTTTATATTATTTAATGTGTATGTTTTTCAAACTCCCTGCACGAAACGAAAGACAACACACAAGTGGGCATGCCCTGAAGATCTGACGGCCAGTACTCTGTCCGTGGAAACCACACACGTCCATACAATCTCCCATAAGAATGCAATTAACCCTTTTCCATAAATTTTATTTTGATGGTAAAATCCAAATTGTAGTAATCTATAGCTATGAAACCAACAATATGTGAAAGACAGCTCATCACTATGATCATAAAGAAAACTATTATTTCAGCCAACAGCCTCTGTGATATAGTAAGTGCTTTATTGTATCAATGGATTATGTCAAAATCCATCACAATAAAACCTCATTTGAGGACAAGGTGACACCTGAAGTTACTGCCTTAGTCTTTGACCTCTAGAACTATAATTGTGAAGGCCTATTTAGGTCACAGCTTTGAGGATTTGTAGGGGCTCTTCTTTATGTACCATAACACAAACAAAACATCTCATTCTAGAAAGGACAGTGTGCCCAAATCATAGGAAGTCTGCTTGGAGAAGCATTTATAGACTGAGGTCGAATACACACACACACACACACACAAATATTATGTATATATTCTATACTCTGCAGAAGTAGTTCCTTCTTATACCATTATTATATATGTCTGCCTTAGTGACTACTAGAATAAAAAATCTTAACATATTATAAAAATCTATTAGCAGCAATGTCAGTTGTAGAACTCCCAAATATTCCTTTAATTAACTGAGTGACAGCTCAGATTTGTCACCAAACTCAGTTTTCTTGTTTTGCAGCTTTCCTAGCTCTGCTGCCCCTTACACCACGTGGCATGCCCTCTAACAAGACCAGCACCAAACATCTTCGCCCCTTCATTCACTTCCTTCCTTTCATCAGTCTGCCGTGTGAGGAAAACAAATTCATGAAGAGATCGTCAAGCACGGCCAGGAGGAGGGGGCTGTTGGGTAGGGGATGTAACTGATAAAGGGTTTTGCTTCTGAAAAGGCTACACAATAATAATAATATTTTTACAGTACATACTATGTGCCAGCACTACCCTAAGCACATTACATATGTGTACACATGTATTGCTCTAAACATGTTACATCATTGTATATATGCATACACACGAGTATATATACACTTGTGTATATATATACATACACACATATACTCATTATATGTAGAGTGTTACATCTGTATATGTACATATATACTCACAACAACCCATTTTATAGATGAAAAACTGAAGCACAAAGTGGTTAAGCCCAACTTCATCCAGCTTGCATGTGGAAGAGTCAGGATTCGAACTCAGGCAACTTGACTACTGAATTCTGCTTTTTTAATTAAAATAATTATTTTATCCTCACCTGAAGACATTTTTATTGCCTTTAGAGAGAGAGGAAGGGAGAGACGGAGAGAGAAAGATTGATGTGAAAGAGGAACATTGATTGATTGCCTTCTTACATGTGCCCTGACCAGAGATTGAACCTGTAACCTGGGTATGTGCCCTGACCGGGAATTGAACCCATCACCATTTGGTGTATGGGACTGACACTCCAAATAACTGGCCGCACTGGCCAGGGCTGAATTCTATTCTTGACTACTATGCAATCGTCACCAAATTGCACACCTGAACATACTTCAGTTACATAGACACATTCTCCAGCTGTAGATGGGAACATTTTATCATCAAATTAAGGGAATCAAAATGCATCTCTTTTGAAGCTGGGAATTAGTTGAAATTTTCCATAGTATCAGATACTAAAATAACTAAATTATACAAACTTTTTAATGCTCTATAAGGCATGTTTCTAGAACATACTTATCTAAAAATAACCTCCCTCAAATAATAGTACTATTTAATTCAGCACAGTGCTGACAGCTACAGGGATAGCAAATTAAGTCAGAGAGAATTTATTCCACTTACTAAGAGACGATAAGAAAATAACAACTACTATTTAATGAGGTGTGACTCCATGCCAGGTGCTGGTGCTGTGCTAAGTGATTTGTGTCCTTTATTTTATTCAATTACAATATCTATGAGGTTTATTATTACCCCCATTTTATAGATGAGGAAGGTGAAGCTTTAGAGAGATTAGGATCACACAGCATGTGGGAGGACCTGTTTTCAAACGCGTGGTCATCTTACTGTAAATCCACAGTATCATTTCGTGAAGTGGGCTATATTTGTAAAGTTACCTGAAGAAGATTCTGTCATCAAATACATAGAAAATGCTGTCTTCAACACAGTTTAAAACACTTCTTTTTTGCAAGACATCTTTGAGCTTTCAGTACACTAATAGAAACTGGGGATGTCTAGGCAGATACAAAATCTAACCTCAATTTCTTGAGCAGGAACCTTTTTATTTCCACAGAGCTTCTGGGACAACATGAGGCTATGGCACATCCTTCAGGCAACACTGTTTTGCACCTGTTAAAAGCACCAATTCAGGAAAAAGCTGATGACATCCATATTTACCACTTTCTTGTGTGACACAAGACAGTGACTTTTCCTATACCTCCATTTTCTTTTCTAAAAATTGGGGCACATATGAGTATCTACATCACAGAATTGGTTGGAGAACCAGCTAGGATTTTTCTATGAAAGTGCTTAACCTTGTGTCCGACACAGCAAGTGTTCAATAGGCTGCAGTTACTGTAGTTAAGAAGTACTCCTACTCCTTTTGCACTACGCTGTATCTCCAGAGAGCATAAATAGTTAAATCCATTAATACTTATAAAAGGCAGGATATGTCAGGGTCTTACATTATTAACAAAATGTCAAGGAGGTTCAAGAGAGAAAGAAATTACATCTGGTTAGGATTTGGGTTCATAAATGTTTCTGTAGATGAGTTATCTCTTAAGTGTTGAGGAATGGTTAGTATTTTGAGAGGTGAATAAAGGAAAAATGATTGAGGAAACTGCATAAACAAAAAGGCATAAAGAAATGGAATGCATTAAATTTAAAATTTTTTTAAAGGCACTTAAAGTATTCTTAGTAGTTTTGGATTAGAAGGTGAAACAATAAAGAGAAAAATAGAACATCTGTGTGACCTTGGAGTAAACAAAAATTTCCTTTTAAAAAAGTATTTATTTATTTTTAGAGAGAGGGGAAGAGAAGAAGAAAGAGAGGGAGACAAACATCAATGTGTGGTTGCCTCTCGTGTATCCCCAACTGAGGGCCTGCAACCCAGGCACGTGCCCTGACTGGGAATCCAACTGCAACCCTTTGGTCTGTAGGCTGGCACTCAACCCACTGAGCCATACCAGCCAGGGCTAAACAAAAATTTCTTAAATAGAAAACAAAAGGTGCTAATAAAAAATTAGTAAACATATTTTATTGTTAAGAATAAGAATATAAGAATAAAATACTATCAAGGTAATAGAAAGGCCATCCACAGAATGGAAGATATTCATTACAGCCCTGGCTGGTGTAGCTTAGTGGACTGGGCACCAGACTGTGGATGGAGAGGTCACCTGTTTGATTCCCAGTCAGGGTACAAGCCTGGGTTGTGGGCCAGGTCCCCAGTGGCAGGCACATGAAAGGCAACCATGCATTGATGTTTCTCTCCCTCTCTTTCTCCCTTCCTTCCCCTCTCCCCCAAAACAAATAAATAAATAATCTTTAACATTCATTATACATATACAAAGGACTTGAATCTAGAATAAAGAACTCCAGCAAATCAATAAGAAAAAGATAATATTTTAAGAAAATTAGGCAAAAGACCTGAATGAATATTTCCCCAAAATAGATACTATTATGGCTTTTAAACATATAAAAACATGTTTAACTTCATTAGTCATTAGGAATATGCAAATTAATGAGATATCATTATATACCAAAAGAATGACTAAAATGAAGAATGACAGATTATCAAATGCTGACAAGAACTCTTATCTGAAGTATAAATTATTACAACTTAAAAAAACTATTTAGCAATGTCTACTAAAACAGAATATATACATAACCTACGAATCAGCAATTTCACTTCTAAGTACAAACCTAATATAAGTGATATGTACTAGAATGTTCATAGCAATACTATATATAATAGCCCAAAACTGGAAATTAGTCAATTAACCCATGAACAATAGAAAAAAATATTTTTGTTATCTTCACCCAATAAGACATTCACATGATGGAATACAGCAATGTGAAAAATGAGATACAGGGTGTGGCAAAAGTAGGCTAACAGTTTTCCATATGGAAAATACAATTCTCAATAAATAATAACACAAGAATACACTCTTTTGTGTACTCACAACTGTAAACCTACTTTTGCCCCACCCTGTATAAGTACATGAGATGACAAATAGACCTTGCAAATATAATGCTGGGAAAAGGGAATAAAATGAAGGAGCATATCAACATTCTATGTGATACCTCTTATAGAAAGTAGAAAATCAGGCAAAAATGAATCTATGCTGTAAGGAGCATGTCCGTCCTTGCAGGGAGGGTGAGAGGGGGTCGGTATGGAGTGACCAGAAGGGAGCACGTGAGGGGCTTCTACGGCACTGCAGATGGCCTTGTACTGGATCTTAGTGCCAGCTGCACAGGATCTTAGTGCCAGCTGCACAGGTATGCATGTTTGTGCACATTCATGCAACTGTACACTTAGGGTACACTTCTGTGTATGCTACAACCTAATGGAAATTTCTAAAAAGTAATGTATTCAGTGCTGTTAATTTTAGTAAACAATTTGGACAAACACAGCAAAATTCCTCAATAAAAATAACACCTTCAAATACTGTCAAGTTTGTACATTTTTAGGATGAATATGTTTTCTGAGTTCTTTTTCCACAGCCAGCTTGATTTTAGTCAAAATGATTTGTGAGAAAATAAAAGTTCTCTTTAATGCTGATGCTTCCTTGCTGAATTTCAGAAGTTGACAGAGGAGACTGATACAGAACTCAGTGATGCCAAAGAGAAAAATACGTGTCTAGAACTCTGAATCCATAACGTCTTGACAATGGGAAGTTCTGTGCCTGAATCTTTCTTAGGGCAGGTCAGGATTCCCTCCAAAGAGCTCTAACAGCAGCAACCTGGCAGACTGCTGCATTTAAAAATAAATTCCTTGTGAGTACCACACTCAAGTGTGTAAGCAAAAAGGAAGTGCTACATCAAAAAAACAGCAGTGAAAGCACATCATGATAGATTTTAAGCCACCATGTCCTTTGGGTTTAGTAGTATGCCAGCTTTTACCCAAAATGAACCTTTCTCTAAGATGCAATGGAGAGCTTTACAGTAGATGCTGGCAGTAGAAAGCATACAGCCAAGTGGTGATTCATCTATATCCAGATATCTTGCCCATGCACTGAGTTTCTTATATTTAAATCTGGGGGGGAAATGAGTAAGATTTATTTACCATATAGTATCGAATTGGTTAAACATGTGACAGACTTCATCAGTTGCAATCATTTTTTAAACGTACACTGAAAAATCTGAGAATTTCAGAATTTAAGTAAAGAAGATAGTTGGTTTTCAAAAAAAGGTCTTGGGATCCAATTGTCTTCTTTTAAAGTGAATTTAAAATGTTTTGCTTTGTTACAGTTTTTTTACATGTAACCCGATAGTATTAAGCATGATCAGGCAAGAAAATCAAGGAAGGGAAAACGAGGTTCTGATGAATGCTCTGTCAAGTTTTTTGAAACTGTTTTTAATACACCTGACTTATCAAAAGGGAATGTCATGTGCTTAGTTCCTAAACGACTAAGCCTTTAAAGAAGCCAAAATTATCTCCAGACGGGGATTTACTAAAATTGTCTGAGGTCGAGAGTGGACTGGGAGGTCACAGCAGCTTGATGACATTTTCTGGCAGAAAGACCAAGGGAGACGGTCCTGAGCTGCATTTGCCCAGTGACTCTGGCCTGCGCACCAAGACTTTTCTCTGAGATCTGACGCCTCTTTCTGTCACAAACAGAGGAGCTATTTGCTCTCCCTTTACAGCACGTTAGGGACCTGATGGACGGCAGCATGGAAGTAGGACTTTTCTTAGAAATCTTCCTAAAAATACAGACTTTCTTAGGAAAACAACAACTATTTTTCTCAAACCACTGATATTTCTAGAGGAACTACATTTCATAAAATGCTAGAGGTAAACATTATTTAGGAATCTACACTTCATTTTATATGAGAAGAATGTGATTGGGAGAACTGGATCCTGTATGGTATCTGTCTGATGGTGGAATCAGACAAGAACTTGCTCAGGGACACGGTTGAAATATTTAGGTCTGTATGATCACAGATGTGCAAGAATCATGTATTATCATTACGTTAAAAAATCTAAGTAGACTGGTATTTGGTCTGTTTTCTATTTATATATTTTTAAATTTTTTTAAAATATATTTTATTGATTATGCTATTACAGTTGTCCCATTTTTCACCCATCATTCCCCTCCACCTTGAACACCCCCTCCCACCCACATTCCCCCCTTTAGTTCATGTCCATGTGTCATAAGTTCTTTAGCTTCTACATTTCCCACACTATTCTTGCCCTCCCCCTGTCTATTTTCTACCCACTATCTATGCTACTCATTCTCTGTACCTTTTCCCCCTCTCTCCTCCTCCCACACCCCTATTGCTAACCCTCCATATGATCTCCATTTCTGTGGTTCTGTTCCTGTTGTAGCTGTTTGCTTAGTTTGCTTTTATTTTAGGTGCAGTTCTTAATAGCTGTGAGTTTTATTTAATTTTTATTTTCAAAAGTAGATTTTATTGATCATGCTATTACAGTTGTCCCAATAGTTTTCCCCTGGGCCCCCCTCTTCCTGATACCCTGCTTAGCTTCAGAGTAATCCAATTACACTTCTTATTCCTCTACCTTCTTCCCCATTCTCCCCTTCCCTCTGCCCACTACTAACCCTCCATGTGATCTCCATTTCTGTGATTCTGTTCCTGTTCTGGTTGTTTGCTTAGTTTGTTTTTGTTTTTTAGATTCAGTTGTTGATAGTTGTGAGTCTGTTGTCATTTTAATATTCATGGTTTTGATTCTCTTTTTTTAAATAAGACCCTTTAACATTTCATATAATAAGGGCTTGGTGATGATGAACTACTTAAGCTTTATCTTGTCTGGGAAGCACTTTATCTGCCCTTCCATCTAAATGATAGCTTTGCTGGATAGAGTAATCTAGGTTGTAAGTCTGTCCTTGCCTTTCATGACTTTGAATACTTCTTGCAAGTCCCTTCTTGCCTGCAAAGTTTCCTTTGAGAAACCAGCTGACAGTCTTATGAGAACTCCTTTGTAGGTAATGCTCTTCTTTTCTCTTGCTACTTTAAGATTCTTTCTTCATATTTAGTCTTTGGCATTTTAATTATGATGTGTCTTTGTGTGGTCCTCTTTGGGTACAACTTGTTTGAGAGTCCCTGTGCTTCCTAGACATGTATGTTTATTTTCTTGACCAAATTAGGGAAATTCTCTTTCACTATTTTTTCAAATAAGTTTTCAATTTCTTGCTCTTCCTCTTCTCCTTCTGGCACCTCTATGATTCGGATGTTGATAAGTTTGGAGATGTCCCAGAGTCTTCTTATACTAACCTCATTTTTTTGTTTTTTGTTTTTTTTTAAGTTCTTGTTTCTTCTTGCAGTTCTGGTTTAATGCTTATTTCTTCCTTATGTTTCAAATCATTGATTTGAATCCTGGCTTCTTTCCCTCCACTGATGATTCCTGTAGATTTTTCTTTATTTCACTTAGTGTAGCCTTCATTTCTTCTCTTATGTTTTTGCTGTACTAACTGAGTGCTTTGAGCATCCTGATCACCAGTGTTTTGAACGCTGCATCTGATAGGTTGGTTGTCTCTGTTTTGTTTATTTCTTTTTCTGGGGTTTTGTTCTTTTCTTTCATTTGGGCCATATTCCTTTGTCTCTTCAATTTGGCAGCCTCCCTGTGTTTGTTTCTGTGAATTAGGTAGAGCTGCTTTGACTCCATGTCTTGGCACACCTGTTACATTGTAAGGGATGGAGCCTTAGGTATTCGCCAGGGTGGGTCAATGTGCTTTGCTGCTTTGTGATGCTATATGTGGGGGAGAGGTCAGGCAGGACCAATATGATTGTTTGGCTCTCTCTTGTGCTGTTTCCAGTCTCTTCTCCCACTTCCTGTACATGATTGGCGGCCTTCTAGCTGCTGCCCTGGTGCTGAATCCCAGAGTGGGTGGGCTTGCACATATTCTAGGACCATGTGGTACTTTAAATAGACTCTCCTGAGAGATGGGCAGAGTCTTCCACCACCCCAACACCCACTGGTTTTTACAGCCAGAATTTATGAGGCTTTATTTCCCTGGGCTGGAACCCTGGGCTGCGTGGTCTGGCCTGGGGCTGGGATTGCTCACTCCCCAAGTATTTCTCCTAGTTTTTATCTGCTACACATGAATGTGGGACTGCCTGTTCCACCAGCTGCCACCTTGCTGCTGCCACGCTGAGTCCCATCTGCCCCTACTCCCCATCTCCACCCCTCCTACTGGTCTGGATGAATATTTCTTCCTTAAATCTTTGGTTGTCAGACTTCCATACAGTTCAATTTTCTGACAGTTCTGTGTGTTTTTTGTTTTGAGGTTCATTGTGATCCTTCTTATGGTTGTGCAAGGAGGCGAAGTGTGTCTACCTGTGCCTTTATCTTGGCCAGAAGTATCTATTTATATTTTGACTGAAATTTAGAAGTATTCATTTTCAAACAAGATTTTCATTTTAATGTTTTACTAAAGTGACTGATGGAAGAAAGAAATTAAAAAGAGAAAAGCCCGGTCAAGAGTCAACATTTTTTTCCTTTTCAAAGACTGCCTTAAGATTGATTGCAACACCTCATTTAAAATAATTCTTCTAATATTCCCAATGGGAAAAAAGAGAACAGCAAACCCATTAAAACTCTGCCTTTAGCTGTACTGTGTGGATCAATATCACTAATTCAAACAGCCTCATAGTACGAGGCACTTTCTGTTGGCGGTTTTTATACTGAAGTACTATCAAAACTGCCAGCAAAGTGCTATCTTCAAAGACACGTTTTTGGGTTTTTTTTTTCAAGCAATGGCAACTGACCTTCCACTGGAGCAGATCAGAGGAGCAGGGCCTGGGAGGCCTCTGGCTGTCTTTAGACCTCCTCTGCAGCTCACAGAAAGGGCTGGGCTGTCAGGGCTGCATTCAGCCAGCCACTCAGGAGGTCAGTGTACCCAGCTGTTGCTATAAATTCTAGGTCCAGGACATAAAACGTTTTGCCTCCTAGTTTCAGAGAATTTCCGTTCTTGCATTCAGAT
This sequence comes from Glossophaga mutica, assembly GCA_039655065.1. NCBI lineage: Eukaryota > Metazoa > Chordata > Mammalia > Chiroptera > Phyllostomidae > Glossophaga > Glossophaga mutica. Next base: position 45,440,040 of record CM077306.1, on the reverse strand, counting down.
TTGCATTTAAGAACCAAAAGGGGGTGGGGAGGGGAAGGGAACAGCAGGTTACTTAATGGTCCTTTTAAAAATATATCCCCCCGCCCTGAAGTTTGCTCACTTTAAAGAAACACACTTAATATTTGTTCTGCCAGTGCTCTCTACTCATGCCTTTGTAGGGAAGAGAGATTTCCCTAGTTTAAACAGTAACCAAACACCTCAAAGCTATTCAAAAGCTGTGGCCCATGTTTAAAAAAGTAAAAGTAATAGGTTTCTAGATAGAAAGCACAATTAGGGAATAAATAGAAATGGTAAAAATTGTGTTGTAACTGTTTCTCTTTTTGTATGTAGATACCATAGCTACTACAATTATAATGCACTATAGAGTATTCCAGAAAAATTCTAATGGAGTACTACAATCACAGTGACTATCATAGATGAGGCCAGTCTTGGTCCTTATCAGCCAAGAAACCATTTCACAGTGTGGGGAGCGGGGGGAAGAAACCATTTCATTCAGGGGCAGGGCTGCCAGGCCAGCGGCATGAAAGCCATCAGTGCATCCTGTGGAATCCTAGTATGACGTGACTAATGTAAACCACGCCAGGGATGGGTGGTTAAGCAGAGATTGTGAGTAGTGGGGAAATAGTGGGGTTAGGATGGGGAGAAAGGAAGGGGAGATTTGGGGAGGGAAGGGAAAGTGATGAGTTTGGCTCAATTTTGCAGCATGGACTAGAATCAGCACCAATTCCTTATTTGGAATTTCCTATCTCATTCCTAAAATAATTTCCTTCCCTTTTATCTTGTGAGTGTGTGACGGAAATTTGTATGGAATGAAGGTGCAGAGCAGAAACTAGACGAGCGGAACAATCTATTTAAGCAGGACATTTAACTCCTCCAAACAAAGGACCTGGGCAACTGGGAGACTACGTGGTATCAGGCTTATCCTGAGAAACACAAGTGTCCTGTGACCAAGAGGATGCTTGCACTCCAAAGGGTCTCTAGTGGGTATTGAACAGAATGGCCGGTCCCTGGCCTGCCTTCTTGGAATTCTACCATTGTCCTGACATCTTAGAAATCCATGCTCCTTGCCTCAGTCATGCAAGCAACTTCTGGGGCACTAGTGACATGTAAACAGCCCCAGATAAAGCCCTCTGATGAATGCTCAAGGGTTTCTGCATTGGAAGTGATTCATCATAAATGACTGCCCCGTCCCTGTGTGTCATCTTTACTCTTCAACCACCATACTGACTTTGTAGCAGTTTTTCTTCTGTGGAATTTCTTTTTGGCTTCCCAAATTATTCTTCACTTGCCCAATCCCAATGATCTTCAAAAGTCAAAGACAGTGAAATTTAAATATGGAGCCACATGGAAAATAGAGCATGTAATCACAGTATTCATCACTTTCATTTTCAAAGATTTGCTTTGTAAAGCAACAAAGGAATGGAAATATTTTCCTTTAGATGAACATTTATTTTGACTCTTGCTCTCTTCTGCACTTCAACAGCCTTTTAAGCTCCATTTGTTTTAAAGGACACAAATGGAAAGTAAACAGTTCATAAAAAAGAACTTGGTGCTCAATGTATTTAATTTGACAAGCATGTTTCCACTTAAAAGAAAATGCAAAAAAGAACACAATTAGGAAATAGACTTCCAGGAAGTCCAGGAAGCTCAGAGTCCCAAAGAAGTTGGACTCAAGGAGGGACACACCAAGGCACATCATAATTCCATTAGCCAAGATGAAAATGAAGGAGAGAATTCTAGAAGCAGCAAGGGATAAGGGGACAGTCACCTACAAAGGAGTTCTCATCAGACTGTCAGCTGATTTCTCAAAAGAGACCTTCCAGGCAAGAAGCGGCTGGAAAGAAGTATTTGAAGTCTTGAAAGGCAAGGATCTACATCCAAAATTGCTCTATTCAGCAAAGCTGTCATTTAGAATGGAAGGGCAGATAAAGTGCTTCTCAGACAAGGTCAAGTTCAAGGAGTTCATCATCACCAAGCCCTTATTATATGAAATGTTAAAGGGACTTATCTAAGAAAAAGAAGATCAAAAATAGGACAGTGAAAAGACAGCAAACTCACAGCTATTAAGAACCACACCTAAAACAAAAGCAAACTAAGCCAACAGCTAGAACAGGAACAGAACCACAGAAATGGAGATCACATGGAGGGTTAGCAACAGGGGAGTGGGAGGAGGAGATGGGGGAAAAGGTACAGAGAATAAGTAGCATAGACAATGGGTAGAAAATAGACAGGGGGAGGGCAAGAATAGTGTGGGAAATGTAGAAGTTAAAGAACTTATGACACATGGACATGAACTAAAGGAGGGGAATGTGGGTGGGAGAGGGTGTGCAGGGTGGAGGGGAATGAAGGGGGGGAAGTGGGACAACTGTAATAACATAATCAATAAAATATATTTTACAAAAAGAATACACCACATCATAAAAAAAGAATACAAAGTTGTGAAATTGTACAATCTCTATTTCCAAACTTTGATCAACTTGTGCCTTTTTTCTCTGACACTCCCTTTCTCTGTCTCTGTCCTGTACCCGTCTCCCTAGTCTCCCTTGCCATTTCTATTTATCTTCTATTTGTCTTCTCTGCCTCTCGCATCTCTCTTGCCCCTCTCACGTCTGTGGCTATTCTCCGTCTCTGTCTCATTTTATCTCTTGATGTGTATATGCCTGCCTATCTGTTTCATCTCTTTGTCTCAATCTCTGTCTCTCTCACCATAATACTGCCAGCAAACTAGAAAACACTATAAATTTGTTGTTTGCTTTGCAGCTGTTATATTAATTTCATTTTCAGTATTTGCTCCTATAGATTAAAAAATGAATGACAAGATTTTGCTAATATCAGAACAAGTTTGTCCCTTTGACAAGATAAACGTTAAATTAAGGCCATATCTCCAGTAATGTTTCAAGTAGTCACATCAGTTTGAATAACTAAGGATTGCTTTGTATGTGTTCACATTATAGTATCTGTCACATGCATGACAGAATGTGACAGGTTAAAAACCTAAATCCACCACAGAATTCAATGGTATAGTTTTATAAAAATTCATCACCACTATATAAATGCTGTAACTTTTCATTGGGGAGCACAAGGCGCTTTTCCATGTATGAAGTACATTTCTAATGTGTTACATGGTTTACGATCATCCCATGATAAAGAAAGTGATGCTCAAGATACATAATTCAGAAAGTTTTTGATAAAGAAAGTGATGCTCAAGGATACATAATTCTATGACTAAGCAAATACACAAAAATCTCACTGTCTTAACTACACTGAGCAACAGTGTCTGCTAAGAGGTCCCACGTCATAGAGTCGTCTCTAGGACCTTGCGTGGGCTTTATTCTTCACTTTTTTTGCCAGAGTATACTGAGCCCTCTCTGTTTAGCCTTCTAATCCACCAATGAGGGAGACTAAAATAAGTTGATGCTCTTTCGATATTTTTCAAACCTTCCGAAATCCCACTGGGGACTCAGATAAAAACATCTTCCTTGTGCCAAGAGTTTCTAAGTTCTTTCCTAACTAATATTTATTCATGTTTAAAGAAATAGCAAAATGGAAAGAAAAAACATTTTAGATAGGGAGAATATAAAAGTAGAAATGAGAATTTCACCAATACCTATTGTATACACACAAAATACATGTCTCCGCAGGACAGACAATACTCCCTCTTGACGAGCTAAACTTACCTGGTTTCCAGAGAGATTTCTAAGCCCAAGGGACTAAATACACATGAAGCCATTGAGTTTTGACTTGAACTCGATTGAAGGTTAAAAACTTGAAACATGCCTATCACAAAAATCATATCACAGGAGTGCAAATAACATGCGTCACTCAAATTTATTACAGGCTACCAGCCACTGTCACTCTGAATGTGCATTCTTGAACAAGCACACTCATCACTTTAAATATACTTCCTGAAGAGAGGAGAAAAGGGAGAGAGGGTTCTAACACACTTGGATTAAACGTGAATCACATTTTTACCTAGTAGTTATTCTGAGACAGGTTTCATAAGAAAAAGAAACCATAGTTCATAAAGATAAAGGAAATGTGGGCAATCAGTCACATCTTCATTACATTTAGCCAAGTGAAGCAACATTACAATTTGAACAAAAACAAGTTTGGAAAAGCAAGATCATAATCAGGCAAGTTTGGAAAACCAAAGATCATAATTCAGAATTTGTGAAATTAGCAAATTCTGTTTGTTCTAAGTCTGATATTTTTTCCTTCTCCTGAAATTGGCATTAATTGTTTTACATTTTGGTCACATACTTCATGAAAAACTTCCCTGAGGTGTAAATGCTGATCAGCCTGCACCGCTTACCTTTGTTAAAACTATGGTCCACCGTCACTTCTGCATTGAGTACTTTATGAGGTATTGCATTGAGAGATAAATAATTCCATGGTTTCAACCTGGCGCTCCTGTGAAATGCGGTGCTAGGAAACAGGCGACAGGCAGTGCATCTGAACAAATCACAGGTCCTCTAATTGCAGCTTAGCTCTAATTACTATTGAGGATAGTGTTTGCAACTTGATTCCAGGGAGAGGGCAGACTACCTTCTGACGACACTGAACCAAATATATCCTAAAAGACTGACAAGTTACTTTCTTTCATGTAATTTTTCTGATTGGATCCCAGAAACTACCACTTTAACACAGTAGGAATGAAACCAAATAATGGGACATCCGCTTCTCCTTCCCAGAAAAGACATGCAAGTCTCTTAAAATATTTACATATTTTAACAACTTGGAACTTTTGGTATCTTTCTTTTCTAGGTGGGCAACTATATCTTTATTTTAATATTGCTCTTTATTTAAAAACAATCTTCTCAAAATATGAACTTTATTTATATTGTTAGTCCAGAATAATTTATTTGCATTCTGTTAGGCATGAAGAATTTGTTTCTTTTCCGTGTATTTTTAGATCTCTAAATAAAGATTCATAGCATATAATTTATGAAAAACTAAAGCTGATAATTTGATGTTTATAACATTAATGGGGATGTTTCTGCATTTCAATTCAAAAACCTAATTTCGGTTACATGGGAAATAATCATGGTGAAATTAGCAGCTGCGCAGGCTTGCAACTAAATGATACATCATTTACTCATGTATCTAACTAATTTCACTCTGTCTAGTGGCATCTGACCATGTGATCAGAATAAGGCTTCTGATGTAACCCATGTTACAAGTGTGGCTATGACTGACTGGTTGTTTTGCTTACGGTAAGCTTACTGTCATTGATACTGATGAGTTAGCTTAATGGGCATCTGACCACATGAAAAAAAACCAACAACCTTGAAATGACTGGTGTTTGCAAATGTCAGGAAGGATTTTACACCTTTGGTTGTGCAACTTAGCACTTTTGCCAACCACAGCCAACATGTTAGTGACGTACAGAACAAATTACACCCACTCAAAGTCAATGATTTGGTATATCTGCTTATGCCAGATCTGCACGGTAACTGGCAGGGACAGGTAAACCTAAGGGAATAATTAGATGCAACAATCAAAATGGTAATTATAAAACTAGCTCTTAGTAAAGGTGCATATCTGCAGGCCCAGTGACCTCAGTTGTTACAACAAAATAGCATTCTAAATAGGGCATATTATGCTAGCTGTATACTTAAATTTCCCCCAAATAACAATTGTGCACTTCTTGTTCACATAACATTTATTTAGTTCTTTATAATTGACATTCTAGTCAGTGCTGTGGTTATGAATTTTTATTTTATTTTAAAAAATCTGTACCAAGACGGACCTCTCCTAAGAAACTCTTTGTTCAGTATGGATTATATTGATGCTTCTTTCAATGTACTTTTCTTTCATGGAGCCAGGCAAAATATGTCCCCCCTTTTTTGCCTGCCCTTAAATCATGCCTGATTCGTGAATTATTTTTCTAAAACGTTTCCAAGTCTGGCACAGCAGTCTATACTCAAACCCCTGAACCCTTCATTTATAACTTTCACAGATGCTAAGCTTAGTTCAGTAGTGTACAAAGTGTGGTCCCCAGACCAGCAGCATCAGCATCAGCATCAGCATCATCTGAGAACTTGTTAGCAAAGCAAATTCCCAGGCTCCATCCCAAACCTGTGGAGTCACAAACTTGGGGCGGGGGTAGGACTCAGTAATCTATGTTTTAACCAGCTCTCTAGGTGATTTGAAGCACACTTGAGAACCACTTGTCTATGGCCATTTATGTACTAAGAGCAGTAAGTAAATGGGATAAGGAACATTTAAGCCTCTATGGGGGGAACTATCGGAGAGATAAAGGCTTAGCAGAGAAGTGGCATTTAAGTGGTCTGCTAAAGGACAGAAACAGTCTGGATGAATCTGAAAGATGCACCAGGCATCCTTCACCCATCAAACCTATCACCTGTGCCCTTGAGTTAATACAGGCCCAGCGATTCCAAGCTTTTATTCCATCTGTCATCATCTTTCTTCAGTCATTTCATTTTTTAGGACAACAAAGAAGAGTTGTCCCGTTCCTGTTGGCCTCTTTGTCTACCAACAACTTTTCCCCCCTTAACTTTTCATTCCTTTTAGAGTAACCTACACTTTCTTTATTATTGTTTACTATTACTTCATGTCATAAATCCAGTGATCAGGCTTCTGATTTTTCCAGCCTAATAAAATTATTGTTTCGAAGTTCTTTATCAGTCCTCCTTGACCTTAAAACCATTGGTAGAACCTGATCCCATATCTAACTGCCCTCTTCTCCAAGCTTAACTTCTGTTTCTTCTTCCTTTCTTTTTTAATCTTTATTACATTTTTTCCATTACCATGTAGTCTCCTTACCCTCCTCCCCCAAGCAGGGATCTCACTGTTGTCCATGTCCAAGCTTGACTTTTGTATTTCCAGCCATCTGCTGCACTTCTCCCATAGGCAATGCACTGGCACCTGAACTTCAGCTTGTACAAAATTAAACTAGCCACCCCAGTGCCCCTACCCCAAGGGACATTCCTCCTCTGTGGTCCTTGTTTTGCTGCCTGGAGCCACGAATCTTCCAGTTCCACAGACTCTAAAACCTGAAGCTGCATCTGACTTCTTCCTCGTCTTTGTCCCTGAATCAAGTTGGTTTTGTTCATGACACCTTTCACCTCCTTCCCCTTTTCATACCCATTACTATTACCTTCAGTTAGGTCTTCATGAGCTACTCACTAGCATAATCCTTTAATCACTGTATCCCCCCCCCCCCCGGCCCCCGTAGCCAAATAAATTCTTAAGAAAAACAGCTTGAATCAATCATTTTCCTACTCGAATGTCTCCGGTAGCTCCCCTTAGTGACTTATGGACTCTGAAATCCAATACACTTGTTCCAATCTCCATTCTGCTACTTAGAAGCTGGACAACATTAAGTGAATTAATTGACTTCTCAAGCCCCAGTTTTCTCAGCCGACGAGTAGGAATAAAATGGCCATCTAATGAGGAGACCTGAAAGAACTAACACATGTAAATTCTAACTAAAGTGCATAGAACATTGAAGGATTCAGTGAATAATAAGCATTACTATTACCATCACCAAAGCCATGCCACATAATACACTTCCAGCACCTCAGTTCAGTATCTATCGCCATCTTCAAACTTAACCGAGAACCATTTTCTCACTCACGCTTTCTAACATATGTTAAACTGAATTATTCCTCAAGGGCGAGGGCCAAACCTTAGTTTTCTTTCTGTCTTTGGCTCTTAGGCAGTGTCTTATGGAACTGTCCACTGCACGAAGCTCTGCTTGGTTCTTGCACACACATTTTTCTTAGTTCTATCATTTTGTTCATGCTTCCCAGGATGACCTTCCCTTACTGTCCCCTTTCAAATTTTCTCCATGTTCAGGTGGTGTAGTAAATGTCATCTCTTCCAGGCAGTCTTCCCATTTCCATCAGAAGGAAGTATCTTGCTCTCCTGTGAACCCACAATATCTCTCATTTACACCTCTCTTACAGTACTTAAGACATTTTACTGTGCATGTATCTCCCTGCACCACGCCCTCCCCGCCCCGCCCTACCCCCCCCCCCCCCCCCCCGCCCAAGGAGCTCTAAGCTCTTCTGGGTTAGAGACCAGACTTGATTTACTGCTGTTTGCCTAGCACTTTGCCCAGAGAAAACACTCAGTGGACACATGCTGAGTGATGAATGAGGTAAAGGGAATAACATGTACACTCTTATGATAAAAGCTGTTCTGCTGCACACTACCTGATTAAAGGTTTCCTCTCCCATTGATAATCATGATGGTCTTTAAGGAGTAAATGGTTTATGAGAATTAAAGAAACAATCCATTTACAATATAAGAACCCTGTATATTGTAAATGGGGTATGTGCCTAACCTTGAGTTAAAAGTTAGTATTCTGGAACTTAATAGCATTTTCCATGAAAACAAAATCATAAATGGTCATTGGATTACTGGGATAGTTCTCAAAAGCTTAATTACCCCACAGGAGAGGTGTATTAGATATAACATTACACTAGCAATAGCACCTAAATGACATTATATGGGGTCTTAAACAGGGGTCAATATCCTCCAAATGTTTGTGAAGATGTCCAGTGTTTCTTGAAGAACAAGTGTCCATCAGTAGATGAGTGGATTAAAAAAAGCTACATTTACACAATGGAATACTATACTACTTGCAGGTAAAAAAGAAGAAAATCGTACCTTTGTAACAACATGAATGGACCTGGAGAACATCGTGCTAAGTGAAATAAGCCAGTCAGAGAAAGATAAATACCATATGATTTCACTCATATGTGGAATCTAACAAACAAAACGAGCAAACAAGCTAAACAGAGACAAACACACAGACAAGAGAGCAGGCTGACGGTTATCGAGGTCAGAGGGGAAGAAGCGCTGGGTGGAGGGGGGAAGGGAATCATTGAGCAAAAAGCCCCCAAAAACTCATGGACACAAACGAAAGAGTGGTGCTTGCTGGGGGGGAGTGGGAGGGGGGAGGAGGAGGGTATGGGGGGATAAATGGTGAGGGACAGAGACTTGATCTGGGGGGATGAACGCACAATACAGTGCACAGATGATGTGCTGTGGAATCGTGCAACTGAAATCTGTATGATTTTGTTAACAGTGTCACCCCAATAAATTCAATAAAAAGGAAAAAACAGAAAAACAAAAACCATGAATTTTGTATTCTTCTTTGTATTTTAAGATATACTCAGAAAACCATAACCAGAAGCCAATTTTCTTGTGTACTCCGATGATTACTTTCCATCCGGGTGAACGTGATCTGGTTAAAGAATCAATTTATAATTGCCAATTATAAGTTGTAAATCTGGAAAATAAGAGCCCTCTATGAAGTTGTCCATATTTAAAATATTTAGAAATCAGAACTTTTCTTTTTACTTACGATTCTAAATTTCAGCTCCTTTGTCTCCACATCCCCTGACAAATACATAATGACCTGTTAATAAACTTTTAATTACATTCATTAGGAAAGCCTGTTACTTTAAAGTAACTCTTGAGTGAGTAAATAATTCTTTTTTAATGGAAAAATGATTGCCTTTCCAATAATCTAAATTGCAATGTTACGTTTTCACAAATTTACTTATTTAAAGCAGGCAAGTCTATAAACAAGAAGTTGTCTATGAAAAAGACACAGACAACAAATATGTCTTTTACATAGACATATTTCCAACTGCTCCTCTTGCTCCCCCAGCACTGAGCTCAACCTTATGGTAAACTGAACACCGGGGCCCCTGGTCCTTAAGAAGGTAACTGTGTATTTGGAAAACAAAAATAATACATCTGAAACAATTAGAGACTACTACTAAGACATAAAATTTAGTGTAAATGGTAGGCACAAACAGAGAAGTAGTATGGGAAGAATATTACCTCCACAGTGGCAGGACCTCTGCTCACTAATGTACCCTAAGCACCTAGAACCGGGCCTTGCACATACCATGGACTCAACACACAACTGCTGCACCCAAAGGAGAGGCCAGGGGGGTTAGAAAGCCCATGAGGGCAGGACGTGGTAGAGGCCACAAAAGCATGTGACTCTGTGGCTCTTCCCTTGGCTCACCACCTACATCCAGACTATTAGCAAGTCCCGCTGTCTCTGCCTCCAACATACACTGCGAATCTTTCTGCCTCTCTCCTTCTCACTGCCACACTGCAGTCCAAGCCACCAACATCTATCTGGATTACAACGGCTCTTTCTGGGACCACTTATGTGTCCCTGCCCTTGGTTCTCCACACAGCAGCCAAGCAGTTTAAAAATGTAAATCTTATCATGTTACTCCAGTACACAATGGTTTCCCACTGCACTTCTGAATAAAATCTTACCGTGGCTGACGGTTAACACGTGACTGAGTCCCTGCTTAGTTCCAGGGCCTCACTTTCTGCCCTCTCACCCTTACCTCCCATCCCCCAAAAGATGTAAGCTTCAGTTCTCTTTCCCAAACGTGTCAAACTCATTCTTATATCAAGGCTTTTGCCTTTGCTGTTCTCTCAGCATACAACTCTCTTTCCCCAATTCCTTTGTGTCTTAGCTCACCTGAGGCACAGGTGAGGCCTTCAGCAAGGCCTTCCCTCTATTACATTGCTCTGTTTGACTTACACTACCCCCTTATCTTTCTCTAAAAGTATCTTGTCTTATTTGTTTACTTGTTCATTGTCTCCTCTCACCAGAATATAATCTCTATCACAGCAACAGCTCTATTTTAGGTACTCGACTCCCAGCTTCTGTGCTAGGCTTATGGTAGGCACTCAATATCTATTTTAAATGAATGAGTGAATGAATGACTACACTTCCTATACCTTTTCGAGTATGAAGACACATTTTATTTTTAAAAAATGTTTACACAAGACAACTGTACTTGAACAAAAAATAAAATTATATTTTTAATTGTATTTTTCCCATTACCATTTATCCACCTTACACCCTTTTTCACCTGTAGGCAACCCTGCCCCCACAATCGCCACATTTTTATCCATGTCCACGAGTCCTTTTTCTGTTTTGTTCAGTACCTCCACTCCTGCCCCTAGCCCTGAGCTGTCAGCCTGCTCTCTGTGAGTCTGTCTCTATTTTGCTTGTTGTTCATGAGATTCCACATATGAGTGAAATCATGTGGTATTTGTCTTTCTCTAACTGGCTTATTTCACTTAGCATAATGTTCTTCATTTTAAACATTACATCGTTTGAAGGACTCCTCTTGTGTTATTACTGTTTTCTTCCTTAATATTCACTGATTATATACGTTGTGAAGTCAGTATCATCTAGAATAAAGGTATTTCATTATCATAGCAGGGCTGACATACGTTGGCAAGAATATGTTGGGTATGTGTGGGACATGGTATTTGTTTAATCTACAAAACACACCATTTCCATTTCCAGGTGCATGATGTTATGGGACTCGCTACAATACAGACATAATATATGGGAGCAGAAGGAATGGCAGCTGTCCTCACTAGAACTTTCTCAAGACAGAGACAAGAATAAACTCAGTGTAAAGCCTTATCCTAAACAAAGATAAATTGACTTTTGTTTTAATCCTCACCTGAGGATATGTTTTTATTGATTTTGGGGGAGAGAGAGAGAAACATCAATGTGAGAGAGAAACATCATGTGAGATCAGTTGCTTCCCATACGCACCTAACCAGGGATCGACCTTGCAACCTAGGTATGTACTCTGACCAGTAATTGAACTTGCAACCTTTCGGTGTAGGGGACAATGCTCCGACCAACTGAACCACCTGGCCAGGGCAAACTAACTTACAGTTGAACTTTCTAACACTCAAGTAGATTTATTGCTTATCTTTACTCATCTGTACAACAATGGCTAACACATAGCATTTATTCTATGCCAACACTGTTCTGAGCACTTTATTTATTCACCCAGTCTTCAAATGAGTGCAGTAAGGGAGGAATTTGCTATTACCTGCATTTTATAGATAAGGAAACAGGACACACAAATATTCTGCATGTTGCTCAGGGTCACAAACCAGGTAAGTGGCAGAGCTGAGATGCAAACACACATTGTCTGGCTCTACAGTCCACTTTAACCACTGTGCTACACTGCCTTTCAGGCAGTGGAAGGTACTGTCTTTACACCCAGAGAGAATCTCTTGCACCATACATAGCATACAAGAAAAATTACCCATGAGATATCAGATGCTTCTAAATATGCATATTCCACTTACAAACATTTTTAAGTGGTTGTTTTTCTCATTACTGCCAAATAAAGGTCTGGGATGCTTAGCAGCAGTGACTTCATGAAGCAGTTCTATATTATGTGGGAAATCATGAGGAAAATCTAAATCAAATACCAAATGTCCCTGTGCTTTAATATCACAGTGAAAACAGCATTATTTTCTAGAATGCACTGTGAAGTCTGTGATAAGATAGCATATCTTAAAATGACTGGAAACCAAAAATGGATTTCTGAGTATTATTCCCAACTTGCCAAGAATGTTCTATTCTGACAGGTTAGAACATGGGGATTCAGACCTCACCTTAATATATAAGGTCTTTAAGTGTGCAAACCTCAGAGATTTCTGCACAGTTTTGGGTCAGGCTATTTATGAAGGAAGTTCAATACTAGCTTACAGAACCAAGACAATGCTAATAAGCCTGAGATTGTTTTGCCATTCTATAAGAGCCTTCATTTTTTTTCTAACTCCACCCCTTCTTCCTTTTTAAAGAGATTAGTTAGCTTTCTGATAAAATGTGAATGAATCAAGGAGGAGCTGAGTCTACTGACCACAGCACACCCTTATTACATAAGGGTCATGAGCAGCAATCTGTCAGAAAGCTGATTTTCTTTTCCACATGGGACTGTCTTTGCTTTTCTCATGTGAGACTTGGCAAGTGGGACACCCTGTCTGACAGGCCACTTCTCTGCTCTTCAGCTGACAACTCTTTCACACAGACATCAGCCAAAACCCTTACAGGGGCACGTAGTGGATCGGAACTTCTGAATCACATCCAGTCGAGAGAATCCATCATCCCTGAGCTCTCTGCCTGTCCCGTGTCCCAGCAGCATCATGGCACTCCTGCAAGTGACCCCAGTGCCAACGAGATCACACAAAAACACTGGGTCAAGGAGGGATTAGCGGTTGACGTGAAGCTGGCAAATATCTGCACGCTATTCTTTCAGAAAAGGGGTCTGTGGGTTCTAATTTAAGGATCTCTGGCATGAAGCCTAAGCAAAGTCAAAACCCACAAACAAGTGCTTATTTGGGGGAGAATGGAATCAGATTTAATCATTTCTCAAAGGATTCTGTGATTCAAAGAGCTTAAAAATCTCTGCATATATTTCTGAAAAATTATAAGCAAACTGAATATCTTTTTGGAAATTTGATTTTTAATGTACAAGAGGAGCCAATGAATAAAGAACATCTACAACGAATCTTTCTGTAAAGCAAATACTTATTTCATAAACCGCAGATGTAACCCAGAGTTTTTCAGTTTTTACGAAAGGTTCAAATTATTCAATATCAGGCTTGTTCAAATAGAACACATCATGATATTGTATGACTAGTAGCTAACTCCCATTAAAAATTTACAATGTAGCCTAGAGGTCAAGTTCAGATTTTATGTAAACTGAAAAAGAGGAAACTCTAAAAAGTCTCTGCTCTTAAGTGGGCAGAACCTTAGTTATCCTCTGCTCCAAAGACCTCATTTTATGGATGAAGAAATTGAGGTTCTGAGAGGTTACATGACTTGCCCAAGGTCATTGCAATAGTTACAGACAATAACAGCTGTAAAAATAATGACAGCGGTTATAATGATGATGACAGCACTATGATCTATTGGGCATTTATTTGAGCTAAGCCTTTTAAGACTTTAACCTCATGTACTTTCACTACAACCCTAGATTTTATTTCATCTACTCAGCAGATGAAGCACCCTGCCCAGGGCTGCACAGCCAATAAATGGACAACTCAGAACCCAGACCAATTCACAACTCAGAACCCTGTTTTAATTAGAAAGAAGTGCTTATAGACACTAGGTTAAATTGCTTCCCAGAATATAACAGAACAGAGAGCCACATGATCTTGAAGTATAAACAATTGAGAGGTTAGTTAGGAAAGATGTATCTACAAACTTTAAGTTTTATTCATACATTTAAAAGGTTTTTCTTTTTTTTTTTAATGTGGTATTAGCCAGTCCTTGCTAATGCTACCCACTCACACATATATACTAGGAATACAACAAGGGTACAAGTTCAACCCTGTTTACCCAGGCGTCTCCCCAGTCTGCAGGCCAAGGGAATAGATCCATATGGAGTCTGTGCTGTCCCTCCTCCATTTCTAGACCACATTCTGGATACTCAGGGCTTTATATGTCCATGTCCTAATAGTCTTGAAGCCATCTCCAGGGCCTGCGAATGTCTCTTTTCCAGATCTGTCCCCGAGGTACCAGGAAGTGGCCTCCGAATGGCTGTTTTCAGGAAAGGTAGCTGGAGCTTGGCAGTGGCACATGGGGCCACATGCCTCTGGTGCAGGGCTGAGCTGGGGTGGGCAAAAGGGGTGTGGGACAGGAGCCAGGTTGTGCTTCCACCAGAACTTTGAGAATCCTAAATAATTCTGGGAATTCTAAAATAAAAGCTGGTCTTTTTTAATTTTTATGACTATATGTTTGTCAATATAAGAGGATAACAGCCCTGACCAGTGTGGCTCAGTTGGTTGAGCACCATCCCACAAAGCAAAAGGCTGCCAGTCCAATTCCCAGTCAGGGCGCATGCCTAGGCTATAGGCCAGTCCTGCTTGGGGAACATGCAAGAGGCAACCAATCGATGTTTCTCTTTCTTTTTTTCTCCCCCCCTCCCCACCTCTCTTAAAATAAATAAATAAAATCTTTAAAAAAGAGGATAACATATACTTTATTTACCAGCTTAATAGCTTTTTAACTTTAAAATAGACATATGTGGGCCTCACAAATGGTAGGGTGGGCAGGGTAGGCCTGCCTGCTTTCTGCTTCCCAGTGCTGCTCTCCTGGCTTTCCCAGCCCTTTGATCCCTTTGGCAGGGCTCCATATCTGCTGTGGTTCCTGTGTTCCTCACTGTACCTTTAATGGCGACCTGATAAGAAATCCATCTGTGCAAACAGCTGGCTTCAGGCAAGCACGGTCAAGAATTTCGGTATTGACTAAATTAAGTCTCTGGAGTGAGAAATGTACCTGAAGAAGAAAACAGGGACCAGACCAACACAGGTCTTACAAGCCACGTTAAGGTGGGCAGATATAATTTAAAGGTAGTGAAGAGTCAAAATAGATTTTAAGCAAGGTCATGGCATGATGAGACTTTGATGTTAGGAAAATCAGTGGTTGGAGAATGGATTGTGTGTATGTTCGAGAAGAGCTGGGGGGGAAGGGGTGGGAGGAAGACAGAGACAGATGGAGCTAAGGGGTCCAACCGGAAGCATCCCAGTAATCCAGGTGAAAGACAGTGCTGGCACAAGCAGGGTTAGGTTGTAGTGAGAAAAGACAGATGAAAGAGGTAGTTCAACAGGATTTGGGAACTGACTGGATATGGGGCTGATAGCCAATGGACCAAAGCAAAGTTTCCAGGTAGATGAGGGATCAATCACAGAGAAAGAGCACAGAGGGAGGAGTACGCTTGCAGAAAAATTTGGTTTCTGAGCTTTGACTTCAGTGCCACTCCAAATCAGGCCTTCAGGTTTTCATTTTTTAACACCACATGCTGCTCTTCCCACTGTGCCCTGCTTCTCTTCTGCCACCAGGAGGGAGGAGGGGTGGGCAAACGATAGCCACGAAAAAGGGAATTCCTGAATGAGACTCTCATTTATAATTCTTCTGTAAGAGATAAACATTTAAGATATTTGGCTATAATAAAAGTTACCAGAACTATTTGATAAATGAAAATGTGTCAGAATTTCCACAATTATATTTGACTTTGGGGTGTCTCAGATATTATAGCAAGAATTCAGATTTAGTCAATATGTTAAGATTCTGTTCCCTAATATTTTATGTTAACCTCATAAGTGTTGATCCTTTAAAGATAAAGAAAGTTAGAGAATGGCTAGTCCATATTCCTCTGTAACATATTCTTCTCAAACTTCACACATGCATTTCTAAGTACATCTTTATCAAAAATTAATCCTTATCAGTGTATCTGAGTTATGGTCTCTTCTCAGTCTTCAAGAATTTCACATGGGCAAAACAAAACCAGAACAAAAATTTTCACCAGAACAAAAAATTTAAGTAATAGCACTTAATTTTGGATAAAAAGAATAATGTAATTTTTATTTTTCTATTTTGCCAGACTAAACATCAACTGATACACTAATAATCCTTTGTGAAGTTAGCAGCTACCAGGGAAAACAAAAACAAAAACCAAATAAAACCATAAAGGATGGGTTCAGTTCTTTTTTTTTTTTTTTTAAGATTTTTTATTTATTTTTAGACCAAGGGGAAGGGAAAGAAACATCAGTATGTGGTTGCCTCTTGCATTCTCCCCACTGGGGACCTGGCCCACAACTCAGGAATATGCCTTGACTGGGAATCAAACCAGTGACCTTTGGTTTGCAGGCCGGTGCTCAATTCCCTGAGCCACACCAGCCAGGGCTGGGTTCAGTTCTTGAAAACAAACTTTTCAAAAGTAAACTGTATCATTCTGCTCCACATTGATGAGCATTATCTGCATTATTCATTAGCTATATCATACACAGTAAAGTTTTTTTTTTTTTAAGTCTAAAATTTAGGTTAAAAGCAAAATTTAAGAAAGTTGCTTTTAAACAATTGTGCTTTGTGAATTTCTGAAGTTAAAAAACCCCCAGAAACCAATAAGGAAAAAAAGGAATACAGATGAGAAGCTTTCAAGGTCTCCATCAATATTTTAAGCAAGCTGAGAGGAAAAAAGTCATGTTGCGTCAGCAATGCCAAGGTTACTCAGATCTAATGCCTATGTGGCTTTGGATAAAATTCTTAATTTCTTTATATTCCAGTTTCTTTGTGAATAATAGAAATAGCATCAAAACAAACTTACTAAAATGCCATAGAAAATAAGGTTTCTAATGAATTCTGATGTTCACTTGATAAAAAAGCATGTAGCATTATTATTAGATCCACCTTATTTTATCTTCACACAGATCTGCATTCTCAAAGGAATGGTATTTTAAATTACTCTTTTACTGTTATGCTTTTTAAGATTGATACCAAGCCCTGTCCAGGTGGTTCAGTTGGTTGAGCATCATACTGTACACCAAAAGGTTGCAGGTTCAATCCCCAGTCAGGACACATACATAGGTTGCAGGTTCAATCGCTGGTCCAGGTGTGTGTGAGAAGCAACCAGCTGATCCTTCTCACTCATATCAGTGTTTCTTTCTCTTTCTCCCTCTCTCCATCTCTACTTCCTCCCTTCCTCTCTCTCTAAAATCAATAAGCATGTCTTTGGATGAGGATTAAAAAATAATAATGAGATTGATAACAAAATCTTTCCTCGGGAGGAATAGGCAAAAAAAAAAAAAAAATGAACAAAAAGAGGGTACTTTAATAGAAGTATTACCCATGCCTATATTAAGGGATTTGAATTTTACATATGAACTGCATTTACAGTGAGACAAATATACACTACCATCTACTTCAGGAAAGAAAGAACTGTGCCTTTCTGTGAATAAAATACAGACCAGAACTGCCAGTAATCAGACAGGCAGCATTGTCTTCACTCAGAACACTACAATAAAATGAACTTTTCTACTTATTCTTCTCAAAATTGTTAGGGGTTCTCTCAGTGTAAATAACAAAAGTAAAAAGTCCATGGCAGCAGAATCTAAACTATCTTTGATTGGTTCTAAGCAAGTTATTTATTTGTTTCATCCTGAACAAGGAACAGAGTGGACTAAGAAAAACCCCTTAGTAAACAATGACAAAATCTGCTGGGTAACCACAAAAATAATTACTATGCAAATACTCACATTATAGTCAAATTAATTGTTGCTAGTTACAGGAAAAGACCATTAAGAGCCACAAAACCTATAAACAAACTAGATGGAAGTGACGCTAGAAGCTATTTAAAGTAATACTTGCACACAGAGGAAATTATGTTCTTTACATAAAACATGAACATTTACCAGTACAGAAACAATGATTAACTACCATCTTCTCTTATAGTTCAGAAGAGTTGGCAACGATGGAGGATTATGAAGGAGGCAGGTTAATGAAAGAGAAGTAGGTTTTGCCCAAGGAGCTCTTTGCTTCACCTGCTCTCCTCTCTTTCCTTTTGAACTCTCCTTAACTCTACCTTCTGAGATGTATCCATCTCTCTAGATACATCTTTGATTAAGATGTATCTGTCCCTCTGAGGCCTGTTCTTCTTCTTCCGGTTCTGCACACATGGATGTTCATGTTCCCACATTGGTTTTCTGCTGGTGGCCCTCTACACCTTTCCCCTGGACGATCCCTGCCTCTCAGGGCACTATCTCTGCTAGTGACTGCTACTTGCAGCCCAGGCATCTGCCCAAGCTTCCAATCTGTACATCCAGATACATGCCGGAAGTTGTTGACTAGCTGTGCCAGAGCTGTGTCTTTGGGCTGAGAGATTTTACTTTGAAATGTGATCGAATGAAGTCACTCATCCTAAAGGAATATCCGAAGAGAATAAAAGATATATTTAGAGGAGGAAGAAAACCAGTGGCAGAGTAAAAGAGGAAAAATGATAACAATATTTCTAATAAGTCTTCAGTCAGTGAAAAGAATTACATATTTTAACAATGCTTTTAACCATCTGAGTACAAATTAAATTTAACACTATTTGAACTTTAAGTTCAAATAATGGATGGCCCTTCATTCCCTTGGGTTTGTTTTGCCTCTCTATAAATGTTAAAGCCAGACTGAGAAACAGAAGTAGAAATGCTGTTTTTATTTTGAATTCTCCTCGCCTCCAAGCATTGCTCCTTTCCCTGCAAAGTAGAGAAGCTTTCAAAGGCCACTTGTCTGGAAGGCTCCATGTGGTAGTTAATCACACCCCCGCCTTCACTGAGAAGGCTAAACCACAGGGAAGAATACCAGAAAAAAAAAAAAAAAGGAGAAAACAACACATTTTTTCTCTGCTAGAATTTCTGTGTGAAGAAGTATTAATT
Source organism: Glossophaga mutica (assembly GCA_039655065.1). NCBI lineage: Eukaryota > Metazoa > Chordata > Mammalia > Chiroptera > Phyllostomidae > Glossophaga > Glossophaga mutica. The sequence continues at coordinate 45,421,008 of CM077306.1, read as the reverse complement.
AGTTATGCTAAATTGTTTTGGTATCATTAGAATAAAAAAAAAATTGTAAAGGTAAGGAAGGTGCCCATATATTCAGATTGTGTTCTAAACCTAATGTTATGTCCATGGTATATTTAAAAAATTTAAAGTGCTACAAGATTGTCATTGAAAATCTATAGGAATTTCTTAATGGATTCATTTTAAAAATAAAAGTTGAAACATTTAAATTCCAATACATTTACAGGAAAACTTGAACTTGACTATTTCCCTGGACAACTCCGCTCCTGGTATTCTTTAAGTTGCCTGATGGCAACTCTACCAGAGCACATGGCTCCTACCTTTCCTTTTCTTCCCACAGCTACACAGCCACCGAGTCCTCAATATTTAACCCTGCAATACGCCTCACGTTCATCCCTGGACTGGCCACTGTCTTGGTTCAGATCCTCATCGCTTCCCATCAGCACTGGCTCCTTCGCTCTACTTTTATTTTCCTTAAATCCATATTTAGGCTGCTGTCAGAACAATACATCAAAAATCCAAATTGAAAATTGAACCACATGACTCTTCTGATGAAAATTCTTTTTTTCCCATTCATCTAGTCAACAAATATCTCCTGAGCTCCAGGACCTATCTGTCAGATCAGTACAGTGTGGAAAATGTGGTATGAGCAAGCCAACAGGGTTTCCAGGCCCATGAGCTTTGCTTTCACCATGTGATTTACACTAACGTGGCTTATGTGGCCCTCCATGAGGAGAACCCTCACTGTCATCTGGGCTTCATTTCTCACCATCTCAGTCTCAAACACTGTCAGCAAAACACATCTGTCTCCAATATCCTGCGTACGTCATGTCCTGCTGTTTTTCACCTCTGTGATTTTCTCCCACTGACTGTTTCCTCTCCTCCCCACTTTCGTTTGTCTACTGCTCGCCATTCTTTAAGAGAGGAAATCTCGTTGACCAACTCAGACTGTGTGAATTTTCCTTCTATTGTGTTCCTATAATACCTGCATTCCACACCCACATCATCACACCTACCACATTGTGTTGTGTTTTGTGTGTGTGTGCATATAATCATGTTAGGTACACCAATTCTAGACAAATACTTATTTTTCAACTATCAAACTCAACATAATGATTCACATATTCTATAATGATTTCAGAGAAAATTGGTGGCAAAGAGATGCTGATATTAGAGAGAATTATCTTTAGGGGAAGAGGGCAGGAGGAAAGAGCTGTTTGGACTCTAGCTGTAATCCCACATCCACAATGGGCTTTAAAAATTCAGGAAATTCAACCAGTATAGACTAAATTCAACTGACTGCCTTGTTCCAGCAATCTTTGCTACACTAGTATGTTTGCCTTCCTGACTGAGGTATTAATAATTGTGTTGGGCTAAAGGCTGGTCCTTTTGCCAGAACCGGGGGATTGAGGAAAAGCTCTCTTAACAGATAGCTTCAAGCATTCTTTTATGGAATATAAGGAATCCAGGAGAAAACTGGATATGAATATAGCAATACTGAGGCAGTAGAAAGTAAACATGACCTGCACATGGATCATAATGACACGGAGAATGAGCTCCACGCTGTCAGGCTACTACACTAAAAACTAAGAGACAACATGAGACGACAGGGTGACTACAGCCCAGCTACCCAGGGCCTGCTGGATTGAAGGGCTGTTGTTTATTAAGGCCACGGTTAGTAGGGTGTAAGAAAAAACTACCTTCTTAGATGAGCTCTTGGGATAATTTGTTTTTCCCCACTTTAAGTTACTTTAGTTTTAATTAGAGTAGATAATATAAAGTTAATTATATATCAGATACATAATTTCACAGTGAAACTAAAGTTTCTCTGATAACATGACAAAAAGTATACCCAAATATAGCTCCTTTCCATGTGTAAGCCCTGTTACTGTAATTCTCTAATTATATAGAATTGGTGTCTACTTTAAATAGAACTTTGTCTGTGTATGTCAGTATATTTCTAGTGGAAAATATGGCAACTGAATCTGCACTCCTTTATAATAACTAATCTTGGGGGAAAATCAAGTTAATTTAAGGGTTTATTAAAACCTTGTAAGTTGTATAACCTATTATTCTTATTAGAAAAAACTATAATTGCTTTTCAACTAAATTTTGGATAATTATGTTTCAATATTTTTAGTAAATTACTAGGATGAATACTCGTTATGCCCACAGTAAAGAAAACAATGAATAAAATAATTGCTTTGTGGTTAGTACTGACAGTCAGTCTTAGTTTAAAAAAAAAAATCCCAATAACTGGTGGCCATGAATAAATGCGAGTGGGTTGAATTTCTGAAAGTTTTCTCGGAATAATATATTTAACTCTCTTAATGTTTTTAAACCAACATATGTCCGTTGTTCGCACTAAGAAATTAGTAAGTTAAATTATTTGTCCTGTTTCTGCAATTACTCATTATTGAATTACGTATTTATATGGTATTATTTTTGGCTAGATACTTTGACATCACTTACTTTCCTTAACTACAGTGTTCTGAATATGGAATGTATGCCTGCATCCCTACACATCGATGAATTCTTCATATCATGCTTATATTTATGTATGTCGCACAGTTAAGTACTATAGATGTCCAATCATAAGCTCAAATCCATTTACCCATTCATTGAAATGCTTATTAAGCAACTACTATGGACCAGGCCCTGTGTTCCTGAGTCAGATGTGTGCCCAGCTCTCAAGAAGCTAGGAGGGAAAACAAAACAAGCATACGTGACAGGGGCAACGAGTGAGGTAGAACTCTCCTTTCTGAGTGCATGCCAGAAGTTAAATCACACTGTAAGATTATAAAAATAATACATAAAAACAGAATGATGTAGCAGGTATATTCATCTTGCCTTCTCAAATCAAAACCATCAGAGGATGTGAGTGGTGTCTGTCTGTAGGTGTACAGTCACTCTGAGGTAATCTGTGAGGCATAGAAAGAAAATGATTTTAAGTTACTGCCCACCTCACTTACTTATCTCAGAATCTGGGAAGATGCCCTTCCCAGATACTGAGAAACATTTAGGATCAATTCAAACCATCACTATTGTTCACTTGCAGTCAAGATTATTCGGAATCGACTAACTTACAAACCTGGTGGGAGGCAGCTCTTTGACCTGGGAAAGCCATTAGACTCTGAAACCTGAAAGGACACTGGCCCTTCACTGTTTGTTCAGCTGATCAGAAATCGAAGGTAATTCCATTTACACTGCCAACAGACTTTGCTCCAATGTGTTAATTCCTGGTTTGGTGTAGTTTCTTCTACCTGAGAAAAGCTTATATGACCTCCTGCATGAAACTAACTAGAATTATTATATGACTAAAAAGGACATTTCCTTACTCACACACCTACCAACACAGATGCATGCATATTAAATCTAGAAATGTATGAGGTTTTCTAATTACTTATCTCATATGAGAATTAGGGCTGATGTGCAAAACAAGTTACATGTTTAACTTACTCTGACATACACATTAGATTACCCGACAAAACTCTGGGCACGTTAGGAGAGTACCTCCCAGTTATTATTGTTGATATAAGCCTATGTGACAATAACTTCTTAGGCTTGTAGAATCCCACTATGATAGAAAAATGTGTATTCCCATGAAGAGTAAATCCTGGATCATATGGAGAACAATAGCAAATACTTGGGCTTTTCTGTAGAGCAATTTTTAAGCAGCAAAATCTTTGCTTCTTTAATGTTTCTTTGATCACAATTATTGGCACACTGTTATTGACTTACTGGTATAAAATGAAAAATGAGAATTCTAAACTCAGTGCTCCTCTTTAATGAATACTAAGTGCCTTCAAACCCAAGTAAGATAATTCAAAAGATCCCACTGGCTTGTAAATTACAAGGAAGAGTTTAAAAATACCTGTTAGTTGCTATTGTAATCTGTTGCTTGACCAAGTAAGAATAAATATATACATAGGGACAGATATTGAGGTGATCGCTAAGATGTTCATCTCTCAGCAAAATTCATAGTGTAAATTTTAACACTTTTAACTTGTAAAGTATTTAAAAATTAGTCAATAGCTTTACATAATTTGAATAGTATTTTATCCTAAAATCCAGTAAAATATCAATATAAATTTGGTTTCAGAGTTAAGTTAAATGTCATAGGATTTTGATATGTACTTAAAAATAATAACCAGCAATTTTGCACAATATTCTATGTAGCAGGTACTATGCTGAGTGATTTATATGCATTATATAACTTAATTTTCACTGGAACCCTAAAAGCTTAACTCTGTTATTTCTATGTCACAGAGAAGGTTCAGGAATTTTGGTGAGTTAAGTAACTTGCCTGCTTACTGTTAATAAGTGATAGAACTTGGATTGAAACCAAACCTTAGTGATTCCAGAGCCAAATTCTATCTTATATTTGGTCCACTGTAGATTAGAAATTAGGAGGCCTGGACTGGAGTCAGTCAATTATTAGCCGTCCCAAGACCTTAGGAAAATTACTGAACTTCCCCAAACTGCAATTTTCCAATAGAAAAAAATGGAGTCAATAAAACATCCTAACCATCTTATAGAGCTACAATGAGGATTCAAGACATAATGTGAGAAAACGGTAGAGCGCTCTATAAATATCACTTTATTAGACTATAATATGTAAACACTTTATAACTCCTAAAGCATTTTGTAGGACCAAAACATGACATTAAACCAAAAATCTGATTAGAGAAAGAGACTTTAGGAAGCCACTAGAACATGCTTTTCTTCTGCTATAGGAAATTTTAGGCAGGTTGCCCAGGATGGCACAGGGCAAGTATCAGAAAAAACATTCACCCTTTTGGGTTACCATGATACCTGAAAGGAAGATCAGTGTTATGGCATGAATACTCGTATTCTCCCTCCCAAAATTCCTATCTTGAAGCCCTAGCCCTGAATGTGACTATAGCTGGAGACTGGACCTATGAGGAGATGATAGTTAAATGAGGTCACAACTAAGGAGGGTGTAACCCGATAGAACCAATGCCTTTATAAGAAGAGGAAGACACACCACAGGGCTCTTCCTCTGCCAGGTAAGGGAACAGAGAGAAGACAAAACTAACTGCAAGCCAGGAAGAGAATTCTCGTAAGAACCTGAGTTGGCAGGAGCCTTGATCTTAGACCTCCCAAGTCTCCAGATCTGTGAGAAATAAGTGTCTGTTGTTTAAGCGACGTGGTATATGGCATTTTGTTATGGCAGCCCAAGCTGACTAATACAACCAGGATCATGTTCACCCTTCATTTTGCCAATGTCACCCAAAGATCAGGGCCAACTGAGCCCTGTCCAGCTGTCAGCAGTGTGGTCTGATGGATCATATCAGGGGCTGACGACCTGCAGTTGGGGCTCATGAATATAAGAATATCCTAGGCAAGCCTAGCATAAATCAGGCTTAGAATAAACTGCTTTGCCTGGAACAAAATTGTCCAAGCTCAGCAGGTTACAGTAAATACCCTCAGGAAAACAGTCAAACCAAACCAGTAAAAAAAAATGAGAAAGAGAAAAAGCTCCAAATGATGCAGTCTCATATCTGTAGGTATACATTACCACAAGAGCTTGAAACTGAATCCATGCAGAGTAGATAGTATAAAAATTCTGATTGGCAAAATACAACTGAGCAAAGAAAAGAATTTCTACATTAAAAATAAGTAACATAGTTCACTGTGTATTTGCCCCCTTTCCCACAGAGTGTACTGTTCCTTCTAAATTAATCTACCAGAGTTTTCTGAGCTAGAAAGGACGCTAATATGTGTGTGTGTGTGTGTGTGTGTGCCATTATATATAAAAATGAATAAACTTTGGAAAATAATACTTTTGCAGCTTGTTATTTAAGGATGAATATAAACCTTATTTCTTGGGAGTTGGGTCTTAATTTTTAAGAATATGAGCAGGTTTTCAAAGGCTAATACAACTCCCCAGGAAGGTCTAATCCTAAATTCTGACTGACACAAAAGTCACAGTTGATAAAACATTTCCACCTACCTTCTCCTTTCAGGCTAATCACCTTCCAGATAATTTAAAGAGAACATCATCTGCGGAGCATATATTCCATGTGAGGCACTACTCAAGGTGCTTATGGCAGGCTCTACCATAAGTTTTCTTGCCAATCTCCTTGACACCAGAAGTATTAGTTTATCAAATTGCTTCCCAGCTAAAGTAAATATTTCTCCAGCTATTCTTGAATCTAGCTGGAGCCAGAAGACTAGATTCTGACCAATGAGATACAAGTGGAAGTGATAACATCCGGGGTCATGCCTTTAGAAGGAAAGGTTGCTTCCTCTGGACTTCCTCCTTCCTGTGACCTGCCTTGTGGAAGTGTTGATGAGTCGAGCAGGTAAAAGAAGAAATGCAGACCATAGGTGGCCAATCAACAAGATGAAGTAGCCTGGGCTCCCCAAAAGCTGTTACACCATTCCTAGATTGTTAGATGAGACAGAAACAAGCCTCTCCTTTATGAGAGACACTATATCCCTGAGCTCTTATTACAATAATCTGTCCTGTATTTTCATTAGCAGAGGACTGGACATATGCCTTTTGCTAGAGAATTGAGACTTAGATGAAAGCACTTGCCTACAATCACATAGGTAGTAAGTGGTAAGGCTGGGATTTTAATCAAGTGCCTTTCCCATTAGATCTTTTTTATACTAATAGAGAGAAAATTACTAATTTATAAAAAATTAGTAGCATGCAGTTTTCTACTCCCAGATCTATTAATCTCATAGGATTACAAAAAAGCTTCAGTTTCTTTGAATTAGAATCAGTGCTACAAACCCCTATTTTTCTAATAAAGTGCCCAACGGTCACTTACAACTCCTTTAGGACCTATCGCTCATAAAATGTTCCATTAGGAAACTTATGGAGGAAAAGTATGCTGATTCTCCTGGACTGTGAAATGAAGGGCTAGTCAGAATGCCCTCACAATTTACAAAACAATGGACTATGAAATCACAGTAACTCAGAAACAGATCAGAGGGGTTTTTAGTGTACATTTTCTTCCTGAGTATTACCCTCAAGTAAACTCATAAATTTGTTTTTAGAAGGCAATATTTGTGCATTCAACATTTAACAAATATTTATGGAGTGCCTACTCTGTTTCAGGCACTTCTTTAGATGTTGGGGAAAGAGCAGGAAATAAACTAGACAAAATCCCTGCATGCATGGGATTATACTCAAATGTATCTGTGGTAAATAATGTTCTAAACAAGAGAGCATAATAGGCTTTCAATGTGTGACAATAATTTTTATTTTTAGAATAAACCTTGTTTTTGAATCATTTTACCTTTTCAGAAAAGTTACAAAGATAATACAGAGAGTTTCCATGTATTCTTTACCCAGTTTCTTCCAATGTTAACATCTGATATTACATCTAGTACATTTGTCAAAATTATGAAACCAGTATTGGTACATTTCTATTAAGTAAATTCCAGACATTATTCAGATTTCACTAATGTCCTTCTCACTCCAGGATGCAACCCCACAATGCCACATTACATTTACTGCCCCAGCTTCCTTAGTCTCCTTTAGTCTGTGGCAGTTTCTCAATTGTTCCTTTTTGTGTCATGACCATGAAGAGTTTAAGGCGTACTGGTCAGGTATTTTGTAAATGTCCCTCAACAGGGTTGGAGTTATGAGTTTTTGGAAAGAATACCTTGGAGATAAAGTTGCCTTTTCATCACTTATTACCAAGGGATAAATGATACTAATGACTTAGTGCCAGTGATGTTACAACACTGATCTCCAAAGAGTCCTAGTCCTGTTTATTGGAGAATGGAATTTAGAAACACAGACCTGGGTATTGGGTGTATTCATTGCCACCAAGGTGTTATTGTTTCCATGTCCTCTCAGTAAGCAATGCGATTTTAAAAACAAAATAATTTTTTGCTTCTTTTAAAAATTTCATATTGAATGTTTTGGGGTAACATTGGCTAGTAAAATTATATAGGCTCCAGGTGTATAATTCTATAATACATCATCCATATATGGTACTGTGTGTTCACCACAGGTCAAGTCTCCTTCCATCACTATTGATCCTCTTTTTACCCTCTTCTACCTCCCTACCCCCTTTCCCTCTAGCAATCATTATAGTGTTGTCTGTGTTTATGAGGGGTTTTTTGCTTAATCCCTTCACCTCTTTCATCCAACTCCCTTACCCCCCACCCCCAACAGCTGTCAGTCTGTTCTCTGTATGTATGAGTCTGTTTATTTTGTTCATTAGAGCTCGCATATAAGTGACATTAAATGGTATTTGCCTTTCTCTAACTGGCTTATTTCACTTAGCACTATGCTTTCCTGGTCCATTTATGCTATGGCAAAAGGTAAGAATTCCTTCTTTCTTATGGCCAAGTAGTACTCCATTATATAAATGTCCCATAATTGTTTTATCCACTCATCCACTGATGGGCTCTTGGGCTGTTTCCACATCTTGGCTATTGTAAATAATGCAGCTATGAACATCGGGGTGCATATAGTCTTTTTAATTAGTATTTTGGGTTTCTTTAGATATATTCCCCAAAGTGGAATCATCAGGCCATTTTTAAGTTTTTGAGATAACTCAATACTGCTTTTCACAGTGGCTGCACCAATCTGCATTCCCACCAATAGTTCATGAGGGTTGCCTTTTCTCCACTTCCTCACCAACACTTGCTGTTTGTTGATTTATTGATGGTAGCCATTCTAACAGGTGTGAAGTGATGTCATTGTGGTTTTAATTTGCATTTCTCTGATGATTAATGACATTGAGTATCTTTTCATATGTCTATTGGCCATTTGAATGTCCTCTTTGGAGAAATGTCAATTCAGGTCCTTTGCCTGTTTTAAGATTGTTTTTATTTTGGAGTTGAGTTCCATAAGTTCTTTATAAATTTTAGATATTAATCCTTATGAGATGTATCACTGGAGAATATGTTCTCCCATTTACTGGGCTATCTTCTTATTTTATTGATAGTTTTCTTTCTTTTGCTGTGCAAAAAATTTCTAGTTTGATGTAGTCCCATTTGTTTATTTTTTCACTTGTTTCCCTTGCCAGAGGTGACAAATCAGAAAAAATATTGCTATAAGCATAGTGACATGGGCTTATTTCTGGGCTCTCTATTCTGTTTCATTTGTCTATATTTCTGTTCTTATGCTAGTACCAGACTGTTTTTGTTTATAGTGGCCTTGTAACATAGTTTGATATCAGGTATTATGATCCCACCTACTTTGTTCTTCTTTCTCAAAATTGCTGAGACTATTTGGGGCCCATTTATGGTTCCATATAAATTTCTGAAATATTTGTTCTAGATCTGTGAAATATGCCATTGGTATTTTAATAGGGATTGCATTGAATCTATAGATTGCTTTGGGTAGTATGGACATTTTGATGATGTTAATTCTTCCAATCCATGAACATGGTACATGCTTCCATTTGTTTGTGTCTTCCTTAATTTCTTTCTACAGTGTTCTATAGTTTTTTGTGTATAGGTTTTTCAGCTCCTTGGTTAAGTATATTCCTAGGTATTTTATTTTTCCTGTTGCTATATCAAATGGATTTTTTTCCTGATTCTGTTTTCTGATATTTCATTGTTGGTGTACAAAAATGCCTTTGATTTCTGAATATTGACTTTGTATCCCACTGTTTTGTCAAATTCACTTATTAGGCCAAGTAGTTTTTTTGTGGAGTCTATAGGGTTTTCTGTGTACACTAACATGTCATCTGTAAACAACGACAGTTTTACTTACTCCTTTATAATTTGGATGCTTTTATTTATTTATTTTTTGTCCGATCACTGTGACTAGAACTTCTGATACTACATTGAACAGAAGTGTTGAAAGTGGACACTCCGGTCTTGTTCCTGATCTTAGGGGGAATGCTTTTAGTTTTTGCCCATTGAGTATGATGTTGGCTGTAGGTTTCTCATGTATGAACTTTATTATGTTGAGGAATGCTCCTTCACTCCCACTTTGCTGAGTGTTTTTAATCATAAATGGGTGCTGTACTTTATCAAATGCTTATTCTGCATCTATTGATATGATCATGTGTTTTTTTCTTTCATTTTGCTTATGCGATATATTATGTTTATTGATTTGTGTATATTGTACCTGGGATGAATCCCACTTGATCATGGTGTATGATCTTTTTAATGTATTGCTGGATCTGTTTTGCCAATATTTTGTTGAGGATTTTAGCATCTACATTCATCAGTTATATCGGCCTATAGTTTTCCTTCTTCGGTGTGTCTTTATTTGGTTTTGGAATTAGGATAATACTGACCTCATAAAAAGAGTTTGGTAGTCTTCCTTCTTCTTGGATTTTTTGGAATAGTTTGAGAAAGATCAGGGTGAGCTCTTTGCTAAATGTTCCATAAGATTCTCCTGTGAAGCTGTCCAGTCCCTGGCTTTTGTGTGCCAGATTTTGATTATTGCTTCAATTTCATTAGCGGTTATCAGTCTGTTCAGGCTTTCTGCTTTACTCAGTTTTGGAAGTTTTCATGTTTCTAGAAATTTGTCCATTTCACGTAGGTTTTCAAATTCCTTGGCATATAGTTGTTTGTAGTAATTTCTTAGGATTCTTTGTATTTCTGTAGTATCAGTTGTAATCTCTCCTCTTTCTTTTCTGATTATGTTTATTTGAGTCCTCTCTCTTTTTTTCTTGATGAGCCTGCTTAAAGGCTTGTCAATTTTGTTTGTCTTTTCAAAGAACCAGCTCCTGGATTCATTGATCGTTAGAATTGTGCTTTTAGTCTCTAGGTCATTTAATTCTGCTCTGATCTTGGTTATTTCCTTCCTTCTATGTTCTGGGCTGTCTTTGTTGTTGTTCCTCAAGTTCTTGTAGGTGCAGGGTTAGGTTGTTTATTTGAAATGCTTCCATCTTTTTAGGTAGGCCTGTCTTGTTATGAACTTCCTTCTCAGGACTGCCTTCACTGTGCCTCATAGGTTCTGGGCTATTGTGTGTTCATTTTCATTTGTTTCCAGAAACTTTTTGATTTCTTCCTTCATCTTATGGTTAACCTATTAATTGTTTAATAACATGTTATTCAGTCTCCATAGATTCGAATGCTTTTGAGGTTTTTCCTTGAGGTTGGTTTCTAGTATCAAGCCATTGTGATCTGAGAAAATGCTTACTATGATTTCAATTTTCTTGAATTTTCTGATGCTTGTTTTGTGTCCTATCATGTGGTCTATCTTTGAAAATGTTCTATGTGCATTTGAAAAGAATGTATGTTTTGCTTCTTTGGGGTGAAAGATTCTGTATATATCAGTTAAGCCATTCGATCTAGAGTGTTATTCAAGGCCACAATATCCTTGTTGATTCTTTGTTTGGATGATCTGTGTATTGTTGACAGTGGGGTGTTAAAATCCCCTACTCTAGGTGTGTTACTATCTGTATCTTTCTTGAAGTCCTCTAAAATTTTCTTGATGTATTTAGGTGCCCCTATGTTGGGTATATATATGTTTACAACAGTTATCTCTTTGATGGATTCTTCCCTTAAGTATTATGAAGTGAATTTCTCTGTCTCTTTTTATGACCTTTGTTTTGAAATTTACTTTGTCTGATATAAGTATTGCTAACCTGGCTTTTTTCCCCTGTCCATTTTCTTGGAATAGTTTTTTCCAACACTTCACTTTCGGTCTGTGTAGGTCTTTTATTCTGAGGTGCGTCTCTTGTAGACAGCATATATGCAGGTCATGTTTTCTTATCCATTCAGCTACCCTATGTCTTTTGATTGGAACATTTAATCCATTTACATTTAAGGTTATTATTGATAAGTTTTATTATTGATCTGATAAGATAAGGCTATTCATTGCCGTTTTTCTCTTTTATAGCTCTGTTCTTCTTTCTCTTTTGTTTCATCTTTTTAAAGCAGTCTCTTTATCATGTCTTGCAATGCTGGTTTGGTGGAGTTGTATTCTTTTAGCCTCCTTTTATCTGAGAAACTCCTTATTTCACCTTCCATTTTAAATGACAGTCTTGCTGGGTAGAGTAGTCTTGGTTGTAGCACTTTGATTTTTATTACTTGGAATATTTCTTGCCATTCTCTTTTGGCTTGTAGTATTTCTGTTGAGAAATTAGTTGCTAGCCTTATCAGAGCTCTCTTGTATGTTACTATCTGTTTCTCCCTTGCTACCTTTAAGATTTTCTCTTTGTCTTTAACATTTGGCATTTTAATTATGATGTGTTATGGAGCAGGGAATGGTGTTGGGAGATCTGCCAAAAAAATAAAAGTAGACCACCAACTTACATCATACAACAAAATAAACCTAAGGTGGAAAAAGACATACATATAAGATGTGACACCATGAAAGTCTTAGAGGAATATAGGGTGGAAAATTTCAGATATCTCATGCAAGAATATTTTCACCAATACATCCTCTAGGGCAATGGATATAAAGAAAAGAATAAATAAATGGAGCTACATCAAATGTAAAAGCTTCAGCACAGCTAAAGAAAACATCAACAAAATCGAAAAGGAGCTAACCATATGGGAAAACATATTTGCCAATGATACTTCAGATAAGGGTTTGATCTCCAAAATATATGAGAACCCACAGGACTCCATAGCAGGAAGACAAACTATCCAATTAAAAAATGGGCAACAGACTTGAGCAGACACTTCTCCAAGGAGGACATACAGAGGGCCCAAAGACACATGAAAAAATGCTCAACATTGGTAGCCATCAGAGAAATGCAGATTAAAACCACAATGAGATACCACTTCATACCGGTCAGAATGGCCATCAGAAACAAATCAACAAACAATAAGTGCTGGTGAGGTTGTGGAAAAAAGGAACCCTGGTGCACCACTGAGGGGAATGCAAACCGGTGCAGCCACTGCAGAAAACAGTATGGAATTTCCTCAAAAACTAAACCTGGCAATTCCACTGCTGGGATTATACTTTAAGAATCCTGAAATAGAGGGGAGAGGGGAGGGAATTTCAGGGGAAAAGGGGAAAGATTTACAGGAACAAGTATAAAGGACACATGGACAAAAACTATGGGGGGGGTGGAAATGGGAGGGAGGTGGGGAGGGCTGGGATGGCGGGTTCGGGTGAGAATAAAAGACAGAAAACTGTACAAGATCAACAATAAAAATAAAAATTTAAAAAAAAAAAAGAATCCTGAAATACCAATTCAAAAGAACCTATGCACCCCAATGCTCATAGCAGTGCAATTTATAATAGCCAAGTGCTGGAAACAGCTTAAGTGCACATCGGTAAATGAGTGGATCAAGAAACTGTTGTATATTTACACAATGGAATACTACACAGCAGAAAGAAAGGAACTCCTACCCTTCATGACAGCATGAATGGAACTGGAGAGCATTATGCTAAGTGAAATAAGCCAGGTAGTGAAAGACAAATACCACATGATCTCACCTATAAGTGGAACCTAATCAACAAACCAAACAAGCAAGCAAAATAGAATCAGAGACATGGACATAAAGAACAAACTGACAGTGTTCAGAGGCGATAGGGGAGTGGGGTAACAGGGGAAAGAAGGGAAGGGGCAATCAAGGAACATGAATAGAGGGCTTATGGGCACAGACAATGGTGTGGGGATCAACTGTGGGAGCAGGGTGGGGGCAGGGGAGAACAATGGGGAAAAAGGTGGGATAACTGTAATTGAACAACAATAAAAAAAAGAGAAAAAGATAAAATAAAATAGTTTTGGACAGAGAAAAAATTAAAAAAAAAATACTGCTATGAGCAATATCCAAGATTTTACTGTGTATATGATCTTCTAGGATTTTTATGGTTGCAAGTCTAACATTTAAGTCTTTTCTCTAAAATAAATAATTTTTGAGTATCAGAACTAATAAGCTCCATTTCTGAAAGTCTACATTAAAATGTAGCAAAGGTATTTTGGAATACATACATTCATACACATATATACATATATACACATGCATACACACTAATTTAGAGGTAGTAAAATAAAATTAGGTATAGACTTCTTTAAATGCTACAACATTTTTGTCATTTATATTCTAAGATGCTGAATCTTAAAGAATATGCATGAGCACACTTACTGGAGCAGAAATGCATTCTGGAAGGCTCCTTAGAAGAGAGGCATGACCTTCTTCACCCTGTTGTCTAGCCTGCTGCCTGGCACACAGCACTAGTGCCTGGTGCTTCAGCACGAATTCTGAGTACTAGGGCCCAAGTTTAGGGCTGATAAGGTGTTGAGCCTGGATTCCTTAATGATTGTGATGTCATCATTTCAAACCTGGATTGCAGATCTCCAGGCTGTTTTTGTGTGGGAGAAAATAAACAGTTTAAGTCAAATTACTATCAGGGCTCTCTTTGAGTCAAATGTAATTCCTAATAATATATGTTGTTTGGAGAAGAGACAGAGGGAAATAACATTATTGAGAACCCAGAAAATATAAAATACTTTATTAGTATATTTTTAGTTCATGTAAGCATCAAAACGAAAATATGCTTACAGCTGAGAAAATGAAAGATTAGTGACACTGAAACTCTTGTTTAGGTTGACACAGCTTAGTATTGAAACTAAAGCAAAATTTAAACCAAACCCTGTTTTCCTATCACAGTATGCTAAAATGACTTGCTTATAATAGTACCCAGACCTATGTTGCTTACTAGCAATGAGTGCAAACACAGACATTGTTACGCCTCACTTAACAAGCAGCATAGAATAGTATTTAAATAAACAAAGTTATATATATATTTAACTATGCAACAAAACAGAATTATACGTCCTTAGTTTGAGTCCTGCTTCTCTCCAGAATCAGCACATCGAACAGTAGAAGTGGCAATAGGGCCATTTTTGGAGTATAACCTCAGAACTTACTGCCCTCGGCCCACATAAAACTATAGTTTTTCTCTCTGGGCTTAGATAGGAAGCCATTCAAAACATCCATCAATTTATCCACCCCTTTATGCATTCATATTTACTGAGTATCTACTACATACTGTAACAAAAGCTTGAGGGCTACTGCCATCTAGTGCTGCTATAGACCCTACAGTGTACGGTCCCCAACAACAGAGAATCATGCAGTACAAAAGGTCACTAATGCTAAGGTTGAGAAACCCTGTTCTGTGGTAATTGCTATTCGTACTTATTTTTTGTCTCTCCCACTGAATCATAAGCTTTTGGAGAACAGGGACTATGTATTACTCAACACCACATATGCAGGAAGTAACAGGTCTCGTGCTTCCCCTTCCACTCCGTAGCTACTGCTGTCATCTCCATCATCTCTCCCGTGTACCTCTGCAATAGCCTCCTAACTGGCCTTCTTGCTTCTAATCTTTGCCCTCTCCAGGTCTTTGTCATCATCTTCTAGAGCGATTTTTCTAGAACACATAGATTAGATTTTTCTAGAACACACAGTTTACAAGCTCAGCTTGGAACCATGGCATGGCTTCTCACAAAATCCAGAGTCCTAAGTCATACAACGCCCTTTCCATTTGCTCCAACAATGTGCTGCATCTCTCATCTCAGACTTATTTTACAGTCATATGTGACCTCCACTAGGTCCTGAAGCTTTATGCTGCCTTAATTCCTACAGACCTGTGCTCATACACCTTCCACCCCGTTTGTTTGGAGAGCAATACTCAAATTCAGTCAAGCGTCTTCTCTGCAAAATCTCTGTCCATCTTTTCTCTTCCACCCAAACCCAGGCAAAACTGACCACTCCTGTTTTGGTGCTCCCCGTGTACCTTATACAAATTCCATTAAGTGTATCAAAGCTCTATATTCCATACGCTAGTTTTCACAGGTGTTTATTCTATTGCACCCTCAGCTCCTTGAAGACAGGGGCTACTTTTAATTTTTTTTATCTCACTGAAACACGGCACTTATTAAGAGCTCAGTATATATCTGTTGAATGAATCTGGTTCAAGCCTCTATTATTACTGATGAGGAAATAAGACCTGGAGAAGTTAAATGACTTAGCCAAGGTCACCCACCTAATGAGTGGCAGAGGTGGAAGGTAGAAGCTGCAGATCTTGTCTGGCTTTAAGCTCGGGCTCTTGGCACTATTCCCGGATGCCACTTCATTTGCTTGAAAAGAGGGCATTCACAGCCCCAACATTTGAAGTTGCTAATTTGGATGAACAAAGTTTAATATCAAATACTTTGGTGAACATATTTGATGAGAAACTACTATTTTTATTTTGGTTGAGAGAAAAAGTGAGCTAGGTAATTTTTAAATGATGTATTATTTAATTTTATTCTCACCTTCTTTTGTACTCTCTTTTGTCTCCTCTGCCTGGTTGACCTCACCACATAGGTCATGTTTTTCAAAACATGTTACTTACACATTTTCAAAGAGTTCAAAATCCCTAAGTACATATCAGCTGAAGACCAACTAAATATTACCACATTCTTCTTATTGACAGAAAGAAAAAGAAACACCTGACTTGGATTAAGAATTTACTATAAGTATTTCATTCTTAAGTAATCAACTGTAAGTTGCTATTGTTTTTGTTTTGCTATCTAAAGATAAGAATAAAAAAAGAGTAATACATTCCAGACTCCCTTGGAATTATGTGACTAAGTTGCCCAATATGAGGAAACTGAGTTTGTATTAGGTTAAGGTATTTTTTTCTAAATGACCATGAAGATAACTAGCTTGTCCTTTTCATTTATAATCACAAATAAAAAAGAACATTTACCTGGTGAATATTTTTATTTGGAATACTTAAATAGTTCTTAGTATATAACATTAATATGTAAAGGCAGTAAAGAGTCCATAAAAACTCTGCACAACAAGCTGCATTTTAATAATGCAGAGACTCTGTGAAACAGAAGCTAATTTCTTCCAGTGAAGTAATGTAAGCAAAAAACAATTTCCTGAAAGAGCTGAAGCTTGTAAGTAGAAGAGATTCAATATGTACATGTCCTACAGATGGCAGAACTTAACATCAACCCCAAAAGCACAGGGAAGAGAAAAGATTTTTTAAAAATGTCTCCAAACCTAGGCTTCTTTCGAGTCTTCTGCTCAAAAGAGAATTAAGAATACTAATGAATATTCAACTTCTAGTTTCTGCTAATAATAAATAAATTCCATTTCTAAATGTATGAAGTAAGACAACCTTGCCCTGCATTGAGGTTCTCTCCACAGATAAAAGTAGTCTTCATGTTCCTTTTGCAATTGATGGCATTTGAGTACGAGAAGACCTGCCAAACCAGACATGGATGAGAAGCCCAGAGCCCTTCCTTCCGTCAGCTCTGGTTTCTAACCTCCATTGGAAAGGCAAGCATTTCGCAGACCCTTCTCTCTGGATCAGCAAAACTGCCACTGTAATGAAATGCTGTTCTGCTTGGGAGACTTTTCATTTTAAAGAGGGGCAATAAATAGGGAAGATAATTTTTCTTATCTTTATAGGGAACATCCCACAAGTCAAGACCTTGTCCTACCATTATTCCTCATACAAGCAGTGAGATACAGGGTGGCGTTTGAGTTCTGTCCAACTTACCCACCACAACTGCTAAAATCATCTTCCACCTTAGTCTCTCTCAGAGAGGAGCCTGAGGCCATGAAAAGCCCTCAGTCACTGCCTGCCACAACACCAGTGACTCTCTGAGCAGGTGTTGTCAGCTGACATAATTCTCTTGATAGCCCTGAGGTCAGCCTGCCTAGCAACTGAAGAATCTTTTCTTTTCCATCTTCAAATGTTACAATGCACTGTCCTTTGTAGATATGGGTGATGTTACTGACCTACCACGAGTGTGGTGAATCTGAAAAGCAAAATGTGACCACACAGTAGGACTGAGCTTGGGGACTATATGCAGAAGGAAAATGTCACAAAATGACAGAAATTCTTGAAAAACTGTGCCTCCCGCTGCAAAGAGAGCTCTGCATTTATCTGCATAGGCTTTCAGAAACCTGCTTCCATCCCCACACCTCCAGTCTGTCTCGTATTTTCCTATTTTGGTCTTAGCTTTCAGGAAGATTTCTATTTTTTGGAACAATTTCATATATTGACTGGTACCCTGTATATTTACAAGGACAAAGACACATTAAATAATAATCATACTCAAGCACATTGCAAAGAATCAAGAAATGTGTGTCAGCTTTAATTTTGAATTGTCTTGTTACTTGTCAGTTTGCAGAGAGACTGCATGCCAGAAGGCCATAAAAAATCATCACTACTCTCTAGCTGCTCAACGGCATACATAAAATGAACAGGGGCTTAATTCCCATCTGACTGGCTTCATTTTCGCCTGTATCAGCAGAGAGCCAGGGACTGAATGACCTAGCTTCCCATTCATTCTCCCATCAAATTCAAACCAAGTAGAGATGCTCATACCATACCTTCCCTGGAGAAAGGAAAGCAGCAAAAAAGAGAACAAAAGAAGTTTTAGAAAACAGAGCATGTTTTAAAGTAGGCTAATTGGGAAGCTGTCTAGGCATGCTTTTAATCCACAGAGAGGGGGAAATGGTGGTTCTCTCCTACCCCACTCAAAGCCCAGATTACATGTGTATTTCCTTATGGGTATGTACCCTTTAACACTGACCCTGACAGAGGAAGGATGCTTTACAATAGGGTCCCAGAACTTAGAAATGATGAACCAAATATCACTTTACTTAACTAGCTCCCTGAATAGAAGGAAGAATTTCACTGAGACATCCTCAGCAGAGTCCCTGGAATACAAGCAGTTTTAGGATTGTAAAACTGTCCCACTTCAGTCATAGGAACTGATTCTTATGGGAAACTATGCCACTGGCCAACTGGGGGGAAAAGGCTGTTACTGTGATGTGAATGCTTATCACTAGTCTAAAACCCAGCATTGACCTGCTGATATTTCTTTTGTGAAGTAGATCTAATTATAGTCAGCTCTCTAATTCAATGTTCATCATCAAACTGCCACTACAAGGATAGAAATTATAACAGGGAAAATTAGCATAGTATAGTAGAAAGTCCATGTTAAAAAAGGCCCAGGTTAACATTCTTGCTGTCAGATCGAGTTCTGTGTGCAACTGCAGAGAAGTCACCCAGCCTCTCCCCCTGTGACAAGGAAACCATGAGCTGCATCAGCACGAATTCCATCTTACAGGGGTGTCAGAACCCAGTGAGAGGAGGACACAGACACTGGAGCCAGACCCCCGGGGTAGGAAGTCATGCTCCATAACCTCAGGGACCTTGGGTCAGTAAGTGAATCTCTGTCTTACATCTGTCATTTGTGTGATGGAAATGGTATTAGAATCTGCTTCACAGAATTACAAGGCAATGTGTGCATGAGGTTTAGGGCCAAAGCCAGGCACCTGGGAGGTTTACCTACACCCAATCCACCTGCTTCACTAGCGACTTCGGTTACTGTTGTTATTATTATTGCCTTTATTTTATCATCCAGAATGTGGTTGTGCTCAATAAATAGTCATTTTATTTCTCCCTTTTATATAAACTTTTCCCCACCTGAGAATTTTACATGTTTAATACTGCATAAATATTATTTGATTATTCTAGCTTTCCTTTTAGATAAATGTTTTAACTGACTCACACTTACTTATGACTGATGGTAGCAATGCTCCTAGAAACTTAAGTTTTAATGAGACCTTGAAGCTTCCCTAATTATCTAGCTACTTATTACAAAGATAAAGTATGAGTTATTTCAGTCCCAGAGTGGCTCATTCCCTCCAAGACACAAAATATCCATATACATGTCATAATATTTTTATATAAAATGTATTTTTATATATGTTAAAACTTGTAGAAACTCTCTTTGCAATCATGAAATTCTTATATGCTAGTATTTTTTATTTCATTGCTTATTTCCTATTTGTTCCTCACAATTAAAAATTATCACTCAGTCCTTTATATATTATTAGTATAATGCAGCTTCAAAGATTAAGAAAAATGTGAATTTTTTTTATAAAAGATATTTTTCTTTGAGCAGAAGATATACTTTGTTGACTAGGAAAATACCAAGAGTAACCGAAGGACTTCGGGATTAGGACTCCAAAGTCAGCGGCTGCAACCCAGGGAAAGGCAGGGGGTTGGCCCAGCTTTTCCTATAGATTTTCTTGAAAGATGTTGTATTAGAATCATCCCTACAAAGTTGCTCTCCTAGGGAAACTTTAACTTAATCCCTTCTAGGTACGGCTGATTGCAAAAGCACCTCAAGACTGTCCTACCCAAATGGTGACTTCAGCGCCTGGTGGGGCTTTATTTAGGGCAGAGAAAAAAGCAACTGGCCCTTCTCTTTCTGCTTTGGCTTATACTGTGCTCTGCCTTCTTAACACTAAGAACAGAGTCTCCTTGGGGGTTCACACAGATTTTTCTCTCCTGTCGTCATAAATTGAACATGATAAAATGTGTGAGTGTTCCTCATTCATAGATAAACTGAGGCTCATGCAACCTTTCTGGCATTTATCAAGCAGAGCTGCAGGCTGAATCTCAAGTCGAATCTCGAATCTCCAGGGCTCATTTTATAAGGTCACTTGGACCCTAAGGTCCCTTATACCTCAGTGACTGACCACCAGCTTATTTGCTTTTTCCTTAATGGTAAACAGGGACCAGAACTTGCCCAAGGGTCCATCATGAGAAAATATAGTGGTGTTAGCAGTAATGAGATTTGTTGTGACTACAAATTGCCCAGGAACAGTATCTTTTCAAAAAGGAAACCAATGAGCCCTGAACACTGTGGTTCAATTAGTTGGGTGTCATCTTGCAAAGCGAAAGGTTGACAGTTTGATTTCCTGTCAGGGCACATGCCCGGATTGTGGGTTCGGTCCCTGTTTTTGGCACATACAGGAGGCAACTGATAAATGTTTATCTCATTCTCTTTCTCTCTCCTTTCACCTCTCTCTACAGATAGACAAATAAAATCTTTCTTTTAAAAAATGAAACCACTGAAACCTGTGTATATCCCACTTACAAGGAATGAACAGCTGTGAATTCCCTTAAAAATGAATACGGGATTGGCAGATAGACCTCCTTCTCTGTGCTCCGTGTAGGTCTCCCAGCAGTGATGCAGTTAAGAGCTCACCACAACTCCTTCCTCTACTCGCTCACGCAGGCAAACAATGTCTACTTGGGGAGAAAAACCTGTTTCTTTAAATAACTTAACTGCTATTTTTATTAAATCATAAGTATAGCACTGACCATGGTAATTGAATGGTCTTAGAAGGTGGATGGCTAAAATACACAATTCAATCATAACGATTATGATGTGGGCTCCACTTTTTCATAGAATGTTTTCTTTTGGCAATAAGTATATCTCATTAAAAAAACTCAGACTGAAAGGATGACACTGTGATTAACCTCAGGTTATCTTTACAACAGCAGAACCACAGAGCAAATTTCATCCAGTAAAAGTGCTAATAGTAATTGGGGAAAAAAGAATACTGAACACCTCCTGGCTGATTTGGCTCAATGGATGGAGTGCCAGCCTGAGAACCAAAGGGTCACAGGTTCGATTCTCAGATTAGGGCACATGCCTGGGTTGCGGGCCAAGTTCCCAGTAGGGGGTGCACAAGAGGCAACCACACATTGATGTTTCCCTCTCTTTCTCCCTCCCCCTCTGTCTAAAAATAAATAAAATCTTAAAAAAAAAAAGATTACTGAACAAAAGTACCCCATAAGATCTTTAGACAATTTTTTTTTACATTAAAAAAGTACTATAAAGACGTTAGGAACTGTGTTCTATTATTTCACAGTCCAGATGGGGTTGTTGCATTATGTTAATTATTAACAAGGTAACAAGATATTAAACTGAAACTGGTTTAGTTCTAATTGAAAGTTGTATGTCTAAACTGTATATGGAAGGTTTTTGGCAGGTTTAATCAGGTATTTTACTCCTCTGTGTCTTCCTTTATTGATTGCAGGCTCTAATGCCTTCTCAGAAGTTCCTGCAGTCTTTCACTGAGCATATTAGAAATGAGCTCTGTGAGTATCCACATGGGAATATTGTTTGTTATAAACAAACTACTTGGGAAGTTTAACACCTACGTCATCACAATGAGCTTTATTTATTCAATACACCATAAAAAGGTAGTATTAGAAAGGAAGACAAAGAAAGTAACTTTTCTGGGATTCAATTATGTTTCTCCAAAATATTAATAACACTTTCAATTGTGATAAAAATGAATTACTTATCAATGGGGATATCAATGGGAATAAATACTTGCTTTGGGGCAAGAAAGGGAAAAGAAACATTTTCTATAAACTACAAAAAAACATGAAAACATAACACCAAATTACTTTCAGAAATTATGTATGAAAAAAGAATATTGAAGTATCTGAAAAAGACACCACTCTATTAATTTTATTCTCTTCATTGAGCATTTCAAATATTTTCCATTTAAATTCTTTCTCTACCTAAACTATCAGCATTAATAGAGTAATAGAATCTTTTACAAATTTTTAAAAATTCATCATGAATACATTTTATTAAATCTCCATTTACATTTCTAAAATATAATTTCATGACAATTTTACTACGAACATTTTTTATTATTGAACTGAAAATGCCCTCTTGTTTATTATAATTATACAACAATTTGAGTAGTTCAATGTTCATGCATGTAAACAAGAATAATTGCTTAAATACTTGAAAATGCTCTCAAAAGATAACATAGTTCCAAGAAGTACACGGAGACTCCGGTGTCAGGAAAGTCAATTCCTTCCTTGCTGTTATTAAGGAGATGCTTACTTAAGCTTTTGGGTTCTACCCAAATTTCAACAACTGTCAACATGTTGTAAGTAACTCTATTTTTGCACACCATCCTTAGCCCATCCTAGTTATAACCAGGGTGGCCACAGAATTGCCATCGGAGCCAGGACAGTTTTGAGAATGAAAAGGGATGTTATTAATAGGTGTGGACTGGGACTGTCCCCAGCAAACCTGGATAAGTGCTTACTGTAGGTAGAGCGATATCTCTTCACAATCTTTCTGCTGTCATTAAGTTAAAAGAACACACATGTTGAGTCAGCATCTCTAAATTACAATTCCCACTTCCAGGACACATAAGTAATGAGTGGAAATTGTAATGATGGGAAAAGTAGAGTCAGGGGATAAAAACAACCAGGAAGATTTCTTTTAATTTGAAAAGGAAAAGCAGTCAAAAAAGAAAGAAAAGACCAAAGAAAAATAAGATTAGTTACTAGGGGAGGGCAAAGGTTAAAAAAATTCACTCTGCTGCCCCAGTTAATCACTTCTTGCTTCCTATTGAACCCTTAGTTCACTAGTATAGGTTAGTAATTTTTTAGATTAATTTGTTACTGTTATTTAGCAGCTCTGATTTCAATTTACTTTGGCAACCACACAAATAAACCTAAATAAATATTACAATAAGAGGCAGTTAATTCCATCAGGTTACACACAGGAACAAGGTTCAAAGCTACTGGAAAGGGGCCCAGGGCCCTTGAAAGGCAGCTGTGCTCAGTCATTAACTCACCAACACACACTCTAGAATACCTGCGTTTTATTGCATGCGTTACAGCAGGGAGGAGACTGCTCACCACTGCTGGTTTTAGTCTTCTTTGTGACTGCCTCTCTAAGCCCCAGTGTTCTAGGTGTTAGCACTGAGAAAATGCTCTAATGCATGACTTGAGCCAGCTGATGGCACTTGGCCTAAAGCTGACTCAGTTACTAAAACTACCACCATTGCTGTAAGCCCATTGAAAGCTGATGTTATTCTTGATGTCACTGTTTTTGAATCCAGTTCAGATAAAGAGTGACCACAATGCCAAAAAGTGTTTAAGTAGGACGCTCACTTCAGGAGAATATCATATACAGACCACAATACAAAGCGACTCTCTCAGGTGATAGCAGGTGAAGTCTTAGTATAAGTTACAAATGATGAGCAGACTTCACAGATCTGTGATAGTCTAATAAATCAAATTTTATATTAATATAAAATAAAGGCCAATGAAAATAATACCGATTTTTATCTTCATTTAATGTTAGTCACTAAATAGAGAATTTATACTGTAAAAAAACAAACATTATAATTTAAAAATTTATTAAAACCTAAATTACTAAGAATCAAGAAAAAAAATCATTCTTTAAGTATCTGATCGTTTTATTACTACTTCCAAAGCAGACAATTTGGCTTTCCTGAGTGAAGTGGCTTTCCTAGGCCTTTTAAATTTAAATTATTAGGCTTGATGGGGGTTGTTCAAAAACTATGTCAACCTTCTTCTGCTACTCCTTCCTGGAAAGCTTAAAACTATATTTCTTATATGCTTTGTGGCTAGGGCTCCAGATATGACTTAGGCTCCACCAATTAGGAAAACTAAATTAGGTCACATGGCAAAAGGCACCTGGCTGTAATGGAGGTGCTGCATGCGATGCTCCCCAATCCTGATGGCGGCGGCAGCAGCTCGTTTCAAAGTCAGGTTCTTTGACAAGGGCTTTAGGAGTTACATCCAGAACGGTTCGCTAATAACTTGGTTGTTTTCCAGACACCCAAAATATTCTGGAAGTCATTTAATATGTTCTAATAAATTCCTTTTGTATTGAAATAGCTAATGTGGATGTGTTCTCTGTAGGTGAACCTCTACCAATACATTGCCAAATGTGGGAACATAAAATTGCTAGTTTCCTTTCTCAGAATTTAAAAAATATTGTAGGCATAAATTCATTCTAATGCAACTATGATCTTCCCTCTTTGGCCTATCTCTCATTTTTCTCCAGTATTTTAGCAAATTCCTAGCACACCATACAACTCCCTCTCCTATTTCCCTATACCTTTTCTTGCTACTCTTAAAAAATAAAATGACTCAAGTTGTTATGTTCTAGAATGTTGATGTGGCAATTTTTCCAGTCTCCCATCTCCACCTGTATATGTTTAAAACATCTAAGTACAGGTCACACCATTTACAGACTTAATTATATACTTATGTGGTAAAAGCTAGAGTAGGAAAAGACAATTTTCCCAAATGAACATTTTCTTTGAAGTGATATTTCAGGTTCAGGTTCATATATGGAGTTTCTATATGCAGTAAACAATGCGATGAATGATATTAATGGCTATGCAAGAAAGGGAAGAGACAGAAGATTCCACAATGCCCTACTGCCTCTATGGCTGTGAAGGGGAGACTTGAAATCTACTTCTCTAAGTATACATTCAATGAGTTTAAGGTAAAAATAACTGCTGAGTTCCTAGATCCAGGAATATATGCATTTTTTTTTTTTTACTTAATAGATACCATATAGACAGTCTAGAATTTAAAAAAAACTTTTCAGAGTAAACATTTGATAAACATTTTAGGAGTAGGTATATGTGAAAATCTCAATGAGTCACTTTGTTCTCTCTTTATTGAGGTAACATGGTTTGTAACATTATACAGGTTCAGGTGCGCAACATAACTTGAAATTTAAATAGACTATAGTGTGCTCACCACCAAGAGTCTAGTTTTCATCTATCACCACACATTTGAGCCCCCTACCATTTTACTCTCCCCTCAACTTCCTTCTCCCCTGGTAACCACCAATCTGTTATTTTATTTTTATAGTTTATTTTGTTTTTTATTTTATTTTTTAAAATATATTTTATTGATTATGCTATTACAGTTGTCGCCTTTTTTTCTCCCCTTTATTCTCCTTTGTTCTGCACCACCCCTCTCACCAGCATTCATCCCCACCCCCTTAGTTCATGCTCATGGGTCATATGTGTAAGTTCTTTGGCTTCTCCATTTCCCATATTATTCTTAACCTCCCCCGTCTATTTTGTACCTACCATTTATGCTCTTGTACCCTGTACCTTTCCCCCCATTCTCCTCCCTCTCCTTCCCTGCTGATAACCCTCCATGTGATCTCCATTTCCCTGATGCTGTTCCTGTTCTATTGTTTGCTTAGTTTTTGTTTTTTAGGTTCAGTTGTTGATAGTTGTGAGTTTATTGTCATTTTACTGTTCACAGTTTTGATCATTTTCTTTTTCTTAGATAAATCCTTTTAATATTTAATATAATAAGGGTTTGGTGATGATGAATTCCTCTAACTTGACCTTATCTAGGAAGCACTTTATCTGCCCTTCCATTATAAATGATAGCTTTGCTGGATAGAGTAATCTTGGGTGTAGGTCCTTGTCTTTCAGGACTTGGAATACTTCTTTCCAGTCCCTTCTTGCCTGCAAGGTTTCTTTGAAAAAATCAGCTGATAGTCTTATGTGAAATCCTGTATAGGTAACTCTCTCCTTTTCTCTTGCTGCTTTTAAGATTCTCTCCTTATCTTTAAGCTTGGCTACTGTAATTAGGATGTACCTTGGTGTGTGCTTCCTTGGGTCCAACTTCTTTGGGACTCTCTGAGCTTCCTGGACTTCCAGGAAGTCTATTTCCTTTGCCAGATTAGGGAAATTCTCATTCATTATTTGTTCAAATAAGTTTTCAATTTCTTGCTCTTCCTTTTCTCCTTCTGGCACCCATATGATTCAGATGTTGGAATGTTTAAAATGCTTCTCCTCATTTTTTTAAATTCTTTCTTCATTCTGTTCCAGTTGAATGTTTATTTCTTCCTTATGCTCCAAATCGTTGATTTGAGTCCCAGTTTCCTTCCCTTCACTGTTGGTTCCCTGTATATTTTTCTTTATTTCACTTTGCAGAGCCTTCATTTATTCCTCTATTTTGCCACCATACTCAACCACTTCTGTGAGCATCTTGATTACCAGTGTTTTGAACTATGCATCTGATAAGTTGGCTATCTCTTCATTACTTAGTTCTATTTCCAGAGCTTCAATCTGTTCTTTCATTTGTACCATATTGTTTTGTCTTGGCACACCTGTTATGTTGTCTAAGAGGCAGAGACTTAGGTATTTGCTAGGGTGGGGCAACCCATATCACTGTGTTGTGGTGCTGTATGTGGGGGAAGGGTCTGAGAGGGAACAAAGCCCCTTGTTCAGTTCTCTGCTGGCTTTCAGTCACTTCCTCCACTACCCACAAGCAAATTGAGCCCTTCTGGTGCTGATTCCCAGGTGGGTGGGTTTGTGTACATTCTAGGACCCTGTGGGTCTCTCTAATGAACTCTCCTGCGAGGCTGGGAGTTTCTCCCACCACCACAATGACCACAGTTTTTTCCAGCCAGAGGTTTTGAGGCTTTATTTCCCTAGGATGGAACCCTGGGTTGCGTGGTCTGTCTTGCTCCCCAGTTCTTCCTCCCAGTTTATCCACACACAAATGTGGGTCCACCCGGTCCACCAGCTGCTACTTTGCCTGCTTAGACCTCTAGCCACTGCCTTGCCACAAGTCCTCTCTGCCCCAATTGCTCGTCTCTGCCCCCTCCTACTATTCTGAATGAATGTTTCCTCTTTAACTCCTCAGTTGTTGGACTTCCATACAGTTCAATTTTCTTGAAGTTCTGATTATTTTTTGTTTTTAAATTTTCTATTGTCCTTCTTTTGGTTGTGCAAGGAGGTAAAGTGTATCTACCCACACCCCTATCTTGGCCAGAAGTCTCACCAATCTGTTATCTATATAAGTTTTTTTCGGTTTGTTTTGTTTTATAGTCCACATATAAGTGAAATCATACAGTTTTTGTCTTTTGAAATCTAACTTATTTCACTTAGCATGATACCCTCAAGGTTCATCCATGTTGTTGCAAATGGTAGTATTTCCTCTTTTTATGGCTGAGTAGCATTCCATTGCGTGTGTATGTATGTATGTATATATGTATACCACATCTTTTTTATCCATTCATCTGTTGATAATAGACACTTAGGTTGTGTCTATATCTTGGCTTCTGTAAATTATGCTGCAATGAACACAGGGATACATATATCTTTTCAAATTAATGTTTTTGTAATTTTGAGATAACTATCCAGAATTGAAATAGCTGAATCATACAGCAGTTCCATTTTTAATTTTTTTGAGGAACCTCCATACTGTTTTCCATAGTGGCTGTACCAACTTACAGTCTCACCAACAGTGCACAAAAGTTTCCCTTTTCTCCACATCCTTTCCAGCTCTTCTTATTTCTTGTCTTTTTGATAATAACCATTCTAACAGGTATGGGACATTATCTCAGTGTAGTTTTGATTTGCATTTCCCTAATGATTAGTAATGTTGAACATCTTTCCCTGTGTCTATTAGCCACTGTCTGTCTCCCTTGAAAAAAATGTCTATTCAGATCCTCTATCCAGTTTTAAATTGGGTTGTTTGCTTTTTGGTGTTGATATTTATGAGTTCTTTATATATTTTGGACATGAACCCCTTATCTGAAGTATCATTTGCAAATATCTTTTCCCATTCATTCGGTCACTTTTTCTGGCCATGATGGCTTCCTTTCTTATGTAGAAGCTTTGAGGTTTGATGTAATCCTATTTTTTTTTTTTTTTTGCTTTGTTTCCCTTGCCATTGAAATCAAGTTCACAAAAACATTTCTAAGACTGATGTCAAGGATCTTATTGCCTATGTTTTCTTTTGTGTATTTCATTTCTGTTTCTGATATTTTGTTGTTGGTGTTTGGAAATATGACAATTTTTTTATGTTGATTTTGAATGCTGAAACTTTACTGTTTTAATTTATCATTTCCAGTAGTTTTTCTTTCCCCCCGCAGAGTCTTTAAGGTTTTCTATATGTAAAATCATGTCATCCGCAAATGACAGTTTTATTCTTCCTTTCCAATTTGGGCTCCTTTTATTTCTTTTTCTTGCCTAATTGCTCTGGCTAGAAATTGTAATATTATCTTGGATAAAAGTGATGAGTGGGTGACCTGAGTA
Organism: Glossophaga mutica; assembly: GCA_039655065.1. Classification (NCBI taxonomy): domain Eukaryota; kingdom Metazoa; phylum Chordata; class Mammalia; order Chiroptera; family Phyllostomidae; genus Glossophaga; species Glossophaga mutica. The sequence continues at coordinate 45,392,412 of CM077306.1, read as the reverse complement.
ATCCTTTTTTTTTTGTGAACAGTAGCATATTTTTCAGCTGAGAAGTTTTATAAGCTTGCTTACTGTAAGTAGAATTTTGGTGTCCAACAGCCTCATTTCACTTAGTACTCTCGTGCTCCTTTCAGTCCAAGCTGGTAGTGTTTCTGCTGACATAATTTTCTTAGGAACTTTGTGGGTCTCTATGGATGGCATAACAATGTTCTCCATTAGAAATAAGCCACACCCATAAATAATTTTTGAGCTGACCCCTTCTTTAACTCCGACTCTGGTTGAGATGGCTCAGGGCTACACAGATTCCTAGGAGCTTTGCAATTCAATTGAGAAGCTCTGTGAGGCACACCAGAATCCCTTGTGACTGAACACTGATTTTTTTTATCTTTCAAAAGTTTAACAAAGACTTGTATAGCCATTCCTTGGCCATTTTTTATGCCATACTTTCAGAGGCAATCTCTTGATTTTAGTGTCTTTTGTCATCTGAGGATTTCCCAAATTATCATGTACTGGTTCCTTTTTGTTTAATAGTTCTTCCTTCAATTTATACTTCTTTTTTTTTTTTTTAAATCAGTATTTTCAATTTATACTTCTCTTCTTAAATTTACTTTAAGTGCCATGGGACAGGTCACACGTTAAACACTTTGCTTAGAAACAGCCTTAGCAAGATATTCCAGTTCATCTTTCACAAATTCTGTTTTCCATGTAAGTGAAAGACACATTTCAGCTAAGCTTTGTCACTATGCAAGAAAGAGTTCCATTCTTCTAGTTCCCGGTAACATGTTCTTCACTTCCTTCTGCACCACCAGCAGCAGCATCTGTAATGTCTATATTTCTACTAAGAGTCTGTTCCAGGGGATTTGGGATTTTTGTATCCTGAGTCTTAAAATTCTTTCAGACTCTAGCCACTTCTTGATTCCAAAGCCAACACTATATTTTAAATTATTTGTTATGGCAGTACCCCACTTTCAAATACCTAATCTATTTCTTCAGAGAGATTCTATTTCTCTTGGCTCTTGTTCTTTTCTTGGTTTTTCTGTTTTTAACCACATCTTGTGTTTCTATTTTTAAGGTCAATTCAGTGCTATCTTAATTTTTTTTTGTTTATGCTATTAAAGTTGTTCCAGCTTTTTTTTCTTTTTCCACCTTCACCCAACTCCTTTCTCTCCCCTCCTTCCATCAATCCCCATATAGTTTTCCATGTCCATGGGTCCTGCATAAATGTTCTTTGATTAATTCCTTCACCATCTTTCATCCAGACTCCCTCCCCTCTGGCCGTTGTCTGTATGTTCCATGTATCTATTATTCTGTTTCTATTTTGTTAGTTTATTGTGTTCTTTAGATTCCACATATATGTGAGATCATGTTCTTCACCGACTGGCCTATTTCACTTAGCATAATATGCTCCAGGTCCATCCATGCTGTCACAAATGGTAAGAGTTTCTTCTTTTGTCCAACTACATAATATTCCATTGTGTAAATGTACCATAGCTTTTGTATTCATTCATTACAGGTGGGCACTTAGGCTGTTTTCCAGATCTTGGCTATTGTAAATAGGGCTGCTGTGAACATGGGGGTGCATAGGTTTTTGTGTGTTGGTGTTTCAGGATTCTTAGGATATATTCCCCAGGGTGGGATTTCTGAGTTAAAATGGAGTCACGTTTTTAATTTTTTGAGGTTACTCCGTATTGTTTTCCACAGTGGTTGTACCAGACTTCATTCTCACCAACAGAGCACTAGGGTTCTCTTTTCTCCACATCCTCACCAACACTTGTTTTTGTTGATTTATTGATGGTAACCATTTTGACAGATGTGAGGTGATATCCCATTGTGGTTTTAATTTGCATCTCTCTGATAATTAGTGATGTTGGGCATTTTTTATATGTATACGTACCATCTGTATGTCCTCTTTGGAGAAGTGTCTATTCAGGTCCTTTGGCCCTTTTTTAATTGGATTGTTTATCTTCCTGGAGTTGAGTTGTATTAGTTTTTTGCATATTTTGGAAAATGAAACCTGACCATTAATTTACACCATCCACAAGAATAAACTTAAAATGGATAAAAGACTTAAATGTAAGTCATGAAAACATAAATATCCTGGAAGAAAACATAGGCAGTAAAATCTCAGATATCTCATGTAGCAATATTTTTGTCCATATATCTCCCAGGCACTGAAGTCAAATGAGAAAATAAACAAATAAGTTCAGTGGTATCTTAAAACATGCAGTGATATTTTATCATGGTTTAGTAATAGCCAACATCTAAGAAGTATATATTGCTTTGTTCATACTTCACAGACAAAATATACTTACATTAGCACTTATGTTTGGATGGGGACCTAGCTTAATGTGATGTCAATGACTGAAAATGCAAAGTTCATTTGTATCCTTCACACTTATCTCCCAAAAGTAAGTACTGCACTCTTGAAATAAACTTCCATTAGTCTCTCTTGTTCCTTCTGTAATTTCTCCTGTGGGCACACCACCTGGGCCTACCACACAGCTGATGCATAGATACCTCTGGGCTGACCAATCACAGGTCTCATTGATACAAGCTGCATCCTAACATGATTTTTTCATTTTAATATGGCTTGGGAAAATTGGAATTTTTATGATATATATATATAAAATATATGTTATGTTCATGTCTTATAGTTAGGGGAAAATGGTTAACATTATTAGCTCATAGGCCTTTTCTTCTGTCTTGGTTTGAACTTTAAGTTCTGAGTTGAAGTGTCCTGATTAAAAAAAAAAATCAAAACATATGCATACAAAACTCTTTGAAAAGATTAATTCAACTTTTCACAATGTGAAGAAGTAAAAGTCATCTTTTCTAGAGCTTAAGCCTTGGAAATGTCAGTCCAAAGAAAGAATCATGAAAAAATTCCAAGTTAGCAAGAAGAAAGATTTATAGTACAGTTGCCATGGTAACTGCAGAGTACTCTGTTGCAAACTAGTATGTAGTAGTTAGTAAAGAGTCTCTGTGTTAGATTCTTTAAAATAAAAGACATACTTTATAAATTCAAAATTTGGAAAACTCAAATATAGTGTTAGTAAATCTTGAAATGCTTTCAAAGAGATACTTGAAAAATACAGCCAAACCTGAAAATCCATTAAAATGAGCTTGTTTACTTGATGTACCCAAGACTACTCAACTGCTTCCTCTGTTCTGGCTGTTTCTGGAGCTCTAGTTCTGTGCTCCGTAGTCTGCATCTTGCTCCCCTGTGGTGTGAGACACCACCACAGATGGTGTATGGACTGAGGTTTCCCATGAGTGATATGAACAGTTGTTGTATTATGGAGTTCACCATAGAATTTTCCTTGCTCTATATTCTCCCCACCATGGCATGGTTCTGATGTACTTTGGTTTTAAGTGCCCAAAACCTGTTAGGGCCTTTCTCTGATGAGCATCTAATTTGAAATACTTGTATATGTCAAAGATAAAGTCCATTTTCAATAAACATAATCTGTAATGTTCTAGTATGTATTTATTGAACACAGACAGGGAAGGTGTGTATGAAAACTTGTACATGATGCCTTACAAGTGTAAATAATACATTGTGCATTATGACAGTTTTGAATTTGTGTTCTGAATATATAATAAAGTTATAACAAATGCCATAATAAATTTCATGTAATTAAAGATGTGTTTTCATAACAAATTTTTAAAAATCTGACATCTTGTAATGCCTAGTTGTTTGGCACTTTGAAAAATTAGATTTAGAATTATTTTTCATCATTTTAAAAAAGAGTTCACTAATTCTTATGGTTCAGAAACTTTATTTGGAAAAGAGCATTTTTGTACTCTTTCAAAAATAAATTAGTAGGGCACTTTGCTATATGCAACATTTTTATATTAAATGCTCTACATACTTACAATGTAAATAAGGATTCCTGTAAAAAAGGAAATATTCCAGTGTAAATAAGGAAATAATGATTCCTGAGGATACTTATTGTAAAGAATTATAAATATGTTAGGAATCACAGTTTAATCCATATGTAGGGAAAGATTATTATTTGAAAAAATGTAGAAAATAAATGAGTAAAAATGTTTTCATTGTATTTGTAAACATTGTATGTTTGTTAACAGATAATAGAACACTCTGTAGAATGAATTTTAGATGTTTTTGAGTAACATATGACATTTGATTTTTCTAACAGACTGCCTTGCTGTTACACTTCTATCTTCTGTACAATCTCTTGAGTGATCTAATTACTGGTACACTTGTTTGTGGTTCAAAAAAACACTTACTTTATAGATTTAGAAACTGAATTCCAGGAATGCTAAGGGACTCAAAACTATGCTGCTTGAATTTCAAAGGTTAGACTCAACTCAGATTCTCTAATTCCCCAAACCCATGGTATCCTTTCCTTTGTACATCTCAGCACAAAGTATATGTGGATAGAAAGTATTTAACATAATGAAAATTAATAGCAACAAAGTAAAAATTCTGATAAACTTACACTGCATTCTGTCAAGTCAAAAAAAAATCCAAATGTTTAATTGCAGCTAACTGCCAAATTCCCCAGTCACAGCTGAATAATAGGCAAAACTTAGAGAAATTCTCTTTCAACTTTCTTACTTCATATTTTCCCCAAATAATTAAAAACATGAATAATTTTATAGGTTTATATAAAAACACTTTCACCTAAACTTTTATCTGTTAAAGTATTCCCATTAAAGGAGATTCTACATTGTTTAAATGTTATGGAATTCCATGTCAGTGCAGTGCTGTTCTCAAAGTCGGTAAAAACACCCGATAAATTCTTTGGATGACAAAGCCAGCTTATGAGCATTTCTTCAGCCACAAGCAAGCACACCAGTAGTGACTAGATTCACCGAGGGATTCTGTAGGACAGATGTGGGAGAACAATACAGTCTCTTGGAAATTCAAAGACCATTCTGAAGACTGGCTGGGTTTGATGATTTAGTAGAAATAAAGTATATAATGATGATTCAGATGATGATTCAGGATGAAACTCCTTCCATGGTGACAAAGTTCCCCTCGTCTAATGTTCTACGAGCATAAGCTGCGGGTTTGGTTCGGTGCTGCTCTGTCCAGGTGGACTCCTCATGAATATTAGACCTTTTTGAGTAACATATGATATTTGACTTTTCCAACAGACTGCCTTGCTGTTATACTTCTATCTTCTGTAGAATCTCCTGAGTGATCTAATTACTGGTACACTTGGACTTGTTTGCAGTCCAAGTGTACCAATGGTGCATGCACTGCAGTGACCGCTTTGAATATGCCTTCCCTGAGGAACAAGGGAGGCACCAGGAAATGGATCCACTACTTTGGCCTTTTTTTTTTTTTTTAATCAGTATTTTTTAATTGTTGATATTGTACAGTTTTCTGTCTTTTACCCCGCCCCAGCCCACCACCCCAGCCCTCCCCACCTCCTCCCATTTCCACCCCCCATAGTTTTTGTCCATGAGTCCTTTATACTTGTTGCTCTAAACCGTTCCCCTTTTCCCCTGAAATTCCCTCCCCTCCCACTCTGGACACTGTCAGACTGTTCTCAAATTCAGTGTCTTTGTTTATATTATGCTTGTTTGTTTGTTTTGTTGATTAGCTTCCTGTTAAAGGTGAGATCATATGGTATTTGTCTTTCACTGCCTGGCTTATTTCGCTTAGCATGATACCCTCCAATTCCTTCCATGCTGTCACAAAGGGTAGGAGCTCCTTCTTTCTTTCTGCTGCATAGAATTCCATTGTGTAAATGTACCACAGTTTTTTGATCCATTCATTAACTGATGGGCACCTAGGTTGCTTCCAGCACTTGGCTATTGTAAATTGTGCTGCTATGAACATAGGGGTGCATAGATTCTTTTGGATTGGTGTTTCAGGATTCTTAGGATATAATACAAGCAGTGGAATTGCTGGGTCAAAAGGTATGTCCATTTTTAGTTTTCTTAGAAAATTCCATACTGTTTTCCATAGTGGTTGTACCAATCTGCAATCCCACCAACAGTGCACTAGGGTCCCCTTTTCTCCACAACCTCTCCAACACTTGCTGTTTGTTGCTTTGTTTATGAAGGCCATTCTGACTGGTGTCAAGTGGTATCTCATTGTAGTTTTAATTTGCATCTCTCTGATAGCTAGAGATATCGAGCATCTTTTCATGTGTCTCTGGATCCTCTGTATGTCCTCCTTGGAGAAGTGTCTGTTCAAATCCTTTGCCCATTTTTTAATTGGGTTGCTTGTCTTCTTAGAGTAGAGTCTTGTAAGTTCTTTATATATTTTGGAGATTAATCCCTTGTCTGAGGTATCATTTCCAAATATGTTTTCCCATACAGTTGGTTCTCTTTTTATTTTAATACTGTTTTCTTTAGCCATGCAGAAGCTTTTTATTTTGATGAGATCCCATTTGTTTATTCTTTCCTTTATGTCCCTTGCTCTAGGGGACGTATCAGTGAAAATATTGCTGCGTGAAATATCTGAGATTTTCCTGCCTATATTATCCTCTAGAATTTTAATGGTGTCATGGCTTATATTTAAATCTTTTATCCACCTTGAATTTATTTTTGTGTATGGTGTAAGTTGGTGCTCGAGTTTCATTTTTTTGCATGTAGCTGTCCAGTTCTCCCAGCACCACTTATTGAAGAGGCTATTTTTGCTCCATTTTATGTTGCTGCCCCCTTTGTCGAATATTAATTGACTGTAGACACTTGGGTTTATTTCTGGGCTCTCTGTTCTATTCCACTGGTCCACGTGTCTGTTCTTGTGCCAGTACCAGGCTGTTTTGATTACAGTGGCTTTGTAATACAGTTTGGTATCAGGTATTGTGATCCCTCCTACTTTGCTCTTCTTTCTCAAAATTGCTGCCGCTATCCGGGGTCGTTTATGATTCCATATAAATTTTTGAAGTGTTTGTTCTATGTCTGTGAAATATGCCATTGGAACTTTAATAGGTATTGCATTGAATCTGTAAATTGCTTTGGGTAATATGGACATTCTGATAATATTAATTCTTCCGATCCATGAACATGGTATATGCTTCCATTTGTTTGTGTCTTCCTTGATTTCATTCTTCAGTGTTGTGTAGTTTTCTGCATACAGATCTTTTACCTCCTTGGTTAGGTTTATTCCTAGGTATTTTATTTTTCTTTTTGCTATATCGAATGGGATTTTTTTCTTGATTTCTACTTCTGCTGTTTCACTGTTGGTATACAAAAATGCCTTTGATTTTTGGCTATTGACTTTGTATCCAGCTATTTGGCCAAATTCATTTATTACGTCGAGCAGCTTTTGTAGCAATACTCATATCAGACAAAATAGACTTCAAAAGAAGAGCTATAAAGAGAGACCCAGAAGGTCACTTCATAATACTCAAGGGAAGAATCCACCAAGAAGACATAAACATTGTAAATATATATGCACCCAACATAGGAGCACCTAAATACATCAAGAAAATCTTAGAGGACTTCAAGAAAGATATTGACAGCAACACAATTATAGTAGGAGATTTTAACACCCCACTGTCAAAAATGGACAGATCTTCCAAACAAATTATCAACAAAGATATTGTGGCATTGAACAGTACTCTAGACGAATTGGACTTAGCTGATATATATAGGGCCCTCCATCCCAAAGAAACTAATTACACATTTTTTTCAAACGCACATGGAACATTTTCAAAGATAGACCACATGATAGGACACAAAACAAGCCTCAACAAATTCAAGAAAATTGATATCATACCAAGCATTTTCTCCGACCACAAGGGTCTAAAACTAGAAACCGACTTGATGGAGAAAATCCCCAAATCATCAAAATCATGGAGATTGAATAGCATGCTATTAAACAATGAATGGGTAAAGAATGAAATTAAGGAGGAAATCAAAAAGTTTCTGGAAACAAATGAAAATGAACTCACAACAACCCAAAACTTATGGGACACAGTGAAGGCAGTCCTCAGAGGGAAGTTCATAGCAATACAGGCCTACCTAAAGAAGACAGAAACATTTCTAACAAACGACTTAACCCTATGCCTACAAGAACTCGAGGAACAACAACAAAGACAGCCCAGGGCAAGTAGAAGGAAGGAAATAACCAAGATCAGAGCAGAATTAAATGACATAGAGACTAAAAGCACAATCCTATGGATCCACTACTTTGTACCTTGAACTCGTTTGTTGTGCTGTTCATTCATTAGTAACCCTAACTGAGACAACTCTCTATGGAATCTGTCTTCATTTGTGCTGATCTTTCAGCCCGGACCAGACTTAGTGGTCTGCCTTAGAACAGTGAATTCTGCAAAGATAAGGGTTACAGAATAATAGATCAAATGGGAATTCTAGTAACAGTCTCAAACTCCCCTCCCCACTAATTCTAGCATTCTGGGAAGTAAAGACCACTGAAAAAACAATGTGGCATTTCTTTAAAATATTTTAATATGCAACTAAAAAGGGGGGTAGCATTTTGACTGAAAAACTACAAATGTAAATTGGACACTGTCAAGTTTGACAATCTAGTAAATTACTTCTGCAGGCAAGTCAATCAGAGGAAATCCAATGATATTCTAATCAAAGGAACACTGCATAGCTCCCTAAGGTGGCTACTCTGAACGAGAAAATATTTACCTGAATGTGCAACCTGGGGAAATTATCATGTATCCATTTCTACATTTTTGGATTAAATACTTTATCTGTCAAATCTTTGTGCAGGTATCGTTCCTTATATTGAAAGAAAAATGTATCATAATTCCTTATGTTGGTTCTTCAGACAGGCATAGCCATTTAAATTGCTTAACCAAACTAAAGTGACTGTCTTGCATTTCATTTTGAACAATGCTGCTTTTTTATACAGCACTCTTGACTGCTACACTGTGAGATACTAGAAGGTGAGAACCAATCCTGTATTATTTTTCTCCCTCCATCATAGAAACAAGAATATGGTGAGTGTCTAACAAAAGTCCCCACAATTGTATCACTCTCATAGAAAGACCCACATTCCATTTAGGATAAGTGTTTCCAACTCCCCTTTTCCCTACATAATAGCACCATTTAAGTGCCACACCCCCTGAAAAGGAAATGGTGAAGTGCAGCTGAGTTTCTCAAAAGTTTTATAAGTATATGTGGATAGGAAAAAAGGCAAGGTGAAAGTGACATTATAATCACATAGGCCATTTCATTCTTCAATGAATGAAGGCATATAACCCACTTGGGCATCCCAGTTGGAACCATTTTCTTTGAATATACAGGACAAAACTGTATATTCTTACAATCCTTTGAAAGCATTAGAATCTCTGGGTATATTTCTTTAGCAATATCTAGAAACTGCATTTAGGTTTGGGGCTGCTGCCAGCTCATTTGATAGCTTTATGCTGAGGAAGAAGAGTAATGGTTTGGGCTGCATGAAGCAAGAATGAGATTTTAAAGTTCACTAAGCAAATTATGAAAACATCCCAAATCAATAATAAAATATTCATTTCATGTATAAAATTCTTGGTTGCAATCTAGGATTGTCATTTTATGCCTTATGAAACTGGGTAACGGGTATGGAATAAACCATTTTTCTGACTTTTAAGATAATAGTAATTAGTATATAAAGTTTCTAAATTTTAGCCTGGTACCAGTTTTGCAGTTTTGTGTTGTTTAGTTTTTATAGCTCTGGCATTATGAAAAATAGAGCCAGATATTAAAGAAACTAATCTTGATTTGTGCTCAAGTGACTCGACAGATTCTCCATTTTCAAACTCATATTTACCACCTGAATTTGTGACATAGTTGTGACAGACGTGTGAATTTCCGAGTTACTTGAAATTATGTATTAAAGCAATATATCCATTACAAATATTCCTTGGAGATAATAGTTACCAGGTCCCTTAGAGTCAACAGAGCCAGCAACACTGTTACACTAAAATTTCATGATCAAAAGAATTTTTAGTTTTTAAACTTCTTTCCTCCCAAATATGCCATGAGGACAATCTGCTTTTTAATTATCTGTTTCTTCATTTACAGCTATGATCTGCTTCACCTCTTATTATGAAAAGATCCAGAGAGTCAACAAAACAAGAGATTTCAGGAGCAGGATCAAAATAATTCAATTGTTGCTATCTAATGACAAACCTACAGTTCTCATAATATTGATGCAAGACGTATGTAAAGTTTATAGCATCAAATGAAATTAAATGCCTTTGTAGTGGGCTCTACAACAAATAAGGACTATAACAATAGTATGGTATATCAGGATTTTCAGGATTATTGATCACTGACGTATTGCTTAGACTCACTGTAGTAGTTCTTTTGTTGTACAAACCGCCTGAGACTTCATTAGGAAATATCCTGAGAAGATATTTATGGAATACTTGTAACCGTCCACTAATAAAATGTACAAGTGGAAGTGGGATCAGACTTCTTCTATGAGTTTATTTTTATCACACTGAGCGGTTATAGTTCAGAGTCTCATTAATCAAAATACAACATGCAAGCTTTCTTTATTTTCTGAAGTGTTACAATAATTATAATCATTCTATCAGCATATCACCTAAGACTGCCAAACTAGGACTGCATTTTTAAAATATGTCAGTGCTTCTCTATTGACCCATCTGGTTAAAAATTACTTCTTTCTGCAATGGTAACTACTCTGCAATTTTTCAAGGGAAAATATTCTATATACTGCCAGCAAGAAAGAGTCTGGGAAACTGAAATGATTTTTCAACTGGAGTAATATTTTTTAAAAGAAAGTTATCATAATTCAAATGTTACATTAGAGTACAGAATCCTGATGTTATAAGTTACATATTTGCAAAATTCATATGTTGCCAACAGGCATGTCTTGAGCAATAACTCACTAAAAGAATGTATTTTGATATATAGTTTTCATCATAGATTAGCATTTAAAAAACTCTTTATGTGCAAAGATGCTAACATTTTCTTTAACTATCTATAAAGATCAGCATGATTCCTCAGGTATCTTCAAGCCGATTTGAGATTCAGCAATGTGACTCTTACTATTTAATTACTTCCTCATGGATTTGGATTGCTAGAAAATTGGTTGGGCTTCAGCGAATAGGATTGCTGGGGCAGAAAGGAAGAAATAAGCATTGGTGCTGGAGTAAGACAGTGTGGATTCGGATCTGGCCCCGCCCTTCAGATCTGTCTGGGCTTAGTCACACTAGTCTATCTACACCCCAGTGTCCCCACCTACAAAGTGGTGATAATGCTGTTCACCTTCACAGGGCAGTATTGAGGATGAAACAAGACAGTGTGCCTAGTGCAAAGTACACACACCAAATAGAAGCTGGAGTTAACACAGTCTTCCAAGGCAGCCCCAAATAACAGTTTGATTGTGTCGGCCTCTGGTTCAGAGTATAAATTTGGACTGGTAAATTTTGTATCTCTTAAAATAGGGTTTCTAGGATTTCAACTTTTTGAGAGAAATTATTTTCAATCCCAACAACAATATAATGTCCAGGAACCTTAGAACACTTAGAGAAATGTTGTATTATTTCATAACATTCAGTGTGTCATGGAAAACACACATCGTTATCACACCATACTTTTGTTTTCAACCACAGGCCGCCTTCAACATCATCCCATATTGGCCTCAGGTGTACAGCACAGTGGCCAATCACAGTGTTCCCTCTGACACCTCCAGCCCCTATCAGGAACCACACATGGTCATCGCAACATTACTGACTACATTCCCTATGCTATACTTTACATCCCCATGACTTCTGCAACTACCAATTTGTACCTCTTAGTCCCTTCGCCTCTTTCACCCAGTCCCCCATCACCCCTCCCTGCCGGTATCCACCAGTCTGCTCTCTGTGTCTATGAGTCTGTTTCAATTTTGTTTTTTTTTTAGATTCCACATACACATGAAATCATATGCATTTTAACGGAACTCTACAGCACTCAGAGTTCTGTCTCATACATTACTCAATGCAATTGTAGTAACAATTCCATGAAGCAGGGGAAGCAAATAGTACATATTTCTAGCTGACCTTGGATAAGGGCAGATCGACAGCAGTTGGGTACTTGAGAAAGCTCACAGGGCTAGTGACTAATGGAGGTGAGACTAGAATTCACCTCTTCTTAGTCCAATGCTGGCTCCACACTCCCTCCCCACATAACTACAATAATCCTTTATTTACGGAAGAGCAGAAAAATGCTACATGGTAAAGCAACATTTATTGGGAGTTAAGCTCAAGTCTCCCTTCAGAAAAATGCCTTTGTGATAATTTGTAATCAGTTTTAAAGTCAAGTCCATTTAGCACACATATCAAAAGCCCTCTCCAAGGATTAGCACTATGAGAGTTATCAAACTTAGTTCACAGAGACGCTGCTCTCAATAAGTTTAAAGTCTAACAGGAAAAAACTGCCAAAAGGCAAAAATAAAATCAACAACAACAACAAAAACTAACATAAAAGTATAAGGCAGACTATAAAAAAAGATTTTTATCAAAGAGGATTCCTAAGAAAGGATTAATGATGATTAGGAAAAAGCAGCTATCTCAAGAAGGGGTGGCACTGAAAAAAATAAAGTATAATTTTGTTCCAATAAAACAATTGTCTTATTATCTAGAACTTCTGAGTTAATTGACAATAACTGTAGTTGGAACTGAGAACTCCCACAAGGCCTTCCTATGATTTAAATATATTTATGTTGGTAATCTTACTGAATTTTGTTCATCATATAAATTCAAATGTAAATAACAGAGTAGTAGGTCTTAATATCCGAAAAGGTTTTTCCAAAGTAAATATTTTGGCATGTTGTAAATATTCGTAAATATAGTATAGGGCTTATTCTGTACAGATTTTAATTTGTTACTAAGTAAAACAGCAAGACTGTTTTTAAGGAAACATTCTTGCCTACTTATAAATAATATCCTTGTCAATCTGGCTTCTGGAGGGAATATCTTAAACTATGTTTCCAAAGAGTACTACAATATTTAAAATTGTAAAATATCACTGTGCCTACAAACACCTTCTAATTTAATCCAAAAATATTTTATATTCAGTAGCACAAGGGAATAGTAAGTATTTTCTCCTCACACAAGGTACATAATTGTGAAGTGATTTGCTTTCCACAGTGCGTACCTTAAGAAGTACTCATATGGTGTTACTGTGTTTCAGGCTCTGTAGCTGTTGAAGCAACGTACCTGCCATCTTTAATACAACAAAACCCTTTTCCTCATCTCACGGAGTCTGAATACCTAACGAAATCATGCTTAAATATGTTTAAAACATGTGTTTTAAACACGTGATTTAAAAATGAATATAGCCATGTATTTTAACATGTTAAATGTTAGTAACAGTTTTCTAATGTATAAATATTTTATTTCTACCATATGCCACTTTACTTACCACTCTTAGGCTGACTAGAAATACTTTATGATTCTTTTTTCTGTGATGTTTGCTTTCTGATTAAAATAGGGCATCAAGACACACGGCTTCCTGTGCTATTTCATCGGCATCATACATTCTGGTTCATAAACTGATCCAAGTTACCTACTGATTGAAAACTCATTTTGTAAACATGAAACAATGGATAATTTCATTAGAATCATCATTATTAATAAGTACTTTTTTAAAAAAATGGAAGAGACTAAGATGTGATTTTGGATTTGAAGTGTATTGGGGGCAGTCAGTCATAAAGTTAGGACTTGCAAGCAGTCAGTCACATTAGGTCACCAAAGTGAACGTCATACCGACTGTTTAACAAACAGGGTGACCGCAAGCCCTGGTGGCTGTAAACCAGTGCATTGGTGGGTGCCCCCGTGAACGCTTACTGAGTGGTTTGGCTCGGTGAGAGAAGTAAATGGTCAGGAATCTTGATCCCTTCAGATGCACTTATTTTCATACATTATCAAACAAGCTTCCTAGTTACAGGAACTAATCACTAATTCATGTCCTTCAGTAGAGTGTTCTCAGGTGCACTGACTGGTCCTACCTAGCAAACATCAATGGTATAAAGGCCTGAAACCTCTAGTGTCCCAGTGAATCAGGGCAGCAAACACAGAAGAAAACTAACTTTCCTTCCTCTCCACAGGAATTTTAGATGGAGGCCTATGAAACCTTCTGACAAGAACGTTAAGATCTAGGTGAGGAGGGCTCCTCAGTACCACAGAATACTGAACTGACTTGTAAACCACCTTTGGAAAACAAGGATCTGTTATTTTGGAAAACTGGGTAGGAGTTGTTGTTGTTGTTGTTATTATTATTATTATTATTATTATTATTGTAATAGTATAGCAAGTATAAGCAGTAGCTGGCAGTCAACCCATTGGTGGAAATAAACTAAACATATCTGTTGACATTTATACAAAATTACCTCCAACGTGCTTGCCGATCAGAGTGAATCAAATGATGAACTAGTGTAAATCATGTTTCAGCTAGTCGTGCAGCACCTGGGCTGAGATTAGATTTGAAGAATTTAAAAAGGACTTTCCTTGCTCAGAGGGAGAGTTAAGGGCACTCTATGACACTCAGCTTCTCCTCGTGAGGTGGCTGGAGTCCGGGCGGACCAACAGACCCGAAAACTCCAGGGTTCTTTTGCAGGCCCTTGTCATGACTCCAGGGCCGGACCGTGGAGCATCCGTGTTCCACCAGCACAATGTGGCACACGGGCATTTCTGGAATGCCTCATCACACACTGGGCAGTGCAGGATCGATTGCCTTCAGAAAGGGTGGTTTTCGCTTCCTGATTCTTCATATATTTCTTCTCTTTTGCTCTTTTTCTCCTTTATGGTTTGGGAGCTGTGAATATCTGCAGCTTTCTCAACTCTAGACAGGCATTTAGGAGATTACCATCTATAAAATATGCAAATAATTTCAATAATGGCTGCCATGTCATTCCAGTTTTTCATTTTTTTGTTCTTAAGAGTTTTTTTTTTGCCAAAATATATTATTTTAGAAAAATAACTGGTGTTTCTTTCTCATCCTGAGAGCAGTACAGCTTAATCATAGATTTTGAGGAGCACAGGAAATGATAAAGATGAAAATGAAAATCGATACTTCCATTGCCTGAGATGAACTACCTTTGACATTTAAGCACTGGTCGCGTTCCCATCCTTCCCATGGAGCCCAGACAGCGGGTGTGCAGCCTGGATGGCCCGCCCGCGAAGTGCTAGCGTGCCGGGGGCACTCTGGGAGGGCGCACACTGTGTGCAGTGGGATCTGCTAGGCTGCAGGTCGGCCTCACCGGGATCTGGGGCTTCTCCTTTGATGTCTCCAACTATTTGCTTACCTAGATTCACTGAATCAGATTGTTTCATTTTATGTGGGCCTGTTTTCCAGTGTGTGCAAGGAGGAGAATGTGGACACAATTATATTTAATACGCAGACACGTGAATGGTATGGGAAAGAACACTGGGTGAGTAGGGATAGGCCTGCACATTTCAGAGGTGAAATGCATCAGAGATTTCAACAACTGTGGGGAAGACAGGCTAGACATCTGGGGTGGGGAGCAGCTAATGAAATAATGCATATGTGGGAATCCTGGGTGCACTCCAAGGAGCAGCAGGTCAGAGCAGGGAGTGAGGACGTGACTAGTGAATGTTAAAAAAGACTTCAGTAACTCCTAGTCATGATGACAAAATTCAATATTCAAAATTCTAGGGTGAATTACATTGTCTGGCAGAGGGGTTTCTGTGTTTCTGGTGACTGTCAAATAAATGCCATTTCTATTTACTGCTACTAATTTCCTGAGATGGATTTCCCATACACGTTGTTTGAGACACAAACTGTGTGTCTCTCAGAAATCCTTAACCACGCTCTTTTTTTTCCTTTTTCTTGATCTGTACCCACCCCTTTGCTGTCAGACTAGGGAGACTGTAACCCAGAAGTGCAGGGGTGGCACCTGCCCCTGGTGTAAACCTCGGTCAGCAGAGAGCAGGAGTCAGGAGGGAGCTATGTGAATCCTCCTCGCAAACTGTCTGGAGAAGGTGTCCCATCTGCTGACTGGGCTGCTGTGTCCTTCCCAGACTCACTCTGACACAGCAGCCCGCACGGTCTGTACTGGCTTTGCAGCTTCCCTCGTCTGCCCTCCCTCCCCCACTTATCCTTCCTCTGCTAGGCCTGCACTGGCAAATAAAAGCAGAACTTTAATTCCTGCCTCAGGCTATGTTTTCTAGAGCAGTGATTCTCAAATTTCAGTGCAGATACAAATCACTCGGGGATCTTGTAAAATAAAATGCGGATTCTGTGTCAGGCGAGCTGGGATGGAGCCCGTAATGCCACACCTCAAATGACTTCCCCAGTGACATTCCTGTCAGCCCTTTACACAGCGAGGTTCCAGGACACACAGAATAAGAGAGACCTCATTGCCACCTCAATGTCAGCTCTTTAGGGGGCAAGCCTGTGTGTGTGTGTATTTCCCCCACACTGTGCTATCCCCTGAATCTACAACAGTACCTAGGAGGTAGGGAAGTGTTCAATAGATATTTGTTAACTGAATAGTAAATGAATGAATTCTCCTACATGAGCAGTAAATCCCAGTCATAGTAAAAATTTCTAATTTTATTTTTTTCAAATGTCAGATTTATGCCAAATTTCAAATACTGCTTTTACAGATTAAGAAAGCATGTAGAGATCTGGAGATTTTTCTCATACATATGTATGTACACACACACACAAATGGTTGTTCCTGTACAGTTGTCTCCATTTTTCCACCACTGCTCCCCCACCCCACCTCCGACCCTCAGTCCTTCCCCACTTTGGCTTTGTCCATGGGTCCTTTATACATGTTCCTTGATGGCCCTTCCCCTATTTTCCCCCATTATCCCATTATCCCCCTCCCCTCTGGTTACTGTCAGTTTGTTCTTTATTTCAATGTCTCTGGTTATATTTTGCTTGTTTGTGTGTTTTGTTGATTAGGATCCACCTATAGGTGAGATCATATGGTATTTGTCCCTCAGCACCTGGCTTATTTCACTTACCATAATGCTCTCCAGCTCCATCCATGCTGTTGCAAAGGGTAGGAGCTCCTTTTTTCTTTCTGCTGTGTAATTTTAATATTCAAAATTCTAGGGTAAATTACATTGTTTGGCAGTGGATTTTCTCCATTTTTAATGACTGACAAAAAATAAATGTTTATAATGGACCGAATGCTTATGTTCCCCCCCAAATCATGAGAAATAAATTTGTTATTTATAAGCCATCCAGTCTATGGTACACTCTGTACAGCAGCCTGAATGCACTAAGAGAATGTTGAATGTCAAAAATAGCTATACACTTATATGACCCTGGAATCAAGGGGTTAAAGCCACAAGCCAATTAAATGTAAAAGTTACATTTTAGAAACTGGTTGCTGGTTTGAAAGCATAGATAGACAGTACTGAGGTATCTAGTTCAAGAAAGATCCTTGCAGGTTTCCAGGGGCCAACCCTTCTTTTGAAAACCTGGTTGTCTTCTGAAACAGGTGACAGAGAGCCAAGAGAAATGTGCTTAAGATGCATTATAGTGGTAGTACCCCATGCTCACCCATCTAGCACTTCACTCTTCACATAGTACCTTTTATCACACAGGGTAAATAGTGGTTTTCTGTTGAATTTTAAAATAGTGCATCATGTATAATTCATCAAAACTGCCAAAAGCATCAACATCTTCCTTTGGTATTCATCCTACTTAAGGAATGTGACACATTAGACTTCTGGGATAGGTGTTATGCCCATTACTGGATGTAACTGACCTTGTCCTACTGTCCCTTCATTGTTACCAACAGTCATTTGTACATTTAAGATGTTTCAGCTGACATCAGGAGCTATTCTTGTTACACGTTTACTGTTGTCATAGAGATGCAGAAACAGCTGAACAGAATTTTCACATATGGTGTTCCTGACAGAGGGGTGATACTAAACATGCTACTGTACGTCACTGGATTTGTTTCTAAATGGTTGTGTCAAGGTCAGGCCCTTTCCCTTGAATTTTGAGTAATTTCTGAAAACCACAAGGATCTCTACCAGTCTCTCACTTGCGAGACTGTCATTTACAGGGGTTCTCCAAGTGTGGTCCTTGTACCAAGCGCATCAGCATCACCCACTAACTCATTAAAAATGCAAAATGTTGAGTCCTGTGATGGTTTACTGGCTCAATTAGCTGATAGAACATTTTTGTCTGGGTGTATCTGTGAGAGTGTTTCTGGGAGAGATTAGTATCTGAATCAGGAGACTGGAAGTAAACCCACCCTCGCCAGCGTGGACAGACACCCTCCAATCTGTGGAGGGCCCACACTGAACAGAAGATGGAGGAAGGCCGAACTCTCTCCCCTTGAGCTGGGACTATCATCTTCTCCTGCCCTTGGACCTTGGAGCTCCTGGTTCTCAGACCTTCAGACTCAGGCTGAATTATGCTATTGACTTTCCTGGTTCTCTAGCTTGTAGAAAACAGACTGTGGGACTTCTCAGCCTCCATAACCATGTGAACCAATTCCTGTAATAAATATCCTCATATACCTCTATCTTCATCTCCATCTCTGTCTCTATCTCTATGCTATCGGTTCTATTTCTCTGGCTAATAGAGGCTCCATTCCAGGTCCATTGCCTCAGAAACTCTGCAGTCTGTGTTTTAACAAGTCCTCTAGGTTATTATGATGTATGCTAAAGTGTAAGAAGTAGTTCTCTTCTAGGTATCCTCCTATCTCTAAAGATAGTTTTGATGAGAAATGTTAAGGTACTCAAGTATCCAGAGATAAATGCAAATGTTCTACGTAAGGATATTTGAAAACCTAAGGTATAAAATAGCACTTTCAGAATTGGGTTTGAACTATATATAGTACCATGGGAGAGGTTCTTATTAAAAATACGTGAGTCTTAACTCCACCCAGACTTAGTGAATCAGAGTGTCTGAGTTTGGGTTGATTGCCTCTTACAGGGCATGCCAGACAGTTTGGAAGCATTAATTATGATAACCATAGAATAAAGTATAGCTTACATTAACATCAGTAATCTCTGGGTGATGGAACCAAGAACAATTATTCACTATAAACTTTTTGAAATTTTTCAGTTGGATGAAATGATTATATACTACTTTTAAAATCAGAAAATAGCAACAAAGCAATTATTTTAAAAGGATAAAGTAGACAAAATGGCATCAACTCATTTTGGAGACTTGAGAGATTTGCATATTTTCCTTGTATTACTGGTATCAGAGTGACCAGGAACTTAGATCCTGGAGTACTAGTACGGTCTGGGCTCAGATCCTAAAGGCTTGAGTACTAGCTGTGCAACCTTCCTCCACAAGCCTCAGTTTCCACCCCCTCTTCAGCACAGGTGGAAATGATGGCATCTATTCATTGTTGTGAGAGTCAAATCAGAGTACTTAGCATGGTGCTTGGCACATAATGAGAATTGAAAACATTAGCCATTCATAATATAAGGATATCTATGTTTTATGGTTATTCTTAACTCTATTTTCTTTAAGTCCTATACTAATCAATCATTCATTTTAATTGTAATTGGCCATGATTCTAAGCGCAAGATGTCTGTCTCTCTTCATGCACGAGAACCCCTCTGCTTCACTCCTCTCATCCCACCTCTGTCCTGTGCCCTGACTCTGACTGCCCCTCATCTGGACAAAAGGCCCTGTCTTCCCTCTTTTTCCCTCCAGTGCCCAATGCCTTCATGGTTCCACTTTCCCCCTTTCAGTTTCATGTCTGTTACCTCTCCCATATTTATCCGACCCACGCCAAAGGTCGCAACTGCCAGTTATCTCAGTGTATTTAAGAAATGTTTGCTAAATTCTCTTAGGTTGAAAGTTCAGCATCACAGCTGCTTTTTCATCTTGGACATAATTAATGATTAGAGTTTCTGAGACTCTGTCAGACAAAACGCTTGTGAGTCTGAGATTAAGAATTGATTTCTTAAAAAAATCATTCCTGGGTCAGTAGGTGCAGGACAGTTGCCGATGCTATGCCCAGTGGAGCCCCGCTGGGAGCTCCTACAGCAGCCCAGCGACGCTGCTCTTTCCAAAGACAGATCTGAATGTGTCAAAGACTGAGGGCCTGATTGGGATGCCCCCTCCCCACCCTAGATTTAACCATAGAATGGTAAAGCACTTAGAAAAGGAGTTTAGTAGAAAATTTTATCTACTTTCTACTGTCTGGAGCACTTTTTTTTAATTGAAAACAAATACTTTAAGGCAGTGGTTTTTATATTTTAGCATGCACGAGAACCCCCTGGAGGGCCACTCTAGATTGAATGTGTTGTCTATCACCCCCTACTCATGTCCTGAAATCCTAGCCCCTAAAGGAACAGTATTAGGATAAGGGTCTTTGGGTGGTGATTGGGTCATGAGGGTAGGGTCCTCATGAGAAGGACTATGCCCTTATAAAAGAGATCTCACAGATTCCTTGGCCCCTAGACACCAAATCTACCAGTGAACTTGGACTTCCCAGCCTACGGACTTGGGAGAAATACATTTCTGTTGTTTATAAGTCACTCAGTTTTTGGCACTTTTGTTGTTGTTGCTGTTATAACAGCAGAGATATACAACAAGGGCTTATTAAGATAGGTTGCTGAGTTTCTGATTCAGTAGGCCTAGAATGAGGCCTGAAAATTGCTATTTCTGACTAGTTCCCAAGTGATGCTGATGGTGCTAGCTCAGGACTAGCTTGGAGGATCACTCTCTTAAAGAATCTATTCATAAGATTCTTGAGTACTCTTAATAACTTCATGAGGAGCCCTCCACTAACACTTTCCTCTGTTTTTCTTGCGCTCGCTCTCTCTCTCTCTCTCTCTCTCTCTCTCTTTTCTTCCTCCTGCTTATTGAGTATTAGCCAGATTTGCCAGTTCTAGCCTGGGAAAGTGATTACTCCCATACTCAGTAAATTTCTGACAATCTTATCAAGGAAGAATAAAAAACATTTTGAAGCCTGGCCTTAGAAAGTCTGATTGCCAGTTAACCAATGATTATAATTGTAACAGCAAAACATAAAATGTAGCTCTACTGACGCAAAACTCTGTATTGTTGCTCACTTGTGTCTCATCTCACTTCCTTATTCTACCGTCAGTACCTGTGGTTCAGTCCCACTCTCAGCTTTTGCACTTGCAGCTTCCCCTGCCCCGAATGTGGGCATACATCCCGTCTATCCCTATCCACACTTGTCTCGAAACACAGTGTCCTGAGATTCCATGCCTCCAAAATGCCTTTCTTTAGAAACTCTGACTCACACAAATAATTCATTTGTTTTGCTTTCTAGTGGGTAAACACAACACTGAGTTCTGATATTTCATTTTCTAGGGTCTTCGGGCCAATTTGTTTTATTTTTTATTTTGCTATCTCCCTCTGACCATGGTGCTCTTCTCCTAAAACTGGGACATAACAGGGAAACAAAACAAACTGACAACAGTGTCTCCCTTCATTGCCTGAGCTTCTCCACAAGTGCTGCATGGGGCAGGGGCAGCCAGGTTGTTCCTGGGCGGAGACCAAGGGGAAACTGGGCAGCACCAGACCTGGCTTTCCTGCCTCTAAGTTGAAAGTCCACACTTCCACTGCCGGCAAAGACAAATTGCCCCTAATTATCTTGGCTTCAGCAACTCCAGATCCACAGTGTAACGTACTCATGCTTCCCTTCTGCTTAGAACAGACACAATGACCATGCTTAGGGAGGCAGCACAGCCAGAAGGGCGGTTGCTTTTGTTCTGCACTTAATTTTTGCTTCAATGTTCCAAGAATATATTACACAGCTAGTGCAAAACAGCTGCACCTGCTCTGTTTACTAACACATTATAAAAGTAAAACATAAATTTTTTCAAAACTGGATTACTGGGCTTTAGGATAAAACTCAACCACGAATTACCACCTCACATTCATAATTACCATAATAATTTGAGAGTGGAATAGATGCCACAGGATCCCGCAGCCAGGTTCAGAGTTCCCTGCTGCGCAGATGAACATTCCAGGTGCAGCTTGACACAGCGTGGCTGTGACTGTCAAAAGCACAGCGAGGGCCCACAAAGACGGCGACAGCCAATAAACTCAGGGGCTCACAGGCTTCCAGGGGCAAAACAGACTCAGCACTTGTTTTATGGAAATGCTTTATTCTATGGAGCCAGTGGTGGTCACAGTTTTACTACCTTTAGTGAAAAGGTACCTTTACTTTTACCTCCTTTTTTAAAACTTTGATGTTCAACTTGCATACCTAAAAGCTCTGGCAGAAGCTGGGTGACCAAGCTCTGCCTGATTTCTGCTCTGTGCCCCATCCAGGCACACACCTCTGCAAGGCACTCCCAGAGGCTCCTCAAACCTGTACCACTCCTCAGAGCAGAGGTGAAGAAGCAACGACACCTTAGTGGTTGACAGCAAGAACAATCACTGAATATTAAGACACGAGGATACAATTCCAAACCTTTCTGTACTCATTCACTTGAAAGGTAGGTTTATTTATGGGGAAGGAGACACACTCTTATTATATACCAGCCTGGGAACAGATTTCTGTCAATTCTCAACATTTCAAACTGCTTCTTTGAAGGCTATTCTTTCCAAACTAGGTAGTGTGTATGAAAAAATGCACATAGAAATAAGTGACAGCTTCATTAACCTTAAAAATGACTATGAAAGCATGCATTCAGCACAAAGTGAGTATTGTGGCAAAATCACGAGGCTTGGAGCCAGAAAGACATGAGATGGAATTCCAGTTCTGTTATTTACATACTAACTAGGCGGCCTTGGCAAGTCTCAACCTTTCTGAATGTCAGTTTCTGATTTAAAAATTAAAAAAAATTATATCTGGTAGTGAGAGTCAGATGGTAACTAGTCAACTTCCTGTTCTGTGTCTCATGAGTGATTAGCTAGGATTAGAACTTCTTTCCCCTTGACAAAAGCTAGACACAGAGGTAGACTTTGCCTGTTCACCTGAGTGAGATTTTCCCTGGCTGCAAAATCACAAATGCAAATTCCCCACTTCGTAGAGACACACTCTCGTCTTCAGCTCTGGAGTACTCTCCCTATTGCAATTGCTTGAATAAAATCAATTTCCTTACATTGTTGGTTTTAGTTTTTGATATTATGTATGTAGAAATGCTTGGCACATAACTAGTCCTCAGTAATTGGAAGCTTTTATTAAACCCCTTCCATAAATGGAGCTCTGATTGTAATCCATGGAGGGCACAGAGATGAGCAGAATTCATCATTTGCATTGGCATCTGCTGAATCCAGTAATTTCATATATTTATGACAGCAAACATCATTTTTGTTAAGTTTTCCTGACTCCCATGATGATAGCCTAATTTTGGCAGATCTGTAGACAATACAGGGTGGGGCAAAGTAGGTTTACAGTTGTTTATATGGAAAATAATGTGACAATTAATAAATAATAATACAAGAATAAACTTTGCTTCATGTACTCCCAACTATAAACCTACTTTTTCTTCATTCTGTATGAATTAATTCACAAACTATTTTAATGTAAACTTTATAGTCATCTAGTCCTAAACACTATATATAGAGAGTTGAATTATAATATGCATCCCAATTTTTAAGACTTCCTGAGGTGGCTTCACCTCCATAAACCTTCTCTAATTTCTGTAGTTAGAAATAATCTCTAGTCTCTGTGGTCTAGCTTGCATTTTTCTGTATTTTCTCTAATACCACCTTTCACGTTATGTTCTACAACAGTCTGAATTGTGTATCTGATTTTTCCCCCTAGATTTTAATTGCTTGAGACTAAGTACTGTGTCTTATTTTCTGCAGCTCAGTGTCTTAGGCAAAGGAGATACTCAATTAGTGTTTGCTGAATTGAGTCTATATAATCTTTGATGCTTTGGGTCATACTAACCAGGCAGTAGACATATGAATACTTCTTCATAAGACGTCCAAGTCTAAGAGAAGACTAAGTAGTCAAGACAGGACAATAGAGAAAGGGGTAAAGAAAAAGGGGAAGGTGAAAAGACAACACTGCACTGAGAAATCTAACAAGGTAACATTACACAGGAAACAAATGCATCCTGAATAACTTTTAAATAGAGAATGTATTCCAACTCTGTGTATCTGTAATACATAAAGGTTCCGATAAGCGGACTCTAGTCAAGGTGTTGAGAAATTTCACCTACACTGACAAGTCAGATTCAGGAAGTGATAACAATGATAAAGTTGTGCTACATAATGTTCCTTTCAACTGCAGATCACCAGTGGAATGCAAATAAATGTTAACAACCTACCCCGAGGGAGAGGAAGCCCTGATTTGTAGCGCTGCCAATTTCTGTGGTGGAAATACTCCCACCACGGCTGATATTAAGCTACTAAGATGTTACTTAATGGGAGAGATGCACACGATTGGCTCTCCCAAGCCAGTGAGTGCTCGTTCCATGGCACCACCGACAGTGCCCTTCCTCCTCACCTGCCTTCCCTCACTTCCTTCCAAGGAAGAGGAACGGAGCTACCACAGGTCTGGGGGAAAGGGCGGCCAAAGAACAGGGCTCCCCAGAGTTCTGCCCCTCAGTTTCCCGTGTGGGATTGTGTTTTGGACACGGTGGTTCACTGCCCATTTATACCCTCCATCTCACCTTTCAGTGAGACCTGAAAATCTAAAAACCACTTTGGAAATAAAATGAAAACCTATCATCTCCTTTGAGGCCACTGACGAAAATGTTGAGTTATGAAGACTTGTTTTATGATAAATGTTACTCTCAATTTGACAAAATCATGTGAGTTTAGCCTCTCTGAATCTTACAGAAACTATAAACTATAAATGAGAAAGACTGAACCCACTGAATCATCAGGGTTTTGTATTTTGTTTTTTTTTTTTTTTCTTCTCCACTGTTATACTAAGCTATGACTTTCTAGCTACAAGTTACAGTTCCTCAGTTGAGCCAACATGTGATTACTAGAAATCTAATGCTTTTTTCTCTTAACACAAAATATGCTGAAATAAAATGAAAACATGAGCATGGTTTGGAGCACTCATGCAAATTAGTAGGGGCTCAAAGACCCATAGATGGGAACGAATCAAATCTCAAGATGTGCAACAATGAATAAAAATGTAACATAAGAGCCCACCCCTGGAACTTGCTCAGGGTCATCACTATTAGATGCATCATTGCCCTGACATCTTTCAGCCTAGCTTGGGTTAGTGTAGACAATGAGCCCATGGAGTATCCTGGATTTATCTTCAAGGACATGCAGGTGAAATCCAACCTTTTGCAGTATATACTTTGTGGTATATAATGGCACTGGCAAATGCCTATGAAAACTTCCTTGGAATAACTCAGAGAGGTACCAAAGTTAAAAATAAACCACAATTTCTAAGTTTAGGCTAGAATGGCTTAGGAGGGCATCCTTGAAGGTAGATTTAAAGAAGTTATTTTGGTTCCAACTCTATATTTGAGAATCTTGCAGGAATTATTTAGGTTCTTGTTCTGCATTTTCAGCACTCTGTATCATTTTAAGCTACATATAAGAATGTTTAATTGGAACTAGTTGGGTAATCTTTCCATGTCCCCATTAGTATGACTGCCACACCAGAGTGTGGGCTGGCAAGATGCCTGTAATGAGCATTGTCAACTGACAAGAGACAGAGGGAAGACTGGCCTGCACCCCGGAGGAGCAGCAGCTGTGCAAGGGCTGGTGCGGCTGGCAGAGCGCCAGGTGAAGGGACAAGCTTACACAGCTGGCGCCTACAAGGGCTAGTCTGTGCGTTACCGTCATTATGAAGGCTTCCCTGGGAGCTCTCAGAGAGCAGACACATGCTCAATTCCCAAACACTTAGATTCATTTTCAATTATTCCATTTAAATTATAAGCACCAACAACCAGATGAATTTGATGTCAGATGTAACAGGAATAAAATCCATTACCACGGAGTGGTGGTATGGCTATTTCTTTGCCTCCTGAGAAGTACAGATGCAACAATGGGGCTCAAAGAAAAAACCAGGAAGAAACTTAACGCCTGATTATATTTCTTCCTCTGATCTTGCTTGTCTTTATGATGTACAAGGGTGTGTGTATGTCTATCTATGTGTACAAATATATATATTTATATATGTGCATGTTTACACACATATTATAATTTTTATTTATAATTCAGCCATAGTTCTTATTTACTCATGCCATAAGCCATGATAAATCCTTTCTGGAAGGTGGAATATGAATAAATATATAACCATATGAATAAATGTGGTCAAATAGTATGTTAGGGTGTACATCAGCCATTATTACTATTAACAGTAATGACTTAGTAAGCTCATCCTACTGTGTGTGTAAGGCACATGATGGGTGAGAAGATAAGAGAGTCTAAGGCAAAGCTCCTGACCCTCAAACTATTGAAATTTAATTGAGATAATAGGGCTGGTACATAAGAATATAATACACAATAGTATACTATATGTTACATGTATGTATACCCACATATACATACATATGCATATGATAGGCCAAGGTAAAAAAGTATTCTTCCTACTTAAGAAAGAGAGAAATTAGAACAGACAGAGGTGTATCTCTACAACCACATCTTCTTGAAAGTGCTGATTGCTTCTCCTAATGATCTCCTTTCCCTGTGAGGCATGGCAGACTCACAGCTTCCCCCTTTCCCCTCGAAATCCAGGATGATTTTGTTTAAAACAACAACATTCCAAGATTTCTTAATCCAGATATCATTTTGATATGTACTACAAAAGGAAGAGCTGTTGTTTTCTTTTCATGGACTGTTTCTTTTCTTTTTTTTTTTGGTGGTGTTTGTTTTGTGTTGTTTTTTTTTTAATCAGTATTTTTTAATTGTTGATATTGTACAGTTTTCTGTCTTTTACCCCGCCCCAGCCCACCACCCCAGCCCTCCCCACCTTCCTCCCATTTCCACCCCCCATAGTTTTTGTCCATGAGTCCTTTATACTTGTTGCTCTAAACCGTTCCCCTTTTCCCCTGAAATTCCCTCCCCTCCCACTTTGGACACTGTCAGACTGTTCTCAAATTCAGTGTCTTTGTTTATATTATGCTTGTTTGTTTGTTTTGTTGATTAGCTTCCTGTTAAAGGTGAGATCATATGGTATTTGTCTTTCACTGCCTGGCTTATTTCGCTTAGCATGATACTCTCCAATTCCTTCCATGCTGTCGCAAAGGGTAGGAGCTCCTTCTTTCTTTCTGCTGCATAGAATTCCATTGTGCCTGGCTGGTGTAGCTCAGTGGATTGAGTGCGGGCCTGCGAACCGACCGAAGGATCGCGGTTCGATTCCCAGTCAGGGCACATGCCTGGGTTGCCAGGCCAGTTCCCGTCAGGGGACATACAAGAGGCAACCGCACATTGATGTTTCTCTCCCTCTCTCCTTCCCTTCCCCTCTAAAGATAAATAAATAAATAAATAATAAAAATAAATAAATAAAATATTAAAAAAAAAAGAATTCCATTGTGTAAATGTACCACAGTTTTTTGATCCATTCATTAACTGATGGGCACCTACGTTGCTTCCAGCACTTGGCTATTGTAAATTGTGCTGCTATGAACATAGGGGTGCATAGATTCTTTTGGATTGGTGTTTCAGGATTCTTAGGATATAATCCAAGCAGTGGAATTGCTGGGTCAAAAGGTATGTCCATTTTTAGTTTTCTTAGAAAATTCCATACTGTTTTCCATAGTGGTTGTACCAATCTGCAATCCCACCAACAGTGCACTAGGGTCCCCTTTTCTCCACAACCTCTCCAACACTTGCTGTTTGTTGCTTTGTTTATGAAGGCCATTCTGACTGGTGTCAAGTGGTATCTCATTGTAGTTTTAATTTGCATCTCTCTGATAGCTAGGGATATCGAGCATCTTTTCATGTGTCTCTGGATCCTCTGTATGTCCTCCTTGGAGAAGTGTCTGTTCAAATCCTTTGCCCATTTTTTAATTGGGTTGCTTGTCTTCTTAGAGTAGAGTCTTGTAAGTTTTTTATATATTTTGGAGATTAATCCCTTGTCTGAGGTATCATTTCCAAATATGTTTTCCCATACAGTTGGTTCTCTTTTTATTTTAATACTGTTTTCTTTAGCCATGCAGAAGCTTTTTATTTTGATGAGATCCCATTTGTTTATTCTTTCCTTTATGTCCCTTGCTCTAGGGGACGTATCAGTGAAAATATTGCTGCGTGAAATATCTGAGATTTTCCTGCCTATATTCTCCTCTAGAATTTTAATGGTGTCATGGCTTATATTTAAATCTTTTATCCACCTTGAATTTATTTTTGTGTATGGTGTAAGTTGGTGCTCGAGTTTCATTTTTTTGCATGTAGCTGTCCAGTTCTCCCAGCACCACTTGTTGAAGAGGCTATTTTTGCTCCATTTTATGTTGCTGCCCCCTTTGTCGAATATTAATTGACTGTAGACACTTGGGTTTATTTCTGGGCTCTCTGTTCTATTCCACTGGTCCACGTGTCTGTTCTTGTGCCAGTACCAGGCTGTTTTGATTACAGTGGCTTTGTAATACAGTTTGGTATCAGGTATTGTGATCCCTCCTACTTTGCTCTTCTTTCTCAAAATTGCTGCCGCTATCCGGGGTCGTTTATGATTCCATATAAATTTTTGAAGTGTTTGTTCTATGTCTGTGAAATATGCCATTGGAACTTTAATAGGTATTGCATTGAATCTGTAAATTGCTTTGGGTAATATGGACATTTTGATAATATTAATTCTTCCGATCCATGAACATGGTATATGCTTCCATTTGTTTGTGTCTTCCTTGATTTCATTCTTCAGTGTTGTGTAGTTTTCTGCATACAGGTCTTTTACCTCCTTGGTTAGGTTTATTCCTAGGTATTTTATTTTTCTTTTTGCTATATCGAATGGGATTTTTTTCTTGATTTCTGCTTCTGCTGTTTCACTGTTGGTATACAAAAATGCCTTTGATTTTTGGATATTGACTTTGTATCCAGCTATTTGGCCAAATTCATTTATTACGTCGAGCAGCTTTTTGGCCGAGTCTATAGGATTTTCTATGTACACTATCATGTCATCTGCAAACAATGATAGTTTTGTTTCCTCCTTTCCAATTTGGATGCCTTTTATTTCCTTTTCTTGTCTAATTGCTGTGGCTAAGACTTCCAATACTATATTGAATAGAAGTGGTGAAAGTGGACAGCCTTGTCTTGTTCCTGATCTTAGTGGGAAAGATTTCAGTTTTTGCCCATTGAGTATGATGTTCGCTGTAGGTCTCTCATATATGGCTTTTATTATGTTGAGGAATGCTCCCTCTATTCCCACTTTGCTGAGTGTTTTTATCATAAATGGGTGTTGTACTTTATCAAAAGCTTTTTCTGCATCTATTGATATGATCATGTGATTTTTGTCTTTGCTTTTGTTTATGTGATGTATTACATTTATTGATTTGCGAATGTTGAACCATCCTTGCATCCCTGGGATGAATCCCACTTGGTCATGGTGTATGATCTTTTTAATGTATTGTTGGATGCGGTTTGCCAATATTTTGTTGAGGATTTTAGCGTCTACATTCATCAGTGATATTGGCCTGAAGTTTTCTTTCTTTGTTATGTCTTTATCTGGTTTTGGGATTAGGATGATGCTGGCTTCATAAAAAGAGTTTGGGAGTCTTCCATCATTTTGGATTTTTTGGAATAGTCTGTGAAGGATAGGGGTTAGTTCTTCCTTAAATGTTTTGTAGAATTCTCCTGTGAAACCATCTGGTCCAGGGCTTTTGTGTGCCGGGAGTGTTTTGATTACTGATTCAATTTCACCAGCTGTTATTGGTCTGTTCAGGTTTTCTGTTTCTTTTTCATTGAGTTTTGGAAGGTTATATTTTTCTAGAAACTTGTCCATTTCACCTAGGTTTTCAAATGTCTTGGCATACAGTTCTTCATAGTAATTTCTTACAATCCTTTGTATTTCTGTGGTGTCAGTCGTAATCTCTCCTCTTTCATTTCTGATTGTGTTTATTTGAGTCCTCTCTCTTTTTTTCTTGATGAGCCTGCTTAAAGGCTTGTCGATTTTGTTTATCTTTTCAAAGAACCAGTTCCTGGATTCATTGATCCTTAGGATTGTGCTTTTAGTCTCTATGTCATTTAATTCTGCTCTGATCTTGGTTATTTCCTTCCTTCTACTTGCCCTGGGCTGTCTTTGTTGTTGTTCCTCGAGTTCTTGTAGGCGTAGGGTTAAGTCGTTTGTTAGAAATGTTTCTGTCTTCTTTAGGTAGGCCTGTATTGCTATGAACTTCCCTCTGAGGACTGCCTTCATTGTGTCCCGTAAGTTTTGGGTTGTTGTGAGTTTTTTCATTTGTTTCCAGAAACTTTTTGATTTCCTCCTTAATTTCATTCTTTACCCATTCATTGTTTAATAGCATGCTATTCAATCTCCATGATTTTGATGATTTGGGGATTTTCCCCATCAAGTCGGTTTCTAGTTTTAGTCCCTTGTGCGGAGGCCCCTCCGGTCGAGTGACTGCCTCCGGTCGGTTGCGGAGGCCCCTCCGGTCGCCGGGCCGCCTCTGTCCCGTCTCCGGGCCACCTCCGGTCGCTCGGCTGCCATGTCTAGTTTTCCAATGTCTGCTACAGATTTTGATCTCCTATTTTCATATATACTGTGGTATTGTTGGCTATCTGCTCTGTTCCTTTGTAGATCAGCTAGGTTTTTCTCCCATGTGCAGGAGGAAGGACAATCTGCGTCCTCCTACCATGCCGCCATCTTGAACCCCCCTCATGGACTTTTTCATTGCACATTTTAAAGCATCTTAAAATTTTTATTTATTTAATTTTTTTCCTTTTTATTGAATTTATTGGGGTGACACTGGTTAACAAAATTAGTTTCAATGGGTTTGATGACAAATAAATTTTACTTCACAATTTAGAATGTACACCCACACACAGAACTGAAACATGTTTCACAGAACATCCTAGATCCTTTTCATGTGTGGCACATTCCATTTTTCCCTCTATTTTGTTCCATTTCATTTCTTAAAACATTCTTATTATGACCCATTAAATTAACTATGAGTAATTTAGTATGAATAGCATTGTTGTCACAAAACAGGAAGTTGTAATTGTCAAAAGGTAAATGCTTTCATTTTCTGAAGGAAAATTATTCTTTTAAAATCAAAGGCAATTGGGCCAACTTCAGATAGATGATAGAGCATACTGCTTCTTATCTCCTAATTATTCACTCAGAAATTCAAAATATGTAGAGTTATGATTCATGGAACTCTCCCTCACAGGGGAAAATATACTCCTAAATTGTATTCCCAGGAGGAACACATCAACCCACACATGTAAATCAAATTTTAAATGCCTTATATATTAGTGTTTCCAGATTCTAAATATGGGCTGAACTCATAATTTAGCTTCTCTCTAGCTTTCATTACGATAAACTTTAAACATATTTTCATGTACAAATACAATTCACTAATTCTGAAAACTGCATCACTGACAAATCAGTGATGACCTTAATTTTAGATTTCTACACAGAAAAAAATACATTGTTTCAGGGGAAAAAAAGAAAAAAAAACTTTTAAATTAACTGACATCATGCTTAATCACCCATTTAAAAAATTTGGAAAGTAAAATGTTACCATTATTAATAACTCTGCTCAAATAAAAATCAAAATTGTGAATAGAAACATTTCCAATCTGCCAACTTAATCTTTAGGCTTGTACATTTCAACTGTGTCTTGACATTCCCTAAGGGAAGATTAAGTAAGTTATAGGCGTTTTACCATGTCATCTCTAGGATAACACTTAATTCTTACTGTGTGTTTGCAGTGCCACACCACACTGGGTAGAAACCCCACCTTTAACGGATAGTTCCATTATAGCCACAATCATATCACTTCCCAGCCTACCTATTAATAGCTGACCAATTAGAGCTTGGTGAGCTTCTGGCAGATTTGTGACTGTGTCTGAAACCTGCAATTTTAACTAATTATAGAAATTCTAGGCAGGAAGCCCTCTGAAAGGATGATCAGCCTCATCCTTTTTGTTTAAAACTGTAAAACCACCCCAAACCAAGAGTTCTCTCTTCTATTTTAACATGAAGAGAAGATGTTAGTTAGCATGAAGGATCACTCACTATGTAATTGGAGTCACAGAAGGTCCATTACATGTGTGGTCTACTTTAATCGATAGTAGGAATTATTATCTCCATTTCACAGAGGGGAAGCTGAGGGAAAACTAAGTAAGCTGATCCAGGACATGGAGTGCACATCGGAGCTGGGATCTCACCAAGATTCCGATTCCCAGACGAATGCGTCTATTCTCTCTCCCAGCAGTGGGCTGCAGCCGGCCACACTGGCTCACAAGAGCTGCTGGGGCCCAGCTCTTCAGAATCTCCCCTTCTGTAACATCATGTCAATAGGTTGAAATCAGCCATGGAGGAGTATTTATACTGTGCAGATGGGCAAACATTACAAATCAGGGCTTCTTCAGAGGGTCATTTACCAGCATACCACTACCTGTATATAACATTTGTATTTAATATCTCACAGATGTCATGACTGGACGTTTCTGATGGTCAATCCTTCTTCATTTTCAAAAACAAATGATGACAAGAGTACAGGTATAAAATCCCTCAGTGTGCACTCTGCACACTTACTCTCTGTGTACTTTGCTTACCAGTAAGAAAAACTTCAGAGTCATCTAAAAGTAGTTGCAATAATATAATGACCCTTATGTCCACATCGACCAGATTTAATAACTATTCACATATGCCAACCTTATTTCCTTTGTACTCCTCAAACTTTTTTCTTCCCAGATAATTTTAAACAAATATCAGAAATTAGTCCATTTTATTTGTAAGTACTGTATATCCTTTTGATTCTCTGAGATAAAATCATTTTAAAACATTATAATACTATTATCATACTTTAAAATTATCAGTAATTTCTTAATATCATCTAATACTTTGTCCATATTCAGCTTTTCCCACTTGCCTCAAAGCTGTCTGTTACAAAGTTGCTTTGTTCAAATCAAGAATTGAAGTCCACATATTACATTTGGATAAAATATATCTTAGATATTAATTTATCTTAATACATTAATTTTTTATAGTCTCCCTACCTATTTTCCTCTTGCCATTTGTTTATAGAAGAAATTGAGTCATCTGTCCTACAGAATATCTTACATTGTGGATTGCTGATTGGACTCCATGGTATCACATAACAAGTTTCCCTTTCTTCTTTATTTCTTGAAAATTGATAGTTAGACATAGAGGTTTGAACAGATTCATGTTCTATTTTTTGACCAGCATATTTCACGGGTGGGATTGTACATCTGCTACTGCATCACATTAGAAGGTGTATAATAACATCTATTGTCTCTATTTTTGTAATGAGAGGGCTTTGGCGCTCCCAGTCTAATGCACCTCCTGAAAAGATCCCACATCAGCCTGTCATCAAGCGGTTCCAGAAGCATCGGTGATCGTTTCCTGGATTCATGTTTTAGCAGGGGCTGCAGAAAAGTGAAGGCTTAGTCCTTTCATTCCTTCTGCATTTATTAGCTGGGATATCTTTTACAAAGCAGACATTTTTCTTATCAACTCTTTGGTTAACACAAATTACAGTTTTTCAGGAAAGGCAGAATAAATGTTTATTTCTTTACCTTTATCACCCAATTATTAGAATGAATTTATGCCCTCATAGCCTTCAAAAGTGGTCAAAGAGGTTTTTGAGTTTTACTTTTTCCTATCATTTTGCAATCATAGATTTTAATGTATTTCACGTGTTTCAGTAATTCTTTCAAATTGGTTCATGGATCTTTCTGACACAACCCCAGTGATTTTTGATACCTTCCTTGCTTTCTAGTGTATTCCATGCTCTTGTACATTTCCTGCCCCATTTCTAGAAGCAGACATTTTTCTGAAGATCCTGGTTTCTTGTTGTGAGAAGTGGGTCTACCTGCCACTTAAACTCACTTTCTCTCACCCAGGAGAGATTCTCAGCCAGAATACTCCCAGCACTCTCAAAATACAGGCGAGGTACAAAGGACTGCCAACCAGCTTCTGAAATTTTATTTCATAGAACAAAAGTTGCCATCATACTACAGGATCTATCAGGTTAAATGCTTCTTATTGGGGAACTTTGGTAAATTCTATTTTAAGCAATTCCCATTTTAAAAGGGAAAAATGTATGATGCATTTATAACTCTACACACCAGTATATTATCTAGTATATTTTTGATAGGCTAGAACTTGTGACTAGGGATCAAATAGAACTAAACCATCCGGTTACGAGATTGTATGTCTGGTGATTGAAAGGAATTTTACACAGATTAGCTTCTGATTCTGTATATTTCAACTGTTATTTCTCCTCTGCTGCCTATATACTTCCAGGGTTCGGTACTATAGGACATTTTCATAACACAGCATAGCCTATGGCCATGCTTGGGGAGTCAGCTAAGTATGTGAAGGGACTCAGAAGCCTTTCCTTCCCCAGGATTCCTGGCAGTAGCTTACTTACACACAGAAGTGATTGCAGACTACAAATAGAGCCCACTAAATCCACAGTAGATATATCTCCAACCTTCTGTCCTCTGTGCCCAAAGCTACCTCCAATCCCGCTCAAAGTGAGGAAAAGGGAGATGGAAGGAAAGTTGGACCAGAAGGCAACAGTGGTTTTTACCAACTGCAGTTAAAATACCTTACTTTAGCAAATGTTACAAAAACATATCCCTACTCGAACACACTGGTCAGACCCTCTAGGGTCTCGGAAGGACCTGTGCAAGTGAGGGGCCCTTTCGTTTAAGCTTCATTGGGTTCACAGTCAGTCTCTGTTGCAAGAGGAAATCGTGACCTGCCTGCTCAGTTCTTTTGTTTCCCACTTTAACCTTTCTGTCAGGAATGGGTGCCCAGTCCTGGAACATGCATGCACCGTTTGGCTCTGGGCCCACCTGCAGGTGACTCCAGTACACACAGACAGAAGTCCAAGCTTCCCACACCCATCCCCCGCTCTTCACCAGACCCTGCTCCGGAACACAGAAGCATCCTGATTTCACACTGTCTTGAGAGCAATCCCTACAGGTAACGAACGAGTAACAGCATCACATATAATTTTTCTCCTATCCAAACTCCTCATGGGTGGAATCAATAATTTATATGAATCCATAGTTTATAAGAAGCCGTGGATTAACTATACAGGACATCTATATAAATATATCCAGCCACTCTTGGCAGAAGCCAAGATTACAAATGAAAACTTAAAAAAGTTGTAGCAAATATTTCTAGCTAGTATTTTGGTTCATATTGTAACATACTCACTAGCAAGAATAAGAACAACATACTATTTGTTATTGGGTGCTGTGTCTGTCAAGCCCGGGAGGTGCACACAAACATTTCAGGAAAATTTCCAGAGCTATTATTAGACATAACACAGACTTTCCTACCTCGTTTCAGCCTGGACATCTCTGGAAGGGGCCCCAGCGATTACAGCAGCCGGCATGCTCGGTGTCCCGATGGGCAACCAGCCCTGGGCCCAGCGGCAGCAACAGGGTTTTATGGGAGGAATTTTTATTTTTATTTTTCAGATACTTCAAAAGAAGGACAAGGTCATTCCCCATGCCAGAACTTCTAGCTAAGCCATAACTTTTCCTTGTGTATCAACAGTACTGAGAGAAAATAAAATAAAATACAAAACAAAAACAACAACTTCCCCCCTCCCCCGCAAAAACTTGTTACTATGAAAATAAGTCTTTAAAATTAGCAGCTCTGGATATCTAGAATGCACTGTTAAAACACTAAGCATCACCACCCACGATCACAGGTAATATTCATTTTGCACTTACTATTCATCAGGCACTGAGCTAAATGCCTTATATTAAACTTTGCAGTACCCCGAGTTTATATGTGAGGAGGACAAGAGAGTAAAAGAATAACAAATTGGACCAGGTTACAACCTATAAGTGGAGTGGGGACTAGGATTTGACCTCAGGCAATCTAATTCCATTGACAATTTGTTATCTCCTGCTCTACACTGCCTTGCAGTGCTAGTATGCTTGAAAAAAAGACTACTCTTGATCCTGAACTTGGAGTAGCGATAAGAAATTTAAATCTTTATTAGTACAAGGAAAAAATTTTGTTTTAATCAATTAATTAATTAATTAAATTTTTGAGAGAGGGGATGGGAGGCAGAAAGAGAGGGCAAATACCATTGATCTGCAAGAGAAATATTAATCAGTTGCCTTCCGTACATGCCCCTACGGGGGACTGAACCTCCAACCCAGGCATGTGCCCTGATCGGGAATCAACCAGGGACATTTCAGTTTGTGGGATGACGGCCAGCTGAGTCACACCAACTGTGGCCAGGGAAAAATATTTATGCTTTCCCTCTCTTTAATTTCTAAACAGATTTTGCATATTATGATGACACTGAATTTTGCATATAGTTAGTAATGTAACATTTAGATTTTTAGCATTTAAAAACTGTAGTTTTTGCATACTCAAAATTAATTAACATTGGAAAATAAATTCTTAAATCAATTATATTAAAAAAAGTAAAGCTATATCAAGCTGATAAGAATAGGAAAAAGTTCAACGTTAGCTGCTTTTTACAAACATTCTGATTATAGAGACACATATTCTAAAGACAGAAAGAACTGTAGGAAATCTTGAACCTGACACAGTTAAGTTTGTTCTACTGGTGTGGCAGATTTGAAACTACTTTGTGTGCACTGTAGGACTGAGGAAATACATAAATACAGGGTGGAACAAAAGTAGGTTTACAGTTGTTCATATGGAAAGTAATACAATAATTAATAAATAATAATACAAGAATAAACTCTGTGTTTCACATACTTACAGCTCTAAACCTACTTTTGCTTTACGCTGTATAGCAAAACAGTAACAGTGATTGTTACTGTGAAGTATGAGAATTCTAACTTGAGAGAACAGACACCCAAATATGGAATGGGGGAAGGAGAGAATGATGCTGGAATGAAGTCAATGGTAGCAGCACAGAGATACTCTACTATATAGCTCTAACCATACTGGACACGTACGTATATATACATATATGTATATATACTGGATGATATGTATATATACATATATGCAAGTGTGAGTATGTGTATTTTTTTTATTATTCACTAAAAAGGCCTAGAAATGATGACACTCCAACAGCACAGAGCAAACCTAGTGTCCAGATCTGGGCTTTAGAACAAGGCCACCTGGAACAGGAAATCAGGAGTTAAGCCTGAAGTATCTGGATGTGCCATAGAGAATGGGCATACACTGATGAGGACATGTCAGAAGGAAACAGACACCAGCTATGCAAGGCTTCTGCCAGTCACATTTGGTATAGTATGAGCATCAGGTAGATAATGAGAAGAGGGGATTATAACAATGTTGAATTGAAAAGTGTATTCATAAATACATAGTGATACTAAAAGTTTTTTAAGGGGAGAGGGAGGAAAAGGAAAATCAAAGCAAATCAACTACTAAATGTAAAAGTAATGATAGAAATAGAAAACCACAATTTTACAACCACATAAAAATAACCTATTCAGGTATAATCATCAATGAATACTAAAACCACCAGGTAAAAGTCAGGGGACTGGAAAATCACACTCTCAAAGCATCACTGTCCTATTCATATGCAGATTATATTTGAATTTAAGAGGGAAACATTTGCTTTACAATAGAAAAATCATGCAGACATTACCTTTTCCTTAACATCACCAATACTAGAACACATTCATAACCTGCATTTCCTGAGAAGGACATTGGGAAGGACACAGTACTGCCTATGTAGACACCCTGCTTGAAATGCTTCATCCGAACCTAATCATGAGGAAACAGTCAAAGGAATCCAAAATGAAGGACATTTGAAAAGCAACTGCACTGAACTTTTAAAAAATATCAACATTATGGAGAACAGCAATACTATTTTTAAAAAAGCTGGAAACTGGTTAAATTTAAAGGAAACTAAACGGACATAACAACCAACAGAATGTAGGTAATCCCAACTTTGATCCCAGTTTGAAAACAATAAGACAGTGACTACAAATGATATTGTTGGGACAGTGGGGATATATGAGCACCATACATGTTATATACCAGCACTCTTACCGACACGGCTCTCTAAGTACTCCTTGGTATCCTGCAGAGAATATTCCAGTCCTTAGAATATCCATGTTTGAGTATTTAGGGGTGAAGTGTCTTGGTTTCTGCGATAATTCTCAAGTGCTACAGCATGAGTATATATGCATGTAGGGATATTAATGATATATAAATGAATGTAAGTATGTTAAAAATAAATTAATATTTTATATACTTTAGAGAGTAAGAGAGCTAATGCAAATGTGGAAACAATAACATTTATTAAAGCTAGTTGAGGGGGTATATGGGTGTTCCTTGAGTTATTTCTGCAATTTTTTTTTTATCAACATCATAAAAATTTATTTGTTGAAGTAAATAAAACACAATTTTTACTTGCAAGGAGTTTATAGTTTAACTTTAGGATACATATTGACAAAAACAAATTAAATGCTTAGCTGTATGGAATAGTTATGTTAAGATCATTGTTTTGTCACTTTCTCTAAATCTGCTATTTGTATACCTCAGCATTGGACCGGAGTAAAACACAAACTGCGGCTGCAGATAGGCGGTTCAATTCGGAAACAATGATCTGCAAACTAATAAGTGGGGAGAATGTATTGCTATAAAGATGGTATAAGTCTGGATGACCCCCTCTCTGGAAGAGCTTAGGGCGAGCACTGAATTGACCAAGTAAACTTGGGAGGTCCTGTTTGGTACTGTAATGGGTAAACTGAGAAAAAAAAATAGAACTAGAAAAATTTTTAAATAGCATTTTAATGTTAGCTTGACTCGAATTTAAGTTTTTACTTATTTTATTTGTGAACAAAATGATATGATGGCCACCACTTTATGTCAAACTCATGGGTTTTTTGGTCCAAATTCTCTAATTTCTAGTTTAAAAACTATAAATGCATTTTATCCCTCAAAAGATACATTCTCTCTTACCTTTTATTATAGCTCTATTAAACATGAACTTCCTGAAATCCTCTTTGAATCTTTTTAGTTGAGAGATCCATACCACGTAGTAGGGCAATGATGTCCATAATGTGACTACGCGTGAAAAAGTGATTCTTTTTATTTATTATATTTTATTTGCCTCTTTAGAACTCCACAGGTTTTCTCTTGTGTTTGGTCCCACTTGTACACTACATGATTTCATAGTCTCCAGTGACATTCCTTTGTTTTTGCAGCCTGAAAAAATGATATCCTACTCTTTTTAATCAGTCTAGCTATTGCCAATTCCATGTCACTGCTTTTCCAAGCAGTTCATTTCTTCTGGAGGCAAAACAAATGACAAAGAATGTACTTCTCTAAATCTCTTTATATAGCTTAAGATGCATTCATAGTTTCATTTCTGAGACCGTGATGATGCCCGCCAGTTGTTTATTTCTTTATTGAAAGATAACTTTTGCTTGCAACTGTACTTAGCTTATAATTTCTAGGGACAAATTGTGGGGCCCTAGACCTGTGCCCCACCTTCAAAAAGAACCGTGAAGATGGGCCTTGAGCAACTGCACTTACATACACACCCATGTGCATTTCTTTCTCTGTGGAGAAGATGAAAGGTTTTCGTGTGCTTATTTAAAGGGATAAAACCCTTGGGGGCTTACCTGCCACACCGGGTCTAATTGGTTCCCCCGTTGCGTCCCACTGCCCTCGAGTCTCGTCAGCATCCGCCCCAGAATGCTGCACCGTTTTCCGGCCAGCTCTCCTGCCTACGTCTCCCCATCCTGTACTCCATCCTCCACAGCTCTGCCAAGGTGATTTTTTAAAAACATAAACCAGACATTATATCCAATTCTGAATTTTATTACATACTTTACAGTATGTTGAGCACAAGTGGTGTTCAACAAATAACTACTGAATAAATGAATGGATAAATGAACTCCTGCTGACAGTCTGAGTTCTCAGCCCAGGACCCAAAAATAAACTTCCCTGACTTGCTCCCTGTGACACCCTAAGACCTTTGAGCCTATGGATCTGGCACTGTATTAGGTGTAACAAAATAGATTCAATATATTAAACTAAAATCATAATCTTCAAGTATGTTACAAAAATATGCTCCTTGGTTCAATGTCGCAGACAAACAGATAACAATTAGGTTAGTAGGCATGTGGTATTGAAGTTTGTTTAGAATGGCCAAGAATGTCTTCCTCTGTGGAGAAGATTTCAAAGAGCTATTACATAAATGAATATACTATTTAACATACTATTCAATATTTAATCATAGATATGAGCAAAGAGGTAATCTGGATCTAGGAGCAGGAAGCTTTTAGGGATTAAAATTTTATATAAATTTTTTTTCCTGGATATCAGTGTGAGATGTCACAGCTTTGGCTTTGTGACAGAAAAACACTGCCTGTCCTCCCGGTCAGGCTGACATAAAATCATCCCCGAGTCCAGCAGTACGGACTTCCCATATCACATTTAATCTACCTGCAACCAGAACAGCTGTGACCTCCTACTGTCTATAACATTCCCCGGAGAAAACTGACTACACTCAAAGTACTTCTCTATGAATGTTCTAGAGGACTAAAGAAAAAGAGTGAGAGGTTTCACTTCTAAAGATTTTGTATATGTAATGTTTGGAAGAAGAAGGCATGTTTGAAGAATGAAAAGGAACATTTGTCAATGACAATTTTTTCTTGATAAATAGGGTTTAATTATATACTCAGGGGCAATCACAAAAAATGGGTTTATATGAGAGGTGATATACATCTTTAAGATGAGGAATCTCTGAAGACCAATGAAGGTAACAGATATTGCCAAATGCTGAAAGGGTGGCATGACATTTTCTTGCTTGAGGTTGGTGCATAGGCTGGGGGGTTTTATTGTTGGAAGAGAAATCCAGTAACCAGCTGTCATTCATGAGTGGCATTGTGCCTTTTTCAGTCATTTGGCTATATGGGTAACTCACATTTATTCCATACACAGTGGGTAATTCACTGTCTTTATCAGAAGTAGAAGAAAAGCAAATTGATAATGTAGAGAGGTGAGAAACCAAAACACAAAAGTCTTTTGTGGTTACCTATATAACATTACAAATTTTCTTTGAATCAATGTGGCATAGCACAAGACTTGTTTGAATGATGGCTACACCATTCTCCACCATAGTATACAACTAAGAGGCATTAAATCCACTAGACAATGACACAGTCATACCCTGATACAGGTGAGAAGTGATTAAGGCAAAAGAGCAGCATAATAACCTTGAGAATCAAAAAGGCAAACATTTGGAAACAATGCCTATTGCTTCACCTTTGCCACTGGTATTACTCAAGGATGAAATGCAAAGACATGCATTAATTAGATGCATAATATAGAAGAGACACATAAACTCGTTTAAATATTTCTGACTTTACTATCTTCAGAATGCATGTTTTGTCCCAGGACTTTCTATAATTTGAGGAAAACTTGACAGAAGAGTCAAATAATACAGGTTGTTTGCAGTTAGGGAACTAACATGGAATAAACATTATTATTATTATTATTGAAATATAACTGACATATAACATTGTATCAGTTTCAAGTGTGCATTTCATATTTGTAGAGAAAACTTATTTTTAAATAATATGTAAGTTACATTCTAGAACAATACATCCAATAATTATTTTCAGGTGAAGGATCTCTAAATGTAAAGTAATGCAGTTAATGGTTAATCTGGAAACACTGGGAAAATATTTATTGTACTTTAGATTAATATTTGTACACATTGCTTTACATTTAGAGATATTTTACCTAAAAATGTGTCTGCAGGATTAAAAATTACATTGAGCATATTATTTTAAAATATAAGCTAACACATAGTATAAATAAAAATTTATACTCCTTTCCAGATTTATGGACACACTATATTACATAGCACAAATCATTCAACCTCATTCACCACAAATACATAAATAAATACGAAAACAAAATCCGAACAAGATAGTCCCTGAGATTAAGAATCTTTTTAACGAGACCTCCAGATGTGGTCTACAAATCGACAAGGGAGGATGTGACTACTGCTCTGCGGAAGCTTCCCACATCTCCGAGGGCTAAACCGTCAGCATGGTACCATGTGTACGGGCCGTGCAAACCTAAAAAGGATTGTCCTCCTTCTGGAATATCATTAAACTAGCTTCCTTTTTCTTTACCAAGAACAACTCTTCTCAAAAAAAAAGAAAGAAAGAAAAGAAAGAAGAAAAAAAAAGAGGAAAAATGGAAAATGCATTTCATAGGAGTATTTCTTTCTATTATTTAGAGAAATAGCTAGAGCCTCACTAGGCATGCCAGAACTGGACTGCCAGGGAAATGTTCAATTCTTAGATTAAAAATAGGCTTGCTGCGTTTCCTTTTCACTGTGTTAGAGGATGAGCTAACACGGACTGAGGTAAAGCATTGCAAGATGTAGATTTGCAAAAATGACAAGGGCTATGGCCTCCTAAATAGTGAGGGAGCCCATGGTTACAACTGCTATGAAACATAATGCAACCACTATTAGGACAACGTTTTCATGATTATGTGGTTTCATTATTCTAACAGTATTGATGAGTATTTTTCCAGAATACAGATCTACACCATCAGTATAATGTGTGTGTTCAATAGTCTATAAAACCGTAACTTCTACTGAGCCCCCTAATTCGGTCATGTGGTTTATTCCCAAACAGTGTTACCACTGTGCTTGGAACTGTTTCATGTGTGTTTCAAAGAGCTCAACAGTTTGTGCCAGTGGATTCTGGGAAACGCTGTTTTACAAGTGAGTACTTACGGGATTCCTGTTAAATAAAAGCATACACTGCTAACAGTGAGTCTTTAAACTGCTCGGCTGAGAAGCAGGAAATTGGGCATTATGGTTATTACCACAAATCTCATAGTCACCCTCATCCAAAACAATGGAATAATTTGCTAGTCCCACAGTTCTTGACATCCTGCCAGTTATTTGCATATCTGCTTCCCAACTAGATGAACAGTATCCTGAACGGGAAGATATTTTATTAATTTCTCAATTGCTACATATAGTAGACACTCAGAAATCACTTTAGGAATAAATAAATGATACTAAACGTAATACCAAATACCTACACATTTATTTGGTAACCTTAACAGTTCAGAATTCAGTAAAGCACTAGAACAAGTGCCTCTCCACCCCCCAGAAAGCATCAGAAGATTAAAGATTCTCAAAACAGTCTCTGAGGTCTCTAAGACCTAGTTTAGGAAAAAAACTGAGTCATAAGCTCTGTAAGGGTAGAAGCCTTTTCCACATTACTCACCTTGATGTCCTCAAATCTTCTGGGCAAATGGATGTTTACTGAACATAATGGATACTCAATAAAAATGTGTTGAGCAAATGACTACAGTATCTTCTACATTCATAGAGGAATGAAAATAGTTGAATTCAGAACTAGGAGCTAGAGTTGCTGTAGACATGGACAGTGTGACACATGCCAGCTGATGTCACAGAACACCAGTAGACCAGAATAAAGCACGGTCAAAAATGCAAAAGCACAAGTTGGGACCCTTTCCTTTACGAGCAAACAGATCTCGCTCTCACCAGACCGTGTGCACTACCGCTACATAGCAGAACAGTTAACATTTGCACTAAGGGTCCCGAGTTAAAATGAAATTTTAAAACCAATCAAATGTCTAGAATAATAAAGATAACACATAGGACTACAATGCACTAAAGGAATGCTTCCATCAATTATTGTTCAAATTAAATATTGGGTGAGGAACATGTTTGGAAATGAGTTCAGTGGACCACGTATGCTGGTTGCTCTCTGCTCCCAAAGCCTTTCTCTACTCTGCCTAGCTGTGGGAAGAAGAGCAAAGTTGGAGTATTTCTTTCAGTCTCCCTCCTTGCCTGCAATCTGGCAGTGGCATCTTTCTGTGATAGCAGCTCCTATTGAGTAGTCTCCCTTTTGGCTTCCAATTTCAGCTCTTACCAAACTTAGACCATTCCATTCCCTCCCCTTCTCCTTCAAGAATGTGGGTGCCTACAGTTGGTCAGTAAGAACCTTGACATCTGCTGTTGACTCCCCTAAACCCCACCACACCGCTGCAAATGGGTCCATTGTTAAATTCTTTTTGAAAATCCCAGCTGATTAGGTTTTCTTTGTTCAATTACAACTGTTTGATTGATATACCTTAGAATACACTTAAGTCTTTCTT
The DNA here is from genome assembly GCA_039655065.1 of Glossophaga mutica. Taxonomy (NCBI): domain Eukaryota; kingdom Metazoa; phylum Chordata; class Mammalia; order Chiroptera; family Phyllostomidae; genus Glossophaga; species Glossophaga mutica. The sequence continues at coordinate 45,348,395 of CM077306.1, read as the reverse complement.
ACTTTGTACAGACTTAGAACCAATATATCAGGCAGAAGTCACTTATCAAACCAAACTATCTCTATTTCCTCCAACCACACGAAAGCAGCATGATAGGCTCAAGAGACTGGTTAACATGGAAAAATTTTTATATATATAAAATCTTTGTCTTGTCACTGCAGGATGCGCGCGCACACACACACACACATATGCACACACACACATCCAGCAGTGCACGTGTTTTCTTGTTTCCGGAATACCTCAACTAGTGAACAAGCCAAGGCTGTCCAGTGCCTTCCCCACCTCAGCCAAGATCACTTTAATCTTTCTAAATAGATGAAAAATAATGGGGAGTGCTTCTCCAAATTATTTTTAAATATTAGAAAGAAACAGAGAAATGCATGTGAATGAGAGGAGGCCAAAAAAGTTTCAACAGAGAAAGATCATGGATCTGGCTCCACTAATTTTCTAGTAGTCTACAGAGGAATAACTTGTATCTGGTGACTTAGATTACTATTAATCCCTTATAAATATTATTTATATCATTTATAAATATTATTAAGGAATGGAGTAGGGGGCATTACGTGACCTTCCAGCACAGGTGGGCAGGAGCCTATCACCTGGGCCAGGGCTCTTGCCCACTCTACCTTGAAGAGAGGGCAGCTTAGGGAATGAATAGAAAGAAGTACTGGATTGGGTTCTAGTTCCAGTTTTCCTAGGTGAGACATCCTGGTTAAATCACTTTGGCTGTCTTAGATGAAATAAATAAGGATGATGAAAAATACCATTTAATTCCTTCCTCATGATACTGTGGTTCCAACTACATGAAGATTATTTTAATCTCTTAGTGATGACACTTTTAGATGTCAAGTTTGGGGAAATTATTTCACTTCTCAGTCCTCAAAGGGGCTGTCTTATAAATCTCAACAATTCTGCTAAAACATATGTCTCCTACTATTCTGAAAACTCTGATTTTTCCACTAGAATGGCAGTAAGTGGACTTGAGACAATTCTACATGACGTAGAGAACACCCTTTGTGCACCAGAGCTTCCAGGGTGTCGGTCATTTAGCATGTAAGTTTTCTTAGCCCAAACTCCACAGGTTAATGGTGTTTTAAGGTCAAAACATGTTCCCAAATCCTCCTGGAGTATGATTTTTAAAGCATATGGAAACAGAATCTGAGCCACTATATTTTATTACAAATGAGGCTCTTTGATTTCTCATACGCTTTTGAAATGTTATGTTTGTCTACCTTGGGAAATTCTGTTCTCTCAGCTCCCTGAAAAGTTAGGATGACCCTTAAAGAGTTATATCATTGGTGCTTTCTGAATGCCACTAATTGTGGTCTATTTCTGCTGGATAAATGTGTTCCTTCCCTCCAGCACTTTTAACTCTACTCCTGAAACTTTTATTTTCTGCTGTCAAAGCCCGGAATTACAAAACCAAGTTCTGGAATGAAGAATACTACTTCATAGTTATTCATTATTGAAGGATTTTTATATTATACCAAAGTGGGAATATTGTTGATGAGATAAAGTACCAAATAGAAGGTAAAAGTCAGGGAGAATATATGTCTCAGTTGCTCGTTTATTCTCTTTTGCCACATCACAACCCTTACAATGAAAGCACTGCTCCTTCTCCATTGGATTTCTTCTATAGAGGTGAGTCTTAATCTTACAAAGAAAGAAACTAATCTGGGAATAAAATTGGGAGGTTGGAGTTTTAATAGTATGTCGCAAAAGACACAAAAGCAGAACAATCACTTGGGGTAGAGAGAATGAGAGAGAAAGAGAGAGAGAGAGAGAAAGAGAAAGAGAATGAGAATGAATTATAAATGCTCCTTTCAAGAAAACAAAATCTCCCACAGAATTGTATTGACACTAAAATTCACCCAATTCCACATGAATTCTCAAGTTTTAAATACTTGCTGAGTCTCACTATTTCCTTTCAATTAATTTCTCTAGCCTACAATTCTATGCGGGTTGGTGACTATCTAAAAGCAAATATCATCTATACAGAGAAAAGAAATGATAGCATTCTAGGCAGAAGTGATGTCACAGACATAAATTTCAAATAATATTGAAATCTTATTGCACTCAGGGAAGTAAAACAATGACTTTACATCTAGTAAGTTCAATATAGTACTTAAGGAAAACTTATTTCAACAGAATTGCCAGAACAATTAATCACTCTATATTCAATATACTACATTTGCATTTAAACATGCTAAAAAAAGTCTAATTTAGCAGAGGATTACCTCCAACTTAAAAAAACACTTTTAGATTTTATTAAATTTTTAATTTATGTCACCTGGTGTGGTTACTAGTTTAAAGGAAAACTAGAAATGTTTATTTTTTAAAATAGTACTAACATTTGTTCCAGAGAGACTTTTATATTCTATGGACATTTTTATCCCAAATTTAAATCTCTTTTTTCTATAATAATTTTAAAAGACAGTAAATTGACATAACAGGTACAACGCATAGTATTATAGTAACCCATTGGCATGAATTTATCACATGCTAGGCAATGTGCAGAAGGATTCATGTATATCATCTGAATTGATTCTTACGATACTGGAATTCCACAATGTGAACATTATCATTCCCAAGCAAACTAAAGACAAGGAAACAACCTTAAAGAGGGTGAGCGATTTGCCAAGGGCCACAGAACAAATAACAAAGGGAGGTAAAATTCAAATCCAAATGCATCTTGTTCTCAAGTCTCTCCTCTTTTTTCCTCTTACAACTAAAAAGAATAAAAGGTACAACAAATAACCACATTTGACTTATTAGCACATAAATACTGGTTTTAAATATAAGCGCTAAGTCAGACATAAGTTACTTCGTACTGGAAACACTTAGAGACAATTCAGTGAACTCATACTCTACGGGTTTCGAGAGTCCTTTGGGACCCTCGTCTAGAGCAGGGTTTCTTAACCTTTTGTTTTTTTTCCGTTATGGCTTCCCTGAGGGCTCCTCTGGACATTTTTTTCTTAATCATCGGCCATTAAATTTTAATACCACAGATATACCCTATGTCTGCTTATGTATTATATGTATATCTGTGCTTTATACATAAAAAGAGTCAAGTTGTTGTTTTGTTTTGTTTTGTTTTTAATTTTTTGCCTCCTAGGATGAATTTTGCCCTTTGAGGGGCAATGAGATTACATAATCTAGAGGATGTAGCTGTTTTCCTTTGTTACTCCAAAACCTCTCAACCCACTGACTAGCCATTAAAATTGCATGGAATTAGGGCTTGAGACTTTTAGCTTTTAAGTTTTTCAGTGTAAGAAAATGCAAATACATAGAAATGTTGAACGATTATAAGCTATTTATATCTTAATGTGACTAGAAGATGGAAAAGCCAGAATGACAGGGAAAGACAGTGAATGTGAGGGCACTTCCTACTGGAGAGGGAGGGAAGGAGAAGAACAGGGGGCCTCTGCAGCTGCAATGCCTGGGTCACAACCGGGCTTCAGTCTGGTCTTGTTGAACACATTCCCATGAACTCAGTCCTTTCAGATGCTAGCTGTCAATCATGGTGAACAACAAATCTTAGTCATAAGCCACCTCAGTGAACATCACCCTATTGATTAATGTGTAAATATTAGGTTTCCTGCCTGTGAAGAGTTTGCTGTTTGGATCCTTTCAGACGTGTTCGCATATTCCCAACTGCTACGTGGCCAAGAACAAGTAAGTTTATGTAATGTTCCAAAGAAACTGCTCGACACCAGGGCTCATTTTAACCCAGGTATGAATAGAAGACAGAGATGAATTCACAAATACTTCTTTCACATGCTCTGTAAAATATAACTTTTCATTCCCAGAGGCCAAAATGGTCTCAACCGTTGAAGTAATTATAGCTCACAACTATAATTTAGAGTTAGCTCTGGTTGACTCTAAATTCACACAGGAAAATAATTCACTCATCTTATTGGAACACAAGAGTAAATAAGTTCATGAAAATCTATGTATAGTGTCTGTAATCCTGGAAAGTATGATGAATCCAGACAAATCAACAGATGATATTTTAATAATACAACAGCAATAATTGTCTACCGTTTACTGGTCACCAACTTAAATGTTCAAGTGTCAGTTGATGTTTATAAATATTCCCTATTTAATCCTTACAGCAACCTTATGAGATAAATATTTGCATCTTCATTCCCAGAGATAAGAAGTGTGAAGGATGGGTAACTTTCCAAAAACCACTCAGAACTCTTTAGAAGGAGAGGAATTTAAACTCCGGGCACCATGCTTTGCCACCTCAGCCACGGTGAAATCATCTTAGCGACATGATATAAGGACTCAAGTTTGCAAACTTTTAATTTCCAATCAAATGAAGAAATCTTGGGCAAACGAAAAGGTAGAGGTAATGGATATGGTATATAACACATTGAGATTTTGCTTATGAGAAGCTACTTGGTAGATGATTTCAATTGAAGGATCACTTTTCAAAGTAAATGTCCTCAAAATGGGCATTTGTCAGAATTTTCTGATTTTGAAGTCTGTGAAACATGCATTTTTGTATCAGGACCTTGGTAAGTAATAAACAAAATGGTGGCTTCTGCATACGAGCACACTTCCCAGAGGCCAGAACCCCTGTCCAAAAGGTGTATATCACTCATTCCCCAACAGTGACCTTGAACCTTATGAATTGAAGGGAGCTCCCAAGTGAAAGGACAGCCCTTGTTAAAAATTTCCAGGGTATTTAATACATGTACATAGTGTCTACAATGTGACAAGATAATGAAAACTAGGAGGGCAGAAGTGAAATAGCAAAAATAAACTAAAACTCTTAGGAAAACATAGAGGAAGTAACCCAATGGTTAGAAGTAGTATTGAGGATTTGAGACCTAAACTTGGGTCTCCTAATTTCTAGACCAGTATTTTCTTTATAACAGTACACTATTACCAAGTAGACTGATAAATAAACTTTAAGTTACAGCAAAAAGTGGCCCATAAAATATGTCATGAATTATGTGTTTTCTCTGTGTAGATCAACCTAGTATTTAAATTACTTAAACATACAAGAAAGTAAAAATATAATTTTTCTCTTAAATTACTAACATAGTTACAGTTATTATATCTCAAATGGGTTACCAAATATCCCTAAATAGTAATTCTGTGAGTAACTCTAATAAAGGCTAAAATGGATCTTACATGTGAAATAATGTGTACAACTTGTGGAAGTATAGCCATTGCAATAAAAGATGTTTTCACTAAATTTTCTGGAGATTTCAGATGGTTGTTTAGCCCTTAGTAAAAGGAAAATTCCTCAACTTGTCATGCATTTACTGACATATTCTATCAGGAAAAAAAGTTTGTTTTTCAAGTAAATAATCCAAGGCATAAAAGTCAACCAGTGTTTCACAATATTAACTCAATAAGAAACATTTTATCAATGAAACATTTAAAAGTGTTTATATAGTTTCCAATGGAATTCTCATTCAATTATGCCCCTCTATACAGTGAGACATCTTCCTCTATTGCATCTTCTTTGAAAGGTGTTGCCAGTTTCTATCAAGACCAATGTATGCAAATGATGTATTTTAAAAGACCTTATATTGTATAAGTTATAATTGTGACTATTACTAAAAATATGCAGCATACTAATATTTTACCTTTTCAATGTTCTATTATTGGAAACTAATTTTAAAACTGACAATCTGGGCATTTCCATATATTTTAAATATTAATAAATAACCATACAGAATGAGCCCTTTTAAAAAGACATATCATAGCTTTTTAACAACATGTGGAAGTCTAACATATTTTAAACCAGAAATCATGTTAACATTTAGATCATGAAGACCCTGTTTTCTATAACAACCACTGACTAAATCCCAAAATGTTAGGTCATCCTCATGGAAGGGAAAACTTATAGTTACCCTAGTCATGACCACCTCTTTAGTTTACACACACAATTCCAAGATCATTTCAAGTTGCCAAAATTCACCACTTAAAATCCTAATAGGACAAATACTACTAATTACAGCATTGCCTAGCACTGTGTGGAATCTGTACAAATCTGGAAAATTACAGACAAAGCCAAGTTTACCTCCGTATATATTTCCAAACACTCTAGAACAAATCTACCATTTGTAGGTTGTGTTACTTACCTAGGAGCATGTTTCTTAGCAATAGTCGAGTCAGCCAGTCTGTAATTTCTGTACAACAAAGGTACCAAGAGTTGAGAAGTACTTTAACCTGCCACACGGTTTATGACAGGAAGAGTGGGAGCCTCCACAAACTCTTCCTTGTACACTGAGCCTGCTGGAGCCCTGGACCGGCTCCACTCCCTCACTGTGTACCTCTGCTGAAACTAACAAACAATGCAGGGACTGTCAGTAGATACTGCCTCCTCAGTCCACAGAGCCAAAAAAAATTATGGAAAAGTAGGTGACTTCACTGAACTTGGAGATGTAAATTCTGAATTGATCATGCTGTTTCATTAAAATTCCAAGTAATGTTTTCTACTGACTGCACAAAGACAAAAATTCTTAGCATACACAAATAATTTCATAAAATCATGTTTAAAAAATATAACTACCCTCTTTCCCCAATATTTTTTTCCTCTAACAATTTAAAACTATGGGGGGTGGAAATGGGAGGAAGGTGGGGAGGGCTGGGGTGGTGGGCTGGGGCGGGGTAAAAGACAGAAAACTGTACAATATCAACAATTAAAAATACTGATTTAAAAAAAATAAAATAAAAAATGGAAAACACACTTCACTCTAAACTGGCATGTAAAGAGGTATGGGGTATGTATTTTTATAAGGAAAGCAGATGTTCATTATTGGAATAATGACACTGATTTCAGATTTTCTTGGAAAGCAGCATCCTACTGTATTACAGGATAGAAGAATGGTAACCATAAGTAGACGCAGCTATGGCACATGTAAAAGTTTTGCCTATCACAGCCCCAGTAATTCAACTGAAAGCAGAAGAAATTGCTAAATCTCTCTGGATAGAAATTTCAAAGTGATGAGTTGTTCGTGTGAATATTTCACAGGTCTAGAGGGACCCTAAAGCTCTGTGTCATTGTTTATTGAAGAATGGCTTTTTTGTTTTTTCGTTCTTAGTGATACATGAAGTAACGATGTGACTTATGGTAACAGAAAAAAACTTAGATTTGACAAAGTATGATTTTACTGGGAAATAAAACAATCACTCCCGGCAGCAGCTATTTAAAAATTGATGATCAATGTGTTGATTTAAAGCAGGGTGCTTTTGTTGTTGTTCAAAGCATGGTGTGAAAATTGTGTAAAGAATCACCAGGATGCCTGCTAAAAATGCAGGTATCTGGGACTACCAGAAATTTACTGAATCAGTATCTTTGGTTTGAGAACCAAATTTAATAAGAATAGCACCACCGGAGGACTTCTAAATGTTAATTGTAATAATACGTTGTATATACCTGAAAAAAGTACCTATGATTCCAAATCAATTACAATAAACCTTTGTTATTGCCTAAATGATTAAAACTATACAAGGACAATTCTGTGACAGTTTATTCCCACAGGAAGTTTTAAAAACCAAAACACAAAACTGCACAAATATTCCAGAGTAGCTTTGTGAAGGCAGAGGGACAAAAGCCAGAGGCAATAGAGGATGCTCCTCCGACTGCATCTGACTAGGCCCAACGCAAGTAAGTGCTTGCTAGGAAGGCACAAGCTGTAAAGAACAAGAACACAGAAGCATCACATCTCCAAGTCCACAGTGACGCCAGCACCAGCCCGGCACTAACTGGATTCCCTGCCTAGTCTACCAGTGGTGTGAAGAATTTGGAAGAGGTGATACCGGAAAGCCAAGGTACAAGGGACTGACTGGAAAGTCAACCAATATCACTGAGCCTGTTTTCTCAGTAACAGAGTAGATTTGTAGGGTCCATTCTACTTCTTAAATATGTGAATGTTTACAACTTTTATAAAAAAATTGGGTGTGGCCTCTTTCAAAGTTTTGTTTTAGGATAAACCTCATGAAGCCAAATGATTGATTAATCAAAGAAAAAGAGCATCTGTTATGGTTTGATTTGTGTTCCCCAAAATTTGTATGTTGAAGTCCCACTCCTAGTATCTCAGAATATGACCTTTTATGGAGACAGAGACTTTACAGAGGCCATCAAGTTAAAACGAGGTCATGTGGGTGGGCCTTACTTCAAAATGACTGAGGTCTTTATTAAAAACAAAGATGTTTGGATACAGCTAAGGTAGAGAAGAAAGACAATGTGAAGAGACACCAGTAGAAGCTGGCCATCTACAAGTTAAGGAGAGAGGCCTGGAACAGATCTTTCCTCTGACTGTCCAGAGGAACCAACCCCACTGACACCTCGATCTCAAACATCTAGCTTCCAGAATGGTGGTACTTCATCACGGTAGCCCTCGCAAACTACTACAGCATCGCTGCCAGGTGCTTGATATTAAGCATAGGCTAACTTCATACAAGAGTTGGAGAGCTGACCCTCACTTACTCTTTTACTAAGAAGTTTGAATTGCAGTCAAGTAGCTATTTTTGGAAGGTTTACTTAAAACTCAGATGTTTTATATTTGTACTTCCTTTCAATTTTCCTTAGTTAAGTTGGTCACGCATTTGTCTATTTAAGTAGATGCCACCCACCCCTCAACAAAAGGTCATTTGCTTTTGGTTTTGTCATACTGATCTTATTTTTTTCTTGTGTTTTCTACTCTATTAATACCTTGTGTTTATTAACATCTGCTCCTTTACTTCTTTTAATTAATTTTGATATATTTTCCTAGTTTTTAAGATGCACACATAGCTCATTTATTTTCAATTTTTGTTTTTGAATATTAAAAGCACAGTTCTTGATACAAAGTTTTCTTTTCCATTAATGTTTAGATAATCTATCATTTTAGCTATGATTTTCCTCTTTTCTTCTTACTTGCTGGTTGAAAAAATCTGAGAAATAAAAATAACAATATATCTTTTATTCTGTCTTTAGTATTAATTTAGTTTACTACAAACTTGAGTCATTGTTTCAATTCTTTTTGAGCCATTAATTATATATAAAGACATTAGGGTACCCCTGGGGGCATGAGAATTGCTTAACTTTGCAGTTTTAACTTTTCAATTCTGTTTGGTGTATTACTAGTCAACTTTCAATTGTCCATATGTTTATAATTTCATGGCAAAATGGCAAGCATTTGCCTACTAGCACAGCATTAATCATTGACTTTCATTCAAGGAGAGAAATTGTTTTTAAAATCCACCTCTTGAAATAATCTGTCATTATCATTTAAAAGCATCAACACTTAAAAGCAGGAGTTAGTTATGTGTCAGGTACTCTTTGAGGTGCTTTCTATTCAATTCTCACAGCCACCATTGTTTAGGTGAAGGCACTGAGCTACGGAAAAATAAGCAGATTGCCCAAGGTCACAGATCTTCTAATCCAGGGTTCCTTCCAGGCTCCCTCCTTACAACATCCAGTAAACAGAGACAGCAGAGATTTCCAGAGAACGTAAAATATTTCATCTTTTTTTTTGGAACTGAAAACATAAATCATTTGTAAGTAAAAGGAAATTTGTTTCAAAAAAGCAAGTGATCCTTTTGTTTCTCTTTTTCACTTCAGGGGAGATTTTAATTTTCTTTCCTTCTAGGGGAGAACAAAAGCACTTGAGAGTAAGTCATTTCATTCTGAGCATGCCACTATTTAAGATTTTCCTATCATGGTAAATATTAACGTCTGGCAGCACATCTTCTGTAGTAATTCAAGAATCCTCACACTTAGTGTCTAAAATACATGCGAAATTCTTTAGTAGCATTCATTTTGAAGTGCTTAGTTTTTACTTACAACTTCCTAAAGGCATTAACTATTATTACTTCTGTTAAAAATATGCTTAACTGAGAAAAAATTGTAGGCTGATCAGCTTTTCAATTCTATAAGTACCACACTCTGTAGGTAAAAGATAATTACCATGAACTAGGCTGCCACTTACTTGAATAGAGTGAATATTTAGGGAATTACATGAGTTCTAAGTTTGAGATCCAAAATAGACCTGGAAAAAAGAAAGAATAAAACCATTGTGTGAGTGAAGATGTTCATTCTATACTAAATGCTCAGTAGCATAGATATGGCTGGGTCAATATTATGAAATATAAAATATATTTAGTAACACGGGAAAATATTCTATATATATCAAGTGGGGGAATGCTGTAGAATTGACTATACAGTAAAGTTCACATATGTAAAAGAAGCCTATTCTATATCTATGTGAATGTTTTTATATGTACAAAACTTAATATTGCAGGTTTATAGAAAAATTTACAGTATTCTTTTCTTTATTGTTACTGTTTTTGTACTAAACTGAAAAAACTCATTTTAAAATTTGCAGTGGGGAAAAATTGGCTATTTAAAATAAAACATATAATTTACAATAACCTGAAGGTAGTAGTAGCTAATTTAGATGATCTCGCTTAGAAACCTCAGGAGGTCAATGCTGAGAACTAGTCAAGTTTTCAAATTTCTTTTGGGCTTGAATGATCCTCTGAGTGGTCTAGACTAAGGTTATAGATCTGGGTAGGTATGTGGAGTTAACGTTGATCACTGTTGCAAGTGCAAATGTATAGTAAGTTGTGTGAAATAAAAAAGATAAAGGGAAATTAGGACCACAGTAATTCAATACTTATAGCGAGCTTCAGCCATCAACCCCCCAAACTCCTCTGTGACTCAGCCTCCTCACCTAGTATGCGGAGGAGCGTCGAGAGCCTGCAGACAGGTGATGCAGAAAATCCAGCCTATGAACAGGCTCACATGCATGATTTCCTTGAGGGCATTAAAACTTTGTAAACACTAAAGTAGCACTGCCGTTTTTACCCAAGTGTTTAACTTATACGAAGGAAATAATTTACATGCTGAGAAGCTAAGGCTCCCTGGAACCTTGTATAATACGGCTCTCGTTAAACTATTTGGTACCAATGTCATCAGAAAATTTCTATGACAACATCATGGCATGTAATTAACATGGTTCAGACACATCAGATCTTTGGAAAACGGGACACAGCAAAAGAATGACCGTGTCATCAACGATGCCATTAGACAGAGCACCTGCTCCCCTCCTACACTGGTTAGCTGGCATTCAAACAATGCAGTACAGGTTTTCTTTCTCTTTTCTTATTTATTTTTTACTATTTTAAGATTTTTTTAAACTTTATTTTTATTGTTGGACACTATTACAGATGTCCCTATTTCTACCACTTTGCCTACCTCCACGCAGCCCATCCCCCCTCCACTTCCTCTGGCCATCACACACAGTTGTCTGTGTCTGTGTGTCATACATATATGTTCTCTGGCTAATCCCGTCCCCTTCTTTCATCCAGTCCCCACTTCCACCTCCCCTCGACAGCCATCAGTCTGTTCCATGTATCCATGCCTCTGTTCCTGTTTTGCTCATCCGTTTATTTTGTTTATTAGATTCCACATACAAGTGAGATCATAGGGTATTTATCTTTCTCTGGCTTATTTCGCTTAGCATAATACTCTGCAGGTTCATCCATGCTGTCACAAAAGGTAAGACTTCCCTCTTTTTTTTTTTTTTTACAGAAGTGTAGTATTCCATTGTGTAAATGTACCACAGCTGTTTTATCCCCTCATCTGCAGATGAGCGCTTGGGCTATTTCCAGATCTTGGATATTTTAAGATATATGCTCAGCTGTGCCAAGTTTTTCAACAGGGTTAAATTAGAAATACTATCATTTTTCTTTCTTTTTAAAAAAATTTCTACCTGCCTAATAGGCATCCACTCTACCTTGCTTATTTTTATGTACAACGTGCTTGTATTCTCAGGTGAAGCTTCCTAGTGCAAGAAAGTACTCTGTGACTGTTTATTCTGAGTGAGTGACTGTTTGCTGGGAGAACTGTGTTTTTTCTACTTTGCCTACGGCATATAGCAATATTTGGAGGGAGACAGATGAGACCGTAACACTTTGGACAAGTTGGACAATTTTGCAGTGAGATAATATGCAGTAAACAAAAATGTTTAGGTACATCTAACTGTGGGAGATAAAACCCAAAGGGATTTTAAGATTTGCTCTCCATTAACATAAAGTCTAAAAAAAAACCCATTACGAAAGTCACCAACTGGCTTTGTTTTCTTTTAAGAGCTAGTTACAGTAGGTGTTTGAAAACAACACTGGAAGTCATTTAAAATATTATCTAAAGGTGAATTCACTGAGTCAAAACTGCTGAAATATAGTTTTAGAGGCATATGGGTACAGCTAGCCTGTGTCTGATCTGTATTGTTAAATTAGCCATACAAATGTTTTTATTAACAATATACTTTTCCAAGATAATTCATATATATATATTCTAAACCATATTAATAAGTAAAAAAATAAAGAATTTTGGGACTTCCGGCCAAGATGGAGGCGTAGGCGGACACACTGTGCCTCCTCTCACAACCATAATTAAGGACAACAAATATTTAGAAACAAGAAAACAACCAGAACTTATAAAAAATTGAACTGTACGGAAGTCCAGCAACCATTCAACCAGAACAGTAAGGGGGCGGAGTCTCGGTAGGAAAAAGTAGAGGTGTGGACCCAGGAACGCAAGTAGCAGCGGCTCGCAGTTCCCAGGTGCATGGGCGGTGGCTGGCGGTCCTGGGGCGCACAGGCGGCAGCTGGCGCACCCCGGGCACAGGGGGGCAACTGTGCAGACCCAGTGAGGACGCACAAGGTGGCTGGCTGACCAGGGGGTCCCACATTCGCGCACGCAGACGGTCCAGGCAGAGTGGAAGTGGCGGAAGGGACTGAATCCAGGAGAGAGTGGAGCAGGCGCCATTGGTCCCTCTCAGACCCCGCCCCCACATACAGCATCACAACCCAGCAACTGGGCTGACCCACACTGGGGAGCGCCTGAAGCTCCACCCCTCACTACGTAACAGCACGCGTGCATGCGCAGATAATCCAGGCAAAGGGGAAGCGGCGGAAGGGACCGGAGTCCAGGAGAGAGCGGAACAGGAGCCATTCTTCCCTCTCGGACCCCGCCCCCACCTATAGCATCACAACCCAGCAACTGGGCTGCCCTGCCCTGAGGAACACCTAAGGCTCCACCCCTATTACGTAATAGCTGTGACCAGACTAAAACCAAAACAAAACAAAACAAAAAAACCCACCAAAAATGGCTCAAACCGGAGAAAAAATGAAAACCCTGGAATCGATTCCTCTAAGCAACGAAGAGATAGCCAACCTATCAGATGCACAGTTCAAAGCACTGGTCATCAAAATGCTCACAGAATTGGTTGATTTTGCTCACAAATTACATGTAAAAATGCAGGCTACAATATGTGAAATGAAGGAAGACGTGTGGGGAACCGATAGAGATGGAAGGAAAACTGGGACTCAGATCAATGGAGTGGACCAGAAGGAAGAAATTAACAACCAAACAGAAAACGAGGAAGAAACAAGAATTCAAAAAAATGAGGAGAGGCTTAGGAACCTCCGCAACATCGTTAAACGTCCCAACAGCCGAATTATAGGGGTCCCAGAAGGGAAAGAAGAAGAGCAACAAGTGGAAAACTTATTTGAACAAATAATAAAGGAGAACTTCCCCAATCTGGCAAAGGAAATAGACTACCAGGATGCTCAGAGAGTCCCAAAGAAGTTGGGCCCAAGGAGGAACACATCAAGGCACATTGTAATTACATTAGCCAAGATTAAAATGAAGCAGAGAATTCTAAAAGCAGCAAGGGATAAGGGGACAGTCACCTACAAAGGAGTTCCCATCAGACTGTCAGCTGATTTCTCAAAAGAGACCTTACAGGCAAGAAGAGGCTGGAAAGAAATATTTGAAGTCTTGAAAAGCAGGGACCTACATCCAAAATTGCTCTTTCCAGCAAAGCTGTCATTTAGAATGGAAGGACAGATAAAGCGCTTCTCAGATAAGGTCAAGTTCAAGGAGTTCATCATCACCAAGCTCTTATTATATGAAATGTTAAAGGGACTTATCTAAGAAAAAGAAGATCAAAAATATGACAGTGAAAAGACAGCAAACTCACAGCTATTAAGAACCACACCTAAAACAAAAGCAAACTAAGCAAACAGCTAGAACAGGAACAGAACCACAGAAATGGAGATCATATGGAGGGTTAGCAACAGGGGCGTGGGAGGAGGGGGGGGAAGGTACAGAGAATGAGTAGCATAGATAGTGGGTAGAAAATAGACAGGGGCAGGGTAAGAATAGTATGGGAAATGTAGAAGCTAAAGAACTTATGACACAAGGACATGAACTAAAGGGGGGAATGTGGGTGGGAGAGGGTGTGCAGGGTGGGGGGAATGATGGGGGAGAAACAGGACAACTGTAATAGCATAATCAATAAAATATATTTAAAAAAAGAATTTTGCTTTTGTCTTGGGATATGAATTTACTTGCTTTACTATGTAGTTTGAAGATTCAATAAACAGATGTTCTGAAATTTTCAATATATGTCAGATAATCAGAGAATCTCAATACTTACTGTAACTCCAAAACCACTTCGTTTTATTAATTAAGAGACTGAGACCCAAAGAGACAAATTACCTTGCTTATTGCCACCTAGCTGGTAGAGGGAAAGAATCACAGGAATATTTATTCATTCTCTGAATCTTTCTTGAGTTCCATTCTGTGCCAGGCACTGTTCTGAATGATGAGGCTACAGGGGTCCCTGCTCTCACATTCGACTTACTGTTCCCTGATTATCATCAGGGAGCTCTTCTGGTTTGCTCACATACTTCCCTCACCAAAAGGGCTCATCAATAAACTCTTGAAAGGGCTCCAATGTGTGATAAAAATGCCTGTGGCTTTTTGTTGTGCTTTTCCACCTAGATTCACCTGTCATGGTTGTTTTCTTGAAGATGATCACATTTATCCATATTAAAAAGAAAACCCCAGACCTCTATGTAACATGTCTTTCAATAAACAACTTACAAGATCTGGGTTATGTTTTTTAGTGTATCAATGTAACATATTTGGGATATAATGGCATAATACCATTGAAAATATTTTAATTTTTTATGTCCATGTCTCCCCAAAACAGAAAAATTCTGAGATTCAGAGATAATGACTTGCTCTTTCTTTCCCAAGTTAATATTAGGTACCTCCATTAACATTCAGTAATCATCATATTATTATTCAAGTGAATGATTTAGAGAAATAGCTACATAATATCAAGTGACCTTGTAACAGTCTGCAGCTGCAGCAGGAAATTGGGAAGAATTCTAATGTGTGGTTTTACACTCATATTCTGCAGGAATCACGTATTGTACAATGTACAACAACTTCAGCAGGAAGCGCCTTAGACAACCACATTATGTAAATAAAGCAGAGTACAAAGCATGTTTCCAGGGCTTGCCAGCCCCTGCCCTCTTCTGCCGAGTGTGACCCCTCTTTGTAGAATACGACTCCATCCCATTCAAGCCACTCTTGATTGACTCAGGACTAGATATAGATAATGTGTTTAGGGAAAGCTAATCATCAGAGATACATGATTGTGGTTTAAAACAATGTTCCAGTCAATCCTTGAGTAACTGGAAAGATGAGAAGCCAGTGATGTAAGCGCTGAAGTCGGCCAAGCTCTGACCATGTTCACTGGGGGTCATGTTCAAGGGAAAGAGGTCGCCAGAGAGAGAGCAGAGCAGAGCACAGAGTGCTGAGAAGGCCAGAGACGATGGGAGGCTGAGATCATCTCTGAGAGAAAAGATTGTTCCCTATGGTTTTCTAGGTCATTAACACTGGCTCCCAACAAGCCACAGCCTGCTGCAATACTGACCTTGGGTTTCAGGAGATTCACTGTTGCATCCTCGCAACAAATCCCCTCCTTCTTAAATTAGCCTGAGTCTATTGCTTGCAACCAACATCATCCTGGCCAAGAGAAAGAGCCTTTCATGAATCTACATCTACGTTTTTAACCATAACAAAAGAGTAAAAGACAGTCCCAAATAATGGTAAGTCCTTTTAAATCTCTGAAGGAACCCCATCCATAAATTAATTTTAGGCACTGTTATTATGCCATTAATATTTAATGATATGGTGGTTTTTAAATAAGTTAATTTCTATAGCCTTCTAAATATAAAATATGAAAGTTACTGAAAACCACAGTACTGAATTCATCTTTTCCAATTTTAGCTTCAACATAGTTTTTGATGATACTCATAATATCTAGTTACCTCACCTCTTTCTGTCCATCACAGGCACTGGAAAACAGGCACCCAAAGAAACCATAGTAAGTAATGGTCTTTTGGGTTCACCACGGTTCTAAAATTCTCCTTTATCAAAGTGCTTTCTGTCTATTTTTCCCAATTAATTTTCCTTCTAAAATAACATATTCACGAGGACTCTCTCCTTCGTTCTCCATATAATTAGTTGCTGATGCTTCCCAAACTGTATGAGAAAACACATTTTCTCCCGTTTTGCTTTTAAAGATTTGATCACAGTATTTTGCCCTACTTGCTCATCTTTATCACACAGTTGCTATGACAAACACAGATTTTTTCTGTACGTATTTTGCCCCTATTTAGAACAAATTCTATAAATATTATTTTGCCACCTGATATACCAGAAAAAAAGGTTTTATTCTTTATAATGTAAAGGAAACATTTTCAGCTAATGCAAATGCTTTAATTCAAAAGATATATTAAAATGACACAGCAAACATTGTTCAGTTATGGCTCGGAGCCATCTGAAACCCTTTACCTTCTCTGAGGTTTCCCAGCTTAGGAGAAAATGGAGATGTTCCCTTATCGGAGTTGCACAGCTAAGCAGTTAAAGAGTGGGGATTTGAAAGCAGGAGCTCTGGCCCTGCAGCGGGAACCCTTAATCACAGGCTGTTTGCCCTCTCTGTAAATACTTTGACCAGGAGATCTCAGCTCAGTTGTACATTAGAACCAACTCAGGAGCATTTCGGAGCTTACCACCTCTTAAGTTCCACCCCAAGAGATTCGGACACTATGGGTGGAGCTTGTCATCAGCATACTTAAAAAATGCCAAGGTGATTCTAAACTACAGAGAGGCAAGAGCATTAAGCCCAGGTCACCTGGCTATTTAGTGGTCAAGCCAGAAGCAGAATTCACTCACCTTGACTTTCTCCTTTACTTTACAATGTCTCCCACTTTCAGCAAACTGAGGGAGAAAATGAAACAATTTTTTTTTTTACTCTGGAGTGATGAGTTTGAGTTTCTTAAAACCAAAAGTCAAGGATCAAAAACTCAAGGATCAAAAACTTTGGATCAAACCAAATACACAAGGATGGTGTTACTTTTGGTGGTTATTAAAACTAAGATAAATTCTCAATTTTCTGAAATAATTGTGTTAATGAGAAACTGATGAACATTTCCCAACTCCCTCTTAGGTATTGCAGCATTTCTATGATTCAGACACCAGAGGTCTCTGCTATACAATTTAAACTCTCTATATCATGCAGAGCCCTCCTGAGAACCAACTTAAGGCAAAATCTTTTAAACAAGGAATGAAGGCAGTTATTTGTTATTTGTTCATATTGAACAAATCAGCAAGCTGGTGAAAAAAAAAAGGGTCATAATTTGTAGTGTTTACCAAATCATGATGTAAATGCTCCCGCCACTGCCAAATTCAAACTACCAATGGGAAAGACATTATTGAATGTAGAGCTGGAAAGAGAGGCTCTGAAGAACATCATCATATAGTATTTCCACCACATGTGGACAATAGGCACACACATGAAAAAAACACTTCAAGGAGCACACATAACAGTAAAATGTCGTTAAACAATTAGGAAGTAATGGGGTTTGAATGTTTATTACCTGTGTTTTTAAATATAGTTCATATAATGTATGTTTACATAATTTAATTTTTAACAATGCTGTTTTTAACAACTGGCTTGCAAAATTCTTGAAAATTTAATTATCAGCTCCTGCAAGTTGGTCCAACTTACCACTGAAAGCGCATTCATTCACTCACACCTTTTTCTTAGGGGAGGGCAATATTTAATTTAATAAATTTTCAAGCGTAGGTCAATTTTCATGGCACATAGAGTCCACGTGGGAGAAAACAAACTCTCTTCCTTTATTTGGCTTTCTCAGGCATGAGCATTTTTTATTAAGTCCTCCAGAGTAAATGTAGCCTTTATTTTGAGCAGTAGAGCATAGAGGTTAAGAGTAGGGGCTCTGGGGTCAGAATGCCTAAACTTGAGTCCTGGCTCGCCCACCTGTATGTAGCTCTATGACCTTAGGAAACTTACTTCAAAAGTTTGAGCATCTGTAAGATGGGAGGATAGTAGTACCCACCCCACAGGAGTGTTGACAGAACTAAGTTATTACATGTGACGCACTGAAAACAGTGCCTGGCACCTTGCACATGCTCAGTGAATGTGAGCTAGCCCTGTCCTATGAAAGCACCTAGAAGTATGAAAAGTATGCATACTTGAGATTGCATCTTAAAGGTCCCTGAACACACCAAAAACTTTCAAGCATCCTTGCCTTCTCTCACGCTCTTGTTTCCACCTGATAGGATAAGCTATCATGCCTTTTTAAGCTCAGTTCAAAAGTGTGTTTCTCTTAGCTCTCTCTGATTAACCTGCACCATGGATGATTCAAAAGTCCCTTATAAGAAGACACTAAATTTATTCTTACCATGCATGTAACAAGTTCTGAGGTCTACCATTTGAAGGCCAAGTACAGAGGTGTGCATGTTGTGAGGTGGGTGAGAGCTGCTATTTCTTGCTGCCCTCCTTCCCAACAGGTCAAACACTTCTCACCAGAACTTGCAATCATGTGCAGCTTCCTCAGGGTTCCAGCTGGAAATCCTCCTCAATGTCATACCAAAGCACAAAAACACTGTTCAGCGCATGAAAGTCCTAGTTCCTAACATTTTGGGACAGCTAAGTACTAGGTAGAAAAGTAAAGATTGCATGAGAGTTAAAAATTACTTAACTGAAGGGCCACCCATACCTCTGAATCTATGTCTTCCCTCTATTTCCTTCTGGAAGAATCTTGAAGGCATTGTATTTCAGCATATTAGGATCTACATAGCACAATTTCAGGTACATACTAGGTGATCAATAATGTGATTGTATTTCATTTCAATGGTTGCTATAATCCTTATTTCTAAGGATTGCTATAATCCTTATTTCTTAAGGATCCTAAGTTTAGGGCAAAAATAATTCCCTTGTTAAGTTAATGTTGTTTGCATGATAAAAAAATGCTGTATGCCTATAAATTCCCTTTTCCTTCCAAGAGTAGCTCTAAAATTTTATTTAAATAATCAATTACCTTATATAGATAGATTTAAGGGAAGAAGGAAAGAAGAAAGGATAGAGGGAGGCAGAGAAGGAAGTTAAGTTTCTTTGCCTTAAAAGATCTCTTTAAATACAGAATCATCGTTGCACTTTATTTCTAGCAATGTAATGAATTGATCAGTACCTAAAAATCTTCCCCTTGTAAAATGGATCAAGTTATTTTAGCACCTGTTCAGATGCATAGGAGATGTCGCAAGAGAGTGAGGGAAATCCCCAAAGGGCAGTGATGGAAACCAGCTGTATGAGGTGGCACAACGGCCACGACTATGCCAAGGGCTTTCTTTGCCAGTGCAGGTGCCGCAGAGTCTGGGGTTCGGACAAGTGAATGGGGAGCACAGATCAAGGCTCTGCTCCTCAGCAAGGTAGAAAGTTAAAAATGAAACTGAAAGCCAAGTTCTTTGAAAAGTAACCTCTCAGAAATGTCTACTTGACAGCAAAGAGAAATAGCAAGGAAAATTGTCTGTTTTGGCCAGAGACTGGAGAGATTGGTTGGCTTTCTGAAAATATACAACCACAGTTCTGCCATTAGGAGGGTCAGGATTTAGACATTCACTACCTGCTTGGTCCAGGAAACCCCAAACCATGAAAAGTATATGGCCCAGGATTGGTGCATCCTAGGACACCTAGAAGTAGCCGGTAGCTAAAATAATGCTTTCTGGAGGGGTGCATCTTCAACCCAAGCTTTGCAGAGTTCCAACAGAGAAAGCCTAGCGAAGCATGAGCTCATAATTAACAATCATAACTATTCAGAGAAACAAGCCACCATGAGCAAGCAACACAGAAACAGAAATGGCATACTTTAAACTTCTTCGTGGATCTCTCAGAATTGTTAAACAAAGACTACAGAGTAAATCTGAAATGTTTGAAGAGTTATAGACTGTAAATCTCACAATGGTCGTTGAAGGATTCAAAGGATGGGCACCTGTGTTGTATAAGGATTTCGGATACATAGAATTTGAGAACATAAGTTTGGAATTGTGGGAATTTTCAAATAAGACTCTGCATAAATTAGAAAGGCAATTTTTCTTTCAAGTCTACCTGCTGCCCTTATTCCTCTGCCTCCTTTGTTTGTCTTCCCTCTTCTCCATCCCCTTTAGAGAGCTTGGAAGGTGCACTCTGACTGCTCCAGACTAAGGACAATGCTGGTTACAGAAGAAACATCATGACCAACAAGTAAGTGGACTCTTTACAATCTGGAGGCAATACTTACGTTCTCATTATATTTGAAGATACTGCTTTACAATACTGATTTTAAAACATCCCATTATAGCATATGTTTTACATTTGATAAAGAACCATATTATTTCTTTTGAATATGGAAGTAAATAAAATTTATAAACTTGCTTTTTATTCAACTTAAAACCACACAGACCTTTATATGAAAAATAAAGTGTTCGATATAATTATCAAAAGACTAAGTTAACTGTCTTGGCCTTCGAATCACAGTGTTTCAACAAATACTATGTATAAACTCTTTTGTATATGCTTATCGTTTTTACAGAATTAGGTCCGGAATTATCAATAGTTTTTTAAATGCCAGGAGCTGCTTGTAGTGTCATTATCATATATTAGAAGGCTAATGCTGCATTGTTTTTTATACAGTATTTAAAAAAACATCTGCTTTGTGCCTGGTCCTATGGTATGCTCTGTGAACAATTAATGATCAAAAATGGCCACAGCTCCTGCTCTGGAGAACCACAGTCAAGGGAGGGAGACAGATTATTACTAGAGTGATGACCAAATAATTGTACAAGTGCAATCGGGCAACTATGGCATATTCTTCTTGACTAGGGTTAACAAATACATTGTTAATCCTTAAAAGGTCTTAAGAACCTTTTAAGAGATACTTAATTTTTAAAAGTTAAGGGGCAATAAATCATTTGTTCTTATTGTAAATACATCATTCTTTTAAATGTAATCCAAATTTTCATATGAGAAATGTTAACCTGATACTGATTCAAACTGAATCCCTTTAAAGTCATTATCAATTTTGCCAATATTTAAGCAGTTTTAGAGTTCTTTCATTGTAATCCCAAGTGACAAGTTGCTGAATTTATTGATTTCTACAATTTGTAAAATTTTGTTTCTTTAACTACTTACAAAGCAACAGATTATACAGGATATTTTAATGGATTTTAAAAATCCATTAAAAATGAAAAACTTCTGTTTTCCAATGAGGTATCCTAATTGCATGTTAAGCAATGTTTAATTTGTTTCTGATTCCAACTGCCTGCTAATGGAAGATGGAAACATAGGTCAGCACATTGGGTGGGCTGGTCAGCTAGTCCCAGAGAGGGAAAACCGAACTGGGAGACAGGGCTCACAGGTGGGGGAGAGCCTGCAGACCCCATAATCTCCAATTATTGACTCTTTACAGCCTTTTTAGTTTTCTAAACCCAACCCACACAAAACTAATTGTAGGAAAGTCTATAAATAGTAAAACAAAAAACAAGGGTCTGTTAAATTTGTAGATTTGGTAACTAAGTTCAGTAATTTGGTCCTTTGGTAGACTGGCTTTTAGGTGATCGGCTTTAGTCTATTTGGCTGAGAATTACCTATAGCAGATCAATCTGACTGGTCCTAAGTCATCAGATAAGAATATTCTGGCAGCTTGAGGCCAGACTGGAGTCAGAACTAAAGGGTGAAAGCACAGTTATTGGGGGGTGGGGGAGCAGAGAGGCATAGAATAAGGCAAGATTGGGCAAGGGCAGGTAGCAAGGCCTGACTGGCAAGAGAAATTAGGATGAAAGGAGGCAAGGGGTACTTCCAGCCCAATTAGGATGAATGCTGTAGGCTATTTTTAAGGGTTCTACCTTTGTCCTAAATCACTGGGAAGCTGTGATAATATTACAAAAGGGAGTAAGATGATGAAATTAGGGTTTTGAAAAGCTCACTCTGGCTACAGTATGGAGAGTAAACTAGAGAGCAGGTGGGGTGTATGCAAGACGATCCAGCAAAAAACTATTGCAATAGTTTGCTTAGCAATGACCGTAGCCCGGACTGGGGCAGGAGTGAAGAAGATGAAAAGCAGCATATAGATTAGAGTAGTGGTCCTCAACCAGGGGTGATTTTGCTCCACCAGGGTCAGTTGGCAATGTCTGAAGACATTTGTCATCACAAATGGGATGATGGAAAGTGCTCCAGGCATCCAATGTGTACAGGCCAAGGATGCTGCTGAACATCCTACAGTGAACATAACAAAGAATTATCTGACCCAAAATTTCAACAGTGCCCAACCTGAGAAACCATGGGCTAGAGAAATACTTAAGGAAACAGGGACTTCAGGTCAGAAATTATCTTTAAGTGTAATGCCAGAATTATCAAAATAAAATGCAATGATCACAAGAAAACAACACATGTCAGTAACTACTTTAGGGACAACAAAATGTAAATGAACAGGTGCAAATCAAAGCAGTCATTAAGTACATAATGACTGTTATGTATTAAAATGCTTAGAAGGGATGGGAGCTGTAACTGCATTCCCAGCTTGACAGAAATACACAGTGACTAAATCTATCTAGCATTGTCTGCAAAAGAAGCATGCATTTTACTTTGGTGACAGTCAGCAGGATCTAAATTTGGTTTATACACTTAGTGCATTAAAATAGTATCAAGAAGCTCAGGAAGTCTAAAACCATCACACTCCACATTTCTTTCTATACTGTTAATAGCAATTTGCCAAAATCCATGTCGCAATTGTGATTATAGCCTATTAAAAACATGTCATCTGCAAAGTTCTCCCAAAAAAACATAAAATAAAATTAAAGCAATGATTCTAGATAAAATCATTGGGAACACAAATATCACAAAGTAGACATTCACAAGGAATACTTCTTAACTTCCAAAGTTTTGTAAGAAGTGTTTTTTTTTTTTAAAGATTATTTTTTATTTATTTATCTTTAGAGGGGAAGGGTAGGAGAGGGAGAGAAATATCAATGTACGGTTGCCTCTTGTGTGTCCCCTGCTTGGGAACTGGCCTGCAACCCAGGCATGTGCCCTGACTGGGAATCGAACCGCGATCTTCTGGTTCGCAGGCCCGCGCTCAATCCACTGAGCTACACCAGCCAGGGCTGTAAGAAGTGTTTTGAGGCTTCATTACTGTTTACTAGAAGAGTTAAAATGCCCTCTGTCAAAGTTCCAGTGTTACAATGGTAAATTAGAAAAACAAATAATTATTATATCGTTGAACAGAAGGTCTGTATGATGCTTATCATGTGACCTGGGTAAATGTTGAGTTGTGTAAGGGCTGAGCAGGCCTATTACTGAAAAAGGTGAAAGATTAAGATTGTACCTTTGTGCCTTAATTTATCCATTTAATCTCTCTTCTATTCAAACAAAGACCAGACAGATGACAAAGAGATTTCATTTTGTATTTTGAAGTCTCTCAAAGAGATTTCATTTCATGGGACCTTCTAAAATGCAGTTTGAGATTTGAAAAAGTTGCTTCGTTTTATGAAATTTTAGTTCAAGATGTATTCCTTCTAGTAAAATATTCTCAATTGTTGCATTTTGTATTCATCTAAGCAGATACATACAACTAGAAGAATGAACTTAGAAGGAGTTCATAACTAATGTCCTAAAGCAAGACTGATAAATAGTTTTTTCTACCAAGAGGCCATGAACAATACTACTACTACTACTAGTAATAATAATAATAATAATAATAATAAAATAGCAGCTTCATAGTTAGAATCAAATTAAATAATATCTTTTTTACAGGAATACATGTAATATTCCCTCTCTTCATGGTCAGATTCTTTTCTTGAGTTAAATACTGGAGATACAAAAAATATCTGATTCAGTCATTCTGTCTCCTCACATTTGTGCTACACTCTTCATGCTTCAACTCCTGTGCTTATGACTATAAATAGGTCTTTAGCTAGGTCCATGGCTACTGAAATAAAGACTACATTCCCCAGCCTCTCTTGCAGCTATGTGTGGCCAAGTGAAAAAATTTAGGGTAACTAAGATTTCCTTTTCTTAAAAGAAAACAAAGCCACTGTGTGCTTCCTTCTTTGTATTGCCTGGAATGCAAATATAATGACTGACACCTAGGAAGCTGTACAGGACACTGTGGTGAAAGCTGTGTGCTGAGGATGTCAGAGCAAAAGTAGGAGCCTGGTTCCCTGACATGACAGAATACCATACCAAGCATGGATGAGCTACAAACTACATTTAAATGAATAAATATATTTCTATTATTTAAACCACTGTTATTTTTTTCTTATTCTGTCACTATAGATGACTTGAATCCAAAGTAATACAGTACCTTCACAATCCCACTTTCTGGCCTGCTATGTCTTCTGTCTTACTCTGATTCTAATATTTTTTCATTTTTTAAAAAGATTTTATTTATTTATTTTTAGAGAGAGGGGGAGGAAAGGAGAAAGAGAAGAAATGAAACATCAATGTATGGTTGTCTCTTGCACCCCGCTACTGGGGACCTGGCCTGCAACCCAGGCATGTGCCCTGACTGGGAATTGAACCAGTGATCCTTTGGTCCGCAGGCCCGCACTCAATCCTCTAAGCTACACCATCCAGGGCCGATTCTAATTTTTATAGTCTTACTGTAGTTCAGGTTATGTGTTTTTAGGAACTTTTCCCACTGCCCATTCCTACAGAAATTTTTCTGCACATTGAAGTAGGACTTGCTGTCTACACATTTCCATCTGATTTTGAGCTTTAATAATATTGTGCATAAAAATTTATTAATTTGAATTTATCCTATGCCTTCACAACTAGATGATAAATTTCTTAAGTTAGGAATTGTGCTTTCTACCTCTTTGTCGTCTAATACCTTGCAAGAGTTAGTAGGTACTCAAGTATCTGTCAGTGGTTTAATATACAGAAAGGGGAGGGGAGAGGATGAAGAGACAGGAGAGGGGGAAAAAGAGAGGGACAAAGAGAGAAAAGGACAGTCCAACAAATGATTAAAAGCAACATAGGCCCTGGCTGGTGTAGCTCAGTGGATTGAGTGCGAGCCTGCGAACCAAAGGATCGCGGTTCGATTCCCAGTCAGGGCACATGCCTGGGTTGCAGGCCAGTTCCCAGCATGGGACACACAAGAGGCAACCATACATTGATATTTCTCTCCCTCTCCCTCCCTCCTACCCTTCCCCTCTAAAGATAAATAAACAAAAATCTTAAAAAAAAAAAAAAAAGCAACATAGTATTAATGTTTTGCCTTAAAATATATTTAATGAAGACATTTGCATTTTCACATCTGTGGGCATTACTTGCTCACATTATAGGATCGATTTAAGCACTTATTGGTTACACATTACTGAACAGTATTTTGAAAAGCATAATTGGGTAGGAATCTTTGGGGGTAGGAGATGACTCAACCTGACACAATAATTCCCCATGAGTCTAGAGGATAGGAATCTCCTCAAACCACTCTGCTGTTCCTCTTTGCAAAGTAAATAAATAGATAACTGTAAATGAGCAAGGAAATTGGATAGGGTTTAAAAATTGCTAGAAGCTCAGAATGATTACCATCTAAAACTCTCTCTTGAGTCTGAAATAAGATATGAAACCATCTATGAACCAAGGTCAAGTTAGGGCAGAGATTCTCACTGGTGCTGACAGTGAAACTCAGTCTTCTTATGGAATTTGCCATATTTGAATTATTTTTTCATACTACTTGCTTGAAGTAAAATTAGTGCTTACATTACCTTAGGCATGTATATTTCTTGATCATGGCTTACTAATTGATTTTGAATTTATGAGTCTTAACAATTTTGATTGTATATGTTCATTATTTATGTTTTTGGCTACCACATTAATGTAAACCTGATTCCTAATTTCTTTCCATTTTGTTTTAATTCTATTTAAAACTCATGACTTTAAAGTGAATTTTGACTACAATTAACACTGGCTTATATGAAATGACTCTAGGTAATTTCTCACTTTCTGTCTTTTTAAAAATAAGCTGAGCCCTGGCTGGTGTGGCTCAGTAGGTTGAGCACTGGCCTGTGAACCAAAGGGTCGCTGGTTTGACTCCCAGTCAGGGCACATGCCTGGGTTGTAGGCCAGGCCCCCAGTAGGGGGCTCTTGAAAGGCAACCACACATTGATGTTTCCCTTTCTTTCTCCCTCTCTTCCCCTCTCTAAAAATAAATAAATAAAATATTTAAAAAATAAAAATAAGGTGATTACTTTGGAATAATTTTAGATTTATTCCACTTGCTTTTGATAATAAAATTGTATTTATTCTAGGAATGCAAGGTTGTAAGGTTGCTTAAGCATTCTAAAATCAGTCTAACTCTTACCATTTTAACAGGAGAAAAATCATGCAACAGTCTCAATAAGTATAGAACAAGCATTTTATTTTTTTTTTAATTTTCAATTTTTATTTTAATTGTTGATTTTGTACAGTTTTCTGTCTTCTATTCCCATCCCAGCCCACCACCCCAGCCTTCCCCACCTACCTCCCATTTCCACCCCCCATAGTTTTTGTCCATGTGTCCTTTACACTTGTTGCTCTAAACTGTTCCCCTTTTCCCCTAAAATTCCCTCCCCTCTCCCCTCTGGTGACTGTCGGCCTGTTCTCAATTTCAGTGTCTTTGGTTATATTTTGCTTGTTTGTTTGTTTTGTTGATTAGGTTCCTGTTAAAGGTGAGATCATATGGTATTTGTCTTTCACCGCCTGGCTTATTTCGCTTAAAACAAGCATTTTAAAATATAAAACATGTATAAATGACACATGGACAAAGCCAAAGGGGGTTGGGATCAGGGGTGGGAAGTGGGGTGGGGGGCAGTGCTGGTTGGAAAATGAAGACAACTGCACTGAACAACAACAAAAAAATAAATAAACAAAACATCAATTTTGACCAAAAATCTTAGTAAAATATAAACAGAATGAAAGTTCCTTAATTTTAAAAAAAGGTTATTTATAATCAAAAGGTTATTTATAACCAAAAATAACCTAAAAAAGGTTATTTATTGTGTGCCAGTATGGTGCCGGCATAACAACAGACAGGCCGACTATCAGAACGAGATGGCGAGCCCGAGTCCCGGCTGGCGCAGCTCAGAGGACTGAGCGCCGGCCGGCGAACCGAAACGGGGAGCCCAGAAATAAACCCACACATATACAGTCAAGTGTGTCTGCCTCAGAGAAACTTAACAAAAACTTTTGCATTATATATAAATACACACACAATGGAATATCATCCATCCGTAAAAAGGAAGGAAATTCTGCCATTTTTGATAAAATGGGCGAAACTGGAGGACATTACATTAAGTGAAATAAGTCAGACAGGGAATGACAAATGCTGCATGATCTCACTTATGTGTGGAGTCTAACAACGTCAAACTCATAAAACCGGATTGGCGACTACCAGGGATGAGGGGTGGGGAAAATGGGGAGATGTTAATCAGGAGGCACAAACTTTCAGTTATAAGATCAGTAAGTACCAGGGATTGAATACACAGCATTATGATCCCAGTTAATAACACTGAATGGTTGAAATTTGCCAAAATACAGACCTTAGGTGTTCTCGCAACACTAAAAAACAAAACAAAACAAAAAACAGGGTAGCTATGTGACATGACAGATGTGTTATAAATTAATTTGATTGTAGTAATCATTTTAAATTATATACATATATCACCATATTGTCTACCTTAAATATATAAAATTTTTAATTGTCAAATACTTCTATACCTCAGTAAAGGTTGGGAAATGTTAACTACAAAATTCCTAAAGCAAATATCATAATTAAAAATTAAATAATGAAAAAATTCTCTCAGATTAGGAATGAGACAAAAATGTGTTTTATATTTACAATCATTATGCTGAAGGTTCTAGCTAATGCAGTAAGACAAGAAAAAGGCAGAAATTAAACTATTTACAATAGAATAAACACTAAGTACCCCAAAATAATCTCAACAATGATACACAAAACCTCTATATAGAATAGTATAAAACATTACTAAAATAAAGAAAACCCATGGCTACATCATGTTTGTAGATTGTAAAGATGTCATTTCTCCAAATTGATCTATAGATTGGATGCAACCCCAATTAAAATTCCAGAAGTTACCTTTTTTCCTCCTTTTTTTTAGTAGACAATATTATTCTAAAATTCGTATGGAAACACAAGGGACAAAAAAACTAGGTAAGACAAACTTAAAGAAGAACAAAGTGGGAGGAAGGGCTCATCTGCATTTCAACATTTATTATAAAGTTATAGTAATTAATACAGGTATTTGCTTAAGGCTAAACAAAAAAAAATCTAAGAAACAGTTATAATAAGTCCAGCACATATGTGGACAGTACATTTACAGTAGAACAGCAGCAGGGAAAGCGTTGTCTTTTTAATAAATGGTGCTCAATTCATTGTACATTCATTTGTGGGGGGAACCCTGAATCTTGAGCCATACCTCATGCCATACACAAATGTCAATTCCAGATGGATTCTAATTCTAGACATGAAAGTTAAAACAATAAGGTTTTTGTCACAAAATAAAAGGAGATATTTTTATGTCCTTGGGGTAGGCAAGGATAGCTTAAGTAGGAACAAAAAGTCCTAACCACATAAAAAGGACTAATATATTAGAATATGTTAAATTAAAGTCTTCTTTTTGTTATAATATGCTATTAAGAAAGTAAAAAGCCATCTCACAGAGTCTGAAATATATTCAATTCACATACAGCTGCTCCTCCACTTACAGTGGGGTTATATCCCAATAGACTCATCGTAAGTTGAAAATATCCTAAGTCAAAGTACATTTAATATACCTAACTTACATCATAGCTTAGCCTAGCCTACTTTACATGTTCTCAGAACACTTACGTTAGTCTACAGTTGGCAATATCATTTATGTTTACGCTCCAGATGGCATGGCTGACTGGGAGCTGCAGCTTGCTACTGCCGCTGCCTAGTATCATGAGAGAGTATTGTAATGCCCATCGCTAGCCCGGGAAAAGGCAAAAAGTCAAAATTCCAAGCATGGTTTCAACTGAATGTGTATTGCTTTCACACCATCAGAAAATTAAATTGTTAAGTTAAATCATCATAAACTGAGGACTAGCCATATTTGATGAAGGATTCACATTCAGAATAAGCAACCTTTACAAATCATTAAAAAAAGAATCGACAAACCAATGGAAAATGGGCAAGGTACTTAAATAGGTACTTCACAAGAGAAAATGTCCAATTTTTATAAAATTATAAAAAGTTAACCTCATTAATTGTCAGGTAAATGCAAATTAAAACCAAAACAAGATGCTACTATACACCCATGAGAATAACTAAAATTAACAGTCTAACAGTACCCAATGTTGGTGAAGATATAGAAAAATTAGGTCTCTCACATACTGTGAATTTCCCAGTTTAGAAAACCTTTTGAAGAAATATCTAATTGATGAAAATACACATACCATTTAATCAAATAATTCTACTCCTAGGGCGTGTGAATATGTGTATATGTATTTATGCATACCTGTATATGTGTATGTATATATACATATGCATGTATATATGAGAGATATATTATATTTCTTTATGGTAGTATTATTTGTAATAGCTTGAGACTAGAAATAATTCAGGTTTCTCAACAGATAAATAAATTATAGTATATTTGGAATGGGGGTTATTATTCAGTAATAAAGCTAACACAACTATACCTATATCCAACATTTCAAAAGAAGCCTGTTACAAAAATACATATCATATGATTGTTTATAAAATTAAAAAACAGGTTACACAGCTATATTAGAAGTCAGGATGATGGTTATCTTTGAGAAGGAGATTTGCAGTTTTATTGGTTTAAGATAGGCACAAGGAGGCCTTCTGGGTTGCTGATGATTTTCTATTTCTTGACCTGGGTAGTAGTTACTTAAGTATATTAACTTTGTCTTAATTCATTAAGGTAAACACTTGTTTATGAACTCTTTGGAGCTATTGTATACTTCAATATAAATTTCATTTTAAATAATCTATCTATTATCAATTGCCTTCTTTTATTTCTCCCCACCTATCCTGATTTTCACTTTAGAGTATTAAATATTAAAACCTAGGATCTTGCGGTCTTGGGAAAAAATTTGTTTCACATCCACTATCTCAAAACTCATAACAGCCCTCTGAGAGATAAGAAGTAATGAAAGTTGTTTTTTATAATAGATGTATAAATTGAGACTCAGAGGTAGTTAAATTTTGTTCCCCAATTGACACATCTACAAAGTGGCAGAGTTCAGTCTAAGACATCAGTTGTTGATCTCATAATGCTGCCCTTCCCACTGGAGCCATTTAAAATAACATGCAACCAGAATGAATGATCTGTGATTCAAATAACTGGGTGTTTTTTATTCTGACTAAACTCATTGTGAGTCAAAAAGTGCTTTGTTAACTTTCTCTCAATCCTCTTTGTTTCCAAAAATAAGTGCATTTGTTGAGGTCACTAACAGAGGGACAACATTTCCACTTATTTGTGCATATATTTTCCACATCAAATAATGTGCATGAATAATGTTTCATACCTTTTTAAATGTAGAAATAAATTTCAAATGTGGGTAGGATTATGTTCTGGATGCTGTTTTAAAACTAAACTATAGTGATATTACCAAGCTGTTCAGGGACCTTGTGTTTTAAAGTTTTCTACTTGAGTTTTGTAGTCTTAGGAAAAGAAAGAATTATTAGTCTTCCCTTCTGGTGGATAAACAATTAGAAAGATGAAAGGCACACATTTTAGACTGTGATTAGAAAAACAGGTTAGAATATTTTGCCAATTAAATAATGAGTGTGACTACTCTGTATAACTTAAATATTATTTGATCACTACAGAACACAGCTCCAGCTTCCACCAGATGTTTTAAAATTGCACATCTTTCATAACAATGGGTACCAAGGAAAAAAGTTCATATGACTTTACATCACCTACACTATTGGAAAAAACATAATTCAGAGGTTTGTGAACCCAATGATGATTCACCCTTGAATGTGGGAAGTACGTCTTGTTTCATTGTTGATGGTAGTGTATGAGTACGAACTTTTTAAAAGGAAGTTTGGCAAATGGTATCAACAACCTAAAATGGGCATTTCCTGAGACTCTGTAATTCAATTAACAGTAATTATTCAAGAGAAATAACTGATGACATACAAAGTTTTACCTGCAAAGATATTTGCTATAGCATAGATAAATGTCAAATAATAAAAAAAATATTAAGTTACCCACTGCATATTATTTTTAATGACTCCCAAGCCATTAAAAATAACACTGTAAATGAAGAATTGTTGTGTGATGGTATCTGGCCAGCAAAGAAATAATATTCAGATCCTGTCCTTCACTAGTCACCTTTGACCCAGGATGTAACTGAAGGGCACACGCATGCGTGGAAGGGTCAAACAGAGGAACATTCTGCTAAGGCTCTTGTAACTTGTAATACTTCAATGACAGCAGAAATAGGTCTTTCTGATACATTTTTCCTGCATCAGCGGGATCTAGCTTTACTAATTATACTGTGCACTTTCCTACCCATTCCCACTCTTGTGACCCTACTCCCTTCAAGCAGGCTCAGAGGACAATTTTTGAATTTCTGTCCTGCTTTATTTGATGATTCCCCCCCCCCCTCTGTTTCCATGTGCAGGGCTAACATGAATTGTTGGATCTATGTATTCTTCTCCTGGTTTCTTCACATTTCCTACTGTTCTCATTGTAACTACAAAGTAGAAGTTCTTTTATTTTTAAAACTGATCTCATGTGCCCTTTATTTCTGATCCCTTATGTTCTGATTCCAAATCCTAGCAGTAGTTTCCTTGTTCATCCACCACATTCTGAAGCCTTTTTGCCTTTTCACTATGGTTTAACTCTGTCTCTGAAAAAACCTATTTACTAGAATTTAGGTTGATTATAGCAGAGGCCTGAATAAATTTCACTGAGCTTTTATTCTTCCTCCACCCAAGAAAAAAAAATACCTCTCCATTAGTGGCAGTGCCCAATCTTGTTGTTGTTGTTGTTATTGTTGTTGTTTATTAAACTTCCCTGCCCCATGAGGCTGAATCCACACTTTGGTTCTCTGAAGCTCATAACGGAGACCGGAGCTCATGTCCTGTAGGGTAAGGTCCCTGCTCAGGTAGGAAAGTCACCCCTAAAGAGGTGGAAGGCAACTAACTAGTGAAACAACAGCTGGGGTTTGCAGAATCTCAGCTTTCTGCTCTCATGCTCTCTTTGTGAATGTCTGTTAATGATTTAGAATGTAAACAATGAGAAACAATTAAATGAGACAAAAAGTATCTTCCGAATAGTATGTAAAAAAGAATCCCATTCTGGTATTAAAAACAAACAAACAAAAAAAAACAACAAACAACTGCCCCCAACAGCCACACACAGAATGATGATGGGAGGAACTGGTGGCTGGTCGCACCTGTCTCCTAGAGGAGAGTGTATGGGGACAGTTGTTAGGGCAGCTAATTTCTCTGATCTTTCCAAGTCTATTTTTAAAGTGGTTAACAAAAAAAAAAAAAAAACAAAAAAACCCATTTAACATTTTACCATTAGAGAATGTTAATGTTCTTTTCTTTTTTAAAAATTGTGGCTACTTTACCTTGAATACTCTAAATAAACTACATTAAAGGCCTAAATTCTTTGTTTTCAATTTTCCCTAATTCCCCAACTTTGTCACCTTTTAGTACCATTATCATGTGACAGTCCCTTATTTTCACTATAAAATAAGTATTATATATCTAAGAAAAAATAGTTTTGTACATTTGTAGAAGATAGCCTTATAACCTCCCAACCATCATCATCATCATCATCATCATCACCACATACTAGTATAATCTGGTTTTCAAGCCCACGATTTCCCAAACCTCTCATTGATATTCACAGTCTAGTAGCAGGAGCCTCCTTTAGTGCTCCATAGTCATACACAATGCCAGTGACTATTTCTAACCATTCTAAATGTGTATTCTGTATCTCCTTTGTGCTCAGATTCGAAATAATTCCTAGGCAGATACATACCAGAGTTCAGCTTCCTGGTGGGCCATTGTTATACAGCTGCTTCCGTTTACTCTTGTAAATAGTTACATCTTCACTCTCTGCTTAGCAGCAAACAACAACAAACACTACATCATAAACAAAATGAGAGACATGGAAGTCACTTCAATTCACCTTCTTAACTGCCTTTGCTTTAAAATGGCAAGATAAAATATTCATGTGCTACCATTATATGGTTGAACGGAGAGGCATGTCCTCTTACTTATATTAATCCATGATTGCCCATAGCCTCCTACCAAGTCAATCATTTTACCCACATCTTTCTCATACGTGAATGACAAAGGCAGAAAAGAATAACAGTCATGGCAAACAATGTTTGTCAAATAAAGTTAGAATCAACAAGTGAGACAACTAATCAATCTTCTTAATAGCATGACAAATATACTGAATCTCATTTTAAACATTCATTGGCACTGGGAAATCAAACAGTACCTAGTTCATCCACAGAATAACCAATTTCCACAAGGGATGTCCGAGGAGGCCCAGAGCAACCTATCTTTCCTGAGAATTTAGGAAACAAATGAATACTGAATGCAAGTTTATTTTCTAAATTAAAATTTTAAGCACTTTAAGAGAACTAGCAATACTGAAAGTAATTTAATATCTTTAAAGATAATTCAAAGTGCTTAACTCATTTAATATAATTCGCTCTTAACATTGTTATAGAGTCTCCATTTTCCTGGTGCTCTTTAGAAAGGACAAAATACCCTTCCTCTCACCATAATTTTCCCCTTGTCTATATCTAATTCAAGAGCTTTCTAGGAGGAGACTTGAAAAATGGATGATTGCTGCTCTGGGGCCTCTCGTCAACTATGAACTTGGGAATTAAAGTTTCTGGCTGAATTAAATTTTCTTCATCTACAAGTATCTTTTTTTTTTCTTTTGGTAAAAGTTTCCCAGAGAAGCTCTCTTAATAGCCGCTGGCAAAGTCCATAATTCCACTACAGAAACAATAAGATCTATTTTCCAGATCATCAATCTTCATTCTCCAGACAGATACAATTGTTTGAAGAGTTGCAATTACATTATCCCTTGGTGCTTCTTCAGTCTCCACATTTGACTGATTCCACAGTTAACAATTAAAAGGCCAAAGGAATTGAGGATTAATTTTTATCTCTAATAATAAAAAGATCATTGCATTGAATTTCTTGGTATCAGCATCATTGCCCTCCTAATTAAAAGTGCAAGAGCTGTATAATCTTGCAAAAGGGAAAATGGAAGTCAACACCCATTCATGGACTATGTAATTCCCGGGTAGTAACTGCAATCATCCTGACTGCATGGACAACACACTTTTTAGCACTTATAAATAAATCTCTTTAAAGTGCTAGATCCATTCTCTGAAGTTAACCATCACACGTTTTTGAGTAGCAAATTATATTTAGCAAGAATTAGGTCTGATAGGTTCTGAATAAAATGTAGATAATCAGGACGAACCACACACAGTACCATCCTATGTGTGTTCTCTTTTAGTTGGCATCACAGGCCGATAGGACACAGGGCTTAGCTGCCTTCTAATAAACAGAGAGAGTAGGGGCTCCCTCTTCTTCACATCCCCTTCTCTTCTCTTTTGGCACCACCATTCTCTTCATTTCACTATGTTACAATCAGTTCTGCTCGAATCAGTGTTCCCCCTCAGTGGCTCTAGTGAGAGATGTGCTCTGTCCACTGCCTGCCCTCAAGGTTCTGATTCCACAGGACTCCCCTGGACCCAGGACCCTTCATTGTTCACAAGCAGCCACATCATGGAGGAGGTGTGGTCTTACTGCCACTTTGTGAGGAAAAAGAAACACTGGCCCATGCTGTGGGCTTCTAGAGTGCTCACGGTCTCTATGTTTTGAGTACTTGGCACTTGAGCAACTCAGATGTGATAAAAATTCACGAAAAATGACATTAAAAAATGTTAGCTTGGAAAAGGCAGGATTTACATTAGAAATTAGCTTGGGGGAAGGCTCAAGATTTGGGTCCTATTTTCCTGCTCTTTTACACACTGTGTCTGAGTCTCACCTTCTTCCCCTTTAAAGTTCAGCTGTAGGACAAGCCGAAGGTAAAGGATGTGATGACAGGCTGCCAGAGAGGACAATGCATTGTATGTATGATTGAAGGTAAGTTTTCTTGATCCCCAAAGTATAATTTCCTCAACTTGCCCTTCCTTAAAAGCAGGGGAAAGAAAGCAAAATTCCATGATATCATGTCAGAAATCGCCAAATTTATACAATACTTCTATTTTAACACAAAAAATGGCCTTCATCTGCTAAAAACTGAATGGCTTTCACCTTACGAAATTGAGATTTTGTTTAAATATATACACCTTGAAAAATTACATCTGTGGGCTGCTGAGAATTATTTTATGACTTTATTTTTTGGGTCAATTCTCTCATGAAACAACTAACTTGTCAAGCCAAAATTTGTACTGTGTTATCGAAACACCTCCGTATTGATGTATTTCAGAATTTGTAGGCTAATCTCAGTGTCAGAATTCACCCTCCACAACACTATTACAGCCTTATTTTGAACTAGGTGCAGTACACTTCTGTCACTTCTCCAATATTATTTGGTGTGATTAAAAGCTATCAAGATATCCATGAGGGCTTGAGTTGACCCCGGTACTAAATGGCAGCCGGTCATGAAGGAAACGATCTAAACTACTGGGAGACTCCTGGGGGAAGCTGACTATTACTGGATTACCTTTAAAGAAATGGGCTAATGAGTAACCATTGACTTGAGGGACTTGCACATTGTAATCTGTCTTTTGGTTCCTGTTTCACAGGGTCGGCGCTATTTGGGACTCTCTTAACTTATCTCTTAAACTCTTAAACTGTGTGTTTTTATATTTCGAAACAATTGGGATGGACTGTGTTGCTCCAACCCATCACTCACTAACTGACCTGATGGCACTGCTGTGAGCCGTACCTCAGAATCCTGCCATGCTGATTCTTTCTCACCTCTTAGTGATAGCATCCGCATCTCAAATTATCCAGACCAATGCTGAATTGCTATTAAATCCACATTACCACCATGTTCCCTGTGTATATTATAAAACAAGCACTGTGAGAGTACACAGGCCAGTGATTTAGAGAATACTTCTAGAGTTTGATGGACCTGGATTCTGGTTGTCATTGGTGAGTACTAGCTGTGTGGCCAATAAGGTGTTTGTGTCACTCTGATTCTCCGTGTCCTCATCCATAAAGCGGTGCTAACAACACTACTATCTCACTGGTTCATGTGAAGATTTAAAATGCTGCATGCATAATAGCCAAAGGGCTAGTGAACATATTTGCTCAGCTGCTGGGAACTACTATTTAGGGCTGTTATTGATGAAAAGGGCACACACTTCACATTTATAACTTGTTCAAATCATGGTTCTGCTTTTCAACTTTTTCATTTGTAAAGTGGGGCTGGTAACAACAGCCCTACAGATTTGGTGTGAACATCGGAGTTAAATATATTAAAATCCCAGGCAAAATGCCTGACATGAAGTAAGCACTCAGTGGAGGGCAGCCTTGTAATAATTACACACAGAAAGTGACTTTGGCCTTGGGACTACCACCCATATGCTGTATCAAGTTGTTAAAAGTTTAAAAGCTTTCTGATACCTTTCAGTGCTGCTTTTGTCACTCTATCCTAGTGCTGGAGGAAAAATTATTTGGGCAGTAGTTCACCCAGGCTTTCTCATGCTCCATCATAAGAACTCTGTCTCTACCAGCTCAGTTGCTTTCCCCTCCCTGCTTCACAGGAGGTCCTGTTGCCAGGCAAGTTCTCTGGGCCCATTGTGGCCCGGAAATGAAAGAGAACAGGAAGAGAAGGAAAAGGGGAGATATGTGGGTTCAAGGGGAGGAAGGGGAAGACTTTAGAGAAAAAATGCTTCAGGAACTGAGGGATACATGGCAAACAGATGAAGGATGAAGCTGGAAGGGAATTTCCTGAAATACTGTTTTGTTGTATATATCCTCATTTGAATATTCAAGGGAAGTAAATAAAAGCCTTCATGAAAAAGAAAGAGGAGGATAAGAAGGGGTGGAAGAAATAATAAAATAAAATCCTCCCGTTGTTGGGCTATGTTCTTTGAGTGCCAGTGCTCTGACACTGTGTCAAATACATCATGGCTTCTACCAGATAAAAAATAGTCCAGTAGAATAGTCCAACAGTGACTTCCACTACTCCTGGGGGCAGAAATGCCACAGGAAATCAACCAGGCACTGCACTGAGACAGGGGCTACTTGATATCCAAGATGATAGCCATTCAAGGAAATGCCTCTGGAACCCAACATTCTGAAGAACCTGGAGGCACATAAAGAGCTTGTCAATGGTAGAGCAAAGAAGGAAGGCTTCTCAAGGGAAATCGAAGAACCAAGGAATGTGGTGACTGGGAAGTGACCTTTTTGTGAGACCTGCCCCCGAGTATGTATCCCTCAGTGGAGACAAAGTTAGGAAGCACCTGAAGCTCCACAGAAATTGGGTCCTGCACCAGGAAAACATCATCAAGGTGCACAAGGAAGCACTGGAAGCCCCAATGCAGAGCAGTGCATGAAGGGGACTACACAGGAGAGAACTTGGGAAAGACAAGGAAGGGAACATGGAAAACAAGAGTGTGGGAGACAAAAAAGTAAGCTTACCGGGCTATGCAACCATGGTGGTAAAGTGCCGTGCAATGGGTATTTTCCATCTGCCCTTCCAAGAGCCAAGATGCTCTGTTCTCCACCTTGCTCTGTGCTCTGGGACACTGACCTTTGTCCAGCAAGAGACCAGACAGCAAGAAGAGAGGAAGGGCAGGTGTTTGCTTGCTTCTTCATTTGTTTTTACCCAAGACTTTGGTTTTACTCCTTCCTGGCGGCAACAAGTTGACTCTATCCTTCCTGGAAGGCAGCATCTTCCTGTATGTTGGTTGTCCCGCTACTGAAATTCCAACTCTCTGCCTTTGGTAACTGGTCTCTTCCCTTGCTGCTTCAAGGTCTAGGGACAGCAATTGATGCCGGCCATTGCTAGTTCCTGGCCCTGCACTCTCTCCCATTTGTTTTCTTAACCCTGCACATACCTTTGAAAATATTCCCTTCATTAAACTCTCTCCAATTGCCCTACTTAAGTGTACCATCTGCTACTTGCAGACATCAACTGATGGACCCAGGTCACAGAATAACTGCACAATAAGAAAAGGCAGAGGGTGTCCATCACCCTCCTAAAGAAGGCAGAAAAGGAGAGAAAATATGAGATGAGAATGAAACACTGAAACTTGGGTTAGAGGATGTTTGTTAACTTCATGTGAATCCAAAGCTAGATTCATGGCAGTATGATCTATTTGTAATTGTTTTCAGTGATGATATTTTTGTAAGATAAGGCAATAGTATATTTTGCAGGATTCCGTTATTCTTAAAGTGAGCCGATATGCATTGTTGCACAATAGAAAGAGACAGGTTCAAATCCCATTTTCATCACTTACTGTGTTAAGTTACTTCCTCTTTCTATGCCCCAATTTTCTCTTCTGAAATATAGGGATCATGAGACCTTCTTCATGGGATTCTTATGAGAGTAAATGGAACCTTACTGGGTGCATGCTTGCTCACAATAAATTCTTAATAAATGACAATTATACTTGTTATTCTTGTACTTCATCAAATCTGTTTCTAACATAAGTCTCAGTTTAAGAACTCTCAGAGGGTTGTGCTTTCATCAAAGGTGCTTAAATCTGGGTGAACTCAGTCAGTTCCTCCAGCACTGATTTAGATCCAGGTGAAGATTACTCTGGTCAGTTCCCCCAACATCCACCTAGCTGGCAGGGAAGCTGTGGCCAGGTTCCAGCAATCAGCACCTCTGTCACATTCCCCTTTGGTGATAAATGATCTAGAGTTTAATTTTTCAGAAATATGTTCCAAATCACATCAATTTGTACTGTATGGCACACTTTAAATCCTTCAGTGATTAATCAAAGTCCTATGAATTTCTCTTGAAATTTCTAAAAAAAATTAGTAATACAGAATTAAAAACCCTAATATGACTCAAAAACTCAGTCTTCCATCTTCAGTCTTTCCCCTCTCTCCTCACTAGAGTTTCCTCCTCGCCCCTCCTGTTCACAGGAGCAACTCCTTGCCTCTCCCCATGGATGCTTGTTCTTTCACCTTCCAGCTCTGTGCCCTGAGGGACTCTGCAAGCCTGGACCACACAGGCCTTGGTGACTTAGTGAGGTCCCTGCACCAGCAGGATCCCACCCCTGTGAGCTTGTTAGAATATACAGTGTTGAACTCTGCCCAAAAGTATGGAATCAAAACACACCTTTTTAAGTTTTGGAAGCATTGGTTTAGAATACCTCTAGTCAGGCACATCTTTTTCTGGAGATAGGAAGTGCACCATTTGGTCTATACTTATTAAAATATCCCAAGAGCAATGGTCACTAACCTGTTTATGGCAAGATACACTCACAGGATGACACAAACTCACACAAAGGAGTCACCTTGGAGTGACTCTCATCCCACCCACCCTGCACACCCCTTTCGTGAGTCACTCTGTAACACCTGCAAGGACACTGAATGACAGCAGTGGGGAGGGGAGGAGCCCCCCGCCATGTCTCAGCACTGTAACCCTGTTCCCTAAGGACACGAGCAATAGAGGAACATTATAATCGTCAATCCTGTACTGACTGTCTCAAAATGGACTCAGCTTGAAAATGAAGGGAATAATGAAAATAATGAATTATTTCTGGTACAGAAATGCTTAAAGAACAACTGAAAAGCATTTTACAATTTTGAGCCTCTCAGAGCTTGAAACTAATGAAAACAACCCATAGTTCTACTGGCTAAGATTTTTTTTTTTAATAAAAAATGTAAGATTTTTACATTTGTATTCTGCTCCATAGAGCTGTTCTTGAAACTGATAAGCATGTACCATCATTCAATACACTTTTCATGAAATAATCACTGGCACAAAAAGATTGACAGAACCAAGAAAGCAATAACTGCCTGTCATGGTAAACAGACACTTCGTGGTTATATCTCCTTTAGTCCTGAGGGACAAAACCAAACAAATGCGAAGTAACCAGGTTTTTGTCTGACTATAATATTAACCTTTGGATAATAAGATAGCAAAAGGCAGAAAAGGAATTCTAGATACTAAATTCTCAGGTAACTCAAGTTTGCAGAGTCAAAAACTTTGCCTTTTTTCTTATAAGAGGAATGTCAAAAAATGTATCAGTGGCCCAAATACATATGAAGGTTAAAAATATCAACATGATAATTAGTGGACTCATTTACATTCAAATATAGAAATTTACCTGTTTTAGTACTATGTTCAACAAAGAAAACTCAAAGAAATATCTAATTATTGTTAAGAAAGATAAATGTGAAAATATCTCTTAATGATCCAAATCCATTAGTATTCTTAAATTCTGTGCAGTTTTTATGCATCATTGTCAATTCATAACTAAACTGAGCTGATAACCAACTCCTAGCCCTGTTGATCTTTTGTCTTTTATCATCTTTTGTCTTTTGTTGGTCTTCTATCATGTCTAAATGTATTTCACTTAAAAAGAGTTATACTGTTAGGATGTTTAAGTTGGTATTTTTAGAATAGGTGAAGAGATGACAAGTTTATTGCCAGATTATAGAGAATATGGAACAGCTCTCAGCTTGGCTGTATTAACACTTTTTTAAACCCTGGATTTGTATCACTGAAGTGCTATACAAATATTAGTCACTAATTCCAGCAAGTTATAAAATTTGCTTCTAAAGCATGTGTTTAAAATCTTTAAGAAAAAATACAAAATCACCCATAAGTTGATATTTAAAAGTTAATAGACACCCTGCTGAACATGTTGGCTGGCACACAGCCATACCATTTTCACAGCAGAAATTTAATAAAAATGTTCTAGGAATAGTTAAGGGATTTGGACTTCGGGACTTTAAAGTACAGCAGCTGCAGGCTATTGAAAGAAGACATTTGTGAACTTGGGCTTATCTTTTTACCCTTTGACTCATCCTACGTTTTTAAAAAATTGTTTTCTCTGTATTTCCTTAGGGCCATATGATTCTTGCTTTTATATGTGGTCAAGTTCGGTTGGTTAACTATGTTAGAAAATAACGCAACAGAGGCCACGATTACAGATACGATATTCTCATAGGTCAGTAAGTTTTACTCTGTTTCATTGACTGCACCCTTGACCAGGTGACCATATAATTTATCACCCAACCAGGGACATATTTGAGAATGAAAAGGGGTAAGATGAACAGTTATGCCAGTTTACATCATATGCAAAAATCAGTGCGAAATGGATCAAGACATAAATGTAAGGGCTAAAACTGAAACACTGCTAAATGAAAACAGAGAGGTAAACCTTTACGATTTAGGATTTGGTGAAGGATTCTTAGATATGACACCAAAAGCACAAGCAAGAAAAAAATAGATAAATTGGAATACATCAAAATTTTTTAAAGTTGCGCTTTAAAGGATATCATTATAACTGCATAGAAACTTCATTTCTCTAATGCGAACTTTTCTCCTTTCTTTCTTCTTGATACCTTACTCACCTTCCTCCTTCTCCCTTACACATCCACTCTCTTAATTATTAAGCCCTCAGGGCAATGAGGTTCTGGTAAGCATCAAATAATCTTAGGAACAAAGAGGTCTGCTTATAACAGAGAAAGAGTTTCAGTCAAAATAGAGATAACATCCAGGCCTCAGTTGTGTTTCAGCTCCAGACCCAGGTAAGTGAAATGACTCCACAGACCATATACCCTTGTGAAACCAAACCAAGCAACGCCATGGCGGGCATCAGGACCAGATGCAATGATCGACCCAGCCAGACGGATCAGCAAAGCCACCGTGACCAATGGTTTTGCACCATATAACCCATCCCCTGGAAGCCATCTGGGAGCCAGGTCTCTGAGCACAAGCTCACCCGGGACTCCAGGTTTGGCACTGTTTTTTAAAAATAAACCTTTACTTTTTTTGCTGCAAATCCTTCTTCACATTTGATTGGGCTTTGATGTACACAGGCAAACAAACTTCTTTAGTTCAGTAACGCCATCAAGAACGTGAAAAGACAACTCCCCAAAATGAAACAAATATTTTCAAATCATGT
This sequence comes from Glossophaga mutica, assembly GCA_039655065.1. Taxonomy (NCBI): domain Eukaryota; kingdom Metazoa; phylum Chordata; class Mammalia; order Chiroptera; family Phyllostomidae; genus Glossophaga; species Glossophaga mutica. The sequence continues at coordinate 45,306,084 of CM077306.1, read as the reverse complement.
ATCTCATAAGAAACATATCTAGAATATATAAAGAACTCTCACAATTCAATAATAAAAAAGGACAAAAATCTCAATTTAAAAATGGGTACAGGATTTGAATAATACATTTCTCAAAAAAAATGCACATGGAAAAGTGTTGACATAATTAGTCATCAAAGAAATGCAAATCGAAACCACAACAAGATACCATGTCATACCCACCAGGATGTTATACCACATATGCTGCAGTCAAAAAGCCAGTAACAGTAAGTCTTGGCAAGGGTGTGGAGAATGAGGAGCCTCATGTATTGCTGGTACAAATGTAAAATGGTGCAGCCACTTTGTAAGGCAGTCCTGCAGTTCCTCTAATGACTAAATGAAGAGCCACCATGTGAGCCAGCAATTCCACTCTTAGATATATATCCCCCAAAAGTGAAAAGACAGATCCACACAAGAACTTGTACATGAATGTTTATGGCAATGACAACCAATAGAAGAAAACACCCGAACGTCAACCAAAATGTGATACATCCATTTAATGACATAGCATTCTGCCATGAAAATAAAGTACTGACACATGCTACAGCATGGATGAACCTTGAAAACATGCTAAGTGAAAGAAGCCGGTCATCAAAGACTACTATAAAGCTACTACTATAAGTTCGCATTTGTATTCAAGTCCCAAACAGGAAAATCTGTACAGACAGCAAGTAGATTAACTGTTCCTTAGGGACGGAGGTGGCATGGGGAGGGCAGATGGGGAATAAAGGACAGTAGCTAAAGGTTATAGGGTATCTTTCTGTGTCAATGGAAACATTCTGAAATTGACTGTGGGGATGGATGCACACACCTGAGAATCTACCAAAAACCTCTGAACTACATACTTTAAATAGGTGAGTTATATGGCAGGTAAATTATATCTTAATGAAACCATTAAAAGAGAAAAAAATTAAAAATCATGGTGGGACCATAAGTACAAGCTGGGTTTATATGGGAAAATTTCGATGCACTCACCTACCTCCAATCTCACCCAAGTGACTGACCACCTCACTTTCTAGAGAAAGACTGGTGAGAAAGTTGATCAGTTCTACACATACTGACACTGTCTGAAAATACAAGCTGAGAAATACATCTTCATAAAGTGGCTAGGGAAGAATTTTTCAGATGGAAAAACGTCAACTTCTTCAGAGGCATTCTCACACACTGTGGCCTCCAGACGAGTTTTCAGGGCACCTGAATCACAGCACTGCACTAACGTGGATTTGACATGTGCCTCAGGTTCTCCCCGTGCCAGACCGCCACCCTCAAATAAGTCCAGCTGCAGCAGACTTTTCAAGAACTTTGCATTAAAAAAGCTACAGAAAGAAACTTTTTATCTCACCATACATATTATGCATCAATAAATAACAGGTTTTGAAAATGTAGTATGATTTTTATTTTGAATTCTAATATCCTCAGTGCTGGGACCATCTACTGGCCCTAATCCAGTCCTGTGAGGAAGGAAATGAGGACAGGATGGGTCCAACTAACAGGGTCCTATCTTAGCGCAGGCGCAGTCAGAGCAAGGACCAGTGGGAATCAGAGCCGGGAGCAGCATGCCCGTCCTCCACTGTTTTAGTCAGCGTATGACTTTGGTCCTTTAAATGACCCTTCAGATGGGGGAGCCCCCAGTGACTTGAGATGAAATGTCCTGTCTGACCACAGAGTCAGATTTAATTTTGTTTATGAAGATAAACATATGTGCCAATTTTTTTCACAGCTGATATTTTAGGTGAAATTCATACCCACCTCACTTCCCCTGTCCCTCTAATCATGACTATAAACTAATCCTTTCAGCTTCTATATAATCCAGCTGGAGATGAGAATGTAAGATCCTTACCAGTGCTACAGTTTCAAGATGATTCTACTCATGAGAATTTATGTGCTCTTTTCCTTTTTCAGTAAATTTAAACAATATTTGTAAATTGTACAACTAAATTCCATAACAAATGGAATCATTCAAAAGAATTTGTTAACCAAATAACCATTTATGTGTATGAAGAGTTTTCAACCAGTATTAGGATATACGGTCATCTTTCAATAAAATGTGGCTAAAGCAATAGGCAAGGTAAAAATTAAAAAATGTCACGAAGCTTTTAAACTGGAGTTTTTAAATAACCATCATATATATTGAAGACTCTTGAAGGCAATTATTATTTATCCACTCTGACACCTCATGAAAGCATTTTAGCATCTAAGAGGACAGGACAACTTAGAGTATCATATAAATTCCAGAATCATTTATTCAAATCAAATATCCATTTTCACATCAAGGGCAACTGCTTCCTCATAAAATAACAGTGCAATATATTAACTAGAAGTGAATGTTACATATTTATAACTCAGGCTGGTAAGTCCCAATCACACTACTATTATGCTGTTAAACTGGAAATATGCAGAACTGAAGAGTGATCATAATAAAGTCACTTTATTCTGCACATAACACCTGAAATTCAATCTAATACAATTTCCAAATACCAGAGGTTTAATGTTTATGATTTTATTGAAAAATCTTCTCTTTCTTTGACTAAAGTCAATAAAAAGTCAACTCAAAACTTTTCAGTGGAGCTAAAAATCACTGCATTTAACTACAAGATCATCAAGATAAGAATAAAACCAAGATGTCATCTTCACAATTCCTGACAGATAATGCTTTAGTGATTTTTATTCTCAACCCCAACACCAGTTTATTTAAATATTTTCCCTGGACTGAAGTTTGACCAATGCTTTGTGTTAATGCACTTTTTACTTGCATATTCATGTTTGATTTAGAGTTAATGCAGGAAATAATATCAAATAAATTATAAATACTCTAGAAAGTCCTTCAGATTTGGAGAAGACAAACTTCTTTTCTTATGGTAAAGTATACATAAAATTTATGTTTTAATCATTTTTAAATGTACAGTGGCATTAAATATATTCACATTGTTATGCAAACACTACTACCACTCATGTCCAGAACTTTTACATCTTCCTGAACTGAAACACAGGACCACCACACTCCTCTTCTCCCCTTGTCCCATGGAGGAGACAATTTTAAATAATATGTTTTTCAAAAACATTTCATAAGTTAGAATTATACTCTTAAGAAGAAGCCCCCAGTCAAAGGGCTCTAGGTTCTACTCTCGAACTTCAGAAACAAAAACTGAACACCATCATGTGCTGAAATAGTTTTGGCGTCAGTGACACACTCCATTGTAGGCATCTTTGTTGATGTTACAGAGTACTCATTGTTTGGATCTTAGCTCTGCAATTATTTTTAAATCAATGGAAATACTGCAAATGTACAGAATAATAAGTTCTCTCATGATTTATTAATTCCTGCTTTTAATAAAAGATTCAGAATATATATATAAGGATGTGGATATGAAATGGTATGTTGCATCTGAATACCCTCAGGGCAACCCTGGTCTACTTGAACAGGGAGGTGTTTTGTATAATTTTCTTAAGGATGGTTACAGATTTACAGTCATCTACGCTTCCATATACCATATGGTTAGTGGTCAGGCGAAGGCACTATGAGTAGATATATAAAAGTGTATATATAGACAGGGAAATTCTATAATTTGCATTAAATTAATTTAAAAAATAAATAAGGAAGTAAATACTACTTCTAAAGGTCAACGAGGAGAAAACAAGCCACCTCTCACAAAAAGTTAACATTTCAATACTCTGGTTTCTCTTCAGATCACATCTTTTGCCTTTTACAAAAAGTTAACAATTTAGGTAAAGAAACTTTCAAAAAGTACCTGATTCAGATGACCTGACTTGACTGGAAGGAAGCATACCTTAAGGAAGGAAGTCTGTTTTAAGTGACCCTTCTCTGTTTGTAATTAGTGCTCAAGTTCTTAAGCCCAGGACTCCAAAATGTAGTCTCATATAATGAATATTTGCTGACTGCATCCCCACATTTGGGCCACCTAACCCACATTCCATCGCTGCCATGCTGCGAATCCTTTCCATAAAGCTTTTGCGATGCCTGACTGTACCACATTCACTCACCCTAGCTTGTTCATCCTTACTCTCCAACTCAAACTACCACCCTCAGTGTGTCACATGCCATGTACTCTCTGCCCCCGTGCAAGTTCTGCTCTTTTCCACTGTGAACTCTTGATCTATACATACATCTATGCCTACAAAATCCAGAGACTCCTAGAAATAATGGTAGATAGGAAAATGTGATAGCAAAGGAAGACAATTAGTTTTTGTGGCATGCTGAATGAGTTCAGTTGGAAGAATGGTGGGATTGGAAAAGCTGAGACAATGTGGTCCAATTTCCACGGTGATCATAAATGCTCATCTTAGTATCACCTGAGCCTGTTATCAGGTTTATCTCACACTTCAGAACAAACTAAAAATGACTGCAATACTTGCCACCTTCTTAATTTTCTAATATGTTATTAAGATTGATACAACATTTTATAGCTCATACACTTGGAAAGTCTCACATGCAGTTCAGAAATTCTCCCCACTTCATTTCTGCCAGAATATTACTCACCCATTGATGAAAAAAAACAGTACACCACGAATAGCCAGGGTAAGGATTCCTCTGAAATGATTTTCTTTTCTTTACTTTAATACAGTTTCTTCTTCATAAGGAATTTATATGTAAACTCAAGAGTTCCATTTACATGCTACACAATAATAATAATAGCTAATGATTAGGGAGAGTTTACAATATGCTCAGAACTCTCCTAAGAGTTTTACATTAAACTGTTCATTTAATCCTCATAACAATCCATTCAGGTAGCAACAGTTTATCCCCATTCAATATATTGTATAAAAGAGCTAAAAAAATAAACTTAACCAAGATCCCCCAGACCTTACCTAAGGTCACTAGAGAAGCCACATCACATTCTTAATTAGTAGTTTTAAATGTCAACATTGTTTTTCCACATGTAACCAGCTTTTGTTTTCTAATTCTTTCTGTTTATAAAAAGATTTTTAAAAAGTAAATGGCAGTGCATATTGTTTCTCTGAAAACCCTGGCATTTATTAGTCTTGCCTGAGATTTCTGCCATCTCAAGGCCCTGGCCTTTGCTAGGTACCTTGCATTTTTCAGTTCAGTAACTGATACCTCAATTTTTGGCACATATTTTATAAGCAATTTGCTGCTGAACCTCATAAAAGGGTCACTAAACTTGTATATGGACTTCTTGGGGCTTAAAGCCAAAACTGGAGCATCCCTTGAAAAGTACAACATAGGCGTTTTATCACACCTAGAAAATGGGTGCATCTCGTGCTCTTCTACGTGCCATTATAAAGACACCCCAGGGGATGGAGCAGGCACTGCCCCGAGTGAAAACCAGTTCCACCACCATCGGACTCCCAGAGACGAGTCCTTAATTGTTAAACGGGAGCGAAGGGAGCTGACGCCAGTCATGTCTACCAGTGCCCAAGAGAACCTGCACATATTCATGTTTGAAAATGGTACTCCCTATATGGAAATGATTTTATCATTCATTTTAAGTATATCATATTCAAATTATTTTAAAATTCATGCTAGTGAAAAGCTATTAACATTAGCCTATATTTTAAGATTTATAATTCCATATGACTATTTGGAATAACTTAATCAAAATGGAAAGCAGCTGGATCATAGTAAGTACTTTATTTCCATTTATAGCTATTAATGCAATCACTAGAAAACTTATGAGCAAAAGGCAGGCTTGCTTTATTTATTAATTCACTTAGAGTCACCTGGACTCGTTTACTGAGGAGTGATCCAGGTGCGAAGCAAATGCACTTGCAAAATTCAGGAAAATTTTATTACTAGAGCACCATGGTCCAAGAATTTTATGACAGATATTAAAACTGGCTTTGGGTGTTGTACGTGATGTGCTTATTAAATATAAAGCCTGATTCTCGTAAGACACACGCACACAAATGAACCACCTTAATTCACAGTGATACCATGTAAACAAAGACGAAAATGTTCAGATACAGAGAATTCTCTCTCAGACAATTTAAATTAAACATAGCTAGTATGGGTTAAGTGTATTGTTTGAATTTAGGCTAATGGGACAAATATAAGTAATTGCTGGGTAAATAGAATGAAATTTTTATTGTATTCATATTTTGAGAGATTGGAAACCTTGGTGTCATCTGTGATTCTGTTCTTTCTCTTGCATCCCCTGTCTAGTCCATGAGCAAAGCGCCTTCAAAAGAAATCCACAATGTTATCATTTACTGTCACCTTCACTGCCACCATCCTGGTCCAAACAACAGGATTTTTTTTCCTTTAAATTATCGCTGTAGACAACTAGCGGTTCATCTTCAGCATTTTTTCAACATAGTAGTGAGGAAGGTTCATTCTAACAAGGCACACCTTCCCCCCCACCGCCATGGCTGTTCTCTTCAGGCCGAAGTTCTAAGGATGCCTTGGCCTTTTCGCTTGCTGTCCCTACTCTGCCCTCATCTTCCTTCCCTGAAGTTTTCTCTGATGTGGGAACACGGGCCACTTTGCTCTTCCTCAAACATGTCCGGCACATTCCTGCACTTGCTCTTCCTATTCCTAGAATGCTCTGCCCTCAGAAACTGTACGACCAGCTCTCCTGCTTCATAAGCAGACAGGCTCTCTCTCCCACCTGGTCTGAAATACCAACACTCCTCCCCAACTCGTCGTACACACACTTCAAAACCCCCTTCCTCACTTTATTTTTTCTTCTTAGCACGTATCACTCTCTAACATTGTGTACATGGCACTTATTTACCTTATTATTGTCTGTCTGTCTCCTCACTAGAGTGTAAGGTCTGGGAGGTTTGTTCACCACTTCCCAGCACCTATGATAGTGCCTGGTCCATAGCAGATGCTTGATCAGCTTTTGTGAATTGGAATAAATGGATGAAGGAACTCAACAATCAATAGAAAACAAACTGTGACAAAATGAGAATACTCATTAAAATACTGTAAAGGGAAATCACAAATAAGGAAGAAAACACACAAGCATGTGTGCATTCATTCATTCATTCTTCATGAAAACAAGCATGTATGGAGTGTCTGCATGTAACTCTTCCCAGAAGAAAAAGCCTGCACTTCCTCAAGGAGTGTACTTTGTGTAGTACCACTGAGAAGATGAGTAAGTCAGCACACATTGATTATACCCTATGGTGGAGGCATTATCAGGGCACCCAGGCAGGGTTCCTGACCAGAGTAGCAGGGGCAGGTATTGAGAAATCAGGATGGAGAGGAAGCAGTCCTTAATCAGATTAGAAATGACCTCTTCTGTCATGCTAAGCAATTGGATTTAATTGTAAAGGTCACAGGCTGGAGAGCCACTAAAAAATTTCAAGCAAGAAATTAAAACATGATAAGTTTTTGGTTCTATGAAAGTCACTCATATAAGAATGTTCGTTATATTGTTATATATAGTAGCAAATAAATCTAAACCCAATCCAATGATATGGAATTGGATGATACATCATGGCAAATCCATATAACAGAATACTAAGTCTATATTCAAAATGATTTAAATAAGAATTTACCAATAGAAAAAGGTCCATGATATGGTGTTATAAAATAATACATCTTAAGAGAGCACATATAATATGGTCCCAGTAAATTAAAAAAAAATCTATCTCTGCATAGAGAAAAGTCTGTGAAGACATATACTAGAATGTTAATAGTAGTACTCTTCAGATGCAGGACTTTACATCATTTTATATTCTTTATTGTGCCTTCTGTGCTACCTGAACTAATGTTACAGTGAGCATGTATGGCTTATATAATAAGAAAAAAACCTTTTTTTTTCATTTTGGAGAGCAAAAATAGTAAATAACTCTGGGGGATGAGACTGGAAGACAGCCCTACTGGGAGTCCATGGCAGCAAATCCAGGGAATGTGCAGAAAGAATGGAGAGAAATGCAGAAGGTAGAATGGAGGTTTCAGGTCTCCGCAGCCCTGTGTTGTGAGTTACAGAGGGAGCCTGAAATTTCTTCTCCCCCCAGGGCTTGTAGTCAATTGGTAACACTTGGTTGGAATACTGGGCATTAACTAATACCACCACCTGCCTGTTTGCCTGCCTGCTCACTTGGCTGGGGGTTGCACATGGTGCCATCTTTCCAGGCATCTTTGAAGTACAATATATTGAGAGACGCATCTGGTCCCTCACTGTCTGTCATGTAACACTGGTTCTTATCTTTATTTTTTTAAATTTTTATTTCAATTAGTGTTCTTGTACAGTTTTCTTTTACTCCTATCCCAGCCCACTGCCCCAGCCCTCCCCACCTCCCTCCCATTTCCACCCCCCTAGTTTTTGTCCATGTGTCCTTTATACTTGCTGCTCTAAACACTTCCCCTTTTCCCCTGAAATTCCCTCCCCTCTCCCCTCTGGTGACTGTCAGCCTGTTCTCAATTTCAGTGTCTTTAAAATAACTGCTGCCATGTAACCCTTGGTTGCCCTCTGAAGGTAAACAGTGCCGGCCATCAATCCTTTACTATATTCCTGTACTGCTCTGTTACCTTTCTCCTCTGACCTAAACCCGCAGAGCTTACCTCATTCTAAAATCATGGTGCATCTTCATTCCATAGTAAAAAGAAAAAAAAAATTCCTAAACCTCCCCACTTCCCTCAATCTCTGTCCTACAGGCTTCTTCTACCTCCTGACCCCAGACGACATAAAGCTCTCCTCTGAAGGTATTGCTTCCCTGGACCCTCGTGAGCACCGCTGAGAGTTTATTCTTTCAGGGTTGGGAGTGGGTCGCTGTCCTCCTTGCTCCTCGGCTCCACCTTTAAGTCTGTACTCGCCCTCTTCTTTTAAAGTTCATACGAACAGGCCATATTTCCTTCTATCCCTCCATGTTTCTAGCTTCCAAATCTTTAGCAAACATTTCTTGGGTTTACTTGATTCCAAGATTTTGGTGTTGGGCTCACTGTATTTCTCTCCAACCCCTCAACTGCCATCATCCCATGTGATTTTGACCCATATGGGCAAACCATCTGACATTCCCAGGTCTTTTATTTGAGGAAAACAATGAGGAACTTCAGAGACCCAAATTCACTCCTGTGATCACCCCGGGTCTTGGCAACCCCTGGAAACAGTGTCACTCCCCCCTCTCTTACCTTACCTCTCTATCCTCCCATCACTTTAACCCCATGTCCCTACTTCAACCTCAGGGAGAAATATGAAGAAAGTACAGTAGACCCGAGTTTAGCAAACTGTCTCTAAAAAGCCAAATAATAGATATTTTAGGCTTTGTCTGTCTATTGTTGCAACTACTCAACTCTTCCATTGTAGCATGAAAGCAACCACAGAGGATAATAGTAGCGAATACTAAACAAATGGGCAAATGTGTGTTGCAGTAAAGGTTTATGTACAAAAACAAGCAGTAGGCCAGATTTGGCCTCAGGCCAGTTTGCTGACCTTTGAAATAGACCTTGAGTCTCTTTTCCCTTTATCTTCTCCTCTTTTTCTATCTATTCATTGGTCCTTGATCCTCCTTTTAGTTCCCAATTCCATCATTTTCTCAGGAGCACTGAAATCTCCACTGATGCACATCTTTGGTCATCTTGCTCAGAAAAACTTAAATTTTGGATAAATATGACTGTTCACATTCTTTACGCCTGGGTTGCTAAATGGTGACGGAGAAAATCATTCTTTCTCCCATGGATAGTACTATAATTCCTAGTTTTCAATCCCCAACTTTCAAAGCTTCATAGCTTTTACACTTTCTTAATCAGTTTTTTATTCTAGTCTCTCCAGATGCAACTTCAAACCTTTTCCAGTTTCCTTAAGAAATGTAGGACCCACTTGCATCCTAATTCCCAGCATATTATCACTTAACTTGCTTCATAGAGAAAACAGAATATGTCAAAAGAAAACTTCTTACACATTTTTCTCTCCCACCTACAAATGTACTATCACCCAACCCTCTATTTCCTTCCCTCCTATCATACTGGAAAAGGTTTGTTCCTCCCTCGCCCAAACCAGAGCATCTGCTTTCTTCTTTGTCTGTACTGGCTCCTTTCCACAAGCATTTAATGTGCTTAGGTTTTTCAGAAAAGATCCTGATGTGTGGGTGTGTTTATATATTATATATAATTCAAACCAAAGTTTCATTAAACAGCACTTATCCTTGCTACTTGTAACGTACTCTAATACTGTCTATTCTGTTTTTTAAAGCACATTTTTAAAAAAGATTTTATTTATTTATTTATTTTTTTTTTAGAGAGAGGGGAGGGGAGGGAGAAAGAGAGGGAGAGAAACATCAATGTGTGGTTGCCCCTCATGTGCCCCAATTGGGGACCTGGCCCACAACCCAGGCATGTGCCCTGACTGGGCATCAAACTGGTGACCTTTGGTTTGCAGGCCCATGCTCAATCTACTGGGCTACACCAGCCAGGGCCTAATACTGTCTGTGCTATAATATTTCCTTTTCCATATGCTGACCAACACCTACTCAATTGATTTCATATCCAATTAAATGGTCTACCTGATAAAAACCTGCATATATGCAAAAGGAGATATGTATAAGAATTCACATTGCAACATCTCTTATAGTAGCAAAAGACAGGGAATAATCTAATAGTTCATCAGCACAAAATGAATATATAAATTGTTGTATGCTCCTAATAAAATACTACACAGCAAAAATAACTGCAGTTCAGGTATCAAATGTGGATACACCTCAAAGATAAAATAGTGATTGATAACAATTTGCAGGAGCAAAATTATGTAATAATACTCTCTTAATACCTCTCAAAGGCTCCACCTCCAAACAGCATCACATCAAGAATCAGAGCTTCACCATATGAACTTTGAGGGGACACATTCAGTCCATAACATCCTGCCCTGGCCACCCCCAAAAGTCCTAACTAGTTCCAGCATCAACTCTAAAGTCTAAAATCCAAAGTTCCATCTAAATAGCATCTATTGATAAATGAGGTATGGGTGAAACTTGAAGAATGACTAACCAGTGACGAGATTCCTCTCCAGCTGTGAACCTGTGAAACCAGACAAGTTACACTGCTTCCAAAATACAATGATAGAATAGAAAATGAGCTTTTGTGCAACCTGAGTATTCCTCCAATGACCCTACAGTGATTAGCGCTACCCAAAGCTCATTACACAAGCCAGAAACTTAGAAGACATCCTATCCTTTATATCTCCTCCCTGTGCTACTCCTCTAATCTAATTTTCACCATTGTCCTTTTGCTTTTGCTCCCTAATCTCTCTTGACTCTATCCCTTTTTCTCCATTCCACCCCTATTATAGTTTCATCTAGGCACTCCCTACCCAAAGTGAGATCTGTGGATAAGAAGAACCAGCATCTCTGGGAGTTTATTAGAGCTGCAGACTCACAGGCCTCACCCCAGACATACTGAATCAGACACTGCATTTTAACAAGACCCCCAGGTGGTTCGTGTGAACATTAAAATGTGAAAAGCATTGTACTCCTAATGGTCTCCCTACACTCTTCTCCTCCTTCCCATCCACTGCATTTTCAGAAGTGGGACACATGACATCTGGGTTGGATGAAATGAAACTAGTTTTTTAATTATACCCACCCCTTCAATATCATTCCTAATTCCTGTCCCTGTTTCTCTTGGCTCCAACCACAATGAGCTTCTTTCAGTTCTTCAAATGCATCATCACATTCTCTGCCTTTGTTGTAAAAGCTCATTTCCTTCCTCAACCAGTTAATGCCTATTAAGTCTTCAGTCCCAGCTAACTGCCCCTTTAAACTCCATAACTGCACCCCAACCCAACTAGAACCATTCTCCCTGTTATTCACTCTTGCTTTTTCTTAGGTGTTTCCTTCATGGTAAAATTTACATATCTATGTCATCGTTTGATTAATATTGATCCTGCCCATTCCACTGTCAACTCCATGAAAGCAAGGTCCAAACCTTGTTTTCTTACCAGGTACCTACAGTGCCTATTACAGGGCTCGGCACAGATTGCTCAGTAAGTATTACAACTGTCTGGCTAAACAAACAAATATTATAAAAGGAATACCTCCATCTGGGTGAGAGATGAGACCAACTAACCTCCAAGGGTTACCTAAAAGCTTTCATTGTGTGTCTCTGTTTCTTGTTTGATTCACACATTTTAATTTGGCCCACTCACAGTGTAAGAATGTTTTATAATTCCAGTCCTTTCCACAGGCCTTGGTTAAGATTAAGACATATTAACAATCTAGCCTCCAGAACAGACATTATAAAATAATATTTCTTGATAAATATTTGTTATTCCAGAAAACATTCTAAGCCAAGGGATATAGTGGTAAACACATGCTATAGGGAAAGTCAAGTGAAATGGCAAGTCAGTTTCCTCTGCTCACAGGGGGCCATGCCTGCTCAAATAAACCTGCTGAAAACTGTACTTGGAAATCTAAGACAAGGGAGGAGGAGGGGCAGGAGGGGCCAGGAGGAAGTGAGGGAATAAAATGATATAATAATAACAATAGCAGTAATCATAAGTAATATTTACTGAGCACACATGCCAACATGTGTTACTTCAGTTACAATATCTCAGTTAATTCCATGGTAATTCCATACAGTAAGGACTTATTCCCATTTGACATATAAGAAAACTGAGGCAGAGCTTTTATATTACTTACTTAAGGATATCCAGTAAGTAGATGGTAGATCTGGGATTTGAACCCAGCAGCATGTTTTATTTTCAACCATGCAGTGATGCCTCTGTAACAAAGGAGGTAGGTTATGGAAAAGATTTAGGGCAAGTGTGTGGTATACAATGAGGAAAGGCTGTGGGGAGTCAAAAACTATGGTTGTTAAAGGCCTAGGGTAACAGCCGGAAGTATCATCCCTAGGAAGATGGAAATGTAGAACAACATCTATGGTCCTCACAAACCTTAAAGCTTCTTGCTCTGAGAAAAGAAAGAGCTCTCCAAATGTAGAAGTGGTGTTCTGATAGTTTTCTTCATCCCCCAAATATGGTACAACATTCCTGCTTATATCTGGTATACCTACTGTCCCAAACCATGCACATGCAAGTCATCAGTTATCATTGCTGACATGATTAACATATACGCACATGCAGAACTTGAAGACAAATAACCTTACTTAAAAGAATGAGGATCACTATCATGTGATAACACCTTATGCCAAATCTCTGCACTTCTGGTGCACAAATTGATCCCCTCCACCTCACATGGCAGCATTGTAGTTGAGAAGTTCAAATTCATATCCCACTTCCAACTGCTTGCAATCCCAGAATCCTTACTCTACCTCTGACTTCCAGGTGTTGTCTCTTCTTTAGTCTAATCATCTAAGTCTAATGTATCATATATAGAGTAAACTACCACAAATCTATAGATTTATCCACAATCACAACATCACATGAGTGTTTGCATAAGGACTGTATGTGGTTCTTGATAGAGGAATTTACTGAGAAAGCATTGGGTCCAAAATCACATTTAGGGCTGGTTCCTTGAATTAACAATACACACTAATAATGTATTCCCTGCACCTAAAATACTTTAATTCAGAGTCTATTACAGTTACACGAAAGATAGGACACATGAACGAAATCTCTTCCACCTGCATGATAAAATGGCAAACATGCAAAATCTACCTTTTAGTTTTTAACAGGTAAATGAGTTAATTACTATTAAGTTTTACTTTTATTCTTGCTTTCACTAAAAATATTAGTGTAGTATGCACATTTAAATAATTTACGCCTGTATTTTTTCTGCTTTTCAGTATCAGTGAATTCCATTTATACAATGCAATGCAAGGCACAGTAAGAACTACCTCAGAAATGTTGTCTAACAGTCCATCAATCCTATTGGACACATAATATGAGTTTAGTGGATTACGTTTGTAATATATCTTTATCTTCTTGCTTTTCAGGGTTACATTGGAGAGATCAGTTACTATTTTATTTTAGCTTCATAAACAACTGTACATTCAATGTACTAGTGACAGCACACCAGTAGAGAAGGTTAGGCATAAGGATTGGTATTCTGAAAGTATCATTTTGGCGTTGATAATGGTTTTAAGAATTAAGTAGGCCACATCTTTCCATTCTTGAAATCTCAGTTATGAGGAAATAAGTCTTCAATAAATCTCATATACTTATCAGCCACATGTGAAATCCTTGATCTTTTTTCTGTTAGTCATCTAGATAGTCTCCATATTGCCTTGAGAAAATACTTTAAGAGTTTTAAAACTTTCCTGAGTTCAGTCTATACCCATCAGACACCATGCATAATTATTACAATATTAATCTAGGTGATCATTTTGTAAGTTACAGAAACATCTAATTGCTATATTGTACACCTAAAAGTAATATAATATTGTATGCTAACTATAACTGAAAAAATTCTTAAAAACTTCTTGAGTTTGATTATGTTCACTACATCAACATGTAGCCCACAAGTTATGTATGTGATTTACTTAAAGATCCTATATATTTTATATTGGAAAATATAAAATACAGGATTGACAAAAGTCCTATATTGTAACAAATCACATATCTCAAGGATGTCCTTTACCTCCTTCCCACATGCCCTTCTACAGCCTTCATTCCCCCATCAAAAGGTGGGCTTTACTTCCTCTCATGATTCAGGATGAGTTTGTGACTCTTAACCAATAGGATATGGTGGAAGTGACAGTGAGTATCTTTCTGAGACAAGCTCATAAAAGGTGGTGCAGCTAAGACAGAAGCTGGAATTCAAATACTTGGCCCCTTAAGCCACCAGGCAAATAGCGAGGTTCCCCTGAGGTGGCCGTGCCATGAGGAAGCCCAAACTAGCTCTCACAGACAGAACACGTGGAGAATCCCTGAGACAACACAACAAACAGGGAGAGATGCCCAACCACTCTCCAGCTGTTCCAGCTCCAGCTCCCGCCAATATGAGACACATATTGGCTACTGCCAATAAGTGCAACCATAGGCGAGCCCGTGAACTCTCACAAACTGCCCAGCTGAGCTTCACTCAAATTCCTGACTCACAGAAACTCTGAGATACAATGAATGTTGCACATTAAGCTGCTAAGTTTTGGGGTGACTGGTAAGTAGCAATAGCAGTAGGAGCAAACTATTTAAAGTTTTAGGCTGTCAAAATTAATATTTTAAAAAGTAGATGAAAACCAGGAATGTTCATATAAAATAAGAAAAGACTATTTCCAAGTAGTCTTTTAACCTACTTCCTCAAGAGAAGAGTGTCCATTTTTGATTTCCATGAAAGTCAGTGGAGTTAAAGGAATCTTTACGAAGTATAAAACAAACTTTTGATGGGATAACCACCAGTTTTCTTTAAATATTATCATCTTCCTAAGAACATCATTTCTATCTTGTTCTGCCAAGATATATAAATAGATATACGGGTGGTGTGTACGTGTGTGTGCATGTGTGTGTGTGACAGAGAGAGAGAATGGATAGACACGTGATATAGCTGACATACATTTAAAAGGTTATGAAAAGGTTGTCTGATTTAAAATTTGCTGAGTCATTTCCTAACTTTCATTATGCTTAAAAACACAGTATGACAGTGAGGAAAGGGAAAAGCATGAGACATTACATATTTGCTGTTTTTTAATGCTTTATAATTTCAAATCACACCCTCTGTGGTGAAGTGTTGTAGCTACGGTTGGGGCCAGATCCAAGTTTTGTGGAGAAAGAAGCTTATACAAAGTCAGAGACTCTCTTTAAAAAAACAAATATAAATTTACTATGAAAATAAATATGCATTTAGACTGAGAAAATAAATCATTAAAAAATCTAAAATTTTGAAAAGCTGGCAAATACTATCAACATCACAATATCCAGAAAAATAAATTTGTGTTAATTAACTGCCTGGCACACATCTGTAATACTTTAAAAACTTTTATTGAATTTATTGGAGTGACATTTGTTAATTATACAATAATTATACAATTATTTGTTTCAAGTACACAACTCTACAACACATCATCTGTGTATTGCACTGTGTGTTCTCCACCCAAAGCCAAGTCTGCTTTTGTCACTGTTGGTCCCCTTTACCCTCTCCTGCCTCCCCCACACCCCATTTCCCTCTCACAGTCACCATGCTGTTGTCTGTGACTTTATTTTTTTGTTTAATCCCTTTACCGTTTTCACCCAGCCTCCCAACCCCTCACCCCTCTGACTCCTGTCAGTCTGTTGTTCTCTGTATCCACGAGTCTCTTTCTATTTTGTTAGTTAGTTTATTTTGTTCATCAGATTGAACATATAAGTGAAATCATATGGCATTTGTCTTTCTCTGACTGGCTTATTTCGCTTAGCATAACATTCCATATCCATCTGCGCTGGTGCAAAAGGTAAGATTTCCTTCTTTTTTATGGCCGAACAGTATTCCATTGTGTAAATACACCAGAGCTTTTTTATCCACTCATTTACTGAGGGGCACTTGGGCTGCTGTCATACTTTTTAACTACATATTTTGAGCTGTGTTTACACATTGATTATTCCATCATATGACAATTACACAATATTTTCTATAAATTAAAAAGATATCTTTCCTCTAGCATGATTGACTGATATTAGTTTTTAATCATTAATAGCTTATAAAAATTGTATATGTTTAGCATCATATATGCTACATTACTAAATGTGTGTGTGTGTGTGTGTGTGTATGCATGCATATATGTGCACATACATAGTGAGAGCAAATCCTCCACTTAAAATTTTGCATTTCAGATAACCAAAAGATTTTATTACCAGTCAGCTTCTGGCTTTGTAGTTTTAAAACTTTCTTTCCCTTCTGTTTACACAGTTTGTTGGTACAAGATATATTCACACTGCAATATTGCTCCACTGAGTGATTTGGCCCAGTAGGCGATATAAATATGCCTCACACTTGTTGCTATGCCAGGGTAGCTAATAATAATTTCGCTATACAAGGAAGTGACACAGAACCCCACAAATATATCCCCTAAACCAATACTGGAGTATCCCCAACTCAACTTCTTACCTACATCCCGAACATGCTGTGGCCACTGAAGTGCCACATGTCATGAGGAAAAATGTGATGGAGGGGAAGTTGGAGCTGAAGGCGTCAGTGTTCTTAACAGACTGTGGTTAAAATATCTGTAAAACATATGCTCACATGAACATATTGAAGGGACAGTCTCGAGTTCTAAAATGAGCCCATGCACATAAAAGGCTCTGAAGCTGAGGTTTCATGAGGTTCACAGTAAATCTACCTTACCTATGACTCTATTTTTCTATCCCCATTGCAGAGTTTCTAGATCCCTTAGGGGAGCTCCTGCTCCAGGTCAACTCTTTAGGGCTATGACTGATGCCTATCATGCAGAGGGGGCAATCTTATGCAGGTTGGTTACTCAGATGAACCCATTTCCAGACCTTATCAATCAGTTCACGTAACCCAGGAAAGGTCAACGAGAATTTCCTTGGATTGATATATGCCTGTTTAGGGAGAGAAATCCTCTGTCTACTGGGGATGCTAAACAGAAGAGGAGCCTAGGCCTGCTGATGATCAACTTTTTCCTACATGAAAAGACCTTGCTTGAGAATAAACCCAGTATTTAAAAGCGTCACTGTGAGTTGAAAGCTAACTCATCCAATTATTGCAGACAGTAAATTGCCTTTTTATTTCAACTAATTGAGTTAAATTATCATTTACAAACCAAACAGACTTTAGTAATACTTCCTTTCTTTTGTTACAATAGGGTGTTTTTCTACAGTTCTTATGTAGCAACTATACAAAATGTAAATTTTAATGAAAAATAAATTGATAAAAGTCTCCATCATTTTGAAATCAGATTTGGCAACACAATTGACATGAAAACATCATGAACACAAGAGAGGGGAGAAAAATTAAACACACAAAAAGACAGTAACTGTGTTAAACTAATTAGCTTTAAATAAAACAAAACAAAGGATAATTTATGCTAAAATAAGTCTAGTATATTGAAAATATAAACCCTTATAACTCCAAGTAATTTTATAGGATATTTGTATTATCTAATCTAAAAACAAATGACATAAAAATATTTTTTAAATGTGTGATAACGCTACCAGACAAAAGATCACAGAAAAATAATTGGAAGACCCTAAATAGAATCAATCATATAAAATTACATGATAGAGATAGCATTTAAGTTCAATGAGAAAACCAAAGGTTACTTGAACAATGATGCTCAGATGGTAAAGGTGGAGAAAAAAACCCAAAGTCATACCCAAAATAAAATTAAACTCTGTATGATTTAAAGCTTTAAATGTAAAAAATAATGAAACTAGAAGAAATCATGGGTTAATATTTATGGGGTCATGGAGTGGTGGAATACAACACCAGAGCTAGAATTCCATAAATAAAAAGTGATGTGTCTTATATGAAATTTAAAATATCAAAATATAAAGTAAAAATTAAAATAGACAAATATAAGATGCCATAAAATTATATTTTAAATATATCTGACAGAATAAGGATAATATATAAAGATTCTTGCAAATTAATAAGAAAAAAGAGTAAGTCCTCTAGTGGAAATGTAGATAAAGAAGATGAGTTTTGTTCCCCACCAATACTAGAAAAGACATATGATATGTATCAAAATGTTGACAATGGCTATATCTATATAGTAGAATTAGGGAAATTTTTGTTTTTCAAGACAGAACATGTGTTCCTTTTGTAATTAGAAAAAACAATGTTCATGTAATGTAAAATCTTATGATTACCTTAGAGGAAAAATAATCTATGGGAAATTTACTCTATAGGGTGAGGCCCAATCCTAACTAGGCAATCACTTTCCATAAAACCTGTTACTTGTTTCTGTCTCATATTATGTTTGAGAAATGAAACTAATGAACACAACAACCTTTACAATCTATTTTACTAACTTAAATGCACTTAAGTTTTTTACCTGTGGGGTCACAGATTCTGGCAGAGAATATTCTCTTAAGCACTCAACATTTGGTTGAGACTAATTGCACGTGTCTCTCCGCCCCCATCCCCTTAAAGGCCAGCACCTTGAGTACCTATTTCATTTTTGTAGGTCCAGGCCCAGTTTGGTGCCTGATTATGTGAGTGCTCAGTATCTATTAGTCCAAATGAATTGATTTGGACTAGGCCCCTATGATTACTAAACATGATCCAGCAAGAGATAGTAAAACAGAGTCAATTAGTTACTGTGTAGAGCTCACTTAGTAATTTACTTTAAATCCCTTACATTTTCCATTTATTTTCAAATGGTTCACACACCCAAAAAAGAAATGAGCTGTGAGATTTTAGTCATTTAAAGTATGGAAACATATGATGTTTATGGGGGAAAATCACAAAAATATTAAAATTCTTCTCAGGTACTTAACATAAAACCAATATAAAATCAAGACTTATTCAGACTAAGGGAATGTCCAAGTGAAACCAGTACTGTCAAATCTTTGATTATATTAAATTATAAGTTTAACTTTCATAAGCATTCAGAACTTCCAGTTAACATATTGTTTCTATATGTGTTTTTAAGAACTTACCATTAACTTGCCATTAGATGAATTTGCATAAATGTATCGAAATCCTTGAAAGCAACGTTTCCTTACACAAGTAATTATTTCCACCTGAAGACTTACTTTTGCTATTAAATTACTTAGCAAATAGGTTTCTATACAGGTAGCCTAATGTTTACACTATGCTGAGCCAGTGATATTCATGCTTATTTAGAAAGTCTGATTTAATGAGGCTTCATTATCCTAGCAATATTTTAAATAGAATATGATATAAAGTGTAAGCATTTCTAAAGAATAATTTCACTAATGGAAAGGATACTATTATTAATGCAGAATGCATTTATCTAAAATTTTATTTATACATAGCATGTTAACACTAAAATAATAAGAGTTTTAGTCTTTGCTTGTTTTCAATAGTAGGTCTTAACAGTGGTTTTCTTACCTTATTTTGAAAAGATAAATATATATTTCTTTTATTATAGAACAATTTTGACTTCTGTCCATTAAGCTATACTTAAATGTACTTTTACATTTCATTACATATTAAATCATCAAAGCATTGGGGATTATGAATGATTTGGCTTTTAAATGACTGCTTCTGTATATCATTTTGTTACAAATCACTTTTTATTTTAAAGGTAATCAACCATAGAAGCTACAATAAAAGAACTAGGAGATGACATGGGAAGGTTACAAATTTACTCACACTTTGTAACTCATAGTATCAAAAAAAGTACCTTTCTTGTTTTAATGATCTGATCTTCCCCAGGAATCCTCCTTGCTAACCAGTTTATTACAAGCGTCCAGAACTCCTGGGTGTCTCTCACCCCTAACCACACCCGGCCACCACTTCTACTTTCTTGGGCTTCCACATGTTGCCAGTGCACAGCCTAGTTTAAGTAGGTCTCTTCTTCCTGCCCCTACCCATAATCTGACCCCATGTTTCAAAGCAGATCCAGGGTGAAGGCCCCTTGTTTAGGCTTTCTCACTAACTTACTTAACACCACCATTCCCATTCCATGTGTCAGTCAGGATGGGGAAGGGCCAACCATTGTATTCATGAGCCTCTCACCTCCTCTTTTCCCTCTGCTAGCCCTTACTGCAACCAAATTCAAGGGACAGCATCTTCACCTCCTTTTTCATTATATATCCAGTATAAATACATCATACCCTCCCCTTGAGGTGGGCATGTTACACTGCCATTTCCCCAGAGGACCTAATGGCAGATGAAGTGTTAATACAACAAAATACTAGCTTGCTGACATCTGAGCTTCAAGAAGGAAGAATGAGCTAACCTATTGGTAAATATGTGGGCTGCAATGCCCACTCTGTATGACCAGCAGAGGTTTGGATTCAGACTGACTTTCACGCTTACAGAACACAGAAGATTTTAACTGTCACCAGGTTTATTTAGATACAGCAGAGGAAACACAGAATGTCTGTATGACAGAATCAAATAAATCTTCAATAGAGGTTCTTACAGAACTCCAGGCATTGCTTTCCAGACCCCATTAAGATTATGTAAGAAATGAGATCCCACAAGGGAATGCAGGCTACTCTGACATAAGGAAGCCTCATACATGAAGGGAACCACATTTTATAATTGCCTGTGAGAGTATTTTGCAAGTCCGTATAAGGCACTGAGTTATGAGGGAACCATTCAGGGAAACAGATGCTATGTTTTCTCCAACAGATTTTCATATACTTGTGATCACATGGGCTCTTAGGTTTGCATGTCAACTACCAGTCTTCTTAGTCCCAAGAGGAGTTGTCTTCAAAATGAACAATGCTGAACGTAACTGACATTTCACCTTTATGTTAACAAAGCGTGTTTCCAAAAAACATGTTGGCAGAAGGTAAATTCAGTTTCATCACATGCAAGATAGATTTAGACTTGATAAATTCTCTCAAAAGGTAAATCTGATAATATATTGACAACTTAAAACAATGAAAATAATACCTAATTTGTGGAAAGAAAATAGCCTGAAGTTAAACAATTTCAATAGTAGTTTTAAGTTATATTCTGGTTAATATTAGGATATAAATCTCAGAGAGGCAGTATATTTCAGGATAATGGTAAAGATATTAATTTCAGACTTTTAAGTATTATGTTAAAATATCTGAAGTAATCACTACATAAAACTTCCATATGTATAGAAAACAGTAACGGGATTTTTAAGAAAAGACAAAGCTCATTCTAACCAAAAGCATGAGAAAAAAAGAAACAGAGGCAAAAAAAAGGGGGGGAACAGAAAACTCATTATATGATTCCAAGCATATCAGTTATTGCTAAAATCATAAATGGACTAAACACATAGATTATATTCAAAATAAAGATTACACTAAAATAAAACATAAAAACATAAACTTAAAGCTATGTATTCTTTAAAAGAGACATAGGAGAAAATACTGAAGAACAATCCTTAGTAATTATATCACTATCAGAAAAATTAGACTTTAAGGCAAAGAAGAATTACTAGAAATGAAAAGATATTCGATGAAAAAGTTTCAACACAGAAGGAACACACACATGGACGATGTTAGTAATGAAGAAAAAGAACATAATTAGAGTTGTTTCAAAGATTTAAACTGATTATTAAAGGGTATAATTATAAATTTATACAATTTGGAAAGCATAAATAGAATAAAAACATTCCTAGAAAAACAAAGCTTAGCCAAAATTGACTGAAGAAGAAATAGAAAATCCAAGTAGTTTGTGTAAGATTGGTTTTAAAAGTGTTGCCAGTCATTTAAGGAACAGATAAATTCAATACACAAACTCTTCCAAAGGAGAAAAAGAAGATACTCTCCCTCAATTCATTTTACGATGGTAGCACATCTTATAACAAACCATACTAGGATAGTACAAGAGAAAAACTTAATTCACTTCTCACTTATGAAGACAAATTAGATAATCATAAAAATTAGCACTCTGAGTTAATAGCAATGGATTAATAGTTAAATGCTACAAGTTAGGCAGGTTTACACAGAAATCACAATAGGTTTAATTAAAAAATTAATGCAATTAGTTGCATGTATTTAAAGTAAAACTGTGATTATTTCAATTAACACAGAAAAATTATTGTAATAAAATGCAATATTATGTATAATTAAATATGCTAGACACCAGTAATGAAAGGGAAATTCTGTAATATTTTATAGGAGATACACAAAAACCTCATACTAATGGATGAAATTTTAAAGTATTCCCTTTAAGATCAGGAATACAGGCAAGAAACATTTCTACGTCATTTGCTTTCTTCTGCCTCTGTACATCTACCAGGAAAACAGAAGTCCAGACCGAAATGGCAACATAAGAAGCTTCTGAATTTACCCCCTTGCACCGATGCACTGAATATACAGATGCCCAGGAAGCAATTTCCTCTGATAGAAACCCAGAAACTAACTGAGTGGCTGCTACATATTGGATGATAATGCATAAAGTATATAAAATAGTATATATTATAAAGTATATAAAGTATTGCTAAGAAAGTCACTTAAAATACAGTCTAGAGGCTACTGGGGAAGTGGGGCCTATCCACATCTTGTGCCTCAGTTTTCAGAGATGTAGTTAAGTTGCTAACCTTTTGATAAACTCAGCTCAAGGCTGAGTCATGAACACCTTGGAACAACTCCTGTATGGATACATAGGTTTCACCTCCCTCATTGGAGTATTGGAACTAACCAGTCCCTGTTAACATAGCCAGCAACCCTTCATCTGCATGACAGAATTATACTTTGTGGGTTTTGCCTTTATAAACTCTGCCTTTCTTTGTTCTCTCTAGAATGCAGTCTGGGTTGCTACTTGAATCTGTCTCTCTGGATTGTAATCCTTTTGCTCAAAAAATGCCTTTTATTCTTTATTACAGCCTAAACCATCTTTTGTGTGTGGCGGGCGGGGGGGGGGGAGGGCTGACATGATGAACTAAGAAAACACCCATGTTGTAAAGGCCTGCATCTAGGTGCTCACTGCATCCCTCCCCTTTGAGGCACCGTCAAGTTTGGGCACACCCTCAACTTACTGGGAAATGCTAAGAGGAAAGACGGTGGCTTGGACAGTCACAAAGGTTTGCGACAGCTATCATTCTCTCTATCTAGAACTGTAGATATATCTGAACACACACACACATATATACAATGGAATATTTTGCCTTAAAAAAGAAAATCCTATCATTTGCGACAACATGGATGAACCCGAAGGGTCTTATATATTATACTAAGTGAAATAAACTGGCCAGAGAAAAATAAATCTGTATGGTATCACTTATATGTAGAATCTAAAAAGAAAAAAAGTCAAACTCATAGAAACAGAGAATAGAATGGTCGTTGCTAGGGGCTGGTGTTGGTCGAAACAAGGAGAGGTTGGCAAAAGCATACGAAACTTCAGTTATAAGATGAACAAGGCCTGAGGACCTAATGTACAACGTGGTGATCACAGCTGACCATACTGTTCTGTGTAACTGAAATTTGCTAAGAGAATAGAGCTTAAGTGTTCTCACCCTTCTCAAGAAAAGGTAAATATGTGAGGTGGCAGATGTGTTAATTAACATAATGGTGAGAATCCTTTCCCAATGTAAATGTTTGTTAGATCTTCACACTGTACACTCTAAATATATCACAATTTTATGTGCCAATTATATGTCAGTGAAACAGAAAAATATTAAGTATCAAACAATTTACCATAAAGAAATAAAACCAAGGAGGCATATTTTGACCATTTCTATTAAAATTACCAACTTATTTGAATTTTTATTTAAATTACTAGTTCTAGCCAGTCTAATAAGACAAAACAAAACAAAACAAAAAAAAAGTACACGGTATAAGGAATAGACAAGGTGAAACAAAACATATTATTTGTAGATGATATAATTATCTATACATAAAATATGAAATAACCTAAACATAAATTATTAGAATCAATAAATAACTTATCAAGATGGATGGATACAAATAAACATATACACTTAATTGAATTTCTATGTATTAGCAACAGTCAATTAGTAAACCTAATTTATTAAAGCACATCACCGAAAACAGCAACATGTAAAATATTTGGAAGTTTATCTAACAAAAGATATTTCAACCATTTTTGAAAAAAACTATAAAACTTTATTTAAGAGTTTAAAGAAGACATGAATTCATGAAAAGGCAGACCATGTTATTAGGTAAGAAGACTCAACATTTGCACAGAAGAACAAATGGTCAAGGTAGATATGACTCCTGAAGAAGGAAAACAAGAAGGGCTGTTTGATACAACCGGCCATAGAGACTTCTCAGAAGTCTGTAGATTGTATGACAGTGTGGGGTTGGTATAGTAAACACAGTAAATAAACCAATGGAGTAGAAAAGAGAGTCCAGAACCAAACTCGGACATTTGCAGAACTTGATATTTAACACAATGGGTATTGGAAAGCAGTGGAGAAAAGAAAATATTTATTAAATAACTTTGGAACAACTGGTTATTTAGAAGAAAGAAAAGTGCAAAACATTGATTACATAAAAACAATTCCAGGTAGATGAAATATTTAAACCTAAACTATAGCTCTTGTAGCAGATTGGTATCTCTAGGATCTGTATGACCTTGGGCAGGGAAAGACTTCTTAAACAGAATATAACAAGGACAAATCTAAAAAACAACAGAAGCACTGGATTATATTAAAGTTAAGGATTAATTTTACCAAGAGACTATAAAATCAGTGAGAAAAGCTATAAATTGAGAATATCTGCAACATAGAAAACTAAAAAAAGTATATATTTGTATTATATAAATAACTTTACGAATAACTTTTTATAAAACTAATGACTAAAAAATGGCCATTGGATATGAATAGTAATTTCACAGAAGAGGAAATACGAATGGCCAATAAATGCAAAAAGATGTTCAGCCTCATTAGTTATCAGGGATATGCAAATTAAATCCCCAATGAGATAGCATTTCACAACCACCAGATTGTCAACAATTTTAAAAAGTCAGACAGTCTCAAGTGTTGTCAAGAATGTGAAACAACAGAGTGCTCATCTGCTGTTGGTCAAAGTGTAAATTGATACCTCAACTTAAGGAAACACTTTGGCATATGTTCATTCATTCACTATACAATAATTGGCCATTTACTATGCATCTGGTACTATTCCAGGATTACAGCCTAAACAAAACAGATACAGATCACCATTTCAAGTTAAACATGCACATCTTTTATGACCGAAATTCCACTTCCTGGAGAGGATACGCCCCATAGAAGATAAGTATATAACCTAGAGAAATATTTACATATATACATATGTAAATGTTAAAAATAGTACTGCTTCTAATCAAATTAAGAAGGGTGAAAAGAAAAAGAGAAAAAAATGATAAGCCAAATGTGTATCATCAGTTGAATAGATACGTAAATTGTAGTATGAAATACAAAAGAACATAAAACATTATAATCGAATGAACTATAGCTACATATCAAAAAATACAAATCTCAAAAAATGTTAGTGGGAGATTATGTAACAATAGGTAAAAACTAGGTGTATCCCAAAGATATATACCTATTCAGTGGTAAACTATAAAGAACAACAAAGAAACATTATAATTAACACACAATTCCAGAGAGGAATTACTTCTGGGCAGTAAGAAAGGAGGGGAGAATCTAAGGTAGGGTTTTACTTTTTAATTAGGTGGGAGGTATATGAGAGTTTAATTTACCTTTTTAAAATTGCCTCTGTGATTTACATACATTTTGAAAGTGCTTTGTATTTTACAGTAAATATACTCTATGTCCTTAGCATATTAATGAGGCTAAGTTTCTTTGCTTGGTTATCAATTTGAACCAAAACGATAAAGTAATAAAATCAAGAACTCACAAATGTCACTGCATATAAAAATAGTATATCCTATAACAGCATGATCTTGTCTCAGAGAAAAATTTAAAAGTAATTCAAAGTCATCAGAAAACTAAATAAAGGAAAAAGAATATATAATAATGTGATTATCAGGAATAAAACCTATAGTATTTTACAAAATTGTTTAAATGTTCGATTAAACCAGTACTCTAAAAATATTTGTGTACGTAAATTTTTCCAGACATACTACCATAATAGAATCATTCTATAATTTTTCCCTTTAAGAAATGCAATTTGGAAATGGTTAACAAAAATGTTAGAAATGATAAGAATTTCAATAATAGAAAGTTATTTATATAAATTGATTCAGCATAGAATCTATCATGTTGGCAACCATATTTAGTGAACATTATTCAAATATAGAGGCTAAGTAATGCTTTTTCAGAATAGAGATATTGAAGTATAGGCTCTTTGTAAAAGGTCAATAATTATTTTGACCCTTTAAACAAAATTCTAATAAAGAACTGCTCTTTAGTATCTGGAAAGTTAGGAAGGAAATATATATATCATTCCTTATGCATAAAGTTTCTGTACACATAAATATATTATTTTTACAAAAAAAATCTCAAAATAAAATTTTTGTTATTTGCTCTCCTAGAGTCAATGTGTTTAAAAAAAAATAAAATAAACCATTAACAATTTTTCTATAAACTTAGCTTATTTAAAATGCATACAGCTTATTTAAAATTATACACAATAATTTAAGGGTCAATATATGCTTTGAAAATTAATTCTAAATCTATGCCATTATTGGTAGGCATATACACACACAGGAGAAGGCAAAAGTAGGTTGACAGTTGTATGTGAAAGAGTTTATTCTTGTTTTATTACTTATTATATTATTTGCCATACAAACAACTGTTAACCTACTTTTGCCCACACCCTGTATATAATTTGAGGGAATACTCACAATACATACAAGTCAATGAGCATTACAATGAATTAGTATTTTACTAGTACAGTAGTAGATGTAATGCAACATTAATTAAATTCATAGAATAAATGTTTCATTTCACCCATCTATTTTCAAAACTTCTATATAGTAAAAAGGGCTTCTGTGATTAAAGGTTCTCTGTATACTGTTCAATCAATAATCTAATTTCTAAACAACTAAGTATTTAAAAATGTCAAGTGAAATTATTCTAGGACATTTGTTGATCCAGTGAAAAGTTTAGTTGTAAATGAAATATGGCTTTAACTACATTTTCTTATGACATACTTTTCATAGTCCAATACCAAAAGCAAGAGTCAATCACCTTAAAATTAGCCACCACATATATGAACATCTGCATGTGTGTGCATAACATATAAGTATATGTACATATATACATTTAGATATTTTCCTTTTCTTTTGATATACACATACATAGGGTCATTTTTGACAATTTTTCTGGGATGCTATAAATTAAGGTGTTGGGTTTTTACACAATGTATTTTTGGTATACAGTGATAATGTTTTCTATTTCTCTAGCTCTGTCAGTTTCACGCTGCTCTACAGTGTGAAATTGACCAGAAATGGTACAAAACCCGACAACTGGAAGCACACAAATTTAACAAGAAATTAATATGCACGTTGTTTGGAAAAGAATTAAGAAATTAAAATTCGATAGTTTGATAACAATGACTATGTTCCAATTTGATAAGATGCTTCAGATAAAGAACCCCAGAGTCTTCTAAATTTATGAGCCTTTACATATGAACAAATGTTTTTAAAAACATGAAAGTAGGATAATGTAGACAAATGTCATGCTACCACGCTACCTTACAGGAAAAGATGTATACTGTTCCTAAAACGAAATCTTAAAGCCATATCATTTGCTTATATCCATAGGGTTAAGCCGTAGTTCCTACTTCTGCATTCTTATAGATAACGGTCATTTCAAACCTCTTCTCCACAGTGACCTTTTCAACTTCCTTTACAACAAAGATGAAATAACAGTTAAAGGGATGAACGGTGTGGAAAGTCATCTTTGGTATTCTGTCTTTCCCATCATTAAAATCTCTTGTCTAGTCTTTACCCAAATAAATTAGGTACCATTATTTGGTGTCTCAGGGACACCACTTCATGCCTCCTTTCATCTTCTTAATACTTGCCTTGCTCTTCTCCATATCTTTTCCATGTTTTTATCTACCCCTTCCATGCCCATTCAAGGCACTGTTTTAACAATACAGTTAGATGACCCATTCCTAGCACTTCCACTTACTAGCTGGAATGATGTAAGGGCAACTTCTCTCTGGACCTGTGTTGCTCACTAGGATATGAGAGAGTACTTATATTGCAACAATTTTTTAAACAATGACTATAAATGTGATTTTATATATAAAGCACTTAGCATAGATAGTGGTTGGCACAAGATAAGACCTCAATAAATTGTGGAGGCTGTGGGTTAGTTTTTTTATTACATCACTTTTTACTGCTTCTATCCCATTGCTTCTATTCTAATCTTTCTACATTATTTCACCATGACAAAGACCAATATCAGTAATACAAAAGTAGCCAGAAAAAATATGGGCTATTTCTGTTTGCTTAATAGGTGATTTGTAATAATGGGAAGAGGAGGAGATAATATAATAATAGTAATAATAGTAATAACAGACATATTTCATAGGCATTATTTCATGTAATATGCATAGCATTTCTGTAAGTTTTGTAGAATAGATATTATTTTCCTTATTTTAAGGATGAGGAAACTAAACCCCCGTGTTAGAATAAGTAGCCAACTGGACACTGATCCTGTTAGTGTATAATGAAGACCAGAGCCATACCACTCCAACCCGAGTATTCCACAATGTATGAATTAAATAAGCAAGCCATCCCATCTTGAAATATTAACCCTTTGGTGCAAGTACTGAAACACCTGGACTATAGTGATCTGTTTAAGTGAGATGAAAAAATACTCAACATTAAAAATAGATCATAGCTACCTTGAAAGATGATATGAGTGTTGCAGAAGATAACTTATCAAGTAATCCTTCAATAGCTATGACTTTATTAGTTTCATTAATTGTATTTTATTGATTTCCATTGATTTTTATCTTTCCAAAAAGTAATACTCCAAACAATGTAAAATACAAAGGATTTACTTTCTGGTATACAGGTCTAAGCACTACGAGGATCCTGCAGTATGAACTATCTTATACTGTAATGCTTGAAAAAGGTCCTTTATAATTGGGAAAATAATACCTGAAAAGTATATGACTGCTACAGTTATAAATGACAACTTCCCACCCTTTAAGATTAACTACGGGAACAAGCACTAATGTTTACCACTGTTTTATAACCTACTTAAGTACACTATAATTATATAGTCTTTCTGATCAGGTATATTTTTTAATTTGTATACACTTAGAATTATATACAAAATAAGGATAAATTGGGAATTATATGATTAAAAATGTAACTATTGAACCTGTCCACATAAAAAACTGTTTTGAATAACCACCATCCTAAAACACCATGCCACACCTAAATTCTACATATTTAAGCCATATGGTACACATCAGAGCTACCATAATAAAGTGACTGAAAAGATTTAGTTTGAACATGGAGGAAATCTTATTTGTGAGCAGATGTCTAGACTAGTTTGGAGGCAGCAGGTTTTCATTGGGTGACTAATCACATCACTGGGGGCATTTTTGTGAAGTCTACAAAATGGGTATTTAGTAGTGAAATGCTTGCAGATTAGTAACAAACAATGTAGGCACTTCAACATATTTCTGCAGAGCATCACAGTCACAGCACGTGCCCTGAATCTTAAAACACAGGCAGTTCATCCCCATCCTCAGAGAGCAACTGCCCTTTCGTCGGGTTTGACTGTTTTCAGACAAACACGAATGGGAGGTTCGCCGGAATAAAAGGCACACAAACTCTTGTGGCATAGTTTTCTCATGTTCTGAGAGGAGCTAATTGTGGAGAAACCCAAAACACATTACCAATTTTCTTCTCTTTTTTTAAACTATGACCGCAGCTAATCTTCAGAAATCTATATGAAGGGTAAAAACGTGACGATGAAATGAAGTCACATGAAAAATATCCCTAGAATTTCCCAGCTCAAGTGGTTCTTAAAGAGTACTTAAAAACGTAGTCCAAATCTCTCATTTTGGCAAGAAGGACTTTGCAGTCCAGAGGGTTATATGACTTATTCAAGGTCTTAAAGTCAAGTAGTAGCAGCCTCAAGACAAAAGTCAGAAAACCCAACTCTCACCTGGTGCTCTTTCCACCCCCCTACAACGTCTTTTATACGGAAGGGAGCAGTCACTGTGTAAGATCCACCTTTGTGAAGTCTGGGTTGTAAAAATTTATCTTTTTCACAGTTAATCATTTTTGGCCCCAAATAAAACAACATTAATATATGTGTAAATATTTTTTAAATAACTTCGGTTTTTAAGTCTACTGTTTTCTACTCTCAGTATGTTATACTTTCTTCCCAAAGAACTGGTGTCAGCAGAAATCCTTAATACTGGTTAGCAAACTAAAATCTTTAATTTCGAAAGAATGGTATCTGTAAATTCTCAGTTGGGAAGACAGCAAAAAGAAAATCAATGCTAGTTTATGGCATGAGTGATAGAAAGCATTATATAATACTCTTGAAAAACACTCATATCATTTTATGTATTTATAATTTTAAAGTTCACTTATACATTTTGATAAATGATCAAGTTAGGAATCTATTAAAATTTATTAAAAACAAGGTAGCACAAATAGTTTTTAAACTTTTCTTAAATCCAACCCGAAAAGAAAGGTCTTCTAAAATGATTCAAGTAGTTTAGAGTATCAGACAAAGAACATGATTAAATTCTAATGACTGGGGGAGTTAAGACAAAACTTCAAAGAAAATTTAGCTCATGTGAAATATTTATACTGGAGTCAAAACTGGATTAAAGAAAACTAATGAGCCCTGGTTGGTGGAGCTCAGTGGATTGAGCACGGGTTGTGAATCAAAGTGTCGCTGGTTCAATTCCTAGTCAGGGCACATGCCTGGGTTGCAGGCCAAGTCCCCACTTGGGGGCACACAAAAGGCAAACACACATTGATGTTTCCTCCTTCCCTTCCTCTCTCTCTAAATATAAATGAAAATGAAATCTTTAAAGAAAAAGAAAACTAATGAAAATATTCTTCTATACTTAAAAAAAGGGAAATTAACCTAATTTTTTGTTCAAGTTCCCCCAAAATCCCAAAAGGAAACATTCAATTCTGTAGGACTTGCTGAAAGACACAGTTAGAAAGGCAAGCCAGCTAGAGCTGAATTAATCAAGCAAACATCATCGACAATCAACAGAACTTTCCTGGTGATTAAACTCCATTTGAGACAGCTGGAGGTAGACTCAATCTAGTCGGAGAGTCCATGAAAACAGAATCCTAAAGAGTGCAAAATAGTCTTAGAAAACTGACTTTGTAAACAGTTATAAACCTCTCAGCATTTTCAAGGCCACAGGGACAAAATCTAAGGTAAAAACCAGGAAAATAAGTCTTGCATTTTCAAATTTAGCGATATCATATAAATTAGCATAGCTTCTTACTCAAATCATTTCGTATTTTTCCAACTGAATAAGGATTATATGAAATACTCATGTTCCCCAATTTCCTAACTATTCCAAGGGGTCCCATAGATATTAACAATCAGGAGGGCAGGAAATTGAATACCATTGTGTTCCAAGGCTAGGGTTGCTTAATTGTTAATTTTAAATTGTTAAATCTTACCAGATCTAGATTCTTGTTCAATTGATTTAACACAAGATGGGAAAATTCTAAGATTGACCACACCCTCATTAGA
This sequence comes from Glossophaga mutica, assembly GCA_039655065.1. Taxonomy (NCBI): domain Eukaryota; kingdom Metazoa; phylum Chordata; class Mammalia; order Chiroptera; family Phyllostomidae; genus Glossophaga; species Glossophaga mutica. Next base: position 45,274,019 of record CM077306.1, on the reverse strand, counting down.
GTGGCCACACATCCCCGTGCAAGATAACCTGAGTTTATGCCATGGTCCTGGCTTAAACATTAACAATGCTTATGAAAGTCCCATTTAGATGGTAAATCATAGAACCATCACCTATAAAGAACTTTAAATGGCCCCTTCCCTTACTCTACTAATGCCCAAGAAGACTTTTCTTCCATATAACTTAATGCTAGAAAAGGAAGGTAAATGCTGACCTCACCATAACAGAAAGATTTCAATTTACACCTTGACTTTTTAGTCCCACCTCCTGCCCTTTTTCTTCACTACTTTCTCTTACTAGTATACATTCTGATCCTTCCTATAGCAACTGTGCATTACTCTTCTGACATTTTCCCACTAGTGCTTAGTTAGCCTGGAAACACCTAATTTACAATACTAAATCTATAAAAAGATGCTTCAAAGCCACTAATTAACTTACAAATCAATTATTGCAACACAGTTCATTTGCAACTTGGATGCAGCTTCTGTACTGATAAAAAAATTTAGGACAAAAGTTATGCTTAATAAATGCTACTGAATTAACACCCAGATGAATAAATAAAGGAATAAGAGAGGAATTTATAGACAGGAGATTTGCTGTGAAGTAATAGAAAAATTCCTAAGCTACAAAAACAAAGAGACAGCAGAGCGGCAAGATAAAGAAGCAGAGAACTGAAGTGTCATTAAGTTTGAAAGCGTCCTGCCATGCACTGTTTTCCACAATGACCAGAATGCCCTAAGGCACCCAAAGTTACAAACTTCGTCTACTGGGACATTTTTTCTTTTTACTGTAGAAATGTAACTCAGACTTTATCATGGAATCACTAGTTTAAATGGGTTAAATTGTTACAAATATGCATTAAGCAGACCAAAATGCAGGTAAAATATGCATTCATTGACCTTTTAACCTGTAATTCTCAGATCTGGCTAGTATTGTTCCAACTTTGCACAAAAGACGGTAGCCAAGGTGGCAAACCTCTGCTTTTACTTTTTCACAATTACCATGTTTTTAAGCATTGTGTCAGGCTCTGTGGCACCCATACCTTTATTTGCTCATCACTCTATCCCATGAAGTATGTTTTATAGATGCAGAAACTGAGTTTAGAGTGTTAAAGACCTTGCCCACACAGTTAATATGAGACTGGGCCAGAGTTTGAACACTTGGCTCCCTGATGTCAAAGCACAAACTCTTTGCCACCATGCTCTATGATGTCACTGTTAACAGTACCTGCACGATGAATTCATTTGTGGTGCTTCTTTTAAAGGTTCTCCATTACCTGCAGGGTACAGCACAAATCCCTTTAACCACTGATTCTCAGAGGAGGCTTTAGAACTAACTGAAGAGCTTTTAAAAACACCCATCCCAATGATGCTGATTTATCAGGGCAGAGCCTGGGCATCATTATTATTTAAAAGTTTCCCAACTAATTCTAAAGTGCAGCTGGGATGTGGTGTATCCAGAGACTTGCACACCAGGCCTTCTGAAATAGCTTGCCTGCTTTGCAAAAACACTGTTTCCTGACAGTTCTTCACAGTCATCCTACCCTCCAGACATACCGCTAACAGACCACCATTTGGCACTAATCTTTACACAAAGAAATAAAAACTATCAAAGGAAAGAAACTTCTTTGGATTAGAATCTCTCTCTGTGTCTCTCTCTCGCTCACTTGCTTGCTCTCGCTCTCAGTGTCTCATTCACCCTTTGTAGTCTGGATATCATAGTGCCTGTGCTGATTCTTGGACACTTTGAACTTATTAAAACTATGTAACATTGCAAGTGTATGAGGCATTTTTCTCTTCTCTGTTTCTACTGTCATTTTTATAAGGCAGAGAAAGATGGGAATTCATAGAATATTAGCATTAAGTCAACAGTGATGGTGTCCAGTTAGCTCAGGCAATAAGAGCATGGTGCTAACAAAACTAGTATCATGGCTTTACTGTCATCTAGTTGGCTCTGTACAGATTCACAAACACAAACTTAATTCGGTAGATAATGCATAAATGCATATAATCAGCAATTATGTTGCTGATCATAATAGGGAAGGATATATATATATTTACCTATGGGAAAATCCAATAGTATCATCTTCAACTGTAAACAACAGCATATTTTAAAGAGCAGCAGTATAGCCAATTTGGACCAGTTAAAGGACTGGTCTAGTTAATCAATAATTAGCTGATCATAATATTAATCAAGTCCTTCATGCCACATTTCTGCAGGCTGACACTGAATTATGAGATAAAATTACTCCCACTTCAGCTCAGCTGGAATTTTGAGCTTATTAAATGAAAAGAATGAGTTAAATTAACATTCAAAGAACCAAGGGAATTCATGATAAAATGTCCATCATCTCTTCATGACTTTGTATTACAACCCCAGAGGTAAGATCGCCCAGTGTTACGAATTTCTCGAACATAGAATTAAATGTATGAGATTAAAAACCAAAGCCTCTGCACAACAGAGTGAGCTCAGTGCTGCACTGGATGCTCTCATGTTTGTGGAATGAAGGCAGGCTTATTAGTATTTTAACATAGTGTTGGTCTTTCTTACTTACCCTCTAAATATGGCAGTGTGACGCACACTGAGGTACTTCGGAAGCTTTCTTTCACAAAGCTGAAGTCCCTAAGGGACTTGTGTTTTCACTAGGGCAACTGGAAGTATTTTATGGGAGGGACACTCAAGTGCCTGTGTGAAAGCATGACAACTTGAGGAGTATATTTCCAGCGAGTTCTAGAAGGAAAAATACACACCATCAGGCAGGCTACAGCTGGACACTGGTAATAGTTACAGGGGGTCAATGCAATACTTGCTCAGGACTTGGCCAAACCCCAGCTTTTTACCTTGAACTTACAAAGAGCAGATACTTGGAAATACAAAGGGCAACAGGCTAGGTCATCACCCAAGTACCTGGTGAAATAGCTTATACTTTACATTTTTTCTCATCTGTTAACCATGGCTAGAAACTATGAAGTCATCATCTGACAAATTATAAGCTTTTACTGTGATAACTTTTGATTACATTGCATTTTCCTACCATTTCTTCCATCTTTTATTTTATTTTTATATGAACAGATCTGTTATTCTCAAAAGTAAACCATGTATATAGCAAAAACTTCAAAACTAATACAGGGTGTAATAGTTGAATAAACCTCTACTTCAGGCTGTCCTTCAAACTGGCCTTCAGATTTCTCACGGAGTCCAGTGTGGAGAAAAGCCTGAGGGAGGTGAAGACTCTCAATGCCACGCGGATGGGATAGCTCCAGGGGATCCTGCTGCACCTAGACTCAGAGCTGGCCCAGACTGCAGTGGCATGGAAGCACCAGGCCCAGATGTCTGAGGCCCTGCTGAACACCAAGGTCAAGCTGGAGGCTGAGATCAGCAACCATCGCCACCTGCTGGAAGAAGGGAAGTACTTTGATTTTGCTGACATCCTGGACAACAGCAACTCCATGCAACCCATCCAGCAGACCACAGTCTCAGGACTGTGGATGGCAAAGTGGTATCTGAGGTCAACATCAAAGTTTTGAGGTGTTAAAGGTAGCAGAAGTGGGGCACCTCTTGTGGGGCAGGAGGCTAATAAAAAGTTCAGAGATCACTGAAAAAAACAGTCTACTTCAAACAGTACAAAGGATAATATAACTTTGAACTCAATCTCCAGTCTCCCTATGAAATTCACTTATCCCTTTTCTCTTTCTCCTCCTCCCATCCCCTTTCTCCCTCTCTCTGTATGTATACATATGTACACTCACATATTAACACACAAACACATATGTATCTTTTATGAAAACAATGCATATTTGGTTCTGCATATTTCTCATTTTACTTATATCTTGTACATTATTCCATAGCAGTTCTGACAGATGTACTTCATCATTTTAAACGACTGTGCAACATCAGCTGTGGTTTGAATGTCTGCAATCCCCCAAATTCATATGCTGAAATCCTAATGCCCGAAGTGACGGTATTGGGAGGTAGGAACTTCAGGAGGTGCTGAGGTCATGAGGACAGCATCCTCAGGAATGGGATTCTTATTCTTATCAAAGAGTGCCCACAGAGATCACTTGCTCCTTCTGCCTTATGAGGATACAACGAGAAGTCTGCGACCTGCAAGAGGGCCCTTCACTCACCATACCAGCACCCTGTTCCCTGACTTCCAAAACAGTGAGAAATAAATGTCTGTTGTTTATAGCTACTCAGTCTGTGGTATTTTGTCACAGCAGCCCAAACAGGCCAAGACAATATCACACAGCATGAATGAACCATAATTATCGCCATCATCTACTGCTGGTTATTTTTGTTTGATTTTCCTACTACAAATAATGTTACAATAAAATCCTCTATGTATTTGTATATAGACACATGAAAGAAAATGTATTGTTCCATATATCTTTGTACACATATGCAAATGTATACCTTGATTAAATCTGGAGTACTAAACTTTCTGGGTCAAAAGATATGCAGATTTTAAGTTTTGATAATTATTGCCACATTGCCCTAACCAATTTACACCCTGCCAACCAACGTATTATCATAGGTTTCATCTTGCCCATCTGATGGCTAAGATAAAAAGTGTCTTGCTATAGTTTTAAATAATTACTTATTTTTAAAGAATTGTGAACCATATTATCAAGTAATTTACTGAGTTCTGCACAAGTGTTCACAGATCCTATATTCAAGTGCCTGATACTATACTCAAGTGTCCTATCCTTTGCCCCAAGTTTTAAGTACCCCATTTACTCTGTGCCAAGTATTGGTTTCAGGTGCACCTGGAGCCAGTTGTATTGAGAGTTACATAACTAGGAGAATTAGGACACAGTTCCTATCCTCAAGGCAGTATAGTAGGAGAGAAATACAATAAAAATAATGAGTACCCATTGTTATAAGTACAATAATAGAATATGCATACTCTTTGAATGTAGACATTATTAACTCTGGTTAAAGAGCTTGTTCCTTGAATATATCTTACTTATCTAATTTATTTCTACATTTTATAGATTATGCAAATGTGATTAGGAACATAATATAACACTTTGGTCAGCAAGAAGTATGATTATGCAATTACATCTAATAATTAAACAGTCTGATTAGGTGAAAATTATTTTAACTGACTCATCCATACTTATAATCTATATTTATCGCAATAATTTATATATGCAGAACAATTTATAAAACTATCTTGTTTGCTATGTGTTTTGGGGCACTTGAAACTTTTTCTGAAAAATAAATCATAGCATTCATTTTGCAGATATTTTAGCTCTTCTTTTGATTAAAAGAATCAAAGCACAAACTTTTATCTTCTGCCCTTCCTCCTCCACAATTCATTGAACTATTATATTTTTAATATGTGGTGATTCTTACTAATTGTTTCACTTGCTATACCATGCTTGCCCTAAAGTATGAAGTGTATTAAAGGTCATCAATTATATACACAGAAGGCCCTATAAGCATTCAGGTCCTGTAAAATGTGACCCTAATGCCAATGTCATTGATTGGTAGACTACTTTGTGAGCTTTTAATTGCCATTCCAACCTTCTCTGAAAGCTGTCTTCTAGTCAACAAGAAAGTTCTAAACTTTATCCCTGAACTAAATTCGACACACCGATTGCAATACCGTTTCACATCTTTCTTTAACTTCCAAACTTTATCGCATTGCAGTCCACCGGCAGGTCCTCACTTAAACGTAAACATTCAGGCTGAGCTACCCACAGAATTAGGCAGAGGAAACTGGTGTGACATATGGACGCTGTCGGGTGGAGTGGGGAAGGGGGTTAAGAGGTCTAGGTTTGACTCCCAGTTCTGTTCTTGTCAGCAAGTCACTTACCTTTTCACTGATGCTGCTGATTTGTTTTTGGGATAATGAACAAATCCTACTTTCTTTACTTCCCAGGGATGAGATAATAGATGGAAAAGGATGCGATAATGTTCCCTGATCACCTTTCAGAACCCCCCTTCCTTTCCCACCCAGGCCGGGTCTGTATGTGGCCCTCGCCCACCAGAGCCTCCCACACCTCGCCCCTCCATTTGGAGCTCCTATGCTCCAGGCCTGTGTCTCCCACCAACACTCACTTGCTCTATGTTTTCTCTCTCAGACCCTCAGTTTCACTAGAAGACAGCTGTAATATTAAGAAACAATAACTTCTAAATAGAAATTCGCTACATTTTTTTGAGTAGCCAATGGCACATGCCAAAGCATCAAGTCATCATTGGCCATCTCGCAGCTTTTCCTAACTTCTGATTGCTTCATATCCCTTCCATTTCCCCTCAACTTGCCACACACAGAACTTTATACACAGGACTCTAACATCATCTTTAGAACAAATCTAGGCAGTGAAATCTATTCTTATTGTTGCTTCACAGATGAGGACACTGAGACTTGGAGAGTGAAGTCGTTTGCCCATGGTCCTGCCACTAAGCTGTGGTGGGGCTGAGCTTTACACCTCACAGAAAGCCCTCCCACTGTCACCTCGCCCTGTAGCTTCCCCTAGATGCAGAACTGATGTAGTGAACAAATGGTCCTGTTATATAACCTTATTAATTTAACAAGCTCATATAATTGTAGAGTCTGAAGTTGGAACATCATCTACTTTAACCATCAATTCAAGCCTTAGCCTTTTTTCTCACACACCGAAGCCACATTTTGCCTTGTTGGCAGTTCAAACAGCACTCACTTGATTAAAGAAGGATAATGACAAGATGTACAGATAGGAATCAGATACTGGTTAAATCACTTGTAGCTGAAGCAAGAAATAAATGTTAGAGATCATTTCCAAGCCACCCCCATATTCTCATTACCCCAATTAAAGCATGATCCACAACCCACTGTAGGGTCTCTAACTGCTGTGTGCACAGAGCCACTGTTAGTCCCCCTAATATATAACAGTGGTTGTGTACCTACATCACACAAAATCTGAAAGCTCCAGTTAAGCAAGAATTACCTAATTTATCATAAATACAATATTACCTACTGTGTAGCAATAAAAATACATAAAATGCAGAAAAATACCAGAAAAAAGAGGTCCCTATAAGATTCATTTCTGAATCTACTTACTCCTGATTATTTAGACTTTCTTTTTTTCAAAATTCAGGCTTCTGTTCCTTGTCCCCCTCAAATAAAATTGAATTAAAAATGCCACTTTAACATGCTGGAAGAAACAGAAGGTTACAAAAAGTAAAGTTATTCCCTCCAGCATCTTCTAAAAAAACCAACACTACCAAAGAGCGGATTAGAGGGGAAAAAAATAGAATTTCTGTAGACCTCCCAGTGAAATTCACACAACATTCTGAAATGTCAGCGAAGAGATGTTTAGCTAAATGCCCCAGTGGCACTGCAGACTCCCTGGACAGAATCAAAGATAGACATCTCCTCACTCTGAAAGAAGACGCGTCCCCCATGGGAGACTCTTAATTATCATTCAATTGCCATTTGCCAAGAGAATATAGCTATTGAGCAATTTAGCCTTAGAGGAAATTAAAAGATAGACTCTCTCAAACTACTAGCAACTTTAACTTACTCACCAGTGCTTTTTCTAAAAAGGTGAGGACAATTGCAAAGAAAAAAATGTTTTTTTGAAGATAACTAGTGATTGAGATTTAGATTATGGATTCACGTTGGTATTTTGCCATAACAAACAGACCACACAGCCAAATGGGACATGGAGACGAGAACAGAGTGCCATTTAATGTAAACAGGAATCAGAGTCTTTCCCCAAAGAACACAGCGTAGGTACCTCAAAGGTCACTAATATTATTTTAAATAATTAGAAGAAGTGATGCATAACACAGTAACATTTATGACTAGACAAAGGTAGAAAGCAGGTTGCTGTGGGGAGGTAAAACATAATATATTTTGACATCTAAAATAATCCTATTGAAATAGTGGTATACTGTTACTAGACATTAAAAAATGGAGGTACATTAGAATTTGTCCTGTAGGACAAGAGACATTGATAAATGACCTAGATCAATGGGTCTATTTTTTTCAATTTAATCGAAAAGAAGATACGATTTATGGAACACTGCTTTATTGGGCTGGTAGAGTTAATCCATTTCCAAAGCTTAGGTTAACCGCTCTCACATTCAACTGGTCAAGTTGGGCTAAAAATAGTTTTCCTGGTTTGACATGTCATATGACTGATGTAGAGAGGACTGAGGTGGCATTTTAGACTGGGTACAAAAAGGTTAGCTTAAAAAATTTACTCTAAACGTCTTTATCTTATTCACTAATCCACAGCAAGATTGACTAACACAAAATTTTGTTACACTACATGTAAGTTTATGTCTATATATATTTTTGTCCTTTTAAGAAACAAATTTTGCACTGATATCTAGTCACTCCTGCTGGGAATATTTACAAAAATTGTGCGGCAGGGGTCGGGGGGGGGCGGTGCGGAGGTATTGGGAAGTGAGAAGAGAGAAGAAAGGTAATGTAGAGGGTTGCATAAGCAAAGAGGGCTTTATAATACAGCCTGGGGTGAGATGAAGGAAGATGAATGAGCCTTTATTCCTTATACTCCTGTGGGGAGGTTGCCAGATGTGTCAGAGTGACATTCAGAGCCAGGATAGCACATTGCGCTCTGCTCTGGTGACATTAAAGTTGGAGTAACTGGGCTGGGAGCAGTGTTTTGGATAAACAGCTTAGCAACTGGGCATTGCATTGATATATTAATGCATTTTTTAAAACTTCAATAAAACCTGACTATAAATATTTTGATATCCTATGAGGAACATAGTAGGTACACAATAAATATTATATCTATTCTATTTTACTCAGCAATGGTGCACTGAATAATTACAGTATCTCACAGATTTTCTTCCATGTCAAGTTTGCAAGTTACTGTGTCTCTCTGAGAAACCCAGGATGTGGCAGTCAAAATTAAGAGTCCTAGAAAGTCCAAAGGACTATGACCATTTGAATGAAGTCCAGATGGAGGGACCTTGCTTAGGCATCTTTACTATAACAAAACAAAATTAATTTATACTCATCTCACACCTGTTGAGGCAGGACAATTGTGAAAATGTTCTAGTTGGCAGGGGATAACAACTGGGCATTAATTGTACAATTCTCAGTATTATTTAAAATGTCACCGACAGCTGTTATTGAATGTGATGCCTTTATGGTTTTATCTCACTACTTACAGGAGATTTTCATATCCTGACCCACAACTTCTGTTCCACCAATGCTATTTTTTATACCATTTAAAGTTTCTCAAATGGAAACTTTCTTATCATAAGAGCTTCCAAGCATAAATTCTAACAGTAGAAACTTTTATAGGGCTTTGAAGCCTCCATTGTGGCTTTGTTAGGACCCAATTATCTAGCTAATTTTTGGAGACTTGCTTTATACACCCAATCAAATTTAAATTTCAGCTAAATAACGAATGATTTTTAGTAAAAGTATGTACAAAATATTGCATGAGACATACTTATACTAAAATTATTCATCACCACAGCAACATACCTCAAAACAAAATACGAACTATAGAAACGGTCCAAAATAGTTACTGAACATATACATTGGAAAAGCTCAATGAACTAACCTGAGTGTACTATATCTGCTGTATTTCATAACTGATTATTCTTTAATCTGCTGGAGGAAACTCTGGGTTGTTATCTCTTTATCTAAAAGTGAAAAGATGCAGGTAAATCACTGAGACACACGAGAATCCCGTATTTTCACGATAACTTTCTAAATCCTATTTTTTGAAAGAAGAGTTACTATTAAGACTTCAGGCAGCTATGCGAAATTATCCCTCACTTCCTCTAGAAAATTTTCTATGGTCTACATACTGTGAAAAGTTTCCCTATTCTAAGAGAATTCTGACATTCTAAAATTTCTTTAAATGTTTCATTTACTAAACACATTACATCATCAGGAAATTTAAAGAGAAAAGTCTCAATGCACTTCTAACCTTTGAAATCTCAACCCACAAACCCAATTTGTTTCCTGAGCCTTAGGGAAGTGAGACATATAAGATACTTATTTGTAAGCCAAAATCTAAAACAAAATCCCCCTGATAATCTAATGATAACTTCTGCCATGACATTCCCAAAAGAACAGAAGAAAAAAAACTGTTTAAAATTATGCTTCATGTAAAAACAGAAAATCTTTTAATTATAATGCCACATATTATATCCCTACATTTCAATAAATAACATTTTATCTTGAATCCTTAATCAAGTGTAATCACCGTATCTAGGCAAAGATCCAAGGGTTAACAAGGAAAAACCCACAAAATTCAATATTTCAGAAGTGTTTCAGTTTTGTTGTCAAGGCCACATTGAAAGAAAAAGTACAAAAACACTATTCCACCCTGTACCCCAATTCACCTATACATATCCATTACCACCATGCAAAGAATAAACGCAAGAATAAATAATTCATTGAATGTCATTGGTAGTTAATTTTGATTACTTCTATTTCAAAATGCATTATGATCAATAAAACTTTCAAGAAGATTTATTTTCTGATGGGAAAAAAAGGCTAAGGGAGTCATTCCTACAACATCTACAAGTACATTTCCTCTATTATCATTCTGTGGAAACAAAGAAAAACTACTTTCATATTTATGTAATTTTAGCATTTGGGAGGTTTTACTTTTCAAAATAAAGCAGTTCTATGAAAGAAGACATTTCTCAACATTTTAAATGCATCTTGAGAATGTTTAATTTTATCCCTAACTAACCCTCCTCATAGCACCTATATGCAATAAAGTATGGGTAGTTTATACCAAATATAAACTACATAAAAGCCTCACATTCTCTCCAACAGCGCTCTAGGATGTATTACGAAACAAGCAGATAAGCCTTAAAGATTGCACAATATGGTCAGTGCGAATAGAGTGCTTTTCTGCAAACGTATTGCAAAAAGTTGAATAAATACCTTACATTTCAGAACACAGCTATTTTAATGTTACATGTCAAGTAAGTTCCCAAGTGGGAAATGTTAGCACTTTAAATCTGCAGGTCCCGGATTAAACCACATAAAGGAAATCTGGAGAAATGACAATGCATTCAGAAAGAGACTAGGTTGAAGGTAAGAGTCTCTTCTTGGTGGTCTAATTAGGTGACCCCCCATTTCAGCTTTTTAAAATTTTTCATAGAGACACCTTAGCAGAAGCTGTCAGCTTTGACAGAATACCAAAATCCTGGCAGTGAACCATAAATGAACTATTACCACAAAAAAAGCTGCTAAATGAGAAACCATGTGCTCAGTATAAAACTAATTTCATGCTTTCAAAAGCACACAGCGGCTTCTAGCAAGATAGTGGCCCTGGGACTTGCTGAGACAGACTGGAGAACACAAACGGTTTGCTCCTGATGCGTCTGCTTAGCCAAGCTTTACATGTACTGGCAGTAAATGGGGTTCTCGAATCTTCTGTCAAACAAGTACACATTTATCTATAACTTTACAGCTGAAAGCTATAAACAGCTGCCGCAAATTTAGCAGGAAAACCACATATACACACATTATATATACATACATATATAAACACACATACCCCGTGTGCCATGTAAGCTTCCAATCAAATAAAAATAGATTTCTCTGCAGACCTTATGTTCTAAACAGACACTTAATAAACATACTGCTATTCGGATACATCATAAGTCTCACAGTCCTTTCTTCTTTAGAGACAGCTTCTCATCGTGTAGGAATTACAATTTAGAAGAGCCTAAGCAATAGGACTCCATCTGCTCAGAGGCTAACTTTGAGTTTGCCCTTACATAGTTGGCTTTCAGATACTCTATACTTACAATGCTACATCAGACCGTCTGGACACGACAGCCTAGTAATTTAACTACCCAGGTGAGTCTCAGTACTTTATTTACATTTAAATGATAAAATCTGCTACATTTAAAACATCACATCTAATTAAAACACGTTTTAGGAGGAAATGCTGCTAATTTTCTCTTCTCTCATTCAGTATATTATCTCTAGAAATCAATTACTGTAGGCTGTCCAGTGCTGGACAGGTCATAAGTTTTAATTATTAATCACGTCAAGCTTAACAAGGTGTCAACTCCAGTATGTAATCATTTCACTTACTCTCTTAGTTACCTTGTAAACATCACTTATTTCCTCCTATACACATTTCACATCAAATATTCTATAAAGCGCTTTAGTTCTTAACCTTTTTTTGTATACCTGAAGCACATTATAAAACTGCTAATTGCCTACTTAATGTAATGATAACAAATTGCACAATATCACTGACTTGTTCTGAATGTTTAAAATGCAAAGGAAGTCACCTATGTTAAGACGTCCTCAGCAAACAGCTAGCACAGAAAGAATACTATCACACCCATTTAAAGAGTTACTTCCCAATAAAATTAAAGAATCATACATTTTTCTCTCCAGAGTTGCCCCTTCGAATCTGTCGGCACAACATGATAAACACAACTGATAACTCCACAGGATTCAACACAGCATACGAAAGAATCTGTTACTGACACCTCAGATGCTGGTGTCCAAGTTTTAGGATAAAAATGCTCACCTCTGCTAGGAAGTCCACTCCACATCCTGGTAAGGCTTTCACCAGCTTTGAGAGCAACCAAGTTCGATAAACAAAACTTCCAGTGTGTGACCGGTGTCATACACAGTGCTACCGAGACTTGGCTCCAGCCCTGATGATCTGCGTGACAGTACCACACTATATCAGTGCAGCTCCAAACCTTCCCAGATGCCAGCTTATTGCACTGCTCATTGAAAATCCTTTACACGCTGGCAACATTTTAGGGAAGGACAAGCACACTCTGAGTCATTTGTAAAGAAAGCAGAGCAATTTCAATTCTCTATCTCCACGCGTGCTGAAACCAGAGGCACTGTCAACCTACAAGTCTGAGGTGCATTTAAGCCGAGAAGCAGGCAACCTAAGCCTTCATTATCAATGCATGAAATCAGCCACTGTGATCAAATTCAAGCAAGCCACAAAAAGGGTATGATTATGAAAAGCTCCACAGATTTAGCACCAAACCTTGTGGAATGAAGACTCATCTAGTGAAATTGTGTAAATGTTAAAAATAGCTCTGGCTTTTCAACAATGAGCTAGATACAGAGAAGAAATCAGTAGTCTATATTATAAGGACTTATCATAAAAGCTGTAAAAATAGCTGTAGGTTCCCAGGACTTCTGTATAGACAAATGAAATCACTAGAGGCTCTTACAATTATAACACACACAAAAAAAAATGACCATATGTTCAACACAGATATCCATTAAGAGAAATTTAAATATCTTTTAACCCCTATGTGCCTATCTCTAAATTAAAGTAATAATGGTAGTAAAAATGTGCAGGGCTATGCCAGCACCAGGGCAAAATACAATTAAGTTCACTCTGAGACAAATTCTTAAACAATAAAAATTTAAATGTATTCTGTGTAAAAAGAAAATAAGCATACAAGTTAAAGAGTATTTTAATACCACAGTCTTTGACTGCTTACTCTTAAAGCACATAGTTAAATCCATATATCTTTCCCCAGACACCCCATATTTATACCTTTACCTTTTACCACCCTTGCTCTTCCATTACTGTACTATAAGGTCCAAGGGGCAGCTGGCACAGTATTAAGAGGAACAAGGTAGCTATGCCTCAGAAAGTAGCAGCAATGATTTAAGATCACAAGATACAGAACTTCGATGTGTGCATGCAGAGTGCAAAGCATAAAGGACATAAAATATTTATCAAAAATCACAAAAATTACTGGAAAGAATTCCTAGGGGGCAACATCAATAAAGCACACATTTAAGGTTCTATTCCAATTTCTTTATATGGGTTCTAGGTTCTCATTAAAACTCTAAAGAGGAGCAAATCAGTATCCAATAGAGGATCTTCTGTACATGACTATGTTCAGTTCTAGGAATGCTACTAGCTCTTAGGTGCCACATTTAGTAGGCTCTACAATCCAAAACATGTGTGTAAAAAAACCAGCAATATTCCACATCACGCATTTACATAACACAGCATTTTGGAGTAATGTTAAACGTGACACATGCATAGGCATCCTCATTATGTCCCTATGTGGGGAGTTGACTCCTTACAGGCTGCTGGTTAGACACCCTTCATCGGAGACAGTTATAGTTGTACACGAGTAGGCATGCCTACAAGTGTGTGTGTGTGTGTGTGTGTGTGTGTGTGTGTGTACCCACATCACAGAAAAATGTACATCTACTTTTGCCGCCTGAATTCCATTTGCTTTGTGCCCCATGAAGCCCCCAGGACAACATTTGTTTGAATGTATTATGAGAAATGGCACTGGACATCACCGGTTCAGCAACTGCTGAATGTTCTGTTTTTCTCTCTTTATCTGTACTTCCCTTGTCTCAGAAAATAGTCCATGAGAGACTGTGTGCCTAAAATTCTTTTTATTATTTCCATACATGCACCTCCTTAGTAATAAACATTTGAAATGAAACCATGATATTGAATATTTGATGATAGACTCTTAATCTCTTATCTAAAACCCTCATTGTCAAGATGCATTTCAGAATTCAAATGCTTTCAAATTTTAGAAGATAATAACTCTGCTTATAACATGATTATATAATGCCTCCATGGACTCGGGGGTCACACTCTATAATCAGACATATTAACATTTCTGTAGCAAAACATGTGCTCCGTCATGCTACATGGGATAAACAAACACTATCATTAACTTCACATCAGGTCGAGTTTTGCCATCAATATGAATTATAAAACCTTCTTATAACCTTCTAAAACCTTTCATAGCTTCTTGGATTTTAGGAATTGTAGGTAAGAGGTTATGGATCTGTAGCAATGTTTACCTAAACTGTTATAAGTTTAAGGATTAGAAAATGGTACCTAAGCAAATGTTCTCTTGCTTGAGCAAGAGATTTGAAGATTAGCATTGCTTTAATAGGATGGGCAAAAAATCCGAGAGGGGGTGCTGATGAGCCTGAGACACAAAGCGGAGCAGAGAGGTGGCTACAATGCAAAATGACAAAACTAGGACACGAGGGAAAAGCAAGAAGAAGCCATTCGAAATTAATTGTGTCAAGAAACTAACGTAATGATACTATCAACCACTCACTGGTTACCTAATTTATACCCAGTAATGTGAAAGGCACTTGACATAAATGTTTCTCTTAGCAACTTAATTTATAATTTTGAAAAGGAAAAATACATTTTCAGAATGAAGCATAAAACATTGGGTGATCTCACCCTCTTCTCAATGTACCCAAAAACAAAACATCCATAATGTTAACATATGTAAGAATGTCAGAAACAAAAAATGGGGTTCACCTTATGAACTAAAGGCCCCTAGTGTAGTTTTATAAACTGTATACTATTTGGTATAGGATTTCTTCAAAACCACAAAGTAGTAATATTCTTTACATCAATATTCAAATTATTTAACTTTAAAATCTATTTTTAAAATATTCTTGCCCTGGTTGGTGTGACTCAGTGGACTGAGCATGGGCTACAAACCAAAGGGTCGCCAGTTCAATTCCCAGTCAGGGCACATGCCTAGGTTGAAGGCCAGGTCCCCAGTAGGGGGCACACCAGAGGCAACCACACAATGATGTTTCTCTCCCTCTTTCTCATTCCCTCCCCTCTCTCTAAAAATAAATAAATAAAATCTTTAAAAAGATATATTCCTAAGAAAGTATTATGAGGTATTTACTTGGAATTTTCCTATGAGTGTATTTCCCCAAATACTTTTTTTATAGTTAGCACATTAACAAACTTTAACGTAGCATTGACACTATTGTGGACCTAAGACTTTGGACCTGTATCATTCAGCATCTTCTAAGAGATCTTGGTCAAAGGGTCCAAAGTTGTAGTTATATAGAATGAACAAGTATAGCTATCTACTGTGCAGCACAATGACTACAGTTAATAATACTATATCGAACACTGGAAATTTGCTAAGAGAGATTTCAGGAGCTCTTACCACACACAAATTCAATGATTATATCAGGAGATGGATATGCCAATTGGCTTGACAGTAGTAATCATTTCACTATACAAATATAAATCAAATAATGTTGTACAACTTAAATACATACAATTTTTATTTAAAAATAAAAAACTATGGGTATCCCCCCAATAAAAGAGCATTTCTTAAGTGCCTTTTGGGGTTCAGACTTGCAGTGAGGAGTCATCCTACAGGTGTTTATTAGAACACTAGTCTTTCTGGTCACCATACAAACTATAGCAGAATGTATGGCCCTAATTTTAGTACCTATAATACAAACTTATTTGCCATGTGAAGAAAGAAACTGCATTTATTTGTTTTTCAAAGTACAACATAATTTGGTGAATTCTTTCTTTAGCCACTCAAATAGTGCCCTGGTGGTTTGAAAGAATTACTACAACTTCTAAAAGATTACAACCCTGGCCTGTGTGGCTCAGTTGGTTGGAGCGTCATCCCATAACTGAAAGGTTGTGGGATTCCTGGTCAGGGCACATGCACATGCCTACGTTGCAGGTTCAATCCCTGGTCTGGGCATGTACAATTCCTGGTCTGGGCATGTAACGGAGACAACCAATCCACGTTTCTCTTTCACATCAATGCTTCTCTCTCCCTTCCTCTTTCCCTTCCCTTCTCTCCAAAAGCAATAAAAACAAAATGTCCTCCAGTAAGGGTTAAAAAAAAAGTAACTGATTATCTAGAGTGGGTAACTCACCAGGACCAGAATCAGCATCTCCTTATACCTTACATAAGGGAAAAATTAACTTCTAGCACATGTAGGCAAAAGATGTTTGATGGAAAGGCAGGCTCACCAGAGGGCTGGCTCTTGAAATGAAGTGGGTCAACATAATGTAAATGCCATCACACTCAGCCCATAAAGTAAAAAAACAAACAAACAAACAAAAAAAAAAAAAAAAAAAAAACTAATATCCAGCCTACCCACTTCCTTCATACTTGTCTAATTAGGAGAAAAAGCAAACATATTTCACAGTTGGCCAAAGAACCAGCTCCACGTCAGTTGTAAAATTCCACAGGGATGTTTAACTTGGAATGGCATCCAACAGCCTGGTTGGCTTTGGTGCTGTCAAGGTATGAAAGTAGAACATCTGTGTGAAGAAAGCTGGACAGTCAGGGTGACAACACCCACAGTGAGGAAATCCACTGGCTGATTTAAATTTCTATGAAGCCAGCTACCAAATCTTTCTCCCCGGATTAGTTTAAAATAGGTAACACACACGCGCGCGCACACACAAATATGTTACACTTCTATTCTAAGATGACACCAGGATTTTAAGTGGGTGTTTGATGATTCAAATCACTCAGCCACCCCAAACACTTAGTATAATCGTCTAAGAGTCAGTTTCGACAATGAAAGGTGTCAGTGCTTGGTTTTCAAAATCTAAAAATCAAGCCTTGATATAAAACATTTATCTGTTAATAAATATATGTAGAAATTCATAATCCAAAGCAAAAGCCTATCAGTCCTTCACTAAAAAATGGGCCAAATGCCCCTTTTAATTCCTTTTCATGATAAAAGTTCCATTCAAACTCCTTTATATCAATTCCTTAGAGTTCTGTTCCTATATAATTAACACCCATGTTTAACATTTTTAAAATACAAGTACAGAAAAAATACAAAGCTTATCTCTAGTGACCTTTTCAGCCCTACCTTAGGTGTAGTTCTAGATTTCTGACACTACTCAAAATGCCTGGGGTGCCTACTGAAAGCACTTTGGGAGGCTGGAGTTGTAATCTGAGCTCTCATCCTATTTCCAAGTTGCTCTACTCTTATTCACAAAGAACCTCAATCTCAAACCCTACAGTAGAAATCTCAATTAAATTTACCTGGGGAGTACAGATGTGGAACACTAACTGTATCCTGTTGGAAAGAATAAAATTCAGATTTAGAAAAATACCTGGAAACTCAGTGATCAATCCTGGGTCAGACAGAGTCAGAAAAGCATCTCAATATTTCTTCTATTGTATCATCACTGGGTCTGAATTATTCCAAGTAAGAGACAATTCTTGGGCTCTCTCCTAAGGATCTAGAATTTAAACCAAAGAAATCAAATGTCCTTTTTTCAAAAATCCTGTTTGGTATAGTGACCAAGAACTTTTGCCTGTCTAAGACTGTTCTTCCACAGAAAACTATGGGAAGACACATGGGTTCTACATAAAAAATGGGCTGTAAAATAATTTTTCCATGAAAAATGTTTATGGACTTACAATTAAGGGTTCTAGGAAAATAAGTGCATTGTAAGTAATTTAACCCACTAACCTCCACTAAACACTAAAATGTTTTATTTACCTAGTGCACTTACTGTAGAAACTCATCACTACTTCATCAATGATCTGTTATACTTCCACTGTGGCACATATATTTTGCAAAAGATTTCTTGGTTAAATGATAAATGGAAAACTGACTCATCAAAAATTAAGAAAAACAAGCATTTAAAACCATATGTTTCTAAGGCAAAAGTAAGAGACATTACCATATTGATAAATTCTAGCCCCATTTCTGCGTCTTCTCACAAACCTGTTTGTATCATTAACATTTACATTCCTATCTAATATCTCTTAAGATGAATGATAACCTTTGTAGACAGAGGGCAATACTAGATATTTAAGTGATAATTTTTATTCCTGAAACCTGAAGAAAAATCTCCTCTCGCTCTCTCTCTCCTACTGTGATTTTTACTCCGTCCCCCAAACTGACTCACACATGCCCTGACATCTCCCCTATAGATTCTGCCTAATGATGGAAGATGCTCATAAAAAGCCTGTCAAAAGAGCATGCTCCTGCCCACATATCCTCACCTCTTTGTGAGTATTTCTCTGCTCTCCATACTCATTAATAAATTCCAGCAAAATGTGACAGTATTAGAAATGAGGAAGTATCTTACTTTCAATATACTTGTGGCACCACCTTGTGGTAAATCAATAGTGTTACAGTTTCAACTTAAAGTTCTAAGGTTCAAAAATGTGTGAAAACCCATTCATGGATACATTTTACATTTTATTTATTTATTTTTATTTTTAAATTAAATTTACTGGAATTACATTGGTAAATAAAATTATATGTTTCAGGCGTACAACTGTAAAAATACATCATCTGTATTTTGTGTGTTCATATACATACATATTGTGTGTTCACCACCCGAAGTCAAGTCTCTTTCTAACTTACCTTCTTCTCCCTTCCCCCGACCCCCGTCCCTGTCCCCATCTCCCTCTGGTAATCACCCTACTATTTACTATCTGTGTCCATTCAGTTTTTTTTATTAATCCCTTCACCTTTTACCCCAGCCCCAAACTCTCCCCTGCTCTCTCACAGCTGTCAATCTATTCTCTCTATCAATGAGTTCGTTTCTATTTTCCTTGTTAGTTTATTTTGTTCATTAGATCCCATACATAAGTGAAATCATATGGTACTTGTCTTTCTCTGACTGGCTTATTTCATTTAGCATAATACTCTCCAGGTCCATCCATATTGTCACAAAAGGTGAGATTTCCCTCTTTTTATACAATAGAGTTGCATTCCATGGTGTAAATGTAGCACAGGTTTTTTATCCACTCATCTATTGATGGGCACTTGCGTTGCTTTCAAATCTTGGCCATTGTAAATAACACTTCAATGAACAAAAGACTGCATATAGTCTTTGAATTAGTGTTTTGGGTTTCTTCAGATATATTTCCAGGAGTGCAAATGCTGAGTCATGAGGCAGCTCTATTTTTAATTTCTTGAGGTAACTCCATACTGCTTTCCACCAATCTGCATTACCACCAACAGTGCACAAGGGTCCCATTTTCTCTACATCCTCACCAGCACTTGTTTGCTGATGTGTTGATGATAGCCATTCTGACAGGTGTGGGGTGATATTTCATTCTAGTGTGTTTCTCTAATGATTAGTGAGGTTGAGCATCTTTTCATATGTCTATTGGCCATCTGTATGTCCTCTTTGGAGAAGTGTCTATTCAGGTCCTTTGCCCATTTTGTAATTTGATTATTTCTTCTTTGTTGTTCAATTTTCTAAGCTCTTTATAAATTTTGAATATTAACCCCTTTATCATATATATCATTGGCAAATATGTTCTCTCATTCAAGAGTTGTCTTTTCATTTTGTTGGTGGTTTCCTTTACTGTGCAAAAACTTTTAATTTCACATAGTCCCATTTGTCTATTTTGTCTTTTGTTTCCCTTGCCTGAGGAGACATATCAAGAAAAAAATTGCTACAAATAATGTCTAAGATTTTACTGCCTATGTTTTTTTCTTCATTAATTTTTATGGTTTTGATTCTAACATTTATGTCTTTAATTCATTATGAGTTTAATCTTGTGTATGTTGTAAGAAGGTAGTTTAGTTTCATTTTTTTTGCACATATATTTTCAATTTTCCCAACACCATTTATTGAATAAACTATCTTTGCTCCATTGTATGTTCCTGGCTCCTTTGTCAAATATAAATTGACTATAACTGCATGGGTTTATTTCTGGGCTCTCTATTCTGTTCCATTGATCCATATGTGTGTTTTTATGCCAGTACCATGCTGTTTTGATACTATGGCCTTATAGTACAGTTTGATATAAAGTAGAACAATTGCTCCAACTTTGTTGTTCCTTCTTAAGATTGCTGTGGCTATTGGGGTCATTTTTGGTACCGTATAAGTTTTGGGAATTGTTCTAGACCTGTGAAATACACCATTGGTATCATGGTGGAATTTCATTGAATCTATAGATTGCTTTGGGTAGTATGGAGATTTTAATGATGTTATTTTTATGCATGAACATGATATGTGCTTCCACTTATTTGTGTCTTCTTGAATTTCTTTCTTTGGTGTCTTATAATTTTCCAAGTACAGGTCTTTTACATCCTGGATTAAATTTATTCCCTGGTATTTTTTTTTTTTTTGGTAGCAATTGTAAATTGGATTGTTTTCTTAGTTTCCTTTTCAGATAGTTCATTATTGGCATATGAAAATGCAACTGATTTCTGGATACTTATTTTTATCCTGCCACTTTACTCAATTCATTTTTCAGTTCTAGTAGTTTCTTGGTAGAATCTTTAGGGTTCTGTTTTTCCAGTATCATGTCATCTGCAAAACTGACAGTTTTACTTCTTCCTTTCCAATTTTGATGCTTTTTATTTCTTCTTCTTGTCTGATTGCTATGGCTAGGGACTTCTAGTACTATGTTGAACAAGAGTGGTGAAAGAAGACATCCTTGTCTTGTTCCCAATTTAAATGCTTTTTCATTTTTGCCCATTGAGTACAATATTGGCTATGGGTTTGTCATATATGGCCATTTTATAATGAAATATGTTCTCTCTGTTGCCACTTAGATGAGAGTTTTATCAAAAATGGGTGCTGGATTTTATTAAGTGCTTTTTCTGCATATATATTATGATCATGTGATTTTATCTTTCATTTTGTTTATAGGGTATATCACATTTACTGGTTTGTGGATATTGTACCAACTTTGAATCTCTGGAATAAATCCCACTTGATCATGCTGTATGATCTTTTTAATGTGTTGCTGGATCCAGTTTGCTAATATTTTGTTGAGGATTTTAGTAGTGATGTTTATCAGGGATACTGGTCTACAATTTTCTTTCTTTATAGTGTCTTTATCTGGTTTTGAAATTTGGATAATACCTTGTTAAAGGAGCTTGGGAGTCTTCCTTCCTCTTGAATTTTTTGGAATAGTTTTGAGAAGAAATGTTAGTTCCTCTTTGAATATTTGGTAAAGTTCACTGGTGAAGTCATCTGGCCCAGGCCTTCCCCCACCTCTTTTTTAGTTTCTTTATTATGGCTTCATTATCATAATATTTCTATTCAGATTTTTTTTATTCTTCCTGATTCAGTTTTGGAAGATTGTGTGTTTCTAGGAACTTATCTATTTCTTCCAGATTGCCCAATTTGTTGACAGACAATTGTTTATAATATTTTCTTATAATCCTTTTTATTTCTTTGGTGTCAGTTATTACTTCTCTTGTTTCATTTCTGATTTTATTTATTTGGGTCCTCTGTCTTTTTTCTTGATGATTCTGGTTAAAAGTCGATCAATTTTGTTTGTCAGTCTTCAAAGAAGAAGCTGTTGGTTTCATTGGGTTTTGGTATTTTTTCTTACACACTATTTCATTTATTTCTGCTCTGATCTTCATTGTTTTCTTTATTCTACTTACTTTGGACTTTGTTCGCTTTTCTTTCTCTAGTTCCTTGAAGTGTAAAGTTAGATTGTTTATTTGAGATATTTCTTGTTCCTTGAGATAGGCCTGTAATGCTATGTTGGGTGCACAATTTTCCTCTTAGGACTGCTTTCACTATGTCCCATAAATTTTGGGTTGCTGTAGTCTCATTTTCATTTGTTTCAAGATATCTTTTGATTTCTTATTGATCTTAGTGTTAACCTATTCATTGCTTAGTAATATGTTGTTAAGCCTCCATGTCTTTCTGAGTTTTTCAGTTTTTTTCTTGTGATTGATTTCTAGTTTCATACCATTATAGTCAGAGAAGATGCTTGATATGATTTCAACCCTCTTAAATTTATTAAGATTTGATCTGTGTCCTAACATGTGACCTATCCTAAAAATATTCCATGTGCACTTGATAGGAATTATATTCTGCTGTTTTGGGTTGAAATGCTCAAGATATCAATTAAATCCATCTGATCAAGTTTGCCATTTAACCACTGTTTCCTTGTTGATTTTCTGTCTGGAAGATCTATCCACTGATGTCAATTACATGTTAAAATCCCCTACTATGACTGTATTACTGTCAGTATTGCTCTTTCTGTCCATCAAGAATTGTTTGACATGTTTAAATTCTCCTATGTTGGGTGCATAAATGTTCACAGGAGTTATATCATTGTGTTGGATTTCTCCCTTTATCATTATGTAGCGTCCTTCTTTTTCTCTAACTATAAACTTTGCTTTAAAGACTATTTTACCAAATATAAGTATTTTCCCCAGCTTTTTAATTTCCATTTTCATGAAATTTCTTTTTCCATTCCTTTACTTTTAATCTGTGTACATCTTTTGTTCTGATGGGTCTCTTGTTTTCTTATCCATTTTGCTCCAATGCATTTTTATTGGAGCATTTCAGCCATTCACATTTAAAGTGATTATTGATAGGTGTGTATTTATTGCCATTTACTTTTTAACTATTTCCTTCCCTTTTTTTCTTCTTAAAGAAGGGCTTTTAACATTTCTTGAAATACTCCTTTAGTTTTTTCTTGTCTGGGAAGCTTTTTATTTCTCCTTCAATTTTAAATGATAGCCTTGCTGGGTAAAGTAGTCTTGCTTGTACGTCCTCACAGTTCATCACTTTGATTATTTCTTGACAATCCTTTCTGGCCTGAAATGTTTCTGTAGATAAACCAGCTGTCAGTCTCCTGAAACCTCCTTGTGCATAACTTACTGTCTTTCTCATGCTGTCTTTAAGATTTTCTTTGTCTTTAATTTTTGCCATTTTAATCATGATGTGTCTTGGTGTGGACCTTGTTTGAGACTCTTTGCACTTCCTGGACTTGTGTGTCTTAGTCTTAGTCTTCCAAGTTGCTCATTCAGTCCTCTGCTTCATCCACCCTACAGTTTATTCCTTCCTGTGTTATCTTCCATTTAGGTATTATATTCTTCATTTCTGACTGGTCCTTTATTATGGTTTCTAGGTCATTTTTTCATGCTGTTGAGCATCATTATAACCATTACCTTGAACTCTATAGCTGATAAATTACTTGCCTCCATTTCATTTAGCTCTTTTTGTGGAAATTTCTCATATTATTCACTTGGAGCATTTTTCTTTGTCTCCCCATTTTAGCTGCCTCTTTATGTTTGTTTCTATCTATTACATAGATCTACTGTGACTTCCAGTCTTGGTAGAATGGCCTTATGTAGTAGGTGTCCTGTGAGACTCTGTGGCACAGTCTCCTTGATCACCCAAGCTGGGTGCTCCAGGAGCATCCATTGTGTGGGCTATGTGAGCCCTGCTATTGTAACTGAGTCTTGATTGCTATTGGCCATTCATGCATGGGTCAACCCTCAGGCTGGCTAACTGTGACCACTGACCCATACCTCAGTGGAGGTTCTGACCACACTAAGCCAAATTTGCCTCAACAGGGTCTAGTGCCTGCTGAGATCTCCCTTTGGATATGCTGTTTGTAAAGCTAACTGGATCTTGCTCTGATGTTGTCTGAAGCTGACCACTTGATTTGTTGGTTCTTGGGCCTCTTGGGAGGGACTCTGGTACAACCCAAGGTCAGACATTGCCTGTGACTCTCCAAGGGCAACCTGTTTTGAGGTATAAAGTAATCCACAGGTTGTTGCTACCTCTCTGGGTCTATCTGCATGTGGGAAGGACCAAGCTGTTTGCCAAGGCTGGCTTTACCAGTACCAGGGCCAGGGGCAGGTCAACAAAAGTCCCAAAGTACCCCAAGATTTGCCTCCATTTGCCTCTACCTGCCAGCTGCCTGTTAGGCTCAGTCAGTGAAAGCACCTCTGACAGTGTTCAAGTTGCATGAGGTAGGTTCTCAGTGAATCATCAGGTAGAAATGAGTTGTATTCACCAGATTGATACAGGTTCAAACTTGGCCTATGCTGGGCCTGAGGCAATTCAATAAATGTCCCACATTTAGCTGCCACTGGCTGGGTGCTCACACACCTTAGTAGTGGTGTGGAGTCTCAGGAAGTTGTCAGTGTGAGCTGTCTTGATCTAGTTATCAGGCCCAAATACACCAAGATCTGGCTAGGTGAAGGGAAGGCTCTCACACTAGTTAGGAGTATGAGAAAAATGGCCCCCATCCTAGAGCCACACAACTCGTTTATCCCAGATTCTTCTAGTACCCTGATCTTAGCAGGATGGTGCTGCTGGCATTTGGGAAGATGGGGCTAGAGGGTCTACCATGAGGGGGAGGTGCTGGTCAGTTTTGGCGGAAGATGGGTAGAGTGGCCCCTACTCCAGAGCCCATAACTTAGTCTGTCCCAGATTCTCCCCAAACCTCAGCAGGGCACAGTCACCAGGAGTTGGGAGGGAGGGGCCAATGGGAGCCCATAGAGTACAGCTAGCAAATTTCAAGTTCACAGGAAAGTGGAGGGAATGGACCTTGCCCAAAAGCCACACAACTCAGTCACTGACATCTCCTACTCTTTCCAGATCTCTACAACCATGCACAGGCAGCTGACTCCTCAGTAGGGTGCGAATTCTGCAGAGCGGGGTGACGGAGTCCAGAGAGGGGTGCTATTGCATTCCCCAGGCTGTTGCTATATGGAAGGAAGTGCTCCTCCCAAGAAAGATGGCATCTGCAATGTGGGAGTGTGACTCAGCACAGAGAAACTGGCATCTAGCCCTTCAGGTCTCTTCCCATAGCCACAAATCCCAGACTCTCCTCATAAGACTCTAGTCTACTCCACCCTCTCTCCACCAGAGCTCAGGATGAGTGGCTGCAAATTTTGTGAGCTGGCCCTTTAAGAGGGCATCTGCGTCTCTAGCAGAGTCGTCTTTCCCTGCTGATTTTCATGGCCAGATGTTATGTGGGTGCCTCTTCCCTGCTCTGGTGCTCTGGACTGGGGAACCTGGCTTGAGGTTGAGACCCCACACTTCTCAGGAGGAATCCCCACTGCTGAATATCCTCTCTGGGAGCTGCCAACCAATGGGGCAGAACCAGCCCTTTCGCAGCGTGACCAGCCCTTTTCATATCTCCACCCTTCTTACCTGTCTCAATGTAGTTTTTTTCTATAAAGTTAGGAGACTCGTTTTCAGCTAGTCTTCAATTGGTTATTCAGGTTGCTTGCTCTATTATTTTAGATGTAATTCCAGTTTAGTGCTGGGAGGAGGTGAGTATAACATCCATCTTCTCCACTGTCCTTTTTTTTTATTTTAATTGTTGTTCTTGTACAGTTTTCTGTCTTTTATTCCCATCCCAGCCCACCCACTGTCATCTTTGATCTGATAAATTTTGTATTTTAAATACGTATAAGATGCAGTGGGGGAAAATGGCCTATGTATTTAAAAGTTCATACATATATTTTAATACTCGTAATACCTACCACCGTGCTCTGACACTATAAGCTGTTTCTTTAGTGTAGAATAGGAATAAAAGTAAGAGTTCATTAGAAGGGAGAGGTAAAATAAACAGCTGAGGATCCTGGAAGCATCAAAAAGAAACTCACATTATGGCAACAAAGAAAAGAACACTCCACACTACACTCCAACTGACAACCCATATTCCGATCTTGATCTCCACCTCCTCCTCCAAACCTTTAGCTCTGCTTCCTGCTCCAAAATCCTCTGGTTGTATCATCTTTACTTTCTTCCCCCATCCCCAAAATGTCTTCAACTTAAAATCTACTCAAGCTCAGTTCAAAATTCCCAAGACCAAATAAAAGATGTCATTTCTCATATCAAGACACAGAATATGTTTTTCCACCACCAGAATTTGGACTGGTCTTGTGACTAGTCTGACCAAAACAAGGCAGTGGTTGTAGCTTCTGCTCTTGCTGTCTTGTAGTGGTGCTCTTCGACCTCTGTATGACAAAGCCCAGTCTAAGCAACTCAAAGACAGAGTCTACTGGCAAGCACAATCCAGCATAGTCAGCAGCAATTAACAGATGATGTGTGAGGCCATTTGAGGCCATCCAGCCCAGTCGATGTGCTGGCTATCTAGGTGACCTCTAGTGACCCAGGACGAGAAATACCTAGCTGAGACCAGCCCCCATCTCTGACCTGTAGAATCATGATTAAAGCATTCTTTTATAAAGCATTATTTTGTAAAGCATTATTTTTAAAAAATTTCTAATGTCTTTTACCTTCCCAATTTCTCTTGTTGTTCTAATTCTCACTCAGTTTCAGTCAAATCTCAGGTTTTCAGGCATGCCAAGCTTTCTTCTCAATTAAAGATTTAAACATTCTCAGTACTCCCCTTGAATCACGTTTCTCTGCTGTCTTTCCTTCACTAAATCCTGTTCAGTCTTAAAAGCTTAACCTTAAGTATGATTTGAAATTCTTTTGGAATTAACTGAAAGTGAGAAAGAAAATGTGCATTTTAGTTAGTATGCAACTGGGAAAAACAAACACTAGATAACTAGGAAATAGTTACCAACTCTTTTCATTTTTACTTTGTGAAAAATATGTATTAAAAAGTGATGAGGGGTAATAAGAGGAAATGTAGAGTGCAAGACAGATCTTAGACTCTGAAACTGTGTGCGGCCTTAGAAAAGGTCTCAAAATCTAATTCTCAGTTTCCTCATTCACAATATGAGGAAAATTATACCTATCTTGTTGGGTTGTGAGGACTGAAGTTATTATTTCAGTAATTTTATGATAACCTGTACCAGTGCACCTCAAAATCAAGTACAGATGTGTCTCTCTTACCCCAATTCAGCAGAACCTCCATACTCTGAGCATGACATTTCATAGTTTTAATTAAATATTTTTTGTGCCAAACTAGTGCCAAAGGATCAGAGGTCACCTCCTTAAGGGAGAATTCCTTCCCATTCTGAGAAAATGTGGATCCTGATAGCCCCAGCATACAAGCAACCCACCCCATCAGAATCCCTGGGGCAACTTGATTCTCCATGACAGGCACAAATGCTCCTTGAGGACACAATGAGAATAAAATGCAAAGTTAACATGTACTACTCTATTTGATGATTTACCTCCTGATTGGAAGGGGGAGGGTATCAGAGTATCAGGTATCACTAAACAGCAAAAGCTGGCCTTAATGCATAAATAGGCTGTATCCAGAGAGAGAACTTATGTCCTCTGTTTTCTGATTCAACTTCCACATGAGTGCTCTGTCTGAGCAGTAAACTGTAAGCACAAACTAGGCACCTGATGTTCAGCCTAACTTCTATCCCTGGATGAAAGGCAGTAAAAGAATGGTGAGGAATCAGGCCACAGAATTAGGCTAACTTATTTCAAGTCCAGCTGTTATCTAACCTCTTTATTCCTCACCCACACTGTATGTAATGGTAATAATAGCTTCCTCATAAATCCATTATGAGGATTCAAATGAGGGATTCCCCTTTGCACAATACCTGCCACACTGTAAGGCCCCAATTGTCCACTTAACCACAGGCTTTCAGTCTGCCTTCGCTGTTTTTATGGTGCTATAGAAGGTGAAACATTGCTTATAAAGCTTATGGTGAGGGGTGAGGACTGGCTGATGAGGTTGGGCCGCTGTATCACATCACTCCTCTGTTTCTGTGGCCAGTGATCACCCCGGGAGAAGACAAGGAACACAAGAAGGCCACCTCTCTTTTTTCTGACCATTTTCCAATTACAGATTTATTTAAGGTAAGAAGCTCCTTTTCTGGTTATGAATCCTCCTTAATGTGTTAGATTGGTGTTCTCAAAGTGTGATTTTGGAACAGGAGCTTCATCATCCGGGAACCTGCTAGAAATGCAAGTTCTCAGATTCTGCCCCAGGCCTACTGAATCAGAAACTCTGGGGATAGAGCCCAGAAATCTGCATTTTAACACATGTTCAGGTGATTCTGATGCAAGGTAAAATTTGAGAACCACTGGTTTAGATTATCAGTCACTCACTTACCAATTGCTTTAAATTCTTAAAATTCAAACCCACCTTAGAGAATGAAAGGGTGAATGGGATGGGAAATTTTACAGCAGTAGGCACGCAGGATGAAGAATAGGTCTCAGCTTTTGACAACAGAGGTCATTACCCACCATACACAGAGAATAAACGTGGTCCATTTTATCTGGACTTCAAAGTTTTATGTGGGTCATGGAAAACAACCTCTGTGCACTCACGTGGTGTCCTGGTGAAATAACACCTAAGCTGGGATGTCTGGACCTGATGGGGAGGCTGCGGGTTGACAGAAACCAGAGTACAACAGAAAGAGAACTTAGGAGAGCCCTAAACTCCAGCAGCCGTCCCTTACTTTCTGGTACGCATGTTTGGGCGGCAGGGTTTCTTCCTGTGCCTCTGCTCTCACAGGACGAGGAAGACTCTTTCTGTCCTAGCTGCTTTCCACTTTGCCAGAGGGATCTTCTCCCCTTTAGCCCAATAACATTTCACCCCAGTAATAATAAGCTATTATTACATAATAATTTATCATTGCATGATAATTTATTATTATATGCATTTGCTTTGCTGTCCCCTTTGCCTGGAATGTTGTTTTTCCTTGAATAACTTGAAACTTACCTCTGAATATCCATCTCAAACAAGGCTTCTATTTGAAAGCCTTATGACTCAAAGGCTTCTTATCTAGGAAGCCTTCCCTGACCTCTGTGAAGTTAACCATTCCTTTCTCTGTGTCACACCCAGCTTTTGTGGAGATATAGCACTATTTTTAGCAAACCACACTGTCATTAATTACTTGGATATCTATATTCTCTTTTAAAACACATTTTTAAAAAAGAGATTATAATTTAGTAACCTCTTAAAAGTAGACATTTGATCATTTTTAAAAAGCCAAACCTCCCAATTTTTGCTCATTACCTTCTCTGATAATGCTACTAGATGACTGTGCATTTTAGGCAGTTACATTTATTATGACCTTTTAACTAAAAATTTTATTGAGACAATTAGAAATCCGCATGCTTTTGGACAAAGTAATATAGAGAGTTTCATTGAACACTATCCAGCTCCCACTGATGGTAACATTCTGTAAAACTATAGAATAATATTACAATCAGATGTTGAAGTGAATGCAATCTACCAAACTTACTCAGGTTTTTCCAGTTTTGCTTGCTTTGAGTTTATTTTTTCCCTTTTGTTCCTAGCTTCTTAAGGTAGGGACTTATTTACTGAAGACCTTGTCTCACTCAGTGCTGTAAATTTCTCTCTTAGCACTGTTTTATTATATCCCACATATTTTGATATGTTGTTTTCCCATTTTCATCCAGTTCTATGTGTTTATTTCCCTTGAGTCATGGATTATTTGCTTTGACTCTTTAACTCATGGATTATTTAAGAGATATGTTGCTGAGTGGTGGGGAGAAAATGCAGACAACTGTAATCGAACAACAATAAAGGTATTTTTATTTATATATATATATATATATATATATATATATATATATATATATATATAAAAGAGATAGGTTGCTTAATATTCCCATTGATTTTCTATTATGATTTCTAGTTTTATTATGGTCAGAGAACATACTGTGTATGATTACAACTCTTTTAAATCTGTTAAAGTTTGTCTTATGGCCCAGAATATGTTCTTTCTTGATGAATATTCCTTGGACACTGGAAAACAATATGCCTTTTCCTGTTGTTGGGTGGAGTTCTATATACATTAGTTAGAGCCTTTTGGTTGTGGTGTTCAGATTTTCTGTATCCTTGCTGATTTCCTGTTTAGTAATTCTATCAGTTGTGGAGAGGAGGGTGTTGAAGTCTTCAACTGTAATTGTGAATTTATCTATTTCTTCTTTCAGCTCTATCAGTTTGGCTTCTTGTACTTTGCGGCTCTGTTGTTTGGTGCATAAAGATCTAGGATCACTTTGACTTCCTGGCGGGTTGAACCCTTTATCACACTGTAATATCCCTCTTTGTCTCCAGTAATTTTCTTTGCCTGAAGTTTATCTTATCAGATATTAATGTAGATACTCTTATTTTTTTTTAATTACTGTTTGCATGGCATATTATTTTCCATATTTTTACTTTCAATTTACCTATGTCATGAAATGTAAAGTGACTTCTTATTGGCAGGATATAGCTGGGAATTTTTTTAATCTGCTCTGAAAAATCCCTGTCTCCTGATTGATATTTTCAGACCCTTTACATTTAGGTAATCATTAATATGTTAGTGCTTAGGTCTACTGTTGTCTTACTTATTTTCCGTTTGTTTCCTCTGGTTCTCATTTCTATGTTTCTCTTTTCTTGTCATCCTGTGGGTTATATAAACATTTTTTAAGACTCCATCTTGATTTATTTATATTCTTTCAGATTGCACCTCTTTTTTTGGTCTCTAGAGTGTGGTTGCTCTGGGGTATTAAAATAAACATTTTTACGAAAATCTACTGGTATCACCATTTAGCTACTTCAAATGCAGTACAGAAACCTTACTTCCATTTAGGTCCCTTTAATTTCTCCACTTTTAAATATTGTCTTGAGTATCATGTGTTATAATGTTTGTTTCAATCATCAAGTACGATTTGTAAAACATAAGATAAAGGACAGTGTGAGAATTAATTTTATGTGTCAACTTGAATGGGCCACAGGGTGCCCCAATATTTGATCAAACATTATTCTGCGTGTTTCTGTCAGTTTGAGTTCGGATGAATTTCACATTTAAATCTACAGACTAAGGCAGATTGTTCTCCCTAGTGTGGGTGGGTCTCATCAGTCAGCTGCAGGTCTGAATATGACAAAACGCTGACCGTCTCCTGAACAAGAAGGAATTCTTCCTTCCTGGCTGTCTCGGAGCCGGGACATCCGTTTTCCCCTGCCTTTCCCGGGCCTCAGGGGAACTTCTGGCTAGAACTGCCGCATCAGCTCCAGTGCGTCTCTTGCTTTCTGACTGCAGATCAGAGGGACTTGTCAACCTCTGCAGTTGTGAGCCAGTTACTTATACTAAACATTTTTACTATATATGTATATACACACAAATATACATACACAACCTATTGATTCCGTGTCTCTGGAGAACTCTAATATAGTTCATTGTACGAACCGGTATTTCTCCTTCTATTGTTTTTCTTCCTTCTTAAAACTCCAAGACTCCTTGTTTTATCATTTTTCTATTTGAAAAACTTCCTTTAGCCAAAAACATCGTTAAAGGTACACCTACTAATAATACAGTTCTTTGTCTTGCACAAACCTCACACTACACGGTAATAGGAACTTGCTCTCGAGAAGGCGGTGCAGAGTACCTCTTTCCCGGGAGCTGCATCGAGATTTGGGGTTGGGTGCTGAGGGTGCTTATGGGTTTAAGTGGTGCCAAGGCTCATCATGTAGGAGGCTTTACAAACTGAACTGGTTGTCATTTCTGCACATAAGCATCTCCTGAGAGATTTTTATTTCTGTCTGGTGTTTGGTTATTGAGTCATGCTGGTACTGTGGAGCGTGCCCTTGTCCCCGACTATGAGGGCGCTTCAGATAGGCCTGCACTACGCTCATGGTGTGCTGGAAACCTTCTCTTACCACCACGGCTCCAAGCCAGACTACAGGAAAGGCTGCTTCCCTGCCACTCTGCAGTTTCCAGTTCCGCCCAGCAGCCTCCGTGCTTACCAAGCCCACAGGAAACTAGGAGATCGCCTCGGGTCTGTCTGCCCACCCTTGGCTCTCCAGGAACACCAGGGTCTTACTCTCTTGGTGGGCCCTTTGAGGGCAAGAAGTATGCAATTACCTTGTCTGAAGCCACATGTTTGCACCTACTCCTTGGGACTGGACGGGGAAAGGAGCCGAGATCCTTCCCATGCAGGCTAAGTTATGTAAGGTTTCTTTGCTTCCCTTCTGATAATCCTGTCTGCAGCCCAGAGTATTCTTGCAATATTTGGCTGGGGGCAGTGCTGGGAAAGGAAAAAGGGGATCTGGCTGCTGCATATCATGAAACTCTCAGGAAAAAAATTATATTGGTACACTGACACACACACACACACACACACACACACACACACACACACACACACACACACATAGAATGGTTTTAGGTTCGCTTTGAGAACCCTCCTGTTCTTCCAGAAGCTGAGATCTATAAGTTCTGTAAACACCCTGAATTCTAAGTGTCGTGGAAGAATTGCCAGTGGTTAGCTGTCAGTCAGTCACTCAGAGAAATGGTTCAAGTCTCAGTCACCACCTTCTGAAGCCCACCCCTACCCCTGCCCACCCCAGCGCTGTAAGAAGCCTGACAGAGGAGGGTGGGCTGAAATGAACAGTTCTTGGAAAAACTACCTCTACTACCACATCTTTTCTCCGTTGAGGAGGAGACGGAGACAGGCTACTATTTTCCTTCCTCTATTAGTCTGCTTGGGCTGTTGTAACAAAGGACCAAAAACTGGGTGGATTAACAACAGACATTTACTCCACAGTTCTGGAGGGGAGGCAGCCTGAAAGCAAGGCGTGGCAGGGGAGGCTCCTTCCGAGGGCTCTGAGAGAAGAGTCAGTTCCAAGCCTCTCTTCGTGGTGCGCAGACAGCCCTCCTGTCCCTGTGTCCATTCACATCGTCCCCCCGCCGCATGTGTCTGCGTCTACATCTCCCCTTTTTATAAGGACATCTGTCACACTGGATTAGGGTCAACTTAACCCTAATGACCTCATTTTAAATTAATTTCCTCTGTAAAAGCTCTGTCTCCAAATAAGGTTACAGTGCTGAGGATTAGGAGTCTAACGTATTTTTTTTTGTGGGGTTGGGGGGACACAGTTCATCCCATAAACGCTCCCCCTCCGCCACAGCCAAGCAATTGGCGTAAAAGGGAGACTGGCACTTGGTTCCCTAATGAGGTGCTTGCTTTGTCAGTGGGCTTGCTGTCATCCCTGTGCTGCCTCAGCAGAGAAGAGAAATGTGGAGGAGCCCCTCTGCAGACCCCACTCCACCTCTGCCTGCCTGGGCCCCAGCACCTCTGGGTTTTCAAGAGGCATGATAGTTGTCAGATTGATTCTGTGCATGCCCTCAAGCCCTAGTAGTTGGAATGCAGATGAGAAGAGAGGAAACAACCTTGCCAGGACTGCCAGGATGTGTGAAAAAGAGCTACATGCAGCTGGGAAATGGAGCCTTTCATGACCAACTGGGGTGAGCTGGGAGACGCAGCTAAATCTCTGGGACTCCCAGTCTCCGAGGGAGCATGGGGTCCGCAAGGAGCATCTGTCTCCCACGGGGACAACCAGAAGAGCGCTCCTTTACCAAGAAGAGCATGGCAACCTTGCCAAGGCTGTAAGGCAGAGACACCCCACCCCGCCATTCCTCCACGGTCCTCAGCACCCAGATGAGAGGGCAGGGGGATGGAGGAGCGGCATGAGAGCAACTGTGCCCCACCCTCCACTCCAAACTCCACGGTCTGTCTCATCAAACCTTAATTTGGTGATGACACGGGAGTTTTTATAAATAGAATAGAATCTTCTAACTCAGAGTCCCTCTGAATACCCAACAGTGAGAAGTTATGGGCAGAGAAGGTGTGAAGGGAGCTGCTACCCAGCAGGAAACAGACATGTGATAGATCAAAACTGAAGAAAGTGACTGAAAAATAAAACCATGTCAGGCTTGCCTGTCACTGAGACTCCGAACAGTAGAACATGTGTGTGCACACATAGCCACACTCAGGTATGTTCCATCAAGTTCCTGCTGTCTCACCTGGCATGGTGTCATGGACAGCTCCCCCGTCATTAGGTGTTCCTCAGAAATATAATGTTCAATGACTACAGTTTCTGTCGTTCAACTTATAAGCACACTATTAGATGTTTCATCTTTCTCCTATTGGACATTCGGAATACATCTAATATTTTGGAATTATAAAGCATCTGATAACCATCTTTGTACACACATATATGTCTAACTTTTAATTCTAAAAGGAGGTATTATTATACCTACTTTTTTTTTTCAGGTGGGATGATTAATGCTAATCACTTTCAGAGGTTAAGTGAACTGTCTTCATCACATGCTAAACCCAAGTCTTCTGAGAATGGATCATTGACTGTATTTTCAATATATGAAAATTGTCCTTTATGCCTAAAATACAGACTTGAAAATCTGTCTCCTTTTCTTACCCATTTTTCTATATATTAATATGTTGTGCTATTCTACATGATGAGCCATGTTTTACTTATAGAATATATGCATAATTATTTGTTTATATCTTTGCTAAATTTTACATCAGCCAGCTAATTTCATTAGCACTAGCACAGGAGAACAATACAGAAATTAATGAATTGGAGATTTACATTTCTGTTTTCAAGACACATCAAAGTGAAATAGTTTGCTGTGAAAGCAGCTATTCTTGACCACAGCTGTATGACAGCAGGTGGGTCTGAGTGCCACTGCGCAGTGGGAAACTGCAGCAAATGAGTGAGGAAGAATAACAGCTTCATCCTTAATGAAACATGGCTGGAACGCTGTGACTGCCATTTCCATGCCGCATGGAGCTGGACGAATGACTGTGTCTCTCTGTGCCTGGTCTGTAAACAACAGATAATCAGAGTGCCTACCTCAGGGTTGATGGGAGGATTAAATGAGACAGTTCCTATGTAGTTCTTAGGACCAGAACATTAGAAAGTGCTCAATGAATGTTAGCTACTAATATTACTAATCAGAAGCTCTAGGTTAACCTTGCTTTAGGGATAGATATGTGGACTTCAACAGATGTAATTCAAAACTGTACTCAGGGTTATTTGTTCTCTGATTTAGATACAAGACAGTAATCAGTTTTAATCTAATGCCAACTATTTTTAATACATAAATTATTATTTTAATATGTAAACTACA
Organism: Glossophaga mutica; assembly: GCA_039655065.1. NCBI lineage: Eukaryota > Metazoa > Chordata > Mammalia > Chiroptera > Phyllostomidae > Glossophaga > Glossophaga mutica. The sequence continues at coordinate 45,238,716 of CM077306.1, read as the reverse complement.
GATACATTAATGTTTATGTATTATAATTATAAGAACTCTTATAATATATAAACATTAATAATTATAAGAGCTCTTATAATTATAATACATAAACACAACAGGAAAACAGTGATTTTTCAATATTTTAATAAGCATGCATCTTATACCCTGTAAGTTCTCCTGAGTCTTACACAGTATGATAAGTATCAATTGGGAAAATAATTTAATGGAATTAAATTGGTAAAAAGTAGTTAGGTTAACTTGAAATATAAAAAAAATATTTATCTACAGCACACATACAAATAATTTATACTGGACCTTAATAAGGATCATGTCATAATTTCAGACAACCAAAAACTATGTAACAGCATCGAGTGAGATTCCAACAAATGGCTGTTCTGCACCATCTCACTTCAGGCTGAAGCCTCATCACCAGAGTAAACACTTGCTAGTGCGGAATTTGAAGTTCTTCCCCCACATTTAGGAGGAGACTTATCTTGGCCTCCCAGGTAAACCTGGGTAGGAGGTCCCAGGCATCTTCACCATGAATCATAGTAAATTTCACATTTTCCTTTAATCATATCACAGTGAAGATACAGAATGACCAGCAAAGTGGAGGAGGAGGAGGTGCTGACCAAGGATAAGATTAAGAATTCAGGGCAGATGCAGGAATGGGAATCTGCCTGTACCTAGCCCACAGGAATGGGTGAGAAGTGAGAGGCGAGGGAAAGTGCTTGTGCGGTGCCTGACCTCAGATGTAAGCCTTGTCGGTTTTGACAATGTTTGTTCCTATTGTAGGAACTGCCTGCACAGAAGCAGCTGTGGCTGGCAACTCTCTAGAAGAATGTAGCAAATCTAACACACAAGATTAATGCTCCTTTCTTGCATCATGGGACATTATAAATAGAGCTGCAGCTTTTTATATACTATCCAGTACTATGCTATCCAATAAAAGCAGACAAAGAAAACCCGGCAAAGCCTAATTTTATAGAGAGGGGGAAAAACTAAAACCACTGATCCATTTTGAACACATTCAAAATACTTTAAGCATTGTTCACAACCTCTGGGGACACAGAGCCAAGCCCATGATCCAATACACAAAATGTGTGTGTGTATTCCTGGCTAATGTAATATGGATATAACAATAATAATAATAAATCTGTACTGAAAGTAACAAAGAGCTCTTCGATTTTACCTGTAGGGAAAAGAGTACATGTTATCACGGTGCAGGCTTTAAGGTGAAAGGTAAGTTTTGCCCTAAAGCCTTCATTTTCTAGAACAAAAGCTTTCGCCCCAGCAGCAAATGGAGCCCGAGGCGCTCCTGCCTACCTGTGCTGGTGTTGGAGCTGGGGCTGGCCAGCAGCAGCCCTCCGCCCTGTGCCGGGGGCTGAGGCTGCCCATCGCTCAGCTGCTTGACACGTTTGCGGTGGGATTTGCCGTTGTAGTGGACCTGGGCCTGGGCTGCAGAGTTTAGCTGGATGTTGCACACCTCACAGAAGGAGAACAGAATTTTCTTTTTCTCTTTACTGAGCTGGTCCTCAGGCCTGTCGTGTTTTGTCCTCTTGTCTTCAAAGCCCCGCAGAATAGTTGCCATATTCATAATTCCATCTTCAGCGTAGTTGTCAGGGCTTAAACAGTACTTCATACCTGAAAAAAAGGGGTACAACCACCTGTGAAATAGGTGCCTTTTTATCTTCTTGTAGGATTACAATTAATTTTCATGGTATGCTTTCGGTGTTCAAATTTTTGGTATCTCTGGGCCCCACTGGAAGAAGAGTTAGTTGTCTTTGGCTATACATTAAATACACAAACACTAATGCAAACTGATGAGCAAAAACAAAAGGTTTTACATAAATTTATGATGCTGCGTTGGGCCACATTCACAGCCACCCAGGGCTGCATGCGGCCTGCGGGCTACAGGTTGGACACCCCTGGTAGGCCAAAAGTCTCCCAGCTATGCGGTGGTCACTCATGGAAACAGTCACCAAGAGTAACTAACTGAGCAAATGTGGTCTTTAAACATGTATTTCCTCCACTGGGAGCACTTTCTACTCCATCTTTGCCCCACGCCCCTTGCCCCTCGCTTCTCAAGTCCTTTCCTCTCTTAACTCTTGTCCACCCATGAGATCTTAGCTGGAGCACTGTTCTCTCCAGGCAAGCAGTCTGAGCCTGGAGATGAGGCAGACCTCTGGCTGCCTGCTCGAACAGTGCTGTGTGACCTCCCCGTATCGCATATGTTACCAGTGCGTTTTATATGCATTTGTGTGACTGTCTGGTTTACACTCTCCAACACAATGGGAACTTTGTGAGGGCCATAACCTCATTTATCAATATCCCTTAGACCTAAAACAGCACACTTTACATAACAGACATTCAATTATCTAGTGAAGAAAGGAATAAATGATGCTCTGAACCCAGAACTGTGAAAAATGCACTTGTTGGCACAAAGATGGGCACCTGCAAACAGATTCATGCTGTCGCCTGCAGAGAAAGTAACAAAGACTGAAGCCCAGTGTGTCTGCAACTTAGATTTGGTTGTGTTTCAAAATCCCCTTTACAAGTCAGTCAGTGGGAATTTGAACATATTTTCCTACAGATGTAGTGAAACAAATTGTATTTAGGTTTCCAGATTAGCCCAGAAACATCCATTTAACCTTTGATGAGGTTGAAATATAGAACATATGAAATACAAAATAACAGAAATACAATATATGGAAAACTAGTATTTGAAATATAGAAAAAGAATAAAACAGACTAAGATATAATTTTATTTATTTTTAAGCAGTGAGCTTTTTCATTTATTCAGATAAGGGTAGAGTGATAGATCATAATTTAAGTGAAGATTTTAAATGAGACTGTTCGGTCCCTCAAGAACCTCAGCTGATGAAGGCAGCCTGGGCTTTTATCTTGGTCAGTTCTACATTAACATATGTCATGTCCTCACTTTAGTAACACCAGTCTTACCAGCGTTTTCATACTTATCTGTGTAATTATTGCAATGTTTTTGATTTTCAACCAGAACAAAGAAAAGGACACTGTCATAGAAGAAAGAGGAGTACCCGAGTCAGGGGAGAACTGGCAAAAACTAAGGGAAAATGGTGTTTGCATGAGAAAGAACTGGCTGAGACAGGCAGTAGTGTGATAGGAGTGAGGAAAGACTGATAAACAAAGGCTTATGAGGGATTTCTGCCTTCGGGAAACTCAGAAGATGAGAAGTATTGGCAGGGCAGTTCTGTTGATCCGAGTCGGCACTGAAGTCTATAGAAGGAAGGAGCTGGTAGAGACTAGTCTATATTTGGAGTGTTCTCCCATAGAATGTGTAAATTCAGAAAATGAATTATAGCACAGGACATGATCGTGAAGATTTAATTTCGTGTATACAGTATACCGCAACGAACTTCGTATTTACACCTGCATTCCATATTGCAAAGTGCCTGCTGCATTATACCACAGAACAAGTCACGACTGTCAGAGAATTGTAAGAAAATTGCTCATTTTGACATGTAAAACCTATTTGTCCCATAAGTTCTTTACCCTGATGCCACCATTTTAAGGAACTCTATTTCACAAAATTTTCCAAAAGAATCTATGCCTTTTATCTCTGCATGCAGTTTTCTTCTTTAAAAATCTATTCAAACTATACATAAATCAGGTTTAAGCAATTCCTATAGCTGAGTTATAAATGAAATGTTATCTGAACTGCACATATATCAGTATTTTTGCTTTTATTCCCTGAATCCATATTTTTATGGGGGGGGGTGTCACTAAAACATTTTTTCATAAAACTTTAGAAAATACCAGTGCCCTATAAAAGTTATGTTCAAGCACATTACTTTGTGTCCTCTCTTAAAATATTAAAATCTATCTTAAGAACTCACTGAACTTACTGATAAATAAAGAGATAATTTTAAAAGAGCTCATCGTTAACATATCATGCCCCGCCTAGAAAACGAAACCATGTTAACTTTTAACCTCACAAGGCTAGGTCAGGCACTTCGCCCTGCATCACTGAAGTCCAAGTTTTACACTTCACCTCAAGCAACCAAGGTTCTTGCCCCAGCTGAGGACCGAGGACACTCTGGTCTCAAACTGAACCCCTGCAGGGGGTGCTGGTTGACACATGGTAGTTCACAGAAACGGGACACACATCGTGATATTCCTTTTCAAATTTGAAGTATTAAAAAAAAAAAGACTTCTTTATATTATCTTATAAAAGATAAATCCTGCTTACCTCTGCTTTTCTGACTGATAGTTGTCTAGAAATAAATTATGTTTTAGATTTATTTAAATATATGTTATTTTAAGTAGTTAGAAACAATTCTTTAATATGAAATGAATGGCTATTCTAGAACTGTCCTCTAAAAACCTCTTTAAGCCCTGGCTGGTGTATGTAGCTTAGTGGATTGAGTGCGGGCCTGTGAACCAAAGGGTCACTGGTTTGATTCCCAGTTCAGGGCACATGCCTGGGTTGCAGGCCAGGTCAGGTCCCCAATAGGCAATGTGCAAGAGGCAACCACACACTGATGTTTCTCTCCCTCTCTTACTTCCACCCTTCCCCTCTCTCTAAAAATAAACAAAATCTTAAAAAACAATAACAAAAAAAACCTCTTTAGTATACCAGCACCCTTCATAATCTTTACCCCTATTTTACTTCCTCCCAGAGTTACTCTCCAAGATGATCCCACAAGCCTCCAACACCACATTCAGGGGGCACTCTAGGGAGGAAGCAATGCCTGGGGGTGAGGTGAGTCCACGAAGTCCCAATTTATTAATCCTAGTTATAAAAACACACAGAGAAGATTCAGGACTCTAACTGAGTCTTGCCCACTTAGTTATGTTGCCAATGTGTGGTTCTGACTCATACTTTAAAGGAAGGTAAAAAATTGAGTTCTTGGGTATCAGGCTAAAAACAACATCCTTTCCCTCAAATACAGTTTGGCATGTTTCATGATCTATTTTCTAACAGAATCCAAGTATACGAAGCTGTATTTGTTTCAATTAAATGCTGACTATATATACACACTATCCTTTGTCCTATGGCAGCTAAAGAAATGAATACAATAAAGAACTTTAAAAAATAAAGAGTTTAAAGTAAACAAGAAGAAGCAACCACTGTTGTTTCTCATTTGGAAGAGTGACTATGGAGAATTCTTTGTATAACAGTCCCCAAAGTACCCTGGGCATACTTCTACAGCATTTCAGTTTTATTATATTGGACTGACATTTATTGCTTGGTGTTTGATTTTAGTAGGAGTTGATTTTGTCTCAGATTTTACTGACACCCTGCTGAGTTCCAGTGAAATAGATTGTCGCAGGGTGATTAGCCCTAAGGTGAGTCCCAGGAGATTTTGACACTAATTGATGAATAAGAGAAACTGATATTTTAATGCTTTTAGCAGTTTGTTTGTTTCCCCTGAGGAAAACATCTGAATTCAGTTTGAGGGGCACACTGCTCTTCTGTTTTGGGGAGAACATCTTAGAGGATTGTTCAATTAAGTGGAAATGTGAAGGTCTCATGGAAGTAATATGGTTCTAAGGAGCCTAATCTGCTTTTCATAATCCTATAAAAGGTTGTTTTCACTGCAGCACAGTGGCATCTCTGCAAATTATCTTTTCTTTCACAATTGTTTTTGTCCTGTAAGTTGATTTAAATTGTATTGTCCCTAAAGTTTTTGTTAGATACTGGGAAGTGAATGTGTTTTCTTGTTCAAGCACTTAACCATAGCAGATAGGTGGAGACTGGAAGCCAGTAAGGACATGAATGCACCTTACCTGAGAAAGAAGAACAGCCTGAGATGCTGAAGCTCAAGTTGGATCATACTGTACAGCCAGCCTCTTATTTGGGACCATTTCAAATTAATATACTCAACTTTGGGGAAAGTACTGATGTTGTTCTAAATTATCTTAGGACCTAAAGGTAAAGACTCTATGTCTGTTGATGAGTGCAGAAACACAGCAAAGGAAAAGATTTCTCCACTGTCAATCTAAAAAGATTCATAGGGGCAGAAAATAGACCCTTAGAGGGATGAGCCTGTGACTGACTGTCACTGGGCCTGGGGGGCAGGCGACTTGTGATCCAGATATGAGAGATGTTCTCGGCATGCCCTTTGAGGGAAAGTAGACGGATCCCTGAAACACAGAGACCAGCCCGGGCGGAGGAAACTGCACAACAGAAAATGCCCGTGGAGAGCTTTGGTCCCTGAAGTCGGAGAACCGCCTATCTCATAACAACGATGGAGTTGTCCACTTGTATTTTCTTTTTCTTCTCTCTTTAAATCCTGAAGCCATGAGTAAGGTCCTGCAAACGTCACAGCTGAGCTCCCTATCACTGTGAGGAATCGTGTGTTAGTCTGGAAAGGCACCCGGGGTTAAGGCCACACATGAGAAGCAGCAGCAAGAGGCTGAAGATGTCCCTCAAAGACAAAAGAATAACGCAGTGGCCCAGAACCAGGCAGCTGGTTAGGATGTCGAATAACAACTGACTTGGAGTACCTCAGGCATTCATACAAGTGTGCAAGAGGGCAAGCTGACAAAATGATGAAATTCTTGCATCAAGTAGGAAAGAATTTGGAACTATTTTGAATTAGGTAATATACCAGTAACAGGTAAATAGCCTGGGGCATTCGAGTTATACAACTGTAAATAAAACAAGGTTATTTTATTTTCGTTCATTATTGTAGATCCAAAAGCAGAGAGATGTCCAGCATGTACAAGGTGTTCCGCGAACCTTTGGCAAAGTAAAATAATAGCTACAATTAATTCAGCTGAAGTTCTTTCCCTTCTTTATATTTCCCTATTGTATCTGTATGAGAGGACAGATGTTAGCTGAACCTATTGTAATAATTATTTCATAATTATGTAAATCAAACTATCATGCTGTATGCCTTAAACTATACAGTGATGTAAGTTAATTATTTCTCAATAAAATGAAAAAAGAATTCCATGACCCAGAAGTTGTACTCCCAGGCACTTATCTATGTAAACTCTTCAACAACTGTGCCAGGAGACATAGATAAGAATGTTCACATTTACCCCCCACTGGAAATAATCCATGTATTTATCACAAGCAGAGCAGATAAATAATCTATACACCAGAGGGCAGAATAAATGAATAAAACATTAGCACACACAAACACACAAAGTAAAAAGACCAGCTTTGTTACCTCAAAATTATTACCTCAAGGAGATAAATAATATTTAAACACAAAATATGATACTATTTCTATTTCTATATCTTAAAAGTTATTTTTAATGATCATTTAGGCTTTGGCCTTGGACAAATATTGATTTTAACACTGAGGTCTTGGTGTCCCACTAACGCATGTACATAGTACACTGGTGGCTATAAGAAAGAATAATGTTCATCGACTGGATTATGCAGTCGAAGGCTGGATTCCACTCACCCTCTGCTCCAGCTGGCCCAGCGGTGCGGCAGGGGACCGCAGAACAAGGGCGGGACAACTTGAAATCACACCCGAGCACGAGGACTCGGGCAAGGGCAGCTGCGTTCCTCCACAGCAACCTTTAAACACCTCCCTCTGTGGACAGACCCAAGAGCCACTCCTGCAGGACTGCAGCTGGGTCTGTTGTGAAGCAAGAACAAGCTCTCCTGGCTCCCTGAGGTAACTGCCAAGCACCTTCTGTTTGGCAGAAGGGAACTTGAGTAATTCCATAGATTGCTCCACACACACGAGATCCACCAAGCAAGTACTGTTCTCAGTTCACTGAAATCTCAGTTCATTGAAATCTCAGGTCATCTTAAAAACTTTACAAACAAGGATGGTGTTTGCTGGCTTATGCTATGTGGGAAAGTGTAGTTAAATGAAAGAGACCATGTTACACAGTCTAATTTCCAGTCACACTCTCTACATATGCCATCCAAACACATTTTTACATTGACTGAATTTTACTCATTATAAAAGTAATATATGCTAGAGATCTTAGAAAATACAAAGAGCAGAAAAGAATTAGGGGGAAATCCTCCATATTCCTACCATTCAAAGTCAACCACATTTTGTTGTTTATTTCTAGTCTTTTTAAATGCATACAATGTTTTCACAGAATTCTGGTTTGACAACACAGACTTGCTAAAAGTTCAAATATATAAATATATTAGAGCTGAGCTTTTAAATTGATTACATTATCTTGTAACTAGATGGATAGGAAGTCAATATTTTACCCCTCGGACAAGGATCCAATGCACCTGTAACAGGCTCCTGCGGAAAAGAAACACCTTGAACAGGGCAGCTCTGGTCCAGGCAGGCTGAGAGGCCACGTCTGAACTAAGAGCTAAAGGACGAGTAGGAATGAAGAAAAGAACATTCCAGGAAAAGAAGATGAAATGTGCAAAGGTCCAGAAGCCCAGTCCCTCTGGGGCAGAGAAAGCAAGAGAAACAAGATGTGAAGGAACACGGAGGCACCAAGAGGGGGTCGGAACGCGAGGGCCCTCGCAGGCCGAGCTGGAAGTGTTGGTCTAGGGGAGGTGAGGAAGTGTTTTCAATTGGACGACTGATGTGCTCAGGCTTGATTTCTGAAAAAACATCACTTGGCCTTTGGAGTGGATGAAACACGTGGTACATGGTAGAGAGATTGCCACAGGACAAGAGACCGATTCCAAGGAAGGGGAATGGTGGATGGGCCTGGAGAGTGGTGGCCACAGCAGAAGAAAAAAGTGGAGAGATTTGAAAAACTAGAGTAGAAAAATCAACAGACTTGGTGATGGATTAAATAGGACTGGGGGCAGAGGGAGAGAAGATCGGTGTCAAAGATGGTTTTAAATGTACCTGGGACAGTTCTTACATAAAATACCGATGCCAGGGCCCCCTCCTTAGAGATTCTGGTATGACTGGTCTGGCACGGGGCCTGGCCTGTGAGTGGAAGCCTCTCAGGTTTCTGATGGGCAGCCAGGGCTAAGAACAACTGCTCGAAAGACCACAGCTATTTGAAAGTGACTTCTGCCCCAGTCTGGGGGCCGGCTGTGCAGTGGTCAATAAATTTCACCCTGACACTAGCCAGGTCTGGAAAGGGGACTTGATTCCTCCATTCCAGAGAGAAGCGCCAGCACTTTGGGGGTCCCATTAGACTGCAACCCCCAGAATACTGTGCAGCAATCCCAGAATACAGCCTGCCCAAGAACCTTCTCCTCAGGTCTTGAGTGATTTTTCTCTCATCTTCAAGACACAGGTGTCTTGGAGGACTGGCAGGATGGAGCAATCTGAAGCACACCACATTTAGGAAGCTAGAGCCCCATATTCAATTCTCAGCAGCTAGCCGGGCTCTCATTTTCTGTGTAGAATTTCCCCCTCCCGTACCTAGGCTCCATCCTGCTTCCTCTGAGCAGTTTTCACTTAATTCCCAACACCCACCTGAAATAAATGGGGTGTGCCGTGACTTCCTTTAGGCCTCCTCCTTGACTGCAGGTGACTTCTCTACTAATTCTCTTTTATCCCAGTTAAGAAAGGTTTTTATTCTAAACATCACAATAGGGTATTCTTCCTGACCCTTCCCAGGAACTTTGTTGATAATACTGTTTGGAAAACAAGAATAACTTTTCAAAAAGTGACATTTAGAAATACTTTAGACATTTTAATGTAGGATAACATCCTCAAAGAAAAGTGTTTTCTTCGGCAATGTGTTGACATGAATTTGTAGTAAAAATAACAAACACATAGATGAACTATGTGATTCATAAGTCAAATCGGGGAACTCTTGCCTAGGACAAATGCCGAGTGCAGGAAGACAGATGGACAGGATGCCCACTCAAAAGATGCAAGACAGGACTATCCCAGCACACAGTCATCCTGTGCTCACAACACACTGGTTTATGACGGGAGGCCTTTAATGATGCACCAAACTGAGAAAGTGCAGTTCGAATGTACTTTCTTCATGATTTTACATGAAGGAGCGACCCTTGAAATCTTGAGTTCTCTAAAACACTAATAACTAGATTGTACTGTTGTTTTCATATCTTCTAGAATACACAATATACCTAAAATATACATGTCTTGACAACCCTGGGGAGGGTTGGGAGTATGAAGGGATCGAAAAAAAGCGGGGCAGGGGAGAGGGAAGGAACTCATGGACACAGACAATGATGTGACTGCAGAAGGGAGGGGTGGGTGGAGGTGGAAGAGGGGATGGGGGGATAAATGGTGATAAAAAATTAAAAATTAAAAATATATATATCATTGAAAATTTTAAAAATGTCTTTTTTTTGGAGAACAAAAGTGATACAAAAATGTTTAACCTAGTAGTGTTTGAGTATTTTATTTATTTTAAATTACTTTGTATTTTCTTTTTACAAAACTAATGGTTCATTTTCACCAATTAATCTGTAGATTCAATGTAGTCTTAACCAAAATACCAGCAGGATTATGTTTTGAAACTGAGGCACGATGAAGAACAGAGAGCAGTCAGAGGGGAGGAGGTTTAGGTGGCTGGGTGAAAAAGGTGAAGGGATTAAGCAAAAATAAACAAACCAACCAACCAACCTCATAGACACAGACTACAGTGTGGGGACGACCAGAGGAAAACGGGGGCTGGTAGGGGAAGGAGACAGGGTTAAAGGGACAAATGGTGATGGGAGGACATTTGACTTGGGGTGGTGAATGCACAATACAGTGGACAGATGATGCAATATAGAATTGTCCACCTGAAACCTATATAATTTTATTAATAAATGTCACCCCAATAATTCAATTAAAAATGTATGTAGAAGTTCAAAGACCCAAGAATAGCCAAGGCTGTTCTGAATACCAACAGAGCTGGAGGACTTATACTAGCAGATACCACAGCCTATTAAGAGGCTCTGGCAACTAAAGCAGTAGTTTTGACCCAAGAAAAAAACAAACAGTGGAACAGAAGGGAGAGCCCGGACACACACACCTCCCCCACACACACAGTGTGTATATATATTCTTTCCATATATGTGTATATATATTTACTGTCACCTGATTTGTGATAAAGATCATAGCATAGTAGTGAAAGGATACTCGCTTTTTTCTTCTTTTTAGGTTTTTTAAAAATTTATACGTTGTTATTTGGTTACAGTTGTCCCACCTTTTTCCCCATTGCTCGCTCCTACCCTGTCCCCTGCCTGACTCCCACAGTCATTCCCCCACATCGTCTGTGCCCTTGAGCCCTCTGTTCCTGTTCCTTTGCTTCCCCTTCTCTTTCTTTCCCCCGTTACCCCTTTCTTTCCTCCTCATCCCTCCCTTCTGGTCACTGTCAGTTTGTTCTTTATTTCCAAGTCTCTGGTTCTATTTTGCTCATTTGTTTGCTTTGCTGAGTAGGTTTCACTTAAAGATGAAATCATATGGTATTTGTCTTTCACTGCCTGGCTTATTTCACTTAGAATAATGCTCTCCAGTTCCATCCATACTGTCACAAAAGGTAGGGGTTTCTTCTTTCCCTCTGCTGCGTAGTATTCCGTTGTGTGAATGTACCACAGTTTTTTCTGATGGGCTCATTTACTGATGGGAATTTACACTATTTCCAGCACTTGGCTATTGTAAATAGTGCTGCTATGAACATTGGGATGCAAGGATTTTTTTGAATTGGTGTTTCAGGATTCTTAGGGTATAGTCCCAACAATGGGATCACTTGATAGAAAGGCAGTTCCATTTTTAGTTTTTGAGGAAATTCCATACTGTTTTTCACAGTGGCTGTACCAGTCTGCATTCCCACAAACAGTGCACAAGGGTTCCCTTTTCTCCACAACCTTGCCACCACTTGTTGTTTGTTGATTTATTAATGATGGCCATTCTGACCGGTGTGAAGTGGTATCTCATTGTGGTTTTATTTTGCATCTCTCTAATGGCTAGTGATGTTGAGCATTTTTTCATGTGTCTATGGGCCCTCTGTATGTCCCTCCTTGGAGAAGTGTCTATTCAGGTCCTTTGTCCATTTTGTAATTGGATTGTTTGTCTTCCTGGTGCAGGGTCATGTGAGTTCTTTACATATTTTGGAGATCAAACCCTTGTCCAAGGTATCATTGGCAAATAGTTTTTTCATATGGTTGGTTCCCTTTCCATTTTGTTGATATTTTCTTTAGCTGTGCAGAAGCTTTTTAGTTTGATATAGTCCCATTTGTTTATTCTTTTCTTTATGTCTCTGGCCGTAGAGGATGTATTGGTGAAAATATTGCTGTGTGGGATATCTGAAATTTTCCTGCCTACGTTCTCCTCTAGGACTTTCATGATGCCATGACTTATATTTTATCCATCTTGAGTTTATTTGGGTGTATGGTGTAAGTTAGTGGTCTGCTTTCATTTTTTTGTATGTACTTGTCCAGTACTCCCAACACATTTATTGAATAGGCTATTTTTACTAATTTTATGTTACTGTCCCCTTTATCAAATATTAACTGACCATACAGAGATGGGTTTATTTCTAGGACACTCATTTCTATAAATGGAGTGGGTTGGCTGAATATCCATATTGGGAAAAAAGTACCTGGATCTCTACACTTCACACTCTACAACAATTCTAGAGGGACTGCAAATCTAAATGGTTCAAAGAAAGAAGTGAACCCTTAAAAAAGATAAAAAACCATTTTAAGGACTTTGAAGTAGTCATAGACATAAAAAGTATTAACCATATCAGGCAAAATTATAAAATGAAATGTTAAATGTTTCTTCATCAAAAGACATCACTGAGAGATTTAAAAAAGTAACTCACAGAGCTGGATATATAGAGGGAACCAATGCCCTGCATCTAGAATACATATATGAAAACTCATGCAAATCAGTAAGATAACCAATTAAAAGTGAGCAAAAGCCTTGAATTCACACAAAACAATATCCAAATGACCAAAAAAAAAAAAAAAAAAAAAAAGTGGAAAGGCATTCAACCTCATTACTCATTAGAGGAATGCAAACTAACACCAAAATGTAATACCACTACCCCACTAAAATGGTTAAAATGAAAATGACAGGAAATACAGAGTGCTTGATAGGGGCGCGGAACACCAAAAATCCAAACATGGCTGGTGCAGTATAAATTAGCACAGCCACCCCAGAAAACTGCAGTGTGTGCTAAAGCCGGGCGCATGCATAGTGTGAGACCCAGCAATTCTACTCTCATTTATCCAACAGAAATACTATGTAGTTATGCTCACTAAATGCACAACATTCACCAGAATTTTCACAGCAGCACTAGTCATAATAGACCCCAACTGAAAAGTGTCCAAATATCGATCGACAGTAAGATGAGTAAATACATTGTGACAGATAATATTAATTTCCACAAGAGAATACATACAGCAGTAAAAAGGAACGATTTACAACTACATGCAACAATATGGATGAATCCCAGTGATATTAAGCAGAAGAAGCCAGACCAAAAATTACTAATAGTATAATTTCATCTACTTATATGAACTACGAAACCATGTAAAATCAACGCATGCCATTAGAAGTCAGGCTAGTCCTCACCTTGGAGGTGGCGGTGGGGGTGGGGTGTGGGCAACGACTTACAGTGAGCACAAAGCAAGCCGACACTGCGCTGTGTCTGAGGCTGGGACCCAGTTACACGGGGGTGGTCGGTTTGTAGGAATTCATCAAGCTGTAAATTTATAAGAGGTATACTTTTCTAGATGTATATTATATTTTAATAAATGTTAAAAACTAATGGGTTCAACAGAGAAAATTTGAGAAATATCATAGAATAAAAACAATGCCCACTCAAACCCACTACAGAGAGATATTCTTTTAATTTAGAATATATTTTTCTAGGTTTTTGAAAATGTAACTATACATTTATAAAAATCTGATTACTGTACATATAATTGTATATTGCTTTTTTGGTTTACATATCATAAACATCTTTCCATGCATGAACTATTTATCTTTAACACCAGCCCTAATGACAGAAAAATATTCACTCTACAGAGATCATTTAACCAAATCGGAGTCTCGTTGCTGGGATATGATGCTCCGAGGAAGATCAGGGAAGCAAAGGCCAGGGTTTGCCCTAAACATCTCCCGATTAGACAGAATCAAGGACCACCTAAAACCATTTCATTTCCTCTGGAAGCTGGGGTGGTGGTATGACAGTCTTTTTTCCCACATTTTGACTATTTTAAATATTATTGGAAAAGATTATATTTTTGGATCTGTATCTTTGTGCATATCTGTAATTATTCCCTTAGGATATATTCTGGGAAGTACGTAGATTTCCTAGGTCCACCTTTACTACATATTAACAATTTGACCTGTAGACAAGCTGTACCAGTTACACGTCTATCAGCAGTGTGAGAGAATGTTTAGTTCCCTTCACCCCCAGCAACACTGAGAAAGCTGTGGAAAGAACTCTTAGTCAATCGGGCACACACAGCATGTTTTCAAATGCTCTTAGGTGATTGCTAACATGAATGGGCAGTTTTTCATCTGCACATTCACTATGTATTAATAGCTTTAATTTGTGAATTTCTATTCGTGACCTTTGTTCTTCTTTTCTTTTTCAATTGGACCTTGTTTCTCTTACTGAATTTAAGGAGTATTTTTTTGTGTGTATTAAACACATTAACTCTGCCTCTCATATATTGTGAATATTTTTCCATTTAATTCACCTTTCATTTTGCTCATGGAAATTTTCAGATGTACTTCACTCTTTCATTCTCAATGTCATCAAGTCTATCCACCTTTTCATTTATGACCGCTATCTTTAGCTTAGAAAAATCCTTCCCTGCCCTATGTTATAGAAAGTAACCCCCCGCACCTCATCCATAGGAGATACAGGCTAGAGCCTCCAGCAGAGGCCTGGAACCACAAAGGTACTGAACCCTATACACATGGGGTTTTTTCCCATATATCATACTTACGACAAAGTTTAATTTATAAATTAGGCACAGTAAGAGATTAACAACAATAAATAAGAAGTAGAATGATTACACTGTAATAATAGTTACGTGAATGGCTTTGCTGCCATTATTAAGTAAAGCAAGGCTTATGACTCGAACCCAAGCACTGCAACACCAAGACAGCGGGTCTGAGAACAGAAGCTGCGAAGTGACGAAAGGGTGGGTGGCATACTCAGCATGGACATGCTGGACGAAGGGGTAATCTATTTCCAGGGAGCGACAGAGCAGGTTGGTTGGAAATTTCATTACACTATTCAGATCAGCCCACAATTTAAAACTTACAAATTGTTTATTAAATTTTCCACTTCAGATTTTCATGGGTAACTGAGACTGCCAAAGGCAAACTGCGAATAAAGGGGGACTTCCATAATTTCACAATTGCCATCATGGTTTTGAGCATAATGCACAGATTAAGAAGAAGAAAGAAGCCTGAAAACCAATATGATCTCTGTTAATGCAGTTAAGGGCATTTGGGACAATGTGTAAATGGCTGCGGCCTCTCGTAAGTGGTTGCACTGAAAGGCAAGAACTGGGGTAAGGTAAAGCAGGAAAGGTTCTTGTTAGACACTCCTAGAATATTCCATCCCGGAGACTGTGGTGATGCACTCTTCTCCTCTTCAACTTGCTGAAAGGCACTGGGGTACATGTGGGAGACCATTCCACTGTCACCTGATCACAACTGGGGGCAGGGCCTCCCTTCTCATGCTGTGACTCTACAGGAGCAGAACACACATCCAAGAGGTGATTCTATATCCAGAGTTTCCAGTCAGTGTTTCTCTTTATTTCACCTACAAAATTGGGATACTGGAGGTTTGTGGGACCAAGCTTCAGCATCATTTTATCATGTTCTTTCAAAAGTCAAAGAAGTTGTATTACTTGTGCAGTGGATGCAAAGTTTTAACATTCGTGGATATTCAAAAATAGAATATAAGCTTTTTCATAAGGATTCCAGTCCTGATGATTACTTTTTCATATCTTAGAGTATAACTTCGGACAACAAGGTAATTTTTATTCTCTCCTTCTCTTACAACATTTTAAAACTTGGTCTGGAATCACTGAAAATGCAATGCTCTGTGCGCACACACAAACACTCAGAGGTAACAGCTAATCTGGAGACATCGGTTAGCTCAAAGCCAGTACCTTCTATGCGTAATTTTATCTGGTCCTTGGCATGTTCTTATCCCCTCCTTGTAGTTACCCTATTACAAGCTACTGCCACTAATAAGGATCAAAGGCAGATTTAGACAAAGGTTTGTGTTCTATTGAGTCAAAGCACACAGCAAGTGTAATGTACTTCAGAGCAACATGAGAAGAAAAGAGCAATTCCCAAGGCTCTTGTAAGAATTTAGAGCACCAGGTCAAGACTGAAAGCTGACAGCCCCTGTGACTGTGATATGGCTGCCCGGAAATGAAACCACAAGCTCTGTTGGAGAAATTAATCCCAAAGGGACCACAGGCAGAAGATGGCCAATTACTGAGAGGAAGATCAGGCATATAAAAGATGATAAGAACAGACCACGAACACCCAAATATCAGAGCAATGTAGAGTGTCAGATTTTGACTCTAAGAGTCAAAATCAAAAGCTGCTCAGAAGAGAAAAGGAGAAAATGCCTTGTTGGAAATCAGTGTCCTGATGCTCTGGGGGCAAGACCAAGCCTCCAGGCTTCAAATGAAAGAGGAACCTCCAGGTTCATCATGTCATCACCCACAGCTTGTTGGAACTGATGTGAAATAGAGAAGGCAGGGAAAGGTGACCAAGGAAAGGACCGTGCAGAATAAGAGTCTAATGACAAGAAAGTTGATTGTGCCTGAACTTGTTTTTTGCTTTAATGTTTAATTCATTGCCATTTCCAACTACTTGTTCTTTCCAGATTGATGTTCTTTTACATGGTCTTTTGTCCTTTTAAAATTGATCTTTAAAAGTGTTTCTTGGCTAAATATCTCCACTGCTTGTGATATTCCATTTGACGACATTTAAAGTCTTTGTGTTCTCACTTTCCTACTGAAAGAAATGACTGACTTTAACTTAATTCCATTATAAAAAACAATTGAGGAAACAGGGAAAGCCAAATTTATTTGTTGCCCTTAGTAATTGCTAAATTTGCCCTGGCTGGTGTGGCTCAGTGGATTGAGCACCAGACTGCAAACCAAAGGGTCTCTGGTTCGATTCTCAGTCAGGGCACATGCCTGGGTTGCAGACCATGTCAGGCCCCCAGTAGGGGGTGAGTGAGAGGCAACCACACATTGATGTTTCTCTCCCTCTCTTTCTCCTTCCCTTCCCCTCTCTCTAAAAAATAAGTAAATAAAATAGTTTTTTAAAAAGAGTAATTGCAAATGGGAGGGAGGTGGGAGGGTTGGGGCGGTGGGCCGGGATGAGAGTAAAAGACAGAAGACTGTACAAGAACAACAATTAAAATAAAGGAAAAAAATAAAAAGAGTAATTGCTAAATTTACTCTATAAAATGCTCATGAACAACAGTCCCCCAACTATTTTTAGATAGATCCTTAATTTCAAAGTTATGGAGTTGTTAAAAACCACTAAATTACACTCAGAAAAGAGTCAGGAAAAGAGACAGCTTGTATACAATTGGTTCAGGCAGTCAAATAAATCTTTCTCACTGGTGACTACAATAGGTTGTACACTAATTTCATATTTTCAAATACAGAACTGAGTATAGGTATTTTTGATTCATAGGTAGCTGGCAATCAACCACTCATGCATCCAGGATTGTGGAGAACATGGCAGGCACGGTGGGGCAACGCCCGGGGCGACTGCCTGGATTTACTAGTTTGAACACTTGAAACACTGTGTTCACATCAACAAGAAAAGTTCATGTAGTGTTATACCACCAAGAAAAATTAATAAAGGACCTGAAGTATTTTGAAAAGGAGTACCCTACAATTTCCACAAAGGTCTGTCTGCTTAAAGATGCATTGAAGCCTCTCTCCTCTCTCTACAATGACCTAGACGAGGAATGTAAAATATACTAAAATGGTAACACAAGCATAGTACATTGGAATATTTTTAAAAGAACTCATGCTAAACATATAAAAATGTTTGCCTATTTGAAGATGGCAGAGTGAGATATGGAAATGAAATAAATTTATACCAAAAAAGGCGCCTTCCTCAAAGAAGTGATGAGTGAAAGCATGCTCTGACTTGACTTCAAGTGTGATTAACTTAATTCTCTACCTCTGAGGTTAGAAAATGCATATTTTTTTGTTCTGAAACCACAACGTGATGATGAATAATATAGTATTATGTTCCATGACAACAGGTTCATATAAGTATGATTCTCAAGTAGCTCTAATAGGAGAATTCAAGAGCATAGTCTGGGTACGATCAGAGAAAGAAAATCCCCTGTTGCTAACTATGGGTCTAAGTGACTTCATTCTTACATTCACTGGGCAAAATTGAAAAAGCAGCAAGATTTATGTTTGAAGATTTTCCCTCTGTGGTATTATCATAGATTGCTTTTCTTGGGACTCCTGTGCTTTATTCCGCATCTCCACTCAAGCCTACCCTTGAATTAATTCACATTAAGCTGTTATCAACTGATAAAGACCTCTCTGTCTGAAGGAAAGAGATCTCTAATGCAGCAGTGTTTAATACAGATGCAAATCCAAATACCCACGGAGCCTTAACCAACACCCACATGACCAAGCTTGACCTCTGTAGACACTGATTCAGTAAATTTGGAATTTGCGTAACTGGTTAGAATGGGAAGAAAGAAGTAATGTATTTCTGAGAATGCTAAGAAACATAGGTGTTCAGCTGGTCATAAGCACTTATCCAAGTCTGTATCTCCACTTCCCAACCCACCGCACCAGACATAGAGACTTCTGAGCCACTAGCCCACCACGAACAGTAGACTATTACCACTTCCTATTGCACCAGTCACCTGCTCCTCAACCTGACACATGTTCCCAGCATCATGAGAAAGGAAGTGACAGCTCTGTCAGCCACCTGAGAGCTCAGTTATCTTGAGAAATCGTGCACCTGAATGGGCATCAAATTCCTATTTTGTAGAAAGAGAAGAATGAACTAGATGACCTCTAAAATTCCTCTGTGTTCTAAAATTCCAAAAGCATGTTAATCAGCCTCACTTTCCTGTTTGTTTGTTTTTTTTCTTATAGGGGAAAATCATAGCGACTATTTGCAGGCAATATTTTATTGCCTTGGGACAATGATCTGCTCCGATCTTTCTGACTCACAACTCACCCTTCGTGGCAAACCCAAGGGCTGCTGCTGGCTCTGGGCCCGCGCAGAGAACATTCCCTCGCATCTCACTTGGTGATTGAGTGGGAGGCAGCAGGCAATATTTCAAAATGCAAACTGACATTTAATTATACAAAATCTCCTTCCCCGATCACTTCTCTTGCCAGGCTGATTCTTATCTACTTGAACATTTTTCCCTTTTGTTGACTCCTAGTTTTCCAGTCTTTATTGAGAACCATCAAAAATGAGCCTGAAACACTAGATTTGCAGTTTTGCTTCTTCTTGTATCTAATACAATCTTGAGGTGATACTGTCATTTGCAAAATGATGTTTCTTCCTGAGACATACCTGAATCCCTAACATCCATACTGACATTCCCAAAGGGTGGATATTTATTTCCCCGTATCTATATCAGAAAAGAGTATTTATACAAATGTCACTTAAAAGTTTAAGTGGAGATTCTGGCGAAATGTGGATAGAAATGAACTGTTCTGTTTTTAGATAATTCACACTAAAATGATGCAGCATGGAGATAAGCCAGGGCCAGGACTACAGTGGGGTGACTAAGGCATTTGTTCCATTAATCAAGATAATCTCAAAAATCAAGATAAGCAATGTGTTATACAATGGTTTAGTGACAATGCCATGGAAAGCCATATTGTAACCTGAAAAATCTTTTTTATTACTAATTGTATTTCTATGCAAAATTTTGATTTTTTTCATGGTAAATTTTTAAATTGATTTTGATTTTTTTTGAAATATAGACAACAGTAGTATTATATTGATTACAAATTTTGGGCATCCCCTATACACCTTAAAGTTTGCCTTCTTCACTTCACCTTAGGTCTAGTTCTTGAGTAATTTGCCTTCTGCTTTAAGCCACACATGAACATTACTGCATCTTGTACTTAATAAAGAGAAACACTTACAACAACTCTAACGATTCCTATTATAGTTACGATTTGTGTGTGTGCCTTTTCTACGTGATTGATACCATTTCAAAAATTTATTCTAAGCAGCGACTGAAGTAGAAACTTTTCTTTTTACATAAGAGAAATATGAAACTCTGAAAAGTAAAAATAACCTGATGAGAGATATGCCTTATGCATATTCTATTATTTAAAAAAGATGGGGTAGGAGAGAAAAAAGGACAGAGAAAGATACAAAAGAAGAGAAGGGAATGAATACAGAGCCCAGGGATTTTTTAATTCAGAGTATCTAAGACTCACAGGGTAAACTTATTTAAAATGTGGATTCTTATGGTGATCCCTGTAGTTTTGAATTAAATAAAATTCCCAGAATCTGCATTTTAAGTGATTCTAATGCAGGTATTCTAGGAAGCACACATTTAAAAACGCTGACAAGCACCCATCCAGGCAGAAGCCAGGCTACCTGTATGGAACCTTTTCTCACAATCCACCAATAACCTTAAAGGTAAACGTTAGTGCCCCTTTCTTTACATATGAGGAGCGAGAGTCCAAGATGATAAGAAAATTGCAAAGTCAAATGTTGGTTGAGTGAAAAAATCAGAATTCAATCCAGACCTGTCAAATGTCAAATTTTAGGCTCTTTCCACTGTACTCCTTGCCTGTCATAAGAAAGAAAGGGGACGCGCCTGTTCAGTGAGCGCTGCCACACACCGAGCACACAGATTGTATCACGGAATCTACACCAGCCAAAGTGCTCGTGGCCAGGCAGCCATGGCAGGCAGCTGGAACAGATGTCAGCGGTGTGCACAGGTAAAAGGAAAAGGTAACAAGTGGTGGAGTGGGGGCAAAGCAGTACAGTTTAAGATCAGAAAGCAATGTTTTGCACATGCAATGGTTTTATTTTGCAGTTTCAAATTCAAAATGGGAAGTATAACCATTATGTCAATGCTTCCAATTATATGAGAGAATGATGTAACATTATGTATAGATGTGACAATAATTTAGTTTGTTAAGAGAAAAACAATATCTGGTTTTCTAGTTTAAGCCTACATCAGCCTGTTTCCTACGTTAAGCCTACATTAGCCTGTTTTCTATGTTAAGCCTCCATCTCTGATTTATCCCCCATCCTGCCTCTCTGTGCCTTCTGTCTCCGATCCCGAAGTCAAGCTGTTCTCACTGGGCTGGTCTTCCGTGTTTATACTCTGAAGTCAGGACCATTTGAAATCCATCTCCTCCAGGGAAACCAATCACTCTGGTTAACTCAGTTTCACCCCAAACTTGACACCTTACCACTACTCCCACCTGATTTTCACTTATGTTTACATATTTACTATATAGCACACTTATTATTTATGTACCCATGCCTGTGTTGTTTGGTCTAATAATGTATCTAGATCATGGCTAAATCTGTAAACAGATTTTCAGTTTCTGGAAGTGCTTGAACACTCTAAAAGTTAATTACAGAAACTATGTCACCTAATAAAATGCTACATACCATGAAAAGTGGTCAATGAGCACTTAACTAAAGAGAATGGTAATTGAAAAAGCAACAGTTTTGTAGGGTAATTCCTCTATAATGCTATAACCCACCTAACAGTGAGTTTTCTCCCCAAAAGAATACACTTACACACTTCTAATATTTAATAACCATTAGACCCGCACTATTTCTCTAGATCTGGTTGAGCGCAGAGATGGAGGAGAGAAGCACATGTCACAGTCCTGAGAAAATGAAAATCTTAGTGAGGAAGTAGTAACAAATGTCCATAATTTTAGGCCAAGTTACATTGAATATTCAATCAGAATAGAGGCAAGAGGAATCAGTGCGACCTCAACAGTTGTCTTGGATGAGGTAGGAACACTGCTGGGCAGGATCTGACTGGATATATAGGAGAAGAAATTGGGCCCAAAACACAGAGAGATGACGGGTGAAGATGCAGCCGGGTGTCATCAGCCTCAACAAGACCTGACGTGAAAATATGTAACAAGTTTAAAAAGAAAATGAGTGAGTAAGGACTAAAGAGAGAACAGTCATAAATCTCACAGCAAAGGGCTCTGACTAAGAAGGGAAGAGGCCATTGAGTGAGGGCAACCCACAAATGTTTTCTAGAAAGAAAGACTGGGAGGACTTTGAAGACAGCACAAACAGCCTGCAATTAAGTTGAAGGGGGGTAACTGAAGCAGTGAATCCCCAGAAGGAGGAGGTAGGGATCAGATGTAGAATAGAGTGGACGAGAAAGTTTTGAAGGGAAGAGAAATCCTTAGAAGGACACTATGGATGCAGAGAACTGTTGGGTAAAGTCAGAGGCCTGGGAGGGAACTCAGCCCAGATGGTTTCCATCATTATCATTATGTGGGAGGTGAGACCAGCTCCCGAAGCCAAAAAGGGAGTCGGGGTAGATGAGAATGCCCTGGATAACAGTGGTGGTGAGTTTTACAGAGTGTCAGTGCCATCTTCATCATCAATGACTGCACCACGCTCTGTGGGTTAAATCTTAAGTATGTAAGTTACTCTCGTATACCGTAATTTTACATTCATAAATTTCATATAAAGAGATAGCTATAGCTTCTCCCTCAAGCATAGAGTATGAACAACATAAAGTCTAGGTTTATTTATTTATTTATTTATTTATTTATTTATTATTTTTTAGATATATTTAAAGATCTAGAAGGAAATTCCAGCTTTCATTCCTTTACAATTTTTTTTTATATTCTGTCAACCAACTTTTAAAGAAATGTAGTAAGTTGGTTTAGTGTACAACGCTCAGAATTAAAGAATCAGTGGTGTTAGTAGTGACTTGGGTTGGCAAGCCTAATCAGTGACATACTGCTTTACAAGGAATATCAGAGAGCTACATTAACTTCTTGATAAAATTAACCATGCTTTAAAGTATGGAGCGATCCCTACTTTAACTGAAAATCTCTATGACCTTCCATATATCAGGAAGCTGTTTAAAAACTGTATAGTAAGTAAGAAATATCTCTGAGCATAATTATTTTTAAACCAAAGAACAGAATGCTATACACCATGCTAATTTATTTCTCTCTTTCCTCCATGAGATAGAAACTATGAAGGATTTAACTTAGTTATCCTTGCTGGGGGTATAGGAAAATTCACCCACAGGAAAGGGTGAAAACTAACTTTCAAGTTTGAAAGACACGTACTCTCATACGAGTCTTGGGCAGATTTCTAGCCAATTTCTAAATAATCATTGGCTGACTAGAAATTGAACTTCCTAGTATTTCTTTTACCTTCCTTAAAGGATTGCTTCATTATGTTTTATGTGTATCATTAATTTCAGAAGCAGTGTCCAAGTTTCCTCCATTTCAATGAAGCAGGAGGTAAAAGATGCCTGGCTTAGCCAAAGGGTTCCCAAATCTCTTCAGTTTTGTGTGTTAGGAGTCAGTCATCGAACTGCTTGAAGCACAAAAATTTATTTTAGTCATCCTCCTGGGCTGCTATTTTACCAATAAAGCATCACTTATCACAAATTACAGTTGCTCCCAGAAATGGAAAGGGTCATTTTACAAAAGA
This sequence comes from Glossophaga mutica, assembly GCA_039655065.1. Taxonomy (NCBI): domain Eukaryota; kingdom Metazoa; phylum Chordata; class Mammalia; order Chiroptera; family Phyllostomidae; genus Glossophaga; species Glossophaga mutica. The sequence continues at coordinate 45,215,197 of CM077306.1, read as the reverse complement.
GTTTACTGACTTGAGGTTTTTAATTTACTCTCCTGAAGATTACTTACACAAAACATGACAGTCCAAAGGTGGACTTGAGCATTCACTTTTCGAAATATTTCAGTAGCTCCCCTGGGTCCTAGATGAAGGAGCTGTCCCCTTTGGGGAGCATCAGAGTTTTATCCAAGGGCTGTCTTCATTACTTAGCACCGAAATGCCATCTCTTATTGGCTGTGGGTCCCCCCCGCCCCGCCTTTGTGCACATGCATGATAAGGAGGTCTCCTCTTGTGAGATCACTACCATCCTTCTCCTTTCTTCCAGCAGCATGCTGTGCCACGCAAATACCCTATACCAGGGGAAACTGCCTTGAAACAATTCATTAAGAAGAATATTAAAACAAAATTGTGCTTCCCTCCCCCCCATCTTGTGGGGAAGGGGAACAGCTTGCCTTGTTAAAGATTGATTATTGCCCTGGAGCAGGCTAACTAGTTTTGGAGTTTCTTATTTAGCCAACATGCAAATTACAATCTCCCCCGAAAGACTTGAATTTGAACAAAGAATGCTGATTAATAAAATGGAAATACACATTTCCGTTTCATCCATGTATATAGTGCATACAGATATAAAACTGCAGGCGCTGTCACTCGAAATCTCCACGCTGTCCAGACTGCACGGAGTGGAGGGAGCCCACCTGCACGCCCGTCAGAAGGGCTGCACCACTGCAAGTCTGCCTCCCTCCTCCACTAGCTGTGTCTTGATTCGAGATATTTAATCTCTCAGCATGATGTGGAAAGTGAAGACAGTAGAATTTCTTCAGAGGATTCTGGTAAATTTGAAGCAAGATAACATATGTGAAGTGACTAGAACAACTGTCTGGTGGCATATAACGTAATACTTGATAAATGTTAACAACGCCTTATTAAGAATGTACTTTTGAAAATGGGGTGGAAATATCCGTAACCTGAAGCCTAGTAAATTATTTCACATAAATGACTACCTATCTTCCCAACATGATCTCTGAGATTGATCTTAAATGACAGTCCTTTTTATCCATCATATTATAAAAAATTTAAAGCATATACAAAAGAGAGAATAGTTTTGATACCACCCTGTTTTGATTATTATCATCATGTGTTCCACCTGTCATTTCTCCTCCCCATAGATTATTTTAAAGCAGATCCCCAAAATAATATCATCTCATCATAATATTTCAGTATAGCTCTAAAAGATGTGGATATGTATAAAACAATACTGTTGATAATTCCTTATTATCATTAACTATATAGTCGAATCAAGATCTGAATAAGGCCCATACATTGCAGTTGGTTGGTATGTCTTTTAAAACTATTTTACTCTATAATCCCTCATCATGTTTTGTTCTGGTTTGGTTTTTTTTTGTTTTGTTTTGTTTTGTTTTGTTTTTGTCTCGCAATTTGTTTCAGAAACCAGGTTATTTGTATGTTAGAGCTCTCTGCAAGCACGACTTTTCTGATTGCATCCCAACGGTGTCTTTTAATGCATTCTTCTGGTATTCTCTTCCTGTAAACTGGCAATCAGTTGTAAAGGCTTGGCCAGGTTGAGATCTACTCTTTGTCATGAGTAGGTCATGGATGATACTGTGGACTTCCATCAGGGAGCACATGATGCCTTCTCATCTCTTTGTGACATTAGCAGCTGCATGGTGGGCATGATATGAATCCATTATTGTGAAATGAAAATATTTCTAATACAAAATCTTCTCATCAATTCTTGATCTCCTGAAAAGGCAATAAAATTGCTTCATTTCTTCACTTTTTTCAAAATACTGAAAATAGTTGGTTTGCTAGTTCCTGCACAGTGGCCCTTGAGGGGTTTTTCTTTATTAAGTATCATCATAAACTTGTGTTTTAAAATATCTGATGTGTTTTCAATCCATTGCAGATATTATTCTATTGATGATAAAATTATTCCCTTTGCTTAGTAAGAGCCAATTCACATTGATTCCTGAGTCCTTCAGACACAAGTCTTCATCATTCTTTCCACTTCTTTTTTTTATATTATATTTTCTTTTTTCTTATTTTTTAATCAGTATTTTTTTAATTATTGATCTTGTACAGTTTTCTGTCTTTTAATCCCCGCCCAGCCCACCGCCCTAGCCCTCCCCACTTCCCTCCCATTTCCACCCCCCATAGTTTTTGTCCATGTGTCCTTTATACCTGTTGCTCTAAACCTTTCCCCTTTTCCCCTGAAATTCCCTCCCCTCTCCCCTCTGGTCACTGTCAGACTGTTCTCAATTTCAATGTCTTTGGTTATATTATGCTTGTTTGTTTGTTTTGTTGATTAGGTTCCTGTTAAAGGTGAGATCATATGGTATTTGTCTTTCACTACCTGGCTTATTTCACTTAGCATCATGCTCTCCAGCTTCATCCATGCTGTAGCAAAGGGTAGGAGCTCCTTTTTTCTTTCTGCTGCATAGAATTCCATTGTGTAAATGTACCACAGTTTTTTGATCCATTTATTAACTGATGGACACCTAGGTTGCTTCCAACACTTGGCTATTGTAAATTGTGCTGCTATGAACATTGGGGTGCATAGGTTCTTTTGGATTGGTGTTTCAGGGTTCTTAGGATATAATCCAAGCAGTGGAATTGCTGGGTCAAAGGTAGGTCCATTTTTAGTTTTCTTAGAAAATTCCATACTGTTTTCCACAGTGGTTGTACCAGTCTGCACTCCCACCAACAGTGCACTAGGGTCCCCTTTTCTCCACAACCTCTCCAACACTTGCTGTTTGTTTCTTTGTTTATGAAGGCCATTCTGACTGGTGTCAAGTGGTATCTCATTGTAGTTTTAATTTGCATCTCTCTGATAGCTAGTGATATCGAGCATCTTTTCATGTGTCCGCCTCTTCTTTTACTTCCTGATCAACTGTTTCCCCAAGGATCCGAGCTCCTTATAGGTGGAAATGGCATTTAGATACCACAGTCTGGTGGGCAGGGCTGCTCGTTGTTATGCAATTAGCCAGTTTCCAAGCCGTTTTGCTGGACAGAGCCAGAAAATTCTTTTAAAAATGCATCAGAGGTTTATACTGATGTTGTAATTCAAATTCAGGACTACATGGTTTCTGTTAATCCCATTCTTCACTGATTTTCATCTTTATATTCCTGCTCTAATGTCCCCAAATCCCATTCACAAGGGCATCAACAAATTGGTTTTATCTCACAATACCACTGCCCCCCCCCCCAGTACACTTACAATAAATAATTTCAGTTCTCTGTGTGTTTTTGTTGTTGGTAGTGGTTGTTCTTGGGGTGTATACCCCTAGATAAGTATAGTCAAATTACCATTGTTTCAAGTTTTCAGAAGTTCTTTTCTAATGGCATGCTCCCAGTCTGTTATGTAGGTTATTTGTTTCACTTTGTTTTTGACTTTTAGGGACTGCTTTTTACACTTAATTTTTAAATAATTGTTTTAAATATTTACATTGCTCCAAATCATATTACAAAAAGAATATCTTCAAGGAATTCTAACTAACCTACTTGTCCTCTATCTTCCATTAAATATAAAATATGACTATATTTTTATATTTCATATTTTATATTTAATAGTTCATCTATTCTATAATAGTTTTAATATAAATATACCTCCTTCTTATAAGAATGATACATATATGTATCTGTCTTCTTTATTTCACTCAATAGGTCCTGCATCATATAACTTTCCTTAATTATTTTACTGAAACAACTGCTCATTGTAATTAAGGTGATGTGATGATCATCAGACATTACTTTCACCTGTGTGAGATTCAGCAATGTAGTCTAACTGAAAAGGGCATCTGGTTTCTTGTTTAAGGACCCATTAATAGTCAGTTTTAAAAGCATACTTTTTGACCTCCCTCACCCATTTGTGCTCACTTTGGAGGTTAAAAGGTACAAACTTCCAGTTTTAAAATAAATAATTCTTGGGGATGTAATGTACAGCATGGTGACTATAGTTAATAGTACCATGTTGCATATTTAAAAGTTGCTAAGAGAATAGATATTAAAAATTCTCATCACAAGAAAAAATTTGTAACTAGGTATGGAGGTGGGTGTTAATCAGATTTATTGTAGTGATCATTTTGCAATATGATCACTCGTTGCTGACCCTTGAACAGCGTGGGGGTTAGAGACACCAACCCCTGCACCACAGAAAATCTCTGTATAACTTTTGACTCCTCCAAAAATGTAACTACAGTAACCCTCTGTATCATGCAGGGGACTGGGCCCAGGACCCCCCTCGGATACTAAAATCTGCAGATGCTCAAGTCCCTTACATAAAATGTCCAAAGGAACACCTGCAGATTCCCAACCATAGATCAAAAATACTGTTTTTGATCCATAGTCCATTGAATTTATGGATGTGAAACCCAGGCATATGGAGGACTGGCTATATATTTATTGAAAAAAAAATCCACGTGTAAGTAGACCCATGCAATTCAAATCATGTTGTTTAAGGGTCAACTATATAGACACATATTGAATCATTATGTTGTATACCTGAAACTAATATAATGTTATATGTCAATTACACCTCAGTAAGAAAATCATAGCCTGCACCCTCATTTAAAGTGCCAGTGTAAAAAAGGAATACTCATAAAGCTATTTCTCTTAAAAGTTGGCTGTTTCTGTTAAGGCCAGTGTTATATTCCTTTATATGAAAGTGCCAAAAATTAGGATATGAGTTCTCTTATCCCCAAAGCATTTGTAAGAGCAAATATCCCATTAACTAAAATACTACAAATATCTCCAGAATGCATGTAAGTTATTTTTATTTCTACCAGTTTCTTGTCTGTAGATACTTGATAATGGAAAAATTTGGAGTCAGAACTGAATAAAAATCTTAATTAAGCTGCTAACTGGTTGGTGACTTTAGGCAAGTCACCTCTCCTCTTAGAACTTCCAATTTCCCACCATTCAAGTGGAGATAATGCTACCAATGCCAGAGTATTGCTGTGAGAAAGAAATAATTACTTGAATGGAACAAATGAAATCCATAACACTCTATGATTGTAAAGCACAACAAATGGGGAATTAAATGGCTGGTTTGGTAACATCCAATCTTAAAGCTTAATTTGTTTGTTTAAAACGATGGCAACACCTAACTGTGAACGAGAACTTTACAATTATCTAAGCTGTGGTCTGGAAACTGATTTTGGCTTGACGAGAACTCAGGGAAAATAATACATGAAATTTAATCACATTTCCTTTTAAAACTTTTTAAACAGACATAAATTTCATTAAAGTAAGAATATTACACTGAAACATTTTGAATGTGATTCAGCAAATGATAAAGCAACAGGAATAAACAAGAGATTTATGACACTACATTAAAAATCATCTATGTTCATAGTAGCGGTTACAAATTATACCCACTAAAATTATTCATTCTTGCCAATGAACTCTGGGCTTAGTTTCTGGTTATAATTGAAGCTGAAGAAATCTACCTCTCTGCTTTTAAACAGAAATCTGCTTTGGGGGTGTACACTGCAGGGTTACACCTAAGTTCATATGTAAAAATAAAAAATACTGTCCATGCATTTTTTAGCTCTAAACTTCACAGTTACACACTGTTTTCCTCTTTCCACTTACATCCTGCATGCTGCCAATAGTTCATGTCTGAGTCACCAACCTAGCCATGAACAGCTCACTGGGAGTGGGGCAGGGAGGGTAGAAGAGTTTAGTTATTAACATGGTCCAACACTTGGAAAAACAGAAAGAACAGATCAGTGAGCCTCCACATAGCCATTGCCTACATTTAACAATATCAAGAACTTGCCACATTTACATCATCTTCTCTTTATTGCTTTGTGGGAGACTTTTAAAACAAATCTCAAATTTCAGGCACACTTTAGGATACATCTGTAAAAAAGATGGACATTTGCTTACACAACTACAATGTTATTTCCACCACTACACATTTGCCAGTGGGTCCTGGATTTATTTGTTACCCAGTTCATGATCAAAATTTCCCAGTTGTACTTCCGGCCAAGATGGAGGCGTAGGCGGACACACTGTGCCTCCTCTCACAACCAAAATTAAAGACAACAAATATTTAGAAACAAGAAAACAACCAGAACTCATAGAAAATTGAACTGTACGGAAGTCCAACAACCATTCATCCAGACCGGTAAGAGGGGCAGAGTCGCGGTAGGAAAAAGTGGAGGTGCGAACCCAGGAACACAAGTAGCAGCGGCTCGCAGTTCCCAGGTGCACGGGTGTTGGCTGGCGGTCCTCAGGCGCACAGGCAGCAGCTGGCAGACCCCGGGCACAGGGGGGCAACAGTGCAGACCCAATGAGGACGCACAAGGCGGCTGGCTGACCAGGGGGCCCCACATTCGCGCACGCAGACGGTCCAGGCAGAGGGGAAGTGGCGAAAGGGACTGAATCCAGGAGAGAGCGGAGCAGGTGCCATTGTTCCCTCTCAGACCCTGCCCCCACATACAGCGTCACAACCCAGCGACTGGGCTGCCCTACACTGGGGAGCGCCTGAGGCTCCACTCCTCACTACGTAACAGCATGCACGCGTGCGCGGATGATCCAGGCGAAGGGGAAGCAGCGAAAGGGACCGGAGTCCGGAAGAGAGCGGAACAGGCGCCATTCTTCTCTCTCGGACCCCGCCCCCACAAATAGCGTCACAACCCAGCGACTGGGCTGCCCCGCCCTGAGGAACACCTAAGGCTCCACCCCTCATACGTAATAGCTGCGACCAGACTAAAACCAAACCAAACCAAAACAAAACAAAAAACCCCACCAAAAATGGCTCAAACCGGAGAAAAAATGAAAACCCCAGAGTCAATTCCTCTAAGCAACGAAGAGATAGGCAACCTATCAGATGCACAGTTCAAAGCACTGGTCATCAAAATGCTCACAGAATTGGTTGATTTTGCTCATAAATTAGATGAGAAAATGCAGGCTACAATACGTGAAATGAAGGAAGACGCATGGGGAACCGATAGAGATGGAAGGAAAACTGGGACTCAAATCAATGGAGTGGACCAGAAGGAAGAAATTAACAACCAAACAAAAAACGAGGAAGAAACAAGAATTCAAAAAAATGAGGAGAGGCTTAGGAACCTCCGGGACATCGTTAAACGTCCCAACATCCAAATTATAGGGGTCCCAGAAGGGGAAGAAGAGCAACAAGTAGAAAACTTATTTGAACAAATAATAAAGGAGAACTTCCCCAATATGGCAAAGGAAATAGACTACCAGGACATCCAGGAAGCTCAGAGAGTCCCAAAGAAGTTGGGCCCAAGGAGGAACACATCAAGGCACATCGTAATTACATTAGCCAAGATTAAAATGAAGCAGAGAATTCTAGAAGCAGCAAGGGATAAGGGCACAGTCACCTACAAAGGAGTTCCCATCAGACTGTCAGCTGATTTCTCAAAAGAGACCTTACAGGCAAAAAGGGGCTGGAAAGAAATATTTGAAATCTTGAAAAGCAGGGACCTACATCCAAAATTGCTCTTTCCAGCAAAGCTGTCATTTAGAATGGAAGGACAGATAAAGCGCTTCTCAGATAAGGTCAAGTTCAAGGAGTTCATCATCACCAATCTCTTATTATATGAAATGTTAAAGGGACTTATCTAAGAAAAAGAAGATCAAAAATAGGACAATGAAAAGACAGCAAACTCACAGCTATTAAGAACCACACCTAAAACAAAAGCAAACTAAGCAAACAGCTAGAACAGGAACAGAACCACAGAAATGGAGATCATATGGAGGGTTAGCAACAGGGGCATGGGAGGAGGTGGGGGGGAGAAGGTACAGAGAATGAGTAGCATAGATAGTGGGTAGAAAATAGACAGGGGCAGGGTAAGAATAGTACAGGAAATGTAGAAGCTAAAGAACTTATGACACAAGGACATGAACTAAAGGGGGGAATGTGGGTGGGATAGGGTGTGCAGGGTGGGGGGAATGATGGGGGAGAAACGGGACAACTGTAATAGCATAATCAATAAAATATATTAAAAATTTACAAAAAAAAATAAAAAAAAAATTTCCCAGTTGTTTCAAAACAGTCATATTAGAGTTGATACTTTCAAATTAGGATCCAAACAAAACCTACACTTTACATTTGTTATTTCTCCAAAGTGTGTTTTAACCCCGGAACATGCCTCCTCTACGTTTCCCCCATGCTCCTGAGAATGGGGTTTCTCTTACTGGAGAAATTCTGCCTTTTTTAAAATATATGTTTCTTAAGTGCCTATTTCTTGCTCGGTGCTATTGCATTTATCATCTAATTTAATTTCAAAATATCCTCAGGAGGTAATGTGGCAGACACAGCTACTTGTCTACTAAAGTTTGGGCTTTCTCCCCCATGGTGTGGAGCTGTTTCTGGGAAGCAGCTGCCAACAGCTCCCCTAAGCAGTACTCATTTGACCAGGGAGGATTAAAGCTGGAATAAAGCACTTCTCAGTGACAAGCACCCCCAGTCGCTTCCCTTTACTCAGTGTCAACTGATGGTGGTTGTTGAACAGGAATCCCCAGTTAGGGGTGTGGTGAAGAAGGAGACATTTTTTTTTTCATAGTAAACAGCTCAATTGTGTCAAGGCTGGGACAACAGCGGGGCTGTGAGGCGGCCCTGGGGCCAGGCTAATCAGCTCCGCTCTGTTCCTTGCTGTTATGCCCTGGGCTGACCTGCTTTGCTCAGGTGGCAGAAACATAACACAGGCAGGCAGTTCAGTGAAGGCTTCTTCCTGAAGTGCAATTTGTATGAGAGGCCCTTGTGTAGAAATGGCTGCTAGGCTGTTTCGTTTTTATTTGTTTGTTTTGTTTTGTTTTTTAATTTGAGCCCAGTTAGCCACCAGGATCCCTTCTCAGTAGGTGTTTCCTTCCCCAGGGTCTATAATAGAAACATGCTCCCCACAAGATTTGTGGGAATATTTGTTGATAAACACATTCTCCCAAGACAATGTTCTTAACTCCCCTCTTAGTGCTAAGACGCCTGTCCACATTTCCATTATACCACTTCTTACATTTTAGTTGTAGTCCTACCTGTCTTTGACCCACCACATGGTAAATCTCAGCAGGACAGAAATGACGCCTTATTCAACTTTGAATCTCTGGTGCTTAGTGCAGTACCTAGGATTAACAATCTGTGGACTAAACAAAAATACATAAATCAATAATATATCCCACTTTTTAACATGTTTAAGAGGCAAGTATATCTCTTATCTGAGAGGAACCATTCTGCTGCATCCACAATAGAATCACAGCACTAGGGAGGACCTGAGGCATCGAAAGTGTTGATAAACAGAGCAATAAATGAAAAAAAAAAAAAAAATAAAGCCTATGAAGAAAATGAAGGGGAAAGGTGGCAGGGGGAAGAGTCCAGGAGACAATGACATACTTTCAAATAAGAGAGTTCTCTGAAAACACTGAAGCACAAAGCAAACCAAACTGCAGATAATCAGAGGTCACGGGCCCGTCACTGTTTCTGCACCACAACATCTCTGGCTGACGAGCACTTGAGCCACTTTTCACTATTACCAGGGCTGAGAGGCTACAAAACAAATCAATGTTTGATAATCTTGACTGCTTAGAAAGATGAACCAAAATTCCTTGCACTTCCGCGTAAGCACATTTCTTCTCCTCCATCACGAGAGGTGAGCATCTGGCTGCCATGCTAAGCAGATCTCTTTTTATACTCCGAGACCCTCCAAATAGGCACTGCTTATTCCGATCCTTAAAATATGCACTTCTCTTCACACCCTTCCTTATGCATCCTGTTGGGAATGTTCCTTTATGTAATTCATCATTTTAAACCATCCGTGTTGTTGCTACGTTCCTTAACCTTTTCTGGGTTTCATAACTTCACCTCTCCCTAGGCCCCTTCTGTTAAAATCTCTAGTTTGATTGACTATATTAAACCCTACTCCCTCTCATATTGGCATTCTGCTTTCTACATTTTAAGAGAAGGGCTTATTTTAGAGAATGATTTGCCTTATATTTCATTCTTTGTTTAGAAGTATCCAATGATAAAATTAAAACAGTCCCAAGCAGAATCAGGAAACCAACCTTAAAACAGTCTCCATAAATCTTGGGAAAATATGTCTTCCTGGAGATAAGTTGATGAATTTTTAGCACAAATTAAACCTCACAAAATCATTCCTCAAGTATTTCTACAAATGTTCCATAGCATGTTCTTCCATCACATCACTCTCTGATGCTTTAGAATGGCAGAGCCAGTCTGAAGCCAAATTATATTGATTCCAACAACCCTGCTCACAATTTACAAATATGAAAATTGTGTCTCGTAGGTGAAGTGACTGGTTCCAGGGAAAGAGGACAGCAAGAGCATTCTCGGTGATATCACACTATTCCCCAAAAGTCTGACAGATAACCCTACTGGTGAGATACAGCTAAAGCAAAAATGCCTTGTTTAACCTTGGAAAATAACAGTAAATGTTGTAGTAACAACACAATAGCTAATCCTTCTATAGCACTGACTACGTGCTAGTTCCTTTGTAAATACTTTACATGCATTAACTCATTCAATTTTCAGAATACTCTTGTAAGAGAAACATTTTTTGCCATCATCATAAATTTTATTTATTGTGGAGCCTCATAACTAGAGGTCAGGAGCTTAGAATTTTTTAAAAATTTTATTAGATTTATTGGGGCAACATTAGTTAATATGATTATATGTTTCAATACATCTGTATATTGCATTGTGTGTTCACCACCAAAATTCAGGTCTCCTTCCATCACCACATATTTGAACCCAATTACCTTCTTCTACTGCCCCCACCCTCCTTTCTCTCTGGTAACCATCATACCGTTGCCTGTGTCTATGAATTTGTTTGTTTGTTTGTTACTTTCTGTTTTTATATCTCGCACATGAGTGAAATCACATGATTATTGTTTTTTTCTGTCTTATTTTACTTAGCATGATTTTTTCTAGATCCATCCGTGTTGCCACAAATAGCAGTATTTCATCTTTTCTTGTGGCTGAGTAGTATTCTATTGTGTATATATACTTCATTTTCTTTATCCAACCATCCACTGAAGGACACTTGGGTTGTTTGCATGTCTTGGGTGTTGTGAATAATGCTGCAATAAACATAGTGGTACATATATCTTTCCAAATAAATGTTTTTTAAAATTTGGGGTGGATACCTAGAAGAGGCATTGCTGGGTCATATAGGAGCACTAATCTTACTCTTTTAGGAATCTCCGTACTGTTCTCCATCCTGGCTATTTATTTACACTGTAAGGGAGACATGTTTTTATCATGTTTACATTATAGATAAAGGAAGATAAAGGAACTGAGGCCCAGAGAGCTTAAGTAACTTGCCCAAAGTCACGCATGATTTGGCTGGGATTTAATTCTAGGACACCAGGCTCCAGAGTTTGTGTTGCTGATCCAGAACTTATACTGTAAATGGTTCAAAAGATACATCTTTGTGACACAGGAAACATGTATCATAAAGTAATTCACACTTAGTAAATGTGAACATTTACAAAATAATATTTCATCTCACTGAACAAGAAAAAAATAAAAAAAAATCCACATGGTATCGATATGGTTTTAAGGTGGCTGTTCTTTCATCCATGGCAAGCAATAAACCACTGGGAACATTTTTACTAGCACATAAATGTGTCTGCCTGACATTTCAACAAAGACCTTTCTAAATTTAAGCAAATAAAAATCTTAATGTAAACATCAGCTGTCTATATGAAATTATTATAATACTCAAATGTTGTTTAGACAAATGTGTTGTTCTAATGAGTGGAACAGTTTAGAGGCAGAAGCATAAATCTTGTAAAATTAGATTTATAAAGTGTACATGATATTTTGCACATTAGCATCACTGGGCCATGACCCATATACACACTAGAAATCCGAATGGATAAAGAAAATTGATCAGCGAATATAAACTTTTTAGTACTTATTGAGTGTAAGGCCCTAGGCTAGATCCTATAAAAGACAGTCCTAATGTAAATAGTATCAGTCTCTGTCTTCAAAAATATTCCCTATAACAAGCAACTGATAAGAACTAAATATCCATGTCAGTTTGGCTCTTAATTATAATAATAGAAGTTCACTCAGGCTATGCCACATCATGGGGTTGACTGACTGTAAGCTGCTATTTAGAAATAAAGAAGGTAGGTGTTTCCACCTTCTAACTGGAATGCAGTGAAATTCAAGAACCATTCAGCCCAGGCTGGGAGAAGTAGAAACAGGTTCAAGAGTGGAAGGTCATTTGGGCTTCAAAGAAGTTCCGGCAACTAGATTACCAACATGGGTCTGCTTATCCCTACGCTGCTGAAAGCCATCTCTGATTCTGTCATCAAACAGAAACTGTTTCTGTTCCAGTGGTTTCCATCTCTCAGTGCATTCCATTCAAACACATCCAGAGAGACGATCTTATCATGAAGTTTGTCACCTCCAGCTTTGTTAGGCTGACTTTTCCCACCAAGACTACCTTGGGCATTACCAGAGATGTGCCTAAGATGAGAGAAGACCTCTTTTCTGACATAGACCTCCTGGCATCATGAAGCCACCATAAACATGCTCAACTGTTTCAAAGAAATCCGAGCCACTGTTAAAAACAGAGCGATGTAAACGAATACCTGCACCATCACTCCAGCGTCTCATTTAGAGCTCAATTTCCTTAACATGACATACACAATCAATGGGAGGCAGCATTTAATATGGCACACCATGCCATTATAAACCTACGTAAGCCTAAATGCTGTGCTGTTTGAGAGGGTAATCTCTAAAAACATTACCTGTGTTCAAGGTTAGCTCTGACATTTACAAGGTGTTATGACCACGTGCAAGTTACTTAACCTATCTGTACCTCAGTGTCCCTGCATAGAAAATTAAGAGTAGTCCCTACTTCATAGGGGTATTGTGAAGATAAAAGAAGTAATTCCTTTAAAGAGACTACAGAGATGCCCTACACACTAAGCACTTGATGATTTTAACTGTTATTTTCTTATTACTTCTAATACACCTTACCAATTTTATTCCTTATAACTCCACAGCACAAAATTTCTTTAAATTGTTTTTGAATTACAATTTACATTCATTATTATTTTATATTAGTTTCAGGTGTGCAGCATAGTGGTTAAATAATCCTATACTTTAGAAAGTGTTCCCCCCAAATATTTCCAGTACCCAACTAGCACCATATATAGAAATTTCAATATTATTAACTATATTTCCTATGTGATACTTTACATCTCCATGATCAGTCTGTAACTACAAGTCTGTACTTCCAAACTCTTTATTATTTTCACCCCATCCCCTAACCCTCTCCCATCTGGCAACCCATCAGTATATTCTCTATACCTATATGTCTGTTTCTATTGGATGGTTTTTTCTTTTTTGGTGTTGATTTGTATAAATTCTTTTTAAATTTTGGCTATTAAGCCCTTATTAGATGTATCATTGGTGAATATGTTCTCCTGTTCAGTGAGTTGTCTTTTCATTTTGTTGATGGTTTCTTTTGCTATGCAAAAACTTTTTAGTCCCTTTTTTCCTTTCATTTTCCTTTACTGAAGAGATATAACAGAAGAAATATTACTAAGAAAAATGTCAAAGCTTTTACTGCTTATGTTTTCTTCTAGGAGTTTTATGGTCTCTAGTCTTACATTTAAGTCTTTAATACAAGTTTATTCTTGTATATGGTGTAAGAAGTTGGTCTGGTTTCACTTTTTTGCATGTATCATCCATTTTTCCCAATATCATTTATTAAATAGTCTGTCTTTACACTATCGTATGCTCTTGCCTACTTTGTCAAATGTTAATTGACCATATAGACATGGGATTATTTCTGGGCTCTTTATTTTGTTCCATTAATCTATATATCTGCCTTTATGCCAGCACCATGCTGTTTTGATTACCACAGCTTTGTACTATAGTTTGATACCAGGTAGCATGATTTCTCCAACTTTGGTCTTCTATCTCAAAATTGCTTCCACAGCATAAAATTTCTATCCAAACATATTATGCTTTCATGTCTCTATTGTTACCTTCTGCCTGGATCTTCTTCCCCTAATTCCTCTGGTGAAGCCTTCCCCAACCATCAAAGTTCAGCATAAATTTCCTCTTCTGAGCAATTCCATCCCTAGTTAATAGTCTCAAAAGGAGGTCTCAATAGTTCCTCTGGTTCTGTATGTTCATTCAATCCTCACATCAAATGTGGGCAATTCAATGCCCTTGCACTGAATCTGGACTGGCCTTGGGACTGGCCTGGACCACAGAATGTGGTGGAAGGCCATTCTGGAGCTCTCAAACCCAGGCCCTCACTTCCCACCATCCACCATGACATGGAATCCAATGCAACATGAAGATGTTATATAGGTGGGAACCAATTTGCACCAGCTGACAGGTCCAGCTTAGCTCCTGGCTGGTGTCAGTGCCATGTAAAGGAGCAATCTTGGAGAGTCCAGCCCAGTCAGGGCCCAGACAACTGCAGTCCTAGGTATCACTATGTACTTAGCTGAGGTCAGTCAGCCTATAGAAACATATGAGATAACAAAATATATGATAATGGCTTGAAATGATAATAAAATGGTCTTAAGACACTATGTTTTCATTATTTTATTACAGCAACAATATAGGCTTTTTTATTACAGCAATACCAAATTATCATTCATGAAACTCCTGGACAGAGGAGGTAATTCTTGGGCTAAGATTTCATAATTCTATTCTGTAATATAACAAAGCATATTATAATTATTTATTTTAATATCTGTCTCCTCTCCTGAGAGTCTCAAGACTACTAATTATGGATCTTAGGGGAAAACATTTTTCAGAATAAATTCCAAGAAAAGTAGCAGAATTTACAATATCTAGAACAAAGGTGTAAAAAAAACAGAAAAAAATCAGAAGTCATCCCAGCCTATCATTACAGAAATCTCTAGCCCTTTGTAGATTCAAAGTAAATCATAGATAGGGCAATATTTATTACCCCAAAACAATGATCAGATGATTTACTATTGTGATTTCTATCTAGAACCTCATCTATATACCAGTGTCTCCTGATAATTGAGAGAAAATAAAAACAAATGAAATAGAGAAAGTGACCAAAGTTAGCCAATATTGTTTTGCCTGTCTATTTTTTTTTTAAGAAGAAGAACAAGGGGAAGGAACTTGGTTTTATCACACAGCACAGATTTGTGGAAGCCAGGTAATAGAGTGGTTATAAATGTGGACTCTGTAGCCAGCCAGCCTGGGTTTTGATCTGTTTCACAGTCTGGGTTTGATTCTCACTGACACATTTGTCTGCCTAGTCACTTACTCTGTCGGTGCCTACTAAGAACTCCTACTAATCAGTAACAAACAGCAAATAACCCAGTAAGAAATGGGCAAGATGATAAACATCTCCAGAATTTTTCCATCCCAATCTTTCCAGTTCGTGATTACTAAAGCCATTAACCTTTTAATAATGTAACGTGACATTTTATGTAATTGAATTTTTTGAATACCTCTTACCAAGTTTTGGTGATGTTTTATGATGACACCACCACATTGGTAAAGACCGGACACAGTTGTATGGGACGCTCACATATTAACACAGAACAACCCCAAGAGGTATGGTCATTATTCCTGTTTTTGCCAACAGGCTACAAAATGGTGATGCGCCCAAGGTCACCCAGAAGAGTCAGGATTCCAACCCATGTTATCCAGTTTCAACATCAGCTCTTAACCATATGTTATTATTGCCTGTAAACATATGACACAGGAAAAGATGCTTATCTCACCAACAATGAGGGAAATGCAAACTTGCAACATACCATTTCGCACCATGCGTAGAATGGCAAACATTTAAAAGTCTGACAACAATGAACTGCAAGGATGTGTATCCACAGCAGTCTGTGACAAACTTTAGAGTGCTCATAACCAGTGCATACACTTTCAGGTGCATTTGCTAATATTTATGAAAATGGAACACGCATATTCTCCATGCTGCAGAGGTTTCACTTCTAGGTGTGTAGAGAGAAAATACTTGTTAAGAAAATAAGTAAAGAAAGTACATTTCAAGTGATAGTAAATATATTTATATATAAAGTCCAAAGGGAAAATTATATAAATTTGGTATAGTCATAAAATGGTATACTATTCAGCCATCAATATGAAGACCTTGGAAGTAACTTCATAATAGGTGAGTCCTAAAACAATAGTATCGAATTAAAAAGTTGAAGGATCATACAATTGGCTGCCATTTATATAAACTTAAAGAAAATGAAAAAATATCACATATACATATTATCCAATGATACTTGATGTATAGTAAAGTACACAATAATGAATGGAGATAATAAACACTAAATTCCAAGGCCTAGTGACCTCCAGAAAGGGATGAGGTGCGGGCACACAGGAGCTTTAACTGTATCTGTAATGTAGTGCTGGCTTAAAAAAAACTTAACTTCGACAAATAGATCTAGATTTAATAAAAGTGGGTGGCAGGTGCATGGTGGTGATTTAGTTTGTATACTTATTTCTACGTTTAAAATATTGCACAATAAAAATATAAAAACAAATGAGATGTGGCATAACAGAGGACATTTAAAAAATTAGTAACAAAAAAGGCAATTTGCATATATTTCATCAAAGTCCTCTTTTGAGAGCTCATTGCTTCATAGAAGCATCTGTTGTTCTGAGTCCTTAACTTTGACGCCTCCTGTCTCCACTTAGAGATTAAACAAAATAAATTGTTTCTATACAGCAATGACATTTCAGTTTTACACAAACAAAGAGGAATCACAAAACACAGTATAATTAACAAAAAATATAATTAGTGACAAAATGTTTATGATAATATCAGCAACATGTTTGTTTTCACCTGGCAAAATATGTCACAGGACAGATAACAGCAGGTAAAATACAAAAATAAAGTATATTTTACTATCTAAAAATTTTTTTATTGTTATTCACATACAGTTGTCTCCATTTTTCTGCTAACTGAATGTTTTTCCTTCTGCAGAAGAGAGACTACCAGAAGAAAAAATATTCAGGGTTAATGATTTTGAATCAAGTGGACACTGTCAAGCTATGATTAATGCTTCAGGAACAAAAAAAAAAGTCACTTTGTGTCCAACTGTGTTAGTTCGCTGGCCTCTTACTCCAGACATTCCTATCCCACCATCTAAATTTCAGTATAAATAGTGGTCTTGTTATAAATTCTGAGATTTAGGTATAGGAAAGAACAGATCAAAAAGTATGTCCTGGCTGGTGTGGCACAGTTGGTTGGAGCATCATTCCAGAAACTGAAAGGTTGCGGATTTGATTCTCAGTCAGGCCACATACCTAGGTTGCAGATTCGTCCCTGGTCAAGGCATATACAAAAGGCAACTGATCAATGTTTCTTTCTTATACCTATGTTTTGCTTCCTCCTTCCCTCCCTTCCACTCCCTCTAAAATCAATAACCATGTCCCTTGGTGAAGATTTTAACAAAGAAGGAGAATGACACACAGAGAACTTTGTCTCATAAAAATAATTCATTATTTCAGAAAAAACCTCTCTATTTTTGTTATTTCTTGCCATTGCAATATCCCCATTTCCTTTACAGCATACTCAAATTAATATGTCTTCATGTTCATGTGCAAACATAATAACACCACACTTAACCAGAGACATTAAACTGGCAATAAATTACATGAAACATGGGTAAGATAAGAAATATACATAAAGACCCAAGAACAAGCAAAATATAAAGCACAGGATTTTAATCAGTTATTCTTTTTTTTTTGTTCTTGGGAATAAAAGTATATTCTTTTCACATAAAATGTTAAAAATTTAGTCATATGATATCCCAGACCACTACAGATGGAAGTTGTTTTTACGTCTGGAAGTATCAGTAAAGAAAGACGTGTGTGGGGGTGGGGGCAGTACAAATCTGTCAAATTCTGGAAACCTGATAATCAAGAGCCATTTACAACACAAGCTACTCTGAATTAACTCACAAGAATGCTACAGTATTTATGGGGATTCGCAATCATGGCTTTGAATTTTCAAGAAAAATATACATGACATTTATTCAGTATACATTAATGAAGGAGCCTGGAGAAACGAATTTTAAGCTCCTGGCTCTAAAATTAATTTAGTAAAACAAATATGTTCTGAAAAAAAGATAACAAGGGCATTTGTCCTATCAGCATCAAGACATGGTGTAATGAAATAATAATTTAAAAAGAGAGATAATGTCACAAGAGCAGAAAGCCAGACTAATGGAGCAAAGCTGTCTTCAAATGGGTAACAGGAAATAGAAGTTAGTGATCTTTGATAAGAGGAGCAGAGCAATCAATAAATAATTCATAAATGGTACTGAAACTCTTGATCAACTATTCAGAATACTGGCTATGTTGGGGGATTTATATTCTCATCTCAAACCATATATTAAATAAATATCAAACAGGAAAAGCTTAGAAATCATTTCACAAAAGAACTACTTATTTAATGGAAAGACTGTAAGTATAAAGAAAAATGTCAAAAAAAGCATATTTTCAAAATGTAAATATCTTTGTTCTTGTAATTATAAAAGTAGCATATGAAAATCACAGCAATCTTAAAATGCATGAAAAATAAATAAGACAGCTTGTTGATTTCTTTACCATCCAAGGAAAATTTTGTTACATTTTAGAGAATATCCTTTATTTTTTGTATGCATGTATATATATGTACACACACACACACGCGCAGAATGAAAATTTCTCCATCTATATCACACAGACCTGCCCCCGTCACGAGATCCTGACCGGCACTGTCATTGTCACCATCCTGTCCAAAGGTCACAATGTGTCTCGTTCCATTACAAGAAACTGTTTGTAATTAAAAACAAACATAAACTTTTCTATTTCAACTACCTGACTCTGAAAGCTGATTTTGGAAGTTTACGTTTTTAATTTCCTCTAATTTTAATAGTTTAAAATATCCTTAGATTAGACTCTGGCTGAGGAGGGTCATTCAGGTACTAAAAAGTGATGGAGAACACAACACATTTATACTCTATTTTCACATATTATATTATTTCTATGCATTTGTTTCACTTTTTTTAAAAACTAGAGAGGTTGGGTTTTTTTAATGTTTATTAGTCATTGGTATTTCTTCTTTTCTAAGCTATTCCTTCATGTTCTTTGATCAAGTCCCTACTTAGAATTTTTTTAGATCTAGCTTATATTTTTAAAGATGAATAGTCCCATATATGTTATACATCATTTTTCCTGCTTGTGTTTTATCTTTTTTTCTGTGTGAAAGGTTTCACTTTAGTTACATTTTCTAATATGTGCCCTGTCGGTGGAAAATGCCAAGGTATAGTCATTTATGACAAGGGAACTTAAATAGAGTCAAAAGGCCCTCGGAAGCTTGCCTTATGTATGTCCCACTCATGAACTTTTGAACTGCTCAGCCAACTATGTAACCACATCCTGAACTTCACTGACACCTTCCCATGGCAAGCGGGCCATCTGCATTTCTCACCTTCGAAGGAGTCATCCATCTCACCAGCCAGCATTCTACATTTACATAGAGGACCTAAATGGAAACAGTCCTCATCATTTTGCCTCCTTATTCTCACACTGGACCTAACTGATCGCTGTTAACTGAGCTAGCATCCTGTATTACATGGAGGACCTAAATGTAAACTACACTTATAGTTCCCACCTTTATAAACCCAGCATTCCTCTGTTCATTTCCGAGCACAACTTGAGTTTTTGCCTGCATTTGTGTTTTCCACATTACAAATCTTTGCTCATTTAAATGCTTTTTGCTCTTTATTACTGCCTTTTTTTTTTTTTTTGGTTGACTACCCTAATGGTTCCTACCTTTATGGCCGTGCTTAGAAAGAGCACCACAACCCCATGATTATGTAAATGTCCACTTAAACACCTTCACATGATGTTATATTTTGTTTTGTTTTGTTCTGTTTATATTTGTATTCTTAGTCTACTTGAAATGTATTTTTGGTATGAGGTAATGGGAAGAATTCTAACAATATTTGTCACCCAAAATGTGGACATTTGTCCCCAGTGAATTAAAGACTTTATTTTTTTAAATATGTTTATTGAATTCAGAGAGAGAGGAAGCAGGGAGAGAGGGAGTGAAACATCGATGTGAAAGAAACATCAATTGGTTGCCTCCCATATGCACCCTGACCAGGGATTGAACACACAACCTAGGTATATTGTTTGAGCGGGAATTAAACCCCCAAACTTTCGGGATCTGGAACAATACTCCAACAAACTGAGCCACACCAGCCAGGGAAAATTAAAGACTTTAAATACTGCTAAATTCTTCTATCTATTTGGAGAGCGTTATGCTAAGTGAAATATGCCAGGCAGTGAAAGACACATACCATATGATCTCACCTGTAAGTGGAATCTAATCAACAAAACAAACAAGCAGGTAAAATATAACCAGAGACACTGAAATAAAGAGCAAACTTTCAGTAACCAGAGTGGGGGGAGGGGTAGATAGGGAAGGGCCATCAAGGAACATATATAAAGGACACATGGCCAAAAGGGAATAGATAGGTTGAGGGTGGGAGGCGGGGATGGGTGGGGCGGAACATATATAAAGGACACATGGACAAAGCCAAAAGGGAATAAATAGGTTGAGGGTGGGAGGCGGGGATGGGTGGGGCGGCAGAGGGGCAGGGGAATGAGAGGGGTGAAAATGCAGACAACTGTACTTGAACAACAATAAAACAATTTTTAAAAAATTTTAAAAATTCTTCTATTTGGGTCTCTTCCCTATGCCATTCTGCTACTTATTTAATTAGTTAAATTATAAATTGATCATTTGCCTAACTAACATTTTTGAAATAATAAAAGCATAAAAGTAAAAGACAACAAATTAGAAAAATTATGACAGCAAATATAAAAGATGAATGATTGATAACATTATGATATCATACAAACCAACAGAAAAACTACTAAAACTCCAATAAAGGGCATGTAAAATGAGCAAATGGCATGAGAAAAAAATTCATGAAAGAAGAAAAATAAATCACTAATGCAAACATTAAAAAGTGAGTTCAGGGGGCTAGGGGGTGGAGGGATTGAGCAAAATAAAAAGGACTCATGGACATGGACAACAGTGTAGAGATTCCTGGGGGGAGGGGGTATAATGGGACTACTACGTGTTAATTTAAAAAATACAATAAAGGTTAAATTTTAAAATTTTAAAAATAAATTTTAAAGTGATTTTCATCTCTCTGTAATCAAATAAATATAAGTTTAAGAGATGAAATAACACTTAATAAACTAATTAACAAAAATTGTTTCATAAAACAGGTTTTTATAAGTTCTCAAGGTTGAAAAGAATCTGTGGAAAGAGATACTCTCACACACCCCAGGAGATATACAGATGAACAGAAACATTTTTTGAAAAATCAGGCAATATCTAACAAGTCATAAGAGTGTTTACTCTTTGATTTAGCTGCTTTTTTAAACTCTAGCCTAGAAAATAATTTGAAATATAGTAAAAGATTTATGTACAAAAATATTCATCCTAGTCTTATTTATATCAAAAATAGAAACTAGGAAACCATAAAATCATTAATATATAAACCATAGTATAAGCACAGTATTGAATACTCTAGCTATTTAAAACAGTTATTTTCAAAACCTTTTAATAATGTATAAAGTCTTAAGACATCACATTAGGCAGATAAAAACTTTTAAAAAGTATATATATATATTTGGATCCTAATCAGTAAAAATACATGAAGAAAAAAATTTGTAAATTTTGATCATCTCGGAGATTAGTCAAATCATGGGTAATTGTTATTATTGTTTCCTTCATTTCTTATTTCAAATACACATGTCTCTATTATCTGGCAAGAGGGGAATATAAATTTGAGAGTGGCCTGTGTTTTTAGGATGGGAAAACTATGAACAAAGATTCAGGAGCTGTGAGAAGCAGTGGAAAGAAAGAAAGAATGAAGGATTTAAAGAAGAGAATAGATGCTGTGAAGATTCTGAGGAAAAGTGGCATCGAGGGACCAAGCAGAGTAAGTCAGGCAGAGGAAGACAAATGCCATATGATTTCACTTATATGTGGAATCTAATGAACAAAAAAAATGTAGGAACAAAATAAATGTAGAAACAGACTCATAGATGCAGAGAACAAACTGATCGATGGACGCCAGCTGGGAGGGATTTGGGGGGCTGGACGAAAAAGGTAAAGGAATTAAAAAATTCAAATTGGTAGTTACCAAATAGTCACAGGAATATAAAGTACAGTACAGGGAGTACAGTTAATAATACTGTAATAACTATGTATAGAGTCAGGGGGATACCAGACTTATCGAGAGGATCACTTCATAAGTTATATAAATGTCTAAACACTATGCCCTTTATTATCAGAAATGTTTGTGTTAAGTATTTAAAATATCCTGTTAGGCATTTGGATTTCTTCCAACAAAGGGAGAATGGAGAGTTCAAGAGTTTGGGAACAGGATAGAGGATGCTGAGAAAATAAGTAAAGCCTCCAACTCAGAGTTAGGTTATTTTTACGCTTTACACCCTTTGGTTAAAACCACACGTGACGCTAAAAACAATACTCTTGTTAAACGACTTCTAGTTTTCATGACAACACTTCACAGTTTCACATGTGACTCTGTAGGCTGCCATCAGAGATCAAAATAAGAGGCAATTTTAAGATGTGGTTCCT
The DNA here is from genome assembly GCA_039655065.1 of Glossophaga mutica. Classification (NCBI taxonomy): domain Eukaryota; kingdom Metazoa; phylum Chordata; class Mammalia; order Chiroptera; family Phyllostomidae; genus Glossophaga; species Glossophaga mutica. The sequence goes on along the minus strand of CM077306.1, from coordinate 45,192,566 downwards.
CATCTAGCCATTTTCCTAAGATGTCCTTTACCCAGGACAGTGTAGATGACAACCTGTTTGCCCCCTGGGTACGTGTCAGCTAAAGCAGAGCTCCTGGTTCAGCCTTGAGTAGAGATCTCACAGAATATAGTTCATGAAATATTCCATGCAGAAGTCCCTAAGAAAAGAATCTTATTTTAGTTCTTATTATCTTAATGAAAGAGTATAGTTCATAATTCACTAATCTGCCTGGAGTGACAAAACAGGCTGCAAGAAGAAAATGGGCCTCTATCACGTCCAAAAAGACAAAGCTGAGATAACTCATTAGTGATAACATATGCTTAAAATTCACTATGTTCTGCTAAGTAATACACGGTTTCCTATTTTAAAAACAAGTAATAGCAACACACACATTGTTTCTCTTTTTGAGGAAAATCATCACCTTCAAAAAAGCATACAGGATTCCTTTTTAGAGTAATTAAAATTCTTGGTTTCCCATGAGAGAAAATTTTATACACTATAGATTTCTACAATATATATTATACTGAGGTGATGGGTTAAATAAACATCTACTGAACGCAGTGATTGACAAAGGACAGTGGGGAAAAAGTCAGTTAGTGGGCTTTTGTCTCTCTTCGGGCTCCTTAGGCCTGCTCTTCAAGGAGAATTTCCCGTCGCTCCTATTGACTATACATTGTCAAAGTATGAGGCCATTCCACAGTTTATAATTATTACATTGATGGTCCTTCATACATCCCTTTACTCACAACTAGATTTTAACTGAAGGCAACAGACTAAGATGTAAAACCAGTTTCTTTTGGTAAAGTACTTTAAAGTTCGAGAGTGATGTAAGGTAGTAATGATGAAAACTGCAATATCTGTCTGACTCAATATAATCCTAAATAGCAGCAGCACCAACAACATAGACCTTGGTGTCAAGAGTGTTTGGCAGAGTCCTGCACTTGTGGGAGGTGCCACTTTCAAGCCATGGAGGACATATGTGTCCTCAATGCCACCTTCACATACCGAACCTAAACTTCCCTAGACTTTTGGACTTCATCTATAACTGAGGCTGGCATGTGAATACCGTTTGGCTATAAGGGAAGGACAGAGTAAATGTAGACATCTCCCCTTGAAGTGGAAGCCAAAGACCCCAGACCACTGAGCCTTAAAACACTGTCATTGGAATCCTTTTCCATTCTAAAGAATTATTCTCTTGCAGACAAAAATGAACACACCAAAACAGGCAGTCTAGGCTTATGGGAGCAAGCCATCAATTACATATAAGGTGTGATATCAGTCTTGGACTTGGTGTAAAAGTTTTATGAAAGGGGGGCTATGAAGACATTAAAGTTCTGTTAGTAACTATGTGACCTTGGAGGCTATGAAGGAAAAAAGATGATTTCAGCAGATGTATGAAAAATTTCTCCCACAGATGGACTCTCCATTTGAGAAGTTAAAAAAAAAAGTGATGCAAATATCTAGTGCTCAAGAGCTCAAAATTCATAGTGAATCAAAAGATAACTTCTCACTGCTCATGTACGCTGAGCCAAAGAGCTATTCCAGTGCACTGACTTTGATTCCGTAAGTGAGATAAAGTAGTTGAGGTAACAAGGGCAAGACACACTCTTCTGCCTGGATCTCGTTCACACTCGTCAAACGCTTCAGTTATAACAAAATACTGGCTGGAACTGCTCTGCTCTACTACACAGGTGCAGTGCAAGTGTCTCACAAGAAGAAGTACATTTTGAATTATAGGCAAAAAAGATGAAGATGCTTGCTATGACTAGACAAGATTACTTTATATCTGGCTGGCTCTTTCAGGCCAAGGTCACAAAGCTGAGTTCATTTTTAACAACTTCTGAGCTTTTTGTCAAAATTTGGTTCACTATCAAGTGTATCTGTAACATTTTTCTTAACTCTTCTCTGTCTTTGTTTCCATTGTTTCACTTTGTACAAAAGCATCCTGACCTGGATAATATTTCTTGCATTTTTAATGGTTCAACCTGTCTCCACCTCCTTAATCCAACACCAAGACTTAATCCAACACCAAAGACCTTCCTATCAATCATAGAAATAGCATGTCATTCCTCTTCTTAAATAACGATTCTCAAATATTTGCAAATCAAATGGCTTGTGATTATTTTTCAATCTTGTATTAGGTTAGGAAGTCTTTGATTTCAGGTAACTGAAACTCCAACTCAAAGGCTTGAGCAATAAAAGTTATGGAGTTATTGCAATAAAAGTTATTTTTTAAAACAAGAAAGGTTATTTGTTCATGTAAGCAACAATACCAGTGACAGTATTTGACTTGATCCAGCAGCTGAACAAGGTCACCAAGATTATCTTTATGCCGACCCTCTAACCTGAGGTGCTATATTCACCCTAAGGATTGTTTTGACTTCAGATGTACCTGCTAAGGCTACAGCTTCATTACTTTCAGTAGGAAAGTCATAGTATGTTTTCCTAGTAGCTCTATTGAAATGCCAGCATCGTCTAGTGGTGCACATCAGGACCGCATGACCGCCGCTGTGGCTAAGGGGATGGGAAACATTGATTGCTGACATTAATCAGAGGTGTTTTGGAGCTGAAGGAGAGGACTATGTTACCCAAACTTCATGGCTGGGAAATTTGAGACACTGCATTCAAAAGAGAGAAGGGATGCTCTGGAGTCAGTCAACAATCGTTGACTACAAAACTGAATCCTGAATGTGTATCACACTGTGATTTTTCTACACTCACTATTCCTTCTAATATCCCACGCAGAATAGTGTAACATTCCCCAAACAGCAGGTACAATATGAGTGCTGATATTAGCAAAACACAAACGTACAGAGAATAAATGCTGAACACATGCTTGCTAGATCAATACACTTGGGAATCACAAAACGAGAAGAAATTAAAATTTATAAATCATATTTAAACAAACTTGTCATTTTAAAAGCTCATTGTGACCACAGACCCATGTTTTGCTTTTATTATTATTATTATCACCTCCAAGGAACCACACATTTAGTATCATACTTGGAAAGGACATGTGTTTACTTAATATTTTAATCATGATTTTAAAATTTTATCAGAGTATAAAAATATTACTTTTACTTAGTGTCACCATACATGCTAGTTTACCTAGAAGATTCTTGGTTTATACCTTTTGTCCCTGCGTAACTATTAATAGTACTCACTTTCACTCTCAAGAAACTTCTACTTTGGACAATAAATTATTTGCTCAGCCTAATTTTAAATAAATGTCAAACATTTGTATTATATTCTAAAAGAAATTCGAGATAAGAAAACTAATCAAATAAAAGTTAAACAGGCATACTCTTTATGGGAGTAAAAAAAATGTTCATTTTATCACACTGTAAGAAATAAAGCCTCATTTCTAAAGTCTGAAAGAAAACTCATTTCAAACCACAGCTGTTGTGCTTTATGGATGTGGATTAAACTCATCATTATCTTTCTGTAAATACTCTTCCCCGGACCAATCAGTGGTTATATGGTGTTTACAGACCCTGGACACCAAGCTGACCTGAATGACCTTTGCACTGTAATACAATCAGATTATGTCTAATCTAAATGTGGCATGTCCTTTTTAAGACAGACAAATCCTAATCACTCAGTACAAAAGCAAAGCCAGTCCCATTTCTGATGGTTATCTACTCATTTTTCTTTAAAAAAAAATATAAATAAATTTTAAATTCACTCAGTCTAAACTTGATATCAAAGTAAGTATTTTGAAGTTTTGAGTAGTGGTTAAAGCACATTTTAACAGCCTAAATTATGTTATTACAAAACACAATTCTTTCCTTTCTAAAGAATACAGATTAACAAAATAAACGATCCCCCCTATTGTAAAAGAATAAAGTCAAGCTGAAAAACAATCTAATTTCCTGTTTTCTAAATCACCTGAGAGTTTAATCTTGAAGCTCAGATGTAGTGAGCTGCCCCTACACTTACTCAGTTAAGCCTTAATGACATTTTAAAGCAGAAGACCCCACGAGATGACTCACCAAACCGTTCTAAAATGAGCCTTCCCGGCTTTTGACATGTTGTGATACTGCTGTCAGGTGCTGCTGCACCTCGAACCTTTGAGATTGAGTGCCATTTTCAAGGACATGAGAAGGTGAAATACAAGTGAAGACAACACCTCCTTGCCTCCTTAGTTCCTGGCTTTCACCATCCGGCAGCCCTAGCTCCCATCGCTTTCACTGCCATCCCCTTCCACCGAAGGCACCACAATTCACTGTTAGAATCCTAAGAACATCTATCTCTCTCACTCCGCAGGCTTCGGTGAGACAATTTTGGAGATCCTCCTTTTTAAATTTTACATTGTCTCTGTCAGCCACATGACCTGGAAATGAGAGTCTAAAATTAGAAAAGAATGGATAGACAAAAACGTTTTTAAAGGAAAAATAACCTATCCAAAATGTCACTGCCACCCTCCACACGACAGTTCGGGGTTTGGAACTAACACACCGAAATGGAATTCAATGTTTAAACGAACAAGGGAGAAATTTTCTAAAGGCATGAGGAAGGAAAAGAGTATTTCTACAAAGACTGATAGTTAATGCAGCTCTAGAAAGCTACAAATAAAACAACAGCAAAACAGGCAAGGGTTTTCATGCGCTCCTGGCTTTTCCTCGGGGTGGGGGGTGGAAGGCAGTCTTGTTAAGAACAATGAAAAGGTGACATTTCAACTCTAACTTGAGACTGATTTAATTCCTGTTAAAAAACTCAGACACCACTCTCCCCAGCTCCATCCATCTCTATGAAGCAAAGAGCTATTGATAGCTTTGCTGAAAAGTAAAAATATTCCTAGAAATGCCTTTAAAGTATTTAGCATGCTCTCTTAAGACAGGGCGTCAGTAGTGAAATATCTCTCCACAATGCACAATAGATCTGTATCTGAAATGAATGTGGTTTTTTTTTTATGTTTTCTAAGTTATTCAGAATAAAATTCTTGCCTAGATTCCTCCATTGCCTAGCACCTACCCACAAAATATACATTAAAAATAAATATCAAGTGCTCTTGCATCCATAAATAATGTAATAAGTAAGGTAAATTTGAAGCTAAAAAGGTATGCATATAAAACAAATCTAGTGGACTTCTGGTTTATGTATCAATTCAAAACATTCAAAATCTTTCATCCATTCAATCCTTATTAAGTTTCTACCATGTTCTAAGTACTACAGTAGACAGAAGACAAATTGGAAACTCACCTTTAATGATATTAAAATCTAACCTTTAATGATTCTAAAATCTAACAGGGCCCTGGCCCAGGGGCTCAGTTGGTTGAAGCATCATCCCATACACCACAAGGCTGCAGGTTTGATCCCTGGTCAGGGCCCACACCTAGGTTGCAGGTTCAGTCCTCAGTCGGAGACAGGGCATGTACAGGAGGCAACCTATCAATGGTTCGCTCTCACATCGAATGTTTTCTCTGTCTCTCTTTTCTCTTTTTCTTGCCCTCCCTTATTCTTTCTCTAAAAAAGTCAATAAAACATATCTTTGGATGAGGATAAAAAAGATCTAACAGAGACATATAATTATTTTAGGAGATAAATGATGTAATACAGTACTAGAGACATAAATTCTTCACGATGTCCGTAATTTTCTAAGAGCCCACCCTGTACCACACCCTATGTTAAGCACTAGGGAGACTGTGGTCAAAATGTGTAAATATGGTGGGTGTGTGGGGGAGGAGGACGGCACAAGGAACAGCAAGAACAAAGCCTTGTAGGTACAGAAAGAGTTGAGGGAACTGCAAGCAGCTGGGTCTTTTGGAGAGAGGAAGCATACGAGGCACTAGGGAGGGAGGGGTGAATAGAGAGACTCACAGAGAATCCAGGTCACAGTGGTCCTTGTAGGCTCACCGACCCCCACCCCTGGCAAATTAGAATTCTATCCTGTAGACAATGGTAAGGCATTGAAGATGTTTAAGGAAGGCTCTCTCTTTAATGATTTTAAATATTTAATAGCTGATTTCATAATAGCATGTGTACCATTTTAAGGAAATGATGATTTGGGAAAATTAGTGTTTTGCATTTATATATTTGTAAATAGAAATAATAATGTAATATTTGAAATGTGTCATTTTGCATGTAAAGATAAATAATTAATATTAAATATTTAATATATTCTTTAAAAATATAATAAACATATACCTTAAAACGAGCACTATCCCACATTTCCTCCCCTCACCCATTATTCTACCCATTAAATGCCACCTTCATTGAGGCTGAGGTTGGATATAAATATTGCCTTTCTTCTAGTATGTTACTGAAATATAACATACAGGCATACAAGCAAAAAATCATAAGTATACAATCTATGAACTGTCACAAACTGAACATACCCCATGTAACCAGCATTAAAGCAAGAGATGAAATCTTACCAAAATCCCCAAAGCCTGCTCATGTCCCTGCTAATCACTTTCTACCATAGGGGTAACCCCTATGCTGACTTCTAACACCGTGGATTAGACTGGCCTGTTTTTAAACTTCCTAAACATGGAATTATGCAGTATTACTTGTTTGTGGGTTATGTTCACGTTGTGTGTATCCATTTCCATTTCTCTGTAGTATTCTATTATGTGAATATATCACAATTTATTTATCCGGTTTACTGTAAATTGACATTTGAGTATTTCCTAGTTGGGGTTATTACCAGTGATGCTTCTCTGAACATCTGGAGTTCTGAGGACATAGGTATACATACCCATGCAAATGCTGGGTGTGCCTTACTTCGTATTGTTCCTTTGTTTATAACACCAAAACTTTCAAGTGCAGAGTAAATGTAAGACAGGGATATGTGTGAAACCACAGAAGAGGTAGAAATACATCCTACAAAGAACAGCTGGACCAAAATTTAAACACCATTTACTGCTTATTAATTCTTCCACCTCAATCCCACCCTATCAGGTATCATTTAGGAATAATGGTCCCTTGGAGGGGAACTCTTTATTTAAAGTATAACATGATCCCATTTCTGCTATGCAGCTTGATTAAACAAAATTTTTAAAAATAAATCCTTCATTCAATTTTGTCTCTCAGGAAACTTGCTTCAACATTACGCAAAGCATCATACAGGGAGTGGCTGCATTACTGTGATAAAGAACATACCAAGGGAACCTGAAAGGAAGTATTTAGAGAAGAAATGACTCTTGGTTTTCATGAATTTTGAGAGTCTGAAAAACACAAATCACTTCAAGAAAATCTTGAAAACCTTTCCCTTAAAGAGGCTTACATAACCAAATCACAGGCAACTGCATTTCTGAAAATATTTCACTAGACTTGCATGACTTGAAATAGATGGGTTTTATGGATTGCCTGGGCTTTGTGCCTGGATATTTTCGCAGAGATCATCTCACATTTTATTCCTAGGATCAATAGTGTCAGCAGATGTTAAGGCTTGTTAGCCAAGTACAGTGATTTCAAAAGAAAGGACGGGAGGGAGGTAAAGAGGAAGAGAGACAGACAAATAGAGAAGGAAGGAAGGGAGGGAGTAGGGAGGGGGGATGGAAGGCAGGCAGCAAAGCGGGTTTCTATACTCCATCATCACCAACAATATGTGACTGATGTGCTAGGATGTCGCAATGGCTATGACATCACTACAGCTACAACGTCACTGAGCAATAGGAATTTTTTCAGCTTCTTTACAATATTATGGTTCCATCATCGCATGTGTGGTCCATCCTTGACTGAAACATCATAATGCAGCACATGACTTAATGCTAATTCACTTACCAAAGAAAAATTAAATGAACAAACAATAGGCATACACAACAAAAAATTGAATCTAGACACTAACTTTACGCCTTTCACAAAAATTAACTCAAAATGGATCATGGACATAAATGTAAAACACTGAACCATAAAACTTCTAGAAGGTAACAGGTAAAAATCTCAGTGACCCTGGATTAGGCAATGAGTTTTTAAACGCAATACCAAAAGTATAATCCATGAAGAAAAATTTTGATAAATGGAACTTCATTGAAATTTTAAAATTCTGCTTCATGAAGACACTAATTAAGAGAATGAAAAAACAAGCCACAGACTGGGAAGAAATATTTGCAAAACACATATCTGATAAAGAACTTGTGTCTAAATTATACAATGAACTCTCAAAACTGAACAATAAAAAACAACCAAATTTAAAAAGGGCAAAAGGACTGATAGACACCTCATAAAGATTTACAGATGTCAAATAAGCACATGAAAATACCCTTAATACCATATCAATAAGGAAATGCAAATTAAAAAACAGAAACACCAGTATAAACCCAAGAAAATGTCTAAAACCCCACTGGAATGGCTAACACACTGACAATGCCAAATGTTGGTGAGAATGTGAAAAAGGAACATCTCGTTCGTTCCCGGTCAGAGTGTAAAATGGTGCGGCTACTTTGGAAGACCAGCAGTTTTTTATAAAACTAAACTGAGTGTCACCATATGATCCAGCAACCACTCTCCTAAGTGTTTAACCAAATGAGGTAAGGACTTATTTCCAGGAGAAAAGAAAAAAACCCTACACTCATAATTGCCAAAACTTGGAAGCAACGAAGATATCCTTCAAGAGATGAATGGATAAAGAAATGCTGTTACATCTGGACAACGGAATATTATTCAGCAATAAAAAGAAATAAGCTATCAAGCCACAAAAAGACATGGAGGAACCTTGAATGCATATCTCTAAATGAAAGAAGACAATCTGAAGAGCCATATACTATAAGATTCCAACTACGTGACATTCTGAAAAAGGTCACTGGTTTCCAGTGGTTGGGGAAGGAAGAGAGAGAGATAAATACCTAGGTATAGCACAGGAGATTTTTAGGAAAATGAAACTATGCTGCATGATACTGTGTAACAGTGAGGAACAATATGTATTCGGCAAAACTCATAGAACAGTACAAGACAAAGAGTAAACCCTAACATAAACTATGAACTTTAGTAAACAGTAATGTACCAATACTGGTTCATGAACTATAACAAATGTACCAACGTAACATGTTAACAATAGGGGAAACTAAGGGGTAGAGGAGAGGTCATACAGGAAACTCTGTACTTTCTCTTCAACTTTTCCTGTAAACCTAAAACTTCTCTAAAAAATAAAATCCATTAATTTAGAAATTATGGAAACTGATTTTTATTTTCAGCCAGTTTAAGATATCTGAAAATATACCATAATACTCATGAAAAAGAAACTGTACTTACATCCTGAACTAAAGATGCCCGGTCTATGGAGACTTCCTTTTCCAGACAGAATCCGTAATGATAATGATGATAACAACTGATGGGTAACAGCTACTGTGCATTTACAAGTGCCAGGCACTGTGGTAGGGATTCATATGTAACATGGTTGAGTTATGTTAATTAACTTAACCATGCATTAGTTAAGTTAATCCACACACAACCTTATGAAGTAGATATTGTATTTATTTTTCCAAAAATTATAAAGGAACTTTCCCAACTCACATAGCTAGTAAACGTTAAGCAGGCAGATGGACCCTGCTACATACCCTTACCCATAGGACCACCATGAGTTTTACTGCAATGTGGAGACCCAATAAAATTACATGAACATCTCCCAAGGATTCCAAATGTATCATACTGAGTCACTGGGGAAAAAAAGGTTAAAAAACGGGTTTATTGCCTAAATTATGTTTTTTTTTTAAAAAACCACCTGTGACCTACATATACTACTTGGCTATACTTGAGGGAAATGAAAGTAAACTCTCTAATTTTCCGGAGTATAAATCCTTGCAAGCAGATACCAATGTTTTCACAGCCCAGACGTTTGCTCAAATGCTCCTTCTAAGAGGAAAGAAGAGAGATCAGTTCTGTTGTAGCGAGTAAGAGGTGTGAGGGCCAAAGGGCCAAGGCCTGGGCCAGGAGTCAGGAGGCCAGTGCTGTGGTTCAAGCTCCATCACTTCTGTGCCAAGCACATCTGCCTCTTGGGACCTCAATTTAAAAAGACTGGTAGAGAAAATCCCTGAGCCACTTCTAGTTCTTGGATTCATGCATTTGAGACCTTGGAGATTATTTATTTTGTGGCAGAGAAAAATAACTCAGTCCTAAGGCATGAATAACTTATGATAGGGTGCAGAGTTTCAATTGAGGCAAGACTGCCTTCCAGTAACATCCATCTGTGGGTCTGAGGTTCTGAGGCAGAGCCTCTTTCCATAGTCATGTCTCTGAGTTGCAGAACAGTCAGATTAATTAAACTGTTAGTGTTAGGAAAATGAGTACCAGTTGGTATCACAGTGACTCTAGATAACCAAGGCCCTATGCAAAACTGGGGGTGGGGTGTGGGGGGTGGAATCTGGCCTAGTGGTGTGTTTACAAAGGAATCTCCCTCCTCCCACCCAGGCCCTCCTCTTCTGCCTACTCCCTCGCTTCCCTACTTCACTGGGCACACATCCCAGGGTATTCCTTGAGGTTCCCTACGTGCTACAAACATTCACCTCTTCTTTAAAAAGTGCAGTCAGTCTCATTGCAGCTCCTCTAGGCTTTGGAAGGAAAGGAAAGATAAATGAATCAGACTACAGTATAAATGGCTGAAAGAAGCTTTAACTGTTCCAGGGTCAGTATTTGCATTTCTGAAATGTTAATATCCATAAACTTTTCAAAAGTGGATTTTAGATAAGAGGAGGTTTTATGGGCTTTTAAATTTTTTGATTCATTTCTAGGAAAGGAAAGAACATGATTCGAGGACACCTGCCTTTATTATTCACTGTGCCTTAGCCTACGAAATCAAAACAAAACCAGACACTAAGCAACCTACCACTCCACTTCTGAAAAACTGTTAATTCAAATCCAAGTCACCTTACGAGATTGCAAGATATGCATGTTCTTTAGGCTGACAATGTAAATGATCAGCTTAAATTGTCAAGTATATATTTTATAACAATCATCACATTCCCCACTAGTAATCAAAGCATCTAAGAATTAAAGTAAGTTATGCTTTGAGAAAATATTCAAGGTATTTCTGCAATTATGTCCTGACAAGTGTAGCTCAGTTGGCTGGGCATCATTCAACAAAGCAAAAGGTCACCCATTCAATTCCCGGGCAGGTCAGGGCACAGGCCTGTGTTGTAGTCCCAGTCTGGGCATGTACGAGAGGCAACTGATCAATGCATCTGTCTCTCTAACGTTGGTGTTTCCCTCCCCTCCTGCCTCTTTCTCTAAAAATAAATAAATAAAATATTTTAAAAAAGAAAATTTCTGCAATTAAGAGAAGTGATTTTGCTGACATTACGTCCAATAAGAATCATTCTGTGTTCGAACAATAAAAAAAATAAAAAATTTAAAAAAATTATTTCATGCATTTGAAAATTTCTCTGGGTTGAGCCCAAAACAAAAATGTTACATAAAAAGCTTTTCAAAATTACAGCTTCTGAAAAGCTGCACAACCCATTGCGTTACATTCTTCTAGGTATACAACCCTGGACACATTGAAATTTAGATATATATATATATTTGGAAACAATCAGATGCTTTGTGCAATTCTTTTAGACACACTTGAAGACCTGACTACACTTTGCAGTCTTTTGTTTCCCCAATTATGCCCATATTTTGACTATTTCAAAAGAACACAAAGAAAAATCATACACATAAAAATGACATTTTTATTGTTATTTGGAACTCTTTCAGACCTCACGCATCAGATGCTGGCAAACACTGCTCTGTGGAGGGTGCGCCGTAAAAACACACAACGAAAACATGGAGTGGGAACACACAAACGCAGTGTCCTACTGAAATGCAGTATAGAATTCTCAGATAGAAAGGTAAATGAGTAACAATTAAGGTGGGAAGTATTAATTGTAGAATCAAAACAAGAATAAACAATATTATTCACATGGTCCCTCAAAGTTCTACAAGTGTACTGATATCCATTACACTGTTTGCCATTTGACTGTGGTACCCTATTTACTAATTGACAATATATACATTGCTGTCTTGCAAGAGCTTAGCATTTAAAATGATTAATGGAGATTTTTGACTCTTGGGTGAACTGAATATACTTTTTTGTATAGTTTTGACTGTTCAACCACATTAACATTTTACATATTAATAAGTTAAATTTAAATAAGACTGGATGGAGGAAACTAAAATTGATTTTAAACAGAAACAAGCAAACCTAATACTCTATCAAACAGGCAACATAACCATACAGAAAAAATTACAAAAAGAATGCAGGTAATTTTTGAACATAATACATGATTTTATATCCTCAATGAAACATATTCTAAAGACAGAAAAAAGTGCAAAGAGACCTTGAACTTAATTTGTTTGTTGTTAGTATTGGGTGAAAATTCTAAAATTCAGGAAAGGAATTATTGTATCCACAAATTAGTAATTATTAATGTATTAAAGTTTCTGGGATCCAGGGTTTTTCGTTGTGGAAGAAGAAAAATACAGATACAGATAGAGGAAGAAGGAAAAGAATGTGGGGTGGACTGGAATTAGAGGTATCAGTGACAACCCGTGTGTGTGTGTGTGTGTGTGTGTGTGTGTGTGTGTGTTTACTTATTTAGCTCTGCCCACCAAATAGTTCTAGAAGCAGTGATACCTTCATCTGGAAGTGATGATACCCTGTCAGCAATAAAGGATCTAATTCCAAGATGTTGGTTTTTAAATAACATCCACACTAAAAGAAACCAGGATATTTTAGAGAAATCACTGATTCCTGGTCTGAGGAAGAGAACATACACAGTAAGCCTGAAACCTCTTTCTGTGGTAGGAAAAAAGTTCTCAAAAACTTACTGAAAATGTCAGCTTGTAGAAGTTCATAATAGTTAAATCTGGGACAAAATTAGGATCAATATGTACAGTAAGAGCAATAGATTGTAACATAATAAATTTTTGAAAAATTCCTGAGTCCATACTGATTTTTTACGAGTCGGGAGGAAGTGGAGACATTTTCTTTACAAAAGTAAGCCAGCTAATGAGCATAGAAGAAACAGGAGAAAAAGAAAGTCATCCTTGTCACAGCCACTGCAGCAATAACTGGTTCTGGAAAGATGGGTCTGTGGATACCAATGCCATCAGGGGAAAGGCTACAAGGAAACAAGGTATTTGCAGAATCCCAAAGCATCTCTCCACAAATTGTTTACTGATTGCAAAGGGCAAAAATTGCTTTACAATGGGGGAATCTGGCCAGTGATCAAGTTTAATATCATCCACGTTAGGACACACTAATACCATAAGCCACCAGACATCATCCACCACGAAGGATACAACAGCACCTGTGGAGCATTCTTGCCAAATATATTTAACCTAAAACTAACTTTGAGGAAGCATCAGACAAATCCAGTCCTCAGTTCTGCAGAACAGCTTGCTGTACTCTGTCAAAATGTCAGTATCATAAAGAACAAAGAAGGCTAGGGGACCGTTCCAAATCAGGAGACAAAAGAAATACCCATATGACCATCAAAAAGTCAACTATGGAGGGCTTGAGTGAGACAGTTTTGGAAATTCCAGTGTAGGCTGCATGGTAAATAAAGTATTATGTTGGTGATTTCCTGGACATGATTAGATACATGCTGAGGTATTTAAGTGTGAACTATCATGATGTCTACAACTAACTTTGAAATGCTTTAGCACAGCTGAACAAAACCAAGTATGTGTACAGAGAGAAAAGAGATAAAGCAAAGGTGGCAAATTATTACCAATTGCTGAATCTACATGAGGGGTTTCACAATTTTTCCGTGTATTTGAATTTTTTCAAAATTAAAAAAAAAAAAAAAAAACTGTTAGGGAAGTGTGGGAATCCTTGAGGTAATAGGACACTTTCAAATGTGTTTTGGCTCCAGAACTCTGCACCCCACATCCTTCAGGTGGGGCCTGGACCTATTGGGGTGCATGCATTTTAAACAGCACACCACAGTGCCTCTGGAGTGCTGATGGACGTGCAGGCTGGGATGTGGCACTTCATGGAACAGTGTCCCTTCCTTACTGTGGCCTTCAAGGCCCTGCGCTATCTGCCCCTCTTAATCTCAGCCCTTGCCTCTCCTGTCCTACGTGTTAACACCTCATCCCACTTTCCTTTTCCTATTTCTCATATCCATCAAGGTCCTTCCTCCTTGCACTTTGGGTTCTCTGTGCCCTTTGCTTGGTAAATTCAGCCTTCAGACCCTCCTGTGCTGCAGCATTCATATCTTGTGGGTCTTGGCCTAGGGGTGCCCTCTTGCTGGGGTGTCCTTCCCTGATATCAGCTCTAGAGCAGCCAGTTGTTCTTCATGCACTCACCCCACAGCACAAATCAGAAATGATCATGTTTATGCATTTATTTATTGATGTTCTATCTTGCCCTCCTAGGAGGGGACTTTGTCTCTCTTGGTCACTGCTGTAATCATCGATCAATACCTAATGTATTCCATAAACACTGATGGACGTAATGGACCAACGGTGCTAAACCACTGCAAAACCCTGCAAATTAAATGCTATATTGCTTCCCCACAATATTTGCATTTGGAGCAACAAAATAAAAATGCAAAATAAGAGAATTTGAGTCCATAGCCTCTTTCATGTTTCTTTTAAAAGACTATCTCAAGATACCCGAATCAATGCTCTTCTGTTTTCTAGCAAAACAGAAGCATATTTGCAAACAATCACAAATCATAGCAAACTGTACCTTCCTGTCCTTGTAGCAAGGGGATGTGACTGCTGCTTTGTTTGCCCCCAGAGCTCCAGTCACCAGCCAGAGGAAAAAGCATTAAGCAATCGAAGGTGGAAGCCCATTCTGCCTTTCCACTTCATGAAATCATATTTCATTCTTACATGTGGGCCGCCAGGCTATAACTCATGTAAGATAGAATGAGAACTAATTAAAGGGTCAGTTGAGCATATAATTTTGAATTCCTAGGCACCCAAAAACTGAGACTGACAACAACTGTGACAAAACCCCGGAATGATTTGCGAACTAACAAAGCAAGGATTTTCAAGCTGCTAACCGGCTAAGCCATGTTTTTACACATAAAAGAATCTACATTGAATATAATTCTTATGTGGTAATGAAATTTTAGTCATTTATCCCAGAGGGCTTTATTAAAATATACTTAGATTTTATTTTATTTTTATTTTTGGTAAGGATTACAAGGTCAAAACAATAACAGTGAATTCTGTTCTCATTTCAGACTGAAGTTCACTCCAGAGATAGGAAATATTATTGTTAATGGTATTTATATAGCATCTTTCTTCCAAAGTACGTTCAGGAAAAGCAGGTTAGTAGAGAGAAATTCCATTTGTCGGGAGGGAAAATGAAAATGGAGTCAGACCAAGGTCACGAAACAAGTCAGTGACTGTTCTGAGAGCGAACCTGAAGAGACAGCTGACTCACCGTGGTTTTCCCTCTTTCAAACACACTGCTTCATTTAGAAGATATTTTGAGGGTATTCAAGTTTACATAGTTTCTATGGGCATTCCTTGAAACAAAGAGCCTTCACATTAAAAAAAAAAACAAAAACCTGACTATCTTACTTAGACACTATAATAAATACCAAAACTATTTATTTTCCTTCTTTCAAAGATCTTTACGGTTATAAACGAAAGCCTGAGTTCTAACACAATGAAATAGCACAGTTAGATATTACTAGACTGTAGTTTTTTAAAAAAGATATCTTCCATCATTACTATAGTTTAATAACAAAAATAAAGTGCATTTTCAGAGTTCTTGCATTATGATTAGAATTTTACCAAATTTAATACTACTTCAGAATCACAGCTAAAAGAAACTAGAATTTTAAATGTTAAATATACTCACAGGGTATTTATTAATTCTTTAAAAATATAAATCTCCAGTATTTGCTGTTCAAGTCCCAGGGAAGGAAAGAATGTTTCTCCTTGTGAATACAGAGGTGAACAAGGTGAGAATTAATGAGTTACACAGATTCAGGTTCTTAAGCTGTGCCTGTTTTTAAAGCTTCTTTTCAAATAACGTGTAATAACGGGAAATAAATATGTACATTTCCCTCTGCAAGTATAGGAGTTAAAAAGAAAAACAAAAAGAAACAAACAAACAAACAAACAAACCAGGCAGCTTAAGGACTCCATATAGTATTCAAGAGCTTTCCTGGATCTTTCCTAATCTTACGCCCCAAGCATGAACCACTCACAGCAACAGCACTGGCACTTCGGTACGCACGAAGCAAGAAAAACTACACAGGAAATCCTGTTTGTATGACAGATTCATCTTTTTACCCCTCATATCAGCATCTTCATGCACACGGAGTACCTCGCTTCTCATCGCATGGAAAGTGTGGTTAATATCCTTCCACACTTTTAGGTGGCTACACCCCAACCCAAAGCCACTGCTGTAATGCATAGAGTTCCATCCCCTCGACAGCTCCAAAGAAAATGCTCAGTGTATTGTCATTTCCAAAAGAAGATTCCTTAGGAAAAGGAAAGCACAGGCTTCTATGGGATGTAAAGCTATATATAGATGGGTACATAAAAATCTATATGGCTATATCTACAAGCAAAAATGCAGCAAATTAGAATGCTGGAAGCTTCGTGATATCTCTAGTCTCATATCTAAGCACTATTCACTGCCTTATAAGAAAATATGTAAATTTTTTTTCATGGTCAGAATCATAGAAGACGAAATTAATTGATATAAACTACCTTTAAAATACATTTTTTCACTTAAAAAGAGTATAAACCAATGAAATAGAGCTAAATATCAGTTGTCATTGTATACAATAAAAAAAGGCAAGGCATTTTGCTGTCCCTTGTACAAGTCAAAGCTGAAGCCCTTTCAACTCCAGTGCTGTATATTCTGTTTTAATGCAAAGAATGCAGGTACTATAAACCACCTGGAGGAGAAAACTATCAGATCTGGCCTTCCCACCTGGATCCTGCTGGAGAATTCTTCCCCTGAAGAAGATTCGTACCTGAATCTAGAAGACAACTGCTTAGCTGTAGTCAGCTAATGGCCTCATACTTTAAAAGAACAGCAGCAAACGCTCTGGTCATGATTCCCGGGTCTGTTGCCCCCATTACCCTCCAAACACACCTAGCCCCCTGGGCTTGCCGGAGAGAACTGTGCGCAAATAAAGTCCCACCATTCAAAGCAACTCAGAGCCCTCACCCATTAATTTTCATGGAAAATCACCAGTCCACGAAATGGAAAATTTTCCAACCAAGAGATCACAAAAGGAAATACAAATGTTATCCTTATGCAAAATGACTTTTAAATTTAATATTCACTTTTATGTTACCATTTAAAATATGAAGTAAAACACAAAAGTGGGCATTTTGTGATGTGTCTCTGTGTAGTTCAATGCTTTATCACATAAATCTTTACCATGCACAGATGTTCAAAAACCAAAGTGTTTCAGATGGCCAACTGTATCAGTTAGGGTCAGTGGGGAAGAAATGCGACATTCGAATTGGAAAAATTTGAAGAAGGTTTCTGTCTGAAGGGCTATTTATAAGCATACAGCCAGGGCGAAGGGGAGCCACAAGGACACACAGGAACCAGGGCCAGAGCAGAGGCGGCGTTGCCACCAGCAGAGGAGAAGGCAGTTACTGAACCTGGAGAGGAGAAGAGAAGAGAACACAGGAGAGGCCACCTTGAGGGGAGCAGTGACCAGCAGGGGACGCAGGCAGCCTGTGGTGCCCTTTTAGGGAGGGAAGGGGAATGTACACTCTGGTCTCACTCTCCTCCCTTCTTCCAATCTCCTGTCGGCATTTTCCATTGAGCAAACCCAACTCTAAAACAGAGGCCAAGGGGTTCATTAGATTCAGCCCATGCAGGTCAGCCTCCGGAGCAGAGCAAAGAGAGAACAAGGGCGAGAGTGGATCTAGAGGGACAAAAAAAGAAATCCACATGGGCAGACAGTCAACACACACTTCCATTCTAAGAGTAAATTAGATTTTATTATTGATTGATTGATTGAAAGAGAGGAAGGGAGGGATAACAAGAGGGTAAGAAACACTGATGTGAGAGAGAATCATCAATCAATTAATCATCAATCTTCGCCTTTTGTATGCGCCCTGATCAGAGCAAACCCACAAATCCAGCCACGTGCACTGACCAGGAATCAAACTGGTGAACTCTTGCATTGTGAGCCACACTGGTCAAGGCCAGCTATATTTATAAATCACACAGAATCAAGGCATTCACACAAGGCAGGAGCAGATGCAAGGCCCCCAGAACAGCTTGTCCTGTCCCCCTCAGCCCCTAAAAGGCACGTAAGCGCTGGCAGTGCAAAGCAAGAGCTTGTTGAGTAAGAGTTACTCATTTCTTGCTACATCAAGTTAAATTCATATTCAGGAATATTTTGACAGGGGCCTCTGAACACTATGCAAAAGAGTTTGAGTTCTCTACGGGCAAAATTGAATCACAGAAAGTTCTTTGATCACAGTGATGCCATGATTACATCTTTGTTCAGAAAGATTTCTATGTTGGCATCGTAGTGTTGAAATAAGAGGAGGAAATGAATGAAAGCTAAGAGTCCATTTAGAAAGCCATTACAACAATCCAGGAGAGAGATAAATTCAGTATTGTCATTCTGTGGTTTATACTTTTAAAAATCCCTGGCGCCCAGTATTTTGTGATATATAAGGACTAATATAAAATTTGTTCCTTCAATTTTGAAGTTTCTATATTCTCTCACTGATTTCTCTTGCTTCTTTACCTCCCAGGACCAATCATTCATCAAGTTCCAGTGAGTCTAATCTATAATTTTCCTGTTACCTCTGCCAATGCTTTGATAAAAGCCACATTTATCACACACACCAGCACATCTCAAGTTATGTGCAAACTGTTCTTGGGGATTCCATGAAAACAGAAGATTTCTGGTCAAATGCTTTGGAGAAGTCCTGGTGTTAACAAATGTAAATAGTTTGTTTATATGACTTGTGGATTCCCAGAGAGGGTGACTGCATGGGAATGCGGTCCTTCCTCCCTTTCATAAAAAATCTGATGACAACATCAGGGACAGTGATGTACCTCAAAATATAGATAGCCAAATGCTGACATGGACAAACTAAGATCTCCCCTGCATTTCTGTAAAACTTTATTCAGTCAGCTGACTTTCTGTATTTATTGCCCCCAGGAAAGAGACTGCACGGCATAAAGCAACGAAAAAGGTAATCAGTTCTTGCCGTTTGAGTTCAAACAGTAGGGGAACTCATGGGCAACAGATTTTGAAGAATATAAGTGAGAACAAAGCCTCCTACATCCACACAAGATAAAAGGGAGAGAGAGGGAAATAGTCACAGGGTAAGTGAATTTCAACTTGCATGGATACCTGAAAAGGGGATGCTAGCTCCCAGCCCACTCACCAGCTCTGTACAGAGCCATGACCAAGAAAAAGGTAACAGAAACCCCAGAAAGTCTGGTGCAGCTAAGAACCAAGGGAATCCATGCTTTCCTGGGAAGGTGGTACCCTGAGAAAAAATCAAGACTGTAAATAAAATGGCTGAAATGTAATTTCATATCTATGTTGGGGTTTTTCAACCTCAGCACTATTAACATTTTGGTCTCAATAATTCTTTGTTGTGAAGACAGTCCTGTGCTTTGTAGGATGTTTATCAGCATCCCTGGCCTCTACTAGATGACAGTAACATTACTGCCACCCCCAGGTGGGACAACAAAAAATGTTTGTAGACATTGCCAAACGTTCCTGGGAGCAAAATCCCAGGTGAGAACTACTGGTCTAGGTGGATAGAGTCCTGGACAGTCTCAAAGAGTTTCTTCCAGGTGTAGTACAGGTTGAGTACCTAAATGAATCATTCTGGAGGACCCAGAGCAACCTGCATAGACAATATCCTAGAACCATATGGGATAAAGAAAAATAAATGCAATGAAATGGATGCCAAAGAGGACTTATCATTCCCATGGACAAAAATTGTGCACTGCCTTGGATACCTCCACATTGTAGCTGTGTTGGTTAAGAACAGAGATACTGGAGCTAAGTTCAAATCCCAGCTCTATTCATTTAGAGCTCTTTAACTCTGGCAAATCACTCAACTTTCCGGTACTCAGTTTCTCCATCTGCAAGATGAAGATAATAACAGCATATACCATATAGGGTTACTATAATTATTCAATGTGTTAAAATTTATAAATTTTCCACTCTTCACAATAGCATTTTGAATAAGTTGTGGTTCTTACTATGTATATGAACATCCCCTAGAATTAAATCCAAGTCAGAGGAGAGTGTGACCATGAATTATAACTAAATCCGTACCATCAAATCAAATCAGGCTCACAATAGAAACTGAAATTCATAGTTGGTCTCTTTGCATCCCGTCTAATGTTCTCCATCTCCACCCTTCAGTGCATCTTCATGCCACCATTGTGATCACCATTTTAAACGTCCAATCTAATCAGACGATGGGTTCCCCATTATTCACAGCCATGGTCACACAGAGATGCTTCCAGAGTCGAGGCTGTGTAGGGGAGGGTATAGCATGAGGGTCCATTAGGTTTCTGTAAATGATTTTACCTAAAAACCTCTATGTGCTCCTAAAAAAAAAAAAAAAAGTTTGAAAATCACTGGCCTACTAGATGGAGATTCCACCAGAGGGCAGTCAAGGCCACCCATGAGTAGCCCTTCCCCATCCCTCCAGCTGCTCATCAACACAACCCTGTTATTCAGATAAAGGAAGTCACTAGTACACAGTATATGTGCCATTAATTTCATAGTTCTGTGCATGCTATTCCATCTGCTTGGGATAACTTTCTCTATTCTACAGATAGATAGGAAGTCATTGAAGGTATCTTTGGCTGGAAAGCATGCTCCTATTTGCTGGAGCAGGGGTAGGGGCACGGCTTCATGTGCTGCAGGACTCTCAACCACAACTGGGTGTCCCTTTGTAAAATACATAGCTTCCCTAGATAATCATATTCCCACACTGGGTCCTGCCACAGTACTGGGGCACCCAAAAGAAGCAGCCTGTTGGATTAACTAACCTTAGGAAATCACCTCTCTTTTTCTGTTCGTTCCCTCAAGGAGCCTTTGGAACACCAAAGCCAGCCTCATTTCTAGTATATAGGTAACTTCTGCTTGCATCTCTGCAATGCAGCTTTCTGCAGGCTAAAGGAGCACAGAGGCCGGGGTGCCTGACGGAAAGGGAAAGGAAATGCACACCTGGAGTGAAGTGCAGCTGGATCCCGGTGAGTCACCACCTGCCTGTGCATCTCAGTGAATCACAACTTCTTTGTTTATACTTTTCTTAAATAAGACTAGACTAGTTTTGTGGTCAGAATAATATACTATTAAAAAAGTCCAATTGGGACACACATCCATGCTGCAGCACCATCCTGCAACTTGAACTATAATTACAGGGATATGACAGAAAGCAGTGCCTTGCCCAGTAGCTGCCTTCTCCCTTTTGCAAAACTTCAACCCGTTCATTCGGTGATGAAAAGTACTGCTCTTTCCCCAGGAGGGCCCCGTTCATTGCCTTCGTTTGAGTATTGATGTTCGCACCCTTTCAGTTCAGTGCCACGACCCATCAGCTCGCCTCCTCTGTCCCATTTGGCAGCCAGTCTCAGGACTGCTGCTGGTTTTCCATCTGTCAGACTCAATCTATCTTCAGCACAGAAGCAGGACCTGGAGAGGGAGCTGAGCAAAGACAACGAAGGCAGGCTGGTTTTACCTTGGATTTGATTGACTTTGAAAGGAGAAGAAGTACTAATAACATGGAAAATTCCCTAGCAGGGACTTGCTTCCTGGCTTTGCAAGACTTTGGCTAGAAGTGGGCTTCTATCCTGGGAGATAACAACTCTGTACAGTCAACGGCTTTTGTAGTATCTTCCCAGGTACAAGGATTCCTCTTAACCCCTGCAAGAGGGGAGTGAGGTAGCAGTCATTTTGAACAATTCTGTAGCCGTGCCCATGGTTCTTGTTACAGCAGATTGGTCCAGAGAAGATACCTGATTCTCCTTGAAAATGACACCAGCTGAAATTGTCTCTCCCATTTCCTAGGTGTGTAACACAGGGTGAGGCATTTAACCTCTCTTGACCTACTCCTTCATCTGCAGAAAGAATAGTTGAACTAGTGATGTTTCGATTTCTTTTTTGCTCTTGCATTATGGTTTTCATGATGAAGGTGGGTTCTAGGGTCAGTATGGCCTGGGTTTAAGATCATTTTCTGTCAGTCACTAGTCTTATGACCTAAAAAAGTTCCTCAACTTTCTAAGTATCAGTTTTTCATCATCTTAAAATGGGGATGATAATAATAGTACCTACCTTGTTATTAAATGATATAATACATGTTAAGTGTTAAAACAAAACCAGACAGTAAAGCAGCCTATGGCTTCTGGTTGTTATTGTTATTGTTGTTATATTTCTATATGAAATGGAATTTGAATTTTTTTTAAGGAAGAAAGGAAACCAGGGTGAAAACATCATAATTGCTCAGTCAAATGAATTTCTGAATAAGATGAAGACATTTGGCTCAACATTAGTACAACGTGGCGGGGAGAAGAAGAACAAAGAATCCAATATGACTCTCCAGACATGCAAAAACGTACAAGGTGTTTAATTATGACCTATGGGGAAAAAGGTAACACTATTTGTCTCAAGCTCTATCACTCTCAGAACTTAAATAAAAAATGTAATAACAAAGGGTACTCCAGATACAAATAGCATTATGTAAAATCATAACTCTCTAGTGAATGATAAAGTCTATAAACTACTCAACTTGAAGAACCACGTCAAAGACTTATTTTTCCCATTGCCTTTCTTCCTAACCTCGTCTTGGTGGTATGCACAATATCAGTACAGCTGGGATATTCCCTCCTTCTTAGGTCAAGAGCACAGTGCTCACTACTGCCCCACCATACAAGATTACCTCAGATCCAACTGGTTTTCTCACTCTGGAAACTACCCTAAAAACCTTAAGTGGGAATGTTTTAAAACTCTCAGAAGAATAAACTAGAATGTCTATTAGAGAACATTTTTCTCTATATAGATGGTACACTCTGGCAGCAACTTATTGACACAGATGTACGTAAATATGCAACCTTATCCCAGTTCAGTTCTTTGGTGAGTCACATGATCTGAGCGGGTGTGATGCAATGAATTTAAAAAGGGTAGGAGAATATAAGACAAGTGAGTAAAATAATCCTAAAAGAACCAGTGCTACATAATGTGGCACAATACAATGCCAGCCCTGAGAGATGGAAAACCTCAGCAGTGGATGAGCTGTGGGGGGTGAAGGAAGTCGATACAGGTACTTCATTCCACCTGTAAAACTGAGAACAAGTGCCACTAAAACCCACGGGGGCAGCAATCAAAAATAAAGTCATCATACAAAGGGCACATTGCATCTGCCTCTCATCTAAAAGAACTGTATGGATCACATGCATCATATTTTTCATATCATCTTTGTAAAGACTTGCAGCTCTTGTTCCATTTTCTGAGCTTGGATGTGCAAAGTAACATGTGCACAAATGACCTTTTCAGATGGTCACACCAGGAACCTGGCAAGAGTTTCCCTATGTGGGGAATCCTAGGGACCTCCAAAGGAAGGTAAGAACTTGGTATCAGATGCCCTAGAATTCAAAGGATGTTTAAGGTGGTCCTGAATATCTTTGAATAAAATGAATCTGTGTCATCTGTCCCATTCCATTATCTTGGCACTATCAAGAGTTGTCATGTTGTGTGGCTGGCAGGATTTTTTCAAGGCCAACTGGTTCTTTGTAAGATGATAAAAGAAAAATGGAACATTTCAAATATTCTCTTCTTAGACAATATTCTCTCCACTAACACATTCTACATGGTAGTGACTGAATATGTACCTTTAGTTGACTGTGTAAAGTCACCTTCCTGGAGAAGTGAAGGACCATCACAATAGTAATTAAAGCATGTTTATATTCCAAATTTGGTATTATTCAGTTTCTTTTATGTGTAGATTTTAAAGCATATTCTTGTAAAACATCTAGAATAGATGTTTTCAGAATTTGGAACCTGGGTGGGGCAGGAATGTCCAACAGCCTTACCATCCTGAAGTCATTTCAGAAAGAGAGGCACAAGTGTAATTTAAATAGTCCTAATCACTCAGCTGTCGAATCAGATATGTTGCCACTTGTCCTGTTATATTTACATATTTTCAAGTGGGATTTTGTGACATGAGGTGGTGCCCCGGGGCAAAAGCATGGGGTAGTGAGGGAGAACAGCCCCACTCATTACTGTCCTCAGACTTTAATGTGCAAATGAAACGCCTGGAGGTTTACAATAGAGATTCAGATGCGGCAGGTCTGAGGTGAGGCCTGAGATTCTGCATTTCTAATAAGCATCCAAGTGGTGCCGATGCTGCAGGTCCATGCACCCACCTTGCGCAGACAGGAGACCCCTTCTTGGTGAGACCCCAGCCCTGCTCTGCCACTAATGAGCTGTGCTACTTCGGGCTCATTAGGTAACTTGTAAGGCCTTTAGTTTCCTCCTCTGTAAAACAAGGTAAGGAATGGAGCCTCTTAACAAATTCAGAGAGTTGAAAGTAATGTGAATGAATAAATTCAGACAAAAGCATTTGGAAAAAAAGTTTAAGGAGCTACTCAATTAACAATCTTTAAAATCATGAAGAATATAAAGATAACTCTTCCTCTGAAACCAACAAACTGGATGCCACTGCTTCTGCTGCCAGCTTTGTGACCCACTGAGCATTCTGTTCATATGTTCTCCATCAAACTGCTGCCCTAGGTGCCTACCCTCTGCTTGGCTACAGCTGGTAACCTGGCATTCTCCACCAAGTAATGTCTGAGTGGCTCCAGACTGCACTCTGCCAGGCAGCACGATCCTCTTGCTACCTCCTCTTCCAAAGCCCCAGGTTCCATTAAAGTAATCTCAAGACACTAGTTATAGAACTAAATTAGAGGAAGGATGACAGGACAACTTTCCATGCCTATCTAATTCATAATTTATATAATTTTTCCTCTTAAAATTCATCTACTGATACCTGCTTGTTTTACACATGATGAAGGTGAGAGCCAATAAAAATGAATTCCTTTCCCAATACCACAAAAATAATTAGGGTTGGAGACAGGAATGGAGACGATGTAATTAACTTCAAGTTCAGTATGATAGCCTCTACTCTACCTTGGAGGAAATTTTCCAAAACTCTTCTTCTTCTCCCAAGCTTCCTGAAAGTCACCTGCAGCCACTCCTGGGTAAATGGCAGCAGATGGGGATGGTGCCATTGGACCAAAGCAGTGTTGAGGCAGAGGAAAGGGAGAAAAGCCACAGGAGCAACGGAGCAACATCCTCACCGGGGAAGTGGAAGGGACTGGAATAAAGAAACTTGTGGCTTCAATCACAGGTCACTCACTCCTCCTCTGAACCCTCTGAGGAGACTCCGAAAGAATAACTGAAATGCTGGGCCACGAGGCATTCCAGAAATGCTGCTATCTATTTTAATCCATTTTAAACATAATCTTTTAAAGCATACTACAACAAATAAGCCACCCAATAACTAGAGTAACTACTTGCCATATAATCAGGAACAAACCCAGGGTGCTTGACAGCACCCAGCCCCAGAAAGAAGCCTGGCCAGCAGCGGAGTGTGCCAGGAGGTGGGATCTGGACTGACGAGGAGGGACTGCACATAAAGGGAGCCCACCAGGGTGCGGACTGATTAGCTGTGAAGAAGTGGTCATGGGTACCAAGTGAAGAATGAATTATAGCATTGTGTGGAGAAAAATGGGCTCAGGGCAGATTTATTATGCTCCATTTCCACTCTGCTAGCAGGCTGCACAGCGTCTCAGAGGTACAGGTTTACTCACGATTGAAACTTCACAACCAGGCACGCGATCTCAAATAATCTAATTTGGTGAGATGAGAAAATCGTATCTCATAAAATGATCATCCCTTTTCAAAAGCCCATATAACAGTGTACAGGCTACTGAGACATCTGGCCATAGCACAAGCTTCTATTATAGGTGATATAAAAACAACGGACTTAAAGATAAAATTATTTTAATAAGAAAAGCTACTACTTGGTATGTGCAGTTTGTTCTTTACAACCTGAACTTCATAAAAATTTATAAGGTGTTTGTTGTCAGGCTCAGGAGCTGCTGTGTCACCACTGCTCAGTCACAGCTTTGGCAAATAAAGGCATCTTGATATGGGTGTGATACATTATATGGTATTAAAATAGATGACCCCACTCCCACTTCTAGAGTCTGCTCCGTAGCATTCACATCTTTCATGCAAATGTTAAAGTAATATATCCCCGATCACTGTGAAATAGGCTGCCCTTTTGGCCACTGCACATGGAGGAGCAGAATGCCTTAGTGGGAAGAGACTTTGGCTATTCTCTACTAGTTCTAGATGGAGAAGAAAGGATGTTCAAGAACACAATAAAACCATGCCAAGGGAACTTCTTCAGGACTGGTGTGTGGGTGTCTTTCAGGGGTTGGAGAAAAGAGGAAGAAAGAGGGAGGGGGAGTACAGTATTACCAAATAATAGCAGCTATCACTTTCCAAGTGCTCACCAAGTTTCGGGTACAAAATAAGCACTTCAAGTGCCTGTGTTCCCTCAGTGAGTCCCTGTAACCCTGTGACATTTCACAGGAGAGGAATCTTCAGCCAGACTGATTTATAATGTGCACAGGCCACACTGCAGGCACTCGATGTAGACGTGTCAGGTCACAAAGAACACAGCGTTATTCCAAAGTCACCTCCCGACATAGTTTCCCCTCACCATTCCGGACCCCCGGTTATCCAGGAGGTTACTTCCTAGAGGAAATGGACTTCAGGAACCCTCGGAAGGGAAACGAGATTATGAACTACAGCGTTTCAGACCTCAATGAGCCCCTGGAAATTGCCTCAGCAAAGAAACAGCAAGGTGGCCGCAGGCCCGGTTTGGGGTCCCACAGCTACTTAACAGCAGGAGCAGGGCTCCCTCCTCATCCCACCACTAGTGCTGTCAAAGGCAAACAGTTGGGTTGATGAAGGAGTGGTTGTCTATTCCCTAAGTTGGGGGATTTGTTTTCACCTCATTCTCTTCACTACTTTCCCCTCTACCACTAAAACAGAATGAATGGGATAGATAATTAGGAGGTGATTAGGACTGGAAAGGTAGGGTCAGAAGGAGAAAGAATATTCTGTTATTTTTTTCTTTTAGTTCCTTAACTTAAGGATAAAACTCATCTCTCATTTTTTTTTTTTTTTTTTTGGTGGAGGTTAAGGTGGGGGCAGATACAACTGAAGGAGTGCTCAAATATTCAGTCAACAAACATCAGTTTTACTATTTACCAGATGTCTGAATGTGTCATTAGCCTGATGAATAAGCCAAGGAGTCTGCTCTCAAAGAGCTTACAGTCTACTGAGAAAAAGCAATACAAGCAATACAAACCTATTATTACACTTTAATATTGCAAGCACTATAAGAGAAACATAGAAAACATGATATAAAAAGAAAAGACTGTCAAGTTGGTTGGCCCAGGTATGACGCCTATGCAGGGCAGCCTGTGGGAAGTCATCAAGGAGATGGAAAACAACAGCAGAACTCTGGCTAAGAGGGGCCACACTGGGCTATGTGCCTTTGGGCTGTTAAATGAGATGATGTTCTGGTACATAGTAGGTGCTCACTAAATGTAAGGTGATTTAAAAGGTGGGGAAAATATGAAGTAATTGTTCTATCAACTTTTGGAGCCTAAGAACACCTCTTGACCTGCCTATTTTCTTATGTCTCCCTTCCTCTGCCTACTGTCACACCTCCAATTACATTACAATAACACCAAGTGGGGAAGAGATTGTCGTGGTTGGCCAAGTTGAGCTTCCACTCAATGTTGAATCTCCTTCTCTGCTGTTTCTGGTGGCTGATGCCCTCATTTGTCACATACTTCCACTTGGAGCAAGCATGAAACTTCAAGGCCATTATTGGACAGTTTGAATCATTAGAAAGTTCTCTCTCAGGTCGAGTTGAAATCTGCCTCCCCACCCACGGAATCTGGCCAGGCCTGCTGGAACTTCAGAAAAAGGGATCTACATCTTTGTCCACAGAGCATCCCTTGCTGTCCTTGCAGGCAGCTGCTGTGTCTGTTCAAAGCCCTGTTATCTGGCACCAGATGGTGAGACACATGCTTTGTCCCATTGCTAAGACTGGTTAAGCAATGACAGCATGAGGGTGGGGAGACTCAGAAAGATTCTGCTTGGGCCTTTCCTCATTCAGGGCTGCTCAGAGTGGCTTCCGCCAGTGCTGACATTATGTTCTCAGTACACAACTTCTCATGGTCACAACAGGACTTAAAACAAAAACAAAGAAGTGGGCTGGACCATGAGGACTTTGGAGTGGTACGGCCTACCAACGAAGCACAGGTCCTGCACAGGGCCGTCGCAAACAAGTGCCATTATTAGCCCTATGGAACGGTTCAGATGCTGTCTTTTCAACTTTTTCCTAGTGTTATAAAACATGTCATGTGATCAGTAATTTTTCTCTTGAAAAGATCTATAAACTCTGACGTTGCTATCTCCTATACAAATAATTCCCTCTCACACTTAATTCGATTAGTGATACCATTTTCCAGGAAGGTATACCTTTTGGCCAATGCCTTCACCAACCTCTGCTCCCCTCAGTTACAGTGAACCTTCCCTACTGTTGAGAAAACGAGCTGACCTGCAGCAGGGCTGAGTCAGGCTGCACACACGGCTCCGTCATTACAAGGCCTTTCAGTGAACAAGATGCTGAAGTGCCAACTTTTAGCTACCTCACCCTCAGTCACTTGCTGAGGTTTTCTTGATAACACAGGGTTCTTTAACAAGAGAGAACACTACTGCTAGATTTTAAAATAAGCAATGATAGAGCTATACACAATATAGTATGTAATCACTTTAATGTCATATTTCCTTATTATTTTATATAGCAGCCCTGAAAGATTCCATAATTTGTGGTTTTAAATGGGTCTACTGAAGTAAATACTCTGAAGACTCAGAACTGTTACACATACACAGTAAACAATCTTTCTTGCTATAATTCATGATAATTCAGAAAAATGATTTCGAGAAGTATTACCAAAGATCAGGTTGCCTTTTCCCCATGCCAGCCAAGAGCACTAGAATCTGCTCCCTTTCCAATGCAGTACAAGAGGAAGATAACAGATCCGAGAACTTGTGAAATTCTCGACAAATTTAAACCTTGTTTACATCAGCTGTACCCAGGGAGGCAAGGAAGACTTCAAGGATGCAGAAGGACTTCGCGGTCTCTGCCGCGATGGCAGTGGTCTGACCGGGAGCCATCGCATCTGTACATTTGGCACAGTCCTGTGGGTCTCCACTTGGCAGCTGTGGAAGGCGACAACAGGAAGAGACCAGAGAGAGAGGAGCCTGTGGTTCTCACCATAAAACCACAAGGACAGCAGAAATGGCTGTTCTCAGGATGCAGAGAACAAATAAGCCTGGAGACATGTGAGGGAAGAGACATTGCTGACCCTCAGTGGTCATGGTGGTCTCCACACCAGCCATACGGTCACTACCATCGATTTGGTGATGACCACAACCCCTGGGGTTGTCTGAAGCTGTGAATCATGCAGGCAAAGGCAATGCTCCACACAGTGCTGGCTAGAGAACTTGAGCAAGACACAGTCATCATCTGGGCAGCCAGGGAAAAATTCTGGCTCCAAGACTTCACCTCCCAACATTTCCTTTCAGATTTTACAGGGTTAGATTTGGGCCCTGGAATCTGTGGTCACAGGGCGGGTACTAAGGGACATGGCAAGTGGCCCACGGTGCCATGGAGAACCATGGTAGACTAAGTCCTGTGAGTCAATGAAAGGGCAGCCTGGTTCTGCAGACTTCACACTTGACAGGCTCCACACGGGTGACCTGAGCAGCTAAAGGAAGGAATGTCCTCTGGTTAATGAAGCTTGGGGGCACTGAGCCTGGCATCCTTCACTGGTCCTTTATGGAGCACCATAGTCATTCGGATAGGCATCCTGAGTTGAGAACTAGTGCTAACCTACGGAACGAGCACTAATTTCCAGGTGTGGTCTGTGAATCAACTGGGATAATCATGAAATATTTAGATTACTGGGTCCTGCCTTAGACCTGGTGAGTCAGAAATTTCAAGGGTGAATTCCAAGACTCTGATTTTTCTTGGCAAGTTTTCAGGGATTCTCTTAGAGAATCTAATAATTCCAAGCATCAGTAGAGACATTTATTTGTTGGGCCAGCCTGGTGACTACATGCATGAGACACAAGGAGAAGACTATGCAAAAAAGGAACATTAATAACATTTTACCTTCCACATTCTGTGCAGGAACAATTTTATTCCTATGGAAGTGAGATTCACCATTAAGACCATGCATATAGCAACAGGGTATACAGGAACTTAAACTCTCTGAAAATTCTGCATGTAGTTCACCAATGATGTCTTTTCTCCCTAATTATTTTTTGTCCAAATTCCAACTTAGAAAATCCAATTCAGGTATTAAAATAAACGTCCTTGAGCCCAGGATGATCCAAGGAACTATTCAATTGCAATTCGGGTCCCTGAGAAGAGACCTCCAATGAGTCCACCCTGACTACACAGACCACAGTGGCAGAGGCTGGCTCTTACACCTGGCTCACTCTCTGATACGGGCCACTTTCAAACAGTCCGGATTTACACATGCCAAGCCAGGTCATGAAGCCCATTCATGCAGACACTACCTTTTAAGCATGCTTAAAAACCACTTGGTCTTGCCCTGGCTGGCATAGCTCAGTGGATTCAGTGCGGGCTGCTAACCAAACTGTCGCAGGTTCGATTCCCAGTCAGGGCATGCCTGGGTTGTGGGCCAGGTCCCCAGTGGGGGCCACACAACAGGCAACCACACATGGATGTCTCTCTCTCTCTCTCTCTCTCTCTCTCTCTCCCCCCCCCTCCCTTCCCTTCTCTAAAAAATAAATAAATAAATAAAATCTTAAAAAAAAAAAAAAGCCACTTGGTCTTTTCAAAAATTCTAGAGCCCAGATTATTTATTTTGTTATAAAAAATGTGCCTGTGCTTTGCAAGGTTACAAATTTTCAAGAGCCCTTGTAGTGTGCAATTCCACACCCCTGTTCTCCCTTTCATTTCGCTGTTCTCCTAAAATAAATGAGGAAAGGTAGAGGAGAAAAATACATAATTAAAAAATACAAAGTAACTGAAGGCTCGAAGGTCAGAATCACAAAAGTTCTCTTGGCCAAGAAATCAGTGTGCCTATCAGGTATTTGATATTAATTGTTAAACTATAAAATGTCTAATAATGGCTACTTTGTGAGTACTGTAGGTACCAAGAACTTGGCTATTTATGTTATGTGTATTATCCCATTTTACCTGACAACAATCTCATGAAAGATTCACTCATTATCTCTCAGACTTGGGAAGCTAAGACACAGAGAGGTTGAGTAATTTGGTCAAAGTCACACAGCAATAAGTGGAAGAACTAGAATTTGCATCCACAAAGTCTGACTCCAGAGCCTGAACTCGACCATTAGGCCAACTATTTCCACCTTCATTAGTGCAACTCATGCAGGAAATGAGATGTGTTTAATCATCGGCATTTCTAGATATTACTTAAGACCATGTGCAATGACCAATTTATTTAAATAAAGATATTTCAGATGTATATGAAATATATACATATATATCAAAATGCCTGTGTTTATAATCAAATATGTTTATTTGTGAGGCAGGAGAGTAAGAAGTCAGGAAAATTCCTTGGCAAGTGGAATGGGAATCCTGAGACATACAACTGATGCACACTGGCCTAAACCACCACCCTGACTCAACTGCCTGCTTCTGCCAGGCACCACCACTCCCTCAGCATTAAGCCCTCAGGACAATGAGGTTCTGCTCAGCATCAAATAAACTTAGGAACAAAACCTCAGGTATGCTGACCACAGAGAAAGAATTTTGACCAAACTAGAGATAACATCTAGGCCTCAGTTATGTTTCAGCTCCAGGCCCAGAAATGCAACAAAACCAAAAGAAGCAACACTTTGACTGACGTCAGGAGCAGATGCAATGACCAATGGTGCCCTACCCTAGTGCCAACTAATCAGTAGGGACCAGGACCCTGATGGTATACACTCATTTTGGTGAATCAGCATATTAAAGGACACACCTGGGAAGCTGATGAATATTCTACTGAGATCCTCTCCATATACTTCTCCTAAAATTCCTGCCTTTAGAATACAGATAAAAACCCTTAAGACAAAAGACCCAGTATGCATTCTCTTCCTCTACAGCACACACACACTTTCTTTCTTAAGGGGTGTATCTTTGCTTTCTTTAGGTGTGTTTCTTTGCTTTCTTTTTCTAAGCTCTGAGGGTCCCCACAAAACTTGCAACCAGAAGAGCAGTGGGCAGCTGCGGCAGCTCGTCCTCGGCCAACCCCTTGAATCTGTCTCCAAGAGCCCTGCTTTTGCCTCTGTAACTTGTTTCCTGAGTCCACGCAGCCCAGCTGGCTCACTTCTTCTGCCTCTGTGACTTTCTTTCTAAAAGGCCAAGGCAGCTTTTTGAGAAGCCTGGTTGAATGCTCTCTTCGAGTGTACTTCTGCTTTGCATGCTAAATAAACTTCCTCTTGCGCTACAGTTCTTGGCTCCGAATTCTTTCTTTGCTGAACTCAAGAACCAAGAGCCAACATCGCTGGTAACATTTGTACATAAACAATGGCATTTTATGCTTTGTATTCTTATTCTTAGCATTATATTTTTCATAACATATAAGTTAATACCTCTCCCAAAGTCTGTGAGGAAACATTTTTTTACCTCTAAAGTATCAAATCTAAGGACATCACCCAATCCACCCAATTTCTATGAGAAGTTTAAATTCTAGAGCTAATACCAGTAGAAGTTTTCTACCCTTACCTGTAATGTTTAATCTCCCTGGACTCACATTAAAAATAGTCTCAATTCCCCTTATCTTATTTTTCTAATGTATCAGTAAGAATTTTGCACAAAGATCCCTTTTAACCATAAAGACAATAATTGTATTTGAGTGAACAGTAGTCATTTCCATATCCCTAATAGAAGAAACTAATACTAACCAGTACTTCACAGAAATAGCAATCTATTAAGTCTGAGATTAATTAGAATCTGAACTCTGAGTGTGCAATCAGTATAAACTGACCAAAGAGTCCAGGCCACTAGAATCTGGAAACCTACATGATTGAGTAACAATCAAACTGACCACTCTAACTAACAAACATCAAAAATCACAGCTCTCTGTGGAATTTGACACAACTTTAATGTGAGTATATTGAAGCAAAGATTCACAAGAATTAGCAAATTAACTCTCACAATGGGCCTTCTTTTAGTGTAGCACAAAAGTTCTTTTTAAAAGTTCATAGCATCTTCTTAATTGTGTTGTTAAAAAGAGCACACACCAAAACGTGGAAAATAAAATTTAGTGAAGATTTCATTGAAAAGAGTAAGTAATGCAGATACAACATGTTTTATCCCCAGAGAAAGGGATGAGAACTGGTACCCAGCTGCAGTCCTGCACAGGTGAAGGACATCAGCAGAACGACGGTGATACTCGTGATCACCTCCCTATGGCAGGCCTGCAGGAATTACTGCACACCCCTCTTATTTTCCGGTGTGTACAGAAAAAAAAGGATGTGCAGCCTCAGTTAACACTGGTTATGTTCTTTTATTCAATCTTTGCTTATATAATGATATCCTAATAGCATAAAGGCTATTTTAGAATCTCAGCCAAGAAGAGTAAGTTGATTAGTGTTAGCCTGCGGAGCAGAGGATATCTGTGTGTGTATGTGTGCTTCTTTTTAATTATTATTTTTAAATTCCATTTCCCACTATAAAGTCAGAAGTGTAAATGCTTAGCACATTCATATTATTTCCAAAATAAAATGCTCTTAGACCCGTGCGTTTCAAGCCTTTCTATTTGTTGATGTTAGAACTGTCTTTATTAAAGAGCTAGTCATTTTTCATGAAGTAGATATAAAAGCCTGATCATCTTTTTGTACCAGTTGATATGTTTTTTAAACCACGTCTGCTATTTATGAGATCATAGAGTTGATGTGGCACCAAATGAATCAAAATTAGAAGGGCGATTGGCTTTTATTAATATATGCACCTTCTGTATTTTTTCACTGACTTCCAGAAAACATACTCATAAATTTCTTTTCAAACTGATTTTGCTCTGCAGAATATGTTGGAGCTGAGCAGGGGGTTATGAGAGTGTTGACTTGATGAAAGCAAAATGACCCTTAAGTGACTCGGGGATCTAAACTGTAACAGTGTGGTTATCACAATGAACAACCACTGCTGTGTCTTGAACAACCGCAGTGTGCACCGTGCCCCACCACTGGCTCTTACCAGTCCCTCACAACAACCAAGTCAACCCATTTCACAGATCAGGAAATCAGGGCCCAAAGAAGTTAAATAACCTCCCCAAGCTCTCAAAGCTGGTAAGGAGCAAAGCCTGGGTTTGACTCAGCTCAGCACAATGCTGTATTCCTAGACACCAGTCCACATTGCCTTTACAGGTCAGATGCTGTATTCTCCACCCAGGCTGGAAATTAGAATCATTTGGGGAGATTTTTTAAACACTGATAAATCATTTTTTCAAGATAAACCAAGAACATCACTATTTTTTTTAAAGCCCCTGAGAAGATTTTAGTGTGAATCCAGGGTTGAAAATAACTGGATTAATAAACGCCAAGTTTTTTTTTTCCTTACGAAATATGAGTCTTCATAGATGGAGAGCAGATGACAGCTAGTGGGGGGCGGGGGAGGTTAGCGGGTGAGGGATTGAGCAAAAACAAAAAAGGTCTCATGGACCTGGACAACAGCGTGGTGACTGCTGGGAGGGTGAGGAGGTAGGTATAAGGGGACTAAATGGTAATGGGGAAAAATACAATAAAGATTACATTAAAAATATATGAATCTTTCTCCAAGCAGTGCAAGAACAACAAAAACTCAAGTTGCTTATCTAGAACAGAAACACTAGGTGGGGACATATATCTACATCGATGTCAACAGACCATCCTCGTTTCCCCCCACAACCTGCTCCTGCCTCACAGGAAGATCCCACATGGCATCTCAGTGCTGAAATAGACCCAGGAAACTGTGTAACCCACACCCTCCAGCCAGTGAGGAGCCCAGAAAAGAAACAGCTTTGCCCAATGTCTCACAACAGCAGTAAAGGCAGAATGAGAGCTGGAGTCTCCTGTGCCCTATTTCAGTGCTCCTTTCACAGAAAAATTTTGGAAGCAGTAGGAACACAACTGGGACAAGGAGTCAACCAAGGCATCTGAAGAGAATTTCAAGAACCAGGGAGAGCAAAGGAAAGGGAAAAAAAAATGTAACAGGATGAAAAAGGAGAACAGCCACAATCTGCAAATGATAGGTAAATGAGAAGGAATACATAACAAAGAACAGAACTAGCCCGAGAAAAATTCAATACAGAGAGAACTGGGCATTGCAATGCTGTATCAGCAAAACAAGGGAAAATATAAGAGAATCACCACCCTTCCGTTCAGCTTTGGGAAGCATGCTAGAGCCTAAAGCACTTTCAAAATAGAAAGTCATACAAAAGCATAAACTGTAGGAAAATCACCTGACAGGGAGGCAGGGGCTGCCAGAAACTCCCAAACCCATATCATCTACTATCAGTGCCACTCAGAGTGGAGTTCACGGACCAACTATTTCAGCATCACCTGGGAACTTGCAGTTAGAAATGCAGTATCTGGGCGCCTCATCCCCACCTGCTAAACCAAAACCTGCATTTTAATAAGATCTTCTCAAAATTAAGATGCGTATACAAATTTAAGAAGCCCTGGCTCTACTATAAGAACAAAATTGAGGAATTTTAAAACAAAGAGCTATTACAGGCAGGAACCAGTACTAGAGAACTAGGTAGAATTCAACCTGACTAATTAAGTTATTTGTTAATGCACCACACTATGACAGACCCTGAGCTGGGTGTTTTGGGAAGTAGGAGCTTGAGGTTAGGAAAGGTCAGCACGGTGCTTTTAGGGGTGAATGCAGAAAGCACATATATGTGAGGAGGACCATGACTTGTGTTCCAAGAGGAAGTCAAGCAAAATGGTTTGGAGGAGCAAAAACTGAATTTGGAGGGAGATCAGGAAGCATGTAGCAATTGCACTGACTCTGAGGGGCAGAAATGGTTGTGGAAAGTGGGAAGGCCTATTTCAGGCAGAGGGAACAGCACAAGCAAAGATGCAGAACTCAGAGGCCTGCTGTGTGTTCAAGGAACATTGCCTTCAGCTTAGAGCAGTGTTTTTTTAATTGTTTCACGCAGACTCATGATTCTGTGATGATGCTTCAGAGACTACTAACTGTATGGAAGAAAAGCTGATGGGATTGCTGGGACCCCAGTTCAACCACATGAGATTATATTTTAACAGTGGATTCCACTAGTGAAAAATAAAATTAGAAGCCTATCACTGAGCCAATACACAGGTACTCCTAAAATTATTACCCACAGCTGTGCCTGGCATGCAGCAGGCACTCAAACATCCATTGAATAAATTAACAAATGAGTCAACGAATCTATGACATCAAAGTAAAAAAATGTGCAGCTACTTGGGGGCTGGACTGCAATGGGTCTTAAACATCAGAGAAGAGATTTTTACGGCATTTGGTAAGGCACTGGGGAAAAGTTTATTAGCCAGTGACTGAGCTTGGCTCTGCTTTAAGAAGCTTATTCTGCAAACCAAGTGTAAATGGATTGGAAAGGAGAGAGACTGGAGATGGGAAACTAGTCAGGAAGACGCCATGGTAGTCTCTGAAGAGCCTGAACAAAGACATCACGAAGGGAATAAAAAAATGAAAAAAGCAGGCATCGTGAGGCATGGCAGAAATGGAGTCTTTAGAATTTACCTATGTGGTATAGGTGGAAAGCAAAGACATTGGGAAGGTCCTGGGTGACTGGGAAAAATACAGAAATTAACAGTCACTCCTATTCATGGAAGGAGAGAGATGTTGATTAGAGTTTAGACATGTTAGATTTGAAGCACCCGAGAGGAGTAATATAAAGGCATCAAAATGTAGGTGGTTCAAAATGTCAACATGAAATTTAGGAAGGAAAGTCGAGATAAAGATGTTACTTTAGGAAAATATCTAGCACTCATAAAAGAACATCACAGAATAAAAAGTAACATGCAAAAAAAGCAATAAAAAATCATCTATAAAGCAAAGAGGATTGAGAGAAATACACAGAATTTAGAAGTGGACAAGAAAAGGAAGACTAACAAGACCATATTGAAACATATGGGGAACACAGACAGGAGAGGGGAGGTGACAAAACAGAGATAGTGAAATGGTGGGTTGGGTGAGGGGTGTCACAATAAAATCCTAGAAGCAAATAAAAAGCGGTGGGAAATTGGGACAAACACACTCATTGTTCTTTAAATATCTGAAGACATAGGATCTTATAGAAACAGAGGACAACCAACTTTGCTTTTTATTTCTTTTTGGAGATTTTTGCAATAAAGCAGTCATGCCTGTGAGAAGTAAATGTCTTGTATTTTTAAATATAAATTGTTGTTTAAAAATCAAACAATAATATCTTCAAGTTCAGATTGAAGGAAAAATCTAAAGAGTAGGGGGTGGGCAGTACAAGGATTTAAGATTGTGTTCTCCTTCATGTTAGAAGCCCCACACAGCATTATTCTATGTAGACGTCTCCCCTTTTAGAGTTGCGCTTGTTTTGCAAGAATTTTATTTTCTGTCTGAGCCAGGTCACTGGCCTAAGAAAAAAGATTCCGAGAACACTTGATGTACTTTGACAGATCTTCATATAATAATTACACTCCATAAAGGTAACCTCCCACTGCCATGAGGTCTCACTAACTGGCCATGTTTGTGTGACAAGTTCCTTCTCTGGCTTAATTGTAGAGGAGACTCCTTCCTTGGTTTCCTTTCTTCCTCAGTTGAGGAAGGAAACATTAAATTCACTGTTCTATTATTGCTCTGGAAATCTGTTTATTGGTCAAATGCTGTAAAATATCAACATTTTTTTTCTATAGATGCTTCTTAGTGGTTATTAAACTGCTATAAAAAGATCATTACTCGGGTAATATAAGATAACAGAATGCAAACGAACTACATAAGGAATGATACTGCAAAATATTTATATCACTAGGATGACTCCAGAGAAGACAGTAATTTTTCCTTGTTAGGACAATTCACCTTCTCAAAAGAATTTTACTACAAATATGAAGGTCAAGGAGAGCTACAAGAATAGCTATTTGATTTGTGGTTTTTCATTCCAAGCTTCCTCCAATCACCTTTACAAATCCACAAATATTTGATTTATGGGAATATAGAATCTGAACTACAACACACACCTTGACCAAATAAACATTTTCCCACCTTGAAACCCTCAAGCAACAACAGAACTTGCAATGCAGTATTTGCATGCTCCAGACATTTATCTAATACAGGGAATGGATGGTCCATACTCAATGCGTGTCTGGCATCAAAATAAACTGAAAGGACTCTGAAAACCGGTGAAATCGGGCCGTGAATATTTCAGGAAACTCTTCCAAGCCAAAACCTTAAACTTTATCTAAGACGTAGCTTATTGACTTTATGAAAAGCCTCCTTTTTAATTTGATAAATGCATTTCCTACAGCTTCATGCATTGTTCTGAAGCTGCCAGTCTCCAAGCTTTAGGCTGGACTCCATAAAACAAATGTTTTATTTCTTCTTTTTGAGCATCTTTTGCTACATCTTAACAAAGTTTGCATTCACCTTGGTGTGATGCTCCTGAGCAACGCAAAACCAAAAAGAACTGCACACCACATCTCTGCAAGAAAATGAAAACAACATTCGCTAAGCCAAGAACTTCCGAGAGCATTCCAAAACTGTGTTTCTTTTGTACCCATGGGGGCAGGGGGCTCGATGGCAATTTACTTTCCTCGGAGGACCACAACACTCCCCATCCGGCTTCACCATAAAAAATGTTTGTCCTCCAGAGCCTAGGAAAGCATTCAGGGAATCATCGTCCTGCCAGTTCCCCACCAGCCCCCGCAAATGAC
This sequence comes from Glossophaga mutica, assembly GCA_039655065.1. NCBI lineage: Eukaryota > Metazoa > Chordata > Mammalia > Chiroptera > Phyllostomidae > Glossophaga > Glossophaga mutica. The sequence continues at coordinate 45,153,636 of CM077306.1, read as the reverse complement.
AGGGGCGAAACAGATGGTCCTCCCCTTCCCTTCTCCTTGTCCCTTCCGCAGTCCCACAGCGTCCTCCCATTCTGCGCTGACACCTTCACCCAGCGCGGGGTAGCCTAGACACCCCTCTGGGATCCCAGCAGCTGCAAACTTCGGAACATTCTTTCTGCCTCACCGCCCCGGTTTCACCTTCATTCACAAGCAGAGCTCTCTCAGGACCCCAAGCGTCGACTACTACCTTCCTCCCGCACCCTCTTCCCCCAAATACCCATTTATTCCCCTATAATGACGAGAGAGACGTCCAGCCCCCAAACTTCCTAGTCCAGGTGACGGAGGCACTGCGGCTAACCACAGAGGGGCACTCTCCTTGTCCTTTCCCCTTCTCCATCCGTCCTTGGGAATCAGAGCCCAGGAACCCACAGTGGGGACTCCCCCACTCCTCTGGCTTCCACGACCTACTCCTAACTCCAAGGGTTCACAGGAACCCCACAGCTCCGGCAAGCGGCAGCTGGGCGTCCGCCTCTACAAGTGGGACCGCGGGACAAAGTGGAAACTCTATAGGGAGGGGGGCTCCAGGCCATTCCCCAGGGCGGCACGTCCAGGTGGCAGCTCGCCCTGAGCAGGCGGGCGGGCAATGGGCGGGAAGGCGGCGCTGGTACAGGGGGCGCGGGACTGGACTGAGCTGGGCGCCCAGAGCTTACCTCGGTGCGTGGCCCGCTGGAGCGTGGGGCAGGGGTTCCCCCAGCCCAGCGGAGAAGCTGTTGCTCGCGCTCCGGCGGCTGCGGCGGTCCCGCCGGTGCGGCGCTGGGGTTTCGCGCAGACGCTCTCCCGCGATCTGCTGCAGCCCGGGAGGTGGCGGAGGGGGCGGCAGCAGAGTCGGCGACAGCTCGGCTCGGTGCGGTCGCGAACAATCTAACTCCTGAGGACTCGGGGCTGAGATGCCGGACCGCGGCCCCAGCGCTGAGCGCCTGCGCGCCCTCCTGCGACCAGGTGAGGGGCGTGTGCCTGCAGCGGGCTGGGCGCGTCCGGCCGGGGGCTGAGCCTGGGCCCAGCCCAGCAACCCGCCCAGTCCTCTGGCTTGGCCGAGATCCCCGGGGTTTAAACAGGCCAATGCCACTCCCGCGCGCCGAGGCTGGTGACGATTTACCAGGCAGGGACTTGCGAGGCACACACACTGTGGTGAATAAGACCAGACCGTTCTGGGGCTCGTTGACACTGCGGAGTCTCCCGCAGCATCGCCGCCTTTAAATCCCGCCTTTCCAGGCGTGCGCGCACAGCGAGCGAGAGGAGGCTACGTCCTGACCAGGGGGTCCTCGCGGTCTTCTGCCTCTGGGCTCCGGCCCCGGATAAAATTCTTGACAATGGCAAAAGTCCCAAAACCGGGATACCAAGAGGCGCAGTGGGGCGGATCTTTCAAATACTTGTCAAGCCAGAGTGAAACTCTCTCCTTGGAGATCCTCTGACCGACTATTTGTTTTTCCTTTTTAATCGGCTTTCGGCTAGAGGACCACATGGAGCAGCCTCGGTATTTTTGGCGGAGCCGGGAAGGCTGGCAGCGCTAAAGGCATCGCAACCTCGCTGGGATCGAAAGCCTCGTGGGTGGGGGCTCCTGCTCCTCCGGATTTCTTTTCCATGTTTAAGTTTTCAAAACTAAAACACGTCTTCGGTTACCCTGATGTAGGGCATCTTCTGAAAACTGTGCAAACATCGCCAAGGTGCTGAGTTCTGAAGGGGAGAGCGCTTGGAAAGAAACATTTAAAGGGAAAGAAAAAATAATTTTAGAAGAGCGGTTTTCTGAGATTACTTTGGCTGGAGAAGTGCGAGTAATAAAAGACAAGAAGAGCTGTGTTAGCAGAGTTTGTTGTTTTTTGTTGTTATTGTTTGGTTTTTTTGAGCAGATGATTTTAAAATATTGCTCTTTAGGCTTTGTCTCAGATGATTGACACTAACTCCATTAATAATTAATCCAGCAGCTGTTAATGTCTTGGCTTAATCGTCCAGAGTAAATATTTTAATGTCCAGCCAAAGCCAGTGCTGCTCTCCAGGGTGGACTTGAGATCAAACACACGTGCACACCATCCAATAGCTTTCCAATGGGAGCAGGTTAATTACTCACCTTGGAATTTAGGTTGTGGCAGGCACTGGCACACCTGAGCTACCAGGTGACAAGGAGCATTAATCTGACCAATAATTTTTATATTTTTAGAATTCTAAGTATCGTCACATTCAGGTAGGCATTCTCACTTACTCATTACTAAGCACAGACACTTATTGTTATATTTATTCTTTAAAATGTACCCTATTTGAAATTGCAACAGGAAGCAAGCACCAAAATGAAATCATCACCCAGAAGAACGTGAGCTATGATAAATAGCTTAAGCTGTCTTTTACAAAATTATGGCCTTAAAGCAGGGATGTCAAACTCATTTTCACCGGGGTCCACATCAGCCTCTTGGTTGCCTTCAAAGAGCGGAATGTAGAGCTCCTTGCCTCTAGTTAAGGAGTAGTGACATTTATACACTTCTAAAATTACATTTAGCCCTTTGAAGACAACCACGAGGCTGATGTGGCCCCCGGTGAAAATGAGTTTGACACCCCTGCCTTAAGGTCTCTTCCCATCAGTAAAGGTTATTTTTGAAAAGTAGTCTTTCGTGAGTCCCTGAAGACCAGTAAGGTGGGATTCTGGTGGACTAGGATAGGCAGGAAATTCCAGAGGCAAAGTCTTTCATGAGAAAAATACCCAGCTTCCAGTGCCCTACACTTCAGAGTTGGCAACAGTGTGGTCGCTCCTGAGCTCAGATAAGTATTGGTATCTCCAGGTACCTGAGGTGCAGAGTATGGGAGAGGGCGGGCCCCTTAAAGAATCAAGTCAACACCTTGGATTGTACTTGGAGGCAAATGAGTAACCTCTGCAGAATGGAGCACCTGTGAGAAGTGTTCCCGGTGGCTTGCACAATTCAGCAGCATGTGCATGTTACTATGTCCTGCAAAGTGCAGCTATACCCCTGTCTCCTTGATATTTTTAATCATCTATGCTAGAGATTAATTCGAGAGCTGCTTTCCTAACAACAGCTTTAACAAAAAAAGCATTAAATACATGCAGACAACTCCCAATTTCCCCCATGACATAACTAAGAACTGTGCCTTCATGTCCTTAGCCAAGTGAGATTAAGGCCTCCAGAAGGAGTGCCTTCCTTCTAAGGACACCTCAGCATGGATTCAACATTACATTGGAAACTACAAGATTCAGATGTATAGGGAAAAAGATCAGCTTTCTTTACACTTTCTGATTGCAAATGTGTGCCTATTGGGTAAGTTGGCATTGCCCATGCCTTTCCAGTGCTGTCTAATGTGAGGGGTCCTCTTGTCCTCAAACCCTCCCGCCACAACTTTTCCTAGAACCATTATTGTTCATTCCTGGAAAGAGTGGAATAAATCAACTTGAGACCTCTTAGCCTCAGGTGAGGAGCTTTGGGAGGGCAGTCAGGTTAGCAACACAGAGGGATCATACAGCAAAGAGAGGTCCCTAAACATGGAAGAGGAACATAGCAGAAAAAGATTAATGTAAGCCCTTTTCCATTATTCCTGTTTGAGGTGTGCAGTGCCTTGGTTCCTAAACATTGATTATATAGGCAGACAAACTGCTTTTAACTATGTCCATAAATTCAACCTCTAGTGGATAAAGAACCTGGTAGTAACAAGAATGACCTCAACAAATTTGAAGACTTGATAAATCGGTTTTACTCAAGAAGAAATGGGTGAGAGCTGACACAGTAAAATGCTATGCACAAGGCCTGAAAAACATTTGAGATTGCTCTGCAGTCATCAGTAACACTGGTATCGAGCTGGAGGCCATATTTTGAATACTACTCTTAACAGTGGAAGAAAGCTAAGAATGGTAGACCCAAATTCCAAATTCAGCTGTCAATTTTAAGCTATTTGCATTTGTAAGGCAGGACTAATTATATCAGCCTGGTCTCAAAGATTACCATAATATTCAAAAGTGGCATATGAAACACTTTGGAAACTATATAGGAATACCGGTACCATTAGTTGATAATTGTCCTGCTCATATTTTGCCTTTTTTCCATTGCTTTTGAGATTTTTGCAAACTTTTCCTCAGAGTGTCTTATAGTTCCTGTTCAGTTCTCCAAAACTTTCCACTATGAATCTTTCCTGATAACTCTACTTTTGGATGGCTCCAACATCATGTAATAGGGAAAGCGTGAGTTCTAGAGTGAGAAGAGTCCTTGACTCCTTGAGCTCTGACTTAGCATTTACTTGCTACCAGAGTGATATTCTTCATTCCTTCTAACCTTCAGTTTCCTCATCTGTAATATGGGAAATAAATATACCATCTTCATAGGGTTAACCCAAGGACCAAAGCAAATAGGAAAATAATTTTACAAACTGTAAAAGATCTGACAAATGTTCATTGTAATTTAATAATTAATTGGGAAGTAAATAGGATTAGCCATATTGAGTAATAAAGTCTAAAGTGTCTTTGAAATACAAATAAAATCATATGTGGAACTTTCACAGCAACTTAGAACAAAATGGAAGATAGTATAACATTTTTTCCATAGGCTACTAAATTATAGTTGTTTAAAAGGGGGCAGGGCCCTGGCCGGGTGGTCCAGCTAGTTGGAGCATCATCCCATACACCAAAAGGTTGCAAGTTTCATCCCAGGTCAGGGCACATACCTAGGTTGTGGGTTTGATCCCCAGTCAGGGCACATTCAGTAGGCAATCCATTGATGTTTCTGCCTTACATAGATGTTTTTCTCTCTCCCTTCCCCTCTCTTTAAAAAAATCAATAAACATATCTTCAGGTGAGCATTTAAAAAATAATAAATTAATAATTAAAAGAGGTCATGAATATTGCAAATATTAGAAAAATTTTTATTTTGACTTTCACATATTATGAAAAATTAATGAATTAAGTGTTTTGGTGACATTCTTAAAAACCCCAACTCAAATTTAGCTAAAAATTTTGTATTTGCCCAAAACTACTGACATTATTGTATGGATGTCTGCGTACTCAAAATGGTTAACAATGAATTAAAAGACAAATGTTGAGGGTTTTTTTGATGAGGTAGTTTTCATTATTATTTTCTCATTAGTGTGATGGAAAAATAATGAGATAGTTCTTTAAGGCTAATGAGTTGGTTTTATGAACCTAGAGATTTATGTCTAAAAAAATCAATATGAAAAAATATAGGAAATTTTAGCCCTGGCTGGTGTAGCTCAGTGGATTGAGCGTGGGCCTGCGAACCGAAGGATCGCGGTTCGATTCCCAGTCAGGGCACATGCCTGGGTTGCCAGGTCAGTTCCCGGCAGGGGACATACAAGAGGCAACCGCACATTGATGTTTCTCTCCCTCTCTCCTTCCCTTCCTCTCTAAAGATAAATAAATAAAATCTAAAAAAGGAAAAAAAAGTACTAAAAAAAAAAAAATAGGAAATTTTAAATGAAAATCTTAAGGTTATTTCTGAATTATCAATTACTGTTTTACACTTGTCACATTTTAAAACCTAACTGTATTATCTTTTATATCAAACTGGAGCAACTGCATTTGGAAGAAGCAGGGATGTCAAACACATTGCTAAATCTCAGGCTTAATTGAGGAGCTATGCTAGTTGGTTTGTTTTCTTCCCCCTGTCTTAGGGGACTGTTTTTATGCGAATCACTAGTATTCTGTGAAAAAGAATTGTCCTCTTGACCTACAATTATTTTTTTAACTAGAGATTGAATTCCCTTTTATCTTCCTTTCTAATTTGAATACTCTTAGCAGAGAAAGGCCATGTATTTAAATTCCTCGCTCACTAATATGTGTATAATATGTAGAATGAGTACATTATGATTTTTGATTTTGATACTTTAAAATTAATTATTTAAGTATTTTCCCCAAGTGTGACCAAGATCTGTTTGCTTTCATCCTTTCCTAAAAATTTATTTTCTCGAGACCTAGTGGAATTGGCGCTTTGCTGTGACATTATGCCCGCTTTCCAAGGCAGTAATATCTTTTGTGTCCAGAGGTGATTAGTACTATAAAAGTAGTCCTTCTAGACCCTAACTACAGCATTGCACGAATAACTGCGCCTCTTCTTATGCATCTGTGCCTTCGAGACCTAATCCAGCACAGCCTTGGGCCCCAGGATGCAGGTCGCACCATCGTCACGGCACCCCCAAATCCTTCCTTGATCAGGCTGCAAGGTAATTACCCTGGTTAGCACACATTCCAATTTGGTGCTTTGCTCAGAGAAAGATATAAAATAATTAATCTGCTTTGAACTACTTTTGCAATTTTGATTCCCTCCCACTTTTTGTTAAGTCTGAAGATGTGGTAATGCTCCTTCCAAAAACAACTAATTTTTCAGACTAAGTCCTTCAGTTTGTTCCCTTGTACATTTCACTCACAACTGCCTAGTTAACTAGGGAAGCTCGCCAATGACTAAAACCTTTTGGTTTAAAGTTGTGTTTTTTTAAAGTTTTACATTTTAACCTATGTCATAATTTTAGGCAATTTAATAATATTAAACTTAGCGTGTTGAATGACTTTCAAAAAGCTCCAGTGTCTGAATAGTCAACACTTAGCGCTTATTGAAAAATGCTGTGTTCCACATACTATACACATATTGTCTCATTTTATTGTCACAAGAATCCTGTGGTGGAGAAAATATTAACACCATTTTACAGATGGGGAAAGTGAAAAGCAGCACTTTTGTGAGATGTCCAATGTCAAAAATTGGTAGAGCTAACATTCTAATTCAAGTTTATCTTTTCTTTAAAAAGCTCTTTATATGCTTATTCTTTATGTTAATCGAAAGTGTTGATTAGATGGTGAGTTCCACCAGGTGTAGAACTCATATCATACCTGTTCTTTATTTAGTTCCTTATAACACTAATATATAGTACCTTACAAATATCTGCTTGCCATGCAAATAATTCCTCACTTTCCATTTTTAACTTGCTACAACTACTGTCACCCAGCGTTTGAACATTGTCAACTCAGCCACCTGAACACTGCATTTCGGGAAAGGAGTTGAGAGGACTAACGAGGAAAGCCCCCATTCCTTAACAAATTCCAAATATGTTGTAGCCTTTCACCTCTCAATATCCTTCTGTTTTGGACACCCATCTACAGCTATCTCATGTCTTATCTTTCCAACAAGATTGTTCAGACTGTTACAGCCAAAGATTGTTTCTTGGATTTTGTACACACTGCCCCCGCTGACCTGCAGTGCCTAGGACTGAACCAGACCAGTTGTAGGCAAGCTCCCATGAAGCTGGTGGTTTTCCGTTCTTATTCACACCTGTGTAAAGAGCTGGCCCTGACTCTGCTGCAGCAAAGGAAGTGATTTTCTGGAAGCCAGGTTCGGACAGTCGGTCAGTCATTTCTTCCGTAAATATGTGTTTAATGCACAGGTCTGCGTCGGCACCTGGGGTGCAGTGGAGAACTGCACAGAATTCTACAACCTGTAGAAACGAAATGGTTTTCCTCTAGACCGAACAATGGTTGCTGCTGCTTCTTTTACTTCGATACCACTTCCGCCTGTTGTTCTCCCATTAGTACCTTACACTTTTACTTTGCCTCTCAGGTCCTTACTCTTTACCTTGTTTCCTAATCCATAAATCGTTTTTCTTGTCTCTCATTCTTATTAAAAATCACATGCTAATAATCTACTCACTTTAAAAATAGTTTTTTCTCACATATTCCACATTCTTTGTACTAGCCAAAGCTTGTGTCCTTTTTATTAGGGGCCAGCTCCACTTGGCAAATTTGAAGAACCAACATACTTCTAACAAAATAATTCAAGACACTACTGAAGCCTTCCTAATTGGTGGTATTTCCTGAGTGCCCTTTGTGTCAGAGCCCTTACCCAAGTATCCTCCAGGATTTTTCAAGCTATTAGATCAAGCCTAGAATACAAGTGACCATCACTTGAACATCAAACAGCTGAAGAACTCCATGCTAATAAAGCCATACTCTAGGGGAGAGGTTTCAATCATTGTAGCTCAGGTAGGTTTTGTGAAAATGGTTCCATGAAGGAGATGGGCCCAGCTGAATTATAATGGAGAGCTGTGTGGGGTTATGAAAAGATCTAAAGCCTGAGGGACAAAGACTTAAATTCTAGTCCCATCTACTTGGAAGTGACCTTGGCAGTTGAATTAAACTCCCTGAACTATTGGGTTGGCCAAAAAGTCTGTTTAGATTTTTTTCTGTAAAATAAAGAAGACAGGTTTCATTTTCATCAACAACTTTATTGATTTGGATATTTGAGTAGTGGGTAGAGGCCAGGGGTGCTGATAAACATCTTCCAACACAGAACACAGACCCTCAGCAAAGGATTATTTAGCCAAAATATCAATAGTACTCAGAAACTTCACAAACCACTTTGACACATTCAATCAGTCACAGCACTTTCTCCATACCCTGCACACATTTTTTTTTTACTTTTCTTGAAATAATAAAGCATAATAAGCCAAAAATGTTGCATATCTTCTTCTGTCTTCGATATTAAAGTGGCTGCACAAAAATTCACCAATTTTGATGTTTTTAATGCACACTGATATGACAGCTGTCACAATACAACCTAACAAAATTGCTACAAATGAAGTTAAAAACAATTGAGCAGTACTAGAGCCATCGTACAGAAAAACTAAACAAAATTTTTGGCCAACCCAATATGAAAATAATGCTAAATACAGAGAAAATAATGGGCCATAAAAATGTTTATTGTAGCTTTACTAATGATAAGAAAAACTGAAGACAATTTAAGGGAAATCGATAAATACATCCCATTAAAGGAATATTATGTAGCTACTTTTAATGATGTTTGTTAGGGCTTTATAATAACATGGAAATTATTGATTGCATCATAAAGAGGAAAGGAGAAAACAACTACAATATTGCATGATCGTAACTAAGCAAAATAAATCAATGCATGAAAAGAGTGAAGGAAATGAAAAACCCCTCCATATACATTGATTTACAAAAGTTTTGATTGGCACAACATTTTAGGCACACTATAAAGGTCACATAATATATATTTGGATATATCTTTATAATTTGATTTTGTGATATACACCATCTCACATTTCTTTCACGTATGTATGTTATGTTTTCTTGGTTTAAGCCTAAGAAGACAAAGAGTTTGTTTTTTATTTTCTTCATCATACTGAGGACGTAGTTGTATGTTATATGAGACTATTAAACAACTGGCACGCTCTCATGCACTATTGATGGGACTGTAACTTGATATAACCTCTCAGGAAGTTACCTTATTCATGTGCATATTCTTCAACAGAGCAATCCCACATTGTCCGAGAGACCCACCAACATATCTGACAGATCTAAGCAAAGCGGTAGTACAAAGATGTTCATTGCATTATATTCTGAGTAAGAAAAACAGTGGAAGCAAACTAAGTGGCCAACAACAGAGGAATGGTAAAATAAGTTATCCTATTATATATTAACTAAATATTTTATAAGCATAATGCATTCACATATTAACTTTTGTTATAAAAGTAATGAATGTTTTTCAAAAGACAGTTAGCAGAGAAGGAAGGAGTATATACTCAGTTTTAGCAGTGTAGTGATGCTGAAGCTAGTTCAAAAATTTGCTGAAATATCAGGAATTTTGAAATCTAAAGATCATCTGTACCTATCTATGTATTTATTTTGCTTAATAAAAGTTAACAAATATTAAGCACAATTTTGATGAGGAATAAAGAGGGATAGTCTACCTAGGTTAGCATTGAGGTGCCCTTATCCTGAGAATCATTAATTAAGCTTATCCTGAGAATCATTAATTACATTTCATTTGTTTAATCCTAAAATCATTACATTTCCTGTCCTATATGAACTTCCCTATTGCTGGTAACTTACCCTGCTGTCTCCAGGCTGATTCAATTATTCAATGTTTCTTCTTTATAGTAATTCCAAATCTACATTTTAATTTTCCTCATGTCTATTTCAAAATCGTATTTCTTATGAGCAATTTTTAAGTTGGATACCAGGCTTCTTGCTTGTTCTCTTTCACTGAAAGAAAAAAATACCATGAGGTTGGGGCATCCAAGATGAAATTTGACAACCACCTTTCTGGGCCTGCATATTCTCCAAAAATAACAACTAACTAAAGATTTCCCCATTAAGCCCTCCCTCTCCATTATTCTTAACCTGTAACTCACACTCAGTCTTCCTTTTCATCACTCCTGACATCCTGATATGCCTACACCAGGTTCTTTTCAACTATCCATTTCTCATCTCATATTCACTTCTCATGGAACATGCAACCGTCTCAAAACCCCCAACTCCTCTTATCCAGCAGGAAAAGCTTAACTCTTGAATTCCTGGAAGGTAGAAACCCTCTAGCTGGAGCATCATCAGCTTTCTTCCTCGCCACAAGAAACACCTAGGAATTCTCTAACTTTCTCTCTCCAAGGTGAGATTTCTTTCAGGTACACTTGATGCCAATTTCCCTTGTTTCTTTCAGTATAACCCTCCTCTGTATTTTTTACCTTATTTCCTCTTGCCTCTCTCCATCACTTAAGATAATAACTGCATCTCTGAAATGCCTTCAATGACTCCTATTTTATTCACTCTGCCTTCTCACAATTAATATATTCAAGGGTCCCCTATTTTCAAAATAAGAAAAAATAAAACACCCCTTGACTTTGCTTTCACCTAAAGCTGTTGTCTTCTTTCATTCTATCCTTTGCCATCAACATTCATTTAATTATTTTAACATGATACTCTCCCATGTAGCTCTGTAGTAGAGCTAGATGTATAAAAATAAATGAATTACAATCTCTGATTTCAAAGCATAATCTATTTTGGGAGGCAAAGACACAAGAAACTTCTTGGAAAAAATTGACTCCACTTGCTGCTTGCACACCTTCACCTTTTCCTCAATCAACTCCACCATCTCCTCAATCGAATTTCCACCCCCAATAAAATCAATGATTTCTGATTCTTAAATCTTGAGGCTTTTTAGTTTTCTCTTCCCTTTTGACTTTTCTCATTTTAGAGGATGTTTATGATTGCAAAAATATTTTCACATGTATGCTGAACGCTAGTTCTCACAGTAACCCTATAAAGGAGATATACCACCACAACCCCAACTGCCCACTCTCATGTATCGGTTGAGGCTCAGAAAGAGTATGTCATTTACCTGAGGTCACTCAGCAAGTACATGACAGAGCCTGGGCTTGATCTCATATTCATGCCTTCCATGGCTGAATAAATAAATGACTGGATGCATCTATATTAATCAACTTCATACATACAGAATGCGTACTGTTTGAAAACATCTTTCTTTCTCTGACCTAATCTGACAGCACTTCATGCAGCACTAGGCATGGAATTACTACCTAGTAATCGTTACTATCTAGGTTTCAAGACAAATGCATGCCGACCTTAGGCACCTGGATGGGGAAGATGGTACCTAGTTGTACTGAAAAGCTGTCCTTAGGATTCTTGTCACGAAAGTACTTAATGCAGACATACCTTGGAGAAATTGCAGGTTGGGTTCCAGACCACAGTAATAAAGTGAGTATGGCAATAAAGTGAGTTGTAATCTTTTTGCTAGTGGAGGGTCTTGCCTTAGAACTGTAAAGAAAAAAAACCCCACAAAACCTGTGAAGTGCAATAAAATAAAGTACAATAAAATAAGGTATGCTGGTAGGTGAACCAGCTTTAAAATTAGAATCTTTTCGCACCTGAGTAACTCAATAGCCCTAGGCTGAAGAGCTGATGAACTCTCATTTTATCAGCTTTCACTACTAGAAGGTAATGTTTTAGTGAAGTTATAATTTGCAAATAATCACCTTTGTTCGAGTATTTTTGAGTAATCAAAGAAATTGGAGCATCTTAAATGCCCAAACTAAGTCCACTGTTGATTTCTCAACTTATATAACATTTAATTAATAGATTAATTCCAACCTTGTTCTATTCTAATAATCTTGAAACCCTTATGGTTTTGGCATCATCTAAAAATGTCTAAATCAATGCTTCATCGCTTTCTCACTTTCTTATAAAAATCATGAACACCAGCTATCTAAAATTGCCTCCTCCTCTAATTTGTTTATAGGTAACTTTTTTTTAATTGTCTGCATCTGTTGTCCCAGGAAAATTGTTGTCTGATAAAGGTAGCTCTCCACCTGCTTTTTTTAAACTAAGAGATATAAACACATCTGGATTTTTATCTTCTAAACAATCTCTTGCTTATAGTCCTAATTAGTTCAGTCATTTAATTTTTTTTTTTTTGCCATTCTATTTGAACATTTTATTGCCATTTGAAATGTTTTATGTAACTTGCTGCTTATTGTCTTTCTCTACTCCAATACGTAATTTTTCCTTAATTTGGCCTGTTTACATTGCTTTCTTCCTCCTTCACAAATTCTTTGTAAATGAATATTTTTAAATCTCTTCCATATGTCTCTATAACTGCCTTAAGATTACTGTTAGGCATTCGTTTCTGTGAACTGCTGTCTTTTTCTTTCTTTTTATTTCCTTGGATAAACTCACCTTAATTTTGTCCTATTTTTTGAAGGGTTTATGATTAACTTGAGCAAAATCTTTATGTTTGCAATCAACCAGCCACTTGCTGGTGACCCCTCTCATGAAAACCTTGGACTAAGCCATGGGATGGAAAAGCTAGGCAGAAGGAAGGCCATGAAATTGGAATGGAATACAAGAGTCCTTGAATTCAAAATTAAAGTGTTGGTTGGCCAATTAAAAAATGGGCAAAGGATTTGAACAGACACTTCTCCAAGGAGGACATACAGAGGATCCAGAGACACATGAAAAGATGCTCGATATCTCCAACTATCAGAGAGATGCAAATTAAAACTACAATGAGATACCACTTGACACCAGTCAGGATGGCCTTCATAAACAAAGCAACAAACAGCAAGTGTTGAGAGGTTGTGGAGAAAAGGGGACCCTAGTGCACTGTTGGTGGGAGTGCAGACTGGTACAACCACTGTGGAAAACAGTATGGAATTTTCTAAGAAAACTAAAAATGGACCTACCTTTGACCCAGCAATTCCACTGCTTGGATTATATCCTAAGAACCCTGAAACACCAATCCAAAAGAACCTATGCACCCCTATGTTCATAGCACCACAATTTACAATAACCAAGTGCTGGAAGCAACCTAGGTGCCCATCAGTTAATGAATGGATCAAAAAACTGTGGTACATTTACACAATGGAATTCTATGCAGCAGAAAGAAAGAAGGAGCTCCTACCCTTTGCGACAGCATGGATGGAATTGGAGAGCATCATGCTAAGCGAAATAAGCCAGGCAGTGAAAGACAAATACCATATGATCTCACCTTTAACAGGAATCTAATCAACAAAACAAACAAACAAGTATAATATAAACAAAGACACTGAAATTGAGAACAGTCTGACAGTGACCGGAGGGGGAGGGGAGGGAATTTCAGGGGAAAAGGGGAACAGTTTAGAGCAACAAGTATAAAGGACTCATGGACAAAAACTATGGGGGGTGGAAATGGGAGGAAGGTGGGGAGGGCTGGGGTAGTGGGCTGGGGGTGGGGTAAAAGACAGAAAACTGTACAATATCAACAATTAAAAAATACTGATAAAAAATTTAAAACGTAAAAAAAAAATAAAGTATATTAAAGAGAAAAAAAGGAAAAAAAGTGTTGGTTGGATACAGGGTAGAAAAGATATCTTAAAAATCAGAATTCAAAAATAAATAAGTAAATGAAGGAACTAGGTATAAATGGACTCTCTATGAATACCAAGGGAATAAGCAATGAGGAGTAGGAGCCATCGAGGAAGGTTCATGAGAGGGATGGACTTTCTCAGGGAAGTGTTTAGGATGTTAATAGTCCAGCTGGTGGTGGCAGTATTCCAGCTGGAGGAAATGACACAGAGGTAGCCATGAAAAACTTATTCAAACAATGTCTAATTTGTTGTTGGATGGATGAAGGAGTCAGAGTCCATGGAGAAATGAGAGAGCAGGGGCAAGTTGGTGAGAAAAGAAGAAAAGAGAAGTGTTTATCATTTTTAATTTGTGGGAATTCTTTACAAAGTTTTGATTCTGATCTTCATCAGTTTTATGTTTGGCAAATACTTCCCTCCAGTCTCTAGCTTGCCATCAATCACCTGATGATTACTTAAAAGATTACTTGATAAGCACAGGTTCTTAATTTTAGAGAAGTCAAATTCATCAAACTTCTCCTTTTTATGATTAGCGCTTCTATATCTTGTTTAAGAAACCCTCTCTCCTTGAAGGTTAGAAAGGTATTAATCTATATTTTCTACTAAACATTTTCAAGTTTACCTTTTGGCATCATTTAGGCTCGTAATCCATCTGTAGTCAGTGTGTTAGCAATCCACATTTTTTTCCTAGCTCAACTGGTTCCATTGTCTTTCCTTCCCCCAGTGATCTACCACAAACTCTCTGACGTATACTAAAAATTGCACATGTCTGTTCCAGATTCTCTGTCCTATTCCTCTGGCTAATTAAAAAGTTATGCCCCTGACCACTGATTGTTTTAGATGTTGCCTTAATTACTATAACTTTAAAATATAGTTACATTTGGCACAATTGTTAATCTATTGACCAGTTTAGATATGGTATTTCTAGAGGTAAGTAAGGCAGATAGATGGATGAGCTGACTGGACCAATGGTGATAATTTTCATAAGCCCAGGATTATGAGTAAGCTAATCCTATGCACTTGAGGTCCACAGGTTGCTATGACTGGGGAGTAAACGAGGATGCTTGAGTGCATTTTTTGTAAGCTAAGAACTTTTTAGATTCAGGTCATCTTTTAGATTATATAAAGAATGCCATTGAAGAATACAGTAAACACAAGATATTTGTACCAGCCAACTCAAAATTAGGCAATTTAACTATTGGTTGGAATAAACCACAATTCTGAGAAAAACTCATTACCTGCCTTACAGCTCCCATTTTTTGAGGGTATACACTATGTACACCCAGAACTTGAAATAATAATCAAATTGTATTCCTTCTGCATTTTTCTGCAATTGTGTTAACAATCAGCAGGATTTATCAGCCCTCGGGAGGGACAGACACACTGTGCTAAACACCAGGAGGGGCTGTGAACGGAGATACATGAGTCAAGCAGGTGGCCCCTGTTGTTCCAGTTTTCATTCAGGCTGAGAATGCAAAAATTAACCAAAGAGAAAACGTTAGAACACTTAGAGTAATGAGTGCAAATTATCTCTGTGAGAACTGTGTGCACTGGTGCTGAGAGAATGCAGGTAAAGCAGCAGATGCCCCTTTGGAAGGTGGGAGCAGAGCTTTTTCCTACTGCAGAAGGATTTACTGAAACTTAGTATTTTTCAAAATGTGCTCACTGACCATCGACAAGGTATAATTAACACTTATTTCAATAGGAGAAAATACACATCATCTATAATTCATGTCTTACAGGTAATATAAAATTTAATCTATAATGGATAGATTTGGTCAATTATAGGTTTATTTATCTATCTATAAACAGAAGAGAATATTTCATAAAGTACAAAATGGAATGCATGCATGCCACTACTAAAAATGGGAAATGAGCATAAGTTTACTAAACTTTGCATTTGTTACTTTATGTCCGTAGGTGTGTGTTGGGCCTTTAATATAAACTACGTCTCTTCCTGTGGAGCGGTGCCTGTTTGAAAGCCGCTGCCCATTTACCACAGTGAACTGAGTAACAAAAGCGTCTGTGCAGCCAGCTGAGGAGGCCAGCATAAGAACCACCACCCTTCCTGTTCTGTAAACACATTGATAACTTCTCAAGGCCAAGTTCTAGTCACTCACTGATAGGATTATACTTTGTTGCCTTGTCTTTTCAAATTTACAGTTAGACAGCAACCTTTACTTAAGAGAATTTCCCCCATTTCTTATAAGTACTTGCAAGGCTGGGAATTCTGGTGGTAGCTTCCAGATATTTATAGCTCTGCCATCAGTTTGGAAGTTGTTGTCTCATCTTTCAAATCTTCATTCTGCTTCCTCAACCCAGAGCAATAACCTCAGCAATAATATGTGGGTCCTGTTGCTCCCACCTGTTCTATTACCAACAGTCTAGCAGACCGATGTCAGGAGGAGCCTGTAGACATGAGAGAATCTCATACTGTAATTTCTTTAAAAGATATGGTTCATGAGTATTTTAACTACATTATGTAGAATGAGTTTATATCAATTTAATGGAGTGCATATGCAATTATGCTAGCCTCTACCGGTAAATCTGTAATTATTCTGTGGCAACTGCCTTGCATCATTTCTTTTCTAGATAAGCTCTGTAAGTTTTTGAAATTGATAAAATAATATTTGGACTAATGAAGTAGAAATTGTCAGCATGTTTCCTCTAATGCTCAGTTGTCAAAAGTTCTTGAAACAATGAAAAATAGATCTGTGAAGAAATAGGATAAATGGGTTCTATATATGGAGACCAGTTGTACTAGCTTTTTGTTTTGTTTTGTTTTTTAGTATCTTTTTTTTTTTTTAAGGGAGAGTGTAACAAGATAATCCAAGAACCAAGACAAGGTCAGTTTTACAGATCTGTCCTGAATACAGCAAATGAGCACACAGTTAGGAGGTGTCTGCCAAATTAAGAACAACCTAGACAAGAATCAAAGGGAAAACAGAGCTAACAAAATGTAGTAGGCCGATAGGTTAGAGACCGAATGCCCAATTTTTACCGTTATTGGTGTCTCCCACCTTCAGTGAGAATCTGTGCGGCACTGGGATTCGTGTGCTGCCAGGTGAGCAGAGAAGCTGCGTCTGCAGGTGACAAGCAGAACACGAAGCCGCAATTATGTCAATTATCTATTACAGGGGAGAGTGCTAGAGGAAAATAGTGCAAGGGATAATTGCTTTTAACTAATGCTAATACGCCTTAGTAACCAGAATGTGCTTTTAAATTTTATCATTGAGTTTTCATAGAAAGAGAGGTGGAAAATCAGGAGGCTTTAAAAATGGCATTCATTTTTTTTTTCAACTGAGCCAAATGGATTCAGTGCACAGAAAGGTAAATTTTTGAGGCTCAAAACAGGGACATCTTTCTAAGCATATCCATACAAGACTGGTTCTGCCTTTCCCTGTGGTGGGTGAAACTTATGAACATTCATAACAGGAGGCATTTCATAACTCTTTTTTTATTGTTTCCTGTGCTCATCAGACATTTCCTCATAGTGTGCTTTTCAAAGACAGGGGCTCATGAAAGTCCCCCAGGTTGCCCTTGGGATGGTCTCCATACACCAGTATTTACAACTGCAACTACGCAGTTGTTTCTGGAATAAATTTAACTTGTTGGTGATTTCTCAAAGGACATATCCTCAGAGCCTGTTATTCTATGAGGATACACTATGAACCCTCTGAATGTGAGAAGTGTGGGTTGCCTAATAAAAACCACAAATGTAATTCTTCTTGATAAAATTAAGTAGATTTGGTAAATTTACTATTGGTACTGTATAAATGCTTAAAAAAAGAACCTTCCCTATGATTGTGGCTTGTTGGTTTTGCAGGTGGTTTTCTTTTATTACACAGAGATAACTGTGTAGTTAAGAATCAAAATTATATAACTATATAAGATATGCCTAATCTTGTTCATCCTTTCTACATTAGGCTTATTTTTTCCTGAAGTTTTCGAGCTCCATGATGAGGTTTTAGAGGAAACACACTGTTGGTGGGAATGCAGACTGGTACAGCCACTATGGAAAACAGTATGGAATTTCCTCAGAAAACTAAAAATGGAACTGCCTTTTGACCTGGCAATTCCACTGCTGGGAATATACCCTAAGAATCCTGAAACACCAATCCAAAAGAACCTATGCACCCTGATGTTCATAGCAGCATAATTTACAATAGCCACAAGCTAGAGACAACCTAAGTGCCTGTCAGTAAATGAGTGGATTCAAAAAACTCTGGTACATTTACACAGTGGATTACTACATAACAGAAAGAAAGAAGGAACTCCTACCCTTCGAGACAGCATGGATGGAGCTGGAAAGCATTATGCTAAATGAAATAAACCAGGTGGTGAAAGACAAATATCATATGATCTCACCTATAAGTGGAACCTAATCAACAAAACAAACAAGCAAGCAAAATAGAACCAGAGACATGGAAATAAAGAACAAACTGATAGTAACTAGAGGGGAGGGGGGAGGGGGATAATGGGGAAAGAAGGAGAAGAGTTATCAAGGAACATGTATAAAGGACCCATGGACAAAGACAACGGCGGTGAGGAGAATTGAATGTGGGAGGTAGGGGTGGGTATGGCAGGGGAGAGAAATGGGGGCAAAATGGGAACAACTGTAACTGAACAACAATAAAAAAAGAAAAAAGAAGAATATCCTAATTCTGTATTTACTGTATTAGGTGCCTAAAGAGGTAAAACTTTGTAGTACCCGACATGACAGAATTAGCCCGGTATTGCCATCGATGCTGGAGAGCACTGTGATCTTTATGTTCAAAATCAGAAGGGGAAATGAGCAGTGCCCATCAGTGGAGTTCTATACATAAATGGGCGACTAACAGGTAGGACTACTTCTTGTTCATTAAGAGCTATTCAAGAATGGGTTCTTGACTTTAGTAGAGTGTTATATATCTTCCCATTTTAGAGTGCAGAATTTTTATTTTTAAAGGAAACATATTATATCTGTGTTTTTACTAGATGACAAATAGACATTTCCCATTATTAGTTATTCCCCTGTCCATCACTACAGATGTTATAAGTATCTTCTACACTTCTCCCCACTCTCAAGGCTAGAAACAGAATCTAATATTAAACATAATAGTAAATGAAGAGGCAGAGAAAATCTGAAATGATACCCAGCTGCATAATGAGATTAATTTGTCCTTCCAGCAGTTGGTCACCTCAATAAACAGTATGCTTACAGTCTAGACAAAACTACTTTTTTCTTTTTGCATAGGTACCTGGCAGATAAATCAGCTCTTTCTTCCATAAATCAGACTTTTAAAAATATTTACCTTTTAACTGTAGTTAACATGCAATTTTACACTAGCTGCAGGTATAAAACATAGTGACTAGACATTTATATACCTTACAATGTGGTCACCACAAGTCTAGTGACCATCTTTCACTATGCTCGTTATTATAGTGTCACTGAATATATCCCCCATGCTGTACACTACATCCCTGTGACATTCCGTAATGGCCGTTTGTACCTCTTAGTTCTCTTCATCTTTTTCACCCATCCCTTTACCTCCCCCACAATTACCTCCAATCTGATAACCATCAGTGTGATCTCTCTCTTGATGAGTCTGTGTCTGGTTTTTTGTTTGTTTGTTTGTTCACTTGTTTTGTTTGTTAGGTTCTACAGTTAAGTGAAATCATGTGGTGTTTGTCTTTGTCTCACATATTTCACTTAGCATAATACCTTCCAGGTCTATTCATATTATTACAGGAAATGGCAATATTTTATTCTTTTTTAAGGCTGAGTAATATTTCATTGTGTGTTTGTGTGTGTGCGCATGTATCACATCTTCATTAGCCCTTCACCTATTGATGGACACCTAGTCTGCTTCCATATCTTGGCTATTGTTAATAATGATGCAGTGAACATAGGGATGCATATATCTTTCAAACTAATGCTTTTGATTAATTTGAATAAATACCTAGAAGTGGGATTGCTGGACCATATGGTAATTATGTTTTTAAATTTTTGAGAAATATCTCTATATTATTTTTTTTATTATTTTGCAGTTTGCTTTTACTCTGAAATCTTCTACTCTTGGGGTAACTACTCTGATTTTAAATTATTACTTAATAATTATGTACAGAATTTGGGGGGAAATTAGAAAAAAATCACAGCCTTGTGGTTTGTCTCTCTGTGGACACAGGTGAATTTTAGAGCATAAAATCGAGGACATGCCTATGGATGCAGGCGAATTTCAGTTCCATGAACTATTTTCTTTTTTTCTTTTTCTTTTTTTAATATATTTTATTGATTATGCCATTACAGTTGTCCCATTTCTCCCCCATCATTCCCCTCCACCCTGCACACCCTCTCCCACCCACTTTCCCCCCTTTAGTTCATGTCCATGTGTATATTATTTTTAAATATGCATTCAGAATCATCCTTAAGTAAAAATCTTAGTTGAAGTCCTCTTATCTATTGATCTGGTACTGAATTATTTCTCTTTATTGCCTAAGGACTGTATTAACCTTGTAATGGACAAACATTTGATTCATATTCTCTGAAGCCACTTGGAATCAAGTCAAAGGGTACAAATTCTATTACAAAATAATACACTCACAATATGCTACTGGGAAAAAAAGCTTTTCCAGAAGAACCCAGGAATGACCTAGCTACACAGCAGTTCCAACCAGGATGTATTGAGGAAGCAGCATTCCCCACCCTTTCCACCATCCTCTCTTCTGTGGGGATAATGGTGAGGATGGGAGCCATGCCCTGTCCTCAACTCCACTGGTTCACTGAACAATATTCATTGAGGGTCTACAATATACAGAGTTCCTCCTAAGAATTTTACTATCTCGAGGACTTTCTTGTCAGCTTCATTTTCTTTCCATAGCTTCAAGACTTTGGAGAACTTTCAAAAACTCTCATTACCACAAATCTGAGGACCTCAGATCTGAAAATTGAGCTGAGTCCATTCTCCACAGAACCCTTTATGATAATTAGGAAAAAAGACTCAAGCTTATCTCTAGTTAGTAGACCTAGACCTGAAGTGCCAACTGTATTTTAAAGATTCCTAGGGAAAAGAGAAGCAAAGTATAGTTTTGTTAAACTGAACTTTCATCTACATGGCCAGTGAAAATAGATTTACTTTAAATAGTTTTATGTAACTAACATTTTGTAAAGTTTCCTCTAAGGGGAGAAAGGCAAATGACACTGCATAAGATCACAGAATGAAGGACTTGTGTCATTGGAGTCCTGTTCTTGGAAAATTAATAGGTTCCAAAATCGAGACAGATGATTAACACTGGCATTTATTTGATCTATAAACCGCAATGACAGGCACAGCATGCCCCTGACTTTGCTTGGCATTGTGATTTAATAAAAAGAGAAAAGTTAGAAGACTGAAGGGGAAAAAAAGCTTCTGTATTAGGTTGGAAGCTTCTTAATTGATATACTCACCTTCTGATTTCTAAATCTTGATCAGAGGGCTTCTGTGTATGGTGGATATTTTCTTTATCAAGATAGCAGGATAAAAGTTATTAGTTTTTTTTAATACAAGTGACAATTTTGTAGAAGGAAAGTGATAGCTTCATATGTTCCAAAAGAAATGCATTAAGAAATATTAATAATGCTGAGGAGAGTAGGGGAAAATAAATGTCCTAATTGTGGGTATACTTTTATAAGAAAATCACCATGAACTTTTGGTTAACTAAAATCTGTTTGGAAAACTATTTGTAAGGCTGAATAAGAGTATGGTTCAGGGCACAGAATACACTAGTTTGAATGAATGTACCAGCCATGCTCTGCCAGGTCTCATGGGTTTTACTGGGGTTGAAAGATCACTATATGGATGAGGAAGATGGACTATTCAAACCCCTATGTAAAAGGTAGGAGCTCATGTGGAAACCTGTTGCTCTCACAAAACCAACATGAAGCTACCCCCACTGTTTTTCTTAAGACTGTTGCCAGGTTGTTGTTTTCTGTAGTTCAGAACTCTGCTCCAAGATGGTCGACGCCCACCAAGCCACCTGAACTGTCCTTTCCATGTCTCACTGTGGCTCCTTTAATGTCTTCTCCCCCCTTCTGCTCCCTGGGCGGTAGAGTCTGAGACATATCAAAGGTGGCTTACATGCCCTGCCTAATTTTGCTTCCAGAGATTTCTTCAGAGACCATAGTTCCTTGCCCATTTTGCCTAGCCTCTCTCCAGGGAATTCATTAAGTCAAACTGAAAGTGCTCTACACTTTCACAAAGAAATGCTTTATCCTGTGATTACATATTCATCTCTGCCTCAATGGCTGGTCTTAGCGTTTTTGTATTATCTTTCAATCACTCATTTTTACCCACATTTGTTGGGCATCTGCTATATGCTCCAGCCCTCAACTCAGAGTTAAAATGTAGTCCTATTCCCCTGAAGAACTCAACTTGGTGAGGAGAGCAGCCAAGTTAGAGGTTACGGTGTAGGGCTGACAGATGTTTTGATAGATGTAGAAATGGGGGCTGTTGGGCCACTTAACCAGCCTGCATGATTACTTTGGCTGCCTGTCACAAACTCACTGGTTGAAATGTTATACAATGCTCTTTTCATAAGCAAGTTTGAACCTCAAATATCTTAGGATTATTCACTCAAAAATATTTATTGAGTATCTACAATGAGCTGGTACTGTTCTAAGAATATAATTTTGGTATTCATTCCTGCCCTCATGGACCTTACATTCTGCAGGATATATCCACCAGAGACCACATGAAAACGTTCAACATAGAATAGGAAAGACGGTGTTATGTGCTAAAGAGAAAAGAAAAATAAAGTAGGGAAGAAGGATATGAAGATAGAGGGACATCAGTATATTAGGGTGACTAAGGAGGAACCTGATGAAAAGTGACTTTCACACAGTGATGTGTAGGAAGAGGTAGAGCGAGCTGCGACACTTTCTGGAGGAACACATTTGAGACAAAGAGAACAGCAAACCCACTGGCCCTGTGGCAGGAAAGCGTCTCATGCGTCTAAAACAGTAAGGAAGTCAATGTGGCTCCAGATCAGCGAATGGGTTGGGGAGAAATCGCTCTTAAAGAAGAGGAGATGACTAGCTTCCCAACCCAATTTCAGAACTCTATTAGAAGACATGACATTTGGAGAAAGGAGAAGTAAGGCGTGATCAAGGGCAGTACTGTGGGAAGGCAAAGCCCAGTTTCCTGGGTCTGTAGTCAGCCTTGTAACCTTCAGTCCCTTTTCTTGTAATAGCATTTGATGTACACACTTCTTCCAGAGAAGAAAGATGGAGGCAGTAATCTTAACAGGCAACAAGAAGGAAATCAATGACCTTAGGCATATTTAAGGAAAGGTACAAAAGTGACGGTGAATCCCAAGTATTTGGCCCCCACCAACCCCTGCAATGTCCTTTCTCATCCTGACATCACTGTACACAGAAAGCCACCATTGAATTTCAATGAAATAACATTCTACAAGCAAGACCTAAACCAACTGCAGTAAAGAATTGAGTCTCTTTCAAAGAATTGAAAAGAGAACTTTCAACCCCAAATTGGCTCACCATTTAGGAAAATGTCTTACAGAAAAACTATCTGGTCTCAGACAGTTCCAAATCAAACATAGACACACAAAAGCAAGTCAAAATTTTAGAGAGAAAAGGGTCCCTTCATGATAGTAGTTCTTAACCTTTCATCAGTTATGAGTTAATTCATCAATTCTCCCTTGGAGAATCTGATGAACAATATGCAATCTATTTCAACAAAAGGCTTGTGCTTTCCATTTCAAGGGGTTTACAAACCCCATGAAGTCCATTGGTGCATGGCTCTATAGATCTGGGACTCAAAATATTCTCCTTGGCAGAAAAATCCCTTTCTTTTTTGAAAAACACTAAGTTTTTCGTATTTAGGTTCATTAATATTTCTAAGACTTCAGAGTTACAGCCCTATTATCGCCATTTACTATAAACACACTATAGTTTACAATTCAGTAATCGGAATCCAACCTCCCTCCTGATATCAGAGCAGATTTACATCTGCTGGAGCCAGAGGAACGAACTGGTGCCAGAACTCAGTGTTAGGGGCAGGGGTCGTCCAGTTCAGAGAGCTGCAGGACTAGGCTCCGTGACCCCCTCAGCTGCATCTCTGAGACCCTGCTAGGAGCTGTAGTCCCAGGAGAAGGCCTGAATTATGCAAACAGATTTAGCTGTCTTGGAAAGAAGCCTTGCACCCCCGCGTCGTATCAGTGGGGGTCCTCTCTGGTATCCTTTATTCACCACACTCACCTGCAATGGCCTCTAGAAACTCTCTGTAAGCACCGTGCTCTGTTCCAGCATGTAAAAGAGGAAATTAAGGAGAGGGGAAGAAAGAGATTCTGCCTGCTGATATTTTTCTCATCTGTGTACCTGCTAACCTACCAATGGCCCTATGAATTTGAGCGTAAACAATGAGGTAAAAACAACAGCAGCAACCACAAACCCTATAAAATGATACATTTTTACTGCTGGGAAATGGTGCAGAAGAAGGAAGAGTTTATGCATGCATATATACTGTAAATTGCTTTTTGTTTTTGCATAAAAAGCAGGTGCTGATACTCTTATTTTAATAAAGTGCAAAATGCTTCCCCCACTTTACTTGTTCCCACACACCCTCTTATCTAGCCTCCTTGGTTTGTGAACTTGTTCCCACCAAAGGAAGAAAACTAATTTACTTAGAATGATTGAAATCAACACTGCCTTTACGAAGCAGGATCTATAGCACTTACTTGGTCTGTGACTCATTTGCAACCCATGTTGCTGGGAATGGGGAACACTGTCCTTTCATAATCGTCTCCCTGCTTCTGGGAGGGAACTATGTCACCATCAGGGAGGTGGGGCAGCCCCCTGAGAATCAAGGACTTGGCTCTTAGGCAAAAAGAAGTCTTCCTCTCCTCTGATTGGGGGCCAGGGCTCAGCCAGCCGAAGAAGTGCTGCCGCCTGCACTGATGGTCCTCTGAGGAGGGCATCCCAGCTACAGTTTCGCCCATAGTCGCCAGCTCTATGGAGATACTTCTTGTCCTCAATCAGGGAAATTCTTGAGCATGATACAGAAAAACACAGCAGCCACAGACACCAGGAGAGGAACTTGCTAAGTTCCTTACCGGGCAGAGCTAGGTGGGGTGTGGGCTTGGTGCACACCTCGGCCAAGTCTGGTGGGCACTGCACCTGGGAACTGGGTAAAAGTATGCAGCCATTCATTCTCACATGCCCCACAGAACGATCATGCGAGAGCAGTGGTTCTCAAGTGGGGTCCATGTCTGGAGACATTTTTGATTATTGTGACTAAGAGAAGGGGTGCTACTTGCATCTGGTGGGTAGAGACCAGGAATCCTGCTAAATATCCTCCAATGCCCAGGACAGCTCCACCTTGCTCCCCAACAAAGACTGATACTGGCCCCACATTTTCAGTGCCAAGGCTGAGAAACCCTGTGCTAGAGGGAGTGAAGGCATGGATATTTGGGAGGCGGGAGCAGCAGAATGCGAGGGAGCCAAATGCAGCAGATAACCCTGTGGGTGGCAGAAGTTTGGCCTTTTCAATCAAACCTCAAAGGCTCCAGAGACTTCAAAATAGAGTGGGATGTTTTTGACAGAGTATTTCACTTCAGACTCAGACGATAGTAGCAAATTTGGTAAAATTTGGAGCATTCTCTGGTGGCTACTTAAAGTTAATGACTTTGCCTTCCAGGTGAGTTTTTCATTTTCTGTTTGTATGTATCTACGCACGAATGTATTGAGAAGGGCCAGAACGAATGCAAACACGTGGTGCATCTGGAAGGAGGCAGTGTATAAGCCGTGAATGAATAAAACCTGGGTCCTTTGTTCCACAGACAATGCTGATAAAAAGAGGTTACACATCCTGCTTTGTGTACATCACATTATTGACAACTGTGGGCTTAAGATAAATGAGCTGTCTCCCGCCCCTCAAGACTGCAGCACCAAACCTAAAAATTGTCCTGTGAAGGATTTCTCAGGAGTGACTTTTCAAAGGATATGCCCTGGTCCATGAAAAGAGCTCCCTCCTCCATCAACAGACATCTATGTTGTTTCTTTATCTGAGCTACCCTGAATAACAGTGTAATGAAGAGGGGAGTGCAGATGGCGTTTCAAGTGATTTTATTTCCTTTGGATATTTACCCAGAAGTAGGATCACTGGATCATGTGACAGTTCTGTCAAAAAACAAAATTCAAGTGAGTAAATTTAAGTTCTATTGGTTTTATTATGCATTTGATTCATGAATCAGACAGCATCTCATCTAGCAACTAGAAGAGCATTTGGAAGAATTGTACAAAATAAATTGTTTTTATAGAAAGAAGGGTGACGCAAAGGAGTTATTAGGAAAAG
The DNA here is from genome assembly GCA_039655065.1 of Glossophaga mutica. Classification (NCBI taxonomy): domain Eukaryota; kingdom Metazoa; phylum Chordata; class Mammalia; order Chiroptera; family Phyllostomidae; genus Glossophaga; species Glossophaga mutica. The sequence continues at coordinate 45,127,621 of CM077306.1, read as the reverse complement.
AAAAAAAAAGGATTCTTTTTAGGTAGAACATCTTTGGGAGGGGAAGGGAATAGGGAGGATTTTATCATGCAGATTACCTCTTCTTCCTCTGGGGGATCGAGAGGGCCCAGGTAACTGATTACCTTACTGGTGCTTGACCAGAATTTTCCAGACTGGTTTGTGGTGAAGGTCAAACAGCAGTTAAGTCAGGTATTAAGTCTAGGTTTGATTTCATAGGCTTTAGCACAAGCGATGCCATTTTGAGCCTGTAATTTTTCTTTTTAAGAGTTCTAATTTTAATTTTTTGAGCATCCTCCATACTGTTTTCCATAATGGCTGTACCAATTTACATTCCCACTAACAGTGTATAAGGGCTCCCTCTTCTTCACATCCTTGCCAAGGTGATACATAGATATATCAAAGGGTAGAAACTTTTAGTTAGAAGATAGGTTCTGGAGACTACTGTATAGGATGGTGGCACTAGTTAATAATATGTACTGTGTACTTAAAATTTGCCCAGAGAGTCTACTTCTTGTGTTCTCACCACACAAAACAAAGGAACTATGTGAGGTTATAGACATATGCATTTGTTTGTTAGCTTGATTGTAAAAATCATTTCACAGTGTATATGTATATAAAAATCATGTTGTACACCTGAAATACATGCAATTTTATCAATCACACTTCAATAAAGCTGGAAAAGTAAAATAAAATTTTAAAAAAAGAGCTCCCTCCTCTACTCAGGAGACTATTACCTTGGGAGAATTTACTGAGGACAGAAGGCCAAGGTGTGTGATTATGAGAAAGAGAGAGAGAGAGAGAAAGAGTGTATGTGCACATTTTCCTGCCTTTGCCTTAATGTACTTTCAAGCAGAGCAGCTCTGCCGGTAATGATTGTGCCACCTCCTTTTTGGACCTCAGCTTCCTCATGAAGGAGGGGTAGCTGAATTCGATGATCTCTAAGGTCCCTTTTCAGCTCTAATGTTTCTGGATACCAAGCAGACAGTCGTTTTTGTGCCTGCAGGAGAATGCCAAACAGCTGTATCCCCTTCTTCCGGTCTTCCGTGGCCCTGCACAAACTTCACAAGCACAGCAGACTGCTCCGTGTGAGACAAGCACCCAGGACATCCATTCCTCACCTCTCATTCTTGTTCTGAAGAAATGCTTTATATTCCTCCTCATGATTATGTTAGAAGGACTTTAATGGGTTGATTTTATGTGAGGATCCAATGATAAAAAAACAGATTCTAGTCAGTGCTTTACTCAGAAGATCATTCCACAGAAGCTGAGCTGTTTCTAAAATAGTCCCCAAAGTAGCTTAAAAAATAATGGAGATTCTAAAACCAGATCATCTCCTGATGAAAACTCTAGGTCTGTTCAATTTTTAATCCTTTCTAAAATCAGCATGGATTTTTTCCCTCATAAAGGTATTTAGAATGAAGGCCTTGAGTTTGCCCCTTGGACACATTTACAGGTTGTGTCTAATTTCCTAATTTTTTTAATCAAGGCTTTTCTAGCTTTAAATCATAGTTAACAGTCTTTTGGGGAATTAGAGTGCCTGTTACTATTTGACAAATATGCAGCATCAAATTATTCATCGTTTAAATACAATTAAAATATAGAATTACAAAAACATCATTGCAAGGATTTAAACTGCTACAGTTTTAATTAAGGGATTAGGGCAATTGGGGATTAGAGCATAATATAATGCACAACCAAGAAGCCATATTTTTATAGGTTTTTAATGATGTAAAACTCTTATGACTTCAAAGATAAGAGGTATGGGGGCGTATTTGCCAACAGTGAATAATAACAACACTAAAGAAGAATCAAAGACAAGGGTAGAAAATATAAAAACTCAGATGTACTGAGAAATTTAAGAATCTATCTGCCCAGTGAAATGTTCAACAGTCTAGAAATTCTTCCAGGTTAAAAGCAGTGAGTCAGAATAAAACTTTAGATATGAGGAGCATATGGACTTCAGTAAAGTTGTTAGGAATCACATTTCTATTTTTAAAAACCTTGCATATTATATTCCTATTTCACTAATATCATCTTAATTTCTGTGTGGCTCTGGGACTTGTGGGACCACTTTAATCTGAATGTTTGCAATTGATCTAGAATGTGGTCTGTAGATGATAAAAGTGATCAAACATTTTAAAATTAATTGACACTTTTATTATTCAGCTGGCCTTTGAAATGACTCCATATAAATTATATTGCTGAATATAAATTGTCTGAACTTAAACGGCCACATTCTCCATATAACCAATAGCAGCTATAAACAGTGTTAACTGAAGCGAAAAGTGGCTTCCTCTGGAGGCTGGAAATGTGAAGTCTCTCATGACTTTTAGCCTCGTATATTTTTATAATCAACATCTCCTGTCACATTCTTAATTAAAGTGGCATCAGTGTTCAGTGCAATACCCAAGCTCGTTGGCTACCTAAGGATCCATGTAGCAGTCACACACTGAGACAGGCATGTGCTGGGTCTCCCTTGGACCCATCTCAAATCTCTGAAGGGGCAGCTGTACACCTGCCAGGGACTGAGCATCCACATACTGGCTCCAATGGGCACCTGGATCTTCAGCAAATTTTCAATCAAATAACTTGGGAGTTCATCCTGGCTTTTAGCAAGAAGCTATCTGTATAAGATAGTGATCTAGATTAGCACTGGCCCATAAAAGTATAATGAAAGCCACTTATGTAATTTTAAATTTTCTCATAGCCATAATTTTAAAAGTAAAAACCAGGTGAAATAAATTCTAATGATATATTTCATTCCGTCCAAATCATAATCATTTCAATAAGTAATTAATTTAAAAATTATGGGATTATTTTACATAATGTTTTCATGCCAGTTCATTGAAACTCAGCATGTATTTTACACGTACAGCCGTCTTACTTTACACCAGCCACGTTCCAAATGCTCAGAAGTAACACATAGCTAGGAGGAGCTTCTGTATTACAGTGGGGCTCTGGGCTACCAAAGTAAACCAGATGGTTTTTGGACACTGAAGAGATGAAAAGCCTGGGAAAGGGTGGTCTCTCCCTCAGAGGGCATTATTGGCCTCAGAGCTTCAACCGGAGCCATGGAAGTTAGATTGTTGTGGCTAGTTGTAGGGGCAATGTTTCCAGGAGGGTAAATTATAACTATAGAAGAAGATATAGATAAATAGTGGTCTATTCATACAGTGGAATATTGTGGAATAAACACGAAAAATCTATGACTACATAGAACAATAAAAATAAATTTTACAAGCATAATATTGATTGAAAGAAGCCAGATACAAGAAGTACATGATTTATGCACCCAATTACATACAATACAAAACAGGCAAAACTAACCCAAGGAATAAAAAGTCAAGATAGCGATTACCCTTGGTCGGGGGCAGCGACTGGACGGGAGCACGAGGGAAGCTTCCGGATGTTGGTCACGTTCTGTTTCTTGAACTGGAGGTGTTTTACTTATGACAATTCATTGAGCTATATATTGGTAAAATATTTATTTGTCATTGTATATGCTATACTTCAATATTAAGTTTTCTGACTTAATATTAAGTTTACCAAAAGAAAGGTAAGAGTCAAAGCACTAAGTTTCTGCATATTTCTGTGCTGGAACATTAACATGTGTTGTACTAAATAGCATTATTAAGAAGACATCTCAATACTTCTGATCTTTAAAAAAATTAGATTACAAAATAAACTATAAAAATAAACAAAATCGATAATGATTTCTGAAGCTCAACTTGAAAAATGGCCAGGGGCCTGGGCACCAGACAGAAATGGGACCAAGTTCAGAAAGAGTCTCATAGGTCTCTGTGTGGAATTGGACACAGAAGGGACTTGGCAACACACCATACTCCGTTCTTTCCTCTGAAGAATGTTTTATGTTCTTGTCCTGATTTTCTCCAAGTAGCTCTGCATCTCTGGTTTTAGAGTCTTTGCAACTGAACTCAAGAAAAAGGGACCTTCAAGACAAAACTTGCCTCTTAAGCCTTGAAACACTTAGTCTAAGGATAATAAATTGAAACATTTTGCTATTTAAAATGTAAGTACCTCTGATTTTGAACTGTACCCCACTGGGAATATTATGCTTGGAAAATTTGTCCTAAGTTTACCATTAAAACTATTTGTATTTTGAAGGCTTATTCTTGAGAAATTTTTACTCTTGAGAAAAAAATACTTAACAATTTTCTTAACTGAAAGAAAGAAAAAAATGAAGATCCATCTTGTAACTCAGGATGCCATGATTCACAACCACCCCAAGGTCACTTCCAGAGAATCGAATTAGGATATAATCCCTGGGCTGAGAGAACCTAATAGGAGAAGGACCTCTGCTTACCACGTCTGCAGAAGTTCTTCATGTTCTCAAGCCTGACCAGATTCCTCAACAATTCTACTATGTGCTCTTGGCACTAGGCAGTAGAATAAACACTGAACCTTACAGAATAGCTAAAACGCTTACCGCAGGACTGTCTCAGCCTTACTGCCCATACATTTCCACAGACCTTCCTACCATTAGAGTCGGCTGTCCTGAGTCCCATATGTACATGGCTGACAGCTGTAGATGTGTTGAAGAATGTTTTAATGGTTATTTGTTGAGATGTCTCTCACAATGAAGGCTGAAATGATAGTTTAATTATTATAATATTATCACAAACACTTTTGCTTAAAGTCTTGGACTCTATAAATTTATTTTTGTTGACTTAAATTCATACAATTCAAAGAATATGGATTGTACTGGAGTAAAACAATGCGCCATCCCTAAAACACTCCTAAAATATATGGGTTTGTGGGTATAATCATTGACATCCAAAAACGAGGTTGCCTATATTCAAATGTAAACCTTACACATCGGGACCCATGTAATCTAACCGAGGAGTGGAATGGCAGTCAAGGCACAAGAAGGGATTTCCCAACAATTCAAGTTCTCTGTTTATACTGCTTGAAGAGGCCATGTTGGGCACAATGATATTTCATAAAAACCCCTTTCCATCTGAAATACTTTCATTATTTGCTATAGCTTCTCCTGTGCCTCTCCTCATCAGCACTCTAATCCTCCCCACCACCTTTCCCCTTTAATTAAGATTCTACAAAAGCAGTAGGCTGCTTAGAGGAGGTTGGAGGGCAAGAAATGAAACAGGCAAAGTCAGACTTTTCTTTAAGGAACAGGGAAAGTAAGAGTGGAACAAGCATACATTGATATACTTGCAAATCTGATACTAACACAGTGTTAGTATTGGGTTCCTGGATAAAGAGACTCTGAAACAGAGATTTGCCTGTAAGAGGCTTACTGAGGAGAGCTCTCAGGAGTAACACCTGTTATAGAATAAGGAAAGAAGGATAGTAGGGCAGTTCCAGAAGGAATGTGAGGCAGATGTAACAGAGGCCTCCCACAGTCCTACAGGGGAACGACAAAACTGGATGGTCCTTCAGAGTTGCCCTAAATCCAGACAAGGGGGCCAGGACTATGTACCCCATAACCAAGAGTCCCTGGATGTGGACTGCCCCAGAAGAGGGCATGACCTTGGGAAAGGCTGCTGTCTTTAGCAGACAGAGGCTTAGGAAATCGGCTATGAGCGGACAGCAGCCAATGTCCCAGGCAGCCAAAGGAGAGCACACCTCAGCCCTGGAGTGAGCATCTAGGTGGCACTTAAGAGCGTCCTCCATAAGCACTGTATTAAAAGTTGTCTTTTTATACCAGGTAACAGGAATCACCTGTCCCTGTGTTGCTATGTAAGATCATCACTCCTCACTTAATGATCCTTGGGACATATTTGTTCCTAAATACTGTTTTGGAAGGCCACATATGAAGTGAGTTTGCTTAGTCTTGTTTCAAATTAGGTAACAGCTATTTCTTCCCTGGAAATTTTTCTGCAGATGTCTGTGAACATCTTTATGCTCAAGCCTCTTGAGCATAAAGAGGAGTTCTTTATGCTTAAGCCTCTTCCTGTGAAAGTTTTTCTCTAGTTTTCTGCCCAGCAATTTGGATCTCTTCTTGCCATTTACCCTCTGCACATTTGCAGGCCAAGAAAAGTTCATTCTCAGCAGGAAAACTGCAGTGCAAGTTTGATGATAGTGATGGTAAGTAGCTGGCACAAGTGAAATAGCTCTAGAATTTAACTGCTTGATACTACATGCCAAAGTCCCCCAGGCCTTTAGGAAATTTGGTTTGCAACATATCGCAAGTCTGGCTTGAATTTCCCCAGGTATGCTGATGCCAATTCAGTTTCCAAGCCATAGATCCGTTTGATTCTATTTTTCCTCCCTAATCTACTTAGCATGCAGTTTGGGATAACAAAAGTGTGCTTGTTTCTGTTGAAGTGCTTAGTTTATTTGTCCGTGGTACATACCATGATATATAACATTGACTTTCTTCAGCCTAATATTCATTTAACTTGGTAGTGAGTCTATGCCTGTCCTAATGGTGTTAACTTCCAGCACATAGGTATAAACATAAAATGGTCTTAAATTAGTTCCTAGCTAATGACTTGAAAGAATCAGTAATGAATTCCAGTTCTAACTCAGATCTTTGCATTGAATGTAGCTGGGACATGATTCATCACCCCTGACATGACAATCCATACCATCTTATCATGTTTCAAAGGGCCTGCTGGAACTTCCTGGTGAACAAACATAATTAGTAGTTTTTAGAATTACCTGACTGTCAGTGGGTACCCTCTCTGTTCAGCCATAACACTAGGCATTGCACGGCACAGGTCAATGGATAGTGCACCTTGGCAAGTTCTTTCCTTATTGTGGGACTCCATCCTAGTTGGCGGGAGGTGTGTCAACTCCAGGCCATTGATTGAAGTGTGTTGCAGAATCAGACTGAGCAGCCAGACCTTAGAAAAACAACACGATTAAGTCTTGGCACAAAAACAAGGAGGATCAAAGGTTCAAAGCCAGTCATCAAGCCAACCATAAACTTGAGGATCAGGAAAATGAGAAGTCAGGGAGCAAGGAGCCCCTGGAAGTTAAGACAAGACAAGGAATGAGATGGAAGCAATGGCACTTTCTCATCAGTAATGATATGGGCATGTTATAAACTCTTCTTAATGTCTCAAAGTCATTGGGTTGTTAACTCTGGCTTTCCAAAGTTAGTCACATTACAAACCCCTCCAGTAGTTTACCTTTCATACAAGAAGCTATAAATAAGAGTCACTTTGTACTATTCAGGGCTATAAAAACTTTTTTCTGCCCTGGCTGGGTGGTTCAGCTGGTTGGAGCATCATTCCATACACGAAAAAGTTGCAGGTTTGATCCCTGGTACCTACCTAAGTTGCAGATTTGATTCCTGGTCAGTGTGCCTCCAGGAAGCAACCAAGCAATATTTCTCTCTCACATTGATGTTTCTCTATCTGTCTAAAATCAATAAAAGCATAACCTCAGGTGAGGGAAAAAATAAAAACTAACCTTTATCTTTTTGCCATCATAGAAAGCTTTTAAGAATTGACTAATTAAGCTTCACAATAATAGATTCAAAGTACAGCCCCCTCCTGAAATAAAGTCCCATTTGGAACAGAAGCTTTTTTGGGCTGTAACTAGACAGCAGTTTAAGACAGAGTGTGGAGGACAACATATGGGACAGAAACCCAAATGGATGAAAGAGGAAAATAGGACAGGAAGCTAAAATAGATGTGCGCTCAATTTCCTTAGTATAAATAGCATTGTCTGTAATCTCAGGTATATGATTTGGCAACTGCTAATGGAAATCATTTCCAGTGTTGCAAATGGGCAAGCAGCAGGTCGGTGGATTCTTTTATAAAAATGGGCAGGTCTCTGAAAAACTCTGAAACACTCAAAATTTCAGTTGGGTTACTTTTCTTCTGCTTGTTGATATAACTGGAGTCCAAACCTCCTAAACTAAATAGGGATGACTGTTTACCCACATAAACAGTAAGTTTTGATTGCTGACAGAAGCCAACCTAAGTAAGAGTGGGTGCAAAAAATCACGGAGCTGTCGGCCTCACTACAAATTCATGACTACCACACTCACCCAGGCCCTCTGCCATTTATTTACTCCTCCCAGGATGAATCCCTATCTCATTCACAATCAAAAGTTTTTCTCTCCCTCTTTAGCTCTCAGCTCTTTTGTGCAGCCCTCATTCTTAACAGAGCACCTCACTGTCTAACCTGAATTGGTCCAGTTTCCTTCCCAACCATATCTGGTGTTAATTTTTACTCGTCCTTTTCTCATTTTTCTCATGCCTCAAAAGTAGTACTGTCCTTACTCACTTCCAAGACCAGTCCTTCCTCTTGATTCTATCTCCCCTTATCTTCTTTGGGGCCTTATTCCACTTATCAAACTTCTCCAACATTGTTTTTTTTTTAATTTGATATATGTATATATTTATAATATATAATTATATAAATTATAATTATAGAAGTATATAAAATCATATATCATTATATAGAAATTATATCTATAAATTATATAATCTATATATAATATACAATATATAATATTTTATATATGTGGTATTTATATATAATACATAATTCATATATAAATTGTTCATATTAAATTATATAAAATTATAAAATTTTATATAATTATAAAATTATAATTTTATAATTATTATATATATCCTGTTCCATACACCTATTCCTCAAAAAACTTAGTGGCTTAAGACTACAATAGTCAGTGCTCACTTCGGCAGCACATATACTAAAATTGGAACGATACAGAGATTATCATGGCCCCTGAGCAAGGATGACATGCAAATTCGTGAAGCATTCCATATTTTTGCTTGATATCGAACTGTATTACAAGGCAACTGTAATCAAAACAACCTGGTACTAGCATAAGAACAGACACGTAAACCAATGGAACAGAACAGAGAGCCCAGAAATAAACCCAAGTCTTTATGGTCAATTAATATTTGACAAAGGAGGAAGAACCATAAAATGGAGTAAAAATAGCCTCTTCAACAAATGGTGTTGGGAGATCTGGACAGCTACATGCAAAAAAAAATGAAACTCGATCACCAACTTATACCATATACAAAAATAAATTCAAGGTGGATAAAAGACTAAATATAAGTGTGATACCATAAAAGTCCTAGAGGAAAACATGGGCAGGACAATCTCAGACATCCCACACAGCAATATCTTCACTGGTAAGTCCCCTAAAGCAAGGGACATAAAGGAAAGAATAAACAAATGGGACCTCACCAAATTAAAAATAAATGCTAAAGAAAATGGCATTAAAATGAAAAAAGAACCAACTATATGGGAAAACATATCTGTCCATGACACTTTGGACAAGGGTTTGATCTCCAAAATGTATAAAGAACTCACATGACTCCACTCCAGAAGACAACCCAATAAAAAATGGGCAAAAGACTTGAACAGACACTTCTCCAAGGAGGACATACAGAGGGCCCAGAGGCATATGAAAAGATACTCAGCATCACTAGGCATCAGAGAGATGAAAATTAAAACCACAGTGAGATACTACTTCACCCTGGTCAGAATGGTCATTGTAAACAATTCAACAAGCAAGTGATGGAGAGAATGTGGAGAAAAGGAACCATAGTGCACTGTTGGTGGGAATGCAGACTGGTGCAGTCACTGTGGAAAACAGTATGGAGTTTCCTCAGAAAACTAAAAATGGAACTGCCTTTTGACCCAGCAATTCCACTGCTGGGATTATACCCTAAGGACCCTGAAACACCAATCCAAAGACCCTATGCACCCCACTATTCATAGTAGCACAATTTACAATAGCCAAGTACTAGAAGCAACCTAAGTGTCCATCAGTAAATGAGTGGATCAAAAAACTATGGTACATTTACACAATGGTACACTACGCAGCAGAGAGAAAAGAAGGAGCTCCTACCCTTTGCAACAGCATGGATGGAACTGGAGAGCATGATGCTAAGTGAAATAAGCCAGGTGGTGAGGGACAAATACCATACAATCTCATATGGAACCTAATCAACAACAAAAAATGAGCAAGCAAAATATAACCAGACACATTGAAATTAAGACAATCTGACAGTAACCAGAGGGGAAGTGGAGGGGACAATGGCGGAAAGGGTTTTCAGGAAGTACTATAAAGGACACATGGACAAAACCAAGGCATGGGTGGAAGCACGTGAGGGAGATGGGTTTGGCTGGGGTTTGGGAGGAGTGGTGGGGCGGGGGGGAAGCAGACAACTGTAATTGAACAACAATAAAATAATTAAAAAAAAAAAAAAAGACTACAGTCCTGGCTGGCGTAGCTCAGTGGTTTGAGCGCGGGCCTGCAAACCAAAGGGTTGCAGGTTCGATTCCCAGTCAGGGCACATGCCTGTGTTGCGGGCCAGGTCCCCATTGTGGGGTGCGCAGGAGACAACCACACATTGATGTTTCTCTCCCACTCTTTCCCCTTCCCCTTTCTCTAAAAATAAATAAAAATCTCTAAAAAAAAGTTAAAAAAATTAAAAAGACTACAATTGTGTACAAGAACAACAATTAAAATTTTTAAAAAAATTTAAAAAAAAGACAATTGTTAATATTTGCTTACAATTCTGCAATTTGGGCACAGGAGGGCTCCTCAGCGGTAGTCTGCTCAATGATCCCAGTGCGTCTTCTGGGGCTAGAAAGCCCACAATTGCCTCACTTGTGTTTGGTGCTGCAGCTGGTAGGCCTAGAACAGCTAGGAGCTGGCTGGCCATCTCTCTCTCTCTCTCCCCCTCTGGCATTTCCATGTAAAAGAGCTTGGATTTCCCCTCCAGAAGGATGGTGCCAGGTTCAGATCTCTTTTATGGTGGCTGGCTCCTACAGAGTACAAAATCAGATGATGCCAGGCCTTCTTAGTGTCTTTGATTAAAACATTACATACTACTGGTCACAGAGTAATTTCAAATTCAAGAGGGGGGAACTCCAGGAGGACATGATAGTAGGAGGTGGAGCTCACTGGGGTCACCAAAGCAACAGACTACTACCTGGTCTCTTCCTTTTCTGCTTGAATCAACTTTCTTTTTTTTTTTTTTTTTTTTTTCTTTTTTTTTTTTTTAATCAGTATTTTTTAATTGTTGATATTGTACAGTTTTCTGTCTTTTACCCCGCCCCAGCCCACCACCCCAGCCCTCCCCACCTTCCTCCCATTTCCACCCCCCCATAGTTTTTGTCCATGAGTCCTTTATACTTGTTGCTCTAAACCGTTCCCCTTTTCCCCTGAAATTCCCTCCCCTCCCACTCTGGACACTGACAGACTGTTCTCAAATTCAGTGTCTTTGTTTATATTATACTTGTTTGTTTGTTTTGTTGATTAGCTTCCTGTTAAAGGTGAGATCATATGGTATTTGTCTTTCATTGCCTGGCTTATTTCGCTTAGCATGATACTCTCCAATTCCTTCCATGCTGTCGCAAAGGGTAGGAGCTCCTTCTTTCTTTCTCCTGCATAGAATTCCATTGTATAAATGTACCACAGTTTTTTGATCCATTCATTAACTGATGGGCACCTAGGTTGCTTCCAGCACTTGGCTATTGTAAATTGTGCTGCTATGAACATAGGGGTGCATAGATTCTTTTGGATTGGTGTTTCAGGATTCTTAGGATATAATCCAAGCAGTGGAATTACTGGGTCAAAAGGTATGTCCATTTTTAGTTTTCTTAGAAAATTCCATACTGTTTTCCATAGTGGTTGTACCAATCTGCAATCCCACCAACAGTGCACTAGGGTCCCCTTTTCTCCACAACCTCTCCAACACTTGCTGTTTGTTGCTTTGTTTATGAAGGCCATTCTGACTGGTGTCAAGTGGTATCTCATTGTAGTTTTAATTTGCATCTCTCTGATAGCTAGAGATATCGAGCATCTTTTCATGTGTCTCTGGATCCTCTGTATGTCCTCCTTGGAGAAGTGTCTGTTCAAATCCTTTGCCCATTTTTTAATTGGGTTGCTTGTCTTCTTAGAGTAGAGTCTTGTAAGTTCTTTATATATTTTGGAGATTAATCCCTTGTCTGAGGTATCATTGGCAAATATGTTTTCCCATACAGTTGGTTCTCTTTTTATTTTAATACTGTTTTCTTTAGCTGTGCAGAAGCTTTTTATTTTGATGAGATCCCATTTGTTTATTCTTTCCTTTATGTCCCTTGCTCTAGGGGACGTATCAGTGAAAATATTGCTGCGTGAAATATCTGAGATTTTCCTGCCTATATTATCCTCTAGAATTTTAATGGTGTCATGGCTTATATTTAAATCTTTTATCCACCTTGAATTTATTTTTGTGTATGGTGTAAGTTGGTGCTCGAGTTTCATTTTTTTGCATGTAGCTGTCCAGTTCTCCCAGCACCACTTATTGAAGAGGCTATTTTTGCTCCATTTTATGTTGCTGCCCCCTTTGTCGAATATTAATTGACTGTAGAGACTTGGGTTTATTTCTGGGCTCTCTGTTCTATTCCACTGGTCCACGTGTCTGTTCTTGTGCCAGTACCAGGCTGTTTTGATTACAGTGGCTTTGTAATACAGTTTGGTATCAGGTATTGTGATCCCTCCTACTTTGCTCTTCTTTCTCAAAATTGCTGCCGCTATCCGGGGTCGTTTATGATTCCATATAAATTTTTGAAGTGTTTGTTCTATGTCTGTGAAATATGCCATTGGAACTTTAATAGGTATTGCATTGAATCTGTAAATTGCTTTGGGTAGTATGGACATTTTGATAATATTAATTCTTCCGATCCATGAACATGGTATATGCTTCCATTTGTTTGTGTCTTCCTTGATCGACGTAATAAATGAATTTGGCCAAATAGCCGGATACAAAGTCAATATCCAAAAATCAAAGGCATTTTTGTATACCAACAGTGAAACAGCAGAAGCAGAAATCAAGAAAAAAATCCCATTCGATATAGCAAAAAGAAAAATAAAATACCTAGGAATAAACCTAACCAAGGAGGTAAAAGACCTGTATGCAGAAAACTACACAACATTGAATCAACTTTCTTTATGCTAATAAAACTTTCTTTCCACTTTATTCTCCTCAAAGAGTTTTAACCTTCTCTCATTTACATTTCATCCCATTTCTCGAAAATAAATCTGTACTTGTGTTTCCAACAAGGTCACACCTCTCATTTACTCCCCAACCCATGGCAATCTGGCTTCCAATCTCATCACATTATTAAAAACTAACAGCGACTTTCTATTGTTAATTCTACACATTTCCTCTTTATTCTCCTTTTACTGTGTTTCTCTGAATTATTTATTTTTGTTGGCCTCCTTCTTGAAATCCTCTCCCCTCTGAGGTATTGTGTATTTGTCTCTGAGATATTGTGTATTTCTTCTCCAAGCTTGCTCCTTCTTAATATTTTTCTCTAACTCTTTCTCTTCCTCTGCATAAACGTAGGAGGCTTCTGCATCACCTATACTCCCATGAGACTCAGTCTGTCACTAGGTTATCACAATCCTACCCTGGTAAATCTAGAAACCACCCCCTCTCTCCATCCCCATTGCTCCTACACTAATTCAGAGCCTCATTTTTCTCTTCATTAGTCAAATGCCAGAGCCTTCTATTTGATCTTCAACACTCCAGATTCTGCCCCTTCCAGTCTTACAAACTGGCATAAGAGATAGTTACCTTCATTAAACAGAACAATCAATGCTCAAAAACTTTGCTCACACACTTACTGCCAGTCAGGAAAAGTTTCGTCTTCTTGTCTTAGTTTGCCAAACTATAATTCTGATCTTGGACCATATTTTCAAATACCACACCAAATTACCATAGACTAGGGTTTAGTCCCATGGGACATTTCATCATCTCTAAAGATGTCTTATGTTTTGCTCTTTCCATACATTTCCTTCAGAAAATTATTCATCATCTTTGCCTATTGAAAATTTCCTCATCCTTTAAGGTCAGCCTAAAAGCCACATTTTCCACAAAGACTTCTCAGAAAAAATGACTCCATTTGCTTTATACCTATAGAATTCTGTTTTGTTATTGCTTTTGGAGAATATAAGTTATAATGGGTGATTTTAGTGTTCCTCACTAGACCGTAAACCCCTTGAGACTAGAGATTCCGTAATCTCAGCATCTAGCACAGTTGATAAGATCTTAAAATCATTGAGTTGAATCGTATAAGCATTGTGAAGTATTTATTGGCTTTTGACCTTTAGCCAAGGAGTTGTGTAAAATGAGAAATGTTTCCTTTAATACATGTGATTTGGTTGCCAGCTTAGAACAAAAGCTCTCTGTGGACAGGGTTACTAAAATCCTGCCCAACTCAAATCACTCAGTGGCATAAATATTCATTAAATTCTAGAGAACCACTTAAAAAATATCTAGAATTTTCAAGTGAAACAACTCTGAATTTTCCCAGATTACCTGGATAATTGCCTTACTTCACCATCCTGTTTTACATTATTGTTAGGATTTATCATGAATGGATGTTCATTAAATCTTAGTAACTCTCCGGATATATGTGACAGTGGCAGCACTTGCACTAGCAGCATGCAGATATTTAAGCATTTCCATTAAGTGTGTAAAATAGTATGCAGATAAATCTACACAGAATGGAATAAGAAAATACCAGTATTTCATGTTACAATAGGAAAATACTCAATTACTCCCAGCAACAACTACAACAAAACTCTACTGTGCCTGTGGGTAGCAATTAAGTCTCTCACTGTCACAAAGCAATTTGTTCCTAAGACATAGAGATCAACAAATCAATTCTATTTTGCTATCTCCCTACACTTTATTTAATATTCATTTCTCATGCATCTTTGTCTAACAGTTTGCAACTTTCGTGCATTAGACTGCTTAACCCACCCTGGGAGTCTCTGTCAAGTACTTAATGGTCTGGAAACAAACGCTGAAGAAGGAAGTTCCTGTTGGAAAGGACTCCTAGTGTGAATACTTCTGCAAACTGGGTGATTAGATTCTGATTTGTACTTGGAAAAATCAACCTTCTATAAACAGCTCATATGTATACTTGCAATTCATGATTATATTTGGTTCCAAAGATAGTTTGAAAATTGATTACTAAAAAAATGGAGCAAAAATTTCCCACCCAAATCATTCTAGCCAACTTCCACAAAATGATACTTTTTAACTCTAATGTGGGTGACCTGTAGCACATAAGCACTGTTAATGAGTAGATCAATTTCAGGATCCTGGGACCTGAGAGCATTGGATGCCAATAGGAAGAAATAGGAGAATGGAAAAGATTCCTCTTTTCAAGAGGAAACTTGAAAGAGGAAGCTGGGTACTTCAAAAATGCAAGATTTTCTATCAGTACTCTTCTACTCCCCAATTTAACTTTTTCTTTCCTATTCACTTCCATCCTTAAGCTCTTGCTTGCCCTAAGTTTCCCTTTTTATAATCTGTTGCTTGAATGTCATTAAAAGATGTATTTCAGCCTTCCTCATAACTTAAGCCCATCCTATCTCTTCCAAATTGCTCTGCCATGCAGTTGGACTAAGAATGCAGGAAGCCAGGACTCTTGTGAGAAGAGGAGAGGGTGCCAATCTCAGAGAGAGAGAGAGAGAGAGAGAGAGAGAGAGAGAGACCCCTTATCTCTTAGAGGTAACACTCTCAAACAGTACAGACGAAATAATATCTAGGGTTTATTTCAAAATAATACAGGAGTAAGAGTGTGCATCGCAGGACAGATGAACAGGACTGATAATTCTTAAAGCTCTTGATGGGTATATGCGGTCCACTGTACTCTAAGCTCCATTTAATTATACGTTTAAACATTTTCCATTATGAGGACACACAGACAAACCAAGGGGGAGGGTGAAAGCAAGGGAGGGAGGAGGGTTTGGCTGGGGTGGGGCGGGGGGAGTGGTGGGGCGTAAACGCAGACAACTGTAATGGAACAATAAAATAATTTGAAAAATAAATTTCAATTAACCCCTGAAAAAAACTTTCCATCATAAAAATATTTTTTAAAATTCTCAAACCTGCATGTGTTTTTATGCTCACCCTCTTTCCTCACTGGAGCAGAATTCCGTCAGACTCATCCCTACTTCTTCATCTCCCATTCTCAGTCATTGCAGTCAGGCTCTTTGCGTCCAACTTCTCCACCGAAACTCCTGTCTTCCCGAGTCCCCATAACCTTCACCTTCCAAATCCACTTTCTGTTCTCACTTCACTCAAACTTTTAGCAGCATTTGATAGCAATTTGACCATTTTGCTTTCTGGTTCTCCCCAGTCTCACCAGCTCCTTCTAATTTCACCAGCTTAACTGTCTTTCATTCCCCTCACGCACACTGTTGGAATGCCTCCCAGCTCCCTATCAACGTATCTTGCTAGGTCATCTCGTCATCTCACTCAGTTCCACAGCTTTAAGTCTAATCTCAATGCTGATGACACCCAACTTGGTATCCCCTTTCCTAAGCCCCAACTTGATTGTCCTACTCCATTGCAGTGTCCAACTAGCAGAGGTAAAAAAGAAATGAGTAAGTGCATGAAACGCCAGACCCTGCTTCCTCCCCTTTGCCTACTCCCCTACTCCACTCCATCTCCGCATGTCAATTAACGTATCACCATCCCCCCCCCCCATCATTCAGGCAAAAAGTCTCAGTTAACTTTGATCCTTTTCCCTCTTCCTGTACACATTTAACCTGTCAGGAAGTACTGTAAACTCTAATTGAAATATATCCTAAACCTCATGTCTTAGTCAGGTTGGACTGCCATAAAATAATACCATTGACTGGGGAACTTAAATGACAGAATTTTATTTTCTTGTAGTCCTGGAGCCTGAGAAGTTCAAGGTCAACGTGCCAACCAGTTCAGTTTCTGGTGAGAGCTCTCTTCCTGGCTCACAGAAGACCACCTTCTCACCATGTCCTCGTATAGCCAGGAAACGGAGAGAGCATTTCTGAGGACACCCATCCTAGCCGAATCAAGGCCTCATCCTTAGAACCTCACTAACCCTAATTACCTCCTTGGAAGCCCTGTTGTCAAATACAGTCACAATTCAGCCCATGGTGTGTGACCACAACAATTTCAGGGCTTGTACATTTTCCTCCTGCCTAGAATATTCTCTCCCATCTTCTCAGGCTAGCTCCTTTTCAACATTCAGGTCTCAGGGAAAATGTCTCTTTCCAGAAAACCCTTCCCCAATCATCCTATCTAAAGAAGCCACATAAATGTGATTAACCCTAGTTACTGCTACCATTGTCCTAGCTTTATTTCCTTCGTAAGTCTTATTACTACCAAAAATAGCACACATTTATTTGCTCATTGAAACTTGCACCAGGAGCAGGGCCCTTGCCTGATCTGTTCTCCCAGCATGCCATGGGCCCAGAGCAGGAGATGCTTCAAAGGAACTGGTTAAATACTTAACAGCAGGATCGTGCCAGTTTTGGTCATCTGAGCTCTAGTACCTACAACAGTTCTAAGGGCAGTAGACACAAAATAAAAAACTGCTGACTAAATCAGTGATTTTCAAGCTTTTTCATCTCACGGCACATAAGAACTAATTACTAAAATTCTACAGCACATGAAAACTGTATCTTTTGCCTATCTGACAAAAAATAGGTATAATTTTGACTCATTCACGCCAGATGGCTATTATTGTGTTGGCTGTTGTCATTTTTTAAAATTTGATAATCTATGAGAAAATAGGTCAGTGCCCTGACAAAATAATCAGGTATTGCATGTTTTAAAAATTCTTGCAGCACAGCAATTGAAAATCACTAGACTAAATGAATGAATGAGTCAATGCATCTTTGAATTGTAACTTATTGACCCCTCTATCTCTGCCTTATTTTAGATTTTATTTATATATTTTCTCCAACATTGTGATCTGTACAGCCCTCACTAAAATACTCATTTTTTTCCCCTTTCACAATGAATGTGTAAGTACCAGACTCCTGGTTATTCTCAACAATTCTAAAGATAATTTAAAGAGTACATGACTAGAAGCTTACATTAAAATGATAAGAAATACAAGATCTTCTAATGATCACTATACTCAATTAGCCATGTGCTCTGAATTATTTTTATTCCTCCCATACTGAGATTGAAAAGTGGGAAATACAGTATTTCCAACAAAACAAAAATCAAAAAAAATTGTACTATTTAATTTTTCCACTACTTTTGTTCTTTATACCTATACACTTACACACACAAATGCATACATATATATGAATACTTACTTTTTTCTAACAAAAAAGTTTTGTTCTATATACATATTAGTTCATAACTCATTTTCTCACATAGCGATATACCCTGGCTATTCTTTCTGGTTTAGTAAATCTACCTTGTTCTTTTCATTTACTTATTTTTTCAGTTCCACATTTTAAAAGCTTTTATTTATTTATTTTTAGAGAGAATGGAAAGGAGGGAGAAAGAGAGAGAGGTAGATGTGTGGTTGCCTCTTGCAGGACCCCTATTGGGGACCTGGCCTGCAACACAGGCATGTGCCCTGACTGGGAATCGAACCAGCGGCCCTTTGGTTTGTAGGCCGTTACTTAACGTACTGAGCCACACCAGCCAGGGTCTACCTTGTTCTTTTTAAACGTTGCACTATATATAGTCCATCGTATGAACCACTGTTTCTTTATTCATTCCTCTACAGATGGCAATGATCTTGTTTCAAATAATTTGTTATTGCAAAGTCCTTTGCGCATGTCTATTTACAGACTTGTGCAATTAATTTTGTAGACTAGATTCCTAATATTGACATGGCTCTCTTAATAAAGTGAACATTTTCATTCCTGAATTCATGTACCTATTTCAATTTCTTCCAACAATATACGTATTACTCTCATCAGCTCAAAATGTTATCACACTTGTACATTTGTGCCAAAATGATAGACAAAATTATCTCATAGTTTTAATTTTCATTTATTAATGATTTACGAGATAGAGCATATTTACATGTATCCACTGACCATCTGTAACACTGCAAGTTTTGTATTCATGTTTAGTGAATGTATAACAAAAACGCTTTATTGAGATTTGAGAGGACTTACAACAGAACACATACAGAACTACTGAAATGGATGAAATGAAGCATTTGGGGAGATTAAGCTTCTGTGTTGTTATAAGGCACAAACCCACCTCGTATACGTGCATTTCAATCAACAGCTATGGGACACTTGCTACAAACCAGGCACTCCTCTAAGCCCTTGAAGGCAAAGATGACCCTGCCCCTGAACTTGTAGTGTTTCCATACAATTAACTAAGCATTCTAACAGGAGAAATTAAAATATAAAAGTGACCAGCTTGACAGCTCCATGTGAAAAATTATAAATTTATAATAACACTAGGATACAGAATCAGAATTTAGATCAATGGATGTGTTAAGGCAGAACTTCACATAAGAAAAAATGTAGGAATAGGTTTTCCCATAAAATGTAGGATTAGGTTTTCACCATATGGGTAAACTGATCGCAGGTTAGAATTAAACACATATTAGATTTATATAATAAAAGCGTGCTAAGGTTTCAGTAGGTGAAAACAAATTTAATTTCCTCAGCAGTCGGGAGAATATGCATGAAGAGTTGATGAATTGCCTCTCTCACCTCTTAAAACCTCTGCCGGCAGATTCTCTGACGGTTTTACAAATGGCTGAGTCCACTGGGAGACTGAGTTTGGATTCTCAGATGTATTCTCTCATAAAGGAGTCATAGTCTGTAATAAAATCATTCCAAATACTAAAAGAGAATGAGAGTGAGAGCCATGTGTGCAATTCTCTGCAAAGCTGAGAAACAAAATGCTCTCACTTTAGACACCTTATCAAATGCTCCAGAACTGAATTTAGTTCAGGATTTGACACCCAACATCCCAGATGCCTGCACATTTGGAAAAGTGGGGCTGACCTAATTCTGGCACACAGTAGAGGTATTTATGAGACAAAAGGCAGTTTCTTCCCCACAAGCAGCCCACAGACTATACAGGGTCCAGAGATTGACCATTGAGGATGGGCCTTTCTAATTGCATAGGACAATACATTAACTGACGAGTGAGTGAAGGGTAAGGATCCTTCCCATCTCCCCACAGGTCAGGCAGCCCTGGCCCTCTCCATGAGAAGGAGGGTTATTTTGTTGAAACTCTGTTGCAGTTTTTTTCTTTTCCAAGAAGCCCTGAAGTCATCAGGAGGCAGTGTGGACAATGAAGGCTAGATAGGATAGAAAGGAGACAGGGAGAAAGAACATCATGGAAGCATGGTCAACTTGGAGCTCTACCAGGGAGGTGTTAAATGTTATTGTTTGAGTTCCTTCCAATGATTAAAACTTTTTGCCCCAATCAAGAGCAGCCTCAACACCCTGTACTCTAGCAGATCCTTTTAAGGTGGGAGAGAAAGCAGGGCATATGCTCTAGTCAGGGCATCTCTGTGGCATATTGAGTCAAAGTCTTGGTGAACAAAACTACTTTGTTGACTCTAAGGCAGTCTCAAAACCATTATAAGTACTAGAGTTTGCTCCAGAGCCCATAACACAGGGACAAAAAAGTCATGCACAGTCTTTGGCCTGAGGCAAAGATTTATGTGACTGCTTTGGTATTCTGATCCCAGGGCGAGTCCAGTTCCAGTCTGGTTCCTAACATATGGGGTTTACACTGAACTCTTAACTCTCAATGTAACTGATTACAATTTGGAAGACCTACGAAAAACTTCTTGTAGTGAGTTGTATGTTCCCGCCCAAATATGTCCTATCCTAACCCTAGGCACCTCTGGTCATGACCTTATTTGATAAAAGGGTCTTCGCAGATCCTTAATAAAGTTAATGATCTCCTGATGAGACCATCCTGGATTCAGATAGGCTCTAAATTGAATGACCAGTGTTCTTGTAAGGCACAAAGGAGAAAAGACACAAAAACATAGGGGGGGGAGGCCATATGAGAACGGGGGTAGATATTGGCATGATGCATCCACAAGCCAAGGAATGCCAAGGGTGGCAGCTGTCATCAGAAGCTAGAGAAAGGAATGGAAGGGATTCTCAGAGCCTCCAGAAGAACCAACCCTACAGATGCCTTGATTTCAGACTCTGGTCTCTAGATATATGAGAAACTGAAGTTCTATAATTTGAAGCCATCCAGTTTATGGCAATTTGTTAGAAAAGCCCCAGGAAATGAGTATACCCCATGAACTGGATCCAAGGAGTTAGTGTGCTCTGTACTGATAGACTACATTAACACTCTGAAAATCACCCTTTAGGGCGCAATTAGGATACAGAAGACAGAACACAGGGTTTGGAGTCAGACAGACCTTGTTGGTTACTGCCATGTGTACTTGGCAATCTCTCTAGACTTCTGTCTCTTCATGTAATACCAGGAAGGCAGGAAGGCCCTACGAGTGTGGGGCAGAAGTCAGGTAGTGTAAGCCAAGAATATATTAGAGATTATCAACCAGGCTTCACATTAATATCACCTGGGGAAGCTTTAAAAAATATCGTTGACAAGATGTCCCCTCCATACTATTAAATCATAGTCTCTGGTATTGAACCATGAACACCGGTCATTTTTTTTTAACCCCCTGGGTACCACTAGCATAGATATTATAAAAATAAACAAATGAATAAATAAATAAATAAACTGACAACAACAGGAAAAAAGTGTTGGTGAAGATGTATAGAAATTCGGAACCAGTGTGCATTG
Source organism: Glossophaga mutica (assembly GCA_039655065.1). Taxonomy (NCBI): domain Eukaryota; kingdom Metazoa; phylum Chordata; class Mammalia; order Chiroptera; family Phyllostomidae; genus Glossophaga; species Glossophaga mutica. The sequence goes on along the minus strand of CM077306.1, from coordinate 45,106,100 downwards.
TTGGTGGGAATTCAAAGCAATATGGCACTTCTTAAAACTATAACGTAGAACTACCTTATGCAATTCCACTTCTAGGTATATACCCCAAATAATCAAAAAGCAGGATCTTGAACAGATATCTGTCTGTCCATGTTCATAGCAAGTTTATTTACAATAGCCAAAAGGTGGAAACAACTCAAAGTTGGATAAGCAAAGTGGATGAGCAAAATGGGGTATATACATAGAATGGAATGGAATTCAGCCTTAAAAAGGAAGAAAATTCTGACACATGCTACAATATGGATGAACCCTGAGGATGTTATGCTGAGTAAAATAATACCGGGCAGAAAAGAACAAATGTTGTATAATTCCACTTATGAGGTACTTGCACTGGTCAAATTCACAGAGATGCAAAGTCAAAGGGTGGTTTCCAGGAGCTGGGCAGAGGAGGGAAGGAAGTGGCAAAGGCAAAGTAGACCTTCAGTTTGGGAAGATGAAAAACGTTCTGGAGAGAGATGGTGGGGACTGTTGCACAATACTGTATTTAATACCACTGAATCGTATACTTGAAAGTGTTTAAAATGTAAATTTTACATTATATGAGGTCTGTCCAGTACATCCGGAGCCATGTAATATGAAAAATAGAGACATTTATAAGAGAAGATACATGATACAAGAAACATTGTACATAGGACAGTGATGCCTCAGTCCTTACAAAGTAGGCACCTTGGGACCTCATACAGTTCTCCCAGCATCTCTTCCACTGTTCAAAACACTGCAAAATCCTTTGTTGGAATCACCATCAGTTGCCTGGCCATATTTTCCTGAATCTCATCAACAGTCTGAAATCTCTTCCCTTTCAAAGGTGATTTTAGTTTTGTGGAAAGCCAGAAGTCACAGGGTGCGAAATCTGGGCTGTAGTGGGCTGAGTCACCTGGGTGGTTTGATGTTTTGCCAAAAAACTCTGCACAAGACATGATACATGAGCAGGCGTGTTGTCATGATGAAGCTGCCAATCACCAGTTGCTTATGGCTGCAGCTGTTTTTGTCATATTGCATCTCTCAACTGATGGAGAACATTAAGGTAGTACTCCTTACTAATTGTTTAGTATGGTCTGGAGGGGCATACTTGATTTGGACAACACCTTCCCAATCAAAAACACAGTTAACAGGGCCTTGATCTTGCTGTGACTTTGCCCTGCCTTCTTTGCGTGTGGGGAACCAGGAGACCTCCATTGGGAAAACTGGGCCTTCATTTCTAGATCATAGCCATACTCCCACAATTTATCTCTGGTTACAACCTTCTTGAGGAAATCTGATTCATTGGTAGTGGTTTGAATCAAGTCATTAGCAACTGCAGCACACATTTTGCCATAGCATGTTTCATGTCAAGATCCTGGATCAAAATCTCAGACACAGTAGTTTTGGAATGCCCAGATCGGCTTCTAGTTCTCTCACTGTCAGTTGCTGATATTTGTGGATTGCAGCCTGTACATGTTCAACGTTCTCAGGTGTTCTGCTCATTGCAGGCCTTCCAGAGCATGGATCACTTTCAATAGACTCTTGACCATCTTTGAAGCATTTGTGCCACACTTTTATTTGCGCTGCTCTCATTTCATCATCCCTGAAATTCTTCTGAATCATTCGGATAGTTTCTGTGGAGGAATGTTCAAGCTGAATGAAAAATTTGATGCAGATTTATTCCTCTAATCACTCAGTTATTTTGAATGTGACAGTACACAGTACACGTGCTCACTCAATGGCATCTACCGCTCCCATTGACTAGTACAGTGAAGTTGTCATTGTTCATGCATGCACATTCCAGTCCGCTCTCCTTGGCTGCCAGGTTACATCGATGTCATACACACCACTCTTGTTATATCAACAATAGCTGGACCTTTTGTCATAATAATAAAAAAGGATGCTAACTACACCTATTGCAGTAATTATTTTATAACATATATAAATCAAACCATCATGCTTTATACCTTAAACTTATACAGTGATGTTTGTCAACTGTATCTTAATGAAACTGGAAAAAGTACCCCCCAAAAGCCTTCCTCTGCAATGGTGATATACAACAGAGTCGAGAAACAGGAAGAAGCAGCCCAAAATTAAGAGGCTAAGGCAGGTCAGGCAAGACTCGGAAGAGACCACCTTGTCAATGGCCAGACAGGAAACTCGGAGATCCAGGACAGAGACTCAAGGTGGAGGTTGGGGGGCTGAGAGTCAGTGGCAAGAAGGTAGTCACTGCAAGGCTGAGTCACTAAAGTCAGAGAATGACCTAGTCAGTGATTCAGAATCACTGACATGGTTCTGAATCAAAAAGTATTTAAATGGTGTCCCTTCCCAAAACTGTGTGTAGGACAAAACTGGTGCTGACCATGGGGCAGAGCAGGATTCGGGGGGGAGATATGAGTAGGGGAGCGTACCTGACAAATGACTCAGGAAATGGAGAACCCAAAGACTGTTACAGTCCAGAATCTGCTTTGTTTTCTTAACATTTCTACTCCATAGAGTTTCTTTATGTGCAGACAGACCCTGTGAAACCTCAACTCTTAACCCCTTGGGTAAACTCCCACTCTGAACATCAATCTGAGAGAGGCTTGAGAGCCTGGAAGCCTTGCATAAGGCTGACGGAGCAGTCTATTGATCTATTTCTAGCACCAAGTGGGTTGCAGGGAAGAGTTAAGCAAGGGTGCGTGGGCGGGGTGAGGGCCTATGTGAATAGAGGCTGATTCTATTCCTTTCAGTCTCAGAGGGGACCGTTTCTGACCTTGCCCCCAGGTTGGGGCATGCACCCTCCTTGGAATGTGGACACTCCGAGCACAGCTTTTGGACTCCCTTCCTTTCAAAAGTGGTAATAATAGTGTAAAAAACAAATCTTAGCCCTTTTATTTGAAAAGATTATGGCAATCTTTTATCTTGTTTTGAATGAAAGAAAATAGAGAGCTTTAGATTTAGCTACTGTACGTATGGACTCTGCCCTGAGCCCATTTCTCCCCAGTGTAACAGCTCCATTCCGTGTTCTCCCCGGCCTTGCTCCTGCTCCTTCGTGATGCTTCTGAGAGTGGAGGTATCTCCTTAGCACCGTTCAGGAGGGAAGCAAATGAGAGGGAAGTGGGTTTCACCTGACAAATGCAACCCCTGCCAGCTTCCCAACAGTAGGTCATGAAGGAAAAGTATTTCACTTCTCCTATTTAATGCAGCTATTAGGAATAACTGTAACACTTCCTTCAAATAATTTAAGACAAAGAAAATAAAGGATGATACACCACTTTTTGTGTTTTCCGTGCCTTTACAGTTTTGTTTGTACAAAAATGGTATTGGATTAGTTAGTCCTGTGCTCAGGGTTGGAGCAAGGACAGACCGCAGAGGCTGGTCCAGGTCTGAGGGACAAGAGAATGCTGACCCAGGCACGTAAGGCTGCTTTCTCCTTGCTTTAGTGGGGAACCAGCAAATGGGCTGTGCAAGATGAAGGATGCACATGGTGTGAGTGGACTTGACTCCCGGGCCTCCTCGTTCCTTGGGATGCACTCCCAGAATGTGGAGTGCTGGCAGCTGTGCAGAGTTTAAAGCCCAGCAGATCAGAAGATCCCATAGATGTGCTTGCTGCCTTTTACACTTTTCTAAGAGGGACGGGGTGGGTAGAGGCGGCAGGGGCCTAGCAGCCTGCATTACTCAGGCCTAACGGCCCAGGATTTCTTAGGTATCACTACATTATTGGCTATGGCCTCCTTTGTTTCTTGTTGAGCCATAGGAGCTACTTGGGGCTTCAGTGTAAGTGGCCTGGAAATAGCCTATCGTTGTTGTGGAGAACAACAAACAACCCAACAAATAATTGACTCCAAATTCTTCGTCATTTTTACCAAAGAAATTCTAAGGTGAGAAGTAGCAGTTTGTCTCAGTAACTGTCTCAGACAGGAAATGTCTCAGCTCAGTGACCCCTGTGACAACGTTTAGAGGCAAAGCTTGTTTGATGGCTAATTCAGAGATGTGATTCAGAGGTCTGTCTTGATGATCTTTAGTCTCTGACTGTTCTGAAGACTATTGCATCAAATGACTGTCCCATATACACCATGACGTAGACTTCTGAGTAACTGGAATAATCAGGCCTGCCAGACAAAGCCTTGGTTAATACTGGGTAACACCTACAATTCTCATTAACTGCCTCATGTTCTTTTCTGGATTTCATCCTGACCATGGCTCATTTATTAGCTTCTCACATTCTTCTGACTCAAGACTATGCTGTAGTTTTGCTATTTTTATTTCTCTCTCAGATTATATTCATCCATATATTTACTAATTCACTTCTTCAAGAAATGTATGAAGTGTATATTATTCACCAACTGGTGCTCTGGGCACTCAGGAATGCAACAGAGATAAAAGACACCATCTTTACTTTTAAGGTTATCACATTCTAGTTGGGCAATAAACAAAGACAGCCCTGACAGAGGTCTGCAAATATTTCCGAAACCAACTATGTTATATTTTTTCACTTTTATTTTTTTATTGTTCAAGTACAGTTCTCCATTTTCCTGCCACCACTCTCCCCTGCCCCACTCCCCCTCCCCCTCCCCCCTCAATCCTGCCCCCCCCCTTTGGCTTTAAACCATTCTCTTTTTTTGGATGGTGTTGTAGCTAATCTTGAAGATGGCCTCCGATATCTTCACCTTCTGATCTTTATCCTTTAATAAGGTCCCTTCCCACATTGACTAGTGCAGTAAAATTCATACGGAAGAACTGACATCTGAGGTCACAGCCTGTCTCGCAGCTTTCTCCACGGTCTCTTGGACGGCTCACCAGTGAGCCACATACTGTACGGACACTACAGTAGGCCATGGAAAGACTACTTGGAAAGGAATTGAGACCTCAGTCATAGTCAGAATCAACTCACCAGTCACATAAATTGGCCACCTGGGAAGCAAATAATCTGGCCCCAGTCGAATTTTCAGATGAAAATTAGCAGTGTTCTGGCTAGCATGTGACTACAGCTTCGCGAGATTTCAAGTCAGAAACTGCCAGCCAAGCGAATCCCAGATTCCTCACCTGTAGACACCAGGAAAGACACCAATGATTACTGCAGTTTTAATCATGTAATTTTGGTGAACGTTTGTTACGCAGCATTAGGTAACCAATACAGAAAGGCTCCCTTTTGTCTTCTGAGTTTCTCATCTGTCTGAAATCCCTCAGTATATGTCCTCCCATTTTAGCTTCCCCTTCTTTTAAGCCACAACACAAATTTCACCAAATTGCTTCTCTTAGTTATACCAGTCTCGGATGTACCGGTTACTCGGCACATTGCAAGTATTAGAATTACTTGTCTACTTTTTACAACTATTTGTAGATGATGAGCAATCTAAGAGCAGGCTGTGTTATACATCAGGCTCTGAAAGTTTATAACATCAAAATACTAGCCTAGCCATATGTGTCATATGTGTGCAATAAATATATGATAAATGAATGATATGAGTGATCAGTGATAGACTGGCACATACACAAATTGTTCTATATTAATTTTTATATTTTTATGTTTCATATCAAGGGATCTTTTGTTGACATTTATTTTTCCTGTATCAAAATTTCAAAACTAGTCTGGGACTCGAGCATTATCTGTCACATCTTTTCTGCCTGCCTACAGCATCTAATATAGTGCTAGATACTCAATGTGTGCTCAGGTTGACTGACTAAGTATTTAATACCTGAAAACAGAAATTCAATAAATGTAGTCCCAGCGATCTAAAGAGTAATGTTTCTCCTTGTGTGTCTAATGGATTACTAAGAAGTATCTTAGAGACAGGATTTTAGAAACCGCTGTCAATGCCAAACTCAAGGACACAGCTCTCACCAGAAAGGGCCTGCTTCAGAAAGAGATCATGGCTAATGGATAATAAAGAGCTGAAGAAATCAGCCTGCCGGCAGTCCATAGGCTCTTTAAATATAAAGGACTCCCTCTGACCCCTACTCCCACCCCAGAGTCCAAGACTTCCTTGTAGGAATCTCCCATCCGTGGTCAGGGAACAGTCAGAGCCTAAATGTCAGGGGAGATCTCCTCTGAGAATTCCTGCCAAAGCGACACCTACAACATCTGATTACAGGAGACTTGGTAGCCTGCTGATGGCGGTGTTCTTCCTCTTCATTGGCCTTTACCCATGCTGTGCCTTAACCTTGATTCATTGACGTACGCCTCCTGGATGAATTTCCTTTCATCAACTCAAGTGCCACTTATGAACTTGTGACTAATTAATTCTCCCTCAGTTTCCAAAATAGGAGTTTGATTCATTGGGGAGTAAATGCTGATAATACACAAACTTTGAAAACAGAAACAAACTGATGGTTAAAGAGAAAGCAGCCTGAGATCTGATGATAAAATCAGATCTTTAAAAATCATTAAAAAATCATTAAAAATGCTTTATGATATGATATAGCCAGGGTTATGAAAATGATATTTTTGTTAAATGAGAGAAAATACAAAAGTGGAAGGAATATAATGAATATTCAAGCCTTATAATATATTAACATTTACCATTTGGATTTTCAATAATTTAATAGAGCACCAAAGCAGGTTTTTACTATTCAATGTATTTGCCTCTGGATTATCTGTCAGAGATGTAAATGCCTCTAATTCAATCATGTGTATTTTGTAGGTATATTAATAACTTCACTGTTGATGGCTTTTGTGTTTTGTATTCAACTGTATGTTTGCTATTATGAGAATAATAAATATAATTTTATAAAAGAGACAAAATTACATAAAGTTGAATTACATCTGAAGGAAATGGAATAAAGTAAAAAATATTAAGAGAACATTAGGAAATAAATTGATTTTAAAATAAACCTTATGGTACAAAAGGTTTTTTAAAAATTTGTCTACCCTACATAGAATTATGATTCATGGATGGCTTTTGGCTTTGATACTTACTTAAATGTAATAATTTAGCCTGAACACTCCTTGGTATTTAATTAAAAAGTTCAATAAAGTATAGCAAATAAAGCATGATAATCACAGTCTTCAATGGTATTTGTTAAGCTCCTGACTGCTTTTTTAAAAATTATAAAAAGTTCATAAATCACAAAGTAGGGGCGCACTAAAATCGATCTTTGTGTAGCTTCACATTCATGCTCTGCCCCGTTCATCGACAGCATTTCCTACCACCACTGCCACACTTTTAAAGTACCCACCAAGGTCAAGAACTCCACTAATCACTCTCATGCCTCATTTAACATTCCAGACCACCCTGTGGCTAAGTACTTAGTATGATGCATAAATGGAGAAACTGAGAAGAACTGAGGCATAAGGAATTGAAATAATTTGTCCTTGATTACACAGTTAGAGGTAGCAGGGCCAGAATTCCAAACATATCTATTTGATTCCTAAGCCCGACCTCGTACTTATCCTACTCTGACAGTAACTAAGAGTGTAAGTCTCCTTTGAAAGACTTTCCTACTTTTCTAGCCCGTAAAATGTCACTCCTTTTTCTAAATCAAAGATTTGCAAAGTATGCCATGTTTTGGTTATATACTGCCTTATATTATTACATATATGTTTAAAGTGTGTAAAAGTTCTTCAACTAGACTGTAAACTTCATGAAGGTAGACGTATAATAGGTGCCATACTATTATCAAAAAATAAAAATAAAAAATAACAATTGTTGGAGGGGATGTGGAGAAGAGAGATTTCTGTACACTGTTGGTAGGAGTGTACATGGATATAGTTATTAAGGAAACAGTACGGCGGCTCCTCCGACACCTAAGGATAGACCTGCCAGACGCTGCTGCAGTCCTTCTGGGTAACCACCCAAGTGAAGTGAATCAACACCTCAAAGAGACATCTGCACCCCCAGTCACTGCAGCATTCTTTATAATAGTCAAGATATGGAAATGCCCTTAAGTGTCTGCTGATGAATAAAGAGATTGTGATAGATGTGATGGAATATTATTCAGTCTTATAAAAGAAAGAGATCTTGTCATTTTCAATGAACCTGGAAGACATTATACTAAGTTAAATAAGCCATGTACAGAAAGAGGAAAAAAAAACAAACAAACCCTGAATGATCTCACAAATATGTATAACCCCAAAAGTCAAACACATAGAAGAGAGTAGGATGGGGTTACCAGGGACCAGGAGGTGAGGTACATGGAGAGATACTGGTCAAAGGGTCCAAAACTGCAGTAATGTTGGATAAGTAAGTCTGGGAAACTAATGTACAGTATGGTGATTATAGTTAATACTACTATAATTATGTATAGTATTAGTATAGTGTTAAATAATAGGGATTTGTTAAGAGAACAGGCTTCAGGTGTTCTCATTGCAAAAAAAAGTAACTATGTGAAAAAATATGCTCCTTAACCAGAGACATGGAAAGAAAGAACAGACTGACAGGGACCAGAGGACAGGGGAGAGCGGCATAATGGGGGAAAGAAGGGGGAAAGGAGGGGAAAGGGCAAGTCAAGTAACATGAATAGAGGACTCATGGGCATGGACAATGGGGGGATAGACTGGGAGTGGTGGGGGGCAGGGTAAGGGAGAACAATGGGGAAAAATGTGGGACAACTGTGACCAAACAACAATGAAAAAAACATATGCTCATTGGCTTGATAGTAGTAATTATGTGTGTGTGTGTGTGTGTATTTATGTACACATATGTATACATGCACATATATACACATAGTGAGATGAACAGTGAAATACATATATACACATAGTGAAATATATAATATACATACTTCACATATATAAATATAAAATCATTATGCTATACACCTTAAATACATAGTTTTTATTAAAAATAAATACATTTTAAATGTGCAGTTTTCCAAACCATTATTTCATACATAAGTACTTCATAAAGATGATGAATTGAATTGAGTGTGACTATTTAAAGTAGATGTTTATGGTCAATAAGGTATTTAGCCCATTTAATCCTAGTAGTGTACTAAATTCTTTACATATTATCTCATTTAATCTTGGAGGTAACCTGTGAAGAAGGCTTCATCACGTGAACCCATTTTGCAAATAAAGAAGTGAAAGTAATATTAAATAATGACTAAGGTCACACAGATACTAGTGACAGTCTAGGATTCAAATCTAAATTGCCTATAAAACCATTTTTATTATCTACAGCACTGTTACATTAGGACTTGGCTAGGGCAAGTGAGATTAACAAAATTAATTTTGCTTCTTGGTAAAGGCTGAACTAAAAGATATTTATCATTGTTATATACTATGTCTGAGTGCATGGGACTGAATATTAGAGGTATGACTAGTGGGTAATTTAATACTTATTATGGAATAGGGGAGAAGGAGGTAGGTAGGAGATAGTCTTCCTAGATATCTCACTCACCTTGGGAAGAGAAATTGAATTTAGTCAAAAGTATTACCTGTAATCCTTCTAGAAATAAAGCCTGACATTTAAATAGCCTCGGATTTCATATGAGATTGCCAACTATTTCTATTGGAGAAATAAAGTTACTTTCCAAAAGTGACTTTTTGAGATGAACTAGCTTTACTATGAGAGATAGTCTATAGTTCATTGTTACTGAATTATTAAAAATGACAATCTTGAATGCTCCCTTTTTGACCATGAATCTCCTGGGAAACATCACCTACTCTTCCTACCTCAAGTTTGTATTATAGCAAATATTTTATTCATTTCCAGGGGTCAACCTGGAGTCATTCCTTCACTTCCTCTTGCTTTGTCCTTTCCTGATAGATGATTCACCTAAGACAGGATTTAATCAAAACAAGTCACCGGGCAGCAGGACAGATGCAGAGTATTCAGTAAGAGAGAACAGACCTCCATTGTAATTTCTCATAAGCTGATGACTCAGTCCTGTTGCATGTCACTGAGAGCTTCTGCTCAGCTGTCTCTCTATACCTTTGCCAAAGACAGCCACATCGGACTGACAGCATCTTCATTTGGTGGGAGGCAATGCTTTTCATAGTTTACAAGGGGGCTACATCAATAGTTAACAGAGTCATCAATATCCAGGAGCAATATTGATTTAGAGAACACAGAACTGGAAAAAAGACTTAGCAGACTTTTCCTTTTGCCTTTAAAAAACCCCTGCATTTAAATATACATATCCCTTCATGGTACCATTGCTTAAATGGTTAATATGCTTTTCAGACAAAGCAAAAATCTAGATATGTAAAGGATTACTAATGATGAAGAATTGGAGATACAGTAGGCAAAAGTGAATTGCTGCAGAATATGATACAGCTGAGCCAAGCAGAAATAAGAAAAGAGAAAAATGGTCTAACGCCATAGAGGAAGATTCTCTCAATTCCAGGCTGGGGAAAAAAAAAAGTATTGCCCTAGGGAATGGACCAAAAGCACATCTTTTATGTTCATCTCAGCATTATTTATAATGATGAAGACTTAGAAATAATGTAAAAGACCAGGTTAATGCCTCACTCATGTGAGAGAACACTATTACACCATAAAATGGGTCGTAGACAAAAACATTTCATTCAGTATTATTAAAAAAATAAAAACCAGCTTACAAAATGAGAGCTGCATCATGATGGAAACCAGATAAAACACACGGAGACACTCATCTGCCCACACAGAATGCAAAGGTGGCAAAGACCACCTTTCCAAGTATTATTCGTGTGCTTATGGATTATTTTAATACTCTTTTCTGTACTTTGTCCATTTCTCACATCTTCTAACATTAACATGTATTGCCTTTATAATTACAAAATAAAAACAATACACTCTATTTAAAAAAGAAGAAGAAAATGAAGAGAACTTCTATTTTTGGCAATAAGGCTGACTAGATACCCTAAACACCCACTTTACTAAAAACATGAAATTCTGGGCTGAAATAAAAATAAACAAATAAAACCCCTCCTCTTAAAACATATTGCCAAGCTGGTAGAGATACAGAGAAACCTAAAACAAAGGCAAAGAGGAAATGCAAGGAGGCAATTCATCATTCAACTGTCTTTCACCCTGAGGGATAGTCCAAACTGTGGTGAAACAATCTCCAGTTTTCACAGCCGTGTAGCGTGTAGGCAGTAGTGTGATGGAGCTGCCCACCACCAGCCCCAAGAGGTGGCTGTACATACCGCTTCCCAGCTGCATGTTCAATGGCATCATGTCGGTACTCAGAGTTGGCCATGTGAGTGTTATAACACGGAACTTGGTAACTTCAGGATTTTTTTCTGGAGAGCCAGTCCTTAAGCATCTACCAACATATTAATAAGCACGAAGTTTGGGGTCTATAGAAGATAGTCTAATTATAGACACCACAAACAGCTGGGGTGCCAGGGAACTAACTACATACTGAGAATAAGAGGTCAGTAGAAAAAAGCCTACTTCACGGAAGGAATTATCAAGGAAACTAACTTGATGTTGGGGTGGGGTAGGCGTGACAAAATATTCTCCCCAAAATTGAACCATAAGCCTACCCTCATGGAAGTTTTAGGACCTGAAACTCATACCACCTCTGTGGCCCACAAAACTTTTAAGTCAAAATTAAAAAGTGGTTCCAGTAGATAATATCCCCATGCTTCTGAGTGGTTCAAATATAGATCCTTTCTGTGGAAACACACTTATCACTCGGTCCCTAAAATTAGCACAAGTAAAAAGTATTAGCTCACATTATAAAAAGAAAATAACACCCCAAAAAACAAGGCAGTAAGAAACAACAAACAGCAAAATCGGACCTGCCAAAGTTTTATATATTTAAGCTAGGCATAAAACAGAAAACAAGTTAGATATATTTTTAAAAATAAAAGAGAAAACTGTAAATATGAGAACAGTATGAGAGTCTATTAAAGTAGGAGAAAAATATTTGAAAGAAATGAATGGAACTTGTAGAAATAGGAGATTACATAATGGAAATAAAAAACTCAGTGAATAAGTTAAACAGAATATTAGGCACAGATTAAGAGGGAATTAGAAAAGTCAGAAGGCAGATCTAAAGAAAGTATCCAGAATGCTGCAAAAAGAGTAAAAGTAGCAGCAAATATGTAAAGGAGGTTAGAGACAGGATAGAATGATGGGGGGGGGCATATTGTGGTGAATCCATAAATAAAAGCATTGAAATGATAAATATTAAAATAGAACATTAGCTACCTGTGGGAGAGGGCGAAGAATTGGATCATGCGGGCAGATAGGGTTTTAAATAGGGTGGTAACTTCTGTGCAGATTGGCTATGAGTGCACACGTGTTCCTTTTTATTGTTGTTCTGTATGCTTTTAAAATATTATAAATACTTGTTTTATGTTGTCAATATTTGATGAAAACCATTTTTAAAGTAGCCCTAAAGGAATGCTCCACAATATTCACTGTAGTTACATTTGAGTCATGAGACTATAAGTATTTTTATTTTCTCATCTTTTCAGATGCTTTAAACATTTATTTCATAAAACTGTATTAAATTTTCAATAAAATATAATGATAAATACACTTAAAACAGGAAAGCATATGTTTTCCCAACATGATAAATGTCTTTGCATAAAATAGCAAGTGCAGATGATCTTATTATCTAGGAGTTTGTCTTTTATTTACAAGTTTTTAAAATCCTGCACTCTGAAGTAGAAAGGCTCCTCTAGGTTCTGTTTTTTGTCTGGCGAGGATAAACATGGTATCAAATTTCCAGTGAATTAAGGAAGCTTTTTAATTACTCTTTGGAACTTATGATGGTTTTACACTGAATTACTTCTATTTCTTAATTATATCTAATAACAAATTAATTAGAGATCTGGGACTGGTAAAATTACAATAAGACTGCTGAGATTTAAAGATGTTCCAAGCAGAGTCTGTGGCAAAGACAAGATTGATTTAATTTTTTACTTAATGCGTATATAGAGAAGGTTAGAATAAGGCCCACTGGTAAGAGAAGCAGTGATACTGGTGGATATTTAGAGAATTTATTTGGGCTTCAACATATTTCTACTAACTAGTTGAATAATAATATCCAAAAGAGGAAAGAAAAACATTTGTTTTAAAGTCCTGTATTTGACTTACCATAAAAATTATAGTTCGTAAAATCATTTAAGGGAAAAAAAAAGATAACATTTAAAAAAAATCTTATTGGCAGTTGCTTCAGTTTTTCTTACATAAAAAAAAATAAGCTATCATGTAATATGCTTAAGGGTGAAAACTGTTTCCTCTCTTAAAAGTACAGCATAGCTTGGCATTTTTAAGTGGCCTTAATTGTCATAAGTATTCTTTCGGTTTCCAGCCATATTTATTGAGGTATAATCATATACAGTAAAATACACAGATATTAAATGTAAAGTTCGATCAAATTTAACAAATGCATACACCTGTGTAATCCAAACACCTATATAAAAAACTTTTAAAGGTGGGGGTTAAATCTCTCCACTTTCCTGCCCTTTCCCTAATCTGTCTAGTCAGGACTCAGTGAAAGCCTGCAAAAAAGATTTGAGGAGGGAGAGTAAGTGGTGGGAGGAGATCTTAGGGTTTCTGATTCATCACACCAGCCTTTAAAATGTGTTAAAAGCTCAGCCACTTTCTTCCTACCCTTTTGTGGCAGCTCCCTCTTCCTCCAGCTGCTCCACCAAGGGTAGAGCATCTGAGCTCTCTTCTCTCACTTTCCAAATTGCAGTTCATTAGGTTTCTTTGCATCCTCTCTCTTCTGTGCCCCAAAGTGGGGCAGGGGGGTAGATATGAATTTGTACGTTATCCAGATTGTTATTCCACCTTAACAGGTGGAAGCAATGCTTTCTTGTGACTTTGTATATCCTGCACACAGGCTGGGCACAAAAGAGCCAGAATAAGTACTCAAATGACATAGAGCTTTCTTAAATCTTAGACAATATTAAGTTCTTCAGATAAGTGTGTTAATACTCTTGTCTCCAGGGAGGACTCTGATTACCTCAACTTGGCTTTGATCTCAGGGCTCCTCAATCTCTTCTTGATGAAGTTACTTTCAACATAATGGAAGTTTCATGTGCAATATAACAGAAGTTTCATGTACTGCTGTAGAATTTCATCTAATGAAAGCGAACATTACCCTCTGCAAGTCCCTCCAGTGTGGCTCTTCTCCCTCCCAGTGTCTCTCCACCATCCTATCCTGTCACTGAGGCTCCCTCCTCCAATCTTGCTTGCCCTCCAGCTCACTGTGCACACTGCTGGGAGACAGTTCCTGGAACACAGAATGATAACTAGTTGTGAAGCCCTTCAGTGGCTCCCACCAACACAGTCTACAATGTTCTTTATGATCTGGCTCTGTATTATATATACAACCTTTCTAGTCTAGATCAAAAGATGTTAATCTTATTTTCATCCAACAACTCTCTGTTTGGAAATCATTCTGTTTAACGGCAGAAAAGTGAAGTCATGGTTTTCTCGCTCCTCATTTTCTCCCCTCGATTGAGTTTCTCATTCTGGATTGTCATGGGCACATCTTGGAACATTTAATTTATCACCACTCCTCTATAGACGCAAATCCTGCAGTGTCTGAGTTCTCATCTAGCGTCTAGCGGGTCGCACACTGCATCTGCTGCTGTGCCTTTTTCTCCCCCTTATGAGGCCCCAAACCACAAATCCACAAATTTTCAGTGTCCCATTCACACAAAAATCTTTTGGTTACTTTTCACTCTTACTTGAGTTGGAAGGAATCTATATGACTTGCTAAGATTCCTTTGTTCATTGTTTAGACATTTCTAATATACTCTCCAGTGCTACGGTGACATAAAAATTTCTGCAGGGCTTGTCACCTTCCCAGAAAACCCTATAGAGCAGCAAGGTACAGGATTCCTTACTTCAGAATTTCTAATTTATATAGGGCTCTCCATTCTCCCTTGAAGTTCAGAGAATCTTTACTTTAGATGGGATGATAAAAAGTAATTCCTTTTTATCACATATTCTTCCAAATATCTCTGGCTTACTCTTGAATTATATCTTTTGAAACCCAAAAGTCAAGACTTGACATCTTTGTTCTCTATTTCTACTGGGGCAACTCACACTGAGGATGATCAGTTTTGTGTCTCATGACTTAAACACGGAAAAGGTGCATAGGGTAATAGAAAGTGATGGAAGAGAAAGAGGAAAAAATACCAATTAACATTTCAAAATATCTACCACATGAGCTTGTTTTTATCCTTTTCAAATTTAAAGTATTGGGACCCATAGGAATAGCAAGAATAGAGGTAATGGCATTTTCTGAGAAACGTCTCTCTGCTAGGAGTTATGTAAAGATGATGCTATTGAACCTCTATCAGTAAAGTATATGTCTGGGTAGGTTTTCTCACTGAGGCTACATTCACCAGTGTCCCCAATCCTGTACCTCTGATCAGTAATACACATCTGAGGGACAGGGGCCACCAGACAGGGGTGTAGCCTTACAATGTTACAGTCAACAGAACTAAATAATGATGTAGGATTCTCCTAAAAACCCAGATTACAAACTACCAGTTTCTTAGAGTTAAGGACATTGTAAAAAGTATTGACCATCTGGGACTTCCAGCCAAGATGGAGGTATAGGTAGATACACTGTGCCTCCTCGCACAACCAAAATAAGGACAACAAAAATTTAGAAACAAACAAACAAAAAAAAAACCAACCAGTACTGACAGAAAATTGAACTGTATGGAAGTCCGACAACTAAGGAGTTAAAATAGACACATTCATCCAGACCGGTAGCGGGGGTGGAATTGGGCGGCCAGGTAGAGAGGGTCGCAGCAAAAAGAGCGGCGGCTAGCAGACCCCAGGTGCAGTGTGGCAGTGGGCAGACCCAGGAAGGTGGCGGATTGTAGAGGGGTGAGGTATGCAAGGTGGCTAGTGGACCAGGTGGTCCCACATTTGCACACAGATAAACCAGGAGAAACTGGGCAGCGAGACAGACCACGCAACCCAAGGTCCCAAGTGTGGGGAAATAAAGCCTCAAAACATTGATTGAAAACACCTGTGGGGGTTGAGGTGCCTGGAGAGACTCCCAGCCTCACAGGAGTGTTCGTTGGAGAGACCCAAAGGGTCCTAGAATGTACACAAGCCCACCCACACGGGAATCAGCACCAGAAGGGCCCAGTTTGCTTGGGGGAAGCAGGGAAAGGGACTGAAATCCAGCAGAGAGCTGAGCAAGTGCCATTGTTCCCTCTCAGACTCCTGCCACACCTTCGGCATCACAACCCAATGACTGGGTTGACCCCCACTGGTGAACATCTAAGGCTACACCCCTCACTAGTAACAGGCGCGTCAAGACAAAAAAAAAAAGGCCCAAATGAAAGAACAGCTCAAAGGGCTAGAACAAATACAACTAAGCAGCAAAGAGATAGCCAACCTATCAGATGCACAGTTCAAAGCACTGGTGATTGGGATGCTCATAGAATTGGTTGAATTTGGTTGCAAATTAGATGAAAAAATGAAGGCTACACTAAATGAAATAAAAAAAAAATGTACAGGGAACCAATAGTGATGGGAAGGAAACTGGGACTCAAATCAATGGAGTGGACCAGAAGGAAGAAACAAACAACCAAACAGAAAAGAATGAAGAAACAAGAATTCAAAAAATGAGGAGAGGCTTAGGAACCTCCAGGACATCTTTAAATGTTCCAACATCCGAGTTATAGAGGTACCAGAAGGGGAAGAGGAAGAGCAACAAGTGGAAAACTTATTTGAACAAATAATAAAGAAGAACTTCCCCAACCTGGCAAAGGAAATAGACTTCCAGGAAGTCCAGGAAGCTCAGAAAGTCCCAAAGAAGTTGGACCCAGGGAGGAACAGACCAAGACACATAATAATTCCATTAGCCAAGATTCAAATGAAGGAGAGAATTCTAGAAGCAGCAAGAGATAAGGAGACAGTTACCTACGGAGGAGTTCCCATCAGACTGTCAGCTGATTTCTTAAAAGAGACCTTTCAGGCAAGAAGGGGCTAGAAAGAAGTATTCCAAGTCATGAAAGGCAAGGACCTACACCCAAGATTGCTCTATCCAGCAAAGCTGTCATTTAGAATGGAAGGGCAGATAAAGTGCTTCTCAGATAAGGTCAAGTTAAAGGAGTTCATCATCACTAAGCCCTTATTATATGAAATGTTAAAGGGACTTACCTAAGAAAAAGAAGATAAAAAACATGTACAGTAAAATGACAGCAAACTCACAATTAACAACCACACCTAAAGAAAAGCAAACTAAGCCAACAGCTAGAACAGGAAGAGAACCACAGAAATGGAGATCACAAGGAGGGTTAGCAACAGGGGAGTGGGAGGAGGAGAGAGGGGGGGAAGGTATAGAGAATAAGTAGCATAGACGGTGGGTAGAAAATAGACAGGGGGAGGGCAAGAATAGTGTGGGAAAAGTAGAAGCTGAAGAACTTATGACACATGGACATAAACTAAAGGGGGGGAATGTGGGTGGGAGAGTATGCAGGGTGGAGGGGAGTGAAGGGGGAAAATGGGACACTGTAATAGCATAATCAATAAAATATATTAAAAAAAAGATCTAGACCATGCTAACTGTGTTTTTTGATTGGGAAGGTTTTCCAACAAGAGTATGCCCCTCCAGGCCAATCAATTAATAAGGAGTACTACCTCAATGTTCTCCATCAGTTGAGAGATGCAATAGGATGAAAATAGCCACAGCTATGGGCAACTGGTGATTGGCAGCCTCACCACACCAACGTGCCCATTCATGCTTCATGTCTTGTGCAGAGTTTTTGGTGAAACATCAAATCACCCAGGTGACTCAGCCCTGCTACAGCCCAGATTTGGCTCCCTGCAACCGTGGGCTTTTCCCAAAACTAAAATAACATTTGAAACGGAAGAGATTTCAGACCGTCAATGAGATTCAGGAAAATATGATGGGGCAGCTGATGGTGATTCCAACAAAGGGTTTTACAGAGTGTTTTGAAGAGTTGAAGAGGTGCTGGGAGAACTGTGTGAGGTCCCAAGGTGCCTACTGTGAAGGGGACTGAAGCATCATTGTCCTATGTACAATGTTTCTTGTATCTTCTTCAATAAATGTCTTTATTTTTCATTAAAAAAGTATTGACCATCTTACTACATTGCAAGATTATGCATGCCAACTTTTTCTGGCTTTCTTCTTTATATTTCATTTGAAATCATTGGGCTGGTGGGGATCAAGAGATATCCCTCAAGATACACCCCTGAAGGAGAGGTCTTTCTTTCAAAGGATTAAAGGGTAGGACAACTACAACCTTCCACAGTAAACTTGTTCAACATTTTTCTGACAGGAATGTCTTCCTTTAAAAAAACAAACAAAACAGTGCAACTGCTAAAGAAAAGTTTTGACTATTATGTTCTAAACAGATAGAAAGCAGTTATCAGCATGGTTTGTGGGGAAAACCTTATCATATTTGAAGGTCATTCCAGGAGCTTTCAAAGAGGTTGGTGTCGTACAAGAAGCAAAATATCTCAACAACAGCCATTTAAAATGTTTTAACATTTGTGAAGCTACATATTGTGATTTATGTTGTAAAACTGACTATTTAGGACAAAAGACTGGAAGAACAAGAAGAAATCTCCATTTCTTCATTATTATTAAAAACATTTTTTAAAGTGTGGTATATAGGGTTATGTTGCTTTGCTGAACATTCGGGGTCATTATTATGTCTACCAATTGTTTATACTGAACCACTCCAAAACCAATGGCTTCCAAGAGCAACACCCATTAGTCCTTCAAGTTCTGAGGATTAGCGTGGTGGTCATCTGGTCTATGCCAGACAGGTCAGGGCTCACTCATGTCTGGTACTTTATTGTATGTATGGGAATGGCCAGGTCCTCATTATATATTTTTTAAGATTTTATTTATTTTTAGAGAGAGGAGAGGGAGGGAGAAAGAGAGGGAGAGAAACTTCAACTGGTTTCTTGCATGAGCCTCTTGCATGCCCCCAACTGGGGACCTGGCCCACAACCCAGGCATGTGCCCTGACCAAGAATTGAACCAGTGACCTTTCAGTTCATAGGCTAATGCTCAATCCACTGAGCCACACCAGCCAGGGCTACCATGGCCTCTTATTATCTAGCAACTAGCCTGGGTGCATGAGCTTGAAGGAAGGATTTTCAGCATCAGGAGAGGCCAAGCCCCAGTGAACAAGACCTATTCAAGCATCCCTGTGCATCATGTTTGCTAATGATCCATTGGCCAAAGCAAGTCATATGCTCAGTCAAACCTTCTGCAGGGATATAAAAATACATTCCAATTGTAAAAGGGCTGAAATTCTAACTAGGGTTCAGATGAAATCTCAGCTTCAGTGTTGGGTATCTCATTTGGCCCCAATAATGTAGTAACAGAGAATACTTCTTAACAGTAAGGGATGTGCAGTGAGAGAGGAGAGAAATTAGTGGCCACAGTGCTGTCTCCTACATCGTGCATCTTTGCTTATAGTAAAGAGGCAATGATCACAGCTATATTCAAGTTGGAAATGTCAAAAGCACAGTTTACTATAGGAGCTTTTAGATATATCTTTTTTTCTTTTACCTTGCTTTTTCTACTGAACAGAAAGTGAACAAGTCCTAAGGATTTACAATTTAACACATTGGCACAAAAGAAAGACACATGCGTAACTAACATCTAGGCCTGGAAACTGACAATACTCGCGAGCACTCCAGGAGTCCACTTATCCCTTCTCCCAACATCACCCCATCCTCCTCCCCAATGTAACCACTACCCTGACTTCATCAGCTTTGCCTGTTTTCCTACTTATTATAGTTGGGTTCACTTAGTGTGCGTTCCTTTGGGTATGACTTCTCTTGTTCAACATATCCTCATTAGATTTATTTATGTTGTTGCATATAGCTGTGGTTTTGTTGTTTACTTTCTGTAAAGTATTTTACTGCATGAATATAACACAAACTTATTTATCCATTCTACTATTGATGCACATCTGGGTTGTTTCCAATTTTGGCTATTAAGAATAAGGCTATTCTGAAAATTCTTGTACATGTCTTTTGGTGCATATTTGTACATATTTCTGTTGAGAAGAAAGAAGACTGAAAATGTCTGCAGTGTTCTTACTGTTCAGGTACCTAGGTACCCAACATTTTTTTGTTGTTGTTCAGCTTTATTGAGGTATAATTGACAAATAAAATTGTAAGATATTTAAAGTGTACAAAGGGATGATTTGATATATGTATGTATACATTGTGATATATATAGCTATGCCTACCACCTCACATATTTACCCTTTTTTAGAGAGAACATTTAGTTCTTTTTTCAAAGATATTCAACATTTTTATTTTATTATTTTATTATTTTATTTTTAACTTTATTTTTATTGTTGATGCTGTTATAGATATCCCCATTCCCTGCCCCCAACCCTTTGCCCACCCCGCCCTGCTTCCCTCTGGCCATCACCACAGTGTCTGAGTCTATGGGTTATGAATATATATTTGTGTGTATATACACACACACACACACACACACACACAGGCTAATCCCTTCATCTTCTTTCATCCAACACCCCTTCCTTCTCTTAGCAAATTTCAATTACACAGCCTTATTGACTATCATCAACCATGTTATACATTAGATCCTCAGACTTCATTCATCATGTAACTGGAAGTTTGTCCTTTTCCACCGAGCTCCCCCTATTCAACATGCGCTGCACCACTCTCCTCCTGGGCATTCAGCAGTGGAATTGCTGGCTCATAGGCAATATGTATATTCATCTTCAGCTGATACTGCCAAACAATTTTCTAAACTGATTTCACTCATTTATACTCCCACCACTTTTATGCATTTTTTCCTTTAACACAGTTATAAATATATTTTATCTTCATTTTGGTGTCCTAGGTTTTAAGCTAATGCATTCTTGCCTTCTACTCTCTCTTACTCTACCATAAAATACTTATATTTAGTCTCCAACTGAGTTAATAGTAGCTAATCCTTTCATACTTTATGATTTAAACTTTCATAAAACCCCAAGAATCTCAAAGTATATCCAATCATTCTGCTTAGCAATAAACTAAAATTATCTATTTCCCCATTCATTTGTCAAATGCTTATGGAGTGCCTGAAAGATATTTCAGATTTGAACCTGGGGATGCAAAGGAATGTAAACAAAAAAATGTGACAGTGAACTTCTAACCTTCAAGAAGCATCTACAGTAGTAAATGGCCCATCCGTGGTAACTGCCTGCTCCTGTCTGGTGGCTCCCACCTCTCCATTCGCTTCACCAATACTTGCCTGCAGCCTAGGCTAGCAATGCAGCACGTCTTATTAATGGCAAACACAATTTTCCCTCCTCTACTTTCTCTCTTTGGATAAATATACATAAAATTTTTATTTTCTCCTTTTTTTTGGACAAAAATAATATTAATGACACAAAATTGTTCTCAAAACTTAAGGAATTGTGACAATATATACTTTTCATATTTTTCCCTATATTTCAAGGAACAGTCTTTGCATGTATTTGTATATAAGGGGATTTTCAGACTATGTTTATTTTGTATAAGATGATTAAAAATATTCAGTGTTGTTACTGTTCAGCATTTCATATTGCAAATGATCAGAATACATTAGTTGTTAAGGCAATATGCTCAAGCATTTTGTGTCTTTTTAGTTTTTATTTTTCTCTTTCACAATTTATTTTTATTTTTTTAATTGTATTTTTTCCATTACCAAGTATTTTGTGGTATTAAGGAGGTATTCCTGCTCCCAAAATAGCTTCAGTCAGTCATTTTCTCTGGTAGTATGAAACCAATTTTTGTTTGAATTCTTGCATCTGTGTATTACAATACATTATATTACAAACTCTGAGAAGAGTGCTTTAGGAAAGAAGAGGTTCTCCATTTTTTTTAAATGGAGTATTAACAACAAAATTAACCCCATTTAAAATTTACCTCTAATTTAAAAGGACCTAAGAGCCACCAAAGGTTCTTTGTTGTAATTTTTTCACAGGCCATCTTTACTGGGTCCATATTTATTTCCCTCTATCATCTAAGGACTGCAAGAAAAAGTACATAAGTGAAGGTCTAGTAAGATGAGAACAGCTGTCCTTAACAGCCAATGATGCCAACAACCTGTCCATCAACAGGAATTGCCCCAAATTGGTAGACTTTTTTGTCTAAGTGGTAGAAATCCAAATCAAAGTGGCTTAAGTAGGAAAGTGTCGTTAAACCAAGGGGTCTAGCTTCAGTGAATTCAATTCAGGAACTCAAACAAAATTTGTAGGACCCACCTTCCTTCTCCAGCTGGGCTCAGTTTCCTTTGGGGCGGCTCTGATCCTTTCTGCTGCAGATCAGCTTTTTCCACAGTAGATGCTTCAGCTGCAATGCACACCCTTGTTGGTCTGTGTGCCCTTAGACGTGGCCCTGTGCTTCATGCTCGACATTGAAAAACTACTGAGGAAGGACTCTGAGTGGCCCAGATTAGGTCACATGCATGCTCCCCAACCAATTGCCTTGCCCAGGGGGATCAGGTCCTATGTATGGCCAGGCCAGGGAGTTCTTTACTTGGCAGGTTCATCAGAATGATCTGACCAGAGAGGAGAAATCATCCTCTGACAAAAACAGCAAATGTTTAGTACAGCCCTCACAGGGTCTTCACATGTATTGGTCATAAAAATAGTGTTAGGGAAGGGAGGATACCTGGTTAAACCAAACAAGGTACTCTGTAAACCATGGGACTCATAAGGACTCCTAATTAATAACAGAGATATATGTTCCATAAGTCCGTCTAGGATGGAAGTGAACTCACAGCGGATACAATCCCACTTGCCCAGTCTTTTAGGTCTCATAATGCATGAAGTTACTCATTAAATGGCTAGTTTATTCACTTTAATAATCACTGACTGTCCTTGAAGTGTTCAATCAAAAATAAAGGTGCTTAGATAGTGAATAATCTAATTATCTAACATAGGATTAAAAATACTACAATAGTCTCAGATGGTTGTTTCCCATTTCTAAAATGAGTTGGTTATAACAAACAGCTACAGTGAGAAACCAGAACCTGTATGGGATAGTTATATTATTATATATTATATATACTTAACATTATATATTTTATTAAAACCTACCTCTTAAAACATTGACCAGCCATGTCTCCCCTGGATGTCCAAATATTTTGTCAAACAAAAAGCAGTAGGATGTTGCCGTCCACCACTCTATGAAATGATGGGTTCCTTAATAAAAAAAAAGCCTCACACAAACAGGAGAACAGTAGAAGTCACTGCTTTACATGAGTGGACACAGTGAGGCTCCCAGAACAAGCACTGTCACTGCAGTGCCCTAAAGAGTACTTTCTAAGTGCTAGTATGGCAGTGGTAACCAACTAGAAGCTCTTTTGCCTCCAAGGGCATATTTCGCAACGTATGGACACGATGTTTGATCATCAGGACTAAAAGGTTGGTGCTACTGGCATCTAGCAGGTAAGGTCAGGAATGCTGCTAAACATTCTGCAATGTGGGTGGGAGTCCCCCACAATGAAGAATTAATTGAACCAAAATGTCAATAGTGCTGAAATTAACACACCCTGGTCTATAGCAAGGTGCAGGCAGAAAGGCAATGTTTTAGACACAACTCTTGCCCTTGATAAATGTGTAATCTACTTGGGGGAGGGTAAGATAAAGAAATAACAGTGAGCTCACTGTACAATTTGTAAGTGCTAATAACAAGGCCTTTACCACGTGTGCCCTGCATAGTACCAGGTGTTATAGAAGGAAAAGCCACTGCTGGGTTCTACATCAGAGCACCCTTCGTATTAGTGGCCAGGTAGATGTGAAAGATTTGAATGATTTGGACAAGCAACCAGGAAAGGATATTTTGTGTAGAGGGTAAGAGGGAGGCAGAAATCCAGAGATGAGAGAGAGCAGTGTCTTTTCAGGGCAGTTAAATAACCAGCCTGGCTCTAGCAGGATTCGTGTAGTGAAAAACTCAAGAAAAAATGCTTTCACCTGTCACATGAAATAATGTGTCCAAGGGAGTCCTGGCTTTGGTGTGTTTTAGCTAGGCAGGTTGAGAGCTGTAAAACTGGGATTTCTCTTACCTTACAGTTGTTGCTAGAAAAACTAAAATGCTTGCTACACAATAGTATTCAAAGGATGGCAGCCCCTAGAACAAATATTAAGAGAGACAGATTGAAGTTGAACTTTAAAAAACAGGCTGTGGATTTACATTTCTCACGCAGACTAGAGGAGTCATTGGACCTCAATGTGTAAGGGAGTGATAGGAGGAAAATAAACCTTCAGATTAATCTGAGTCTGGGTGGCTACTACATGGGTGGTCATTGCACAATTCTTTTGGCTTATCTGAATAGCTAATGTTTTTTCAAAGTACTGTTTTTTTTTTTTTTCTCTTAACTTTCTGTTTTCCCTGGTAAGAATTTAGGCTCCATGAAAAACAAATCCTCTGTGTGATCACTATTATATCCTCAGAACAGTACCTGGCACATAGTAGATGATCACTAAACAATTGTCAAAGTCCAACCACAAAAGAAAAAGGGCCAGAACCATGCAGCGACAGTTTGGGTGGGAAGATGGAAACTTATACCAAAGATTCCCAAAAGCAATATTGATAGAATTTGGTGATTTGGGGATAGACAAATGGCTTTGAAAACTCAAAAGTGATGGGAAATTGGACTCAGTTCTAGTTAATTTAGAAAACATGCTGATTTGAGCAAAAATAAATTGTATTTTGAATACATTAAGTGCAGAACTAAAACCTGACAGAAATTGTACAGTTTAGCTACAGGAGACTGCTGAGGTTAGCAAAGCAAGGAAGTTTTCTCTAGAAAGATGAAGGGTCTTATCCTTCTAGTATAATTAGGAGCAGAAGTAAAAAAAAAAAAATGATTTTCTTTGTATAACAAATAGTGTCACTTCAAAATTAAGTAATAGTTTTGGATGGTCTAGACAAAGTAGTTATTTAAAAGCTTATTTACCTGTAGATATCATTTTTTAGACTGTAGAATTTTGGGCTGCTTTACATTTAAAAAAAATTATTGTCTACATTTAAAAATCAGAATGTACTCTTTAATTTTCTTGAAAATCAGGCAGATATATCAGCACTCAGCCTTCTTTTCTACAGGCACAACCAGATGGAGCCGAGGAGTGGCTGCTGCCTTCAGCAGACTCTAACACACAACCCAATCCAAAGGGCCTCATTCGTGTTGGCCGCCTGGCCCTTCCAGGTGTTTGAGCTTGCATTTCCTGGTCCAGTGGCACTGTGTCTGCTTTAATGACAGTAACAATAAAAACGGTACCGGTAATAATAGCACACTGAGCACTTAGTTCCAGGCCCTGTTCTAAGCAAGCCCCAGAGATCATTCACTACTTGAGGGAGTTACTAATACACCATTTTACAGATGAGAAAACAGACACAAACGTTCAAGAACCTGCCCAAAAGTCAACAGCCAGCAAGTGGGATAGGTGAGATAAAAATGTAAATGTGCAGTCAGCCCCCAAATATTCCAATTAAATGGTAATAAATTATTGTGTATGAATCTATTTCTAAAAGTAAGCATCTTCACTTCAGCCACAGACTGGGGCTTTTCTGCAGTGCACCTACGAATAGACACGCACACCCGTGTGACTTTGAATAGCTATCTTCTTCCTTCTACCTTGCGTTCTTCTGGCCTAAGTTGAGTTCCATCTCTCTTCAGAAGCCATGGCCTTTGCATGGTGGGGAGGGTGTGTGGTTGTGGTAGAGACCAGTCCTCACTTTCATCTGTAGAAAACATAAAATGCATAGATAGAACTAACTTCAAGAAATATATGTTCCAACTTGAGATATGCAATGTACTCAAAGGTTTTTAAGATTTAAAAAGAAACATGTGGGTGGGTATAAATGGAAGTTGTAGAGCATATCTAAGTCTGAGGGTACACAAGAGATCAGAATAAAAACAGCCAAGAAAACCACTGGGAAGTGTTTCAGTTAGGGTTTGGAAGTGTGTACGTGAAGATGTGTACGTTAAACAAACAGAGCTTTCCTAGAGGTTACCCTGGGCACTCTGGGCTCTCTCCTGAATTATTAGTGGGTGTAAAGTTTGCTTGACTGAAGAAACACATGCAGTGGAATAAACCTGAACAGAACTGAAAGATCAGAAAGAGTATGTGCCTACCTTAAAGAGAGAATTGGGGGAAAAAACATCTGGGTTCTAAAAATGTTGATGCTGGAAAGCATAAAAGTAGGAGGTAGGCATGATTAGGACAATAACACATCAGTTGAGTCTAGATGAAAATGGCATAAACAAATTATTGAAGTCAAGAATCAAAACTTCACTCATAACTATTGTAGATGACCAAAACTTTTTTCTCCCTTTCTTACAGCACACTTGGGAAATGTGAAAGCATGAAAGTCATGGGTGTAAGAAGCGGTTGCCTTGAGCTAAACGAAAAAACTCGTATACATCTGGGGAGGCAAGTGATGGAGGATTACTGTCACAGTGATTCCAAAAAGTCCATTCCTTCCCTGAGCTATCTTAATGCCTCCCCCTGCCTTTTTTTTTTTTTTTTTTTTTTAAACAAAGTGCTGTTTCTGATGGGATGAAACAAAGCAATCCTAATGAGTTGGTCAACGAGCTTAAATTTTCTTCTAAGTCTTTGTTGCATATTGGGAAAAAAATAAAACTAATGTTTCCTGAATACTCACTCTGTGCTACAGACTACCCCAGGCCTGACTGCATCACTTCACTAAAATTATTACTGCTGCTGTGTAAGGTGGGCACAATAAATACAGGGGAAGGCAAAAGTAGGTTTATAGTCATTTGTATGGAAAATATAAACTTTCACATACTCACAGCTATATATTATTTTACTTCTCATATACACAACAGTAAACCTGCATTTGTCCACTTCTGCATTTTTTTTTTTAAATCGTTACCTGAGGATATGTCTTTATTGATTTTTAGGGGTGGGGAGTGGGAGAGAGGGTGAGAGAAAGAGTTATCAGTTGCCTTCTTAACTGCCCCAACTAGGGATCAAACCCCCAACCTAGGTATAATACCCTAAGTGTCAAACCTGCAACATTTTGGTGTATGGGATGACGACACTCCAACTGAGTCAGCCAGCCAGGGGCCCACCTGTACTTTTAAAGGTGAATGTGAAGGTCAGAGAGGTGAAATAATGTGCCCAGGTTCACATACCTGTAGGTGGCAGAGCTGGACCTAAAATACTCTCAATCTTCTCTCCATCCTCCAGTTGTGCTTTGGAATGACGCTGATCTGGGCGAAAACTTGGTCGGACTACTTCTTACCAGCTTTGAGGTTTGAGCCCAATTAAGCTCTCTGGACTTCCGTCTCCTCTAGTGTAATGTGAGGGACAATGCCAAATTTCATAGGGTTGTTCTGTAAAAATTAAATTTGTTTATTCATCCATTCAAATGATGGACCACAGAAATGGGGGGGGTGGGTAACTAATGAAAACAAAATCAATAGATTTGAAGTTTTGATAACATGAGATAGAGTCCGAGGGTAGCAGGTGAGCTGGATGGGGAGTAGTCAAAATGTGATGCTTACAGGGGAGCTTTCAGAGGTGGTAGAGATTGTGAAGTCAACATAAAGGAGGTAACCCTGGGAGTAAGTGGCTAAAAAGGTGGTAGGGATAGAGAAACCTTGGAGTCAAGGAAGTTGAGAAGCTGAAAAAGAATGAGAAGTGTATGCAAAATATCTGGAACTCAGCTGATCCTTTAGAATGCTAATACTAAAAAGTAAAAAATTAGAAATATAGGCCACCTGTTTCTTGCCTGCATATTAAAAGGACTGAAGTGAAAAAGCTGCTCGACTGGAGGCCAGTGCATGCGAACACATCTTGACGCTGTAGAAATGCGTCACGGAGGCAGAATGGTCCTGTTCTGCACTCCACTGCTTAGTCCCTGTGTCCTGACATGAGTCATACTCAAACACTTTCGCTTGAAGGTAGTTAGGTGTTCTGTTAACTGCTTTTGTTAACAATAAAAACAGTGAGGAGCAAAACCCCCACATAAGTAGGATGGGGGTAGGACAGGAGGAGAGGATGCTTCTTTATTTACATGGACTTTATTTTTACTTATACTCAAGCTTTTAAACAACAAAAACAGAAAACACTTTGAATCAAGAGTATGCCTGAAAGTCAGACATGAAGATGGTGGTCCCGTTATTCTTGAACCCAGACATGGGGTAAATGGATTTTATAAACTTTTAAATAAGTGAACAAGCACAAGTAGTCTATTAAGAAGTAGGGTTGAATGTCTGCCAACAAATCTAAAATTTCAGTGGCAATGTTTTATTTAAAAAGTGATAAATAATATGGTCACATAACATTCGGTGAGAGTTACAATGATGGAAACTCTTAAAATTCTTATAAAAATTGGAATTATTTCAGTTAGGTTGTTCACATTTCTCATGACTGTATGTTTTCCATTCGGTGAGAGTTACAATGATGGAAACTCTTAAAATTCTTATAAAAATTGGAATTATTTCAGTTAGGTTGTTCACATTTCTCATGACTGTATGTTTTCCAATTTTGTATTAATGCAAATAAAAAATTAAAAATAAAATTCACCAACAATAACTTCAAGGCTGAGAAAAAGCACTAGTCACAAAGAATTTCAATTAAACATTAATTTAGCAGTCCAGAAAGAAATGTTATAAATGAGAGAAGTTTTAATTATAAATAATATAGCTGTGTATGTTTAAAGACTAAAATACACCCAGCTTCACCAAAACACTTGTGAAAAACAGTCATACATACCTCTTTTGTTCAAGACAAAATATAAAACTTGAAATAACTGCTCTATTTAAAAAAAAAAAAAAAAAAGGGGTAACTCCCAAAGAAGGTTCATAACATCTCATTCACAAAGCAAAAATGTTACACTGAAACAGTTCACTTATTTTGGTCTTCAGTTACAAATAAAAAGCCAGTAATAATTAATTATAATAGTTCTATGACAACTGGAAACATCATCAGAGAAAAAACTGTCAATGAAAAAAATCACTGATTCAGTAAATGTATTTAATCATTTTATTAACAAAATATATGCAAGAATTACATCCCTCTCCAGTGAAACTTTTCTCTTCAAATAATTTTACGTGGAGGGCCTTGAAATGTATCAATTATATAAACCATGTTAAAACGAAAACATTTTTTAAATGTACAATACAAACCAGTACTTTATACAAGAATCCTTATGAAGTTCATTAATCAATGTAAAAAATAATTTGTTTGGACTGAATATAAGGCATGTTGAGTTTCTGTAATTTTGTGCAGTTATTTTTTTTGCTTTGTTGGAGACTTTTCTCTTCGCCGGTCCTGATTTCTCTTTGATTCTCTGGATTGTTCAGAGTATCTGCTAGGTTTTTCCCATCGCCTGTCGGCACCATTCTGATACCTATCTTCATCGCTTCTAGAGTCTGAATGTTTTCTATTCTTTTCTCTTGATTTTGATCTGTCTTTTCTTCTAAAATCTTCACTGTCCTTATTTCGGTGTCTATGCTCATTTTCAGAAAAAGAATTTCTTCTTTCTCCTCTCTTCTTTTTGGGATCACCATACTTATTTTCCACATCTAGGTGCATTTCTTGGTCTCTGTCATTTGTGACTCTACTGTAACTATTTCGTTCAGAAGGAACACCTCTGTCTGAAGTGTATTTTGTTATGGGATCTCTCCAATT
Organism: Glossophaga mutica; assembly: GCA_039655065.1. Lineage (NCBI taxonomy): Eukaryota > Metazoa > Chordata > Mammalia > Chiroptera > Phyllostomidae > Glossophaga > Glossophaga mutica. The sequence goes on along the minus strand of CM077306.1, from coordinate 45,076,600 downwards.
TGGATCCCTTAAATTTTTATCTCTGAGTTTTTCTGACTTCCTTTCTCTTTCAGTCCGTGTTTCTTGGTGCCTTGGCTCTGATCTTCTTTCATCTTGTTTCCTATCATTTATTTGTTGTTTCCTGATCAATTTATCTACTTCTTTAATTCTGGCGTTGCTTTGTCCCTTCTTTCTTGTATCGTTAGCTGCACATGTAAAGTAAAACACAGTTAGCTTTAATTTCATAATTTAATAAACACATTTATTAATATAATGCAGGTTTACTAATTCAGATAAACTGGATTAAACTGACTGCATAAAAAGTCTGACAGAACGTTGCACAAAAATTTTAAGAGTATGCAATATGTCAACATTAGTCACCAAAGTATTGTTTTGATCTTTAGACCCAAAACAGTTAAAGGAAACTTTTAACTACAGCAAATGTTGTAAAATCTTTTATGAAGTGACTAAAATACATTTCCACTTACAAATGTTATTCAAAAACAGAAATTCCAGTCCATATTCATTATGTCCTATGAAATATTATGTCAGTTCTGGTACATAATCAAAATATAATGATCACATACGCCAGCAAATCAGTTCCCACAGGTGAGAGGGAGTGGGACAGCTGGGTTTGCTTAACAGCATAAATAGATATATTACAAATAAAAATTGCTTCCTACAAAACAGCAGTTTTTCTTCCAGTGCTGTTAGAGGATTACGAATTGTACCACCACAAGAAGCTATGGAAAGATACCATCACAGGCTTTATAAGAGCCACTAAGGCTTGATTTCTGAAAAAACTCTTCAAAAAAGGCCTTGAACAATTTAATTTTATTGACAGAATCACAAAGATAAATATTAATCGCAGTGCAATACCTTAGCATTTTCAGCTATAAAACAAATTTAATTGCTTTATTTGTGTTATTTAGTTTGGATATGTAAATCAAAGGTGTTGAAATGACCAAAATTTCTGCCACCTTTATATGTGCACAGAAAAAAGAAAATAAGGTAAAAGACTACCTATTCTCATCCTACCTCCACCAACATCTCACTGTACCAACCTGTCTTTCCTCTGCCAAATGCCTACCCTTGAACAGTCAGTGGGTTTGCCACTAAGAACTTACTTCTCTGTTCCCATCAAGCAGCACAGCTGAACTGCAGGTACCCAAGCAGAAACCATCTGGCTCTGTGCTCGCTCAACGTCTCTGACACTACTCCACTCCGCTCCGTGGTCTGCCGACACTAAAACCCGTGCCATATAATAACATGCAACATCCTCTCTCCTTTGGTGTCTACTTCATAATTTTCCAATTTGGGGGCAGTTCATACTGCTTTCATGCTATTTAATTTTTTTATTTAATATTTTATTTATAAAACTGAAAGCTCTCTACTGAAATGATGAGACAAATTACTTTTGAATCAGCAAAGCCTCCTTATTGCAGCAATTCACGCTGTGTTGTCATCTGTTCTCAAAACAGATCATGAAATAACAAATTCTTCAGAATTAAAAGAGGTGAATGTTAAATGAACAATGCTAGCATATTTCAATTCAAGAAGAAAATATCCCATGAGCAAATGGAATCTTGCTCTAATAATATAAAACACTTTCGGGGAGGGCTGGGGCGGGGGGCTGGGATGGAAGTAAAAGACAGAAAACTGTACAAGAACAACAATTAAAAATTTTTTAAATAAATAAACAAATAAACAAACAAACAAATAAATAAAACACCGAGAGTCCCACAGATCTGGCTGCCACATGGTATGAAAAACACTTGAAAGCATAACAACCCGGGAGTAAGAAAATAAAAAGACCAGGCTTCCAACCTTCTGAGACTACAGGAAAAAGTGCTCCCTCTCTGACATACGCATTAAAAAAGTAATATGCATTTTATACAATTAGATTAGCTCTAATTCTGACTAAAATACTACTATAAGGAAAGAAAGCAGAGCTGACCTTGCAGAAAACAACATGGACCTTTTCAGAAAATGGGACATTTGAAAAAAATCTTTTACTACAGCACTTCCAGTTCCAAGTAGAATAAAGAAGGCCATGGAAGACCAGTGTTCTTGTTGAAAAACAACTAGAAATGCTGGACATAAATTTAAACCTTTTATTTAAGGATGATAAAGATCTTGAACAACCTGAGATGCTATAAAAGAAGGCAGTGCTCAGGAAAAGGACAGGGGTCTGTCCAAAGAACACAGGAGTCAACTTTAAGGAACTCCTAATTGCCAAAGCTGAAATGATCCGAACAAACTGAGTGATAGTATTGGACTTCAATCCACAGGATAAGAAAAACATCCATGTATCCACACTGATAAAATGTATAGTTAAATTATTAAATAAATGGGAGGAAGGGGCAACTCTTTCTTAAAGAAGAAATTCAACTACTAAATGCAGAAAAAAAGAGAAATAGAAAAAAAATCATCATTCAGCAAACACCACAGAAATAAGTGTTCCAGACAAAAACCAAAGACAAATGCTACAACTAGAGAAGAAAAGTTAAAGAGGAGATTTGCATAGTATCAAATTATCTCCCTACAAGATCCAGGTTACAGAGAAACACCTCTCTATGAAGAAATCCAGCAGACATTACCTTAATCAAGTTATCAAAGTTAATGTCACCAATACCTAAGAACACATCACTTCTATGCTCTAGCCAAAAATGCATAAACCCTTTCTAATCATGAGAAAATGTCAGACATGTCTCTATTCTGAAGGACATTCTACAAAATAAGTGGCCACAGGACTTCAAGTGTCAAAGCCATTAGGAAAGCCTGAGAGGAACTATCACAGATTGTAGGTGACTAAGGAGAAATATAATTAAACGTCTAGTAGCATCCTGGAACAAGAAAGAGAACATCAGTGGAAAAAACTGTGAAATGCAAAATTATTAAGATCTGCTGTTGGGTTAATTGTATTGTTCCAGTGTTAATTTCCAGGTTTTGATACATGAACTATGGTTACGTAACATGCTAACATTAGGCAAAGTTGGGTGAGGGCTACATGGGAATTCTCTGTACTATTTTTGCAACCTTTTATAAATGGAAAATTAGTTCAAAATAAAAAGTAAAAAGTTAAAAAAGTAACGGCATCAGAGAGCTGGTGAAAGAATAAGGACTAGAAGAGTCAAGACTCAAGAAACAGCAGAAACAGAGAGAGGTAAACTGACGTTCTACAGCCACTTTCTCCCGGGGAGCATCTGCTGATCCTGGCTGCTGCCGAAGCTGAGACCAGCAGAGCTCCGGCAGCCGCAGAGAGACAAGGATATATGTGACAAAGGATATACATCCAAAATACAGAAAAACTCGCACAAGTCAACAGAAAAAATAATAAAAAAAAATTGAGCAAAGACTTGAACAACCACTTAACAAAAAGAAAATTTCTAAATAACCGATAGTAAATAAAACAGTGCTCAACGTCCTTAGTGATCAAGGAAATACAAATTAAAACCACAACGCAATGCCTTTTCACAGTGACCAGGATGGCTAAAATGAAAAGATGGTCAAGTGAAGTGGTAGTGAGGCCAGGCTCTAAGGGGAACTCTCAAACCTGGCTGATGGGGATGTAAGCTGGAATAACCAACCGCTTGGTGAACTGTTTGGCAGTATCTTCTAAAACTAAATATCCACACAACCTAAAACTCAGTGAGTCTACCTCTATGTAATACATGTGTAACAGAAATGCGTATGTGTCCAGTCTCAAAAGATATGTACAAGGGTATTCACCGGAACACGAATTACATCTAAATTGCCATTAACTAAAAAGGATGTTAAATATACTGAGGTATATTCATGTAGTGGAAAACTATTCAGTAAGAAAAATAAATGAACTATAAATGCAATAATATGGACGAATTTCACTAAATAATTTTGAAAGACAAACCAGACATAAAGGAGTTCATGGTACACAATTATAACCTTAAAAAAGACAAAACTAATTTATGGAATCACGAATCCTAACAGTAGCTGCCCTGAGGCAGTGCAAGGGAGCATGGCGGTAACTGGGAGACAGAAGAAACAAGGAGGACTCCCAAGGTACTGGGCACTCTTTTCTGGGTGCTGGCTGCACGGTGTGTTCTCTCTGAGCAGCTGTACACCGATGAGATAAGCACTAAGTATGTGACATGCACATGTCAGTAACTACCATAAAGCTTCCCTATGGAAAGTAAAAACCAAAATTTCTTAAAATATGAACCTCAGGAAAGCTCCTGTAGACTAGGTTACTGACATTACAAATGGTATGAAATATCTTTATTTCTATGAAAGGTTTCCAAAAGGTAATTTTCACATTGTAAATGTTACAATTTGCCTAAGACTGCAAGTGATAAAAGACCATTTATGTTATTAATTGTGGCTTTTAAACAACGGAACTCTAAAATAAGAAAAAAATCAAGTTATTTCTTTCATTGTAAACATCACCAGCAATACACTGCTTAGGAAAAGAGCATGATCAATTATGAGCTTCAGTACCTGAGGCAGAGCTCTGGCTACTGGCGGACGAAGAATCGCTCTCCTCGCTGGAGGACTCTGAACTGCTGTCGCTGCTGTCCGAGTCAGAAGCAGAGGAGTCGGACCCTGCAGAGGAGGATGCGGATGAGGAAGAAGAGGATTTATCTGGCTCAGCTTCTGGTTTCTGCGGCACAATAACCTTTGGTGTATTTTTGAGATGCTCACGTAATTCATCCCTAATTAAAAATATAATATGTTAGATTGTGCTTGGAAGGCAATTCTGAGATAATTTTGTAAATTGAAAATAAAATTCCGAAAATAATCCTTACGTTAAACCTCCAAGACCTATAGAAGTAAAAAAGTTGATAGCAAACCGAGTGTTTCTGGGATTATCTCGGGGTAATAACCCTTCAAAGAATGGCTGTAGGGTTCTAAAAAAAAAAAAAAGAAAAGAAAATGAACAAAAGAAAACATTGCTTAAAGATAAAATTCTTTGCTTACAGGCAAAGTTCTTATACAGTCACTGTTCAGACTTTCTATGTACTAAATTAGTAAATAAAATACAACCAAGTAAATGATTTATATAATTTATTAGCTTAGGCTACATGGTATCTAAGTGAAATAAGTAGGGTCCATTCTTTACTAAACTTGATTTATATAATTATACAACAGAGGTTTTTATAAACTTTTTAATACAGATGTCACACACACAAGGAGAATAGATATATGTATATAACATACACAAACATGTGCATATATCTGAATATATATTCAGAAAGGTAAAAAAAATCCTCCTCTGTTGTGTGTGTATACACACATATATTAACACATACATGCATGCACGTGTGCAAAGACAATACTGTGCAAGGCTCTGGGGGAGGGGAAGTAATCAACAAAATGGAGAAATCATGTTTATTGATTGCATATAATTATTATTTGTTAGGAGGGGAACAAAAAAACATTAACAATATCATGTGGTTTTGAGTGTCATAGGGAATGAGTAACCAGCAGAGTCAGAAAAAGCTGTTTCATAGAAAAAGGTGACAAGTGGTTAAGAACAAGAGAGGGATCTCTAGCTCTGGAAATAGAAGTAAAGAGGCATGAGTGAGCCAGACCGGCTTAACAAGCTGGGCAATGCTGGGGTGACTGGAGCGCATCTTGCTGGAGTGGGCTTTCCTAGGTGAGCCTCGAAAAGTGGGCAGGGACCAAAAAATGAGTTTATAAAGCCAAGGAAAGTGGATGGGGTAGCACAGAGAGAGCATGGTGAACCCAGGAGAGACCTTTGGTATACACTGGAAAAGCAGGCCGAGGAGAAGACAGGGACTGGGGAGAGTAAGGTAGAATGAAGAAAGTGAGGAGCCATAGTGAACAAGTGGTCCACTTGTATAAGTGAGGACAAGAATTCAAGGGGCATGAGGACTGAGAAAGACTACTTGATTTGTTTTTGGCAAGCAGTCACCAAGAGATTTAAAAGGATAACTTCAGTAATGTGAATGGAGTAGAAGCCAATATGAGTGGCAATGGGTAACCTGAATAAATAGCAAATAAAGCTGGAATAGAGATTACATAGTAGTCCTGAGACAAGACACTAAACTAGCTCAATGTAAAGTTGTGAACAATTACATTACATATTCATCGGTATATATTCACAATTGTCCATCATAATAAGAAGCTAATTATCATTCTAAGGCTCAAAATTAGGGTAAAAATGAAAATAAAACTATAAATACTCATCACTGAAGAATTCCAGTGAGCATACAAAAATAATTTTCTGTGTTTTATCTGAATTAAAAGAAGCATTAATTCTGTGTTTCCTCTACTGAACTGAAACCATCATTGAAAACGGCATGTTGGTCTAAGCCACAGAATGTGAGATTCAGAGTAGTAACGAATGAAGAAAAGTCATGGGTGCTTAACTCTTGCTTTTACAATGAAGGGTACACATGTCCCTAAATTGAAGGAAATCCCCATAGGACAGTAAGAATGAAAAGTGCTTAATGATAAACTTACTCATCCTTTAATCTTGCATTAAGTTTAGGAAGACCCATGTATTCACACAGTTCTTGGAAAAATATTTTAACAAAAATTCTACTGGAGGACGTAGTAGTTTCTTCACTCAGCTTTACACATTCAAGAACCTGAAAATTAAAATAAAAAAAGACAAATTTGTTCAAAAGATAAGACAAAGTGACCAATATTTGTAACTCAAAGTTCCTCTTAAAATTATGATTTAGTCTCATCTTCAGTCAGAATTACCTCTGAATATCTTCCCTTGTGCTGATGTGTATTGTACTATTTCTTGGCAAAGTTTAAGAGTACTTCTCTGTGCTAATTTTAAAAATGTTAAGGTGCTACAGAAATAGAGTTCATTCTCTTTCTTGAGTAATGTAATGTGCTTTTTATAGCAGGGATATATTGTCTTGAATATATAATGCTGAAGTAAAGATTATGAGCTCCTAAACCTCACTCATCAAAATGTGGGTATATGAGGGTCTGAGGCAAAATGCCATTTAGAGCATCAGACTATAGTTTCATTTAGCACATATAATACACCATAAAGGTAAAGGCAGAAAGAATGGTGGCTTCTCCTGAATACTAAGACTGAGGCTTAGACACTGAAGCTCAGAGAAAGATGTCTTACAATCAGTACAAATAAAAGCAACCTCCAGTTTGTGGAGTTATGTGTTTCAGGAGCCCTTTTGCTTCAATGGTTTAAAACTTTAATTTCATGTTCTCAAAAAGGGAAAAAAATAAGAAAAAAATTATGATTTGGCTACTAGGTTAGCTACCAAGTGCCTATTAATGCAGCTGAACATACTTAGCACTTAAAATATAACAAAAATCTATTCAATGTTTAAAAGTTCATTGATGTTGCTTCATTTTTCCACTAGACCCAGGTATTCTACAATGTGATCCTCTTCTTTCTTTCCTCCTGGATGCTATTTCTTTCTATTAGTGGCTAAATAAATGGTTGCTGAATGAATAGTAGTTGTACAATAAATGCCAGCTCAATGAATGCATTTCAAATTCTAATCCAGTGTGCATTTCCTCATTAAGAACACCTTTCCTTGTTAATACTGCATGTGACAGGAACTTCTTCCTATCACTGAACCGAATTCAATATTGGCTGAAAACAACACATCCTGCTAGGACAAACACTTCTCTCATGTCCTAACTAGAGGAAGCATTGACAGTCCCTTAGGAAACAAGCAGTAACTCAGCAATAAATTACTACCAAATCTTGGTGTATATTAACATGAGTGTCCACATATGTGTACAGAGATAAAAATCTGTAATGATTTCCATGAAAAAACTTGTAGACATTGCTATTAAAAAGCACCATGCTGTTTGAACTGCTAGTATCATCTACAATGGTATTTCTTACTCTCATATATTTATGCACTTAGCTTTTTGATACCATGTTACATGAACATAACCTTAAAGATGGCTATTATAGTAAAAGTTGGACACATATTTCATTTTAAAGTATATTTCCTGTGAAAGAAAAGTGTGGCTATATTATACTTAATACATATCTGAGAATAATAGAGGATCAGGAAGAAGTGTAAACAATGACCTCCATCTACTTACACTCCATGGAAGTGAATCAGTGTATAGAAGATGAGCAAACATCTTAGCAACATTCCTCAATTTGTTTGTTTCCAAACGATGGATGGTATCATATTGTTCTTTGAATATACTCTCAAAGGATTCCATGTACTCTTTCTTAAGCATGCAAAATCGCTAATAAAAAAAACAAAACTGAATGTCAGTACCATAAAAAATTGAATATCAATACCATTATGAGCATATTAAATCCTTCTAAATTTACTGAATCAAAAATAAATATCTTCTACATCATTCTTTTGGTGCTATATGATAGGATGCTCAAAAAAGAAATTAATATATATTATGCTTATCTATCTACAATTTATAAGATACAATAAAACTATATAGAGCATAACAACACAAATTATATCATGGACATGTATATCTGTATACTATACAAATATATTTCTCTGTAGGTAGAGTTTGGATTTAAGTAATTATTTTAGCTTATGCTCTATTTGTGCTGACTAAACCTGCACCTGAATTAAGCTGCTGCTTTCAGATTTTAGAAAGACAGTATTTAATTGTCCTCTTTGGAAATTTTTTACAAAGCATGTAGAATTTCAGAAAGTTCTGGAAGAGTGATATGCAATGGTAAGGGACTACAAAAATGAAGACGGAAAGAAGGAAGGTGCACAGAGTGGGAAACCTGAGGAAGCAAAGAACAATTTACTTTTAGCAAAGATATAATATTAGTCCAGACCAAAAAGCAGACACATTAATTCACAATATTCATGTTAAAAATTCCTTCAGTGAGTCCATTTAATTCCAACTAGAAAAACGAGGCTGGAACTCACCCCAGCTAATAAGCCAAAAAATTTTTCATATGTTCTTTGTTGAGCACAGCAGTCAAGTATCATGTTGCAGAGTTCTTTCTATTTGGAAAAAAAGTACAGTAATAATTGATAATTCAAAACATGATAAATACATGTTATATGATTATATATTAATATATAGACAGCCTAAAATTTAAGTTTTTAAAAACACAAAACTTCTAAAACTTTGTGAACTTTAGTGATTAGAAAAAATTTTTAAAAAATCCATGCTAAGAGTAGTTTTTAAAACCCTTCAGTCTGGCTGACAGTTTCCATATATCATTCATGCTAATTAGACTGATTATCAAATTTAATCTAAATTTAGATTGCTTCTAAATTTATGTAAGTATGAACCACTTTAAGAGAACCCAGTATGTGAAACAGACACATCAAAAAGAGATTAAATAAACAGTATTTTAGAAAGACTCCATACACAATTCTTTTAAATATAGGTCACCAATGACATTTTACCAGTACATCTAACAATTCAGTATATACCTTAAATAACAATTTAAACTCAATTATTAGGATATATATATATATAGTTAGCAAATAAAAGGTAGGACATGATGAGTTTTTACAGAAGTATAAATAAGCACAAGCTTCAATATCAACTTAAATGACAGTCTGGTGGATAAAGAAAAGATATATTTAAAAGAACAAAGAAAAACTCTGTGGCTGAATTTTCTAGGCTCAAAATAAATGTTATGCATATAGATCTGTCTACAGCTTAATCTATATGAATAGATAGAATGACTTCTTAACTGCTGGACTAATATATTGTCCAATCAGCTATTTGGATTCCTTGAAAACTCCTGTGTGAAAATCTATTAAACTAATAAACCCAGGAATAAATCTGGAATCAGAAAATAGCTGATTTATAATGAACAAATATTGTTTATTAATCCCTGAAATAATCCTAAAGAAAGATTTATTGATTATAGCAATTTCATAGATGAAAAAACTCAGGCAACATGGACAAATCAATGGAGATAAAAATAAAAAAGACCTAAATTCATTCTGACCACTGCTGTAAAAGTGACTAAATATCTTTTTCTACAAAACACTTCTTATTGAAAAGTTTAAAATTATTTTTTCCAAATATAGTAACTGCAGTATATTTGCTTTCTGTAAACAGAAAGTAAGCTTATAAAATATAATGTATACCCCTTCAGTTCATTTTTGCTTTTATTTGATTTACCTTTATATTTTTAATTAGCAATTTTGACATTTTGTCATGTTTAGTAACCTGGGATACAACCTAGGTTAATATTGTGAACATTTAAAAAATTAGGTTAATACATATTTACTGCATATATTTACATGTAAGGGAGAGGAAGGGGACCCTGGAGAAGCATGGAACAGCTACTCTAACTGTACTATCCAGGATGGGGGCCTGCAGCCACACGCAGTTATTTATACTTAAATTATTTACTATTACATAAAGGTAAAATTTTAGTTCCTCAGTCACACTAGACACATTTTAAGTACTCAAAGGCCATATGTGAGTAGTGGCTGCTATACTGGACAGTGCAGAATATGAATATTTCCATCACTGCAGAAAGTTCTTTTGGACAGTACTGTTCTAGGAGCTGATAATCTACTTATAAAACAAGCTCCTCAAAGGCCTCACTTCACAATATAGAGTAATTTTTAGATGTTTTGATACTGCTAGATTATTATTTTTTTAAAGATTGGTTGCAAGGTACCTCAAGTAAATGTTTATCAATGTGTAAGTTTTGAAAAGATGTACTTTGTCAAAATTTAATATAGTACTAAAAACTTAAAATGAGGCTTTTCTGACTTCTGCTTTATCATGTTAATTTTGTATATTAAAAGACACTGTCAGCTTTTCTACTAATGTATTTTACAATAAGAGTTAATCAGGTTGTAAACAGTGCAATATGGTAATATGCTGATAGTACCGCTAATTACGTCAGCACTACTTACAAAACAAATGACTTTCTTCCCTGGACTAAATGTAATTACAGGCATTATTCCCTGTGGCTTATAATAACTACTTATTTTAACATTTTAATTAAATATTATAGCTGCTTTAGGAGAGTCTTTTAAGTACATAAAAAAGATAAACTAACACACTCTTCCAAATGTTATCGAAATATATGAGGTTAGTTCTAATATTATCCTTTAGATTAATATTAATAAAATTTATAATTACTTCATTATATTCCTCAAATAATGTAACAAGATCATACAGTAATTTCAGTTTCAATTAAAATTTTAAAGGTTAATTCACAAATTTATTTCCTTCCAATGACAGCACATCAAGTGCACCAACTACAAACAGTACACTATTATTAATATACTAGTAAAGAAAATTTAAGAGGGGAAAAAAGTATTTTTTCAATTTGAAAAGAATAATTTCTTCTCAAAATTCCATACTATGGCATTTCAAGAATGAATCTAGATTCTAGTACAAAGGTTGGCAAAAGGTTATCTGACCATTTTCTGTAAAAGGTCAGATAATAAATATTTTAGGCTTTCGAAGCTATATACATGTCCAGTCTTTATTGCACCTAGTCCATTCTGCTGTTACAGCGCAAAAGAAGCCATAAACAACCAATGGGCATGGCTGAATTCCAATAAAACTTTATTTACAAAAATGGGCAGTGGCCTGGACCAGTCTGCTAATCCCTGTAACAGATCATATTTAAAGCCTTAAGACAAAGGACTTACAGCTAATGGTAACTTAGCTCAGATAGTCAAGATCTTTTAGAAGAAAGAGAAACCAATAGCCTATTAGACTCCAGCATCTGTGCTGGTTCTAACACATGTAAAGCAAGCTCAAAAAAGACCACCAAAAAGCAAAAGCCTTGAATTAGGTTCCAAGGACCTAAAGTCTAGATGGACTGGGAGTAACATACACAAGAACACAACTTAAAAAAGTACCCAAGATAATCTATTTATTATAGTCTTTATTATCCCTGGCATAAGAGTTCTATGATGCTTTGAATAGTGAAGTACGCATGTACTGAGTTATGATACTATGAGTACTATGGGCTAAAAGAGGTCTAATGTGCACTTGATAAATTGTTGAATGCCTGACACCTTGACTGCCATAGTATATGCTGAATCGCTTTTATGAATTTAAAAAAAAAAATGACACAGATTCTTCATACCTAATTAAACAATGCAACACCATGTATGATTGTTCTTTATAATTTCTACCCCAAAATAATGCTTTAGTCTGCAAAGTAGATGGACCACGTAATTCATTAAAGAACAAATTTCCTATTGTATTTAAGCCACAATTTGATTCACAGGCAACCACTGAGAAATTTACGTACAGTGCGGTAATTCAGAGAGACAGCGTCTTTTTCCCACATTACTTTCAAGCAGCCAATTTAATTCAGCAGTAAAAAACCCCTGCTTTTACCAAACACTCATTGCATTTAAAATATCTTGCATATGCTTCACCTAAGAAAATTACTCAACTCAATGTGAATTTGATTCAGGAATAATGTTAATATATCTGCACTTTCTGTATAATGTTCAAACCCTCACTCTTTTGATAACAGTAATATAAAATAATTACCCACTAAAATAGCAAATATGAAACACACCAAGACTCCTAAGTTTTGAGTTATTTTAAATTTTAATCTTTTGTGTTATTTTAAACTTTGATTCATTGTAAATTCTAGAAAACCTAAATTTAAATAATATTTAGTACTAAGTTATTATTTCAATTCATGAAACCTATTAACTGTCCTAAATATTTTTATAACCAACATATTTCCTAATAGAAAAAAAGTTTTAACTTACTGTTTGACTTTCTGGAAATTCCATTTTCAGCAATTTGTGAGCACATTCTTCAAAATCTAAACTGTAGAGACACAATGCTCATAACAGGTTAACAACTTGCAGCACAGTTAATTTATAGTACTCTTTTGTGTATAAGAATCTTACTTTAATAGTGTTTTAAATACTTTTTAAGTTATAATTTCATATTATTACATTATGTATATGAAAAAAACATAGCTCTTAACTGTACAATGAAGGCAGTACTACAATATGGATGGACCTTAAAATATCCTTAGAGAAAAAGGACAGACACATAAGAACACATATACTATGATTCCATTTATATAAATTGTCCTGAGTAGGAAATCCATAGACATAGCAAGTAGGCTTAAACTTTTATTATACTACTAAATGATTTCTATTTCTTTCTAATCCAAATCAGTAAGTGGTAAAAGATGCTCCAGGAGCTCAATGTGACATGTAGTACTTAATCACGATTTTTACAAGTTGTCTTGATTTATAACCAAACACAGAACTTCTACATTTTATAAAAACTAAGTATAAAAATAACAAACTACCAAAAGCACTTCCAAGTAAAAAGATTGCTTTTACCAAACATTCATTGCATTTAAAATATCTTTCATGAGCTTTACCTAAGAAAATTACCGAACTTAATGTGAACTTGATTCAGGAATAATATTAATATATTTGTACTTTTGTACAATGTTCAAACTTTCACTCTTTTGATAACAGTAGTATAAAATAATTACCCACTAAAATATAATGATTATGAATTTAGTTTTAGAGTTCATCTGCATTTCTGATCTTTTGTTACTTATTTGGTTTCATAAGAACAATGGGGTAACAACCCAGGATGATACAATGTAATACAATTTTTTTAAAAACTAAAATGAAAAAAATTCTTTTAGGAAAATATATTTATCAGGAAAGTACTTTTAACAGATAATATTAAACTGTATTTAGCACGAAGATCAAAATAGTAAAGTGTAGTTAACAAACTTCAATAACAATACCAAAAAGGATTTTAAAAGATGTGACTTTTTCCTAATGTATTATTTCTAAAATCTGTCTATCCATTCGTCCATTAAAGATAATACTATGGGCACAGTACTACATATTCTAGAGTTTCCCCGCACCTAGTATTGTATCACACCACCTGCCCACATCAATAACAACATTCCATTAGCTTAATTTTCAATGGTGACATAAACTGGATATTTTGATTATTTGTGTTGAACAGTAATTGTCTCCTTTTTTTTTTTTTTTGCACTGAACAATTCTGTATATAATTCTGTCATTATGTATTTCTTTAAGAAACATAATGATGGAAAAGAAGGGTCAAATGGAATAGATACTAAGACCTTGATTCATGTTACTGAAAGGCTTCCCATAAAGAGTCTATTAATTTAAATTCTCACTAATATTGTTTATGTGTATCTCACTAAAATCATCATTAGTACTGAGTATTGCTGTTTTAATGAAATAAACCACTTCAGTTGCTTTAATGAACAATAACAGTGCATTAGTGACACGACTAACTAATATTTGGGGTTTTATAACCCATTATATAAATCTCCCAACCATACATACCCTTTAAATACCTTTGATCAGCCTTTGTGTTCTTTCCTAAAATTTGTATGAGGTTTTAAGTATACTAACTTTTGTCATATATAAATTATCTTTACTAGGCATTTAGAGGCTGAGAACTCCTAACAAATACCAACACATAAGGCAGAAGTTACTGTGATGGGTACCACCATAATAGTGGCTGTCACAGTGTCTTAATATTTTCAAGTCTTTTGTGTGATTCAGAGATCATTAAGGTTAGGTTGACTTAAAAAAATTATTATTCAAAGAGATCCACTGTAACTCTTCAAAGTAATGGCAATATTAAAACAATAAATCTGCTGTTACAACTTGTTACTGTCGCATTTTTAAAAAAGGACATACACATGAAAGCTCAAACTCTAAGAATAGTTATCTATAACAAATATTTCTCATCTTCCACATTAATCCTGCATGAAAAAAATATTTAATAGGTTTTTTCATGTGAAAGGCAAAGCAATAGGTAAGGATAAACAAAAAAATTTCTAACCAATGTTTGCTATTTAACTTTTCTTTCTGAAGATGAATCTAAGCCAAAAAGCTTTCACACAGACTGAAAACAAGATGACTCCTACTTATGAATCATTACTGCTATTACATCATACTAAATGGAAATATTTAAAACCTAGTAACAAAGAAAAACAGAGAAAACATTCCTCCTCCAGTATAAAACGTAAACACTGTGCCCACTAAATCAATAGTTTGATTCACAAAACAGATGTAATAAACATTTAACATTTTCATTTACGTTTCTTGAAAACCTAACTCACAGCCTTCAAAGGGAACAGGTTTTATTTTCATGACATGATAGTAGTTCTTACTTAACACTGCTCCAAAGGGTCCTAAAAACCTTCCTAAGTCTAATTTCTATTTTCATTTATATACATTTCCATCTGCACCACAAGTCAGTGTGTGAAAGTTAAAATAACAGTGTTTCTCGCCTTAGAACTACAATTAGAAAACAAATTAGAAAATAATAAAATATTAAACTTCCACTACACAAATAATGTGCTAGCTCTGTAATACAGAGTTATTTTCTGGTTCTTATTAGTGATATGTAACTATAAGAAATGGCATGGCTAAAACAAACAAACAAACAAACAAACAAACAACAAAAAATGCCAACCATTTAATTATGTAACACAGACCTTCCAAGTAAATAGGATAATTTGCTTCTGAAGCAAAGAACCAACAGTGGGGATCGTTCAGCGTGGGTTTGGAATAAAGGCAGGGAGGCAGGTAGTTTGAGAATCCCTGTAACAGTATCACGTTCTCTGTCATCAGATTCTAAAAACTCCATTTCCTTGCTCATTTGCTATCAAAAGAATCAACTGCACTAGTTATCTTACCTTGACTGAATAGCAAGATAAATTGTACGACGAAATGAGACTAGATTAATTTCTGTCTTGTCATGAATAGTCACCTTTTGTCCTGAAAGAAACATAAGAAGTTATACAACTATAAAAATAAATGTGAAGAACTGGACATCTATTTCTATATAATAATTTTCTAAATACATTTAAGATCTATGAGTTTAATAACAACAATATTCTTTTCTACAGTGTAAATTAGTTTTTGTGAATTCAAAGTAACTATTTCCAGTCTTTTGCATATTTTAAAGTACTTTAATAAGTCTGTTAGCTCAGAGAGGTCCAAACCAAGCCAGGAAAACTATTTTTGTTTCTGTGTTACCTGCTCATTTACTTTAAAAAGCTGCACTTATGATGTTGTTTGGCAAAATATTACTTCTAAAGCTCTGAGTAGTTTCTTCTTTATTTAGAAAAATTGTAACTTATGGGTAGAAATATAGTTTCAGAGAACAATGAGATTATTATGACAAGTTGGATGGATCCAATAAAAATATGTTCATTTGTCAAAATTTTCTCTTATCTAATACATAAAAATTTTCCTGTTAAATATTTAATCAGTTTATTTGAACAGTATTTTCACATGAAACAAAGATATTCTAAAGTGAAATACAGTACATAAATAGTCAGGCATTTTAGATAAGACAATGGAAAAATTAAACTTATTTTTATAAAATATATTATAGAAGAACAATTATACTCTAAGACAGAACTAAAAAAATACATTATGCCCTAAAAAGTAAAGATATACTTTTGACGTTTGCAAATATGTAATACAAGTAAATAGTGACCAGTGCAGGCATGTTCTGATATTTAGACTGAGACTCAACCAAAGTAGTGAGCTCATTTTTCTGTGAAATATAATGTAATCAAAGCTGAAAAGGAAGAACTTTGTGCCTACTTTTGTATAAATATAGATTCTGGCTTCCCCAGTCTATTTTGCCAAAATGAACAGCAAATATCTAGTCATTCTCATCTGTCACATTAATGCCAGGGTTACATAAATTATATGCACTGAATATGAATGCACCTTTTTTATAGTTTATAATCAAAGACATAAGATGTCAAGTTAAAATTATGCTGATGTTAAAAATGAATTTCCTTGTTGAATACTTTTAGGTCAAGGTTTTCAACCTTGGCAGTACTAACATTTTAAGCTGAATAATACTTTGTTGTGAGGTGTACAGTCTTGTGACTTGTAGGATATTTAACAGGATTCTTAGCCTCCATCTAGGAGATACAGTAGCAACCCTCCTAATCCCACAGATTGAGAAGCACTGTTTTATAGAATTACATTAGAATTAAATTAATTTCAAAGTATTTTAGAGTATTATTTAAATAAGCTCTAATTTTACCTTCTTCATCTTCTTCTCCCTCTTCTTCTTCCTCCTCCTCCTCCTCCTCTTCACTACTTTCAGCATCTTGGTCTGTGTTTGAGTCACTATCTCCTTCATCAAGAATTTCTAAAAGAACAAAGTAAAATTAGGAAAATATTAATGAGCAAATGATACCCAGGCAATTCACTCTGTGAAGATAATTCTTAGTTCATTGAAATCCAAAATGGTGTAACAGTTACTGCCTCGGCGGTCAGAGAGCATTACAACTAAATTGACTAGCGAGAGCCATGTATCATTCTTCTGACAGACAAAAAGTGACCCAGAAACAAGGAAGGGATATAAGTTTCCAAAAGAGCATGAGTATACTTGAGTCAAAATATTCTTAGTTTATCATCAGAAAGAAGACAGTCTGTTTACAAAGGTTTGATATAGAAAACAAAAATTAAGGCTAAGAATGTTTATTGAAAGAGAAAAAGAGAAAAGAAACAATCGCATAATTTAGCATTCATTTTAAATAAATACCAATGAGATCTTTATTAAAATGTATACCTGGGGGTAGAAAATAGGGGGAGGGCAAGAATAGTGTGGGAAATGTAGAAGCTAAAGAACTTATGACACATGGACATGAACTAAAGGGGGGGATGTGGGTGGGAGAGGGTGTGCAGGGTGGAGGGGAATCATGGGGGAGAAATGGGACAACTGTAATAGCATAATCAATAAAATATATTAAAAAAAAGAAAAAAATGTATACCTATTAAATAGAACATTACACTCAATCCAAAAACTTCTATATGTAAAACAGGACCCAAAGTTTAAAAGCATTTAAGAAAACTGGTAAGATGAGCAGTTCATTGGATTATCACTTCTTAAAATACAAGTCACACTCAAAACTGGGTGAATATAGTGACATAAATAAGAAACTACAGAAGGCCAGTCATCATATTAATAGTAAACAAATAACAAAAACTAAAATTGTATTTTGTCCAACGGTGTGTGCTCTATTAGCCTGATAAAAGATTTTACAAACCTAACACTTCTTTTTTCATTTCTATTATAAACAGAATTTTTAATAAAACGTTGAGGGCCAATTCATTTTTAGGAAATTTTTAATGTCTTTGTATTTACTAAGCGGTATAAACCAGAAGCCACATACAATACTTAATGTCAGCAGAGAATGTCATACTATGAGGAACAAATCATTTACAAATAGTCATTCAGCCCCAGCCCATAGCTGACACACAAACCTCGTCAAGAATATGTCTAACAAATGAGACTTCAAGAAATAATCTGGGAGGTTGTGGCCAAGCTAGAAGTGTAGGTAGAAATGCTTCGCTTCCTTACACAACCAAAAAAAGGATAACAACCAATTTGAAAACGATAAATAACCAGAACAGCCAGAAAACCAAACTACATCGAACTCTGACAACCAAGGAGTAAAAGAAACATTCATCCAGACCCATGGGAGGGGAGGAGACAGACAGCAGGGCAGAGAGGACCCAGCTAGGCAACAGACCATACGAGTAAGGAGGGGCTGGCTGAATGGGAAACTTCTAGCTATAAAATTCTGGGAGGGTTGCAAAGGTGGGAGAAAATCCCAGTCTCACAGGAGAGTTCCTTAGAAAGTGGGCTAGAGCAGAACAAGGAAGTGGCACTGTTCCCTCTCTGATCCCTCCCCCACAGACAGCACCACAATGCAGCAAAGAGGGTTGCCCTGTCCTGGTGAATACCTAAGGTCCTGCCCCCTTACAACACAACAGGTGTGCTGAGACAAAGAAATATGACCCAAATGAAAGAACAGATCAAAACTTCAGAAAAAGAGCTGAGGGACAAGGAAAGAGACAACCTATCTGATGCAGATTTCAAACCAGTAGTAATCAGGATGCTCACAGAACTGATTAAGTTCAGTCGCAAAATGAAGGAAGAAATGAAGACTATAGAAAGTGAAGTAAAGGAAAATATACAGGGAACCCAACAGTGAAGGGAAGGAAACCAGGACTCAAATCAATGACTTGGAACAAAAGGAAGAAATAAACATCTGACTGGAACAGAATGAGGAAACAAAAATTCAAAAAATTAAGAAGAGGCTTAGGAATCTCTGGGACAACCAAAGAACTCCAATATCCAAATAATAGGGGTGCCAGAAGGAGAAGAGGAAGAGTAAGAATTGAAAACTTATTTGAACAAATAATGAAGAAGAACTTCCCCAATCTGGTGAAGGAAACAGACTTCCAGGAAGCCCGGGAAGCCCAGAATAGTCCCAAAGAAATTGGACCCAAGGAGGAACACACCAAGGCACATCATAACCACATTACCCAAGATTAAAGATAAGGAGAGAAACTTAAAAGCAGTAAGAGAAAAGGAGACAGTTATCTACAAAGGAGCACACATTAGATTATCAGCTGATTTCTCAAAAGAAACCTTGCAGGCAAGAAGGGGCTAGAAAGAAGTGTCTGAAGTCACAAAAGGCAAGCACCTACACCAAGATTACTCTATCCAGAAAAACTATCATTTAGAGTGGGAGGGCAAAGTGCTTCCCAGATAAGGTCAAGTTAAAGGAATTCATCATCACCAAGCCCTTATTATATGAAGTGTTAAAGGGATTTATCTAAGAAAAAGAGGTTCAAAAACAATATATTAACAGTAAAATGACAGCAAACTCACAACTATCAATAACTGAACTTAAAAAACAAAAACTAAGCACATATCTAGAACAGGAACAAAGTCACAGAAATGGAGATCACGTGCAGGGTTATCAGTGGGGAGGGGGAGAAGGAGAATGTGGTGGAAAAGGTACCAGGAATAAGAAGCATAACTGGTAGGCATAAAATAGACAGGGGGAAGTTAAGAGTAGTATAGGAAATGAAGAAGCCAAAGAACTTTTATGTATGATCCATGGACATGAACTGAGGGGGAAATTCCGGTGGGAGGGAGTTGCAGGGCGGAGGGGGGATAAAAGGGAGAAAAAAATTGGGACTGTAATAGCATAATCAATAAAATATGTTTAAAAATAAATTAATATAAAAAGAAAAAATCATCTGAAGTGTCTAGTTTATTATTATATAACATGGTTTAGACAGACTTTTAGAAAAGGCAACTATTTAGTATTCAATACTAGGAAGACAGGCACCCCTGCTGTTTTCCCAAATGCTGTCAGACCTAAAACACAAGTACACTTGAGTCACTCTCAGGTGCTAATTACTAAAGCTGTGCCTACTTCCTGCTGGGCCCATTTTTTTTAATGCCAGCTCTGGAACAATTTTGTGAAAGAATGAAGGTCAAATGAATTGTCTAGTCATTTACATCATCTTCTCATCTGTTCACTTTAAAATCTACTTACTCAATTCACTTAGGCAATGACAACTAGATTTCATTAACTGAAGAAAGCAGTGGTTTCAAAGTATGGTCTGTGAGTCCCTGGGGTGGCGGGTGATCACTGACAGCTGTCAGGTGGTCTGTGGAGTTAAAACTGTTTTCATAATGATACGAAGACATGATCCGCCTTTCTCTGTGCTGACATCTTCAAGGATGGTCCAAAAGCGATGGGAGTTAAACTTGCTGCAAACAGAGCACAACTGTCTGATCGCACCAACTGCACTAGCAGTGGTGCTCTTTACTGCCCCCACCCCTTGCGGTAGGGGGAAAGCCAGTTTCACTTGAGGATGTCCCTGAAGTAGAAAATTGCTGATTTTATTAGATCTCAGCCCATGAATATAGGCCTTTATAATAATCTGAGTAACTACTGTTAAAGACTGATGTAAGATGATGGCTATCTCAAGGAAAAGTACGTACACGATCATTTGAGCTGCAATATAAATCAGTTTCTTTTCATTTTTACTTCAACGAATGGCTCACAACCTATAGTTGTTAGGTATTTGGCACACATTTTCAAATATAAACAAAGTGAGACTGTCACCTCAAGGAAAATAACTGTATTTGCCACTATGATAAAACCAAATTTTCAAGAAAAAAATTAGAATTTTGGAAAACTTGTACCCACTCCTGTGAGATTGATAGTTTCCTAATACTCAGACTTTCCTCACAAAACAGGTGATAGTATTAATAAATGTGATTCCTTGATATTATATTAACATGTTAATTTAATTTTGATAATATGTAACACTTGGAAAATACGCATAATTCATTCAATCAGCATTTTTCAAATTACCAATGCAGTATGTTACAAAATCATGCATTAAAAAAATATCCATTCAAAGTGACAGGCCAAATACTTTTAATTTAACAGAATATGAAAATTCATGCACAATATTTGAGGTTTCACATTATAACTTATCTGTAAGAACTACTAGCTATTATATATCATAGTGTTAAGGAAGAATACACACAATTATCTGAAAAGTCTATTCAAATACTCCTTTCTTTTTGAACTAATTATCTGTGTGAGGCTAAATTTTTTTTCTATTAACCTAGGCATTAAAATGTACAAAATATAAAAATGTCATTCTCCTTATTATACTTCATTGCTGTATAAAGTAACTTTCATAAAAATGTTACTTACTAACAGGTACCAGGTTTATTATTGTTATTTTAACATTTTTTATATTCTGTTTTAATTTCTAATAAAGTAAACATTAATCATTATAACCCAGATAAACAAAAGCTCTTTGGAGTCTTTGATAATTTTCAAGAGCTCTTGAGACCAAAGAGTTTAAGGGCAATAATTAAGAACAGTGCTTCTTTTCTGGCACTGGCCAATGGCCCAGACCCTAAAGAGATGGATAGAGAATTCCCACATTTAAAAAGAAATCAGAGAAGATACAATAAATAATTCATAAAACCATTTAGCATGTTTTAGGAAGACTAGAGACTGATGTTCATAAGAAAAAAAAGAAAATAGCTCTAAGGAGTTCTCCATGTTTCGAAACATACGTAGTTTGTGGCTGTTGCACTAAAATACCCTGAGGAATCGGCATCTATGAGGAGAAACCAATTTATTGTACCAGATTTTTAGAGTAATATATGGAAATGGAAAGCATCTTATACCCTTACTCTCCACTTCAACATCCCACTTCTAAGAATAAGCACAGATACAGGGCAGGCAGTGACACTGTTCTAGGTCTCTGTTTTCTCCTAGGAGCTTTCAGAGCAGTGAGAACTTCTCGGGTAAATCACAATTCACAAAAATAAACTCATAAAGGCATCATGTAATTATAATATGTAAGCATGTATTTATCATGTAAACATATAAGTAGCCCTGAATATTAGTTTTAGGAAAAAAATGATACAAGTGTGAAAAAAAAGTATCTTTGTCTAAATACTTGCTCTGTGACAATATAAAGCACTGTATTTTATTTATATTTATACAAACAAGGGACATTTACTCTTATATCAAATAAGTAACTTCTTCCAGGTCACTTAGCTAGTAATGGCAAAGACAAAATACACACCACAGTCTGTCCAAAGTTAATGCTTACAATACACTAATGGGGTATAAATAATAATTATCATTTATTAAGCACTGATAGATAGCACTGTGATTGATATTATCAAAAGGCTATAAACCTGCTCTCAAGAAATAATCAAGTATAGTACTTAACTGAATATTAAATTGGGTATCATTTAAAGTAGTAATTCTTGCCCCAGCTGGTGTGGCTCAGTGGATTGAGTGCCGGCCTGCGAACCAAAGGGTCGCTGGTTCGTTTCCCAGTTAGGGCACATACCTAACTGGGGTTGTGGGCTAGGTCCCCAGTAGAGGGCATGGGAGAGGCAACCACATATTGATGTTTCTCTCTCCTTTCCCCTCTCTAAAGATAAATAAATAAAATGTTTAAAAAAATAAAGTAGTGATTCTTAAGCAGTAATGAAGTCAAATAAAGTCCACTATAATACATGAATATTTAAGAAGGTTGAAACTTAAGCATTACATAAATGAAACACAGGGAAAGAGGAGAGGAAAAATTATGTAAATAATAATGAAGTAATACCATGGATAAGCACTAGACTGAAAAATAATGCATGCAAAAAACAGTGAAGGGAACAGCTTCAATAAGATAGAGATTTTATTTATCAGTGATCTACAGATCACTGACTTTTTATCAATGTTATATAACTACAAAAATTGCTTCCACTTATCCAAAATAAATTATGTAATAAAATTCTACATACCCTTCTTAATAGCTTTGTATTTCTCTTCATTCTCCATGAAATTAGGATCCATCTTGAAAACATCTTAAAAAAATAAAAGTTTAAGAAGTGTTTATTTTCTGTTCACATTTGTTGGTCCTACTTCCCAACCATCACCCCTGACTTACTAAGAACATCTTCTGGATTATAGTCATCTTCCAGAGGGAGCATGTGAGTGAACTGATCATCTTCTTCCACTAAGTCAAGTCCTTCAAGGATAACAGGGTGGTCCTTGAAGCCATCTTTCCTTACAGCAAACATCACTTCAATCATATACTGAACTCTTTTGTCAATTTCAGACTCATGGAGAATATTTCGAAGGCGTTCAAATATAGCTTAACAGAAAGAAAAGACACAATAAACATTATAATACTCAAACAAAATCTCAGTATCAAAATAAGGATATAAACTTACCATTGATTCCTCTTGGTGACACTTGTGTTAATTTGAGGCCACATTCCTTGAGAAAACCAATAGCTACTTCAACACTATCATCTGTTGGTCTTTCCAGGAGCAAAGTAAGCATCTCTAAACATAGAACTTCATGTGCCTTAAATAGAATAAAGATATAACGGAGTAGAGAAAATGCCTACACACACACACACACACACACACACACACACACACACCTACTATTGAGAGTAATTTTAAGTCAGTAAATCTGGTCTTTGCAGTGATAATATATACATGATCAGCAAAGTTTTATGATGTATATAAAAATACTGCAACTACAAAATAAATTTATCCTCTCACTTCCATTATGCATCTGTTACGAATCTGACTGATCTCCAAAAGAAATATTCTTATACATTATATAAAATATATAATATACATTATCTACAGGAAATGCAATTAACCTCAAAATATAAGTAAAAAATCATGACTAATTTTTAATGAGATATTTTCATAGTCACTATATGAAGAATAGTGATTCTCCATGAACATGAATCTTTATATTCATTTTCCAATTCATTCTATCAGCAACTGTTAGACAGAAAAATTACATAATTATTTTATCAGAAAATATCTTAGTTTCTGCTTTGTAATGACAGTTTTGAATATATCCCCTCCCTTCTTACTAAATCAAACTACTTACACTGGCCATATTCAAAAATTAAAACTTATAAACAATACCTGGTAGAATGAGAATAAAATTCTATTGGGAAGCTTTACTATCAAAGAAAAGGAACCAGGAAGCATGTTCAAAACCACCATATATAAAAGCCTTTCTGAAATCTATTTAAGATGGGGAGGGAAAAAGTCTCAATCTCAACTCAGGAAATTAAGTTTTTTACATTGACCACAAAATGAAAAATATATACCACCTTTTGGGGAAGGGGAGCAAACAGTCTTATAAGTGACAGGAAAATAGTGTCCTGTATTACAGTTGGGAAGATCTAAACATTTATGATTTTAACTTTTTTGTGGCAATGTCAAAAGTATCTCCAATATAAGTAAAGTAAAATACATATTCAAAAACTGAAACACATAGCTGTGCTGATATAGACATGTAAAGTTTTTATAGTCTTAATCAGCAAGTTAAATTGTTACAGTATGGCTAATTAGGGTAAAACCTAAAAGGTTTCTAACTGTAAACAATTCTATGTAGGAAAGATATGTTAGTGAATTAAGTGTGACTTCAAAATTTCTCCTTTTATAGATATAATTAAATATAACTATATTAAAAGAAACCTTTGAATATGAACAAGAGAAATTTTACTATTTTCAAGTTGAATAGAGCTGAATCAAAACTCTCAAATACTGACTGAATACAAAATAAACACAAAAATTTAATGAAAGATAAAATTATTTGTATTTAAAACTGATTAAAGTTATAATCTACTATACTTTATAAACTGGTTCTACGAATATACGGCTCTAGGCACTACATAGTTGCAGGAACCTGGGTTTTTAAATCAGATACTATTAGTTTCTCATGAATACTATATACGGGGAAAAACAGTGGAAGAGATACCAACTTTATAAAGACAAATTTAATTACTTTCTCTAAAGAAATGATTTGTAGTTAAGTAACCATTTACAGAATTAAGAGATCAACTTGATAAAACACTGTCTGGTTCTTCCTCATATTAAAGGTATTTTTTACAGTTTTAAAACTAAAATATTACCAAGATAAATTTCCCAAGGACTACAAAACAAAAACAAAAACTGAAATGTACCTAAAGTGCATCAGGCCTGTGGTCTAATGTCAAGAAAAAGCTCCAAGCTTTGAAGATAATTACTTACCACATTTTGGTTAATAAGATGTGCCACAAATTTTGAAGCAGTCAGACAAAGTTGCTGAAAAGTGAAGGTAGAAAAAAGTTCATCTATAAACTAAAACCAATTTTCATTATCCTGTAGCATCTACAGCTCACTTACAACACATTGCATTTAAAATATGTAACATGTAGGATAATTTTTTCATTAAAATTAAATAATAAGCACTAATACATGTGAAAGAATGATACTTCTGACAAATAAGTTATAATTCTATAGCTATAAGCCATCATTTTTGTGGCTCATTAATAGCCACAGATATTCAATAGAACAAAGAAAAGTTCTCACGAAACATGCAGTTTTAAAAAATAATTCTTATGTAGAAAGTAACATGGCTCACTATTGTTGATATTGATTTTTTAGTGTGTCCTTATGTAGCAATCTACTTATAATCCCATCATATATACCTTATCATTTCTTCGATAGCCTTTTCGAAAATTAAGAATTAATCTCTTGAGGATTAATTCTCCAATTTGTGGAAATTTTGAGTTGATAATCGCAACTAATGCTGCATAAACATGGGTGAAGATTGGAGAAGCACTTTGTGCTTGCAAAACAGATCTGGACAACAGGCCTCTGTTTAAAAAAAAAAAAGTCAACAATAATCACCAACTTAATTAGAAGAATAAATACCTCAATTAAAATCCAGTAATATTATTCCTCTGTAAATAATCACAAATGCTAAATCAGGAATAAATTTACACTACTTTATGTAGGATGTTTGTCTTCCTAATAAATAAAGACTGCTTTTGAGAAAATAAACTTCATTTTGTGCTTTTATAAAACAGACAGATTTTACCACAATATTTTCTTCAACTTTTTTCTTGAAATATAATTCCTCTTCTCCAGTTTCATTGTTATATCTAATTATAAATGTGAGTCTTTTAAACTTCTTAGAATTAATTTAATATTTTCAAAGCAGTGAAAGAAAAAAAAGGCCTGCTTCAAAAGTACTAAGTTTAGACAATGTAAGATTTCTACTTTCGGTCATTATTTTACATAAAATTATGTGATTAAAGACATATCTGAGTGGTTCCCATCGTTAAACCTATTTTCGGTGAAATAAAAATAAAGATGTGGAATACTCATATGAAAGATAAAAAAAAGCTCTGCAAGAATAATGCTGAAATAGTGACAGGAAAATAACAGGTTCTCCTTTAATTCATTTTGAAATAAGCATGTTTCTATGTGCATTTGATAAGGAGAGAAGTGGGCTAACTAGTTATTTTTAGCAATATAATGACAAATAATTATTGGACTGCCAAAATGCAGGAAAACATTGTCTCAGTAGTTCTTATGTTTAGGTATGATGACTAAATCATTAGAGCAGAAAATGAGAAAAGAGAACTAATGAATTATAAGACCTTAAGCAACCCACATAACTGTTCTGAGTCGGCTTCTTTCTCAGTAAAATAAAAGAGCTCTACCTACTTTTGAGAACAGTGGCTGCCTTTTAGTCACCTTTGTACATCCCTAATACACATTACCCCTTACTTTATATCCTCAATGTTTTTTAAGATAAGAAATCAGGGTTGTGTGAAATGACAAGAAAATAGCCTTCAGATTATAATGTAATATATAGAATGAATACAGGATATCTCTATTTCCTGACCCCTTTAAACATCACAATTACTTAAAACCACAAAAAAATGCTAAGTCATTCCTTCTGCTTTTCTAAAATTTATTACTGATCTCCCTCATTTCTTTTACATTCTCACTTTGAATCATTAGAAATTAAACTGGTCTGGGGTCATATATACACACATACACACATACATATATACATACATACATATATTCACTATTCCTCATAAGTTTAAATTATTGGAAGTATTCAGTAAATAAATGTGCAAAAATTATTACATCACATCAAAGCTTCAAAAAGCCTCAAAAAGCAAAAACTCCATATAACCCCTAATAGTGAAGTGCAGATTATTAGTTAATAGCTTACATTTTTATAAAAACTGCATTTTAAATGTTTTCAACTTCCTTTGATATAAAGTAGCGTAATAAATCAATGATTATTATTTATGTAGTTATTATGTTCCTTTAAAAGAATACTATGAAGACTTCCGGTCAAAATGGAGACATAAGCAGACACACTTCATCTCCTTGCAGAACCATAAGAAGGATCAAAACTAACCTCAAAACAAAATACACCCAGAAATGCCAGAAAACTGAACTGTATGGAAGTCCAACAATCAAGTATTTAAAGAAGCCATATTCATCCAGAAGGATAGGAGCAGCAGAACTGGGGAGCCAAGGTAGAAAGGATGCAGTGTGGCAACGGGCGGTCCCACATTCATGTGTGGTGGATAACAATCAGGAGGGTACCTGGCGAGCGAGTGATTCCAGCCCCGGAGCAGACTGCGCAGCCCAAGGTTCCAGTGCCAGGAAAATAAAGCCCCATAACTTCTGGCTATAAAAACCAATGGGGTTTAGGGGCAGCAGAAGAAACTGCAGGTTGTTCAGGAGAGTCTGTTTAAAGGGCTTGCATGGTCCTAGAACGTAAGCAAACCTACCCTCTCTGGGAACAACTACCAGGGCAACAGCTAGAAGGGTGCCAGTCACATATGGGAGGTGGGTAAATTGACTGGGAATGGGATGGGTGTGGAGCAAGCCTCCAGCAGCCAGGCAGCAGCAATGTCCACTCTCCAACCCTTCCCTCACATTTAGAGCCACAAAGCTGTGAAGCAGGTTGCCCCGCCCTGGTGAATACCTAAGGCTCCACCCCACAAAACTTAACAAGTGTGCTAAGACAGAGAGTCAAAGCAGCTTTGCCTAATATACAGAAACAAACACAGGGAGGCTGCCAAATTGAAGAGACAAACAAATATGACCCAAATGAAAGAATAGAACAAAACTCCTAATAAAGAACTAAATGAAACAGAGATAGCCAACCTATCAAATGCAGAGTTCAAAACACACTGGTGATAGGATGCTCAGAGATCTCATTGAGTACAGCAAAGCATAAGGGAAGAAATGAAGGCTACACTAAGTGAAATAAAGAAAAATCCATAGGGAAACAACAGTGAAGGGAAGTAAGCCAGGACTCAAATCAACAATTTGGAACATAAGGAAGAAATAAACATTCAACCAGAACAGAATGAAGAAACAAGATATCAAAAAAACAAAGAGAGAATGAGAATACTGTAAGACATCTTTAAAAGTGCCATCATCTGGCCCTGGCCGGTGAAGCTCAGTGGACTGAGCACGGGCCTGTGAATCAAATGGTCACTGGTTGGATTCCCAGTCAGGGCACATGCCTGGGTTGCAGGCCAGGTTCCCACTGTGGGGTACGTGAAAGGCAACCACGCACTGATGTTTCTCTCTCTCTCTCTCTCTCTCTCTCTCTCTCTCTCTCTCTCTCTCTCTCTCTCTCTCTCTCTCTCTCTCCCCCTCCCTCCTTTCCTTTCCCTCTCTCTAAAAATAAATAAATAAAAAAAAATAAAAGTGCCATCATCTGAATCACAGGGATGATGGAAGAAGATGAAGAACAAGAAATTAAAAACTCATTTGAAAAAATAATGAAAGAAAACTTCCCTAATTTGGTAAAGGAAATAGACACACAAGTCCAAGAAGTACAGAGAGTCCCAAACAAGTTGGACCCAAGGAGGAACACATGAAGACACATCATAATTAAATTACTCAAGACTGAAGATATGGAAAGAATCTTAAGAGCAGCAAAAGAGAAGAAGAGAGTTACCTACAAAGGAGTTCCCTTGAGACTAACAGCTAATCTCTCAACAGAATCTTTGCAGGCAAGACAAGACTGGCAAGAAGTATTCAAAGTGATGAAAAGTAAGGACCAAGATTACTCTATCCAGCAAAGCTATCATTTAGAATGGAAGGGCAGATAAAGTGCTTCCCAGACAGGGAAAAGTTAAAGGAGTTCATCATCACCAAGCCCTTATTATATGAAATGTTAAAGGGACTTATCTAAAAAAAGAAGATCAAAACTATGAACATTAAAATGACAACAAACTCACAAGTATCAACAGATGAATCTAAACAATAAAACCAAAACCAAACTAAGCAAACAACTAGAACAGGAACAGAATCATAAATGTGGAGATCATTTGGAAGGCTATCAGCTAGGAGGAGGAGGGAGGAGATTGGAGGGAAAGGTACAGGGATTAAGAAGCATAATTGGTAGGTACAAAATAGAGAGGAGGGTGTTAAGATAGTGTAGGAAATGGAGAAGCCAAAGAACTTATATGCATGACCCATGGACATGAACTAAAGTGGAGGGGAACTGCTAAAGTGAAGGGGGGTACCGGGAGGAGGAGAGCAAAAGAGGAAAAATTGGGACAACTGTAATAACATCAATAAAATATACTTAAAAATAAAAAAATTAAAAACTAGTATGAAATACTACAAATAAAGTAACTGATGCTTACCTTCCTCTAACTATATTTTCTTGAAGAAGTTCTTGAATAATAATACCAATATTAGAAATGTTGACTTTGTTGATAAGACCATTGATTGACTTCTTTAGGGCTTCCCAGCTCATTCTCTGGTATGCTAAGCTAAAAAGAATATATTTTAATAAAGATTAAAACTTAGTCAACAATCAAATGAGGTTTTAATAAGGACATAAAAAATAGTTTTTTATTTTTAACATGATTTTCACAAAATGACCCCAAAATGCTATAAAATATTACTAAATAAACACATACACTATATCCTAAGCTATTTGACTTTTATGTACATATAATGCTTATATACATACTGCTTCTCTTTAGTAACATACAACTACTAAGGATATGTAAGGATAACATTTGTTCTTATGATCGTGATCAAGTATATTATAATTTGCAACACTTAATTCATTAGTCAGATTCAATACATGCTTACTTTACATTATAACAATTCATAAAACTTGTCTCTAAAGAAAACATTTTAAAATAAAAGCTATTATTTTTTATTTTAAATAATTATCTGAAACATCCACATATAAATAAAAAGAAATTTTTATTATCTCTTTTTGTAAAAGCATGACAGAAAAAATTTAAATGTTTTAAACTACAATATAAAGAAATAATTATAGGAAAAATGGAAAATTGTGAGGCTTAAAGACTGTTCTAAATATTTTAAAGAACATCTCTAAATTTATGCAGTAATTTCATGCTATACCAGCTGAATGTTGGTTATACTCTTTTTTAACTAAGATCTGAGGTAAATTCTTTAGACTAATTGGGTTTCTTTGGTTGAATGTAGTAATAGCAAAAGCCATTTAATATTAAAGCTATAAAATTCTATGGTTTTTTTGTAATTATTTCTCTGTGAAATATGATTTCAGATGCAGTCTTATTTTTTTTTCTTACATATAGCTCTCTGATGAAGCTGATACACTTCTTGGAATAATATATACAAATACATAGGTCTACAAAGAATAGCAATCATACTGAAATAATACTTTTTAAAATCATGAGAAGAACAAAGTTTGATACAGCATTCTCTGTGCTTCTTAACACATTAAATAATAAGAAGTGGTGGTAAGCCTAATAACTATCTTCAAGGAATCTACTTAAAATTTTGTTTACTGCTGACTCTGTCCACTGTATTCATAAAAAGACTTGGATTAACAACGTTTCTGGTCTTTTACAATTAGGACTGCTGTGGACCGGACTGGAGATAGTAAATACTTCTCACTGAGGCTGCCACCACTGCTTTCTACAAGAACTACAAGCTGACATGACCATGAAGCTCCCATGAACCACAGAAGCCATCTCCAAATCTCTTCTCCACATAAAACCCCAAGCATCACCACCAAGTGCTGGAATGTGACACATAAAGAGAAACTTACGAGTTTTAAATTTAATGTTATCTAATGTTCCTTTCTAGCACATATTTATTTTAATTTACTTCAAATTTTTATACTTCATTTTATATGACATTTCTACTACAAGCTCATTCTTGAAACAACTTTAATTTCATTTATATAAAGTTCTCAAGTACTTTCAAGTTGCCATTAAAAAATCCAGGAAAGATGTAGGAACACTTTCCTGGCCCGCCTAGAATCCTTCTTTCTTAAAGTACAGCTATCTTCTAGCCCAATCTTTTTACTAACTCCCTGGCAACCGAGTGACCATTTCAATCTTGAACCATATTTTACCCAGGTAGTATCTCTTTCGATTAGAAAAAAAGGTCTTGAAACTTAGCTGTACTTTCCTATATAATGACTCAATCTCCCAATTATTTTGAAAAGGGAAGGAAAGGTATTTTGAAGGTGAATATTCATATATGAATTTTGATTCTTTGCCTTAGTGTAGCAAAACATTACAGTCTAAGATGTTATGTACTAAGGAAAGGGAAAAAAAAAAGAGAAATTATCTACCTAGCTTCATGGATTAGTACAGTGGTTGGCAAACTATACCCATGAGCCAAATGCAGCCCACAGTCTGTAGTCTGTTTCTGTAAATAAAGCTTTATTGGAACTAAGTTACTCATCTGTTTATATATTATCTACGGCTGTATTCCCAACAGAGCTGAGTAGCTGCAACAGAGATAAAATAATAAACAAAGCCTTAAGTGTTTACTATCTGGCCTTTACCAGAAAAAGTATACCAACTCCTGGTTTGGTCAAACTGAAAAGATTCATTTTAGGTCAAAAATATCAATACTTGATTATCCAGGAAAAATAGACACTACTTATACACAAGCATGCAATTAGGAAAGAAATAATGTAAAAAGAGCTAAGTGATCTTTCCTCAAATTTTTAAATTCATACGCATAAAAAGATGAAGAAGTTATTAGCTAATGTCAGGGCAAATAGTATGAAAGCTCCAAAGAAGCTTATAGAGTACAAAAGGAAAGAAGTCTAAATTGAGGGTTCCATCATCATTGTGGACTAATGTAAATTCTCAACAGTCGAGGTTAATTAGACCACAGTTGACTTTTTCCCCAATGAGGGTAATCTTTGCCTTGTATACTTAGTGAAAATCAACATGCCTGTTTTTATCTGTAATCTGTTCTTGCATCATCCTGAGCTTTGCAGGAGGAATATATGCTCCACCAGTACGAGTAAGAAGAGGATCCAGTTCATCTTTCTTCTTCTTTGCAGTGGGTTCATCCTGAGCAGAGGAACTCCGGGTTACCAATGGTTCTGGGCTTCTTCTCCCAGGAGATGGGGATTTCCGGGACCTTTTCCGATCCACATCTCTTTCTCTTTCTCTGCGTTTTTCTCGGTCCCTACTTCTGTAACATTAAATTTTTGAAAATGGAGAAAAGACAATATGAAATACATTCTTAAATGTATTTCTGCATACTAAATGAGTGAAATCATAAATGGGCCCCAGAAATTCAGACAAGGAAGTGGTTTGGAAAGGTGAGAAAGTGCTTCACAGAAAAAAATGTAATATAAATTAGGTCTTCAACACTTGACAGAATTTATATTGAGGGCAAGAAGGGAAGGAAGGGGAGGGAAGGGAGGCTGGCTTTCTGCAAACAGTAGTAGACAGAATAATTACTAAAAAACTGAGCAAGTGTGTTCAGGCCAGAGTGAAAAGAATAGTATGGAAACAATAAAGAATTCTGTGTAATAGTAGTTGAAAGGAAAAGTTCACCAACACACTAACTTTTTTATATTGGGGAATCATTACTAGTTTTTGAGTGGGATAGTTACATGAAAATAGTATTTTAAGAAGACGAATTGGCCTGTGATATAGATGATGAATTATATAAAAGAGAAAGTAGAGTTTATTTTCAATACTGACAATTTAAGAGAAAAATTATTGTAGAAAATGTAACATCTGAAATTATTCTCGACACAACTGGCATTTTTATTAGAAATCTCAGAACATCAGAAGTTTCTGTTTGAGACAATTTTTAAAGAAAATCAACCATTTCCTAGCCACAATTATTCTTCCCTACTAATGTAGGTAGTGAGTATCCTTTCTTAAGTGAATGCTTTTAAAATAATCAGAATATTGTTCTCTGAAACTATCAAGAACTAACAGGAAAGGGTAAATCCTTGCTTTTTATTAGTTTTTCCTAGAGATGAGTTTGTCCACTTAGCTATTATTTACATATACTGCCTTGGAAACTCAGATCATTCTGCTCATGCTCTGTACGACCATGAGTTATATAAGCAGAGTAAGTAAAAGCAGTTTCATATTATCATTATATAGATTTTTAAAATTTTTATTTATTTATTTATTTATTTATTTATTTATTTATAGAGGGGAAGGGAGGGAGGAAGAGAGCAAGAGAAGCATCCATGTGTGGTTGCTTCTCACCTGCTCCCTGTTGGGGACCTGGCCCACAACCCAGGCGTGTGTCCTGACTGGGAATCAAATCAGCAATTCTTTGGTTCACAGGCCAGCGCTCAATCCACTAAGCCATACCAGCCAGGGCAGATTTTTTTTAATTTGTTGAATATTAGAGAGAAAGAGAGGGAGAGAAACATTGATTTGCTGTTCCACTTCTTATGGTTTCATTGGTTGTTTCTTGTATGTGCCCTGACCAGAGATGGAACCCACAACCTTGGTGTACTGGGACAATACTCTAAGCAACTGATCTATCTGGCCAGGGCCAAATACACTTTTTCTACAGTTAAAATTTCCAATACTAACCGTGACTCCATGCTACCATCATAAGAACGTCCTCTTCTTGAATGCTCATAATCTGACCTGCTATAATCAAAGTAATCTCTATCCCGAGGGGATCTTTCTTGTTCTGCATATCTAATACAGAAAATAAGAAAACCAAAGTTGAAAACAACTATGTTACATATTTAAGAAAGTCATGTATTAATAATGTAAAACAACTCTATGGCTAAAATGTGTTATCAAATTCTTAAGAAACAGCTCATTTTTGATATCCATTCATTCAGTCTCAATCATAAAAGATTTCAGTTTGTGTACAACAAAATCAACGCTGGAATTCACTTAATCAAACTTGTCATCCTGATTCACAGTGTACTTAGAAAAGGATACATAGATATCATATATAGTTAGCATGAAGTCTATTATGCAAATGCCTACTTCTGCTTAGTCTGTATCTATTCATTTTATTAAGACACTGAACAAATGAGACCAATGTCATCAGGTGGTCCCTATAAAGACCAGTTTAACTCTATTGCAAAAGACTTTATTAGCTATTAATCTTGAAACTATGATTTGGACAGCAGTGATAATGAACTGAAATTACTAGCAAACACAGATGAGTAGTATAAGATCTGCTATTTGCATCTTAAGAGTCTACAATCAGAGAAACTCAAGAGAAGTTAAACACACACTGACATAATATGTAGTAACACAATCCATATTTTACATACACGTCTATGATTAATTTATATACACACAAAACCTATGTGTTTCTGTGTGTAGAGAAAGTTTTTTTAAATAGACAGTAGGTAACTGATGAAAGATGTTAAGTAGTTGCAAACCACTGTAATTAATTTATCCATTAAGCAAAGGTTTTAAGAGATAGCAAAGTGGAATAAGAAGAAAGTGCATATGAAGTGAGGAAGAAATTAGAGATATGAAAAAAAGTTTAGAGGGTGTTTCTCTCTTCATAAATTATTTTTAATGGTAACAGTTTACTAAGTGAAATAACTGAAGTGCCCTATGAATGCATAATGAATATAATGGTGATATTTTTGGATGTTTGATCTTAACATGATTATGATGACATATACAAAATATTTTAAAGACTATAAAGACCTATTTAAAACTAAAGGATAGTAGTAACAGTAAAAGCAACACCTCAAAATAATGTGACTTCAACTCAATTTTCCATTTTATACACTCATTCTATCTTACATTGAAGATATTAAAGTTCTTCACTCTCACTTAAAAAATTACTTAAAATCTACAATTATTTACTAGAAAGTTCTAGAATAGTCAGTCAAGAATGATTTGTCCTCTGGTACTTGGCAACTGTAAATTGTGCTGCTGTGAACATAGGGATGCACGGGTTCTTTTGAATTGGTGTTTCAGAATTCTTAGGGTATAATCCCAGCAGTGGTATATCTCACCTATAACTGGAACCTAATTAACAAAACAAGCAAGCAAAATATAACCAGAGACATGGAAATAAAGAACAAACTGACAGTAACGGGGGGGGGGGGGGGGGGCGGGGGGATGGGATAAAGGAGGAAAACAGGGGAAGGGCCACCAAGGAACATGTATGAAGGGCACTGGGACAAAGCCAAAGGGGGTAGGTTTGAGGGTCGGAGATAGGGATGGGTGGGGTGGGGGGTGGGTTAGGGAAATATGGAGACAACTGTACTTGAACAACAATAAAAAAAATATTTAAAAAAATAAAAAAAGAATGACTTGTTGTTAAGCCCACTCAAGTAATATTCTTTATAAAACCATAAAAAAAGCTGTTCGAACTAAAATTAGAAACCTAGAAACTAAGTAATTTCTTAAGCTTATTATAAAATATTTAAATTCAATTCATAACACAGAAAACTGTTTACCTATCCTCTGGAGAGACGGTCCTCTGATATGAATTACTGTTTTCCCTTCTGTCATGACCTGAAGAATGCTTTCAAAGGGGAAAAAAAGAGGAAGCATTTAAAAAATTATGTTAAAAAATACATACACAATGAAATATGTATCTCAGAAAATTGGAAGTGCTTCAGAAATTACTTCAAAGTATTTTGTAAAAATCCATTTTCACAATGGAGCACATATCCTTTCTAACGCAAAAAAATTTAAGGTAGATGAAAATACTTAGATGATATTTATTTATTAAATTTATATAAATTATAAACTTATAGAATACCATTTTTATAAAGACATCTCCTATTGAAAAATAAGATCAAGGCTTTCTTTTGGTAAATTACATGACTAAGGTCCAGATGTTTTCTAGCAAGAGCTCACTCTTGTGGTTATGCCCAAGTCCTAATACTGAACTTACCTACTTAGTCGCTTTGGCTTATAATAACCACAACTTTAGTCCAGGTTAAAGAATCTAGATAAAATAAATGTCTAGAAGAAACAAACTTTTATATATTTATGAAATTCATTTTTGTTTTAGGCAAACATTATTTGAGTGGCTGATATGTATGGCACTACATTAGCTCTAAGGATTTGAAAGATTTGATTCAAAAGATACAGCTCCTATTTCAAATCCTTTGAAAAGGAACTGACATACAAATAACTTCAGTATAACATGAGATTGAAGAGACATGTCACATGAGACAAGGACATGAACCATCTAGTTTGGGAACATATCCTAACTTAAAAATTCAAATATATTTAAGAAG
Organism: Glossophaga mutica; assembly: GCA_039655065.1. Classification (NCBI taxonomy): domain Eukaryota; kingdom Metazoa; phylum Chordata; class Mammalia; order Chiroptera; family Phyllostomidae; genus Glossophaga; species Glossophaga mutica. The sequence goes on along the minus strand of CM077306.1, from coordinate 45,040,008 downwards.
CCAAAATACTTATCTCTATAAGTAGGTAAATTTTTTATAGCACTGGTCAACATTAATATTCATAAGTTATTTTTAAAAAATTAAAATAATTTCATTAACCTAAGAAAAACAGTAATTTTTTAAAAGTATCTTAATCTTAAAATCTAAGAAAAAGTAAAACAAATAATGAGTAATGTGTTTTGTATACTTACGTCCTTGTCTCCTTACGGGGCAAAAGGTACATTTGAAAATAGAAAATTATACTGCATAGAAATAAAAACAACTGCTCAAACGTCCTCTTATTTTCTGATGATGCGATTAATAGAAGTTTTAGTCTAACATCACAAGTAAATTCCCAGTCTCATTAACTACTGAATTTTTCAAATAGTATACACAAACCAGATTCACCTATGTAAGTGAATAAGCATGTGATCAAATTTACAATCTACGGTAGCCGTAGCTAGGCTGTTATTTTATATTCAATGCAACCATCTTAAAACCCCGTTTCTAATGTGTGTAAGAAAGCTTTAAAATTATTTCACTTAGCAACACAATAAAGTAGAAATGCTCAACATGTATACATAGGTTTCTATATAACCTGACTTCAATATTTTAGGCCAAATATGGAGAACAAGATTCATTCAATTCATGGTAACATCAAACATAGTATTTACTGGTGACTTACTATAAGACAAAGCCCTTCCTGTGTAGACACTGAAGGATACAAAAGATAGGAAAAGCCCTCAAGGAATTTATGGTCTTAAAGGAAAAAGATGGTTATAAAGATTTCCAAAATTAAACATATCAGATTACATGTTGCCGAGAGAGAGACAGAGAAGAAAGAAGAAGAAAGAAGAAGAAGAAACAAGGAGAAGGAGGAGGAAAGAGAAAATAAAACTGCAAATTCTACTTTTTTTTTTTACAAGGCAGTGCAATTATTTTGATTACATTAGAGAGATGGCCTCAATTCTGTGCTAATGATCTTTCACACATCTCCGCAACATCTGTGTGAGCAAGAAGGAGACACCAAAAATATTGAAGTTGTGAATAGGGATTTCATAAATACGATGAAGTTAACAGATGACTGGCACACATGGTAAGTGCTAGCAGGAGATCCGGAGTATGGCACAATCACTGTGTTACAGAGTACTGGGGGATGACAGAGGGCAAGGGGGACCTGAACTGGGCTTTAGTTGCTGAATAGGGTTTCACTAAGTGAAAAATCATTTTGAGGTATGAGCCAAGTAATAATAACCAGAATTTCTCAATTTCCTTTATCATAGAGTTTAGATTATAAATCAGAGCAGTAGTTGAAAATAACATATTGCCAAAATTACCTTTAAAAATTCTCTAAGTTGTTCATCTAGCAAAACAAATATGGTACATCATGCAATCACTTGTAGTCTACCAACGCAGAGAGCAGTACAAGGAGGTGAGTGAAGCAGGGAGCCTGAGTCCAGAGGCTCTGAACATCCATTAGGCTCAGGGAGCAAGCCTCCAGGAGCAAGGGACAGGAGAGGCCAAAGGAGGTAGGGAGCTTGCTTCTAGTTATTCAAAGAAGCTACAGTAAGACTCAATGGAAAAACCAGGGATCCTCAGCTCAGACCTCTTGAACGTAACACATGAATCCTCAGCACACCAAGGGAAGATCTGAGCTTCATGCGAGGTAACACCGAGTCCAACCCAGATAGTGGACCTGCTTGTGGCTAGCAAGATAGAGACAGGGAGGCACACTAAACTGAGAAGTGGGTCGTGGCCAGCTAGCTCAGTTGGTTAGCGCATCATCCCGATATGCCAAGGTTGCAGGTTCGATCCCCAGTCAGTGCACATACAAGGAACAATTAATGAATGCATAAATAAGTGGACCAACAAAGAATGTTTCCTTCTCCCTCTCTTTCTCACAAATTAATTTAAAAAAAGTTTTTTAAATAAAATAAACTGGGAACTGAATGGGAGGTCCAAGCCACTACTAAGTGTAGTGACGCTCTGACTGAAGACACCCACTCCTAGGTGGAGGGGATATCACAAAAGACCCATGAGGAACACAAAAGGGAAAGGTGGAGAAGCATAGTCTAAAGGAACAGGAAGAAGACTCTGAGAGTGATTAAACCCTTCTTTCTCTCTACATATAAAAGGTATCAGTCTAAATCTGAGTACCCTAATCTAACATGGCTCAGTCAAGAGTCAGTTCCACACAAGGTCTTCTTCTTATGTCCCTTGCTCCTAATACCATCTGGCACTACTAGGCCCACAATTAATTAATTGTTTGAGTCCCAGTGGACCAATGAGTACAAGTCCCAAAGAGGCAGATTCCAGTTAACTACATGTAAAAGTTTTCTATTGAGAGATGGAGCTACCTTTAGAGATGGCGAGCCTCCTGCCAAAGGACATATGTAAGTGCAGGTGGGATGGCTACCTAGCAGGAAGGCTGGAGACTGTCTTCTCATGGTTGAAAGAATTTAGAAATGATGGCAGCAGAGCCTGCCTCAGTCTATAAGTCTATCAATTCTTCTACCCGGTGCCTACTGGTAAGGAGTTCACGATCTACTGGTTCTCTTTAAAGAAGGAGGGTTACAGGTACAGAGCTCACGGAGAAGAGGAAAGGAGAAGTGCCTAGGTTTGTAATTAAATAAAAATATACCTTCTCCTTTAATCACTCTGAGATCCAGGAAGTGATGTGCCTGCTTGTAGATCCATGAAGTTGAAAAGAAAAAGAAGTGAAATGGCTTGCTTCCCCACTAAGTCTACCCACAGCAGGGAAACAGTTCTGAAAGCAATTGGACTTACTGACCTGTGACTGTTCTGCCCTCATCTCCTACTATGCTCTCCTTTTCATAAACTGCTGCAGCCATGCTAGACTCTTTGCATTTGCACTTGCTGTTCCCTCTGCCTGGCACATGCTTCCCCCAGACATCTCCATGGCTAACTTCCTCATATCCTTCAAGTCTCTGCTTGAATGGCTACTTTTTCAATGGGCCTTCCCTATTAAAAATTGCAACCTCCAATGATATGGATCAACCTTAATCCATTTCTTTTCTTCATAAACAGAAGTCTAGCACTTAACACTCTAACATAATTTACTTAATGTTTTAAGTTTCACAATTTGTTTTGTCTCTCCCCACTACAATACAAACTCAGTGAAGCAAGGATTCCTGTTTTGTCCACCTTTTTACCCAAAGTAGTTAGAACAGTCACTGAGACATAGTAAGAATTCAGCAAATATGTGTTGAATGAATACATGTCTACAGGAGAACACAGGGATATAGAGCTCACTTATACATGTGAAATATGCAACAAAAGGCTCACCTGTAGACGGATCTGCAGGAACTGTGACCAAATGAGGACACAGTTCATTGCATGCTCATTCAAGAAGGCATGTTCTTTAAGAATGGTGGAATTTCCTGCTGTTACTATTTTTCTTTTTTATGTGCCCATTCACATGCACTTTGTTGATTGATGCAGATACTAATGCATGTATGTACATGTACACACACACACACACCCTGTATGTTCTCTCAACTGTCCTTTCAAACACTATTACTCCCATTTGACCAAGTATCTACATTTGAAATTGTGCAGGTTAGAGGTGTGCCACTCAACTGTTTGCTTCTAATGTCCAAATTCTAAAAATGCATTTTTGTTTAAGGGATAGGTAATTAACTACAAGTTCATTTTTTTATTATAAGTTTCAAACACTTACTTTTATCTGTGCCACACTACTTTTCATTTTCTGTTGCCAGTGGATCCTATAAATCAGACTCCTATAAATCAGCTCGTCCAAATAACAAGTACCAAATGGTACGAATTCTTTGACAGTTTACTTTTTCTGTCTGCAAGGGTCACCTATAAAATATACCAAAAAACGCTTTGTTAATTTTGACCACTTAGTCAATAGGTTGAGATATAATCAACAACTTAAAAATCTAAAAAATCCTTAAATAGTTCCACATAATGTATAAAGAACACATATTAGTAGAAAAGATTCTGAACAATGAGCAAATAGTAAAAAGGAGACATTATGCACAATAAAGTATTTTATCCTAATGACTGAAAGGAACAAAAGTTAATAACTTATGTCAGATAATTTTATTCAACTGGTTCTCAGTGAGGGATACTTAAACCTATATCATAAAACAGCATCGTGACATTATTAAAAAAAAGCAAGTGAACAAAGGAAAGAATTGTAAGAGAAACTTTGTATAAGCTGAACGAATTATCCAATGTTTCTATATAAACTAAAAATGAAATATCCAATGTTCTTGTAATAATGATCACTCAGAGAAAAATATACTCTGCATGAAAATATAAGATGCTATAGCAATCAAGTCTTAATATGATCTACCAAAGACACAAGGCTTCAGGCATACGCACTTACGAGAACTAGGTATTTGGTTCAGAATAAACAAAGTCATCAACATTAAATGCTAAAATAAAATGTCTTTCAATATCCATCTGTTAAATTTTAGAAATTTTTGATGAATGCTGAATGTTATGTTTATATAGAACTGCCATTTAAGTATTTTATTGGAATTATCTATCTAAGTGGTTTATGGTTTATGAAAATTGCATATTTAAGTGGTTTTTAGTATAGTATATAGAAACACAATTACAAAAACAAAATGAAATAGAAGAAAATAAAATAAAAAGACATAGATAATCTAGAGCAAGAACTGTGCTCAGTACCAAAATAATTGAATACAATCAGGAAAAAATTTTAATTTGAATGCCAGAAAGGATGTTACAGATTATCTTCTTCTTTTTTTAATCCTTACCCAAGGATGTTTATTGATTTTGAAGAGAAAGAGAGAGAGTTGTCAACATGAGAGAAAAACATCAATTGGTTGCCCCTATACACAGCCTGACTGGGAATTGAACCTGCAACCTAGGTATGTGCCCTGACCAGGAATCGAACTTGCAGTCTTTGAGTGCATGGGACAATGCTCCAACCAAATGAGCACTCTGGCCAGGGCCAATTTCTTCTTCTTAAACATCAGAGTACTGAAGGTCAGGTAAGTCATTTCAATGACCTAAGTAAGCTATAATAGTTAGTGGTGAACCCTAAGTAGAAATCTAACTTGAGGACATCCAATTAAGTATTCTTTCATTAGACCATGTACACAAATAACCTCAACACTACAAAGTAACACAGGGCTGCTACCATTTAAACAGATGGGGATGTACAGAACAACTAAGTCAAGGAAAGTTTCTATTACAATGGTTAGCGTCATATCAAGACTAGCATATGCAATATACATGAGGTCTTTACAAATATATCAATGTACAAAATATAATTTCAATCTAAAGCACACTACCTCTTACATATTTGCAGCTGCAGATAGGCTAACGTGCTGCTAGAGGACTCCCAGATGGGAGGGAGCCAGAGAAGGGAGCTCCAGGTGCTGGTTATAAACTCTCCCAAATCTGACTCCTCCTATACCAACACATGCACAAAATAGAGTCCTGCTAAGGATCAAAGAACTAAACTCAGATGTGAACAGCTAAAAGAGAATTTGCAATTTAAGTCTAATCAAGTTAACTGCCTAAAAAGTCACTACTTCTCATATGAATGCAATAGAATCCAGTCTTCACATAAAAAAACCTCAACTATCAAACTGTTACAGTTTTCTGTAACAGGCCTATCTTAAGAAAATCAAAGACAACAACACTGAGATGACCCAGATGTTGGAATCAGCACACAAGGTTTTAAAAGCATATTCAAAAACACACAGGAAACAAGTTTGCAAAAAATAAAAACAGAAAATTTCAGGAAAACCCCCCAAACAACAACATAAATCATATAAGAGAACAAAAGTGAAAAATAGCCTAAGTAAAAAATTCAGTGGATAGCTTTAACAGCAAAATGGAGATAAAGGAAAATCAGTGAGCTTGAAGTAAGATTGAAATTATCCAATCTAAAGAACAGAATGCCAAAAAACAAACAAACAAAAAAACAAACAGTATCAGGGACATGTAGAACAATATCAAAAGGTCTCATACATGTGTAAAGTCCAAGAAAAGAGAGAAAAAACTGGGATAGAAAAAATATTTTAAATTTAAAAGCCGAAGTTTCCTCAAGTTTGGTGAAAGACATAAATTTATTCATGAAGCTCAGAGAATCCCAGAGATAAATCCAGTCTTCATACTTATCCTAGGCAGGATAAGTATAAAGAAACCACATTCACACATGCAGATATAGATTATGTATATCGGTCAAGTCAAACGGCTGAAAACCAAAGATAAAGACAAAATCCTGAGAGCAGCAAGAGAATAAAACAAACCTTACATACATGTAAATAACAACTGAAATTACCGCTAACTTCTCATCAGAAACTAAGGAGACTAGAAGGCAGCAGAACAATCTTTAAAATAATGAACGATAAAGAAACTGTTAACCTAGGATTCCAGCAAAAATAGTCTTGCACTACAAGAAATGCTAAAGGAAGTTCCTCAGGCTGAAGAGAAATAAAACCTGATGTAATTCATTTCTTCAGGAAGAAATGGAGAACATTAGATATGGTAACCTTCTCAGAAAATAAAAAAGACTACTTTTTTATCTAAAAAACATAGGTTGGTTTAAAGTAAAAATTGTAATATCTCAAGGAGTTATAGTGTATGTTCTAAAGACAGAACCATTTACTGTTCCAGTGACTCTCTAGTTTACATCCTCTGCCCAATCCCTATCCCAACTCTGATGACCAATTACCTCCAGTCTCACAAACTATTTGAGTACCCTTTCTTAACCACACATTTTGAGGCATCACGTGATTTCCTATAGTATGCTTTCTCCCTTGCTGCAGCAAATTAATTAATTTTGACTACTAATCAGATATCTTACTGATGAATTTTCATCGGTGGGCTTTAACATACAAGACAAATGAACCACTTTCTCCAACAATTCCATGACATGGAGGACAAAAAGGAAAGAGCAGGACAGTTATAGAATAAAGGAGACTAAACAAATATAATATGTGGATCTTGGATTGAACAATTTGCCCTACTATAGAATGGGATTTTTTATATAGTAAGAACCCATGTTAATTTGAATTCAATACTAACTCAATTGATTAATATCTTCTATCCCGTCTTCTTTCTAAAAACAAAACAAAAAAAAAAGTGAGCTGAAGTTCTTATCTCTACATTGGGAACAAAATAATGGAAGAGAACCCTTTGTAATCCAGTAAGACAGTAAACTTGCTGACAATTATCATATTCACACCATGGTTTTCTGTGTAAAAGAATGAAAGAATGAGAACTGGTGGGATTTGGAGTATCAGAATTACCAGCATTCTTTTATGGATTCCTAGTCTTTAATGTTCCCAAGACATCTAGAGATTAACTAATTAACTACATTTCCTATTTCAGAAATCAAAAATGTATAATTTAGAATAAGATAACAATAATGAATAATGATAAATTATTGCATCTACAAAGACATTATACTAGGTACTTTTATTATATAATCTTTTCAGTCCTCATATGTGTTCTGCTTTGGTGTTGTTTGTTTGTTTGTTTGTTTGTTTTAAAGAAAGAGGGGAAGGGAGGGAAAAGGAAAGGGAAAGAAATATCAATTGGTTGCCTCTTGCAGGCACCCCAACCAGGGACTTGGTCCGAAACTCAGGCATGTGCCTTGACTAGGAATCGAACCAGCCACCTTTTGCTCTCTTGGACAATGCTAAACCAACTGAGCCATGCTAGTCAAGTACCTTTTGGCCTTACTTTTCAATGGGCGAACTGAGGTAAAGAAAGTTGAAGCAATGTGTCCAAATAAATTACAGCTAGTAAATGGCAGAGCTAAAATTCAAAAAATGTTTAAATACCAAAACTATTCACTACTCCAGGCCAATGAAAATGCCAATATTAATAAACTGGCACATGATACAATGTAAACAGGTATGGTATCTACTACCCAGAAAATGTTCCTATCCTAAACTGATGATTGTTCCAAAATTCCAGATAGCAAAAGTTTTGATGTTAATATAGTGAGACACTACTTTTTAAACATCCATAATAGTAATTTTAAAGATATCTTTATTTAGTCTAGCATACTAAAGTCTAGAAATTCTAGCATACCCAGAATTCACTATGACTAGATATAATACGAGCAAATCACTTCACTCTATTGTGCAAGATTTAGCATTTTCCTTCGAAATCCCCCTTCAATCTTAAATCTGGTTTCTCTTCTTAACCCACCAACAACACATTAAAAATTTTTTTTCTATGTATTTTATTTCAAATTTACCTTACTTGTTTAAATTTTGTGAGTTTCTTTCTGATCAGTGTCATCTTTTCTCTACCTTCGACCATCATCACCAAATAATATTCTGGCAATCAAATACAGTTTGTTACATTTTCATGTCCCAAAATGTAAGTGTGAAATTAATAGTATTGTAAGGCAGACTGCTACCGCAGTTCTAACAAAAGAAAGAAAAAATGTATAAAGTTCTATCACCATCCAGATTTACACAGAATATGCCTCTAGGGAAATTCTGAGAGTTCACCATGTGCATGCTTGATACTTGGACTAATTGGAAATTCCTGCAAAGAGGGCAATTTATCTAGAGTTTATAGCTCTCACTGCTCTTCTTAGCACCACTGTGAGGATTTTATGATGGATTATTAAATTTCTCTGTCCTTGTCACAAGTAAGCAACTCAGCAAAACCACACCTGCTCTCCTGAGCAAGGAGGAGATTTTATAATAAGGATATGCAATTTAAAAATGACAATCTTTCTCTCAGTTTTACCAAGCGTCAGAAATCAAAATTTTTAATAACATTTATAAGGACTTTAAACTGTTAACTGGAAACTATGTATGAAACTGTAAATTCTACAATTATCTCAAAAATTCAGAAAATGAGAAAATGCTCAACCAATGGCTGAAATGCACTGTTTTCTCTATTATTATAGCAGAACCCATCTACCAATTCACCACTGTCCCTTAAGAGTCCTCAAACCAGGTTAGAGGAACTCACCAAAATATACTACCATAAAACTGTTAAAAGGAAAGTGGATTCCCTATAGTTTGCTCTTTTGCACTCTACACAGTAACAGTAGGCTTGGTAAACTTCAAACAATGTAAGAGTTAAAAACACCCTAATTCTTAGATATCCAATGGGGAGAATGGTAATATTAACTAACATTCAAATAAAAACTAGTTAAATTTGTTCTAAATGCAAAAAAATAAAAAGGAATGGGAGGATGGGGTCCTCAGGAAAATCCACAAACAGAATCCAAGCCCCTGCCCCTTCCAACAATCCAAGCCCCTGCCCCTTCCAACGAGTGGTGCTCCTCCTCCGGGAACAGGCAGTGGCAGCAGACTGGCCACAGTTCTTAAGCATTAATGACAAGATTGCTCCAGCCTTTCCCTGTCTCTACTAAAGGAAAACCCCTTTGTTTAAGAAAACCATTTTCTTATTTTTTTTCTTGCTATTTTTTCCCTTTGGAAATGTACATATTGGTTAGAAATTTGCCCTATGATATGCCACATAAGGAAAATGATGGAATTTGACTTTAGCATAGTTCACAATTTCAGGAAAATAAAAAGGCCAACACACTGCCATCGCTTTCAGGAGAAGTCACCAGGTACAGGGTGACAACCACTTATCTGCAATTCTGAAATCTGAAAAGCTCCAAAAATACAAAGATTTTTCTTTTTAACCTTGTGGTAAACTCAATCAGCGGCAAAATCTGACATATACCAACTTGAGACTTCATGGGATTCTTGATGTGCTGCAGCAATGTGAACGTGTTTAACTAGAGGACACTGCCCATGACCCCCAAAAGGGTACTACTTACTATATCTGTACTGTATTTCTTCCTTAAAATCTTAAAAATTTTGAATATCAGAACAGTCTGACTCTAGGAATTACAAATAACGAACTGAAGAACTGTTCTCCCCATTGTTTGTTGCTAGTCTTTGCACACTAGGAGTACGATTTGCCTCATGACCATCTGAATGACTGAATATTCCTGTGTTCAAGTACAGGGCTGGAAGCTGTGCAGATAGTATCTGGATACTGTTTTGGTTGTAAGTGATAAGGAATAAACACAATATAAAAGCCTTTGACTAGTCTCTGACTGTATAGAGGAGATGATACCAATTTTGGGACATGTCATAAAAGATGCAGATGAGTAAAAAAAGACAAAATCAAAAACTTCTTATCTTTTTAATGAACTCGGTGATACCAATATCCATTCTAAAAATAACTAATTATAAACTGGGAATAGCTATTATACCACATTCATTTCCTATATCATGAAGCCAGTCTATAGTGGTTGCTATTTAAGTAACCAAAGAACACAAAGTTAGTGATATGATCATTTGGATATGCTACTTAAATTTTTTTTTTAATTTGTTTGCTGTTACATAGGAAGATCCTCTAATGTGCTCCTTTTCATCAGAATATAGGCTCTATGAGAGCAGGATTTGTTATTTTTTTGTTTCAAAACTTCTATCAGCTATTTCTTGATTTATAGTATTGATTTCACAGAGTTTAAAAAGAATTCTACGTGTTGAACTTCTTTACTGATTCATTTAAATATAAATTATGACATTTATGAGGCAAATTCCCTTCATCCTGTCCCCTCTCTAGTTTCTAGGGTTTTTTTCTTCCTTAAACAGCCAATTTCTTTTCTTTGATACACAAGTCTACACTTGATGCCACCAATTCTTAACCTCCCATTAATTTCACTTACCCACCAAAATCTTTTCCACTCCCACTACTCCAAAGTACTCATCAAGGTTACACAATAACCTCTGTTGCTAAATCCAGAGACCATGTCTTTCTTTTATCTGACATTGCTCCAGAATTTGGTAGTGCTAACCATCTCTTCCTGAAGTTCTCACTTTTCAACTTACAGGGACACCAGTTTCACCTGGTTTTCCTCATGCCTCTGTTCCTCTGTCCACCCCTAATAACATTTACTCTTGCATAGAAGTTTATCTTTGCTCACGGATTTTTGTCTTTGTTCACTGCCGTATTCCCAACATAGAAAGCTCTTAATACATATTTATTACATGAACATTCCTTATCTTTTCTCCATATTCCCTCCACCCCCACATCTTCAACTAACTTCATAAGAATGACTCTTGCTCCAGCCCAACCTTCCCTCAAGTTCCACATCCTTATGTCCAAATGCCTATAGGAAACCTCCATATGGCTGCCTCTGAACTGGACTCATCATTTCCTCCTCTCCTCAAACCAGTTCTTCCTCTAAATCAAGATATCACCTACAAAGCTAGAAGTGACATTTCCTTTTCCTCACAGTCTGTCTCCAAATTCTATTGATTCCACCTTCTCATTTACCAGGAAATATGTAGGTGGATGCCTCCGTTTAGAAAAGATCCCATAATGAGACAGTCTTCATTTCATTTTAGAAGGCAAATTATTTTTGAGATCTCTACCAAGATTTCTCACAAGGTCTTCCTTATCTCTAAACTATAAGAACTTTTATGACTTGCCTCTAAAAAATATAAATTATATATGCATACTACTAACAGGTAAGGCTCCACTGTATTGCACCCATTCGGGGCGAAAAGACCCTTTAAATATTTACAAAATTGCCCTCAGGGAAACCCAGGCCTTAAATTAAAAAAAGCACATTCCACTACAATATAGGCAATATTATTCCATACTTTCCAAATTTCCAGGTTTTTAAAATGGAAATTTTGTCTCAATGCCTACTGTATCAACAATCTTGTCTCCACGTATTATTCTTTTATAGACGCTTTTCAATAGCAGTCCCTCTAGTTACTGAATAAAAACAAGTCCTAAGGGACATCTCCACTGCTACTAGACCCTCAATCACTTGTACTTACATCCTCCTAAAGCCACCGTTTTGCCTGAGTTTCCCCATACATCCCTTGGTTCACAGCTCAAATGCATGGCAAAAAGATTTAACTTTCCTCATTAGCCCGATCACCTCATTCACTGAACAAATATTCTCTATATGGGTTTTCTTGATCTAGTGATTAAGTCAAATTTATACCCATTTTATAACAAGGAAGAGCCAAAACCTTAAATTTAAAACTTATACCGTAACCCTCACCATTTTACTTAATATATGCCTTGTGGCTAAGAAATAGGACCAATGCTTCTAGTCACCCGCTAAATGCTGCCTTTTTCATTTTTATGTTCAAATGTGTATTTATGCAGAAGAGACTCCTTTGTGACGTCATAAAAATTAAAAATTTTTGTCCAAATAGGAAAACAAACACCCCCAAATAGGAAAACAAACAAACAAACAAAAAAGATGAGGCTGGGGACGTAATTGATAGTGCTAGTACTTTTGCTTCACAAAAGTACTTACAGAGAAAATAAGTACAAGCGTAAGAGAAAGAGCAGTATGGTCATGGACTTTTCCTTCTTTTCTTTACCTCCTACTTCCTGGAAACATATTAAACTTAGAGGGTTAAAGGCAATTTCTGTCCATATAGTAAGGTGACATATACCTTACGGGGCACACAAGGCACTGAGGTCTGAAAGATCACAGCTCCTTTCCCCTAGGCAGAGAAAAGTCTAAGTGTTACAGCAGTGTTACAAACACAATACCACTGGAAAAGAGGAACTGCAAATAAGTATATGGGTCTGGGGCATAAAGGAAGATGTGCATCTTGAACCTGAATCTTGAAGGACCAGTAGGAAAGGGGGAAAAGGTTACTAAGGAAATGAGATTAGCATGTGTAAAGACTCAGAGACACAACAGAATTTAGGGCACAGGTGGCAAACACAAGGCCCAGCAGACCGAATCCAGCCCCTCAGTCTGTTTTATCAGCAGCGTACCTTGTTTCTACCTGGTGGCAGTGCGGAGCTCCTTGCACCTAGTTAAGGAACAGTTACATTTATACAGTCCTAAAATTTATATGCGGCCCTCTGAAGGCAACCGCAAGGCCGATGTGGCCCCCTGTGAAAATGAGTTTGACGCTGTTGATTTAGGGGATCCACAGTTGTTTGAGTTGAGTACAGGGTGCATACAGATGACTAAGCAAAAATAAGATGGAACACGAGAGATTCATGAAGCTACAGCATAAAAGAACTTGTATGGGAACACTGGATACTTGAAGTTCTTGGTCACTGCTTTATATCCAGAATCCAAGATTGTCTGCTACTTAGTAGGTTTAAATTCTAAACTTAAATATAAAAGAGGGTGTGTGGACTTTTGGTGATTTTCCCTATTTCTACTATTTCTACTATTTCCCTATCTTCCTATACAGAACTCCCTATTATGATATTTTGACAACTTCTTTACCAAGAAATACCCCCAGCAACCTTTTTCCACCTATCAGCCCCCACTTCTAGGAATCTCCAAGCTATCATCAAACAACACTATCAGGTGCCGACCCCTCTTTGTCTTCACCCTATATTTTTTGGTGAGCAGCTTCAATAAACCTCCCTATTAAGATGGGAAGGCAAAAACAGTTCCTTTGATGGCACTGAAAGAGGAAACAGGACCTTCAAGGTGCTGTTACTTTAACTTACAGAAACAAGTCTCATTATTGAGTGTGTCGTATGCCTTCAACATTCATACAGCTTTGTTCACATACCCCCAAATTCTGTTGCCCAATTAATTATATGGGGTAGATATGTTCTGCCAATTCTCTCACAGCACAGCTCTGAAAATGGGCTTTCTAAGTATTTAATTCAAGAGCCACATTCGAAGTTTTAAAGAAACTCTGAAAGTGGTGGCCTCCAGAGATTTATGTAGTCCCTAGGCACACACCATTACATTCCACTACAGAGGTTCCGATCACCAGTTGTCCTGATAAAAAAAGCTGTCATAATAAAACTAATTCAGGAAAGGACATTCAAGGCAACTTTTTAGGTGGAAGTGCTGAACTCTGTCTAGCCTTACCTATTTATGAGTTAGGCTCCTAGTCAAGTTAAACATAAATCTCCACAAGATCTCTCCTTCCCATTAGCTAACCTATGCTATATGACAGGCACCTGTATGTCCCAGGCCAAAGCAGACCATACTATCCTTTTGGTGTTTCTTCACCAGGAAAGACATTAGCTTGGCAACAAATGGAAAAGGCCTGCTTTAATCTATTGCTTCCTTCTGACGTATTATTTTTGAAGAAAATGCTTTGAAGGTTTGTACTTGGTTGTAGGCAGTGAAATGTCTCTTCCACGTCGACTTGGGAACTGCATATACTGAGACAAGATATTTAGGCTATAGGTTTAGGAAGTCTGAAGTTCGCTGAAACTACTATGCCAGAGGCTTTTTTGTTCCATCACCTTCCCATGCTAGGATTCTCAGACTTGAACAGAAAAGCAGAGGAATGCAACAAGCCCGAAAAGTCATCGGTGGGATCAGACTAGCTCTAGGCTAGTCTTCTTGACTTATACCAGGTTAAGGTTACACCAGGTAGTACAAAATTCAGACTAAATGCAGAATGGCAATAAGCAGAGAATAATGTGCAAATTAAGGCATGGAGTTATAAACACACAATGCATCACTGTGTATTCTCTTAGGTGGTCTCAGGGTACAACAGCCACTGTAGACCACTTGGCAATGCACAATCATAAGGGAGGAGAATTAACCTCTAAGAATTCAGCTGCTGGGAAAACTGAGAGCTAAAGCTGCTTTAGGAAAGACAGTGAAGTAGTCTAGGAAGTGTCAGAAACTAAACTGTTCAAAGTGGGGAAGGAAGGGCAGCATAACACATATATACTGGCTAGCCATAGACTAAATACTTTGCAGCAAGAAAGGCAGCAAACCTGATTCCAGGGTGGCAGGAGACCATAACAGATCCCTGGCATGAGAATCACATGAATGGTTTAGTAATAAAGAGACTGAAGGACCCTCCATTCCCCAGTTTCTGATTCAACATGGCTAGGGTAAAGCCCAATAATTTACATTACTTACAAGTTCCAAGGAGATATTAAATGCTGCATTATTCAGGAGACCACAATTTCAGAACCACTGGGCCGACATTCTTGAGATCTGAAGTCTCAGAGCCGACTAATGAGGTGAGAAAGGCTCCATGAAAGTGACATGGACACGAAAAAGTGGAAGGGCAACACTCAGCACCACAGAATAGGAAGTGAGAAAGAAAGACAATTCGTCAACTACATCGTAGTAGTAGTAACAATAACATAATAACTAAAACTATATGCCAGGCACTCACTGTGCGCAATGCTCTCCTTACATGCATTATTTTTCTTCATCCTCAAAACAACCCACTGAGGTAGGTATCACTATTATCCACATTTTTCAGATGAGGATGCTGAGAACAAAGATGTTAGGTATCTGCCCTAAGCAACAGACTTATACATGCTGAAGCAAGACTGTAATCTTTAGCTTATTACTCCATCCACTCAGCATAAGTAGGTCTCCTCCTCGTACAGATACGGCCTGTAACAATGCTTCTTTTGATCAAACCACACTTTTAATGCAAATTCTAAATCTGCTTTTCCATCGTAGAAAGTTAATTCAGGTTAACTCTCCACTTTATAGACAATCCTAAAACAAGACAAATCTAAACACAGTTAAAGAGACTACCTGGTCTTCTGAAGCCCAAGTTTGCTTGTTTATTTATCTGCTGTTTCAAGTCTGGACACCTGCAAATGCTAAGGGAACTCTTACCAAACTTTTAGTCACCAGTCTTGCATGTGGAATAATAAGCCTTTCCCCAATTTTTTCCTTCTCCATTTATCTCAAGTAATTGTTGTAAGGATTGTAAGTGAAAACAGGTAAAGTGGTGTTGCAGTTAGACTTAGTGGAATTAACTATTATATTACCATTACATGCAAATGTATTGTGGGATCATGAGCTCAACGGAGAGGTGGTGACTAGAGGGTTAAGTGTGGGAGCTATCACGTTTTGGGAGGTTGATCAACTTAGGGAAGGATAAAGGATGACAAAGGAAGAGCAACACATACTGAGGAACAAAGACTCATCACTTACGGGGCAAATGTATGAAAAAGAAACAACTGACATTTCAAAGAAGCGGTCACAGGGTAACTACGCTGAAGCACATGAGTGGAACTTGCACTATTTTTTTTAATCAAACACAATTCATTAAATACAATTCTATATCCTGCGGCCCGAGAGAAAGAGGCCTCTAGCCCAAACGATTCGAGAAGCTCTTAAATGATCGGCGACTGAATCACAGCACACAGTACAGAGAACCAGTGCTGGTGCCGGATTTCAGCAACAAAGACACTGAAGAACCTTACTAGGAAGCTACACCCCTCCGCGCAGGCGAATGGGGAGTTCACGGCCGCCCCTTCCCCACCCGCTCAGACTCCTCCGCCCGACCGGCTCTCACACTCCCGCCTCGCGGGCCGCCGCACGGCGGGAAGAGCCACGCGCACTCCGGTGCCGCCTAAGGCTGTACCAGCGAGCCCGCTCCCACTCCTGGGTCCATTCTCATTTCCCATCCGGTCCGGTAACCCACCACCCGCCCTCTGGTTCGCTGCCTGTGACGAGTCTGCAGACTTCGGTATTTACCTGGAACTCCACCGCGCCGCCATTACACCGGATGTACGTCACTTCCCCTTCCCGGCCCAGGCAGGAGAAAGGCGGAACGTGAAATACAGAAAAACCTGATGCTACATTGGCTTTGATACGTTATCGTAATAATTTATTTTAAAAACCGTATCGTAATACCAGATTCAGAGCAGTCGGTTCGGCCACGCTTTTCCCTTCCCAAGACGGGAAGGTGACACAAACTACAAAGTCCAGCATCCACTGCCCGTGAGGGTGGAAATGGCGTAAGCAAATGTAATTTAGGCTGAGAAGGCCGCAGTGTACGACGGGAATTGTAGTTTTTTCATAAGCTCCAGAGAGTATTTTGAGGTGGCTGGTCGCGGACCTGGTTGTGATTAAGAGCAACAAGTATAAAGGACTCATGGACAAAAACTATGGGGGGTGGAAATGGGAGGAAGGTGGGGAGGGCTGGGGTGGTGGGCTGGGGCGGGGTAAAAGACAGAAAACTGTACAATATCAACAATTAAAAAATACTGATTAAAAATAAATAAATAAAGTAATTAAAAAAAAAAGACGAAACAAAATTTATTTTAAAACCGTTTCTTCGTAGTTGCGAACAGTAGACTGTAGTAATTTCCCGTGAAAGTCTCAAAAAGAGCAGACTCCTTTTTTTCTGACTTTTTACAAAAATCAAGGCAAAAATATTACTGTGACATGCCTACTAAATGCCAAGATTTCAAGGCCAAAGTGGGAGAATGTTGGGCCATAAACAAAGTAAAGTAATGAGGAGACGCTAATTCTGGAGAGAAAAAGATGTCTCTATTTTAGGTCAAGGCACCAGCTCGTGAGCCGTGGTGGGGATAGGAGATTTCCTGGCCAACTTGGAATAGCGGCTGGTGCAGGGATCAGAGGTAATCAAAGTGGTTTCTTAGGTTTTACTTTGCAGTAGTAACAAAACCTTAAAGTTCACCTACTTGTAACGGTTTTGGGATTTATATTTCCCTAAACTGTATCTTTATGTTCCTCAACCCTTTACAAACCAGGCCTGGTTTCTCCAAACACTTCTTTTTTGCAATTTTGGTATGCTGGTGCTACCAACCGTTTCGTAGAGGCAGAAGAGTGTAATAATTACGGAAAAAGACACTGGAGCTGGACTACTTAGGTTTAAGTTATGAATCTATTGATATACATGTGGATGATTGACTGTGGGGCATGTTATTTCACACTGTTGTGCCTGTTTCCTGATCTGTTAGATACTAATAATAGTACCCACCCATAGAGTAGTTTTAAGAATTTAATCAGTTGATACACTTGATGCATTTGAGCTAATTCCCACTATGCAATAGTACTATCCATTCTTTTTCATATTTAAGATGTTTGGCTATAGTTAAAGGTACATTTTGGTACCTTAAAATATTTAAGTGAGTTGATTTCAGTTGTACCAATACAGGTGCAAGAGATGAATCTGGTAAACATTTGTATGCGTACCTGAAAAAAGCACAGTACCACCTCTACAATTATAAATAGACATAGGAAGGTTTGAGTTGAACCCAGTGGAGCTGAATGGAGCTGGAAAACACTAGGTTTATCATTTGGGTCCTTGAGGAAGCAAACAGTGAGATAGAATTAAGAATGTGAAAAGGTGAAAAGAAATGGAGGACATTGGATGGAGCAGGGGTAAGAGCCCCACGCTGGGACAAATTGGTAGGTCCCTGTACACAGTCTTGATTAGCCATGGACTGGAGCCACCCCAAGAAGAATGTGGCCTCAACTCTGGACCTGAGGTGGGTTTGGAAGTGTTAACAGTTGAAGGCTGTCATCCAAGGACACTCCTTCAGATATGGAAAAGGGCCTTTTGTTGCAGCGGTATCTGAGCAGCACATCTCTGTGTCTGTCATAGTTCACACCTTATACCATGTAGATCCACTCTTCATACACAGTCAGGGAACAGTACCTCCAAGCCTCCAGTGGGCCTCTTTCTGAAGAGAAACTAAGAGGAGAGAAGTTAGTGGGCAAACTACGACCCCCATCTTTGCAACTGGTCTTGAGTTACAACTGAACTTACTGCACCTCTCTTCCACTATTCATTCTAAATTCTCCTCATTCTCTGCCTGGTCTCAGCGATTAAACTGGTTGTGTAAAAACCTTAAATCTTGAGAAATTTGAGCCCCTAGTAATAATCTCCTCAGACAGGTGTTGCTGTACTTGTCCATTTACAGTCACTATTGGACAAGGTTGTCCTAAGAGATGCCCAGGTGGATCACCTGAGTACCACACATATGCCCATTTTCCCCTAGTGTAACATCAAGCCTATCTCCTCCTGCTTGATCAGAGTTAGCATCACCTGCCAAGGTGTTTACTCCTTGCCTACTTGTCCCTAAATTCAAGAAGTCCAAAGTGCTAAGCAGCAGATAAAGCTTAGTTCAGTGGGACTCTTGCCATGTCCCCTAGCAAGACTATACCATCTTCGGGGACTAGGACCTCTACTTCCACAAAACTCAGAGTTGTAGGAACAGAAAACACTATCTCTCCCAATAGGTCATGGAGAGTGATGTGAAGTCGGGCTATTTCTGTTTTAATCCCTTGTTTCCTGGACCCCTGTTACTGTTCTTACTGGGGACTCTGAGCCATATCAAGGTCTACCGCATCCCGAGGAACAGCACCTCATTCTTGCTGAGTATTATTTCCTAGAAGGTTCTTGAACTTCACCCTTGGCAGGCCATTCCAGTGCTCTGTTAGGCCAACAGCTTCTGGGGCATGCAGGATGTGATATAACCAGTGGAAGCCATGGTCACAGGTACCCTCCTGCACCACCTTTGCTGTGAAGTGCTTTTCCTGGTTGGATGCTATATTGTATTACATTCTATGTCTGTGGACCACACCTTTTGTAAGTACCCAGATAGTGGTGCTGGACAAAGATTGGCAGGTAGGAAATACAAATGCATAACCAAAATACGTCACCTATTTCCATGAAATGAAACTGCTGCCCCTTTCTGGATGGGAAGGTCCCAATGTAGTTAACTTGCCACCAAGTGGCTCCTTGATCTCCTAATGGAATGATGATATATTAGAAGCTCTATACTGGTCTCTCTTGTTGCAAGCTGAGTTTTCAGATGGTGCAATAGACTGGTTAGCTGTGGTACAGTGATCCCTCACCTACTGTGGGAGTTACGTTCCAAAGACCCCTGCAATAGGTGAAAATCTGCGAAGTAGCAGCATTATATTTATTTTATTTTATTGTTTATATATATTTTAAGGCTTTATAAACCCTTCCCACACTCCTATACACCTTTCCCACTCTCTTATTAACACTTCATATGCTCTTAAACACTTTCTACACTCTCAAACCTACGTAATTTTAACAATGTATACAATTCTGTATGGGTTCTCACCAGTGACATATACTACAACTTGAATGATGAAGATCATGAACTATGTAGTTGTGCAGTGCTGATGGCGATGAAGGTGATGATGATGAGGTGAATGTACTGCACAGCCAAGAAGAACATTACACCACTTCATCAGGCGCTTCATCAGGTGGTGCAGTACCTTCACCCTGGGCTGTAACTTCTATTTCTGCTAAAGGTGTGGGAGTAACTGATCTCTTCATCCAAGTGATGAACATAATTATGGGGAGTTGCTGGCATTGCTTTTTATCCTCAGAGGCAGCTTCTCCATGCAGAGAAATGCTCTTGAGTCCAAAGCATCTCTGAAATTTGTCAAACCAGCCCTTGCTGGCACTGAATGGGGTTGGTCTGGTAGGAGAAGCACTCAGCGGTCCTGCTTCTGCATCCTTGTCCTCACCTTCATCCTCATCACTATTGTGAATGTCCATGCTTCCCACAAAACTATAATAAAGTTTCTTGGCCTTCGTCTGGATGGTGTTGGTATCCAGTGAGATATTCTTTTTCCTCCAGTCATTTATCCACAGGGCCAATGCAGACTCCATCCTCACAATAGCCTTATTGCGGGAAGTGACCACCCTCTTTGCAGTCTTGTTAAAAGTCTTTGTTGCCGTAGACCTAATATTCTTCTCCTCTTTCTTTATGTAGTGAACAGTCAATTCATTGATCCCATAATGGCGGCCTACAGCCACGTAGCTTTTGCCTTCCTTTAACATGTGGAGAAGTTCCACCTTTGATGGTAAGCATATTCCTCTGGTGATTGGGTTCACTGCCAGAAGCCTTAGAAGGTGGAGAATGTTTGGGTGGCATCATAGGGCTTGAAATAAATTCAAACTTTTATGAAAATGTCACAAAAACACAACACCACAGAGCAACACTACACACAGCGATCAGACGTCGATGTGAAGTGGACAAGGAGAGATACTGAACGTATGGGCACAGTGCAGGAAAGCAAACAGACCGATGCTATGGTCACTGAGCCTGTCAGCACCCAGGATACAGAACACAGTGATGTGGTTGGTTGCCTTCCATTCCATCAGCCAGTGGTGTGCCGTGTACAATCTCAGGTTGGCAAACTTTTGCAAGTGGTAGTGGTGTACTGCATTTCCATCGTGTACAGTGTGGTATTCATCCACTGATGAAATACATACTGTATTTTATTTTGATTTAATATTCTTTTAATATATTTGAATTAACATTTTTATATTGTTTTAAATTTTTAGGCAAAAATAATTAAAATCATAAATATATAAATACCTATCTACCACAAAATCCTGTGATGCAGTGAAAACTCTGAGATACAGAATTAGATATGTTTTTTAAAAATCCGGCGATACAGTGAAGCCACAATAAGTGAACCACAATATAGCGAGGGACAACTGTAAGTGGGTTTTATGATAATGGACCCATAAATAGACTCTGTGTTTACTACCGTGACCATTTCACTCACGTGTGCCTTGTGCTGCACTGGGATGGCCACTGGCAGACAGGCTAACACCAGCCAGATGAGGAATTTTGTCGACTTAATTGTTCAGTGCTTCTTCTGTAATGTGTTCTTTCTGGTGGACATTGATACATGACAAAGAGATCTTCATGCTTTTTGCCCACCTTTCACATCAGTATGTAGTTTATCTATGTACCTCTAATCCTCTAAAACCTCCCTGTGTGCAATCTCTTACTTCTCTTTAGACCTCTGACTGGCCAGCCAGGCTATTTGCCATTGCCTATTAGTCTGTTTGTGTTCCAACATCAGGCCATGTTTCCTTCCACACGAGTGGATGACCAGGTGCACCATCTGAAGCTCTGCCATTAGGAAATTGTCCTTTTCTTCTGTTTTCAGTTCTGTTCCTGAGTGCGGCTGTAATGTAGCTGCCATTCAATTTCAGCTTTCATCTACATACTTAGCCAACTCATCTGTAGACTAAGTTTAGCTATGTTTTCTTCCTTCAGCTGTTGTTCTAGACACTACTCCTACCTGATATCGCTAACAATGTGAGCTGAGAGGGGATTTGATGTAACTGTGGTGATGACGTCAAGGTCTGTACTACTTGCTCATATAGACTGTGTCCTCTGGTCTTCTTTGTTTTTCACCCCTGTAATACTTTCATTTTCTGATGAATTGCACCTGGCCCTTGCCCCCAGAATTTCTAACATGGTAGGTTCAACAATACATTTCATTTTGTGTCACTTAATGGCCCATGGTCCAACATTTCTTTACCAGAAGCATGCCAAGAGCTAATTTTTAAAATATATGCATACTTGCTCCAGAACCCCATGGGCCTAAACTGGGATTTTTCTCTAAGATTTCCATAACTCCATACTGCATTTTTCCCCCAAACTGATAACTGTAACATCATAGGATCTGCCAGATCCTGTAGCCCAGTGTCAAGGGTGCTTACACCACCGCTCAGAACTGCTGCAGGGCCCTTTCTTTTGCCAGGTTGTTAAGCTGTCAGCTTTTTATGTCACCTGGTATATGGGCCAGAAAAATATCCCTGGGTGTGGAGTATGTTGCTCGCAGAACCCAAAGCCGCCTCCTATGCACTGTGTTTTCTCCTTCCTTGTAGGGCAGTGGTCCCCACTCTTTTTGGCACCAGGGACCAGTTTCATGGAAGACAGTTTTTCCACAGACTGGGGGTGGGTGGGAGAGGGGGTAGACAGGAGGCAGAGCTCAGGCAGCAATTTGAGCAAAGCTTCACTTGCTCACCTGCCACACATCCACCTGCTACGTGGCCAGTTCCTGACAGCCCATGGACTGGTACTGGTCCGTAGCCCAGGGTTTGGTGATCCCTGTTGTAGGGAATGCAAAAGGCAGCAAGTTTTTATATTTCATTTTTCTTATTTTTATTTTTTACTTTAAAGGGGATGTTCTAGCATGTCCTGAATACTGGTCCTTTAAAATCTTTGATGAAGAGACAGGTTCCTGATTCTTCATAGGGTTGGTTTCTCACTCTTCAGAGCACAAACGTCCAGTAAGCTAGCCACCTCTTGCTCAACCTGTTTGATCAACATGATGCCATTGATATAAAGGATCAACATGATAAACCATAGAGTTTCCACTTGATTCAGATCTCTTTGGACTATTATTATAAGAGAGACAGAGAGTTAACATAGCCCTGGGCAAAAGTGTCAATGCGTATTGTTGTCTGTCTTTATCATGGGGACCATTTCTAACTATCTTTCTTGATTGGGATAGAAAAGATTGCATTCTTGAAATAAATGGCCATATTATCCTGTGTTAGCAATGATATAATGCTTGACATGGCAGCTGGAATTGGGGCTGCGACTTGGTTTAACTGCTGGTAGTTTACAATCATTCTGCTAATTCATCTGGCTTCTGGAGATGGGATGGGAACTATTATTTCTGTATCCTTTAAATATTTCAGGATATCATTAATCTCCACCATTCCTATGGCATTAGGATGTTGTTTGAGATTTACTTTATTGGTCAGGAGGGAAAGTTTCAAAGACTTCTACTTGGCCTTCTGTACTGTAATAGTTCTCACTCTACAGGCCAAGGACAATAAATAGAAAATATTTCAACTGCGAAGAATATCAATCCCAACTACACACTTGGGACCACTGACTTGATCTGCGAACCAGACTCTGGTCATAACTCCATTTATTTCCTGACATCCATATCCCTCCATTACAATAGGCGAGTTGTGATATATCAATATCAACTCTGACCCTGTATCCAGTAGTCCTCAAAATATGTGGCTATTCCCCTTTTTCCAGTGCACGGTCATTCATCTAAGTGCAAGTAGGCACCTTTGCAGAAGGTCCACAGGAATCATTACAATATATATTTTACATAGTGTGGCATGGTGCTTCTTCTTGAAATCTAGTCTTCAGTCCATTGTTTGAAAACTGGCACAGGACTAGGAACTGGGCAAGAGATTGTGACTTTTTATTGGGATTATCCACCTCAGCCTTCTGCTCACCTATTCTTTCTTTTGTGTGTGCTAAGCAACTGTCACTGGCTGCTCATATATTTTACTCCTAGTGACACCATGTTCTATGGACCATCTTCACAACTCCCTCATGGCTGCTGCCCCAACATTCTGGTCACTGTAATTGTGACCCCCACCCCAGCTTCTAAGGGTTAAGTGTTGTTTAAGCCTCTGTTGCTTCAAGTACCCATCATCCTCACTGCCCTTAATGAACCAAGTTTTGTGCAGCCTGTCTTATAGTCAGGCCTGACCCATGAAGAGGAACCAGCGCTGGGTGTCTTTTTGATGCTGGTGCCCTTCTTACTAGCACATTCCTGTTGGTCTTCAGAAATATGTCCTCTGGGCTCTTCTGTGGAAAATAATTTTCTTGTAAGTTTTCTGGCTGCGCATACTATACGGACTCCAGCATGGCACGTCCACTTTCCTGGGCTTTTTATTTCCTTTCTCTAGGGTCAGCTATGGTAATGCAGGCATTTCATTTTCCACAGCATGAGCCATTGCTTTCGCCAGATGTCCAGAAGTCACCCAGGCAGAGGATTTGCTCTTCCCCTTTGGGTTCATTCCAGAGTCTTTACTCCTACATCCAAAGAAAGTTCCCCAAAGTCAATGAACTCTTCCTATGTAGTATTATGTTCCCATGCTCTCTGCCAGTGAAAAATTTTAGCAATTGCACTAACACGTTGTGCTAAGGACTAGTTGTGCACCATTTCTCACCCGGGATAGGCTCATCTTTGCCAGTTAGGCAGTGAGAGATCCAGTCTCAAAATCCCAACTTACCACTTTTTTTGGGTCATTCCTGCTATCATTGTGCTAGTTGGGTCCTCTGAGAAGTGAACAGAGATAGAAACAGAAGTATAAAAAGTTTATTGGGGAATATACCCGTGAAAGGAAAAGGCAGGGAGCAAGATTGGGCAGGAATGGTTGACAGACAGCAATGCAGATCTGACGGAGACTTGGAAAGCCCAACAGAAAGGTCTACACTGAGGATCACCTATTAAAAGAGCCTTGCATTGGGCAGAAGTCTCAGCCCTGTAGCACATCCTGCTTGGTCATTAGGTGAGGCCAACCCAAGAAAAGCATGGCCTGAGCTCAAAAGCTTAAGCCAGTCTGAAAGAGTTAATAGCTGGAGGCCACGAGTCCATTCCTGAAGAAAGGTCTGAACATCAGAAGGGTGCATTTCTATATTTGCCATAATGGGTATTAGCACTAGAGAGATTTGGAAAAAAGTTAGGTTTGTGTGGTGTGCTGCATACTTCTTAATTATCTCACCACTAATTGCACGGGAAAAATTCAGATTAGAGTCTTCCCTAGGTTAAGTTCATTTAAAAATTTCAGAAACCGTAGATTTTAAAAGAAGGCCCTGGAAATTATCACTGCTCTCACTATCCATAATAGGTTCTTAGTTCATGGGGAATATTGATTAAACCCTTATGAAATATCTAATAGGGAATTTTTCATTCTGATATTATTGCTACTATAATAAACTGACCACAGCAATTCAGTCTCATTATTAAGCAGGTTTCTGCTTCTTTCTGAAGCTTACCTGACACTCTAGTTTAGGCAACAGGCTAATGAGTATGTCTTCTACAAAAAAACAGTCTCAGTGACCTGTGGAAAAGGCTGCACTTGGTGCTCTGAACTATGGGTATTTCAAAGAACAGTCTTTGTTGTTGTTGTTTTGGAGTAATATTCCATAGTACATTTATACTACTGTTGGGAACTGCCCTGCCTGGTTTCAGAAGCTCTGACCCCCACATGGCAAAGGCTGAGTGAGAGACCTTGGGACCCTAAGCCACCAAGGAGACAAAGTTTATCTCCCTGACAGGGTTGCTGCCTCTGCCCCCTTTTACTTCACTCTGCTTGGTCCCAGGCAGATGACTGGTTAGCCAATGATAGGTAAGATTCCTCAAGGGAGGGATGACCTAAGACAGGCACAGTCATGAAGGAGCCCTCAGGGAAGGACTTGGGGGCCTATAGAAAAAGAGGGTGATGGACCCTCACCCCTCAGCTCTGACATAGCCTGAGTCCTCATTCTGTCTGTAAGAAGTCGCTTAATCCCTTGGCTGCCTTACTTCCCCTGCCTGACTTAAGCCTGAAACAATGTTGGAGGTGGGTGCGACCCTGTGCTGGAAAGGGGAGGTTCCCCGACGATCAGGCCTAAGAAAGAATGCATAAAATCCTGTGAAACCTGCTTCATTAATACACTCAATTTAAATGATAAGGGTCCAAGCATGAAATGAGTTTGTTTCCCCAAAGTTTTATGGCCCTTTAGCTATCTGACTTTGACTCAAAATAAACCCTCAGCGTTCTTTGAGTGTTGTCTATTGTTTGATCATTACTGCCTGACAGTGATTGATAAGCTTTACGTATATGCGCCCTGTATTCCTATGCAAATAAACACAATAAAAGCCCATTGAGGAACAGGCTCCTGGCCCTTCTCCTTTGAGAGTTTGGCCACCTTTCCTCCCCAAGCAGATCATGTCTTGGTAGACTTATTTCCATCCATGGCAAGCAGGGGTCTCTGCATGCAAAGCTCCCCCACATTCCATCTCTTTGTTCACTCATCTGTGGATGGACACTTAGGTTGCCTCCATATCTTGGCTATTATAAATAATGCTGCAGTAAACATATAGGTGCATATATATCTTTTCTAATTAGTGTTTTTATTTTTTCAGTGAATAGCCACAAGTGAAATTGCTTGGTCATATGGTAGTTCCATTTTTAATTTTTTTTGGAACCTCCATATTATTTTCCATAATGGCTGCTCCAATTTATAATCCCACTAACAGTGCAGAAAGATTCCCTTTTTTCACATCCTCACCAACACTTGTTATTTGTTGATAATAACCATTCTGACAGGTGTAAGGTGATATCTTATTGTGGTTTTGATTAGCATTTCCCTGTTGATAGTGATGTTGAACATCTTTTTATATCTCTGCTGACAATCTGTATATCCTCTTTGGGGAAACATCTATTCAGGTCCTCCATCCATTTTTTTAAATTGGATTATTTGTTTTTTGATTTTGAGTTGTATGAGTTTCTTATATATTTTAGATGTTAACTCTTCATTGGATATACTATTTGCAGGTATCTTCTCCTATTCAGTAGATTGTCTCTTCTTTCGTTGATAATTTCTTTCACTGTGCAGAAGCTTTTTAGTTTGATGTAGTCCTGTTTGCAGAGACATAAAACAAACTGATGGTTGTCAGATAGGAGGTTGACGGGTGGATGGATAAAAAAGGTGAAGGTGAATAAGAGGTATAAACTTCCAGTTATAAAATAAATAAGCCACAGGGATGTAGTGTATAGCACAAGAAATATAATCATTAATATCCTAATAACTTTGCACAGTAATAGCTACTAGACTTACTGTGGTGATAACATCATAAGGTATGTAAATGTCATCACTATGTTGTACAATTGAAACTAATATAATATTGTATACCAACTATGTTTTAGTGGAATAGGGCAGCTCTGTGCAAAAGCAGACATACTTCATCAAAGCTAACTGCTTCATCCAAGGCCCAGTAAAATAACAATTAATTACAATAAACTTAATAAACTATTGAGGGAAATTTTAATGTGGTAATTTATGCAGAATAGTTTTGGTATTTTAACGTTCTGTCCTTTGTAAATGCATAAGAGAGCCCTTTCCTTTTTTTCTAAAGCTATTTCAAATCTTCAATTTAGTACACTCTGCCTTTGGGATCTAATTCTCACTGATGCCTAAGAGTTGAGAAACAAATTATTTTATTGAATCTCCTTACTCTCATAGCAACAAAACTTTTTATAGAAAAGAATATTTTCTTCCTCTACCAGGGTGTGATAGGACAAATCAGTTGTGCAGTAAGGTTATTCTTGAAGTAGCACATTTGAGAGCGATTCTCATTTAATTGTGTATCAACAAGGGTTGACTTTATATGTTATGACCAGCTCGTGAATGAAAGAGTGTTGATTTCAGCAGCAAAGGGCAGTCAGCTGAGTAATGGCCATTTCCTTGGAGACCGGAGGACCTTGGAACCCTGCTCTGACCTAAGGATCCTCACCTGACTCTTTTCCTAAAAAGCCTAGACGCCCCGTTAGAGAGCAGATGGGTGGGGATGGGTCTGGCACACTAGAAGATTTGCCTAATTAGTGTTACTTAAGGTTTTTTGTTTTGTAGGGGGACAGCAATACTAACCTGCAAGGGGGTGTTTGGAAATGTGTAAGGGTGGTTAAGGTGGTGCTGTCATCATGCCATACTACTGGCACTTTGTAGAGGAAGGAGGTGGGGAGGCAGAGGGGGCACAGGATTCTAAATGTCTGCCGAGCTCTAGGAAGAACTTTTGCACCAAATATGCCACTTGACTTATCACGAGAAATGTAGAAGAGGTTAAGTCATCCCATCCATTTAGGGTTAGAGGAGTGGCTTAACAGTTTTTGTTTTTTCTTGGTTTTTTTTTTTTCCTCTCCACACAACCCAATGGGTTGGGCTTTTTGAGGAAGATAACGTTAATTTAAACCAAATAAAGAATTGACTTTGGATCCCATATCCAAGTTCTAGTGTGAATGGTTCTGTCACAGTTATACTTGAAAGCATAGTTAATCCAAATACAAAGTAATTGTAGCCATATTTTTTTTTTAAAGCTAAGAATATAGATTCCTGAAAGGAACAAAAAATATCCTTTAATTGGTTTTCTTTAAGATGTGTTTTTGTCCAGGGTGCCTAAATCTCAGCTGATCATGTTATTCACACTAAAAAGCTAAAGCTTTGACCCATGGCTGTGTGACTCATTTCATATCATATTTTGAACGTTTTAACAAGTCTCCAGTGCTTATGTAACCCACATGTAATAACTTAAAAGTGCTCTTGGAGCTCTTTCTGACAGCTTCTATGAAAACACTTTAATTGGGGCAGCCAACAGCTTTTGAGTGCCACAGGGGATGTTTTGATATGGGAGGTGGGTGGGAACAGAAACAAGAAACCCACTGCAGAAGCGAGTTCTCTTGCACCACCCCCCACCTGTGTTTTTCTGTCTGATGATGTTTCCAGAAAACTGTTCTTTTCAGGCAAATGTTAAATTTTCAGAAGGCAAATAGTGCCTTTTTCTGTAAGTGAAAACAGAACCAGGAGAAAACAGTTTGCAGGAGAAAGTGGAAATGAAGAGGAAAATGGGGTCTAAGAGTAAAGAGTAAAAAAAAGGGGGGGACCTTAAAAGCAAAGATTGAAGAGAAACAAAGAGAAATAAAGGAAGTGGTAATAAGAATGGGTACTTCTGAGTCATAATCCAACAGGAATTAGCAATAATGCCCTTGTAGTGCAAGCAAGAAAACAAGGGATCTTTCTTTGGGACAAGAGAAAGAGTTGATTATGGTACAGGCCATGTGCTAGAATCTCAGTACTACCCAGGCCACTGGGAAACAGGAGGGAGCCTACTAGGCTTATCCACAAGTGATAGCTTCTCTGAGGGAAGCTTAGAGAGCCAATCCCAAAACCTAGAGAGCAGTAAAACATGTCCAGAGCCAAATCACCTAAGTTTCAATGTATTAGTTAATACTCTAAAGCTTAGTGCTTAAAGGAAGGTTTATTATCTCATATTTTCTGAGAGTCATGAACGGGGTGCAGCTTAGCCCAGTCCTCTGGCTCAGGGTGTCTTACAAGGCCATAATCAAAGTGTTGGCCAGGGCTTCAGCCGTCTCAGGTCCCAACTGGAGAGGGTTCCTTCCTGGCTCACTGATATGGTTGTTATTAGGCCTCAGGTCCTCATTAGCTGTTGGCTGGAGTCATCACTTCCAGCCACTGATGTTGACCTCTCCCCAGAACAGCTCACAGTATAGCAGCTGGCTTCCATCAGAGGGAACAAGAGAGAGAGGGCACAGCCTAATTTCAAAAGTGACAACTCATTATATAATTTTTCCTGCATTCCTTTTGTTAGAAGCAAATTGCTAGTGTCATCCTACACTTAGGGGGTGGTGGGGAGGGAGAGGGGAAGGGAACTACCCAAGGATGTGAATGTCAGAAGGTTATCTCAGAGGCTGCCAACCTACCAAGCCTTGGTTTCTTTCACTCTAAAATGAGGATAAATAATATCATTTACAACATTTAATGCCATAAACAACATTAGAGTTGTTTAAGGATTAACTAAGATGCTATATGTAAAATGCTGAACATGGTGCCTTACACAGAATAACATTTTTGAAATAATGACCATTTTTGTTCCCAGGGATTTTATTTTTCTTCTCTGATGCAAGCAGTTGCATTCCTTGGCTCATTCCTCAGGAAAGAGATATGGCAGAATAGGAAGCTGACACCTGCTGGTCTTCCTGGTTTGATTTCCAAAAGCCTAGATTTTTATAGAAACAGAGGGTTTGGGGTAGAAACCAGATATATAGGAAAAATAATAAGGAAAGAGCAGTTCCCAGAAAGGAAGAGTGGATTGAATACTAAGCTTTCTTCTGCTTAAATCAGGTATAACCTATTAAAAAGGTCTTTGTTTTCTAATTATTTTGAATAAGCAATTTGGTGAAAATTATAGACATTTGAATAAGCGCAATTCAGCGGGGGAACATAGCCCAAGTATATTATAAAGAGGTAAAGTCTTTATAATCTCATCCCATCATGGGTCATGTGTTCTGTAATTCTTAGATTAAGTAGAATGAATGTACCCTAAAAAAGCAATAATGGGGATTTCACTGCCTGAAGTTTAGGTTTATATTGAGTTAAAATTTAATACTACTGGGTAGTGCTTTAAAAGTCATATATCTATAGTCACTCAAAGCTGTTCTGGAAAAAATGCTGACATTTTGGATGGCTTAAAAGTTGGTGTCCAATGTATTACAGCATTTAGGAATAAAAATAAATAAAGGACATTTCTCATATTTGTGTGTTTTATCAGTAACTAGGAATTATTACTAGGCATAGTTCACAGTAAAAGTCATCTTGAGGAACACGAAGTTTAGGAAATTGTTCTCGCCTTTCAAATTTCCTATCTAGTCGATAGTTTTGTGAAAGCTGATTTTTTTTCTTTTATTAGGAACCCTGAGAAAGAAGATACCTAGTAAGAAGGGCTCTTGGTGGCAACCATTTCTACATAGCGGACTCTCACACAAACTACACTTCATAGAGAAGCCTGCACTGAACTTCCGGCCCTGAACTGTGTGCTTGCACAGTGTTTCTGCCATCTGAGTCAGCTTCTATAAAGGAGTTACTGGAATCCTATTTCAACCAATAGTACTAAAGTTTTCCCGATCCAATCGGAGCTATGCAGCTTCCACCAATCAGAGTGATCCAATCAGGGCAGTGCCTTTTGGACCAGTCAAACTGTGAAGATTTGGAGTCCTCATTTGCATGAAGGCAAACTAATCAGGGACCAGGAGAGGGAACTTCTGTCTATATAAGCCAGCTCCCCTCTGGCTCTTGAAGTGTATTTTCCCTTCCACCCAAGACTGAAGTCTGCTTTTCCATTGGCTGAGCTGAAACACTGAGGGGCCTCTCCAGAGCAGAGTGGAACATACCAGTGCAGGCCAGAACAGAGCGGAGCAGGCTAGCAGCACGGAGCTCTCTAGCCAGACAGGGGCCTGGCTCCAGGACTGCCTTACAGCCATGATGTTTTCAAGGCAGCGCTGTATCACAGTGAAGCTGTTCCACAGCCATGCTGTTTTCACAGCCCTGCTGTATCACAATTGAGCTGTTTTGCACTGAATAAAATGTCGTTCTTCACCACACCCCAAATTGGGGATTCCTGTTGACATTGAATTGGCTCCAGCAACCATCATCGGTTTACACCATGTAATTGAGATCGGTGAACGGCCTGCTTTGACCCAGGGTCTTATATCAAGTTTTCCTCCTGATTTCTAAAGATCCACAGGGAATAGGTCCTTGTTCCACAAACCTGCCCCAAGAAATATAATATCATAGTGGTTAAGGTGACTGGCTCTAAGGCAAAAGTGATTGCCAGAATTTGTACTTTGACTTTGCCACTTACTAGCTGTTTGATCTTGGTCAAGTTATTTGGCATCTCTGTATCAGTTTTACTACCTATAAAACAGGAATAGTAATATTACTTATGTCCTATGGTTATTGTGAGAATGAAATGAGATAACCTGTGAAAAACTTAGAACCTTTTAGTTCAAACATGTCTGGTCCAATAAACATGAGTATATTATTAATAGCTGGTTATCACTCACTTTCCACCCCCCCCCCCCAAAATGAGTATTTCAGGCTTTTCTGCTCATTGCCATATTATAAGCACTTCATCAGGTTGCTGTTTGTGTCCCATTTTGGTTATCCCCCAAAGACAGACAAGGCTCCAAACCTTTAATTACCCAAAGCACAGCTTTGGTATTTTATAAAACATCACTGAAACACACATATGATTGATTATAATACGATTTAGAAAAGGAAAACCTAGGATGAAGTATTAGTTGACATTTCTCCTAAAGTCCATTAGTCATGCCCTTCGAAAGGGGCTCCTTGGAAGCCCAGCTCTGCCCTTTCCTCTGCCTTGTCACCATGGTCCAGGGGTTGACTCATTTTTCCTAAATGGATGCTCTGTTACTCCTGCCTTCCCTCAGGGTCCAGGGCCCCCACCTGCTCTAACTCCAGCTTTCTCAGGGGAAAACAAAACCTAGCCAATATTATCATAATCTCCACAGAGATAACAAATACCAACAATGAGAATAGAGCAGATTTCTTTCTCGTTATCTCAAGCATCTCAGTTCCCACTTTCTCCTTTGCTTTGCATAACATGCAGGCTCATAAAAATGTGTTTTGCCAAAGAGCTGTCTTTCCTTCAATATAAATTTTCTGCACTCCCTAGAACAATAGGCACACCCAAACTCCATTCAAATAAACTTTTTTAAAATCTGTATCGAAATTATTAAATTAATGTTTTCGGCATGGAGGAAAGAGGGGAATACACTGAATGAAAGTGGGTTGGGTTGCCGGTGTGGGCATCTGCGGCTCGGTTCTTTGGGAGATCCTTTAAAAAACTATATAATGTTATTCAAAAGAAATGTAAAAATGCAAGCCACATATGTAATTTTAAATTTTTTAGTAAGTAAAAAAATAAGACTTAAATGTAAGTTGTGACATCATAAAAGTCCTAGAGGAGAACGTAGGCAGGAAAATCTTAGACATCCCACACAGCAATATCTTCACTGATATGTCCCCTAGAGCAAGGGACATAAAGGAAAGAATAAACAAATGGGATTTCATCAAAATAAAAAGCTTCTGCATGGCTAAAGAAAATATCAACAAAATGGAAAGGAAACTAAAAATGGGAAAACATATTTGCCAATGATACCTTGGACAAGGATTTGATCTCCAAAATATATAAAGAACTCATGTGACCCCACACCAGGAAAACAAACAATCCAATAAAAAAATGGGCAAAGGAATAATTCAAGCAGAGACTTTTTTTCCCTTTTTCCCATGATATGATCTTTTTTTAATTTTTATTTTAATTGTTGTTCTTGTACAGTTTTCTATCTTTTATTCCCATCCCAGCCCCAGTCCTCCCCACCTCCCTCCCATTTCCACTGCCCCTAGTTTCTGTCCATGTGTCCTTTATACTTGTTGCTCTAAACCCTTCCCCTTTTCCCCTGAGATTCCCTCCCCTCTCCCTTCTGGTGACTGTCAGCCTGTTCTCAATTTCAGTGTCTTTGGTTATATTATGCTTGTTTGTTTGTTTTGTTGATTAGGTTCCTGTTAAAGGTGATAGGCAAAACTCAAAGAACATTTTAATGAGATCAGTACTTTTGAGTCACTTCTTTCTTGTATAGTTAATACTATGAATACTTTCATTGTACTAAGTTGTTTTTATGCTCCGTAGAATATTGAGCCTCTTGGTATAACTTTTTTCCATTTTAATGTTGTATGACAACCCTGTTTGCACAGGTCTGTTACATTAAAAATAATGCAATGAACTGTATTTCAACAATTAAAGAGTCTTGAACTGGGGTAAAAAAATGGGCAAAGGACCTAAGCAGACACTTCTCCAAGGAGGAACATACAGATGGCCCGTAGACACATGAAAAAATGCTCAATATCACTTGCTGTTAGAGAGATGAAAATTAAAACCACAATGAGATATCACTTCACACCAGTCAGAATGGCTATCATTAATAAATTAACAAACAACAAGTGATGGCGAAGTTGTGGAGAAAAGGGAACCCTAGTGCACTGTTGGTGGGAATGCAGACTGGTGCAGCCACTGTGGAAAACAGTTGGAATTTCCTCAAAAAACTGAAGTTGGAACTGCCTTCCGATCAGCAATCCCACTGCTGAGATTATACTCTAAGAATCCGAAATTAGCAATTCAAAAGAACCTATGCTATCATCCACTATTGATAGCAGCACAATTTACAATATAGCCAAGTGCTAGAAACAGCCTAAATGCCTGCCCACTGAGTGATCCAATGAGTGGATCAAAAAAGTGGTGCATTTACACAATGGAATACTGTGCAGCAGAAAGAAAGAAGGATGGAACTCCTACCCTTCACAACAGCATGGATGCAACTGGAGAGCATGATGCTAAGTGAAGTAAGCCAGGCCATGAAAGACAAGTACCATATGATCTCACCTGTAAATGGAACCTAATTAACAGAACACACAAACGAGCAAAATAGAACAGGAGGCCTGGAAACAAGAAACAGACTGATAGGGACCAGAGGGGAGCGGGTGGGGGAAAACAGGGGAAAGAAGGGGAAGGGGCAAGACAAGGAACAGAGTACAGGAGTCATGGAAAATGGGGGGTCGGTAATGATTGTGGGAGCCAGGGGGATGGGGCAGGGGAGAGAGCAATGGGGAAAAAGGTGGGGCAACTGTAACTGAACAACAATAAAAAATAAGGTAAAATTAAATTTGATTATTATATTTTGTTTAGCAAAACATTGTAATTTCAATATGTAGTTAATAAAAATATTAATGAATAATTTACCTTTTTTCATACTATGTCTTTGAAGTCCAGTGCATACTTTTATACTTAACATTCATATTAATTGGACAAGCTACATTTCAAGTACCCAGTAGCTACATTTGCTAGTAGCTACTATACTGGAAATCATAGAGAATGTATCTTGGAATTGCCCCTATCAGGACAGTGTGGTCCTTCACTGGGTTAGAGCTGCCGCTGGGGGAGTTAACTTCCCCTGGCTGGTCTGGCATTTTAGCCATACTTGCTCTGCAGCCAGAGAAAGGCCTCAGGCAGAGATGGCAGTGCTTATGCTAAAATGCCATCACAGAACTGTCCACCAAGCTGCAGGTGACTTCTGCAGCCACCAGGGAATATAATCAAGGTATCAATAGCATTCGCTTTAAGGAAATAGTAGCTGGCACTGTACTGTCCCAGGTTATCTAAAAATGGCCAAACTAGTTATAAAATTAGGACTTTATCAGGAAAGTCACTAAAGAAATTTCTTTTTTCCCTTCAACAAAAGATGTTCTTTAATATGAAATAATGAGGTTCCTTCTCCCCTATAACTATTTACTCCATATCAAATCTGCAGATAGATAGACTGTCCTTGCTTCAGGGAAGGTTAGTGATAGGTCAGGAAATAGGAGTCACTTGTTTTCTGAAGGCCTGTACCTCTGGAAGGCACCACAGTCATGCGTTGCTTGAGTGCATTCTGTGAAAGGCATTGTTAGGCCATTTCATCATTGTGTGAACATCACAGAGTGCACTTCCACAGATCTAGATGGTACAGCCTAGATGGTACATCTAGATGGTATACATAGGCTATGTACTGTAGCCTATTGCTCCTAGGCTACACACCTGTACAGCATTTTACTGCACTGCACACTTTAGGCAATTATAACACTCTGGTATTTGTGTATAAACATGAAACGACAGGAGGTTAAATCAAGCACAAGACAAAATGATGCAATCAAGAGAAGCAGTAAACATGATTTGTTATTGCTGCCAGTGTAACATGGCACACTGTTTTACAGACATTTTTAATAAGTAGAAAGAGTATACTCTAAAGTAATGATGAAAATATAGTACAGTAAATACATAAGCCAGTAACATAGTTACTTATTATCATTATCAAGTATTAATATTGTACATAATTGTATGTGCTATACTTTTACACACCTGGCAGTGCAATAAATTTATTTACATCACTGCAACATCACCACATACATGTGAGTAATGCATTGTGCTGTGACATTAGAATCACTACACTATGACTAGGTAATAGAATTTTCCAGATCCATTATAATCTTACAAGGCCATCATCATATATGTGGTCCATTGTTGACTGAAATGTGATTGTTCAGCCCCAGTTTATACTGTAGTGGAAGGGAAGAGACAGGGAAAACTGGATGGACCAAGGTGGGTGAGTCTGCAAGTAGGCGGGGCTTGGGGCCATTCAATGGAATAGCTTTTGTATGTGGGGAGAGAGAAGATGGCAAGATTGCAACAAGAATAACTACTTCCACACTAAGGTGTCAGGATCCCAGGTTAGTAAAGATTTCTTCCTTTAATCCTTTCATCCTTTAAGAAGTGACAGTCATCATAAGTTAAGCATCAGTGGGCATCTCTGCAGTGATCATTGTGGACCGAAGATTGGATGGGGCCTCCCTGGACATACTGCTCTGGGTGAAACTCTGGGCCCTGGGCCCTAGTAAATTTGGATTCATTTTTTAAAATTTTTTTCTGGATTGTTTACTTAAAGGTATCAACATTATCTGAAAGGTTTTCGGAAAGTATGGGCAAGATTTTTAAAATTCTTTTTAAAGACACCTCCAAAATTTTGATTCCATCCTCCACTAATAGAAAGTATATAGGCCTTAATTTTTGCACATGGGAAAATATAAACACAAAGAAGCGAGCAAGCACATCACTTTCTCTTCCACATGGTGCATTCCCAGACTGCTTTAGAAATTGACTTAATAAATCAGGACCCTGCTTTCTCTGACTCCATTCTTCCAAGCTTAACTTTGGCCTCAGAGAAGGTGTATTAAAAGATCAGAATCTATTTTCCTCACCACACCCCACTGGAAAATTTCCATCACTAAGAATCTGCCCTTACTTATAGGTTCAGCACAATTTTATAAGAGTTTGTTTGTGAAGGAAAGTGAGGGATAGAAAGACATGTAAGTTGAGAAGGAAACAAAATCATATCAGGCAGATGTAAATATTTAGGTTTCTCTTAACCATTCTATTAACATATTTCTTGACCTTAAGTTGCTTTTTCTTAATCCTACAGCTGAAGATAACTTTGTCTTTTCCTTTGTTTCATCCTTTAGTTCTTTTCTGCTTTATTTATTCATTCCACAAGCATTGATTTCCTGGAATCATCTTATGAGTTTCTCTTAGGCCTTTAATTTTTTACAACATCCCTGTGACATAAGGCGGTTTGTGGATGCAATGAGAGGAAGGAATGACCAGAGTTGCCGATGACCACCATCGGCAAACCTGAGGGCCTATCACATGTATTTCAGTGATTTCCCTGCTGTCAGTTCGGTTCTTCTCAATTTGTTCAGGGGACTATGTTGGACCTATTTTGCTAGATATCATAAACGTTTAGAGATTAGGGAGAAGTAGGGAAGATATCATCGTAGTTTATTAGTAGTGTCTGATCTACCTTTGATATTTAGAACAAACAGAGAATAAAGCTTAGTTACTGGGGATCAAGCAGCATTTCTGGAATGACTCAATGGTGTCAATACTGATATGGCCATTTTAATTCAGATTGCAGAATGTTAAGATAGAGAAGTTTTTTGAGTGCCAACTGCTGCTAGGCATAGTCCTTTCCCCCTTATAATGTTATGATGTAAGTATAATTTATTATCCTCTTTTATATTCTCTTACCTTTTTTAAGGTAAGAGAATCGAACTCAGGCAGCTTGTTCAAGATCATACAACCAGTAAATGAAAGATAAGGGATCCAAACCCGGACATTCTGTTTCCAAAGTTTCTCTCCTCTTTTCAGCTTAAAAATTGGCCAAATTTAAAATACTAACCAGCTACAATTTTATCTCAAGGGGGAATAATTTTATATACTGCACCAATTTCACTTCAGGCATTCTTGGATTGGCACTTTAGATCTTCCTTCTCGAAACAAAGACATTTTCTCTTTATAAAGATATTTGCGTGAAAATAAGCTAACTTCTTAGTTCACGTTTTCCTTATTCCATACCTGAAAGTATAAGCCTCAGTGTGTGAGAGATGACAAATAATTAATGTTCAAACCTGGAAGGGAAAGCTAGAGCTAAGTGTCTCTAGAAATCAAAATGTGTTGAGTCAAAGAAGGGATATGAAACCAGTAAGGCTTTTTTACTGACGAACACGGCGTCTGGGCACGTGCCTGTGGGGAAAGGCATGGCAAATGCAGGGACATTGGAAAACTTAGCCTCCAACACTGGCTTTGGGAAATCCCACCTTACATCATATCAAACACACTTAAATGTTCCCACATGTCACATTAAATGTAATTTCTGTCCAGTGAACAGAATAGAATGCAAATGCGTTTTGTAGTTTTGTTTTTGAATTATTTATGTTTAGCTCTGATTTCTAAAGAATCATCATGCTTACTAGAGAATTATTTTAAAATGAGACAATCTAACCTACAAAGGGCTTGTCCAGGATAATTAAATTGTTATTAACATTAAATTTAATGGTCAATGAAATAAACATAACATTTCTTGATAGATATTTAATTATTTTCTTTTGTGTTTGGAGCCAATAACTTTTGTTTTTAAAACTAGAGCAGTGCTTTTAAAAAAGCTACTTCATCGAGGTATTATTCACATAGTATACAGTCCACCCATGAACATGTACAATTTAGTGGGTTTTAATACAGCCATGAATACATGCTATGATCAGAACAATGAATTTCAGAATATTTCATTACCTCAAAAGGAAACCCATGCCTTTAGCTCTTGCCCTCCCTCCTCATTTCCCTTCATTTCCTCTCCAGCCCTAGGCAACCACTAATCTACTTTTTATCTCTATAGATTTTTCAATTTTGAGTATTTCACATGAATGGAATAATACACAATAAATGTAGTCTTTTGTGACTGGCTTCTTTTACTTAGCATAATGTGTTCAGGCTCATTCATGTTGCAGGATATATCAGCGGTGTATTACTTATTATGGTGGAAAATGCATCAATTATATGGATAGATCACATTTAGCTTATCTATTCATCAGTTGATAGACATGTGGGTCATTTCTACCTTTTTCCTGTGGTGAAGAGTGTCACTTAAGCATTTGTGTGTAACTATTTGAATACCTGCTTTCAATTCTTTTGAGTATATACAAGGAGTAGAATTGCTGGATCATATGGTAACTCTATGTTTGAATGTTTGAGGAACTACTAGACACCATTTCACATTCTTACCAGCAGTGTATGAGGGTTCCGATTTCTTCATATCCTTATCAACACTTGTTATTATCTGGCTTTCAATTCTGGCCTCCTAACAGGAATGAAGTGGTATCTCATTATGACTTTAATAACATTTTCCTGATGACTAACAGTGTTAAGTACTTTTTAAAACATTTATTAGCCATTTATATATCTTCCTTGGAGAAATGTCCATGCGAAATGTTTGTCCATTTTAAAAATTGGGTTGTCTTATTATTATTGAGTTGTAAAAGTTATTTGTATATTTGAGATACAAGTTCCTTACTGGATATATGATTTGAAAGTATTTTTCCCATTTTGAGAGTTGTTTTTTCACTTTCTCAGTGTTATCCTTTGAAGCATAAACATTTCTGATTTTGATGAATTAAAGAGAGCTATTTTTCCTTTTGTTGCTTGTGCTTTTGATGTCAT
Organism: Glossophaga mutica; assembly: GCA_039655065.1. Lineage (NCBI taxonomy): Eukaryota > Metazoa > Chordata > Mammalia > Chiroptera > Phyllostomidae > Glossophaga > Glossophaga mutica. The sequence goes on along the minus strand of CM077306.1, from coordinate 45,000,482 downwards.
ATCCAAGAATCTTTTGCCAAATCTGAGGTCATGGGACTTAGCCTTCGGTATGTCTTTGATCCATTTTGAGTGAATTTTGTTATTCTGTCACAGTTGTCCCAATTTCCCCCCCTTGCTCTCCCCTGCCCTGCCTACCCTCCCCATCCCCACTCCCACAGTCCATCCCCACCCTGTTTTCCACGTCCATGGGTCATTTATACCTGTTCCTCGACTAGACCCTTCTCCTTTCGAGTTAATTTTTGTGTGTGGTATGGGGAAAGCGTCTAGCTTCAATCTTTAGCATGTGGCTATTCTGCTGAAGACTTCCCATTAGATGTCTTGGCACTCTTACTGAAAGTGAGTTGGCCATGACACAGGATTTTATTTCTTGACTCTAAGTTCTATTCCAATTTATGTATATGTCTATCCTTTGCCAGTATCACACAGTCTTGAACACTATTGCTTTGTAGTAAGTTTTGAAATCAGGAAGTACAAGTCCTCCTACTTTGTTCTTTTTCAAGATGGTTTTGTCTCTCTTGAGCCCTATGTAATGTCACATGAATTTTAAAATCAGTGTGTCAATTTCAACAAAGAAATCAATTGAGATTTTGTTGCCATTATCTTGAAGCAGTATCAATTTGTGAAGTATTGCCATCTTAACAATATTAATTCTTCCAATCCACGATCATAGATTTTTTCATTTATTTAAATTTTTTTAAATTTCTTTCAATGTTTTGTGGATTTCTAAGCATAAGTTTTGCACTTCTTTTGTTAAATTTATTACTAAACATTAATTGTTTAATGCTTTGTGAATGGAATTGTTTTCTTCTTCTTATTTTCAGATTGTTCAGTGCTATTGTATAGAAATACAGTTGATTTTTGTATATTGGCCTTGTTGCAACCTTGCTGAATTCATTTTTTAGTTCTCGTAGTTCTCTAGTGAATTCATTAGGATTTTCTATGTACAGTATTACATTATCTCTGAATAGTTTCAGTTCTTTCTTTCCAACCTGAATGTCTTTTATTTCTTGCCTAATTGTCCTGGCTTGACCCTCCAGTACAATGTTGAACATAAATGGTGAAAGGGATCATTTTTTTTTTCCTGATCTTAAGGGGAAGGCACTTTCTTTCTGTTATTACGCATGATATTAGCTATAAATTTTTCATAGATACCTTTTATTAGGTTGAGGAAGTTCCCTTGTAATCTTTGTTTGTCATGTGTCTTTATCATAAAAAAGGGGTGGAGTTTGTCAAAATCCAAGGGGTTGTGATTTTGTTTTTTATTCTATTGATACGTTACGTTACCTCAATTGATTTTCAGATGTTCAACCAACCTGACATTCCTGGGGTAAATCCCACTTGGTCATGGTGTATAATTTTTGTGTGTGTGTGTGTTACTGGATTCCATTTGCTAATATTTTGTTAAGGATGTTTGTATCCATATTGGTAGCAGATATTGATCTGTGGGATTTTTTGGTAATGTTTTTGTTTATTTGTAGCATGGTAATACAGGGTAATACAATGGGAAGTGTTCTCTCCTTTTCCAATTTTTGGAAGAGTTTGTGTAGAATTGATATTAATTCTTTAAATGTTTGGTATAATTTTTCAGTGAAGCCATCTGGGACTTGGTTTCCCTTTTAGGTATTTTTTGGTTAATAATTTATTCTCCTCACTGTGAGTTCTAGATTTATTTAAATTGTCTAATTCTTCTTGAGTCATTTCAGTAGTTTTATCTTTCTAGGAATTTATTCATTTTATCTCATTTATCTGATGTATTGGATGAAGTTATTAATAATATTACTTTATAATGCTTTTTATTTCTCTAAGTTTAGTACTAATGTCTTCTTTTTTATTACTAAATCTGGTAATATGAGTTTCTCTCTCTTTTCTTTATTCTTCTATCATTCTATAGCTTTGTTATGTTGTGTCTTTATTTTCATTCATTTTAAAATATCTTCTGTTTTCCCTTTTGATTTATTCATTAACCCATTGATTATTTAGCACTGTGTTAATTTCCACATACTTGTGGTTTTTCCTCAATTGTTTTTCTGGTACTATTTTTTATTTTCATTCCATTTTGATTGAAGAATATATTTTGTTCTTCAACCCTTTTGTATTATTTCAACTTGTTTAAATGTTTTGAGATTTGTTCTAGCATAAGATCTGTCTTAGAGAACATTCCATATATACTTGAGAAGAATGTATATTCTGTTGTTGTTAGGTAGAGTATTATATAGATTTATGTTAAAACTCATTGATTTATAGTGTTTTTCCAGTATTCTATTTTTTTATTCTTCTGGATAGGTAGTTGTTCTATACATTATCAAAAGTTGAGTACTGAAGTCACCAACTATTATTATCAAATTGTCTATTTTGCTTTTCATATCTTTCAGTTAATAATTCTTCTTGATCTCACTTTTCAAAGGCCCTTAAATATCACAGGTTAAGGTCACTGTGCTCATAGTTCCCAGAGGGAAAATGGCACCAGCTATAAGGTCTCCACTGAGAAGCTCTCAATATTTTTACAGATATGACCTTACTTTGTGAAGATTGTTTGCTACTGAAATCTCTGAATTTCTAGTGATCTAATTTCCATGAGGCATTAAAAGGGATTTGAGTGCTGATGGGTCAAGCAGATGGAGTGTAGAGTAAATGATGTTTGGAGGGGCCAAAGAAGATTTTTGCTTTTTCATTAGTTTGCCTACAGCTAACTCTGCCCTGTTGACATCAAACTGGGCATCACCACTTCTGGTTCTTAACACATATAAAGTCATAATGTTATGTATTAGCTAACTAATTTTTAAATAACACCATTTAGAGTTTTGGGACACTTCCTCAGATTGCATCAACCCATAAGAGTAAGTAATGGTGGATATTTATCACTTTTAATGATCCAAATGTGTACTCCCTGTACTTCCCATGCTGTTCCCCAGGGTTATCCAGGATAAGTCTTTAAGAATACAGAGGTTCTGGATCACTCATTTTGACTTGCTTGTAGGACTTCCTGGTCTGACATGTAAGCATTAGAACTTTAGTACTCTTTATAGACACATTTAATGCCCTGAAAGAAGCAATGATTCTAAGAGGGAATGACCTTTTGGGGACTCTAATTGCACACAGAGTCACAAGAGATGTGTTATTAAGCATGGAGGTAAAAATAATACTCAGAGCTCTGTTCCTAAAGCCCCAAATTCTCCTGGAACAGATTATCTTACATCTAGAGCACAGGTGGCAAACACAAGGCCCGCAGCCCTCTACCTTGTTTTATTCAGCCCGGCATCTTGTTTCTACCCGGTGGCAGCACCGAGCTCCTGCTTAACAGTTAAGGAGTAGTTACATTTATACAGTCCTAAAATTATGTTTGGCCCTTTGAAGGCAACTGCGAAGCTAGTGTGGCCCCTGGTGAAAATGTTTGACATCCCTGATTGAGAGGCTTTAAGAAACCAGGCCTCAGCATTGCCTCCAGAGTCCTAACCTACATTAAGGCTGAGGAGTTAAAGATTTTCATAGGAAATGTATATGAAAATGTAGTATTGTCAATAACAGTGTGTGTTGGGAAGAAGAAGTAAGGAGATGGCCATGCCCAAAGCCTGTGTGACTTCAAAGCTTGAACACTTTTATTGAGCAAGTAAGAGCCAAATTCTCAATGCCAAAATTTCAACTGTCCTTAGTGCCCTTAGAACCATTTGGAACCGTACTTTGAATCTCATGAATAAGACACAGGATTCTCAACTGCTGCCCATCCTCATGCTTCATTCCTGCTTCCCCAAATTCTGAGGGGTTATATTTCATTGCTAGATTAAGGTCTAGAGTAAATTTAGGCCTGAGCATTCTTCCATCTTGCACTCCCAGGCTTCTTTCATTCCCTTGTTCCTTAGATCTCTCTTGATTTTATCCTTTAGGGGCTGTGAAGAGAGAACTGATCCCTCTGGCTTGATTTATTATCCTTTTGTTTTCCCCTTTAAATATCCAATGGAGGGAAATAACTCTGATCCCCTTTAAAAAATCATACCCTCTCCCCTTTCTGAACCCTCTCTTCCTTCCTGACCCTCCCCAACATGATGATAGTGTTGAATGCTGGTGGATCTTGTTTGAGCACTGATCCAGTGAAATTCTTGCCCTTCTTAGACTTGGATGGTATCAGGGGAGGCCTCTACAAGGTGGTAGCTCAATTGCCATGGAAACTGAGAGGAGAAATTTGTTTCAAAAATTAACAAAACAAATTTGGGGTGGTGTCTTCCCATATTATGATTTCAACAAATCATAGTATTCTTAATGCTTTACAGATGAGAAAATTGAGTCTCAGCTAGGTTAAGAGACTTGCCTGAGGTCTCAAAATGCTACAACTCAGGTTTCTTGACTAGACTAATTACACCACAGTTACTATTTATGTTTATTATTTTAGTTTTATTTTTTAAATGTTGTAGCCAAGGGAATTTTTCTACCATAATGTATGAAGTTAGTCTGATTCAGGTTAAAAGAATAAAATCTTGGGAACATTTTCCAGTAGAAAAAGAAGAGAAAGGAAAAATATGCAGATTAAATATTGTGTATATAAAAAACTACTTACAATAAAGAACCAATAGGTACCACATAGTTTTTTTTTAATTAAATATAGATTCAGTTGAAAGATATACAGAGACTAGCCCTGACTGTTGTGGCTCAGCTGGTTGGGCATTGTCCATTGTCCTGCAAAGTGAAAGGTCACTGGTTCAATTCCTGATCAGGGCACATGCCTGGGTTGCAAGTTCAGTCCTCAATTGGGGTGCATAGGAAAGGCAACTAATGGATGTTTCTCTCCCACATTGATGTTTCTCTCCCTCACTTTCTCTCTCCTTTTCCTTCTGTCTAAAAATAAATAAATAAAATCTTCAAAAAAATAGGTAAACAGAGACTAACTGAAATAAAAGTATGTTTGTAATTGGGTTAGAAAAGAGCACTCACACAAATATGAGGTATCTTTATGTACTCAGTTTCTTTTGATCTTGTTTTATCAAATACAGCAGCTAAATAAACAACTTCTGGTAATGCCTTGCAAGGGAGTAGAGTGTAACAAATGATGATGATGATGATGATGATGAAGAAACAGTGTTCTCTAGTAGCATGAGTTTGGGAACACTGCATGTATATATTTTGCCTCTCTTCTCTCCTACATCCCATACCCCTCCATCACCCTGAATTGCCATCTGAGGGGGCAGAACTTAATGTATCCCCACTAATTGTATATGTGTGTATATGTGTTCCCACTCATTGTATATCTTGCCAACACTGGCTGCTAACAATCCTTTTATAATTTTTTCCATTTTAATATGGTAAAATAAAATCTTGTTTTAATTTGTAGCTTCCTGATTGCTAATGAGGTTGAGTCTATTTTTCCATAATAGTAAAAATAGTTAACACTTATTGAGTGCACATACCATGACATTTATTTGCTCAATTTCTTAAATGGATTGCTTCCTATACTCTTGAAAGTATTCCTGTGATGTAGAATACCTGATCATTTTTACTTGCAAGTGAAAAATCATACAGAGATCAGTGACTTGTCCAAGGTCACAAAGCTGGAAGTGATAGCCTGGACTTGAATCTAGACAGTCTGAGTCTAGAGCCTTGTGTTCTTCATAATGAGTTATAATACCTTTTTTTCATATGTTTATTGTCCATTTGGATTTTTTTATTTGAATGACCTATTTTTTATATTCTTTGTCCTTTGTTCCCTTTATGTAGCCACTTGATTAAATTTTATTGCCTAAATCATACTGATGTTTCTGGATTGTGTCTCCAATGCCTTAGACTTGTAGCAAAAACAAAACAAAACAAAACAAAATTTGTAGTAGATCAACAGGAAATGGCCTTAATAATTTTTAGAAATTCTCAGACTTGTAAAATTATTATGTAGTAAACTATTAGAAACTATTTTATATTTTTTGTTTTGATAATGAAAAAATTCCTGGGTCTTTATTCCTCATGTCCCAAAATAATAATTTAGAATGTTCATAATATTTTAAAAACAAATAATTTGTGGTTATACCTACTTAAGATATTCTTAAATTAAGCACATAAAAACCCAACTCTTAATATCATTTTTTCCAAGGAGATGTAGTTGCCAAGAATATTTTAACTGTGAGAATATTGCACAATTTAATTGGCAGAAAACATTTGTACCAACCAAGTTAAAAATTGCTCAGAGAGGTTTCCAAGCAAAATTTTCAGTCTGAGATGTTGACTTCCTTTTCCCTGTTGAAATAGTGAAGGTCACAGGTTTCACTCAATATGTTTTGGTTAGTTTTACAAAAATGAATACTACAAAACAATTTCTGCCCTTTCTTTCACTCATTTTTTTGGATTCATTTATTCATTGGTTAACAGAGTTTTTGCCTTTCAGTTAATTTGATTATATAACTGTTTTTTTAAAAGAACCACAGAAAAGTTTTCTATTTGACTTCAGTAACATAAATGAGCCAGAATACACACACACACACACGCACACACACACACACACACACCCCTTGTGTTTGAAACCAAGAGAATATTTCAAATGCTATTCTCAGTTGTTTGAGTTTAGAATTATATGACAACTGAAACTATGCTATTAAGTCAGGACGTAGGAAAAAACCATTGCTAAAACAGTGGCTAACCATGACTATTTCTTTGGAAATGCTTAGTTCACATCACTGCTATGATGTTTACAGAGTGCCCACCATGAATACAGGTGAGAAATCATGAGAGTTTTGCTTGGCCGACATGGACTTTGGTCCAAACAGATGATGGGATCTCCCATTCATCAGAATGGCTCCCAGATGTAGTCCCTTGGGCTCAGTCCCTTCTTTCTTATCTACTTCAGCCTAGGATCTTTACATCTGTGTCTTTCTTTTCCTCTTGCTTTCACAAAATTATCTCATATATTACTCATTCTCTATCTTTTAATGTAGATTACATGGAAACATGAAGGGAAAGACTGAAGACAGGGTGGAGAAGAGTAAGTCTATAAACCATTCTTGTCTTCTCTCATATTGTTGGAATGTTTTCCATCATCTTCCAAAATGTACCTCTTGCCCCATTCTGCTTCCTACCAAGAGACTATGCCCCCTATGCTATCATAAAACACATCAAGATTCTTCTGAACGTAAGGCAAATTTTACTACCCAAGCCTTTCCTTATCATCTATGTCATCTTTATCTTTTCTACTAGAGTTCAAGCAGAAGAATGAGAATAACAGATAAGCTAGGTATGTAGTAAGCAATCTTTTAAGTCACATTTTATTCATTTATTTTTCAGCTTCATTGACATATAATTGACAAATAAAGTTATAATATATATGCAGTGTACATCGTGGTAATTTGATACACATGTACATTGTGAAAATCACATTTGTCCAGTTTTATTGAGATACAATGGACATATAGCATTACATTCATTTTAGGTGTACAATGTAGGGGTTGGGTATATTCTTATATTGTGAAATGACCAGCACAATAACTTACCATCCTTAACTTCATATAGTTACAGACTTTTTCCCTATGATGAGAACTTTTAAGATACTCTCTTAGCAACTCTTAAATATACAATACAGAATTGTTCATTACAGCTACCATGCTGGACGTTACAGCCCCAGAACTTATTTATCTGACAACTGGAAGTTTGCACCTTTGGAACATTTTCCCTGAGTTTCCCCACCCTACCCCCCAACTTTGGCAAACACAAATTTAATCTCTGCTTCCATGAGTCTGTCTTATTTATTTTATCTAGCATAATGTCCTCAAGGTCCATCCATATTGTAGCAAATGATGGGATTTCCATCTTCTTATGGCTGAATAGTATTCCCCTGCATGTCATATTTTATCTTTAAGTCTAACTATAAAACATAAAGTTGTGAGAAAAATCACAAAAATTATTCCATGCTTGTTTTAAAGCCAAGAGAATAGGGTAAATGCTATGAGGTTACTGTGTTTCTCTTTGGGCCACTGAAAAGCCCTAGACAGAAACAAAAGATGTGGTACTAAAAGTAGAAGTAGCTTGGCCAATTCTTGAGGCTTTCAGCAGATAGGAAGGAGGTGACAGGGCACTGGCCAAGATGGTGGCCTTATTTATCATCACTCCCAGGAGCCTCTGACTCAGGTCCTTAGATCCCCAGCAAGTCGTGTTCTGCTGGAGCCCCTCCCAGGCCATGAGAACTGCATCAGAAACTCGGATCTAGGGAGTAAACCATTGACCACAGCTGAGGGTTTACTTCGTTGATGTGTTTTGCTTGGCTGGTATTTCATTTCTTTCCTGTAAATTTGAAGGCTTTCAGGCGTGGAATCTTTAGTTTACCACTTTTACCGCCACTCCCTGTTACCTAAACACTCAACAGTTTCAGCTGTTTATGTTGGCTTCCCAATGTTGAAGATATTTATGACCCTGATTACAGTTTCATGGCTGGAAATGGGGAGGTGTGTGCTTACTTCTTCCTGGAGCCTTTGTAGGATGAGTCCTTATATGGCTGGATCTTGGAGAAAAGGGGTAGGGCTGCCCTGATGTCCTGTGTTTTGTTTCACTTCATTTTGTTTTAATTTCTTAAAAACTTAACTTATAAAGCTAACTCCATGGACTGCATTCTTCACCGTCATCTACTTCCTTTCACACAGAAGCCCCCAGTTTGCTCTGTACTGACAGTGTTCCTGCTGAAGCACTGAATGCAACCCTACAGGGATATACATTGGGTTGGCTAAAAATTTCTTGTGTTTTTTTTCCCCCATAAGATGGCTCTAGTAGCACTTAATTGTCTTTAACTTCATTCTAAACAATTTTGTTAGATTGCATTGTGACAGCTGTCAAGTCAGTGTGCATTAAAAAAGCTTCTCAAAATTGGTGAATTTTTGTGTGGCCATTTTACCGTTGAAGATAGAAGAAAATATGCAGCATTTTCAGCATATTATGCTTCATTATTCCAAAAAAGGTAAAAACATAACTGAAACACAAAAGAAAGATTTCTGCAGTATATGGAGAAGGTGCCATGACTGATGGAACATGTCAAAAGTGGTTCGTGAAGTTTTGTGCTGGAGATTTCTTGCTGGATGCTGCTCTATGGTTGGGTGGACCAGTTGAAGTTGATAGTGATCAAATCAAGACATTAATTGAGAACAATTACTGTTATACCATGTGGGAGACAGCCAATATACTCAAAATATCCAAATCAATAAAGTTATTTTGAAAATGAAAAATCTGTCTTTTATTTTACGGAAAAAACTAAGTGGACTTTTTAGCCAATCCAGTATGTACATGCATATAGATACTGGTGTTTTAAAAAAAATCAGTAACAACGAAATAGAGAAAAACAAATTCTGACACACACACGTGTACCCCTGACTTTAGTGATTTTTTTCTCCACCCAAAATAGTTTAACTGAAAAGAAATTCACTCGTTGAAAGTTGTTTTAAATTTAATATAGTCACATGTTTGTAAATTAAATGACAATATTGGTTAATTATGATTTCAAATACATACTTTTTCTTAATGTATCACCTGTATTTTTAATATAATGAAACAGAAAAGTATTACTCTAAGGAATTTCAGAACTTGACTTCATTCTTATTGTAACTGGCAGTGTAATCTTTTTTTATTTTTTTTCTGCTGCTGGCTTTTACTTTAGTTTCTATACATAGTGTGACTATCTGGCTAAAAGAAAAAAAAAAGAGAGAATGGAGACGAGTCTAAGAAGGATCTAAAGAAGAAGGATCTTTCTTTTTTTCTTGGTAATTTCCCTGCAGAACCAACCAAGCAGTGAGCTATCGCAACTTCATTTCCAGGGAGGAGTGGAGGAGAACTGGACAAAAATTGAAGGAAAATGTCTGATAAAAATGAACCAGCAAGTTTGTTATTTGAGGTAAAAATGAAATTTAATAAAAATAGTGTGCTTTTTGTTGTCCCTGTGAATGATATTTTATAGAAATCAGTTACAACTGAAAAATGTTTGTATATTCTACCACCAAGAAGTGGAAGGAAAAAAAATCAGTAAGGACTAAGACAAGTTACGAATTATGACTTGATAGGAAAGCTTTACTTTCTGAAAATCATGAACTCAGTATGAGAATGGCTGTTCAAATAAAGAAGCTAGTTAGCATGTGTTTAAATTCTTCAATGTCAACTGCAATTCAGTTTGAATATTTTCCCCTTTCAAAGTATGACAGCTTAATCAAAACAGCAGGAACAGCAAAGCAAAGGAAACGAAACACAAAACTTGTGGATAGTGTATTCTTGGAAATTGAAACCTTCCACTGGCATCCTTGCAATTTGTAAGCAGATGTGTTAATTGGAGGAAAATTAGTTAAACATCCATTAAGAAGCTGTCTTAATATTGCATCATTAAGTAATAGCAATTGTTGATTTTTCTTAATCACAAGTGGGCGATGTGAAGAAGAAATTGGACTTAATGGACATTTTGGAATGATGTCGTTGACCTATAAATCCTGGCCTGAAGTTACTGTAATTCTGTCTGGCTCATTTGTTGTATTGAATACTTCTGGGGATTTTAGTGGTGCTTGTCCGTAGGGAGAAGAAACCTGGACAAGAAAAGCAAGTACTTCTCCTGGATGATGGATCTGAAACTTCAGGGCTATGGATCTTTTTGAAGTTTGATGAAAATTCATTTGTGTATACCTCAAGCCATCTGTACACAAAATTAATGTTGAGTGTCCGTAGATTGTCTGAAACTCATCCATGTGTCATCCAGAGTTCTGTGGACCTAGAGACAAGAGCTCTTCCTCTCAGGTTTACCTTCAAACTGGGTAGTCAGAAATCTGATCCTACAGTAGACTTTGTCTCAGATGGTATATAGCAGTAGGAGGATTTAAACAGTGCTGATACGCAAAGCTAGGGAGGCCTCACCAGACCATCACGTCACCCCAAACCAGACTTCAGATTGCAGCTGAGAGTAGAGGGGACATGGCTCCATCTTTGCATAAATGAACTGTTTCAAATAGTTAACCAAGTTCACAATCTTTATTAAATAGGACAGTCCTATAGCAAACTAGAGTAGTAAGCAAGAAGTTAAGGAAAATCTTATAGCCTGGGCAAACCCAGTACAGATTTGTATAGTCCCCACTACTTGGTGGGCCCACTGGAGCCATGGGCTTATGCTTGCCAAACACCATACCCTTGGCAGCAAACTAAATTTACAAGCACAAAGGAGATTCTTTTTGTACTTGATATACTGGTTTTATCTTAGGAATTTCTGAGCTGAAACCTGTGGATAAAGAATATCAGAGACTATTATTGAATATGGCCAAAAATATGAGGAAGAGTTAATGGTACATTTATTTTACTTCTAGGCATGAACTTGAACTCTAGGATACAGACAGTGTGACAGTAACATTGGCCCTTTACATAGAAGAGGACATACACAAAGCCATTTTGAATAGAAATGGTATAGCAAGCATTGCTGTTCTCCTTTGGTGACAGGCAGATTAGAGCTTGTTAGGTATTGTGCTGTTTCCTAGTGGACTGTCTGGATCAACCCAGTTCTTAAGCATGACGTTATTTTTTTTTTCTAAGTCAGTGACTGAGGCTGTGCTTTAAGCAGAACATATTTATTGTTTGGTATTTTTTCTCCCTCTGAATGGTCTGGATCATCAGACTCATTCCTCCAAGTACAATATGACTCAGTGTGTCATCTGGCATATCGCACCTGCCACATTTCAGCCCTGCTCTGTCCAGCATAAAGATCCAAGCAACTTGCTCTTTAAATGGAGCCATGCTGATAGTTTCAGTTTATTCAAATAACATCTGCGAGATTTGTATGGATTAGCATTCAGATGACGGAATCTAGTTTTTATTTAAATAAAGAGATGAGGACTGGGTTGTTGTCACCATGGACAAACTCACATCTCCTCATTGCAATGAATCAGTGACTGTCATTTACCAGAGATTTTTCCATCTAGCCTGCCAATAAATTTAGGGCAGGGTCCTAGTGCCTTTATAAGGAACCTATCACTAGATGTGCAAATAATAATATTATTTTCTTATTATTGGGGACTAGCACTAAACTAGTTAAAAACCTTTGGTGTCCCTCCCTGCTTGCTTCACTGGAAGAATCTACTTTTAAATTTGCTAGATTTGCCCAAACTTATCTAAATACTTTCTTCATTCTTCAAGAGAATGGGATGTAAAGGTTGTGTAAGTTAGAATGACAGTTATCTTTCAGGGACTGATTTTGGTCAGTCAGATACCAATTATATGCTCTGTGACCTTAAGGAGACTGAAGAGGGTGGTGGGAGGAGATGGTAGGGTAAGGAGTGCCTACAGATGCAGTCTCTTGTGGGGGCTGATGGCCTTATCTCCATGTTGGAGTATAGACACCTTGCAGAGAGCTGTCCATCAGCATGGATGAGGACAATTTACAGAGCACCAGTCATAAAAAAGGTGGTTTTCTGTAAGCTGCTTATTTGTGTAGCATGGGCCAGGTAGTCTTAGAGAGTAATTACTTTTGTTTTTCACTGTTGTAAGTTCCATATCATAAATATAAGCCTAGATATAATCCTAGAATATAGAGTTTTCCTGAAATCTCTTTCCCAGGCCATCCTTAGAGAAAATTCGGAGGAAAAGTAGAAGGGTCTGGTGACTTCCTGTTCTTTGATTCCACCCCCAATGCCTGCACCCCCCAGACAGTCCCTGGCCCTCAGGTCTACTTTCTTTCTTATCCCCATCAAAGCCTGTACCTTTTTAAAAAGAAACACTCAGAATCATTTTCCCATCCACATTAAGTTTAAAAAATAACATATTGCTGACTTTTACTTTGCCTGAAACAAACAAAAACTAGACGAAATGCGTGAAACAATGGTTTTCAAGACAGCAGACAACAAAGGACAGTGGCCCCTGGGAAACAGGAGCAGATGAGATGAGCCCTGCTGTGACCCCAACTCGTTGCCATCGGGAGAGTGCCTGGTCCGTCACGTGCAGCCTGGCGGACTCTCTAAGTGGAGGTAAACGGGACGTCTGGTTGTCTCTATGACTGGGTGTGGCAGACATCTAGTGCACAGCAGTTGATGGGAGCAGTCCTGAATAACAAAGGCTTTTCCCAGCCAGGTTGTGCGAGTGCACTGAGGACAAACACTGGCACATGCCCTCTGCTGAGAAAGCTGAGGAAGCTTAGGGGATATCCAAGACTGTCCATGTAATGGCACTAGGAGGCTGTGGGTAGAACTGTTTCTAAAAACACAGTGAGCATTCCATGAACCCTGTAGTTCAAGAATTTAATGAAGAAAATTTATGACATAGTATGTATTTCAACCATCTTAAGGATTCAGGGACAATTTTCTTTTTTAGGATGTTGTAAAACTCCATGATCCTGAATCACTCTTTCCTTAGCAACATATTCTGATCTCTTTTGAATTTTAATTTCATCCTGGCATTGCCTTTTGCAAACAGGTGTCTTTAAATAAAGAAACATGTGGTTTTAATGTGGCTTGATGAACTAAGAGTCACATTCCTGCAGATGAAATGGTCCACCTCAGAGCATTCTAGTCATTAATTGTAAGTAAACATATTGGTGATAAATGAAAGGAAGCAACTCTTCCTATTTAATGAAAGCAAAAACATAATTATGGTAGGAAAACAAATCCTTACTTTCAAAGAATAAGATTGTTTTGTCTTATAGTTAACCATAGATAGAAATCAACACTTGTGTATTAACAGCTGATTGACATATTAAGCAAAATTACTTTTATGTATGAATAGCTTGCCTTTGCTGAAGAGAGTTGAAGATAATTATTGGCTAATACATGTTTCACTTCCTTCCCTTGATCGATGCTCCTTGTTTGTATTCTATGGAGAGGAATTGTGCCAGGTGCTGAGTGAGACACGAGGTAAACAAGACAGCCTGCCTGCGCTCTCTTCCTTCTTTAAGTTGCTGTCAGTTCATAAAAGTGAAGTGCTTGGGGCTGGTGAGGTTGCTTCTAAAGTGGGCATGGTGTGTAAAGGACACAGGAGTAGAGTGGGTGCTGGGACCGAGGAGCAGCTTTGGCACTGGTATGTGACCGTGGGGAAATCACATTACCCGCCGGGTATCAGTTCTTTCATCTGTGAAATGAATGCATTGCTCTTTGGTTGGAAACGGTGTTTTCGGCTTTAGTTTATGAATGAAGGAGATCTGCTCTTTCCCCCAAGGGATGGGAGCTTCTCCCAAAGCAAAGTTGATGTGCTAAGTAGAGGCCATATTTCCTGCTTTTGACGGTTCTTTCCCTGCTGCACTGCTACAGCCTGTTGTGCAGAGCGATGTGCCAGAGTGGCTGAAATCATGAAGCATTCCTTCTCTTCTCCAGATCCTTTCCCCTAAGGTGAGAGTTAGGGTTGTGCTAGGTGCCTTAGGAGACATTTCAGAAGGCTGAAGGCTCTGCAGTTCTGGTGATGACTCATTCAGTACAGTGCACAGACAGGCTCAACGTTCTTACAAGCATAATTCACCCTAATGAGCTCCAATGGTCTGACCAGCCTAACTTAATACGTTTGTAGCTTTATTGAGTATCTTGTCTATTATTCTGGTTTAACATTGATGCCCTATAATTATTAATATAAAAGCTTCGAATATTACCTTCAGATTTTCATCTGTGAGCATGAAGAATAATATAGCATTATTTGTCATGGCAATACTTTGAGCAATGCCTAAGAGACTGTAAGTATTCAATAGATGACAGCTCTTATTATTGATCTGATAACCGAAGTTTACAAATGTTCCAGTGTTTGGTAGGGCAAGCATCCTCTCATTATTTTAGTCTTCACAAAATGATTGGCTGTTATTACCGTATAGTGTTAAAGATGACCTTTAGAATGTTTTTATCAAGACCCAGAGGGAGTGGGGGAAGGAATATTACTGTCATCTTACTGTTTAAGTTTCCTTGTTTCAGGGACTTGTTGCTGTGAAGCAAGTTGCCATGGCACTTAGTGGCTTTGAACAAGAACGGTTTATTATTTCTCACAATTCTGTGGCTTGATTGGGCTCAGTTAACAGGGATTTTTCTGCCTCATGTAGTGTAGCTCAGTTGCTTATGTCATTACATTCCACTGGGAGTTGTGCTGCAGCCGTGCTGGAAGGTCCAAGAAGGCCTTTCTCACATGTTTGGGGCCTCAGTGCTCACCGGTGCCAAGATGCCTCAGTCTTCTCTGGACAGCCTCTCTCTCCAGCTACACAGCTTGGACTCCTTTCCAGGAGGGCAGCATGCTTCTAACACCGCAGAGGTGGAAGCCATAGGTTCTTACAGCCTGGGCTCAGGGCTGCACAGCATCACCTCCGATACATTCTATTAGTCAGGAAAAGTCAAGTCTAGCTTAGATACAAGGGGAGGGGAAAGAAATTTTTCTCCTTGATAGAAAGGGCAATATACATGTTCAGGGAGGGGAGAATGTGATGGAGTTTGGTAATGCTCTGGCTCCAGTGTTACTCAGCCTGATCAGCAGTTTGGAAGAAAGAGCTGGACATGGAGCACAAGAGCGGGAGGGCATGCTGGAATTCACGGGAACCTCTGTATCTCTCTCTCATGGCAAATGACATTTTTTTTTTCTTTTTTAAATTTTATTTTCAATTATAGTTTGCATTCAATATTATTTTGTATTAGTTTCTGGTGTACTGCATAGTACATATATTTTACCAAGTGTTCCCCTCGATACTTGCAGTACCCATCGGTCACCATACATAGTTATTATTGTACAGTATTACTGACTGCATTCCCTGTGCTCTCCATACATCTCCACAACTAGTTTGTAGCTACTGGTCTGTACTTCTTAATTTCTTTACCTGTTTCACGAAGTTTTCTGACCACCTTTCCCTCTGGCAACCAAGAGTCTATGTCAAGGAGTCTGTTTTAATTTTGTTCATTCATTTATTTTGTTCTTTAGATTCCACATATAAGTGAAATCATATGTTATTTGTCCTTCTCTGACTGAGTTATTCCAGTTAGTATAATACTCTCTAGGCCTATCCATGCTGTCACAAATGGCAAGAGTTCTTTTTTATGGCCAAATAATACTCCATTGTGTAAATATACCACAAATTTTTATTATTTACTCATCTATTGATGGGTAGTTGAGTTGCTTCTATATCTTGGCTATTGTAAATAATGCTACAATGAACATAGAGGTGCATATATTCTTTCGAATTAGTGTTTTGGGTTTCCTCTATAAATCTGTCTGTTACTGCAAATAACTATTATCAGCTTCAAAGAGCAAGAACTGCTGCTTCATTTCCACCTCCCAAATCCCATTCAAACATCTCTTTTGGACAATTCTGACTCAGAATGATATGGAGAAGAGGAATCTGGGAACATCGTTCTAGTTTAACTCAACTGAAAATAGGATGATCCAGTACACTATTCAAGAATGAGGTTTACCTCACTCTTCATTCGTGTTCCTTTTTACACCATTCAATGGTTTTTTAAATAGTTTTGTTTATATAACTCTTAATTTTATTCACACGTGTTTAATGAGGTTTTGTTGTCTTTACTGCTTTACTGTATGGCTTACCTATTTTTTTGCTGATTGTTAGTATTTATGTGTAGTTTTTCAAAACATGCTTTCTGTAACTGGACAGGTTAGTGAAATAATTACTTCTTATAGCCTTCCCACCAATACAATTGTTGGGAGATAAATGATCATGTGTAGATATTGAGTGTTTCATTTTTTTCTTTTGAAAATTTATAACATATATATTTTAAAGTCTAGATAGGTTAGCACTGCCAAGGAGGCTCTCTGCTTGAGATTTATCCTTCAAAGGGCTCCACATACCTCAAGAATACACCAAAATAAATTTACTAGAGATATTGTGAGTGTTGCTACCACTTGAGTTTCTGTACCTGATGCTGATATAGTACAACCTGTAAACTTAAACCTCCACTTTCTGACTAACACTTTTTAGGCTCCAGAGAAATGCTTCTCCCCAACTTTCGTCCAACATCCTTGAAATGAAAGCCAGTGAAAGGTTTCAGGGGTTGTGACACTGTGAAGGTCTGTGGATTGTGCCACTGCTAACATTGGTGATGGACACTGTTTTGGAATGCATGTAGGCTTTGCACAATTTAAGTGCCTGGGCCATAGAAAAGACGTATTAACTGACAATACAGCCTTTATTTGGAATCTATTGTGGTGATTCCCTTTGGATTTGGATAAATGCATTTTAAGAGGGATTCTTCAGCAAGGCTGCTAAGTAGGTGGCACCTAGGAACAGTCTCTAGATTACAAATGACAAATGGATTGCAATGTTGTTTTGAGAAGTACTCGAAGTACAGTAGATCCCTCCTCACTCACCTGGAGACTGGTGACTGGTGCCTGCTATGGTGCAGGGGGTAAAAGTATAAAAAGAGAACCAACTGTATGGGAAAACATATTTGGAAATGATACCTCAGACAAGGGATTAATCTCCAAAATATATAAAGAACTTACAAGACTCTACTCTAAGAAGACAAGCAACCCAATTAAAAAATGGGCAAAGGATTTGAACAGACACTTCTCCAAGGAGGACATACAGAGGATCCAGAGACACATGAAAAGATGCTCGATATCTCTAGCTATCAGAGAGATGCAAATTAAAACTACAGTGAGATACCACTTGACACCAGTCAGAATGGCCATCATAAACAAAGCAACAAACAGCAAGTGTTGGAGAGGTTGTGGAGAAAAGGGGACCCTAGTGCACTGCTGGTGGGATTGCAGATTGGTACAACCACTATGGAAAACAGTATGGAATTTTCTAAGAAAACTAAAAATGGACATACCTTTTGACCCAGCAATTCCACTGCTTGGATTATATCCTAAGAATCCTGAAACACCAACCCAAAAGAATCTATGCACCCCAATGTTCATAGCAGCACAATTTACAATAGCCAAGTGCTGGAAGCAACCTAGGTGCCCATCAGTTAATGAATGGATCAAAAAACTGTGGTACATTTACACAATGGAATTCTATGCAGCAGAAAGAAAGAAGGAGCTCCTACCCTTTGCGACAGCATGGAAGGAATTGGAGAGTATCATGCTAAGCGAAATAAGCCAGGCAGTGAAAGACAAATACCATATGATCTCACCTTTAACAGGAAGCTAATCAACAAAACAAACAAACAAGCATAATATAAACAAAGACACTGAATTTGAGAACAGTCTGACAGTGTCCAGAGTGGGAGGGGAGGGAATTTCAGGGGAAAGGGGGAATGGTTTAGAGCAACAAGTATAAAGGACTCATGGACAAAAACTATGGGGGGTGGAAATGGGAGGAAGGTGGGGCGGGCTGGGGTGGTGGGCTGAGGCGGGGTAAAAGACAGAAAACTGTACAATATCAACAATTAAAAAATACTGATTAAAAAAAAAAAGAGTAGGCATACGACCCCCATGGGTTTGCCATCTCTGTTCTAGATCCAGTGGAAGAATGACTATGATTGCAGGTGCAGGCACTGTTCAAAGCAAATAAAGGAGCTCTTTTGGGAACTGGAAAGGAGCCTATTCTGATCTCCCCCAAATGATACCAGAGAGCCACCATTACATATACCATTTTTTGCACTCCCCACCAAATTTGGGAGGAAAATGGGGGTGTGTCTTATAGTCCCAATGTAGCTTACCTGGCTTGCTGTGGAGGAGGGGGCTGCAGTGGTGGAGCAGGGTCACAGGTTATTAAATATTTTACCACATTTTTTGCTTCAAAAATTTTTTTCCTATTTTCCTCCTCTAAAACCTAGGTGTGTCTTACAGTATGGCACATTTTATAGTCCTAAAAATATGGTAATCTCCAAGGTATGTATAGTACCAGCTTTCTTGCAGTGAGTACAGAAAGCCTAGGTTTCCTATAACTGAATCCTGCCCTCCTCTAGTGGAGGAGAGGTCCAAGAGCCCCTGCAAACATTGAAGAATAGCACAGCGCTCAAAGGGAGACTGGTTTATGTTGGTATGTAAGAGATCGAGAAGATGTCATCAAAGACCAGAAGTGTGGCTGAGCTTACTCCTAGTTGTCTATGGTTAGAAAGTGCTTGGGAGAAAAGAGGACATATGTGGGACCAGAAGCTTATGGAAATTTAAGTAGATGCTAACTCCTTAAGTACTAACTCTCTCTTTGTGTCCTAAGTTATAAGCCCTCAAGGGCAGGAACACCGTTACTTTCAGTCTCAGTTCCCAGCCAATGCTGTGTGAGCCCTCGGTACACATCCATTGGAGGGCAAGCTCTTGTCAGTCAATCCTATAACTCCTAACATCCAAATTAATCATTTGGTTCAGGCATTTTTTTTTTTTGCATAAAGAGCTTAGTAGTGTGCTATGGGAAGGTTTTTGCTCCTGCATCAGTCTTTTTAGGTACATCCATAAATAACACAGCACCATTATCTTCAAGTAGGAAGGCCTTCATCTGAAATCTCTGGAAAATAATGTATTCCTTCCAGGGAGGTGATGAAGTTTGAATGAGATAATTCACAGTTTCCATAGGTACTTTGCTGGAACATAATAAATGTTGATTTTTTTTCTCTCAAACACAGCAACTTAAGAAAATATATAGCATAATCTACAAGATGAGAATAAGGTAGGGTAATAAAAATCAAAATGGCTTTTGAAGTTTATTAAAGTTGAGTACTTTCACTTAGATATAATTTTGGTTATTTTTGTTGTTGTTTAACTGTAGCTGAAATCAGGCTAAGAATCAATCCAAACAACTTTTTAAAATTAATTTTGGCACAAATAGAGCTAGTTTGCTCATTATGTTATTACTGTCTGCAATCCTGTTTTCCGGTTTTATTTTATTACTCTCAGAAAAGCTTTTTGGGTCTGATCTAATGTGCCTTTTGAGAACTATTAGACTTGAGTGGATTTCAGAGAATTTTGTGAAAGTTTTGACTATTATCTTAGGCCTGTATTGCTTGTAAAAAATAAAGACATTGATGTATATTTAAATCTTTAATATATTAAAGTTATGTTGACTATTTCCTAACATTTGTAGGATTATCAGAAGATTATAATAGTAATGAAATAAAGTTATTTAAGTTTTTTATGTTTATAATATTAAGCTCACTTCTTTAGGTCTAGGTAGGAAAATATAACAAAAGCTGAATGGCAAAATTCCTATTATCATGGTTCAGTCTGTGGAAGAATATTTTCAGTCTTCAAAACTATCATATAAGATTAATTTTTACTGAGTTCCTGATTTGTAAGTGTACCAGACAACAAGAAGTGGATTATGAAGAAAACAGAACAGGAGGATTATTCAGCTAAAAGCATATATATTTTTCAAATTTCAATTTTTTAAAATTGCAGTTTATATTCAATATTATTTTGTATCAGTTTCAGGTATACTCCATATTGGTTAGACAATCATGTACTTTACAAAGTGTTCCTCCTGATATTTCCAGTACCTAACTGACACTATTCATATGTATTACAGTATTATTGACTGTATTTCCTATGCTGTACTTTATATCACCATATGCTATAAATACCAATCTGTATTTCTCAATCCCTTCATCTTTTTCACCTGGTCCCCAAACTCCCATACCTCTGGCAACTGTCATTGTGTTCTTAGTATCCATGAATCTGTTTCTGTTTTGTTTGTTCATTTATATTGATCTTCAGGTTCCAATATAAAACAGTGTGGAGTTCTGTCCAGAAAAAGTCCAGCCATTGTTAACATAATGAGAATGGTTTGTGTAACATTGATATAACCTGGCAGCCAAGGAGAGTGGACTGAAATGTGCATGTGTGAACAAGGATGACTTCACTGTACTAATCAGTGGGGGTGGTAGATGCCATTGAGTGAGCATGTGTACTGTGTGGCCATCACATTCAAAATGACTGAGTGCATAGAGCAATGAACTGAAACAAATTTTGCATTAAGTTTGAACATTCCAGGGAAACTATTTGGATGATTCAGAAGGCTGCAGCTATGGGTAACTGGTGATTGGCAGTTTCATCTTGACAACGTGCCAACTTACACATGTTGTGCATGGTTTCTTGGCAAAACATCAAATTGCCTGGGTGACTCAACCCCTCTTCAGCCCAGACTTGGTGCCCTGCGACTTCTGGCTTTTACCAAAACTAAAATCACCTTTGAAAGGGAAGAGATTTCAGACTGTTGATGAGATTCAGGAAAATATGACAGGGTAGCTGATGGTGACTGGAACTGTGTGAGGTCCCAAGGTGCCTACTTTGAAGGGGACTGAGGTGTTGTTGTCCTGTGTACAATGTTTCTTGTATCTTGTATCTTCCTCAATAAATGTCTCTATTATTCATATTACATGGCTGGATATCTTCTGGACAGACCTTGTATAAGTGAAATCATATGATATTTGTCTTATTCTGACTGATTTATTTCATTTAGCACAATACCCTCTAGGTCCATCCATACTGTTGCAAATGGCAAAATTTTGTTCTTGTTTATGGCCTAGTAATATTCCTGTGTGTGCATATGTGTGTGTGTACTGCAGATTTTTTATCCACACACCTATTAACGGGCACTTGGGTTTCTTTGTAGCTTGACTGTTCTAAATACTGCTGCAATGAGCATAGAGGTGCATACATACTTTTGAATTCATGTTTTGGGTTTCTTCAGAAATATTCCCAGAAGTAGAATTGGGAGTAGTTCAGTTTTTAATTTTTTTGAAGAACCTCCACACTGTTTTTCCACAGTGGCTGAACCAGTCTGCATTCCCACCAACAGTGCACGAGGGTTCCCTTTTTTTACATCTTCACCAACACTTGTTAGTTATTGATGACAGGCATTCAGGCAGATGTGAGGTGATATCTCACTGCGGCTTTAATTTGAATTTCTCTGATGATGTCAAACATTTTTTCACATATCTATTGGCCATTTCCTGTGTCCACTTTGGAGATAAGTCTATTCAGGTCCTTCGCCCATTTTAATTAGATTATTTATCTTTTTGGCGCTGAGTTGTATGAGTTTTTGTGAATTTTGGATATTAATCCCTTATGAGATGTGTCACTGGCAAATATGTTCTCCCATACATTTAGGCTGTGTTTTCATTTTGTTGACAGTTTCCTTTGCTGTGCGGAAACTTTTTCCTTTGATGCAGTTCTATTTGCTTTTGTTTGTTTGTTTGTTTTCCTTGTCCAAGGAGATATATCCAAAAATATTATTAAAAGAAATGTCTGAAATTTTACTGCCTATGTTTTCTTCTAGGATTTTTATGGTATCCAGTCTAACATTTAAGTCTTTAATCTACTTTGAGTTGATTCTTGTATGTGGTGTGAGAAGGTGGTTAATGAAACTTATTTTCCAAAATATATAGTTGTCTCCACAGTAGCTACATCATAGGGGGAAAGCCGAAGTTAAATTCATGAATCAGAAATTATAAAGCCTGCCAGGATGATATTGCTATTTCATAAATAGAATACTACATATCAAAGGTTTAAAATTTTATTGAAAAACTACTCCCTAGATTTTTAAGCTGCTAGCATTTATTTAAAATATGAAATTTTAGCAATTTTGATACCTAGCTGAACTCTAATTTTTTTTGTATTTGAAAGTACTGTTCTTCCCCCCACCACTTCAAATAAGCCTCTGGCAATAATGTAGTAGAAATAAATTAACTTCATGTTTAAAAATCTCAAAGGACTTAAGATACTCATCATTGAAAGTGCATTAAAGGAAGGAAGGATTTCCCTCCATTTGTAAAAATGGTAGTTTGAAATTATGCTTTTAAGAAATAATTTTAATGCTCATGATGAATGTAAAACTGTATAATTGAATGCTGAATTGATACTCTATTAGAATATCTAGAGACCTCTCTTAAAATTATTGTAGGATTACCTAATAGGATCTTGGTGTTTGCACTAAATTTCTGGAAATTTTAATGAAAAGGTCAGCAGTTGGAGTCAGAAAATCTTTAAAGCACATGCAGTTTCTATTCTGTTCTGCTATAAAGCTTTTGAAAGCTGTCACATTGTTTAAATCTCAGTGAAAGGATTGGAACCAGCTAAAGTCAGAGTTGTAAAGTATAATAGGTGAAGTTTATAGTTACTGGCCAGAGCTCCCTCATTACTTGGTGCCCTTTCTGTATCCTTGACATGAGTACCTCAGCAACCCCCATTTAACATAAACACGGTGCTCTTATATGGCCTTCTATATCAAAACCTGTTTGCAGATAAAGAGTAGATAAGAGATAGTCATAAATTTATTCAAACAAGTAACCTAGTGATTTATTGTATATCTGAGAAATTAAAAAACAAGTTGTCTTTGCTGCTATCAGTGATCAAAGAAGGCAGTATCTAAAAGTACAAGATGCTGTACTTTGCATCTGTGTGATAGCTGCTTTCATAAATGCTCTCGTGAATTACTGAGCCAAAGAAAGGCCTTGTGCATTACTTAGTTCCATTGCTTTATTTATGGAGGTGACGGTGGTAGGTGGTTAGTGGGTGCAACCAAGTAGACCCTGGGGCCCAGAAATGATGTGGTTTTCCCAGACTCACAGGTGTAGTATCAGTGGAAGATTGAAATTCAGGCTGCCCAAATGCTAGCCCAGAACTCAGCCTTGTGAAAAGCAGTGTGCCGTGTGCTGATTAAGAACATAGGACCTGGAGTTAGACCTTCTGGGTTTAATTCTGGCTCCAGCCAAGCCCTGGTTATTTATTTAACCTGTGCCTCTGTACCAGTCTCTACCATGGTCTTGGTAAGGAGATTAAATTAGCTAAATGATGCTTAAGATAGCCTGGCATGTTGACAGCTCCACAGACGTTAATTTCACCACGTGGCTTTGAGAGGGCTGGCCAGCGCTGCCGTTTGACCTATATTTAGAATTATTTCAGTGCTTATTATTTTCAGCCCATGCTGTAATTTTACAAGTTTTATTTTTCAGCCCATTAAAGAGGTGATTCCTGTTGAGCTATGACTTGACCCCTGAATAAAAGGTCATTAGAGCCACCATAAATAGGAAGCATTGGACTATCTATCTCTACTACTTGTATACATTGAAGCAAAGTTCATAGAAGTCCGTATTTTAAGCATAGAGTAGAGAGTTCTTTAGAAGGATTCTTGCTGTCCTTTTCCAGGGAAACAGCCATTGAGTTTACTTGATATTCCCAAATGGACCCTATTAGTGTGGTGAAGTAACACAGTTTTTCTTCGCACCTACTCATAGCTGCTGCTTCTGAAACAGGAACAACCTCCCTAACCTGCTCCTGGTGTGAAGACACGTTGAGTAGCTGGCACTAGAAGTGCATATTTGTATTTTACTGTTCTGGTTGGCAAACATCTTCTCTCGACACAGTGTTAACCCATAAACTTTTTGTTTTAGGAATTATTCAAGTGTTGCCAGAAATGTAATACAGTACTATGATTTTGACCCAGTGGCTGTGAGTTATAGTTGACATGGATGCTAAATTGTTTTAGTCTTGACATATCATTAAAAGATGTTCCAATGCACCACCTCAGTGAATTACATCACTCATCTGACAGGGATTCTTTAGAGAAATACTGCCCTCTTGTGTTGTAATACGGTAAACTATTGAATGAGAACAATTTAAGAAAGTGTAAATTCTCTGTGAGAATAGCAGATCTCACTTAGAAAGAATGTTAAATAATGTGTACTGTGTGTAATACATTTTTACACATTAATGAGTAGCAGCAGAAAAAATACAGACAGGATGCCTGTTCCCATGGTCTAGTCTTGACAGGGAGCAGCATAAATATGGCATTTTAGAAAGATTATAATCTGTCTTGAGTGAAATCTCCTTTTGTCTTTGTTTTGGTCTTCGCGCACCATATTACCTGGAAGAGACACAACTAGCATATTCATCCATCGCTAACAGTGCTTCACAGGTGACAGAGGACTTTTGTTCACGTGACCTCATTTAGCCCTCAATCCTCTGTGTGAGAAGAGGTATAACTATTATTCTTTCCACTTTATAGAAGGAAAAATAAACAAGCAAAGCCAAATAACTTACCCAAATCCATACAGTTAGAAAGTGTAATTGGTGAGGACGTAAGAAAGTTAAATAATGTACCTAAACTCATACGATTAAGACCTCTTAACCTTAAATACTGAGTCCTTTGTGTCATAAAGCGTGGACTGCAGAAACATTTGGGGGTCAGGATCCCAATCGTACCGCTTAAACTGTAGAACTAGAACTTTCAAATTATTAACCAAACTGTGCTTCTGCTGCAGTTTCAGAGCTCCATATTTTATATTTATTTGTTTTACAAAACACAATACTAGATTGCAGTGCGTGTCATTTGGTAGGTTTAATTTGTGGGTCAGTCAGCACTGTGGACGAGCGCCACGAAAGAAAGAAAAAATCAGATGGGCTCGCTTGCATTCTGTGATTGGGAGTATCTCTTTCAGTCAGAAGAAATCACTTGTGCTGAAATATTACTGAGACAGAAATTATAAAATATGCTAAAATAACACACAAATCAAGTGTTATGAAGCTAACTTTTTTTTTTTTTACTTGAACAGTGAGTGAATAAATTCCCATGGTTAAACTTTTCAACAATACAGGAAAAGGAATTAAGAGGTAAAGGATCTTTTCTCTCTACCAAATCCCATTTTTTCTCCCCAAAGTAAAACTTTTAGCAGTGTGATATACATTTTTCCCCTGTATTTTCCATTCATTTACATATGTTTGTATGCATGTTGACAAATGTATTATTTTTTGAAGTCATGTGTAGGATCTATTTGTATTTGGTTTATTGATTTTTTTCACTTAAATTACTTTTTATTCTACTCTGTACATCCCTTCTTTTCTCCCTTCCTTCCTTCCTTTCATTGTTTTATTCACTCTCCCTCCCTCCTTTTTTCTCTCTCCCACCTCTTTTCTCCTTTTTTTCTTTCTCTCCTTCCAACCAACCATC
The DNA here is from genome assembly GCA_039655065.1 of Glossophaga mutica. Taxonomy (NCBI): domain Eukaryota; kingdom Metazoa; phylum Chordata; class Mammalia; order Chiroptera; family Phyllostomidae; genus Glossophaga; species Glossophaga mutica. The sequence continues at coordinate 44,974,711 of CM077306.1, read as the reverse complement.
TTTTCTTCCATTTCTTGTTATGTTTCCTTCACTCTTCCTTCCTTCCCTTCCTTCTATTACACACAAATGTTAAGACCATCTGGTATTATAGATCAGATTGTCAATAATTCTACTTGTGTTGTGCTTCAAAAATTATTTTGGCTACATAAGGCCATATATTCCAAGTAATTTTGGAGGAATAGATAAAATAGACAAGCAGCCGGAAATCCAAAGCAGAGTTCTTAGGGGTTATTTCCAAGTTTGAGGTACCCTAGTGAATGGGTGTCCTTCAGGTAGAAAGCCTGAGGAATGAAGCAGGAACTTCTAACTTTTCCCGGTCACTTAAAGTCAGTGCTGAATTGCCCCGGTTGCCTGTTTCCCTGTGAAATATCTCTGGGGAGTACATTCTCTTGAGTAGAGTGTACGATCTTCCCACCACATTTGTAAATGCCAGTAGCTCTTGTGTCTCTATATCCTCTGCTCGGTTTCCTTTATATCACAGCAATCCAGACATTTTAGAGAGAAATGTTATTCTTTCTAGACAATTAAAGTAGGAAGCTATATCACAAATAGAAACTAAAAGTTATTTTAGTACGAATGTAATAAGAGCTCAATTCATTTGCTCTCATGTTCTTAGAGTTATAAAAACTTCAGTCTCAGTTTTCTTATAGGTAAAATAAAAAAATTAACTTGCAGGGTTATTCTAAAGATTAGAAATAATATTAAGTCTAAAGCATGGCATAGAGTAGGTGTTCAATAAAGTTATTGTTTTTATTATATCTTTTATTTTAGCTCTACCCCTCTCACCCCCCGCCAAGCTCTTACAGTTACCTACTGTTCTCACTGGGATAGCAGTCCATCTGGTGACAGAACACTGGCCCAGGGTGTGCATGTACATGCATGTGTCTGTGTGTAAGTTCTTAAAAATCAGTCTAGAGATATGGCACTCTTCTCCAGTCAAAGAGTTTTAAAATTATAGTATTATGGGAAGGACCATGAATTGAAGAGCGCAGCAGCAAGGAATCGGGGTTGATCTTTCACATTTTCTCATGTTTAGTCATTTCTATATATCTTCATGATTTTTGCTTTCTACGCCTGGCAGTTATACTATTGTTATTATTATAATAAATTGACCTTAGTTCAACTCACTTATTTTATGTCATATTATTTTATTCAATAATACTTCCGATGGTATGCCATTTTAATCTATATCATGTATCTTACATATGATACTTTTTATTTTAATGGTTACTTCATACATATATAATTTATATAAATGTAATAACCACTAAAGTGAGAATGATTTCTTGGTGTATGCTTACGATCATATCTTAACTCATTTCATCCATGCTGCACTTACCTGGGGAAGCTCTCTGCTGAGGAGCACAGCACTCAGTCCCCAGAGTTCTTTTTTTTTTTTTACTATAACACAAAATAATTTTATTTTTTTAATCAGTATTTTTTTAATTGTTGATATTGTACAGTTTTCTGTCTTTTACTCCCATCCCAGCCCACCGCCCCAGCCCTCCCCACCTTCCTCCCATTTCCACCCCCCATAGTTTTTGTTCATGTGTCCTTTATACTTGTTGCTCTAAACTGTTCCCCTTTTCCCCTGAAATTCCCTCCCCTCTCCCTTCTGGTCATTGTCAACCTGTTCTCAATTTCCATGTCTTTGGTTACATTATGCTTGTTTGTTTGTTTTGTTGATTAGGTTCCTGTTAAAGGTGAGATCATATGGTATTTGTCTTTCACTGCCTGGCTTATTTCACTTAGCATGATGCTCTCCAATTCCATCCATACTGTCGCAAAGGGTAGGAGCTCTTTCTTTCTTTCTGCTGCATAGAATTCCATTGTGTAAATTAATATTCAACAAAGGGGGCAGCAACATAAAATGGAGCAAAAATAGCCTCTTCAACAAGTGGTGCTGGGAGAACTGGACAGCTACATGCAAAAAAATGAAACTTGAGCATCAACTTACACCATACACAAAAATAAATTCAAGGTGGATAAAAGATTTAAATATAAGCCATGACACCATTAAAATCCTAGAGGATAACATAGGCAGGAAAATCTCAGATATTTCACACAGCAACATTTTTACTGATATGTCCCCTAAAGCAAGGGACATAAAGGAAAGAATAGAGAAATGGGATCTCATCAAAATAAAAAGCTTCTGCACAGCTAAAGAAAACTATTAAAATAAAAAGAGAACCAACTGTATGGGAAAACATATTAGTCCCCAGAGTTCTGTGGCTTGTCATAGGCGAGGGCCGACAGGCCAGCGCCCCTCCCCCCTCCCTCCCTTCCTCCTCACCCAGCCTGCTATTATCACCCCACCGGTTACTCACCCATTTCTCCACAATTTAGTGCCCTGTACTGTGCTCATGATATGATAGTGCTCATGAGAAAATGTTAAATAATGAACTTGATGCTTTTCAGAGATGACCTCAGGCATCATTTCTATTTAATTTGTCTTTTCTGTTTCTGTTTACATTTTAGCCAGAATTTAAAAGTGTGGCAAACAAGCAGAGATCACAGTTGTGCCATGTACACAGTATACTCAGTTTATCTGAAAAATAATAATGAAATTCTTAGATTTGGTAAAATCAAAACTTTTTTTTTATGTACAGCTGAGGATATTGAGACTCGGTGAGGTGAAGAAATTTACCAGAAACCTCAGGGTTAATTTGTCCTAGATTTTGAACCCAGGCTACTTGTCAATTCCAAAATATCTGGGGATATTTCCCAACCACCAGCTAGGGGATTAGGAAGGCAAGGTTTAGTTGCCTGTTGTCCATTTCTCCTTTCTTCCTCTCCCTAACACAGTCCCCCCACCCTCCATGTGCTCATCCACACATCAGTACTCTATTTTCTACATCACTCTGGGTGATTGAGATAGAGGCTGTTATGTAAGTACATTATAATTTAAAATGGGTAACAAAAAAGGTGCGGCATGGCTTATTTTTCCAATCTAGGGAAACACTGCACTTGAATGTTTTGCAGTTCAGTAGAAATGGTCATGTGTTTTGTGACATGTCATTGGCATCACAGGAGCACAGCACACGTTGTCTGTGTGGACGGCAGTGAGCAGTTGGGGTTTCATAATAAGATAGGGATTGCATTAAGGCCTCCAGAAACAAAGAGTATTTCATTGACTTTGTATTCAAAAGCTCTTTTATATAAGGTGATTTATACCTGGCAAAAGAGTCATAGCTCTGATGGAAAAGCAAGCAGATGAGAGCAGTGTGCATTCAGTAATGCAGTGTGATCTGACAAGCTGTTCCAGGCTTACCCCCACTGAGCACAGTGGACAGGAGTACAGCTCTCCTAGAGGGAAGAGATGAGCTGTACTTCATTCTAATGCCAAGGACAAATTCTTGCTGCAGTTTCTAGTATAGAGAATTTAGCAAGAGGAACCATCTTTTGAAAAATATATAAAACTCCTTCATTTCTTTCACTGGTTAACCTGATGCTCTTTTAGTTTTTACGGAGGTCTCCAACCATTGGCTTACTGAGACTATAATTCTCAGAATATTCATAACAGGTGAACAAAATATTTCTGAAAGTAAGAATCAGGGCTACCCCTTTGCTAAATAGAAGTTCGCCTTTCACATCCAGCTCCTTGTTTTACGCTCACTGCTTTTGTGCTAGTGTGCGAGTGCACACTCCTTTTTCTCCTCCTCCTCCTCCTCCTTATTTCTCTCCTCCTTTTCTTACCTTCTTCTCTTTGGCTTATTGGTCCTTGGCCACTGTTTTAGCTTCTTCTGGCTTGGCACCTGCCCACAAGGCCAATGGTGACCCTTTGACCACCTGAGTCTTATGTGCACAGCTCTCTCTCTGTAGCTTACTTTCTCTTGCCAGCACTTTAATAATAGATGTGTTTGGGAGCTCATCTCAGAGTAGGTGCTCCCACTTTATCCGAAGGCAATTAGCTGATCTTCTAAATGCACTAGCACTATCATGCTAAGGATGAGAAGCTAGAGGATTATATCTTATTTTCTACTGAACGTGAACTTTCATATATGAATTTATAATCTAACTTGGGGAAATAACGGGACATGCTAGGCAGAAAGAGAAAAGCAAGAAGGAGACATCACTTTGGATTTTTTCATGGTCTGATGATATGTATAACCTCTGGTAGCTGGGAGGTGTATTGCATTGTCTGCCTTAAACTTCCCTGAAGAAATTGGGTCAGTTACTTGTCATCGACAGGGAAAGTCTCCTCCCCTCTTCCTCTTCTGTGTTTTCTTTCCTCTCTCTTTCCTTTACCCTTCTTCCAAACTCTCACTATTTTCTTATTACTTTCTGAATTATATCACTGCTTAAGCTTTTATTTCTTCACTCCAGCTATGGATTAGGTCTTTGAAATTCAGACCACTTTTTCAACTTTGTTTTCTCAATTTCCTATCTTTGTCCTCAGCTCTTCTCTGATATTTATTCAATTTAAATTTAAATAAATAATTTTAAATGTTTAAATTGTTCAAGTTGACCTATTAATGTTGTGATCATGCCAAGTCAGTCTGTAATGAAATTAATATAAATAGCAAATGTGGATAATTGCACTACAAATATGCTTTTATTTCCCCCCATAAATCTGGATAATTTCTTTAATGTCCTATTTCATTTTTGCTTGCAGAGAAAACATCAGATATAAAATTTAAAAATTTAAGAGGCTATTTGGGCAATGACACACCAGATGTGTTTAGAGATGAGTTTTTTAAAAATTAATGCTTATAATAGCCTAATATGAAGACCAGACTAAATCTTGAATTTTACAGGGTTAGGAATTGAACAGTTTTTCAAGTGATTGGTTAAAAATCAGGTTTTATAGTTGGAACTATCTTTTAAAAAAGAGATTAATATTCTATGTAGCAATTCATAGAGATTTGCTTCAGTGATTAGAAAATCCGAAGAGATGCCACAAGTCTCTTATAGCAGATGCCCTCTTGTTTCCAACATCGATGCTCTCATTTTGGAGATCACACATTAGCCTTTGCTTTTCTCTGTAACATTAAATACATACTGTGGAGCACAGGTCTTATGTGTTGTAGTTCAATGCCTTTTATGTGTTGTAGTTCAATGTCTTTTAATGAACTCACCCATGTGATCCAACCAAGCCATCCTGGTAAGACACAGAATATTTCCACTATCCCAGAAAGTTTCTTCATATCCCTTCTCAGTTAGTCCCCACCATTGCTGAGGCAGTGGCTGCTGTGGATATTTTTACCCCAAGTTATTTGGCCTGTTTGAGGAAGTCATATAAGTGCCTTCGTATATACAGTATGCACTCTTTTATGTCTGGTGCCTTTCACTCAGCATAATGTTTGTGAGATTCGTGAATGCTTCTGTGTGTGTCACTAATTCATTCCATTTTGTTATTGAGTAGTATTCCTTTGGAAGAATACAATTGATTAAAAATCAGGGTATTTTGGGTTTTTTTTTTGTTTGTTTATGCTTATCCATTACCTGTTGATGGATATTTGGGTTGTTTTTAGCTTTTGACTACTATGAATAAAGCTGCTAAGAATATTTTTGTACCAGGCTCTTTGAGAATATATATTTCCACTTGGATAAATATTTAGAAGTAGAATTTCTGGTTAATGTGTAAGAGCTTATTCAGCTTTTGGAGAAATTGCCAAATCATTTTCCAAAGTGATTGTACAATTTTATACTTCCACCAGCCATGTAGGGTAGTGCTGGGTGCCTGACATTTTCATCAACATTTGGTGCTATTAGCCTTTATAATTGTAGCCCTTACAGTGAGTGTGTAGTCCTGTCTCATGTGGTTTTAATTTGCATTTCCCTAATGACTAATGAGCATTATTAGCCTTTTAAATACCTTCCTTACTAAGTGTCTGTTTTATACATTTTATATTACTTTATTTGTTTTTTGTCAAGTATATGTATCATAAATATTTTTTCTAAGTCTGTGGCCAGTCTAATTAAGTCTTAAGACTTTTATTGATTAAGATAATTTTTGCTTTTGATAATGGATAATTTATCATTTTTTATGACTAATGTTTTCAGTGACCTGAGAAATTTTGCCTACCTCAAGGTTATAAAAGATATGTGATATTTTTTAGAAGATTTATTGTTTTAGTTTTTATGTTTAGGTCCATAATCCATGTCAGTTTACTTTTTATATATGGTGTAGATTAGGAGACCTGACTTTTTTCCCCCATAGATATCCAGTTGTCCTGGCACCATTTAATGAAAAGGTCATACTTTCCTTTTGGCACTTTTGTTGACAATCAATTGATCATATCAGGTTGGGGTTATTTCTGCGTTCCAGTTCATCGATCTGCGTGCCCAGCTTTATACCAAACTAACTTTCTTGATTACTGTAGCTTTGAACTGAAGTAGTCTTGAGATCAAGTATCAAGAATCTCCTTTGTTAAGACTGTTTTGTTTTACAATCCAGCATAAAACTCCATGTCACGTAAAAGGACATATACCTTATTTGTTAGGTATCATTTAGGTTAAGTTATTGTTGTTTTTTAATCTGTTTTTTTCCTACCAAATACGTATACACAGACTGTTAGTCTTTTGTTTTAGCTAATTCCTTATTACATAGTTTATCTTATTGTGGTTTTAATTTTTATTTCTATAATGACTAATGATGTTGAACATCTTTCATATGCATATTGGCAATTTTTCTTCTGTATTATTGTTTTTAAGGAAAATTTTGGGTTTGTGACCAAGAAGATCCCGGGACCCTCAATTTTCTTTCTTTCCCCTGGTGTGTTTGAGGCCTGCCATTCACAGCTGACAGTGCACTGGAGTGATGCAGCCAAAGAAGAAATATAAAAGGAAGCCTTATGTGGATGTAGAATTAGTTCACCAAGCCTGAGGTGGAGAAGCTGACCTCTGCGCACAAGGCTCCCTTTTGCATCTGGCGAGACTGGACCCTGTGGCAGCAGTGTGAGACTGCACTGCCCTGCGTGCGTCGCGGTGGCGTTCAGGTCTTAGAGTCTGCCGTTCTCGTAAAACAGCTCCCCTGGGTGCAGATTTTAATATGAAAGTATGGAATGACCTCTTACATTACAAAGAGTTACTTTGAATATTTTTAAAATTTTGGTTTCTTTGAGTAGTATATTTGTTCCCTGTGAGATTTTTTTTTTTATTGGAAGATGTTAGATACATTTTAAAAGGTCTACAAGTTGCTGCTGTAACATTGAAATTAGAGCTGGTGAGATACATTTTCCGCTTTCACAAGTTTAGCACCCTTCAAATAATACTGACCACCAGTATGTTCTTTTTGTAACCTTTCCTATAACCAGATTTGTATCCACACAGACACAAAGACAAAATAAAATTCTATAAAATTTTAATATCTCCTAGTATAGACATTTTTCTATATATATTTATAGTCCATTTCTATATGTGTATGAATATGTATATGTATATACATATACTTTACTAGGTAACCTTATATCAGGTAACTAGGTACCTGATATGTATTCTTTTTTAATAAAGTAGAATAGTAATAATCTTGCTCCACAAAATTCTTGTGACAGATAGTAAAATAAGAATAGGGAATATCTGTGTGATGGGGTTTATCAGCAGAGACAGAGCTGGGTCTCTTATAGAGTGTTATGGAGAGAGAGAGGAGAGGAAAGGAGAGGAGGAGGGGGAGGGGAGGGGAAGAAAGGAAGGGGAAAGAAAGGAGGGGAAGGGAGGGTGGGGGAGAGGGAGGGAGAGAAAGAGAGAGAGGGGGAGAGGGGAGGGGAGAGGTAGGAAGAAGAAGGGAGGGGATTGGAGGGGAGAAGAGGGGAGTGATGGAGGGAGAGAGAGGAAGGGAGGAAGAAGGAGGGGGAGAGAGGAAACTCTTTGGTGCTTCTTCTCCTAAGGGTTTCTCCTAATTCCACCATGAGAAAGCCACTCTCATGGCCTTGTTTAAACCTGATCACTTCCCAGAGGCCTTGCATCCAAACACCATCCCCTGAGAGTATGAATAATACTTTAACATATGGATTTTGTCAGAGGGGAATGCAATTCAGTCCATAACACACAGGTAAATAAAGAAACTATGAGGAAAAAGAAAACAATAATGAAAAACTATAGCATACTATCTGGGCATTATATTATTTTATAGTAATCCTTTTGCTTTGCATCTATAAAACATAAGCCATCAATTCTGGTGAAACTTAACATGTACGATTTTTTCATGAAATTTATGTAGTAATGTGGTGTTGGTACATGCTTGCTGTAAGATGCTTTCCTTCCTTCCTTCCTACTTAGATTAACAGGACATGTATATTGTTGAGAGCTAGTTTGGGCATCTTCTGTTTGGGCATTTTATTATTTATCACAGATTTCCTCCAGTACCTTGAAGGGCCTGGTAGGTGGTACTTTACAAATAGGGTGAGTGTTACCTCATGGTTGCATGCAGAGATGACTGGCAGGAGCAGTTTATTCAGCAGGCCACTCCATTGTGAGAAATCTGGAAAAAGGCCTTTGTCCCATACAGCCTGAGGGCATGGACCGGGAGAATGTCTTAGAGCTGTGTTAAATCCTGTTTCTCAAATAAGAGCTTCAGCAGGGAATGCAAAAGCAGCTTAGGACATTTGCTCAAATGATGTGGATGAAGAGTATAGTGTTTGGAGGGAAATCTTACTGAATTGGGTTTGGTACAAAAACGTAGCAAAGGGACACTAATACAAATACATGAGGTCAGAGAGGCTTTTAATTTTTATTGTGAATTTCTTGTTTTCAACTTACGTGTTTAAAGTGTTCATGGCAGAGTGATCAGCAGTTTTATTTACTTATTGATTTAAAAATATTTCTACTGTGCTTACTCTTCGTCAGGCCCTGTTTTGAATGATGGCAACCCTATGAGCCAGGATTATTATCCATGCTTTATACTTGATGAAATGAGGTATCTCTTTCAAGGTCAGACATAGCATTTATTGTCTTCAAAATCAAATGAAAAAACTATATAGTATTAGAATCATTGTGCTTAAGAGAAAGGGTAGATATTTTTTTCTGATAATAATGTATTCCCACCCATCTGAAAAACTACCAGGACTTTTTAAAGAAGAGGATCTTGTTCCACCTTCAAATATTGATGCACATTTAGTTAATGCAAATTAAACCATATGCATTTGACCAGAAAAATGAGAGGGACTGAGGGAGGGAGGGATACAAGGGGAGGGAGCGAGATCGAGAGGAAAAAGGAGAGGGGGGGAGGGAGAGGGAGGTGCATCAAAGAAGAGAAGAGGGCAGTGAGGGGAAGTGGGGAGGAAGGGGAAGAGGAGGGGAGAAAGCCAATGGCTGTTGGCAGCTCCTCCCACCGTTGCACTGAACTGGAGTTTGCTCCAGAGTGTGTTATGTGATCTGTTAATCTGCCATGCCTTCCTTCTAACTCAGTTCCTCTGGGCATCTTGCCTTGCTAGTATGAATTTTCCATGTACCATAATCCCCTGTGTACTAGCCAACACATTCACCAGGTGCTCAGTCATAGAAAGAGTGACATGTCCCAATACTAGAAGAAAAAAATGGCTTTTTTAGATTTAGAAAAGACAGGTGGGATTCCAATGTTTTAGCATTTTAAGGGACTTTCGAGGGTAATTTTGACAAAATGTGATTTTTCAGTTTTCAAATCTTTAAAGTTAACTGTATTTTCTAATCTCCATCTAACATATAACTTCACTCACTTTACCCAAGTGCATCAGAAGAAGCCAGTTGGCTTCCACAGTACACAAGAACACACATGTCAAGAAAACCTGCAAAGTCTACATATCCTTTCCTGTAGAGACTAGTGAGACTAGTCAGTAATTTCAGATAACTCTCCCCATATAAGTATCTGACAAGCTTCTTTTAAAAAGCAAAACATTAATGGAGTTATAACAAAGGAAGTACACAAAACATAGGAGTACATCTCAACGATGTTTCGCAAAGTTTTTGAACAGCCACACTTAACCACATGAAGAAATGGAAGTTTACCAGCATCCAGAAGCACCCAGAGCGCCCCCATCGTGCACCATTCCCGTCATTATTCCTTCCGTAATGACAACCACTGGTCTTTGTTCATGCTCGTCGTCGTGGTGTACACTATGGTGTGATAAGCCATAACCTATGTATGTATTCTGCTGCTGGTAGACATTTGGGTTGTTTTTACTTTTTAGCTATTCTGAGTAGTGCTACTTAGAATGTTATTCTGAATATATTTTGGTTACTACTTGCATGCATTTGTGTTAGGTGTACATACCTACGGGTCATGTTTATATTCAGCTTTAATAAGGACTACCATTTCCCAAAGTGATTACATCAATTTACACCCCTGCCAGCAGAGTATGAAACATACCCTTCTTAAAACCTCGGAATTTCTGCCACTTGGAATTGTAGACATTTTGGTGTGTACTGTTATTCCTTTGTGGTATAATTTAATTTTCTTGATGATTAATGAATTTCAGCATTTTTTTCATGTTTATCAGTGATATACATACCTCTTTTATGAACGTTTGCTATTTTTGTTGTGTCTTTGCATTATTGACTTGAATGGCTAGATACACGTATAGGTCCAGATACAGGTCCAGCTGCAGATGGAGACTCACATTTGAATGCGAGTCCTCCGTTAGAGATGTGTGTGGCGGTGTTGTCTCCCCATTCTGTGGTTTGCTCTCTCATTCTCTTTGGTGTCTTAAGTTGAATGGAAGTATTACATTTTAATGTAAATTTAAATTTTACATTTCATTTCTTCTTATGGTTATCACTTTTTGGTTCCTGTTTAATAAATCTTTGCCTACCTCTCATTCATGAAGAATTTCTTTATGCTTTATTCCAGAAAGCTTACTTTTCACATTTCAATCTAGAATCCATCTGCAGATTTTTGGGTGTGGTGTGAGCAAGGCATCAAGATTTCTTATTTGAAAATACAGATGTATAATTGTCCTAATATAATTTTTGATGCAATTATAATGGTATAATTTCAAAATTTTATTTATTTTTTATGTTTGCTGTTGGTCTTTAGAAAAGGACATTGCTTTAAATGTTAACCTTAAATCCTTGACCTTGGCCCTGGCTGGCATAGCTCAGTGGATTGAGCGCGGGCTATGAACCAAAGGGTCATGGTTCGATTCCCAGTCAGGGCACATGCCTGGGTTGCAGGCCGGGTCCCCAGTGGGGGGCCATGTGAGAGGCAACCACACATTGATGTTTCTCTCCCTCTCTTTCTCCTTCCCTTCCCCCTCTCTAAAAATAAAGAGAAATAAAGTATTTAAAAAAAAATCCTTGACCTTGTGAAATCCATTTATTGATTCTCATAGTTGGTAGAAATTTTTGGATTTTCAAAGTGTACAATTATAAAATTTTCAAATAATGACTTATTTTTGTCCTTTCTAACCCTTATTTATTTTTATTTCCTATTGCAATTTAAAGAACCTCCAGGATACAAGCTGAGTAGAAGTAATGATAGAAAGACCTTTTTCTCATTCCTAATATTAGAGAAAAAGTTTTCAATAATTCAGCCATAGAAATGATGTTTGCTGTAGGGTTATTGTAGAGACTTAGTATAAGATTAAAGAATTTCCCTTCTATCAAATATGATGCATTTATTGAGCTGCTTATATGGTTCTTCTCCTTTACTATGTTATTGTGGAAAAATCACAGATTGATTTTCAAATATTACACTAATCTCGTATTTCTGAAATAATCTCTAGAGTAATGACGTGTATTATCCTTTTTATATATTGCAAGGTCAGATTTGCTGCTGATATTTTGCTTAGGGATTTTGCATCCAAGCTCAGGGGAAGATAGCTTATGAGTTTCCTGACTTGTAATGTCCATTAGATTTTGCTTTATAGTAACCTCATAAAATGAGTTGAGAAGTATTTCTTCTTTTTCTAACTTCTGGAAGATTTTGTGCAAGATGGATATTGTTTCTTTTGATGATGTCTTATAAGCATTGAGATTTCTTTGTTTGACAGTTTTAAATTACAGACTTAATATCTTTAAAAATACAAAAAAAAAAAAAAACCAGAGTGAGAGTGGGGTGGAATTAGGCTGTCATAAAATGAGTACGCTGCATGGTCAGGAACATCTCTGAACAGGTCATATTTGAGCTGAGAACTAACTAAAATGTAACTGGCCTTGTACAAATTTAGGGAACAAGATTCCTACAAGGAACAACAAAAGAAAAGGCCCTCAGGTAAAAATTATCTTGGCATGTGCAAGGAGCATACGCAAATCTAGAGTGGCTTGAATGGAGAATGAGAGGACAAGTGATGTGAGCTGGTATCAAAATACACACAAGGCTCAGATCACATGTGGACTTGTGGAGTGCGATTAGGGGGTTGGATTTGATTCTAATGCAGGCAACATTCATTAGAGGGTTTAATACAAGGAAAGAATATGGATCGTGTTTTAAAGAATCATTCTGGCTGTGCTGCTGAGAGTGGTTTGTAAGGCACTGGAGAGGAGGGGTGAGATCAGGGAAAGGCACTGTAGACTTTGAGTTAAATGTAGTAGATTGGACATGGATGTTTACCTTTGTTACCTCCTGTGACTCAACTAAAATGACAGAGGGACTGAAAGGAATGAACTTAGAAAAAAAAACACCGTGGGTTGGGAGATGACAAATGGCCACCTTATATATTGAGCAGGAGAATGGAAGTTTATTCTCTGGAGCTTTGGGTGTCACCTTAAAGAACAAGGAGGTTAAATGAAAGTGTTCGTATTGGATAGAAATCTCCCACCTTCCCCCTTCCTCCAGTCAGCTGAGATTGCTCCTAGACAGGCTCATGCTTCCCAGGCAGGAAATTGGAGCGTTTATCTCTGAGGAAATTTAGGAGTTCAAGGTTTTGTGTCTACTAGATTTTTGTGAGAGGCACCAATTAGCATTTCTTTATGCTTTTTATCCAATTAAAGTAATTTATTGGGTGACCTTAAGACATATAAACTCCTCAGAGGTTTTGATAATGGTTATGGCAACTCCACTCTTATACCCTTATTTGATACTTATTTTGATCCTTGCTAAGGTTGAGTTTTAATGAGCTTCCTTTGTTTTAACACTATCTCAATTTTATATTTTACTGTTTTTGTTTGAAAATTAGTTACCTCTTGTAACCTATAATCCCTCAAACTTCTGTACTCATTTTCTTTCATACTTTTAACTCCTATTTCTCACCTATTTCTTGTAATATTTTGTCAAATACTATCCACAGAAACATATCATGGAATTCAGTTCTATTTTTCCTACATCTACCTTTGGAATGACAATATAATAATACAATCTGTCTCCCACTTCATAGTTGTACCAAATATTTTGCAACTGCATAGCATGAATTACCATTTCCTACCCCTATATCAATTCCTTCAGCACCTGCTATCCAGGAATTAAACCAGTGTTACATATTTGATACTTATCGTTAACGGTACTGCCTCACTTGTGGTGTCAATGATTGAATCAGTCAGGCTAGTGTACGTTATACTGGGTTAACAAACAGTCCCCGAATCTGGGTGCCTAAACGCAACTAAATTTTTGTTGCTTGCTCCCTCAAGGTGTGCTGCTGGTCCAGGTGTCTGTCTCAAACTGCTGTCTTCCATGGATTCAGCATTCCAAGCTGTTTTGATCTTCCTATCGATACATACTTTCGCCATCCCTGTAATAAGAAAGAGTGGCCGAGGATTAGAGCACTGCCTTCGAATGTTTCCATTTAGAAATGGCACAAGTAACTTTTTCTCAAATTATTTGGCCAAAGGAAGACTTATGGCCACGCTAGCTTAAACAATGGGGAAGTCTTCCCTCTGTCTGCAATAGGAGGAGAATCAGATTTTATTTAACGTTACTAATGCACAGCACAAGCAAAGGGAGGTATAAATAAAAGTACTTTGGAGAATAAAAAGAGCCCTTGAGGAAAAAAATGGAACAGAAAATTTAAAAAAAACATTACACGTATTAGAAGGATTAAGAAATCTCCAGAAAATAGAGCAGCAAAAAAAAAGAGAGAGAGAGAGAGAGAGAGAGAGAGGGAGAGAGAGAGATGGGACTTTTCTTGGAATTCTATATTGAGCCAAATGATTGATCAAGCGTTATTGGAAATAAAGGTTCCAACAGTAAGAAGTGGCCAAGGAAATTTCTAGGATGCAGGTGGCAGAAAACCAATGGACTGCAGTCAGATGTGCTGTGTCTGGACCAAGGCTAAGTAAAAGGCTTCAAGAGTAATTTCTCCAAAAAAAGATAAGAGGAAATGTGGAGGTTATCTGATATGTTTGAATCTGTTGAAGACAAAGTCACATTTTGGGCTGTGTGTTTAGAGACAAATTAATAAAAATGTCTACTGATAAAATGAGTCCATTGACTCAGGGTAAACAAAAATATTCAAGAAAGAAAACATCATCGTAGGTTCAGCTGTGTGTGAAATTTGCAAAATCACAATAGCACAACATTTAGTATGTATCTGTGTCAAAAACTCTAACTATAATGGGGGCATTCGGAGTCGAAATGCGTGTGTGTGTGGTATAGGAGATTGAAATAATTTTCTTTTAGCAAGTAAATAGTTATCCAAAGCAGACTCACAAGTAGCAATATAAGCATATTGTTTAAAAACATGGCAAGGAATCCCATAAGGAAAAGTTAAATACTCACAACCAAGGAGGGAAGTGATGGTGACTTGGAATTGGGAAGTGGCTGCGGAGAGGGGAACTGGGTAGGGGCAGATGCTGGGTCTCGGAGGAGCAGCAGGACTTGCTGACGATTGGCTGGTGGACTGTGGTGAGGTGGAGGAGGTGTTGAGAATGACTCCAAGATAGGCTCAGAAATCCCTCAAGATTGTTCTAAGTGCGTATTTTTCTTTTTCTTTTTTTCCCCTAGGGGAGAGCAGTCCCCCATTACCACAAATAACGCAGTCAAGTTTCCCACATTTGGAGAAGTCGCAGGGGTCCGGACTTCGGGAGTGCAGTGGATAAGCCTGGCCCTGGGAAAACCACCTTTGTGATCGTGGTATCTACCCTGCCAGGTGAGTGTAAGTGGGAATTTTTCAATGAAAAGTTAAATTTTCCTAATTAAAGGTAAAAATTGAAAAACTATTGTTAAAAGAGAGGCTTACCCCCAAAATGACTGTCTTAAACATCAGCACTAGGAATCTGTGTCTTTCGCTGTCGGTGAGATTGGATCACTCTCATCCGTTCCTCCCCGTGGTGACGGTGCTTTCCGTGGTGTAGTTTCTAATCTTCTTCTTCCACCACATTTCACCATTTAGAAAATTATTCTTAAGTACCTTAAATGTATTTTGAAATTAAAAAGGAAAATATTACTTGTAATTATATGAAAACTAAAATATTCCACCAATCTTTGCTGAAGGTTTAAAGTAAAATACTTATTTTTAAAAGTAATTCTTAAAATTGTATCTTTTGCTAAAATAGGAAGGCCCTAGGTGTGGGAAAAGGGAACCTGTGGCAGAACCTTATGAGCTTGATTCTGTTTTTTTTCCCCTTTTTAAAAAAATTTATTTTAATTGTTGTCCTTGTACAGTTTTCTGTCATTTACTCCCATCCCCGCCCACTTGATTCTGTTTTAAATAATCCTACATTGGCTATAATGGTGCACTAGCATTTTCTTCAAATGTTGTAATGAGTCAAGTCTTATAAAATGAAAATAAAACCTTCTTTAATAACCATTTTTATGTTGCTTAATGAGAGACAATATAAGAAATGAGACACACATTCTCATCTAAACTCCGGTACTAATCAGCTCTACTTTTGGAGAGAAGTGAGCTAAGGTGTTTGAATGCTGTGTTCCTTGATGTGTGCTTTTAGACAACATGACATTGTGCTTTGTGGTCACCCGAGTCCTGGCGCTGTCGCTTGTGCAGGCCATGTGACTCCGAATTCACACTGTGTCGAGGGGTCTCCAGCGTCCCTACATCAGAGCGCTGTCAAGACTTAGTTTCTTCTGTTTTGGGATTGGTTGTTTGCATTAAGAGTGGAGTGACTGAAATTTCTTCTCTCAGGACCTCCTAGCGAAATCCTCAATCCTTTCGGTGAGTAAGCTCACCTCAGATCCTCCCTTGTTCCATCACAACTGGTACAGCCACCTCTTCCTCTTCCTCAGTGTGTGAGAAAGAGCCTGAGACTAACTGGTTTCTTGGTGCTGCTGCACAGTTGCTGTGTCTCCTTTAAGTAGAAAAGCAACATATTTTGGTTGACTGTGTCTTACAAGGAAGATACTGAGGGTGATGAGACAAATAAAACATAATGCAGTTCTCAAGGAGTTTATAACCTCTGTATAAACAGAGGTAACTCGAGTGCACACATAAAACAACTAGCAATGTGAAAAGTGATGGGGACAATAACTGCCATGAGAATTCACATCCAGGTGAGCTAGTCGAGTTTGGAAAAGCTGCCTGCCTGGGGTGGGGCTGGGCATATTTTGGTAGATTTACTTATGTGATAGAAAAGGTCAGTGGTTGAGAGTGAGGAGGAGATGGCATTAACAAAGACCCAACAGTGGAGGTGGGAACAATAGTACTAGTAATAAATACACAATGAGCCCTGGCTGGTGTAGCTCAGTGGATTGAGCGTGGGCCTGCGAACCGAAGGATCGCGGTTCGATTCCCAGTCAGGGCACATGCCTGGGTTGCCAGGCCAGTTCCCGGCAGGGAACATACAAGAGGCAACCGCACATTGATGTTTCTCTCCCTCTCTCCTTCCCTTCCCCTCTAAAGATAAATAAATAAAATCTAAAAGGAAAAAAAAAAAAGTACTTAAAAAAAATCTTTAAAAAAAAATACACAATGATAATTATAATTAAAAGCTTAATAATTGTTAGCTAATCAGGACCTATTCCCTACTCCATCCCCTCTCCCATAACTATGGGCCCCTACAGTGGAGGATATTAGCTAGCAGATTATTAGGAAATTTTTATCATTCTCAGCATCCCTCAAGCCGTGAGAATCAGGCACTGTCTGTTCCAAAACAGATCTCTCTCAGAGAGAAAAGCTTTCACAAACATTTGATAACATCCCAAATTTCCATTACTTCCCTGTTGGGAACGGTTCTGCCTGATTTCAGGAGTTGTAACCCCCTACCCCATGCAGGCCCCCTACTAAGGCTGACTGAGCGACCTTCGGACTGTAAGCTACTAAGGAGACAAAGCTTATCTCCCTGGCAGGAGCGCTGCTTCAGCCTCATCCATAACTGGCCCCCAGTGCTTGGTTGGTTATCCAATGATGGGTAAGACTCCCTCAAGAGAGGGGTCACCTAAGCCAGGCACAACCACTTGGAAGGCCCTCAAGGAATGACTTGGGTGGCTACAGCAAAGAGGGGGTGATGGACCCTCACCTCCAGCTATTTTGACATAGCCTGAATCCCCAATCCATCTAGGAGAAGTTTTCCTTATCTCTTGCTTCCTGGCTCTAATCCACTTAAGCCTGAAACTATGACGGAGGGAGGTGCAGCCCTGTCCTGGCTAGAGCGGCTCCCTGGTGATTGGGCATAAGAAAGAATTCATAAAGTCCTGTGAAACCTGCTTTGCTAAGAGTGCTCTCATTTAAATGATAAGGGTCTGAGGAGGAAATAAGTTTGTCTCCCACAGTTTTGTAACCCCTTAGCTGACAGACCCTGACTCATATTAAGCCCTCAGATTTCTTTGAAATGTTATCTATTGTTTGATCCTTGCCACCTGACCTTCATTGATGAGCTTTACCTGTATTCCTGTGTATTACGAACCTAATAAAAACCATTGAGGAAGGGACTCTTGGTCCTTCTATGAGAGATCAACCACCTCTCCCCGCTAAGCAGATCATGTCTTGGTAGTTTTATTCTCATCCGTGGCAGACGGGGGGCTCTGCTCACAAAGTTCCCCCACACTTCCTGAGACTGAGGTCCCTTTTCCTCCCAGTCCCTCATAGAAGCACCTGTGTTCCCATGACAGGGGCACTTGGTGTAGGAATGTAGGGGACATTCTCAGTGGGAATTGCAGCCTTCATTTTGGGTCAGGACGTCTCTGATCTCAGCTTGTGAGTCCTTGCCAGTCTTTGTTTTCAGCAGTGAGGAGTCCTGGGAAGTTCTAGTCCCGGCATTAGACTGAGTTCAAATCCTGACTCCACCGCTCACAGGCTGTGTGGCTTTGGGCAAGGTGATACGGACTCCAAGCTTCATTTTCTTCACATGACAAAGGACAACACTACTTCATTGTTCTTTGGAGACTGAAGGAGATAGTTCACACGCAGCACTTGCTGCAGCATTAAGCACATGGAAATATAATACTTTGTTGGCTATCTTTTGACTGTTTACTTGACACTAGGCAAAATATTAGTGCCTCACATCTGACTCCAAAAACATAAATGCATATTTTTATTTTAGTCATTTTTTAAAAAACTAGGAATGCTGTAAATTAGTCTGGGGTTTAGAAATATTTTTAAAAATACGTATTCTATTACATAAAACAAACACTAGTTAGTCATTTCAAGGTCATTCTATTTTAAGTGACAGAAAAAATTGGAAGAAAGTGCTTATCAGTTCTCAAACTTTTTTTATAATGAACACTATTTTAAAACAATAACAGGCAATATTTATTGAGCACTTACAATGTGCCAGGCATTGCACTTGTACTGTATAGGCACTATGTCATTTATGAGGTTGAAATTGTACGATCTTCATTATTGTATGATTCCCACTGTTAATCCAAATAAGGAAACTGACTTACAAAGTCTCAGCACCTGAAGTGGAGAGTCTGGGGACAACCCCAGCAGTATGAGTTCGAAGCTCTCCCTTAACCACTTTGCGGGTGGGCACAGGGCTATTGTGAGGATGGTGGCTAGATGTTCTTGCTGGCATAGCAGGTACAGATAGGAAAGTGATGGAAGATAAGATTGGTCAGGTTATTTGGGGCTTGTGTGTTGGGAACTTTATCACATGAACACATCTTACTGCCTGCTGATACATTTAAATTGGACAGATGGTCAGTACAGCACTGGGCATAAAGCAAGAGCCGTCGTGAACACGCCATAGGTTGTAGCTGTTTTTCTGATACTGCGTGGAAGTGTCCTTATCTGACCTCCACTCAGCGGACTTGCCAGACAGCCAGTGCTCTTTATTTTCCTCGTGAGATGCGGTGGCTGGGCCAGCGCAGGCCAGCTCTCAGCAGGTGTCCTGAGGCATTTGCATGTGCTTCCCGAAGATGAAATGCACTGTTCCCGAACCCAAACATAACTGTTTGTCTGTTACATTTCTTATTTTCATCATGTAATCTAAGTAAATGGCTTTATAAACCAGTGAAACATGAATTTAGGAAGAAAGATACTTCCATATAAACCTAATTAAATGCTTTGGGTACACTTGACTTCTTAAAGGCAAGTTATTAAAAAATTATGGCATTAGTGTGGGCAAGAAAATGTAAAAGATAAAACATCTTTATAATAATTGAGAAATACTCTGTAACCAGATTTCCTCCCAAGGGATTTACAATTCTCACTTCACTTTAAAAGCACATTTGTCATGGGTATATTTTATGATATAGAACTTGGGTAGATACAGAATTGACCCGATCCTTCTATAAAAAGAAAAATGCAGGGTCATTTGGCATGCAGTTCACATAATAAATAGGAGAGCATGTAGGGAGCATTTTTCTTCTTCTTCTTTACTCAAAAATTGCTATGGTGTATCTCTTCAATATCCTGTTTGGTTTACATTTCTGCAAAAGAGGAAATAAGAGAAGAAATATGTGTTTTATTTATGATGGTGACCTTTTCATAAAGTGTCCCAGTCAGCTCCTGACGGCAGATGAGTGCTCTGCGGTTGATATGGAGTCTTCTATTCAATGCAGGGTTTCAAATTTAGAACTTTTCTAGTTTAGAAACTATAAATTATTTATGCAGTATCAAGCTTTTTAAACCCTGTTTATGACAGCTTGGGGGTTTGCCAATCTCAGTTGAAATAGTCTAAATAATTTATCTTGTGTTCCTTCAGTGCACAATACATCCTGGAGCCCAAGAAATGTGAACTAAGTTTTATTTTCTTCCAGCTACGGTGAGGTCAGGGAGGCTAAGCTCTTGGTGTGCTGTCTTCTCTCAGTGTGCTGGGTCTTCTTTTATTTTATTTATTTTTTTAACTTTCATATGGAGCCTTTCTTTTATATGACATTTTCACTTTATTGAGCCTCTTTTTAAAGAATCCTTTATCTTCCATTAATGATATCTACTGAATTTCTATATACTGTAATTTCAGTTATAAATAAGATTTACTTACTTTGCAAGTAAGGAATTCAAGATCCCAGTGTCTTCCAGCAGTATGAACAATGAATTAATCTGATTTGATTTTACTGAGATGTGTGAAACATTCATAATAAACATCAAAAGAGTTCAAGGTTTAATTAAACAGCTAAAATGTGGGCATTCATTTAAATTTAATTTTAACATATTAACTATGAGTTAATGCAAGTATAGGTAGTTGGGTTTTTTTTGTTTTGTTTTGTTTTGTTTTTGCTTTCTTCATTCAGCAGTGTTTTCAAGATTTAGTCATGATGTAGAAGTAATTCTGTTTTAATTTCAAAACCTAGGTAACAAATACACCCCAACGTACTTACTCTGTGGAGGGCGAATGTTTATGTTGTTTCCAGGTTTTTGCTACAGTAATGATGCCACCCAGTGCTGCTGGCAGCTCACTCGAGTGCACTCACAGAGGTGGAACCTCTGGGCCTAACAGGATGCATGTCCTCAAATTTAAATGTTGTTATTGAGGTGTAATTGGTATGTAATATCATTAGTTTTAGGTGTACAACATGATTCAATATTTATATATATTGCAAAATAATCACCACACTAAATCTAGTTAACATCTGTCACTATACATAGTTACAAATTGTTTTCCTGTGCTAAGAACTTTCATGATGTATGCTCTTAGTAACTTTTGAATATGCAGTGCAGCATTATTAGCTACAGTCACCATGCTGTGCATTACATTGCCATGACTTATTTTATGAATTAGTTACGTATTTCTGTGTAACAAACCACCTTAAAATTAAGTAGCTTAAACAGCACTTATTAAACTCAGGTTTGTTGCGGACCGTTCAGCCTGGTTTCAGGAGTTGTAACCCTCACCCCATGGTGGGCTGTGTAAGAGCCTAGGGACCCACTTCATCTGGGTCTGTTCTGTCAAGAGAATGTGCGCTACTAAGGAGACAAAGCTTATCTCCCTGGCAGGAGTGCTGCTTCTGCCTCATCCATCTCTGGCCTCAATGCTTGGTTGGTAGTCAATGATGGGTAAGACTCCCCATGGGAGGGGCAACCTAAGCCAGATGCAACCACTTGAGAGGCCTCATGGGAGGACTCGGGGTGGGGGGGCTGCAGCAGAGGATGTGATGGACCCTTGCCCCCCGGCTATTCTGACATAGCCCAAGTCCTCATTTCCATCTGGGAGATGTCTCCTGCTTCCTAATTGGCTTAAAGCCTGAAACTATGAGGGCAAGCGGTGCAGCCCTGTGCTGGCCAGGACAGTTCCCTGGGTGATCGGGCATAAGAAAGAATTCCTAAAGTCCTGTGAAACCTGCTTTGCTAAGAGTGCACTCATTTAAATGATAAGGGTCCGAGGAGGAAATGAGTATGTTTCCCAAAGTTTGGCAACCCCCTTTCCGGAGAGACATTGACTCAGATTAAGCCCTCAGATTTCTTTGACATGTTAAACCTGCATTCCTGTGTATTTGAACCCAATAAAAGTCCAGTGAGGAAGGGGCTCAGGGTCATTCTCCTCTGAGAGTTTGGCCACCTCTCCTCCCCAAACAGATTGTGTCTTGGTAATTTTTATTTTCATCTGTGACGGAGGGATGGGGCTCTGCAGGCAGAACCCCCCCCCCCCCCCCGCACACCTCTGGTGCCCAGGACAGGGGCCCCCACACAGGTTCAGTGGGCCAGCTATTTAGGGTGAACTTCAGTAGCTCCATTGGACCCCCTTTATGCATTTACAGGGTGGCTCTTCCCTGGGGGATTGTCTGGCTGTCAGCCGTGGTGACAGGCAGGCAGTGGGGCTGTGTGTTCTTGAGCAGGTTGGGCTCATGGCGGTGGGGCAGGGCTCAAAAGGAAGGAACATCTAGAGGGTGGGGCCAAGGGTCGTGATGAAAAGTTTGCTGAGAAGCTACTTGCACGGATTGGTACTGTACCTTTTAATCAAGGAACATTTCCTGCCTCTGAGCAAAGGGATACAGAGTGTTTGCTTGGTTGGATTTCATAGCTTCTGTGTCTGTTACCATGTCTGTTACCATGTCTGTTACGTGCCATGGATCCTTCTCTTTTTTGAATGGGAGTGTATGTCGTGGTTATCCTGCTGTTTTTTATGACTAGTTTGGGTGTACAGGGGCAGGTGCCTTGGTTTTTAGGTCGGAAATCTCTAGGTCAAGAGGAGCTGCATCCAGAGCAGATGGAGATCTCAAGATACTGAACTTAGAGCAAAATGCATTGATTAGACTTTGGGATGTCTCAGAGGGAAGTGAGTATGTTCTGCATGCAAGAGAATGTGAATGCTTATAGAGAACATGAATAATTATGGCCAGACATCAGGCTGTGGTAGATTGGAAAATCGGTCATAATCATTTTCTTCCATCTTCATGCCTTCTTTCAGAATTTCCATCAGGAGTTAGAGTCAGTTCCTTTTTTTTTTTTTAGGTTCCCCCCACCAAGTCTGGGCTGTAATTTCCTTTGTCTAACAGAATGCAGTGGAAGTGTAAGAGGTCTTGCATGCTTCCAATTGCTCTTTAAGAAGGTTCCCTATGTTGCTACGTGAAAAATGCTGGGCTGTCCTGCTGGAACACATGTGACCAAAGATGAGCTGTCCCAGTGGAGACCATCCTAAGCTAGTTGGTTCCCAGCCCACCTGGCAGCTGACCTCAGATGCAGTAGTGAGGCCACTGAGAACAGAAAACATTCTTTGGCCACCTGAACACAATCTACGCTGCTTACCCACAGAATCAGGTGCTAAATAAATGGCTGTCGTTTTAGCCCAGTGGGGTGGTTTGCTACACAGTAAAAATTAACTGATAAACTCTTCTATTGGTTTTATTCTACTTTTTCAAAAAAATGTTCTAGAATATAATGTTTTCATCAAATTCAATAAAAATGAAATCACTTTTGAATCTCTTGCTATGAATGATAAGGAATTTACATTTACTTTTCATGTCAGATGTGTATTAAATTTTTGTTTAGATTTCATCCAACATATTTAACTGATATCAATGTTTTCCCAAAGACCTTTTGTATCCCATTTTTCTTATTATCAAATGAGTATTTTTATTGACCATTCCATTGGGTAGAGTTTATTTCTGCCTGTTTTTTAAGACGAGAGTTAGTGGGTTGTTTATTTCCATAGCCCTTTGCCTTTCAGTGGCTTTTGCATTGAAGCAACCTTACAACACAATCACTTCTCCCCAAAACTGTGTAGCCAGTGCTTCACCCTTTAGTGGCCAGTGTCTTAGAGGAGAATGGGTTTTGCTCATTATATGAAATATCAATTCCATGTATTCTTCCTGAATGTTTACAGACTTTCTCTCCCTCGTCTCTGAAACTATATATTTTATCTAGGTGATTTCTACTCATGGCTCTCCATTCATCTATGTTATATGCAACATACTGAGCCCTTTTGAACTATAGGTTAAGATCTTTTTTTATAGTCCAGGAAAATGTTGTCTTCATTGATTATTGTTTTGAATCCATTTGTTCTCATATATCCTTGCAAATGCCAGTTTTTTCTTTTTCTTTAAATTTTTTTCAATTACACTTGACATACAATATTATATTAGTGTCAGGTGTACACCCCAGTGATTAGACATATAACTTATGAAGTGATCACCCCAGTGAGTCTTGCGCCACCTGGCACCACATACAGTTATTGCAATATTATTGACTATCCCTGTGACTGTTTTTATAACTGGAAATTTGTACATATTAATCCCTTCCCACTTTTTGCCCATCCCCTCAATCACTGTCCTCTCTGGCAGCCATCAGTTTGATCTCTGTTATGTCAGAGTTTATTTCTGTTTTGTTTGTTTGTTTATTTTGATTTTTCGATTCCACATATAAGTGGAATTTTATGGTATTTGTCTCTTTCTGACTTATTTCACTTAGCATAATACCCTCTGGGTCCATCCATGTTGTCGTAGATTTTATTGTTTTTTATGGCTGAGCAATATTCCATTGTATAGATGTACCACCTCTTCTTTATCCATTTGTTTTTTGGTGGTCACTTAGGTTGGCTTCATATCTTGGTGATTATAAATAATGCTGTAGTGAACATAGAGGTGCAAATGTCTTTTCAAATTAGTGTTTTGAATTTCTTTGGATAAATACCCAAAGTGGGATTGCTGGGTCATATAGTGATTTTAATTTTTTGAGGAACCTCCTTACTGCTTTCCACAGTGGCTGCACCAGTCTGCATTCCCACCAACAGTGCACTAGGGTTCTCTTTTCTCCACAACCTCGCCATCACTTGTTATTTGTTGATTTATTAATGATAGCCGTTCTGATTGGTGTGATATATCTTATCATGCTTTTAATTTGCAACTAATGCTTATTTTCTGAAGTTGGACTTTTTGGCCTGTTATCCTTAATAATTAATGATTATTAATAATTTTCCTACTTTTGTTCATATTCTTCTCACTTTGGACAGCTTCTTTGGCTTTTCTTCTAAATCAGTGACTTAATTGTTAGCCTACTAAGTACACAGTCACTTGGTCTGGAATCTGGGCATGGCTTAGCCAAATCATCATTCTTAGCATGTCCCATAAGGTTGTAATCAAAGGGTCAGCAGGACCTGCGTTCTCATATGAACTCACAGCTGAGGGAGGGCCTGCTTCTGAGCTCTCGTGCATGGTCGTTGGTAGGACTCAATTCCTCGAAGCTGTTGGCTCCCTAGGTTCCTTGTCATGTGGACAACCATAGCATGGCAGCTGTTGCCCGAGAGAGAGAGAGAGAGAGAGAGAGAGAGAGAGAGAGAGAGAGAGAGAGCGTGCGCTTGCTTTCTGTGGAGCCAAACCACTTTATAACCTAATCTAGGAAGTGACATTTAATCACCCGTGTTGTGTTCTATTTGTTAAAAGGGAGTCAGGGTGGGATTGCACAGAGAATTGAGACAGCAGGAGGCAGAGGTTGCTGGGCCCCTGGGAGGCTGCCTGGCCCAGGAATGGGGCTCAGTCACACCGCATTACCCCTCTCCGCCTTCGCCTCCCCTGTTCAGTCAGGTGTAATCTTATTTCTAGGTCTGTTGGTTACCATTAGGGCTTCTAATAATATTCTCAAAACTTTATCTTGGCCTTAAAATAGTTGCTCCTCCCTCTGTGCTCTTTCATGTGAACATGGCTGGCTGCCCACACTTCCATCAGGTTTCTTCCCGTCTCCGCCTCTCAGACCAGAGACGTTGCATTGCCATGTAAACCTTGTCCAGGCTCATAGAATTTCACTCTATCCTAGAATTAAAATGACATTGCCTGTGACTTGCTAGTGGGTTGATTCTGTGAAATAAAAATCAATAAGCAGAGATTATCGTACAGCGACTATGTAAACATTATTCACTGCAGACCCTGCTCCGGGAAATTTTTACCATTTCTTTGATAATTTTCATTCTTCTCTCTTTTCTCCTCTTCTTCCTCTAACTTTTTCTCTTCCTCTTCTCCTTCTCTTCCTTTCTCTTCTCTCTCTCTCTCTCTTTTTTCTGCCTCTGACTCGTATTATTTTGGAGGTTGCAGCTCCAGAGACTCCTTGTCTCTGTCATTTCTCTCTTATTTCCCATCTTCTGAATTTTTGTTTGTTTTGTTTTTGCTCTTTATTCTGGGAAATTTCCTCCACCTTATCTCTAGACCTTTGTCGTGTCTCAGCAATCACATCTTTATTTCTGAGATCCCCTTCCTGTTCTATGTGCCTGTATTTGAAAACTTTGGACTTCATATAAGTATATACATATATGAAATACTTGAAAAAATATAGGCCTACTAAAGTCTTCTGATTTATTCAGTTTAATCAAGTAATGAAAAAGACAGGAAAAGTGTGTACGTTTTATGTTGTATCCTTTTATACAGTTGGATAATTATATCGATATTTATAATACCAAGCTCACTTTTATGTCTGATATGAGTGATTTGGAAGTTCAGGGCTTTACTGATGTGCTTTTCTTTGCACATTTACCCAGGTTTAAAGGATCACCTCCATTCTAATGACTACTGACTTAATCTTTAACTTTGTCTTTATCCTCTACCTGGCTCTGGTGCTGCATGCCATCGACTTACAGACTCTGTTCTCCTGCCTGACTTGTTACTTAACCCCGACGTGCCCCCAAGCCAGGCTCACTGTCTTGGCACCACCGTTTTCCCATCGTCTTAGCTCAAAACCTTGTGAAGTCAACAAGGTTTTCAGAGAGTGAAAATTCAGTTGTGTAGAATGTAACATTCTTTATCTTTCTACGATGGAAATATACGGTATTTTCTCCTCATGCATCGCTCCTTCTCATAGTAACAAAGTGACCCAATTATTCTAAGAAAACTCAGTCGCTTTCAAGATGTCTTAATTATTTAAGTCAATCAAATTCAGTGATCTCCCAGCCATTCATGTTTAATATTTATATTTTAATAGATACATACTTATATACATATATTTATTATATTATATATTTTAATATAAAATATTTTCTGCTCTTTTTCTTTTTACTGCAGAGGGGCACTGTTGGTGGAGAGGGGTCCCTGTCGCAGGCTTCATCTGCCCCACACTGCCATTGGCTGAGATGTATAATCCTCCCGCTATCCTTCTTGGTTGTCAGCATCAATTTTTACTTTCACTAAGATGTCTTTGGGCACCATACAGCGTGCAAACTGAGGGTCCTGTGTCATATTCTGCTGCCATAGTTTTTCATTACCATTTCTGACACCCCTTTGGGCCACCAACTCTCAAATGACTTCATTTGTGTGAGGATCTCTCTCCAGCGCTGTCAGAATATAGGACCATCATCAAAATGTGTGCCTGCGGCATCGCAAGTCCCTGATGCCATCATGGTAAATGAAAAGGAGGATACAGTTTCACACCCTCCTCGGACCCCTAAGGATAAAGCAGAGTTGTACATTTTTCTGACTCGTTCTGATCCACAGCACTCACGAATGTGGCGGAGTCAGAGGGGTGAGGGTGGACAGTGTTCAAAGCTCTTGCTCTGAGTATCCAAGCTCTCTTCTTCCCTCCTAATTATCTTCTTTTTTTCCAGGGAGAGTGTGCAAGGAGGGAGGGCTGAACACAGCTTTAACAGTTTTCCTTTAAAATTTTCTGTTATGTGCATAATGAAGTTTTATTATTATTAATACTTTTAATTTAAATCAGAGGATTTGGTGGATTTTTAAAAATCCCTTTTTGACATTCGAAAGAGAGCCAGGTCTGCCTCATGTGCACCAGCCCTGCTGAAAGTGGGTCAGGGTGTTAACACACATGTGGAGGAAACGCATCCGTTAATACTCATAATCGCTTATTAAGTTTGGACTTATCTTTAATTCCTTCCTCTCTTTGGCTTCTATATCCAAGCTCCAAGACCTCTCTTTGCTTTGAAATACCTTTCCTTATTTGTGCCTTCCTTTCAATTCTGACAGCTACTGCCCTCGTGAAGACCCTATCAAATGCCAGGATTACTGAAATGGCCTCTCAGCAGACCTCAGGAGCTCAAATCTCCTGCTGTTTAAATCTGTATTCTGTGTTGTTGCAGAATACTTGTATTCAAACACCACTTCTATCATTTCCCTCCTCTATTCAAAAATCTATAGTGGTTGCCCACTGGGTCAAGTTCAAAAATATTTGCTTGACTTGTGGGCCAACTGTAGTAGAGATTCACTTTATCAGACCTTTTTTTTTTTTTTTTTTTTACCAATCTCAGCAAAAACTTTTCAAGTTGGTTTCCTAATTTTTTTATTAGTCATGCTAATTTTTGCCCTTGAACTTATGCTACCTCTTTTGCCAGTAATGTCTGCCTCTTTTATTTCTTGTTACTCAGAATTTTAACCATCTTTCATGACCCAGTTTACACTTCACCCTTTTCCTGATGTTTCTTGCCCAGTGAAAACTATTCACACTGGTCTCTCTTGCTTAGGATCAGTGGCTCCAACACTTTCCTGAAGATGAGAATCATCTGGAGGTGGGAGGGCCTTAAAAAATTCCAATGCCTGGGTTGCACTCTATACCAAATAATTCAGAGTGCCCATGGGCAGGAGTCAGGCATCAGGATACTCAGATCCCCAACTGATTGCAGTGTGCAGCAAGGTTTGCTGTAATGTGCTTCATCTATGCCATAACCTTGCACTTGGCTGTATTTGGTTTAATATTGGCATCCATTTTTTATTACTTATCTAGAATGTAATAGGCCAATCGAGAGGAAACAAGCTTTATGCTGATGGAAGTAGAGACTGTTGGTGCTCTACCCAGGTCCCCTCGTAACCCTTTCACTCATTCGTTTGGCCACCCCACCGCCTGCAGCCTTGGCTTGGTTGGTCTTCCATGGCCAGCACCTCTGAACTTGGTTTGCTTGGCCAACATCAGGCTCCTTCTCTCCTAAACAGTATGCCTGTGAGTATGAAAGCCCAGCTCCGAGGCTTGTAGTTCGGATACATTTCAGAGTTTCCTGTGGGATCAGGTTGACGCTACCCTCTGTGGGACTTAGTCTGAAATACATCCTTGAGTGGCTTTCCTCCCTGTCTGCTTTTTAATCCTTTTCTGATTTCTCCTGGGAGCACCTTCTTAATAAATCACTTGCTCAGGAATCATCATTTCAGAGTCTGCCTCTCGGGAAACCCACCTAAAATACTTATCTTTCCTCCAAAGGATGGCACTGAGTACCTATGCAATTCAATGAAGATTTATTAGAACAGGGATTCTTGATAGGAGAAATAGAAATACAATTTAATGAAATCTTAGTTGAAGGTACTGAGCTATACTATATACAGGGTTCTCTGTAGAATTACATATACTTTCTTGAATATAATTTTAAAACTGGACACACTGAAATCTTACTTAGGGTAGAAAATATGAGGTAGGTAAAGTTTTAGCAACAGTATTTGTAAAAATACCTGAGGAATAGTTTGGGACGAAGCAGGGAAGTGTCGAGGCATTTGTGCGTTAGTTGCTCCACCACAATCAAACAGCAGAAGGGGAGGCTGTGCACTAATTTCAGATGACAGATGTTGAAAGGACTTTTCCTCTCGACTTGGGCCTGAGAATTTGCAGTTTTAACAAGTTCCCAGGTTGTCCTCACGACATTGGAGTCTGAGGTCATCAGTTTCACCAGCCTGGAATAGGCAAAGTTTTACTTTCATGAGTCATAAAAATGATCAGACATCAATGGCATCTGCCTGAGATACTCAGAAGCATGAATGCAGCAGTCAGCCAATCAAATTTGAAGCAGTGATTAGAAGAAAAAATGCTTCTTGTTAATGTTTAACTTACGTTCAGCAAGTAGGTACCCTTAACCTATTAGTTCACCTAGGAAAGAATTTTGCATTTAACATTTTGTGGCCATAGAGCAGATTTTTAACATTTTGAATTTTTTCCTTTTTGATCCCTTCTCAGGGCTAACAGCGGCAGTTTAGCATCTCTCTTTTCCTTCTTACTCTGTCTCTTCCTGGGGTCTTTGGTGGAGAGCAGAGAATTCAGTTTATTTAACTGTAAGGTATGTGGTTATGTGAATCATTTTACATTGACACAGAACATGAGCTCTTTTACTCTTATTTCCATAATAACTTATTAATGGTTTTGAGGAGATTTAAGGTTTTAGCATGTAAGTACAGTACATCAACATATTGTTTTGATATAATTTTTCCATTTCCGCTGCCTGTTACCAGGCTTCTCTATAAAAGCTATGTAATACATTTCTCTCTGTGTATGCAAGTTCCTCAGGTAACGGCTTTACTCTGTTTTCATAGAAAATATTATGTAGAATTGCAAAAGTGTCTTTCTCATAGCTACTATGTACTGTTTTGTTTATTTGCCCTTCTCAGTTATGTCATAATTAGCAAATGACATGGCCTGTTCCGGTCAAAAGCAAACCACCTCCATTTTAGGCTGTTTGATGTAAAACAAAATTCCACTAGATGGCGCTATTGGAATGCAAACTAATATATCTTTAGTCACTGTCTATAAAATCCTGTTTGAAATCTGTTGTAGCTTGTCCATTTAGATGGTGAATTAGGTCTGCTCCCTGCAAAACAAAATGGATTGAGATGATTTGGTATTTAGGAAAGAGAGCGTGCAGTGTTCCCAGGGCCCCCAGGGAATACTAGGCAAAGCAGTGAAGAGGCATGTTTTGTTCTGTCCCCATCCAGACCACTTCTTTTTTTCTGTTATTTATTTTTCAATTACAGCTTACTCTAAGTATTATTTTGTATTGGTTTTGGGTATACAGCATAGTGATTATACCATCATACTCTTTACAAAGTGTTTCCTCTGGTATTTCTAGTATCCCCCTGGCACTGTATCCCCTGTGACTATATTCTAACTACCGATTTGTACTTTTTAATCCCTTCAGATCACTACTTTGCAGGTATTTTTTGTTTGCGTGATACAACTCCACTGATATCAAGGAGCAATCTCAGTGACATCATCTTTCGACCCTGGTCCCTGCGCCAGTCTGTGGATACTTCACCCAGTCCTGTTTCCTCGGCTGATTGAGAGGACTAAACGATTTCTGAGATTATTGTTAACAATGAACTAATCTTTGCCAGTTTGTCCAGTGTTTCTTGAAGTGCAGTTACAGGACCAGCAGCATCCACCTGGGAATTTGTTAGAAATACAAACTCTCAAACCCAAAGCCAGATCAGCTGATTGGAGAACCCAGGGAGTGGGGGCCCAGAAAGTCGGAGTTTTACAAGCCCTCCAGGTGATTCTGATGAACTTGAGAACCACGGTGCTAGACCCTTCCTGTAGCAAAACTCTTACCTCTTTGGGCTGACCTCTCTCCTCAAAGTCCTTGGAAGGAGGGACAGGTTGAGTGAAGGATTTTTTTTTTTTGTAATTTTTATTTATTGATTTGAAAGAAAGAGGAAAGGAGAGGAAAGAGAAACATTAGGTTAGTTGTTCCACTGATTCATGTATTCATTGATTTGGCTGATTCTTGTATGGGCCCTGGCGGGAGAGCAAACCTGCAACCTTGGCATTTCAGGATGACGCTCTCTTGGGCCAAGGCCAACTTTGAAGGTGAGCTGTGCCGTTTGACCTACAGAGAGGGCTGGCTCTGCCTTCTCTTCAGGTTCTGCCTGTCACCACAGATGCTCCCTCCCCACCTCCCATTGCAGGGAATATTTAAGCCTATTTCTAGTATGTAAATAAAGTGGGAGAGTATGATTAATCATTCACATTTCTTTTTAGAAAGAGAGTGAGATACCCAGGAAGGTCGCCAGGTGGCAGCCTCGTCCCTGTGCCGTCTGGGTGTTGCTGAAAGCCCATTACTGGCTGATTACTGTGGGGAGAGAAAGGCGATCCCGCGACAGCGGTCTCTGACTCGAGATGGGGGAGGCTATGAAGATTCAACAGGAGGTGAGGCCCCTGCTAAAGCTGGGGATCAATCAAGCGCAGTCAGTTTAAACTGGTGTCTGGAATAGCTTGGTCTTCTGTCCTTTAATGAACACTGAGTATCAGCACATGCAGATCACCTGGGGAGCTTTTAAATCTCCTGAAACCCAGGATGCACCCCAGGCCAATCCCATCACCATCTCCGGGTAGCTCCGGGGCATCAGTTCAGCTAAACCTTCTCGGCTGTATCTAAGGCTGGGGACATTGAGATTAACCTTGGGGCCAAATTGTTTCAATGAAGAAGCCTTGGTGGTTGCCTCATACGCTAGTGTGAATTTAACAATGGAGTTTGTTGTCTTGGCCAGTTTGGTTATTCCCTGTGGGGAAAGAGTTTGCTGTAGGACAGAAAAGCATCGCTCTCCCCTTCCTCCCCTTCTCTCTTTCCCCTTCCTCCTCTTCATTCTTCCTCTCTCCCTTCTTTCCTGAACACCCAAAATTGTGGCTACAACTTGGAGCATATTATCCCTACTTAGAAGAAAAATTTTGACCAAAAAAAAAAAAAAAAAAAAAAAACCCACCAAAAAAACACCATGCTCTAATTAGTATTCTGAGTTTAAAACATTCTAAACCACAAAATTCTTTCCCTTTTTGCCATTGGTCACATGTTCTTAGGTGTCCTCAGGCTACAGTCCCTATTCTGAAGGATATGAGAATAAAAATTGTACTTCAAGCTGGATGAAAGACTGCTATTTTCTTCTCATTACCTCATACTGATTAGATAGCATGAAAACATTGTATCCTAACTGCTTGCAAGCTTCTGTAGATTTACTCACTGAAGTTGGTAACTGTTCTATAACCTCAAACTCTTTTGTACTGATGAGCAAGATTTTATGAGTATGTGTGAATATTTCTTTTATATTTATTCTGGAAAATCCTATGTTTCATTGCAAAACTCCTAATTATGAGTCAAGAGTGAAACCACGGAATGAAACCTGGAGGGAAACGTCGCTTCGCAGGTGAAATGTAACACATGGTTCGACTCCGCACAACAAGCACGGAGGAGGCTGAGCTCAGCCCTTTGCACCAACGGGAGACCTGAAAAGCGTCTCCAGAAATCCCACCATAGGTCATCACTAGTCCTTCCCTACGTGCCACCGTTTGGAATGCACGTGCTACTAAAAGAAATGATTTGTCAGGTCTTTCCTCTGCAAAAGTTGTTCTCTGTGAGTGGAGACTGGAGGAGAAAACAGGGCGGCTCAGGAACAGGGAGCCCCAGGAATAGGGAGCCCCAGGGAAAGAGAAGAGTGCGTCAAGGGAAAGGAAAGTAAATTTTAGAAGTGGGGAGTTAAGGAGGTTTTATCTTTCATTTGGGACAAAAACAATGAAAATTTTGAAGTGGTTCATTTGTAGGATGAATGCTCTCTTTTCCAAGTGAAGTTTTATTGTTTTGTGGGTGCCTTGCAGAACAACAGCAATAAGAAAGACAGAGACTAGTAAGGTGTCTTGTATTGCAGACAGAGGTTTTCTGGATTCTAGAGACCTCTCCCATTACTGTACGCATGTCCCAGGCAGTGTGACCTAGCAGTAATTTTGACACCTTGCTGCATTTGAACCAACATAAGCCAGGAAGTGATAAACTTTTGAAATCGTGGTTTAGATTCAGTTTACATTTAAACTGAACACACACAAATTCCCTGGAAGATCATGTCAAGCACTTTGGTACGCAGGATTGGCAAAGTGTTTGAGAAATCTATTTGGTATTGCATGAAATTTGTCCTTTAATTGGTAAACCCCTATTCCTATGGCAGTATGAAAATTTTAGGCATCGGTGCCTTTCTGTCTAAAAACATAAACATATTCGATTAGTGGGAAGCCGCATCATTTGTTTCAATAGCTGCTTTTATTGTCTGTTGTTGATATGTTAAAATAGTTAAACACTTGCGTTCCTCTCATCCTATTAAAGAAACTCCATCAGGGAACAGGGAGGTAACAGGTTTGGTGACAGCAGGCCTAGTCACCCTGCTGTGAGGAAGATGAATAATGTGTTTTAATCTCTTGTCTATTGACTTTCCCCCTATAAAATGTGTGCACTATTCCTGAAAGAAGCTACTGCAGACTATATTTTGTTAACAGTTTATCTTTTTCGTACTTCGTCATTAAATCAAATGGTACATTTACTTACAAGGTTCTACATAAAATGAAATTGCTGCATGACATTTCTTATTGTTTATAATTCCCATTTTGAAGGATCTAGTCACGCATTCTTGAAATTCTTTAAACGCTTTCAGTCTTCATACTAATAGTTTTCATTTTTCTTTCTTGGCTATTTGGCTGCCAAATGCTTTCCCATTTTAAGCATTATCTTGCTTACGTTTTATGATTTACCTGCTATTTGTCAAAACAATTTTGAGAATGACATTTTCTATTTTCCCATTTGAACACAGCATGAAGAAGAATTGGATATAAAAGATCATATTGGTGACTATTTTCATTAGACAAAGCCATTTTGTGAAAACTCAGAATTCCACTAAAAACAATTTGAGAAAATCAAGTCCTTGATGAATTCAAGAATAGCCAACAATACCCTAAGATAATACTACTTTTTTTTGGAAGCGTAGTATTTGCTTTGAAAGACAGTAGCTTAAATGTAATTTCTTTTGTACCCAGGATAATTTTTCTAGATCTTGTTCGTGTGGACCGTGGCTAACTGTGTGGTTCATGCAAGTCAGAAGTGTTTCGCTCGAGGACAGTCCGCACTCTTTCTTGACTCTGGTGCAGCGTTTGATCTGTAATGCCACAAGAGCATTTTTACTAAATAGCAGCTTAGTCAGGTAATTCATTTACTCTGACCTTTTCCACATTAGAAAGAGAATATTTGGCCACCTTGGTTGTAACTCCCCTAAATGTTAGTAAATGGTTCATTGATTCAGATGGACGTTTCCCTCATTTTAAAATCTCTGAAGTTAGGATGTATTTAATAATCAGTGGCATCTTACAATTATAATTGACATTTTATTCTTTCTTAGTGACATAGAATAATGATGCATTGTACACTCAATGGCATCATAGATTTAAAGGACACATGACTAATTTATATTTGGAATTGATGGTGATTTAACCGTTTTCTGTTTCCAAGGAGATTTAAAAGCAGTTTTTGCTTTTATGGTTAATTGTACAATTAAGATTCTTGTGCCATGTTTACACACCGAAGGCCCCAAATGTTCCGAGAATGAGGGACTAGAGCGCACTCTGCCCCGGCAGTCTGTCATCACAGTCGGGGCCGGTCTGGGTGCTCTGCCAAGGATGCCGGCCAGCTCCGCCTCTCGCCCGACGTGCTTCGGACAAGGCTGTCCAGGCAATTGCTGTTAATTGAACCTCTATTTTCCGTAAGCATGAGGGTATAATTCGATGTGCTATTCCTGGACATCCATTTTTAAAAAATTATAAAACATTAAAATTGATTATGAAAATACACAAGGAAATCTTTCATATATATAGGCTTTTACAAGTTTGTGCCAGGTATTGAAACTGTTCTGTAAGTGACTTTAGGTTAGTTAGTTACTTACTTACTTACTGTAGGGCTAGAAGGGTGCCTAAACATGACCTTCCTCTAGCGCTTTCTTATGCATGTGGGGTGCAGGAGGAGGATTTTCCTGCAGGGGGAGACTGCCTGAAGCCCTGACAGGTGAAGTCTGGACTGACACCTCCCTCTGCTGGTAGATGTCCTTGTAGTGTACATGGACATTCATCATTGCTCCCAACCCTCGAAACTGCTTTCAAGATAAGGATCATTTCTTCTTAAGTTTTGTTCTTCCCAATAGTGTTCATTGGATGCCAATGAAAAAGTCTTTCATAATAAGTGGTAGGGAAGGAGCATTTCTAGTTTGACTTCTTCGGTGGCCCCTTACTCTTTCACCCCAATAAGAATTTAAACTCTAAGTTTTTCTAAAGCCTATTAGCTCCTATGTGCAGCCCCTGTGTACAAAGGCCATTGTGATGGATTGATCCATTTATTCAGTAATACTGAATGCATCCTCTGTGTCGGGCACTCCTTTAGAACAGAGGGTACAGCAAAGACCAAGAGACAAAAACCCTTGTCTTTATGGAACTTATCTTCTAGCAGAGTGAGGTCAACCCTAACTTGACTACATAAGCACATCTCTAATACGTTAGAGTATTATGTAAGTGCTGTGCAGAAAATAAAACAGAATAAGGAGGATGGGAAGTGCAGAGGGAGAAAGGGTGGGTGGGGCACACGTTGTTGAGAAAGTCTCCTTTGGGCAAAGACTTGACCAGAGGAAAGGAATGAAAAGAGAGGCTTCTAGGCTGAGGGAACAGTGAGTGCTGTGCAGAAGCTGAGACAGGAGAGGTCTGCTGGGGTTCAGGGAGGGCCAAGGGTGTCAGAGAGGTAAGGGAGGCCAGATTTTACATGAATGTTGACTTTTACCAATGGGATACAGGGAAATGGGAAAGTCACTGTAGGCTTTTAGCAAAGGAATGACGTCATCCACTGATCTCTGAAAAGCATCACTCTGGCTAACAGTATGAGATTTTACTGTCACTTTAGCAGCCATATATATGTTGATAAAAATTGCATAAGTGGAGGAGTCATAAGTTAGGCCAATATTTTTGAGTGGAACACATCGTGAGATGGAACGCTCTAGTCCTTGCGACACAAAATATCCCTACCCACTGACAGCCATCTTGCATTAGGAATGAGATCTAGGTCCTTAAGGAGAGTGGCTGTATGTTCTGTTGTTGCTGTGACCTCACACATCACACCTGCGTGTACTCACTCACAGGGACAGTTGGCCCCTTTGCAGACGGGCCAGACTTGGGAAGCTGAGACTCCTGTATGGTGGTATAGGTGTCAAGGCTAAGTTTCTGTACTCCAGATTTGGTCAGTGAA
Organism: Glossophaga mutica; assembly: GCA_039655065.1. Taxonomy (NCBI): domain Eukaryota; kingdom Metazoa; phylum Chordata; class Mammalia; order Chiroptera; family Phyllostomidae; genus Glossophaga; species Glossophaga mutica. The sequence continues at coordinate 44,938,378 of CM077306.1, read as the reverse complement.
TAACTCAGCAACATTTTCACTCCCCGTATTGGGCCCTATGCTCAGTGTGGGGAGGATAGAAGGAAGAAATGAATTTCCTGGGGAAAACATAAGAGAGTTGCCTGTAGGATTTTTGTTGTTCTCCCTAGAGTGGAATGGAAATATAACTATTCCATTCAGTTTTCTTCTGCCAGATTATTTTCTCTTTCCTTTTGTTTCTTTTTCTTTATCTCTTTTTAAAAGCAGGTACTTCATTTAAGATAATACGCTAATAGAATTTTCTTGAATAATCTCAGGAAATGTCTTCTGCCGAATGCCTCTCATAGATGTACATAGTATCTCTAAGTGTTTGAATGCATAGGCAGTAAGGTTAACTCTCTTAGCACTTGGGTGGCTCTGTCCATCCGAAGGCTAGACTGTCGTGCAGAAGGACACCGACAGACATCCCTCACCACACTTCACTGGTTCAGATCTGCATTTTATCTTCAAACAATTTCTTTGATTTTTTGGTAGAAACTACTGAGGAGTTGGTTTGTTCCTAAAAATAGAAATGGGGGAAAATTAGAATATCTGTTTCAGATTATTTGGAAAAATATGTGAAAACTGTCTTTAAATAATTACGCTTGCCTTGAGCTGATTTCTTAGCCATGTTACTCTCTTCATTTCTGCCTAGGGTAAGAATATTTTTGCCACCTGGTAACCATTTAGTGGCTTGCTGTCTGTCAAATTGGAATCATTAATCTAAGATCCACAAACACACTGACCTCATCAAGAACTATCAGCCACATTAATCACATGGTGAGCAGTAATTAATACCCTTGCTGCACATCTCAGCAGATGCCAAGTGGTAACTGTGCCCAGAGACAGAGGCATGTAGTGGGTGGTCTAAAGGTGGTATTCTTTTCGGATGAATTGAGACAAATTGGTAGGAAACACTGCCCAAATGAATGAGAAAATCAAGGACGCCTTTTCCTGTTTGTCTGGCAGTGTTGCCTCAGGCATGCACAGTGGTCGTATGGATTTCTTTGATGGCTCTTTGGTTAGTAAAACTAATCATCCTTACTCAGAACTATCGTGGTATCTTGATATATTTCCCTTAATGAAGTTATCAGAGAGAGTTCCCATTAGACAGCTCCCCTCTTTCCTACTTGTCTGTGAACACCCAGAAGGCTGATTAATATATTTATATTTAATATTTATGTATCAATGTTATACATTTATGCTATTAATAAATTTATACATTTATATATCATGTATTAACAATCATATGTTTATATATTAGCATATGATTGTATGTTAATATATTTATACATCACTATATCTATATCAATATATTAATATAATATATAAATATTTATAAATACATATATTTCTAAGTTAAGACTAGTATAGTTCCTGGTACTTACTACTATATTGATAGCTATCTATTAAATAAATATGCATCTGAATATGCCAGATGTACAAACTAACAATGGCCAAAGCCCGTGTTCTCAGGTGCAGACTGATTGGGGCCGTATTCGTATTCCTGAGGCCTAGCAGTGTGTTGAGCACAAAATGGTGCATGTACTTCTTGACAGTCTTCAAGGAGATGCCTCTCCCCTTGGACTACTGCTGTTAATGTGCCTGTTAACAATGGGGGCTGCTGCCAAATGAATTTTTACTGGACATAGTTATGTCAAAGTAAAAGCATTTTGTAGGAGGTTTGGAACTTTAACAATGACAGCAAACAAACCTAGTGGGACACTTACTGTAAGTGAAAATATGGGTGTAATTTCACCTGAAGAGAAGAATCAGCAAAAGTCCAAGATGTGTTTGCAGAGTTCTCTGAGAACTTCTGATAAAAAGGAAATACAAAAGATTCAAAATATAACTTTCCTCTCTGAAACACTGAAACCCCACCCACACAGAGACACACAAGCAACTCTAGAAACATTCTGTTGCACTCATTTGTACGATTGGCAATAATAACCTCAGAACAAAAAGAACATATCTTCTTCCACCCAGCTGAAATAATGAAAAATGCCATTTTTTAAGGTTAAAGGACTATATAGCTTATGCTACATAGACAGTTTTTGCCACTGGAACTAAATTAATGATCAAATACTTACGAATGAATAAGGGAATTTATAAACAACCCGGTGGAGTTTTCCTTTTTGTTCTGAGAATATACCGTGTATAAAGTCACCTTGAAACTCCCTTGTGACTTTACTGAGCTTTATTTGTGATAGAAAACATGTATAGCATAATCAGCATATCAGGGGCTAAGGGAGTGGTGGTTGATGAAGAAAATATCTCTAATTTACCCTGGTGATTTAAAGTATTCTAGAGATTCTAAACTAAAATGACAGGTAGCCACCAAGAAAAGCAAATGAGGCAGATTTAGGCATTTAGGACTTGTCTTTCTAAGTTAGTGGCTTGCACCTTTCTGACCTGCCACTTTATTTGCTTGATATTCTTACCAGTTATTCTTGTGTTTGGTTTCAGCCCCCAATCTGGCCATCGGGTCCTGAGGTCAGCTGGTTCCGCATCTCTGCGGAGCTCAAGCCTCCGTTTCCTCTCACAGCCGTAGGTGGCCTGCTGCTCGCAGAGCTCCCAAGGCCTGGATGGAAACGTGGTCACTGCCCTTCCTGCCCTTCCTCCTTCACTGGCTTCCATTCTGGGATAAAATGACAGGTAAAATAATTCAATTTAATGACTTAATTTCAGAATTAAAATACGTATGTTCGCACTGGGTTATCACCCGAAGTGTTTCATCAGTGTAAAAGTCTCTCATCGCTGCCCATTTGACCGCCTGTGACCTGTTTAAGCACCGAGCTGTATTTCTCTGCACCCCAGCTGCCCCCTCTGCGGCCTGTAATGCAAAATACCTGTGATAGGGGGCTATTTGATTTCTTCATCAGTATTAAAGATTTTTCTTAAAGGGTGAAAGTCATAGCATTTGGACTCATATAGTCTGGGTATGGAAGCAGTTATTTATACCTGTGACTGTCATGTGCTTCAACGTTTTTATGTTGGAAAGCATGTAGCATCTGTATTTGCCTTAAGAAAACATTCTGGAGCTAGCATACCCTTTTACGAAACAGAAGTAATTTAATAATTCTCATCTTACAGAAGATGCTTTATCATAACCCACATATCTGAGGTATTTTCTAAGTTCACTATAAAGTCAACTTAGAATGCTCAAACCCATAGTTTATTTTTCAAGTATTCTGAGAAATGGTCTGGGCAAATACAGTTTCACAAGTCATGTCTCAGCCTCCTGCCATGTATTTTCCTGGATTGAAGCCTATCAATTTGAAATGTATTAGCACTACTGCGTGAAATGAGGTTTGAAGGATATTTGAGGAGTAAAACCTAAAATTCAGTAGGAAAAATTGAGAGGATTATATTGAGTAAAGCCTAGTAAACGGTAGTATTTGAACTGAGCTAATAGACAATGGGACAAGAAAGCTATAAATTTGACAAATTACTATATAAAACACAGTAAAAACACTGAGTTATCAGAATTTGGCATTGATAATATGTGGGTTAGCTGAGTAAAAAATGAGTACATACCTGTAGATTTTTTTGTAGTATTTCTACACAAGGGGCATAAGGTATTTGGAAAGCTGATTCAGTATATTATAAGTACATAATTAAAGGAAACTCTACTGGCATTAATGAGAAATTAAAAACAGTTCATCAGATGGAAAAATAAGTACTGCCTAGCCACAGAGAGCTGTGAATTTTTATGAAAGAGAAGCCAAATCTGAAATGGATTATCTATTTAAAACAGAAAGCAAAATAATTTATTCAGATCTCCTTTCATCAATATTGCCAGAGCTCTGGTTTCCAACTCCAAGACAGTGATGAACAAAATCAATTCAATTCATAGTGCAGTGCTGCAGCATGTCATAGACAGGCAGACATAAACTTATGTCGTAACAATGAAAAAACATGCTACATATAGGAATAGGACTTTTTATATTATATGTGCATGTATATAAAATATTTCTTAGAATAAAATCTCCGAAGGACAAGATTATATTTTATAGGTCTTGTTTAGTATTTAGAATGAAACATGTAAAGTGGATTGTGAAGAGTTAAAGGAGAACACATATGGAAAATAATTTTCCTTAAGTATAGCAGCAGTTTGAATACCAGCTGCAGCTTCTGCAAAATAAGCACGAGCATTTGATCCTTGCCCCGTAGTGGTTGTGGAAGGGAGAAACTGTGAAAGGAAGACAGGGAGCGGTCACCGAGAGAGGGTGTGTGTGTCTTGGGGAGGGCTGGGAATAGGGAAGGGACATGGAGGAGAAGACATGAACCCAGAAACACTTAACGCTGTCTGCTGTCCTTTACATCTGGATTCTTAGGGCAGGCTAAATAATGTCTGACTTGCTGAAAAGGGAGAGAAAGGAAAGATCAGTAGAAACTGAAGGTCAAGAAAAACCCCAAAGGGAAAAACAGATTTAACCAGCAAACTTGAGCCAACCAGCAAACTGCGAAACTAGAGTGGGTGATACTGCTATTGGTAGTCAGAAAGTTTAGGAACACGTGGCCAGTCATGCCATGGAGGCCAGCCAGTGCCATCCCAGGAGGGGAGAGCTGTCTCTCGGAGCATTTAAGCTGCAGTCTATTGGAGTATCTGCAGACAACAATAGAAGAATGATTCAGGTGACAGTTCTAGAGTGAGTAGAGAAAGTGTGAAGCAGCCCTCTCAGCCCAGATTCACACTCTGTACTAGTGCAAATTGTAATGTATAAATGAAGGGTTTGGTTTTCATGACTGGTCAGGAAACTTTTCCCCTCCCCTCCCCTCCCCTCCCCTCCCCTCCCCTCCCCTCCCCTCCCCTCCCCTCCCCTCCCCTCCCCTCCCCTCCCCTCCCCTCCCCTCCCCTCCCCTTTCCTTTTCCTCATCTGAGGACACTTTTTCATTGCTTTTAGAGAGAGGAAGGGAGAAAGGAAGGGAGAGAGAGAAGCATCAGCGTGAGACTGAAACATTGATTGGTTGCTCCCCTGCATGTGCCCAGACAAGAAATCGAACCCATGCCCTTTCTGCTACAGGAGGGTGCTCCAACCAACTGAGCCACTGGCCGGGATGGAGTTTTTCCACACCGCAGTGCAGAACACTGCGTGAACTGGCACTGCAGAGGGATGGGGACGGGTGAAGGGTGAGAGAGCAGCTGTAGCAACAGTCCACTCCAGAGGCCTTGTATATCAGAAACTGGATTTATGGAAGTACACATAGACTCTAAGGAAGTCCACAACTTTCTGCCAGGAGAAGACCACCTTGATAAAAGAAAGTAGGATAAAAACAGAACCAATGCCGGTACTAGGATGTTCCGTGATGTGAAGGGAGACTTGATTAAAAGAATCCCACTTGAGAAATAACTGTTATTAATTGTGTATGCGCTTACATTAGTCATTTTAGAACATCACCACATATATTACCCATCAGAACATTTTGTTCCAAAGTTTATCATGTTGTTTTATTATAATTTAAATATTATGCTCCAAAGCCCAAGTTGGAAAACTGCATTAAGTTATAAGGTAAAAATATTTGAATTTTTGTGACTACAAACTGATTATACCATCAATTGTCTTATTTCATTTATCCATCCATCTATTTATCCAGTAAGCAAATATTTATTGTATACATACAATGTACCTTGTACTGGAATACAGGTATTAACAAGATTTCCTATCTATCCTGAGTTTATAGATTAGAAAAATACCATTTATTTAATGCAAAGAAATCAGTGTCACAAGAGAAACTGCACAGGATGCTATTAAAAATGATGGAAGCCTCTTGAGTTTTTATGCTGAGACTCAAAATAAATGAAAATAAATGAAATTTTCTCATACCTGATATTTTCGGCACAAAACTGTGGGGCTGGCATGGCGGTTCTGCAGTATCGGGGCTCCAGGTTCCTTCTGTCTGGTTGCTTTACCTTCTGCAGTGTGGTGCTTCACCCTCATGGTCCATGATGGTTCCCATCCACATCCTCACTCTAGCCAGCAGGAAAGGGAAAGTCGAGGAGTTGAAGCCATTAAGAATTCTCTTAAGAGCACAACTTAGAAGATGAACACATCCTTTTAGCTCACATATCTTTGGCCAGAAGATACTTTTATGGCCACATTTAACTGAAAGGCAAGCGAGAAATGGAATATATTCTTTCTTATGGGTGGCCATGCCTCCAGCTAAAAAAATAGAGCACTTTATTCCTATGAGAAACAAATTATGGGTGATGGAAAAGGTAACTACCAATCTCTGCCAGAGAATACACGTCAGTGTATGTTAAAGAGGCTCTTTCAACATTCACCGGAGTTTGCTAGGCCACAGTGTGGGACATGGCGCTCAGGACGAGCATGATCTTCAGGTTACTGCGTACCTTATCCTGAGCCACATATCCTCCAGTGCATCACTTACACACACACTTGTTACCCTTCAGAGGGCCAAATGGGGCCAGCCATGACTGGGATGAAGGGGTGCTCAAACAGAGACTACTTCCCTTTTTGATGATACTATTCTTATGCTAAAGGAGCACATTACTGAAGGATTTGTGCTCCTGGTCTTTGACCCTGTCCTCACCCTTTAAGGGGAATTGCCAGGTGTCTGGGTTTCTGATGTATTTACTGGCTAAAACACTGGGTAGAAATGCAGCTTAAAGAATTCTGCTCACGTAAGAAAATTTTTCTCGTGGAGGTCAGTAATGCAACAGAAGGTTGGGGTGCTTTTGGAAATACAAAGATAGAAAATTTAGGTGGTTGATTACTTCAATTCATGAAGTTAAGAGAACAATCTATCAAAAACAGACTATAGAAAAAAACGTCTTTGTCTTATGTGTTGTATTCCTTGTCCCCCTTTCTGCTGATTCTTCAAGATATTTCAGTAAACTCATCTATTGTTTTTTGATACTTTGGTTTATCTGATTTTTATTTCTTTTGGATGTAACAACTCTGCTGAGATAAGATTTGAGGCTGGGGTAAGAAGGCAGCATTTTATTTGAAGGACTAAGAATATTACTCATGCCTAAGTGGTTTTTGAACTTTTAAAAATCAATAAGCTGAATAGATGACTGGTCATATAATGAAATCTTGGATTCTAGAAAAAAGAATTCACTAAACTCTTTTCCCTACCCAATTTTCTAGAATCTTTTTTTTTATTATGCAGTGGCTTAATTAAAAAAATTCTAGAATCTTTCTTTTAGATTAAGCAGTGACTGATAATTATCCAAAGATGTGCCTTTTTCTCAGTGGAGAGACTTACTCAGTCCATAACTTTTTACTGTATATTGATTTAAATCTCAGTTATCTGATGACAATAGAAGCTAAGGCCTCATAGCTCACTTCTCCCACCTCAGGGAAGAAATTTGTAAAAGTGGCTGTGAAAGACAAGTTTCGTCCAGTTCTCTTTTCTTCTCTCTCTTTCTCTCTCTCTCTCTTTCTTTCTTTCTTTCTTTCTTTTCTTTTCTTTTCTTTTCTTTTCTTTTCTTTTCTTTTCTTTTCTTTTCTTTTCTTTTGGTGCTTAAGGCTGATGCAGCCAGGAAAACTTTAAAAATGCAAATAAAACCCACGCATATGTGTTCTCAAGGAATGCTTGCTGTATAGAAGTTAAAGGCAATATTTCTGCTCAAAAAACCTATTTTTTCACCATGTAATACTACTTAAGGGAAAGTTTTATCAGGAGTAAATGAAAGACATTTGCTATATTTTTCTCTGATGTATGTGTTCAGGCCTTTCAACTAATATGAGAAAAGCTAGGGAGGAATCTTCATGAAAACCTTTTTTATAGGATGGATTTAAAAATTCATCATGTTTGTCAAAATGTGACAATTATTTATCAGACTTGATAGACTTCATGGCTGTTTGGTGGTCTTATTTCATTTATTTTCCTTAGTTGGTTCCTCTTATTCTTTTAACAAATGAATACAAACAACATTTACAGGCTGACACATTTTTCCCAGAGCAATTGGTGTTGGATTTAGTGATCACAGTGATGAGTTTTGTTTTTCTTTTCTAGCCTTAATTCCAGACCATAATGAAACACAAAAGCAGGTTTATGTGGCAACCCCCATTTGAGAGTTAAGTAGAGTTCAAAGCCCCTGGGAAATGTCCTGTTTGTAAAGCTCTTCCTTCCATTAACACTACCTGACCTTCAGGGTGGTGTCACATAGCCCTCACGTGCTGCAGATAACAGGCCTCAGGATGCCTAACACTATATGTCACAAATCCTTGCTGGCAGAAAACCCAAATTATCTTGTCACCATTTCACACAAATGAAATAGAAGCCCAAGATAAGGACAATGCTTGCATTCCACAAGATGGCAGTGGTCTTTGTGCAAGGAACAGAAGCAGAACATTCACTTCACTGTGTCTGATACCAACTGTGACAAAATTTTGCCCTTGTGAATTTAAAGCTTGTGAAAGCCTGGTCATGGTTGTTTTCTCTGCCATGGGCTGAGTTCTCAAGAACAATCAGCCCTATGAAAATAGGAAAGGAAAATACGCTGCATATGTAATATAATGTCTTATATAATGTCTTTCTCTAAGGAGCCAAAAGTGTTTTGCAGCTGTTATTTAATTAACCTCACACTATGCCTCTGAGGCAGGAAAAAGGAATTACTGTATATCCTATTTATCACAGTGATTTTAAATAATTTACTGATATAATTCATAGGGGGAAGTGGTGGCACAGGGAATAAAACATTTGTGGAGTTCTAGTGCATAGCCCTAAACATTAAACCAAGCTGATTTTTCTATAGGAGATGATGTTTATAATGTCAGAGATTTTCTTTAGTCCACATTACAAAATGAATTTTTCACAAGTGCACCTTCCAAAACAGCAGTTTTTCCACTTTGATTTGAGCACTTAAGTACTTTAGCTTATGAGTTTATTGCTTAAGGCTACTGGGTGTTGTGAGCATATGTTCCTAACATAGTCTTTCCTATAAGTCAGCCGGGCAACTGCTCAAGCTGTTTCCTATAAGTCAGCCGAGCTGCCTGCTGAGCAACCTGCACCAAGGAATAGACAAGAGTCACACACAGTAACTATGCTACTCACTCAGCTTTTCAGAATGCAGGTTCACTCAAAGTAGAACACCAACATACACTAACATCCTACTCACACTCTAATAATCTAGGAAGAATATAACACACACAAAACCATCAATGTGGAACAATGAACCTGAGTCCCAGAGTCTCAGCCAATGGGTCCAGGAGACAGCAAGGTGGGCAAAGGAGCCATCAGTGTCTTGCAAGGAAGAGCCAGTCTTACGTGTCGGAGAGGGTGCACTCTCTATCCAGCAGAGCAGAGCCTTCAGCGGCCAACGTGGAGGGAGATCAGTGTGATGTGGAGCTGCGCCGCAGGGTGCGGAGCTTGGCTGTCTCAGCAGTGGTCTGACGTCTGCCTCAGTTACACCTTCGAGGGTAGTATACTCCACGCCCTGGGTCTCTTGCTAAATGTGTTGGCACCCCTGATGGTGAGTGGGGCATTTCCCCAGGAGCCTATCTGTGGGTGGTCCCGCTCTGCAGACACAGCTGTTCTGATCACGTGTGCAGATACCTTAGGCATGCCTCCTTGCCAGAGATGGCAGGGCAGTTTCCTCCTTGAACCAAAGTGTCAGAGCTGACCGGCAGTCATCTGGGTTGACAGGACCGAGTAGCACCGTTTTGTTTTATATACTTTATTCTAATCTTGACCAACCATTGCCTTTTTATTGGTCCTGCTCTTCACACTGGGGAGCTTTGTTTTTAAAATATAAAATCCTGGAGTTCTGTCCCCAGACATTCAGCCTTCTTATATCTGGGATGGGGCTTAGGAATTCGCACATATTAAATATAACGCAGGCAATCTAAGATGTGTGGTTTTGTCCACACTTTGAGATACTGCTCTATAAGCCTTTATTAATATACTGATAATGTAGAGAGGAATTGACCCCACATTCTGAAATTTAAAAAAAACTCATTTCTTTAGAGAAAGATACTCTCTATTACATAAAAAGTTGAAATATAACACTTTCCTTCAATTTTGAAGGGTAAATCCCTAAGTGTAAATTACTATGTTTTATTCATACATGTTATTTAAAAATCGGTTAACAAAATTTTAAGCGTAATTATTTTTGAACTGTACTGTCAGAAGCATAACTACAGTGATTAAAGCAAAATTATCATGTGCTTTATCTTTCTCTTGAAGTTCAGTGGTCACTTTTTCATAGGCTTTAGGTAACAGATTCTAGTCTACATAGAACCTTGTACTTTCAGGATTAGAATGGACCCTAAAGATGTTCAGGTTCCAGGTGAGGTGTAAAAGTTAACCCACTTCTAGGAGCATGAATCTGCTCTCCTTCTTGTCAGATAGAAATCTGCTTGTTCAATTGGACCTATATAAACACTTGTGGTAGTTAACAAAATGGTAAGTATGATTGAATCACTGAGTCAACAGACACTACATTCTGTAGAGCTGTGAGTCTGTGATGCAGGATTTTCAAGGGAGACAGTGGGAGACTGTGCAGATGGCTGTGACTCCTTTAACCCTTCGTGGGCATTAAGGGTAAAAAAAGGTAAAGGGTAGGATCTTGAAAGAGGAGTTTCATAGAGGACTGTTGGTGTCCTGGGATTCTCATCCCCTTCCACAAGGGATTGGGGTGCCTTCCCTCAAGTGAACAGAGAGGCAATTTAAGGAGAAAGCAAACACTTTAGTTGGCATCCTGGTGGTTTGGTGAACACAAAAATGAATGTAGCCTCTTGACATTTACCAATGTGTTAACTATATTAAAAGTGATGCCTTATTTTTGTTTTAACTTGCATTTTTCTGATAGCCAGTGGACCAAAGAATCTCATTAAATGCTTGTTAGTATTTTGATATTTTCTTTACATTGCTTATTTATAATTTTTGCCCATTTTTCACTGGGGTTGCTATATTTTTCCTATTGATTTGTATAAGTTCTGGGTAGATTCTAGTGTATATTGGTGTGTGTAGCATATCCTGTGTAATCGTTTGATGCTTTCAGTATTGCAAATATTTTCTCCAATTCTGTCAATTGTTGCTTAACTTGGTGGCATCTTTTATTGAATAGAAATCCTTAATTTGGATGCAATGAAATTCATTTTTTTGGTCTATGTAATTTTAAGTAGTTCTGTCTTTTTTAGGATACAAATATGTCTACCAACATTTTTTTTCGTTTGTTGCAAATTAATTACCTGCTACCTGTGTTTATGTAGAGATACACAAATTATTTTTATTCTGCTTAAGTCTAGAAAATAATTATGATGTATAATAAAATAATTATATAATAAAGCTACTGCTATAAAAATAGATACATCTGAAGTTTTAAATACAAGGGACAATTTAAAATCAAGCTGGTATTTCTCAATAGGAGGTCCATGGGCCACTTGCATCCTAGTTAGTTTGTATATTCATTTAAAAGGCAGATTTGAGGCCCTTATCCTTTACCTACTTAATCAGAATCCCTTGGTGTAGACCCAGAAATCTTTGTTCTTTTGATTTATGAGATATTCTAAATGTATAACGATTGATTAATTATACAAACTTAGTATTCTATTAATCTAAGAATACTAAGTTTGAGCTTTAAATTAAGATCTGAGCTTTAGGCAGGACTGACTATGTGAAAGCCATTATAGAATATAAATTCTAACTATGTAATGAAAGTCAGCACAAGTTCTTTAGAAGACAAGCATTTTCCTGGGTCTAAATTTTCAAAGTTCATATCCCTATCTGTGCTGAATCTGCATGAATTCTTTTGCAGAGAAACCTGAACAATATAAAGACAATCTCTTTCAAAAGGTTTTAAGAGAATATTCAAGTAACGTTTTTCAAGTAGTCATTTAATCTTCAGTGGAAACTAAGAGCAAAACATTAAAGTAACTGCATGAATGCATTTTCATAGCTGAATTTGAATTTGTTTTTACACTGTTTCAAGGTTAAGAATGACTAGTATCTATGACTAGTAACTAGGAAACTATCCAGGAGTGCCCAACCTTTTGGCATCTGTGGGCCACCCTGGAAGAAGAGTTGTCTTGGGCCACATGTTAAATACACAAACACTGATGAAAACTGGTGAGCAAAATGAAGGTTCTAAGTAATTTGACAATTTCGTGTTGGGCCACATTCATAGCCATCCTGGGCCACATGTAGCCCATGGGCTGTGGGTTGGACACCCCTGCTTCAAATAGTTTCCATTGTAAGGTATAGTCTTGAGGAGAGGAAGGGGTTGGTAAAGACATTCAGTCATCACAGAGCTCCCTCTTAGGGAGATCCTGGTTCAAAGTTTTATATTAAGATGTAGCGTTAACGTAAACATTTGAGTTAGAGGTCACCTAGGTTGTTATATAATGGGAGGAGTATGGGAAGAGCAACCTGTAGTTAACTACAGGAGACTGAATTGTTTAAGGATTCCTGAAGTGTTCTTTCTTTCTACTCCAAAGCTTTCCATTGCTGATCTAGTTGCAAGCCTAAGGACTCCAAGGTATTGACCTTGTTGTTAGATATCTTACTTAAGGACTCACTTCTGATAATATGTTGCAGTTCCTATATTTTGCTTCAAAAAATCTTAGCCACTAATTCAATGTATCTGGAATGATAGAATTTTAGATATGAAAAGCATGAAAAGCATTTATATGAGAAAATTGAAGCCCAAAGAAGTAAAGTGATATGGCTTAGATCATTCATTTTGTTGACTAGGACCCCTGAGCCAAAATGCAAGAGAAATTTGTGAGCCAAAATGCAGGAGAAAATCAAGGACAGTGCTTTATCCTAGAGAAAATTGGGACAGCTCCGAGGTAGATTTTCTCCATGTCTGCCCACTTCCCCAGAAGGGCTGAGGTGGGGATTAAGTGAACACTTTAGATGTGTGTGTATGCTTTAAAAAAAAATCTTGAGGTAATTGTTGATTCACATACTGTTGTAAGAGATAATGCAGAAAGATCCCATGTACCCTTGACCCCAGTGGTACCTAGCATCTTGTAATATCAGATCCAGGGTATTGACATTGATACAATCAAAATACAAAACATGTCTATTACTATAAGGATCCTGCATATTGCCAGTAGATGCATGTGTTAATAAATGTTTTTTAAGCTGATATCTATTATCAGATTATGTATAAGATTAGGTCAAGTTTTCCTTTCTTAAAGTTTCTGTAGTAAGTCTAGGAAAACCCCTTACCTCCCAATCGATGAAGTGAGTGAGCTTCAAGGAGAAGAACCTTTTCCAAGAGAGAAGGAACTCAGTCTGGTCCTTCACCTGTAGTAGGGAACCTAGATAGCAGGGAGTCCTATTCGGAGAAAGTGGTTAGTGATTTCCCAAATGGTTTAAATTTTCTCTTAATTTCTCTGAAAAAGTTACCAAAACAAAACTAGAAACAAAAAAATAAGATAATATAAATTTATATAACAATAAAAGTGAATATTATTAATCAACTGAAATGTTAAGTTACCTTAAATTAAGGCTATTCTGAAGTGACATCCATATTAAATTCTGAAGCTTTGATTAAAATTTGGATATTAAATAAACATTAAGAAAATACATTTAAGTTGACTACGCTTAAGAATGTAATAAGAAAATACAGGAATCTGAATTTGATTAATACACTTTTAGATAAAATTCTTGCAGATGGTTACCATTAAAATGGTTGTATAGGTTGTTATTAAGCAATTGGGATTAAAGTTTCCTTAAGCAAGATGAATAAACTCTAAAGATCGGCTACATAACATTGTACCTATAGTCAACAACAGTGCATTGTACACTTAAAAATTATCAGGAGGCTAGAGATCATATTAAGTATTCTTACTACCCAAAAAAATATTGTATAGACCTGAAGCATGCAATCTATATAGAGAAGCTAAGTGAAATTTTGGAAAATGAGGTGGGCACACCAATGCAACTGTTGCTGATAAAAGTAGAATGAAATAATCTTCATTAGGAAAATAACATTTCTGGATTGTTGCGGACCGTTCAGCCTGGTTTCAGGAGTTGTAACCCTCACCCTATGGTGGGCTGTGTAAGAGCCAAGGGACCCACTTCATCTGGGTCTGTTCTGTCAAGAGGATGTGAGCTACTAAGGAGACAAAGCTTATCTCCCTGGCAGGAGTGCTGCTTCTTCCTCATCCATCTCTGGCCCCAACGCTTAGTCGGTAGTCAATGACGGGTAAGACTCCTCGTGGGAGGAGCAACCTAAGCCAGACACTACCACTTGGGAGGCCCTCATGGAAGGACTCAGGGGGCTGCAGCAAAGAGGATGTGATGGACCCTCACCCCCCGGCTATTCTGACATAGTCCGAGTCCTCATTTCTGTCTGGGAGATGTCTCCTGCTTCCTAATCGGCTTAAAGCCTGAAACTATGAGGGCAAGTGGTGCAGCCCTGTGCTGGCCAGGACGGTTCCCTGGGTGATGGGGCATAAGAAAGAATTCCTAAAGTCCTGTGAAACTTGCTTTGCTAAGAGTGCTCATTTAAATGATAAGGGTCCGAGGAGGAAATGAGTATGTCTCCCAAAGTTTTGCAACCCCCTTTCCTGACAGACACTGACTCAGATTAAGCCCTCAGATTTCTTTGAAATGTTAATCATTGTTCGATCCTTGCAGCCTGACATACCTGTATTCCTGTGTATTTGAATCCAATAAAAGCCCAGTGAGGAAGCGGCTCAGGGTCATTCTCCTCTGAGAGTTTGGCCACCTCTCCTCCCCAAGCAGATCATGTCTTGGTAGTTTTATTTTCATCCGTGATGGAGGGATGGGGCTCTGCAGGCGGAGCCCCCCTACATCTGGCGCCCAGGACAGGGGCCCCCACACTGGATGACTAAAACTCAGTTGGATCTGGATTTATTAGGAGGAAAATTTCAATGAAAACTTAGAAACGTTGTAATTTCTAAGTGTTCATAATAGACAACTATCAGGTATAAGAGAGTTATTTTTAGAAATTCTGTTAGGCCAAAAACAACAGGAAAATCAGCAGGGCCAATTCCATGTCTTGAATACTTTGTAGAAATAGTAATAGTTCTGGATAGCTCTTCCTGACTAATGAGGTTAAGGACAATGGCAACAGACCCTTATATAATTTCTAAGTTACATTTAGACCGAAGGAGACCTTATTTTTATTTTTATACAAGCGAACAAATCATTGAACAAATTGCTCTCTTAATGGATCCTGGAGGGGACGGGGTTTCACCTTGTGCATGATAAGGCTGTCTTTTATTTCATTATTTTATTGCTTGCTCCACTACCTGGCATCAAGGTTACTGGCAGCTCACTCCTAATTTCTAAAGCACTGTCAACAACTATTTCTTTTCCTTCAAAATGGGATTGAAGTTCCATGAAATGTTTTGAAGTATTATTCATCATAACACTGAACAACAACAAGAAATAAAATTGTCCTGTCTCTCTTTAGCAATCTCAGAATGGCGGAAGTTTAATATTAGCTATATTGCTACACACATTCAGGAAATATCCCTGAAAATCATTAGAACTGGAATCCAACACAATGAGTTTTTAACTAACTGAAGATTTTGGAAAATTTGTATTTTTCATATGATTTAGTCTTTTCTAATTTTCTCACAACCATAAACAATAATTTTTATTTATTTTCTGATTGAATTTACTGGATATTTAAACACACACAAAACCTTTAGAATTTCATGTGTTAACCACTCTTTGCTATCGGCTAAGGAAGAGTGCTGAACAGTCAAAATGTTATTAATTGCCTTAAAAATTTAGCTCTAGTCATTGAATTATTAATCAGAAAATAAAAGTGATAGGTAAGTCGTTCGAGTTAGAGCACTCTGCGGGGGGCCAGGGTGAAGTCTGCTTAGGTAGGTTCAGCAAATCACTCGCTGGAGAGGTGCAGCGCGTTCACAGGCGGCGGGGACAGTGCCGAGGGGCACGCGTGGAGTGTTAGGAAGTCGGTGAAACAGGTGAGTACCTATAATCCTCTGGCATACATCAGCCTGGACCTGGAGAGGGTAAGCTTGCCCAGAAAACGTTAGGATTTTCAGAACAAAACCTTTGACCTGTTTATAATCAGGTAATCAGCATAAAGCCCTAAGAAATTAATGCTTCTGCTCAGTTGAAGTGGCTTGAAAGCATACCCTTATGCTCAGGGCAACCCCATGTTTTCTAACTCCCTTTATTGATAAGACAGAACTTAACTTTTCCTATGCAAACCAAGAGTTTCTCATGCCCCACCTTTTTTAGCCCCAGAGGTAACCATCCTCTGCAGTGAAGACAGTGCCATCTGTTTTACTGGTGTGAGTGCCCTCGTTCTGCCTGTGGGGAGCCCAGGGCCTTTGAGAGGTAGGCTGCTTATCCAGGGTGAGGTTACCAACACTGGGTTATTCTTTCCATTTTAACTTCTTTCTCTAGTGGACTAATAATAGTAATTGAATACTTTCGTTTTGCCTTGTGAAGAAAGATAATGTCACATTTTAACTACTTTTATTAATTTTTCATACTTGTACTTTCTGAATTGGTACTCAGATAAACACATACTCCATCGATTATATTTCTCTTATAGTCTATAGATAGAAACCTTTTAATTTTCACATCCATAGTTTAGAGACAAGAATTAATTATCTGAAACTTCACCATCGCTTTTGACTATTTTAGCTTATTACCATGGTAACCATATGCTCTAAATGTTAACCTGAAAACAATACAAATTAAGAAGATATATTGTACCTCCTTTTCTACTATATCACTATCTGGTTGATCAATATGGGAAGTATAAGACCAGGGTTAAAGATTCTTTATTATTTAATATTAAACACATGGATTTGAGAACTTAGGTAGATTTTTCACCTTTTATCAGGTTCCTTTGATTAACAGGAAACTATGTGAAGGTAGTTTGAGGAACAGAGGGATTTGGAGGTTAGAGATCACTGTCTTTAGTTATCAACAATTTATCTCTAAGTAAAATGTACCTTTACATGAGAGTTGCACGGTGATCATCAGTTGCACAGTGTAAAGGATTTTTTTTTTTTTTTTGGAGGTAACTGTTTAATACTTCATTATTTTTTTAAACTGCTTAATTGTTGTTCAATTACAGTTGTCTGCATTTTCCCCTCACCACTCCAGCCCCACCCCAGCCAAACCCACCTCCCTCCCTTGCTTCCACCCTCCCCCTTGGTTTTGTCCATGTGTCGTTATTGTAGTTCCTGAAAACCCTTCTCCTCACTATCCCCTCCCTCTCCCCTCTGGCTATTGTTAGATCGTTCTTAATTTCAATGTTTCTGGTTATATTTTGTTTGCTTTTTTCTTTTGTTGATTATGTTCCAGTTAAAGGTAAGATCATATGGTATTTGTCCCTTACCGCTTGGCTTATTTCACTTAGCATAATGCTCTCCAGTTCCATCCATGCTGTTGCAAAGGGTAGGAGCTCCTTCTTTCTCTCTGCTGCATAGAATTCCATTGTGTAAATGTACCATAGTTTTTTGATCCACTCATTTACTGATGGGCATTTAGGTTGCTTCCAACACTTGGCTATTGTAAATTGTGCTGCTATGAACATTGGGGTGCATAAGTACCTTTGGATTGGTGTTTTGGGGCTTTTAGGGTATAATTCCAGCAGTGGAATTGCTGGGTCAAAAGGCCCAGTTCCATTTTTAGTTTTCTAAGGAAATTCCATACTGTTTTCCACAGTGGCTGTACCAGTCTGCATTCCCATCAACAGTGTACTAGGGTTCCCTTTTCTCCACAACCTCTCCAACATTTGTTTTTTGATTTGTTTATGATGGCCATTCTGACTGCTGTGAAGTGATATCTCATTGTGGTTTTAATTTGCATCTCTCTGATGGCTAGTGATGCTGAGCATCTTTTCATATGTCTCTGGGCCCTCTGTATGTCCTCCTTGGAGAAGTGTCTGTTCAAGTCTTTTGCCCATTTTTTAATTGAGTTTTTTGTCTTCCTGGAGTGGAGTCATGTGAGTTCTTTATATATTTTGGAGATGAAATCCTTGTCTGAGGTATCATTGGCAAATATGTTTTCCCATATAGTTGGTTCTCTTTTCATTTTAATGCTGTTTTCTTTAGCCATGCAGGAGCTTTTCAATTTGATGAGGTCCCATTTGTTTATTCTTTCCTTTATGTCCCTTGCTTTAGGGGAAATATCAGCAAAGATGTTGCTGTATGGAATGTCTGAGATTTTCCTGCTGATGTTTTCCTCTAGGACTTTTATGGCATTATAACTTATATTTTAAGTCTTTTATCCACCTTGAATTTATTTTTGTGTATGGTGTAAGTTGGTGATCAAGTTTCATTTTTTTGCATGTTGGTGTCCAGATCTCCCAACATCATTTGTTGAAGAGGCTATTTTTACTTATTTGCATTCTCTTGTTATTACAATTAGACCATGCAAGGTAATCTTATATTAATTCTGATATGCATATATAACTAATATAGAGAGAAGAGTTTAGGCAATACTATTTTATTCAATATAGTGATGGCTGCAATTCTTCTCTTTTCAACCTGTATTACATATAAAATTTGCTTGGCGTTAAGAAGGATTCAAATACTATGGTTCAAGCCTGGGCATGGCCTATTATCACTTCTCCATCATGCAAGAATATGATAGCTTTTGTCTCAGCTGAGAGCACAGATTTGAAGGTATCTTGTAGGCCAATGGTTCTTCAAACTTTTTGCAGAGTTTTTCTTGGGCTGGGCAAGTGAGCCTGGGACTCATATGCTCTGTTTCTACTTCAGGTAGGGAAAATGTTGTTTTAACATATAAGTATTATTTTGTTGAGGTATTAGGTTTGACTTGGCTTTAGAGCCAGAAGAATGGACAATTCTGTATTGAGCTGCAATACCTGTAAACCTGAAACTCTAAAATATAATTATTGAAAAGATAGCCCATACATACTGTTAACATCGTGGGGTTAACCACTAACCCTGGAAAAATTTAATTGATAAAGATAGACTAATAATAATTTATAATTGACAAGCAAGAATAGCAGTAACTGAAAACCTATACTAAAAAAATCTAATGATGCATGGAAAAATTAAATGGTCTACTAAAAAAAAAAAGTGGGCATTCTAGCCATATGTTTGTATGTAAGTGCACCAGGAACTTGAAAGTTTGGCCATTGTGTGTGGCAGCTAGGAGTTTCCAGATGTAGGACAGGTGAGAAGGTCTTTTGTTTTCCTCAGCCACCTCTTTGTGGGATTTGACATTGAATTCTTTATCCTGCTTGTTACAATATTAACCCTCTTGAAGCCACTGTTTAACTTCTGCCTGATTTTGCTGGTGAGTGACCACATGCCTCCCCTCTTCCCCAGTGTATCCCTTAAGCATAGAGTATACTTCAATGAACATTTGAGATCATGGTGGCAGTTTACAGCATAACAGATAACAGAAAGTAACCTAAAGCCACTGTTTTTAGAATTCCTTGCCATCTCTACCTTAGGGATAGCTTATGGTTGACTGTATCATTTCCTTGACCTTTGTATGTTAATAGGATCTCTCTTACTGTCCAGGACATCCCTCCTAATCACACTTGAAATTTTGCAAAAGTTTGAAATAAGATTTAAAATTATATTTTGTTAACACATTCTAGTTCAAATCCTTAGGCAGTCCTGTTTTCAGACTAAGCAAAGAAATATCTAAGCATTCTCTCTCTTTCTCATACATATGTAAAATTAAAGTTATGAAATTATATAGCATTCACCCATATCAGAAGAAAGGGCTTCTTGCATTTTTGGTGCATTTCTGGCAGCTCATCAAAAGAATTTTGCATGAACTTCTGACCATTCCTTGTTAATAATTATTCTTGTATCTGTTAATCATATATTACTTAAGAGTAATCATACTACTTATGCAGATTCAAACAATTTTGTCTGTAGATAAATATCACTTTGGTGTTATTGGACTGACATATTTAAAAGTCTTCTAAATTATGTTTGAATGAAGAATTCCATAGTCAATGAGTAACACTCTCTTAATGATATTAGACTCTAGAAAATAAAAAATTTCAGTAGTCTTAAAGGAGAAGTAAAAGTAGGATACTTTTTGTCCTGGTTGTAGTGGAGACTTGTTTTGTTTTCTTGCAGATTCAGCTTTTTTGCTATAGCCCGATGCATTTTTTCTAGGGAGGGCAACTTTTATAATGTATTTTTTTAATGTATAAATTTTAGAAATCCTATAAGACTTAATGAGATGAGAGAAAATTATAGTTTAAGCTTAAGAATATTAAAAATGACTATGAACATTAATTTAAATCTCTTCCATTTTTTAAAACAGTTACTAAGTGACTTTGTTTTAAAGAATTTCATGGTTTCATGGAACTGGGAGAAACCCCAGTGGTCATCTGGTTTGTTCATTTATAATGTAAAAAACTTATTATCCGTTTGTCCTTCTTTGTATATCTTAATCCTTCTAAAATGATGTCTTTCTATACAACTCTTTTTCATATACTTAAAATTTTGTCTCTTCATAACATTGCTTTCCATTTGAAGGCAAAATCTCTTTCTCCCATGCTTTATTGCCTTCTGACCCTCACTCTGATTTTTACTCTAAAGAAGTAATTTCCTATAAGGATATGTTCAAAGAGACTCAATTAATTCTTATATTTATTTAACCCCATATTAAGATACTTTGATATTATTCCTACACACAAGTTATGCCCAACCTTTTTTTTTTCCAAATAGGGAAACCCAAGAGCCCAAAGTTTGGCTCACTTGTTTGTTTATGTAGGCATTCTTTAGTTAATGACTTCCTTGTATCACTAAAAATTTTAGTAAGCTCTAATTTGCTGTACCTCAGCTGTTACGTTTAATAGGTCCTGGTGCCACCCCCTTGGCTACATGCTGTGTGTGTATGTTTTTTTATATCAGATTGTTAGTAACGCATTCTGGATGATCTAAAGACTGTGTATAAACCTAAAATTACACCAAGAAGCTAATGTAAACCCCTTCCTCCTTAATTCTGTGCCATATTTCAATGCCAGTAATGACAGGCAGTGGTGCTGATCTTGAGATGTTTGCCCAGCAAATGCATGATGATTAATTCCTCTGAGTTTGGTTTCAGTGAAAAAATACACTTTGTTTTTATACAGAAGCATGATAATACATATTTTTTTTCTGGTAAAGTTAGACCATAAACCTGCTACCACAATCAGATTTCCTGAGACTTGTTCTCATAGCTAGTATGTGGGGCAACCAATTTAAGAAGAGACAATGCAGACATTCGGTTTGATTCATGGGGAATCAAAATGTCTTATATCTAAAGGAAGAGGTAGTCTTCTAGTTCATCTTCTAGAATGCAAACCATGGGCTGATCTAATTGTGTTCCCTGTGTAGAAACGGGGGCCAGAATGGATTTCTTCTTCTTGGGACAAGCTATTGCAAAAAGGGGAGTCCTGGAAGAGGAGAGTCACTCTTGTCTAGTGTTTTTCGAAACTTGACTAATCAGGTAAGTCACTTGTCCTGTCTAAAGGGAGACAGAGAGTAAAAGAAAGGGATAGAGGGGTAGTAGGATAGAGGGTTCAAGGTTTAGAAGGAGAGGGAGAGGTTGAGAAATTGAGAGAGGAAACTGCCTTCTCAATATCTCTGAACTGAAAAGGCAGCCATTCTTACTTCACAGTCAAAAGTAGGAACATCTGAAGAGGAAAAGATGGTCTCCACTTTAATAACTAACATTTGCCCTGATTGGTGTGGCTCAGTAGGAAGGGCAAACCAAAAGGTCACCTGTTTGATTTCCTGGGTTGCAGGTCTGGTCCCTGGTTGGGGGTGTGAGAGAGGCAACCATAATCGATGTTTCCTTCTCTTCCTCCGTTCTCCTCTCTCTAAAAATAAATAAATAAAAAGATAAAAATAAAAAAATAATGAACATTTGATAACTATTTATTGTATACGAGGCACTGTGCCAAGTACTTTACTTATTTAAAGCACATAGTAATCCAGTAAGATACTTACTTTTTAAAAAATTGTCTAGCATTCCTTTTCCCTGTCTTCTACTAATAATCCTTTCCTTATTTGGCAGAACTAATCTTACTTAATTTATAGCATTCTAGTAGAACTTCCAGATAGGTATGCACTGGAGTTAGGTTCATGCTGGACCATTGTTAGTTCTTCCTTTCCCTCTGAAGTTTAGTGATTTGCCAAAAGGGTGATGTGCCCCAAGTACTTGGAATTTCAAGTCACATAATCTATAAATAAAAATAAATTTGTTTCCTTCTTTTTAATATTTCTACAGTATTTTAGAAATAAAATAATTTCTAGTTAAGCTCAACATAAGTGTTGATTTTGTAGAATCCTCTGAGAGATCACAGAGTTTTTCTTTGAAATTTTCAAATGATAAATTATGTTGAGAGATTTCCTATTATTTTTAATCAGAGTTTAAATTCAGAGCCAGACATGTAGTAGTAGTAGCTGCTGTTAGCTAAAAACATAGATACGTTTATGAAAGGACGATAAGTAATTTGGTAGATGATTTACTTACTACATGTGGAAGTTAGCAACGGCTATAAAAGCAGTCTATAAACCCATTTCATGAGAACAGAAATTGTCTTGAACATCTTGGTCACAGATTTTTGCAATTGCAAAGATGTAATGCTTTTACCTGAAGATGAAAAGTTTCTTTATATTTTAATTATGTGATCTGATTTCATTTTAATCATTGCTGCCATTGTTACCACAATTTAATATGTTTCTGGAAAGCTTTAATTGTTCTTTGTGATAATCTGCCCTTGTTCTATTCTTTTATACAATTCCCATTACAGTTTTTCATGCAAAGCATTAGATTATACAAACATAGTAGTCCTGGAGTTTTATTTGCCTTTAGCTTTTCCTTCTGCATTTTTTCCTTTTATCCTTAGGCTTTGTTGAGATATAATTGAAATATAAATTTACACAATTTTGTAAGTAAAAATTGTGTAAATTGCCCATTCACACTTTTTTTCTTTAAATGTTTTATTGAATTTATTGGGGTGGCACTGGTTTGCAAGACCATACAGATTTCGCAGTACAACTCAATAAAACATTGTCCGCACACTACATCATAGATGGGTGGATAAAAAAGCCGTGATCCATCTACTTCCCCACCGTAGTCTAGTTTTCAGGTAAATTTACAGAGACCTTATTTCAGCCAGTTTACTAAAGACCTCTTTTCCACACAGATTGACTGTAACAAAGAAACACATACATTTGACATCAAAAGTAATTTTAATGCAGTTTACATGGAGCATTTTCTTTGAGATTTAGGATGTTCATGAACAAGATACTCTCTTTGCATCTTGGCATTTACGTGCTCTTTGGCAGGTGTCATCATTTTTATTTTATGGAGGTGGGAAAGGGGGATGAGAACTAGACACCCATTAATTTACCTTAGGTTACCCAGACTTTATCTTCACTTGCGTGAGACTGACACAAATACCTGGCTCCCCTGCTCACTGCATCATCTTTCTTCTTGATTTATGTCTCCTTGAGATACAGTATTACACACAGTGTCTTCAGAGGTTATTCATAGGTAAATGCCCAGCAGGCAATTATGTATTTGATCTAAGTAGATTATTCTTACAGAATATTAAGGTATTTTGTTAATCCTAGTCTGCTGGCATGTGATCCTAAATGTCAAAAAATAAGGCCTTATAGGTTGAGCATATATTGCACAAAGTAATTGTGAAGAATTACATGGGCTGATTTGGTTTGTATTTTAACTCAGCAATCACTGTATCTGATGACCTTGAGTGTCAGGTTAAAAGCCATAGTAATTAGTTGGTGGGGCCCTATCATATTGAGGCTCTATTTTGTGAGAAAATAAATAGAATGTCAGTCTCTGTGCTTACAAGCCCAAGTCTCGCTTCACTTAATTACATTGTTAAACTGTCAAAACATTTTCAAAAAAGAAAAAAACATCTTTTGTGAATACATCTGTCTTCCTACTCTTGTCAGTCAATATTTTTATTTCAAAGGAATAAATACTTTCTGTAATCTTTGTGATCAAGCTCATATTGGATAATTTTCTTTCTTTTTTTAATAATATAACTATTGGCTTATCGAGTCCTCTATATACCAAATGATGCAATACCTTGGAAAGAACCTCATTGATTTTTGCTCAGTGAAGTTGCTAGTTTAAACTTTGGAATATAAGATTATTGTTGAAGCTTAGTGTTGAAATAGTCACTGTGAGGAAAGTTGAGGGCAATTAAATAAATATTTGAATGAAATTCAGGATGAATTTCTATTTGTAAAAGATATCAGTAATTCAGATATAAATATAACAAACCATTTCTGTCCTGATTTTTTCCTCAGCCATGTTGAAGACAATTGTTGCAATAAAGATATCATTGGTTTTTGTCCCAAAACAGATAGCTCTTCCCCAAATCATAGCCACTCAAAGATAAAAACAAAACAGAATCTTAAAATAATATTTATCGAGAGAGTAATTTTTCTCTTTTAGTTACCAAACTCCAACAGATTAGATTTTATGTAAAGATTCCAAAGAATTTTCCAGGTGTAAAATATTTCAGATAACTATAAAGCAATAAAGAAGTAAACGAAAACTAAGACAAAATAAATTTATATATGGAATAGTTTATCATTAGTTATGCTCGTGGATGTTTTGAAAACAGTGTTTGAAGTAAAACAGCTGCAAGTGTGTGTGGCAATAAGTGCAAGTCTAGAGTTATCCTTCAGTCATAGAAAATATTGAACACAGCACATCATTTTAAAATGATGTGTAGTGTACCATGTAGAGAGCAAAATGACAATCTACCATAATGCTTTCTGACCCCGCTCTCTGACAAAGCCACAGTTTAACTGGTTTATTGACAGGGCAGATTATTACAGATCAGAGTGGTCTGTAAAGGACGGCAGCTCCTGTTCTTTGATGATAGTCTGACTGAGCTGTTCTTGAAAACCTTTCATCCAAGGAGCTCAAAACATTACTAATAAGGACTCTTATTTCTAAATATTTGTCCCATAACTTCTTATTTTCAAGGAGTTGCAATCTTAATTAGTATTCATCAATTATCCTGAGACATTCTAGCATGTTCAAGTCATTTAAAAATGAGCTACTTAGGCCTGGGAAGTCTGATTAGCCCCTCCAGAGAAATGCCGTTAGTCCACTTGCCCTCCAAAACTCAACTCTGTCCTTGCACAGTTGATTCATATTTATGTCTTAAGTGAGGGGGGCATGTCAATCAGCTTTTTCAGAACCATTTGATTTTGGCAAGTTGCTTTACCTTCATTTGTTTCTGTGCTTACATGATCGTAATTAAGATTATTACCAATTTTTATTCCTTACTTCACAGAAAGCTTGATCTAATTTTTGTGTTATTTTGCTTTTACAGAAAAGATTGCTGTATATGAAACATAATTAAACATTTGTTTGTTGTTGCAAACACTAAAGAAATAGTTTCATTCCATGCTTAGTGGATATTGTATTTTCTTAGAAATCCAAACCCTTTGAATTCTCTTCACATGTTTCTGTGGAATTCTAGCAACTGAAATCTCCTTCGTTTAAAGTGTCATGAACAGCAGATGGTGCCCCTAAAAAGACTAGTTTTATATGTGAGTCATTTTGCAATAAGGCAATATCCTTGAATTGTATTCAAAGTAAATCTGGTGCTATTGAGTACAGATCAGAAAGCCAGATGAACTAGAAGATAGGAATGGGAAATAATAAATAATTCTTACATTTAAATAATTTTATTGCTATTTTTTAAAATACTAATTCCTAGTCAGAATTACAGTCATGAAATTGTGGCATCTTTAAGTTTACCCCTTATCCACACACTGTGAGACTTGAACAACAGTTTCCTGCATGACTTCTTGAGGCATGAATTACCCTTGACTCTGGACTTCACTGATTTCCCTCGTCTCCAGGGCTCTCTGGAGAACCCTGACTAATACAAATTGAGTCTCAATTTGACACAGTATATATAGATTCAGAAATGTAGACAGAGTCGGGTGAGAAGATCGTGGCTTCACACTAGATCTGCAGCTACCCGCCTGTGTGATTCTGAGGGAGTCTCGATGGACTAGAAGTTTCTCCTGTATTAAAATATAGGTGAAAGACAAATACCATATCATCTCACCTTTAACAGGAACCTAATCAACAAAACAAACAAACAAGCAAAATATAACCAAGGACACTGAAATTGAGAACAGGCTGATGGTCATCAGAGGGGAGAGGGGAGGGAATTTCAGGGGAAAGGGGAAAGGTTTACAGGAACAAGTATAAAGGACACATGGACAAAAACTATGCGGGGTGGAAATGGGAGGGAGGTGGGGAGGGCTGGGGCGGTGGGCTAGGCTGGTAGTAAAAGACAGAAAACTGTACATGAACAACAATTAAAATAAAATTTAAAAAAAAAGAGAAATTCAACCTAATAAACTCATATTCTTTCCTGTCTGGACATAGATGGCTACATCCCTGGATGCTCTAGGCCCAGGAGAGGCCTATAGTTTCCCTGAGACCTCTTTCATCACTACCATGGTATTAAGAATTACAGGAAAAATGTACAGAGTGGGGGTATTTGTTGAATAGAAAGGAATGAATGTCTATAATTAATGGATTAATGTAAAATGTCAAGACCCATTCATCTCACCCCATTCTCAATCAACATCAAAATAATAAAGTAATCCATTCACAAAACAATCAAATTAAACAAATTCTTGTCCATGTGAGACATTTTGTTTAATATCATGGATGGAGAGTATGATACTTTTACAAGAGAAAAGGACAAGACAATAAGTGAAGCAACCTTCCTGAAGAAGGTCTCCCAGGAATGTGAGGTGAGACTCCCAGAGGCATCAGATAGGAGATGTGGACATAATTGCTTCTGTGTCTGCCTGAAGCATTTCCTGTTTCCTGTTCCATGTTTTCTGAATGATTTTCTTAAGTGGTTTATTTCTTTGCTTCATTTCCCACGTTGCTTTTGAATCTTGCTTTTAAAAATTTCTATAATTAATTATCTTCGTTAACTTTTCTTCTTTTGTTCTCACTGTTCCTTGATATTCTTTTATAATGGAAATTGTTTTAATTAGCTATGTATACTTTTGATCTACATATCAGTCATTGTCACCAACATTATCATGCTTATTATCTTTACAGATTCATGTGGATTTGCTGTGTGCTACTTTTGTAGACATCAAGTAATTTATAGAGAAGATGCAATTTATAAGGACTTGAAGATGAATACAGAGAGCAAATAAATGAAGGATTGTATAAAAATGAAGCAGGTGTTTCAGTTAAGAAAATAGTATTTCCTTTTATCACAGTGATATAAGAATTCATTTCTAACAAATTTCAGACACTGTCAATGCAGATTAAGAAGACATTTCTGCATTTTAAGAGTTATCATTAAATTGTCCTCATACTGGTGGCTGCAAACTGTGTTCCTTGGTCTAAAGAAATATAATTTGGTGGTCCAAACTGGTATAGTAAGTTCCGTCCCAGTCCTTTTATAATGTTTTGAGTATTTGCATGTACCACCAGGTATGCAAATCTCTGTGCAGAATAACTTTTTATTCCTGTCAGGAGCCGTTTGTAGCCAGCCTCCACAGGTTACCAGTAGTGGCGGGATGTGGTCTGCTTCTCAGCTGTGTCCAGGGCCATCCTCCCACCCTGGGGAAACTGTACAGTCATGTGTGATTACTCAGTAGTGAGCTATGGGTCTCGAATCACCCCAAATGTGCCCCTCCATTCTGCAACATATAAAACCAAAAGAAAAAAAATTCTGTAAAGTTAGTCACTCTTATAGTCCATTTGGTAAATGTTCTTCAGGAAGCCAGTGATGTTGATTCACAAAGTGACAACTCCTTTGAGTTGTCCTCCTTGTACTCCCTGGTTCCAGTGTTGGTTTTTTTTTTTTTTTTTTTTTTTTTTTTTGTCCCCCACAACCTTGATCTTTCTGGTGACTAGAGATTATTGAAGTGCTATTTGTTTTTCCAGCATATTTCTTGTCTTTGGTAACGACTCAGAAGCTAGAGGCTGTAGCTCAGACAGGACAAAATCTGAGCTTAAAGCAGGGCCAGAACCCACCCCAGCACTTCTTTACTCTGATTTTAGCTACTGCAGATTGAAATAACCAGGGGATGGTGTATTTAGCTTGTTTGTCATGATTTGGCATTTCTTTATGTATCCTTGGGTCTGATACTTCTAATTAAGCAACTGCTGTCTCATATCACAGATGATTTGGTCTCTATCATTCCTTGTCCCCTAATCCTTTTCCCAAATAATGCTTTTACCATGTTTTCGTGAGTTGGGGTCATTCTAGAGAATTCCACTTCTGATGCCAACTGTACTATCTAAATTGATACAGAAAAACATGTGACACAATTCAACCTTTGTTCATAATAAAATAAACTCACAGCAAATCAGAATGGGAATTTCTTCAATTTGAGGACATCTATTTAAAAAAACTGCTTCTCTGTCCCTCATTTCTTTTTTTTTTTCCTGTCCCTCACTTCTTACAATTAACCACATATTTTATGGCCCCAAACTAAATGTTTTTCCCCTAAGATCAAGAATAAAGTGGGAATGTTTACTTTGATACTTCCATTAAAATTTTCTGATATCATATTTTCCATTTCTAGCATGCCTTTGTTTTTGTTTAACTTCTAACTAATTGTTGAATTTTTAAAAAATCTCTTCATGTATGTTGTCCACATTTCCCCCGGGTCTGTTAGCATTTTATTAGATATTTCACCTTCCCTATCTAGTAATTTCAACCTTTGATGCTTTTCTATCCTGATCACAGACCACATTTTCCTCCACTGTGTGTCTCAGTGCACAGAGGGCACATTGCATAAAAGGATGCTACACACTGAAGTTAATGTTTACCTCATAAAGAAGGGCATGCCACTTTTGTTTGGTCACACTCATACGGTGGTCCCTAAGTTAGTATGGTCCTCTGTTGTTGAGCTGGCCTGTTATTTCACTTCTTTATTTAGCGTTCATTTGATTCAGTTTACCACTAGCTTCAACAGCTTAAGTGGGATCGGGACTTTCCTTCAATGGTGTTTGGGAACTAAGCCACTAGCAAGATTCCAGAAGAGTCTTAGTGCTTTTTGGGTGAGCCACCAGCTATTCTAACTATGGCTGATTTTTCTCTTCTCTATTTTCTGAGAGCCAGCTTTTGGAGTTCCTGGGGAGTGGCCAGGTGAAGAGCTATGAGAAACGGCTGTCCTGTGGGCACAGATACACGCTGTGGCTGTGGTGCCTTTGAAGTCTAGTGTGGCATTCCAGACGGTGGTTAACAGAATGTTGGAAGTTCCATTCATTCCTCCTCAAACCCACCTGTGGAACATTTGTCCTCGTTCTTGTCACTATGCCTGGAATAGAAGCAGCTGTGGTCTGTTTTCTCCTATTAAAGGTTTTTCATTTCTTGATTTAATTCATTATATCCTAAGATTTATTATTAGCCTAAAATTATGATTTTGCAGCTTATTTGATTTGTTTTGGTTGTTAGGGTAAGAGGATAGACTCTTTCAACTTCCTACATTCTAACCAGACTCCCTGTTATGCTTGGTTTTAACTTGTCACCTGACGGTGAATACTTTGGTTATCTAGTTCTATTTCCTGTCAAATAAAATCATTTAAAACCATGGATTGGCATCTGAGTTAAATTTTGCCTCCTTCTGATAAGTTTTTTTAATGTAATGCTTTATTGCTATTAATTTCTAAATATCATTAATTGCAGTTTTGGTATCACTTCTCCCTAAGAGTACTTAGACGATGGTGTGTGTATTTAATTCCAGTTTTGTTACATGGCGATCAAAGAGCACAGTCAAAGAAACTGCTGCGTTGGGGGAGTCCCAGAGTTCTCTTTATGACCTAACAGGGACCCTATATTTTTATAATTGTTCAGGCAAAAAAATAAAGCACTATTTCTTGAACGCTCAACTATAAAAGATAAATATGCAAAGTATATGTGTGACTTGGCCACAATTTAAAGCTATTTGATTTCCATGGTTCTTGTTATTAGTGTCAGTTTTCCCTAAATCCCACAATAGATTGTCCTATAGTCTTAATTTTCAGCATTGTTGAGAGAGTTCATCTTTTCCTGAACTTAGTTATTTTCTTTGGAAGCCGAACAAAGCTGATTCATGCATTAAGTCCTCTTTCTGAATTTGTCTCTGTTAAAATTTCTAATGGTGGTTGGTAAAACATAGAAAAGCTATTGGTTTTTTATTTATCTTTTATTTAGCTAATTTACTGAATTGTCTTATTAATTCAAATGAGTTTTCAATTGATTCTCTATAATTATCTGGTTATACAATTATATCTGCTGGAAATAATGAAAATTTTGTATTCAATTTTCCAGATTTATTGTTTCTAAATTATCTATTCTATCTTGTTTCACTGTTAAGTATTATTTGACTCTTGGTTCAAAATACACAATTGCTTTAGCAATCACTGCATCGTTTTATGAATGTTCACAAACTAGCTATATAATGATCAGTTATTGAATATTTAGATTTGGCTGAACATTCAGTAATGCAGTTTCCATATTCTTTCCCTTGTTTCTGAACATTTCTATTTCTAGCTATTTGGATCCTCTCTTTTTTCGGCTTTTTCCAAATCACTAAAGTGGCTCTGAGATCATGTTTCTAAATTCCTTAATATCACAAGTTAGAGTTGATCCAATCCTAGTGTTTTAAACTCCTTTAGAGCAGCTACCTGCTCTCTTCTACTATAGCCTCATCTATGGCATGTTTTAGTACTCTTCCCAAAATGCTTGTCCCACCTTTCTGTTCTTCAGGTTGAAGTGTATGAAATTGTCCTTAGATGAGAATCTACCCTAACTTATACATACAAATTAATCTAATTAGCAGTCCTAACCGCTAGGACTAATCTAATTAAGCAGTCCTAACACACAAGCTTTAAAAATAGATTACTTTGTATTGTAGGTACAATGAACAAATAATTAAACAGCAGGACCAGTACTGGTCCCAGGTCAGGATATTCTTTTGCGTTGATCATTCTCCCTTGCGTGGACTTGACTGGCATTTAATGTGATAGTAGTGACTCTGTTTGGACAATGGTTTGATTCTACTGAGATCCAACCTTAGAGAAGAGCCAAAGGGACACATTAGATTTGGGTTCTACCAAACAGCAGTCACGTCTGTGATTAGGGCTTAGTTCTCTTTTAGTTTTGCCCGCCCCCTTTCTAGTTCTGTTCCATTGTCTTATTTCTACCAAGGTTGCTCTACTAGAGGCTAGGGTTTAATTTATCATTCTTAAATGTAACTCGTTAGGGGAGATGGTTGATTATGTCTAGCCTTCCCATTCCTCACTAATAGGAGCTAATGGCCTCTTTCTAATGGAAGTCTCTCCCCACCTCTCTCTCTCTCTCTCTCTCTCTCTCACACACACACACACACACGCACACACGCACACACGCACACACGCACACACACACACACACACACACCCCTGTTTTTCCTTGGTGTTTTGAAGGCAAAGTAGTATGATAATCAGACTCCTCTAATTCTGTAGTCAGTTCTCTAATTCTGACTCTATTCCTCATTCTTTGGAAAACTCCTTTGGCAAAGGTGGGCAGGATATAAGATGGAATAATGAAATATGTTATAAAGGGATACCTGAGAAAATCAAGGGCAGGAGCAGAACATTTAAGTGACAACAAAAGGATAAATACAAGTGTCTTGTGGTGGGAAAGGAAGTTTTATTCTTTGTACAGATCACAGTTGCAAAATGAGATTTAGGGAATTCATGTGTTCATATATCTGCTGAATCTGCTGAGTTAAGTAGCAGCCAAAGCTAAATTCTCTATTTCTTTTGCATATTGTTTAATTTTTCAGAAATAAGACTTAGGAATTTGAGAGCTACTACTCTGAACCTAATTCTAGACCATAAGAAAGAATTGGTCAATGAATTAGGAGTTCTAGAAGTTGAAGTATTAGGACATTGCCTCCCAGCCTTCATGCAGTCTTAGAAAGATAGCAGTGGGTGGAGGGAGATGTCTTCATTTTAGGATGACAGATTCCAAATAAGAGAGAAGATGGGCATACTTGTATAGCTTGAAATTATAGGGGGAAAAACATCTCCAAAGTTGGAGAGTCACCAAAACCAAAATTCCCAATATGAAAGAAAAAAGTCTGTGAATCAAAAGATTTGAACAAATGAACGCACCTCTGCTGTTTGCAGAGCCTTCTGATGAGATTTAAAATATTTGTAAAAGACACAGGAGGTGCATCACTAAAGACTCATGTGAAAAATCAGTATGGTCCCTGTAAGATTACCAAGAATGTTAATAGAGGAATAAACTGGAGTTTGCAAACAGGGAAAAGAGGGTGAGGGGGGCAGAGGCCACAGAGGTTCAGTTCCTATGCCAAAGACTGTGACGTCCATTTGGTTAAGTGCAAGATCTCAGGGCATTCCCTTACATAACCACAACATCATTCTCATCAGAAATTCCTGATACCATTTCATACTTTGTCCATATTCAACTTCCCTCCTTTTCTCCCAGAATATCTAACTGCATTTTAAAAATCAAGATGTAATCAAGACCTATACACATTAATCTCTTAAGCTGTATCTCTTAAATTCCTTTTACTCTAGAATAGTTCTACCTCTTCCTCCCTCCTCCATACCCCAATGCTGAACTTTCCAAGACAATAAGCCAATTTTATTACAGAAACATCATATTATGGTTATCAGACTTTCCTTCACGATATCTATTATTTTCTATTTTCTGTATTCATACCTGGAACTTAGATGTTAAAAGTTTGATTGGAGTTAGTATAAACATTTTGGCTGCTGTAGGTACATTGTATCAGGAGGCACTTGGTGTCTGGTTATCCCACCTGGGCACTGTATTTTGGAAATCTTTTGGCTCCACACTGTGCAGCTTCAGGGTCACTTATGCTCATCCCAGTCCATGCCCTACCTCTTGGGACTCTAGCCCAGGTGTGTTCCTGTGAGACATTTAGACTCTTTCTCTAGTCTGTCACTCTTCTTGGGTAATTCCATTCACTCTTGGATATAACAACCACCCCTGAAATGACACTAAATGATTGATTTTTCTGTAGGAGATAATATTGGAATGTCACTCAGGGTAGATTAAATTAAGTCTAGCCTAGAGGCAAGAGACTGCATTTATTGTATCTAAGCTGCTGTTCTTGCATTGTTTCAATTGTGATTAGGTATGGCTATTAGGTGGGGAATATACTTGGAAGTCATTAGTACTTTTTTTTATTGCTGCCATCTATTTCTACAGACAGACTAAAGAAAAGTATGCAATCCAACTCTCTAATGTTCCAGCTTCATGAGTCCCTGGTTGTACTTGTAGTTTGTGGTTGAGGTACCTGCCAGTCCACTGATCCTCTGCTAGTGATGGCTAAAAGAACAATAGAAACTATGTCACAAGGAGCACCTGTCTCTTTAATAATTTACAGTATGGTACTAAATAAACAAAAGAATAAAATGGGAAAAAACCCTCCAGCTTTATCACATTCACGACAAATATGTTTGGTAGAGCCTCTGATTTATAAGGAAGAAAATCTAAATTATAGCGACTGAAGATGCATGCGTGTGCTGGCAGCTTTGCATTGGCAGGGGCATAGGTTCAATATCCCAATTACCATGGATGTAACATCAGGGAAGAAAACCTATCACACTCCCCATAATTTGTGAAAATGGTCCCCACCTTATTTCTACCAGCATTATTAATTGACTTTGTACAACCCTTTATATTGCATGCTGATAAGAATAACTCCAATTATTCTAGTTCTCTCCTACTCTAATTCACATTTTGTCTGAGTCCTACTCTAATTCACATTTTGTCTGAATCAGCAAAAAATAGCTGATAACATTTTTTTGTGAAGAGCTGGATGGTAAATATTTGAGGTGGTGTTGTTATGGAGGAAATAGGTTCTTCCAGGGTGTAACAGGCAAAGCCCTTCAGGCATAGGAGGGATTGAGTCACAGCAGCAAGAGTCGTCAGAGAGCCTGTGAAAAGGCTGCCACTCTCCTGAAGGCTCTTCAACCAGCAGCAAAAGCTGGTGGATGTTGTCGATCTGCCACATACAGCACACTCAGTGTCTGATCCATAACCGGTTGGTTCAGCTCCATCTCACAGCCAGAGAAGTCCAGCTTCCAGGGCAGCAGGCCCGGGAGGATCAGACTGCTCAGAGCTGTATCACTCTGGCACCTGAGGCTGACCTTGGGCAAGTTACTTAACTTCCCTGGATCTCATTCCTTATCTGCACACCTGTGGCCATCACTGGATGGACCCCGAGCCTCTATGCTGTGCTCCAGCCCACTTGGCTGTTAAAGAGAGCCTGGGGCTGTTGTTAAGTTTCCCTATATTTCCTTGGGTTTGAGAAGAGCTAAACTTTCTTTCGAACTCTCTTATCTCGTTCCTGGCTTTTCCCCGTGTGTGTCCTTATCCTAGCTTATCTTTTCCCCAGATTTTTCCAGGTTTGTTTCCTTCTTTATGGTCACCATTTTGGCTTCTACCCATGCCCTCGATGGAAGTAATTGCCCCTCACTGTTCCTCTCTCCCCCATTAATCCCCAGGGAACTGGCCAGTCTTTCCTGCCCATTGGGCGTTAATCCATTTGGCAGAGTGATTCCAGCTATTCCCTGGACTGTCTGTGAAACTGCAGTTTCCCTGACTTAATCAGGCTTTGCCAGTTTTCTCCCTTCTCTTTTGTTAATGCCTAAGTAACTGCCTACTCTAATAGTGTGGGCCACATGGTTTGTCACTGCTCAGTTTTGCGGTTGAAGCACTAAAGCAGCCATAAACCCTGTTTAATAAGTGAACTTGCTGTGCTCCAATAAGGCTTCATTTATTGACCTTAAAATTTTAATTTCCTTAATTTTCACATGTCATGAAATATCTTTCTTTTGGTTTTTGAAAGGCTTTAAAATGTAAAAAAGATCCTTAGTTGGAGAGCCATACAAAAAACATGTAAGAACAGGCACAGTCTGTGTAGTTTGGCCTATATAGTTTGCCAAACCCTGATCTAAGTTTTTTGTTTTTAATCCTCATTTATTTCTTTCTCTGCCTTTTCTCTCTCCTTTCTTTCTTCTCTCCCATACATATGCAATGTTGAACAATTGCTAACTTTTTCACAGCCCCAAAGAACAATGGTGTGATATTATGATTTATAATAATAAATATATATTGGGTGTTCCTCTGCTTAGGCCTCTATCTCCTAAAACCCTTGCAATTTTCTAAATGCTTAGAGTGATGAAGTTATCTTTTGTTATGTTAATGAGGTGACCTTTTAAAAAATCCTAGGTAACCCATGATTGGGGGCTGGTTGCCAGGGGATTAATCCAATCATGTAAATTAGAGGGTTGGAACTTTCAGTCCCATCTTTTGACCTCCTGGAAGGGAAGAGAGGCTGGAGATTGAATTCAAACACTAATGGTCAGTGTTTTATTTAATCATGACTATGTAATGAAGCCTTTATAAACACTTAAAAGGAGAGAGTTCAGGGAGCTTGCAGGTTGGTGATCCTGTGAAGATTCAGGAACAATGGCCTATTCAGAGAGCACAGAAGCTCTGCTGCAGGAATCTTGGTTGTAGGTCCTTGCTTTTCATCACTTTGAATATTTCATGCTAATCCCTTCTGGCCTGAAATGTTTCTGTTAAGGAATCAACTGACATTCTTATGGGGGCTTCCTTGTGGCTATCTCTCTTTCCCTTTCTTCTTTTAATATTCTATCTTTGCCTCTAAACTTTGCTGTTTTAATTATGATGTGTCTTGGCATGAGCCCCTTTGGGTTCATCTTGTTTGGGTCTCTGCAGTTCCTGGGCTTGTGCGTCTTTTTCTATCTCCAAGTTAGGGAAGTTTTCAGTCATTATTTCTTCAAATAGGTTCTCAATCCCTTGCTCTTTCTCCTCTCCTTCTGTTACCCCTATGATGTGGATATTGGTATGCTTCATGTTGTCTCAGAGACAACTATCCTCGTTTTAAAAAAAATTCTTTTTCTTTTCACTTCTCTAATTGGGTGTTATTTTTTTACCTTCTCTTCCAAATTGCTGATTCAGTCCTCTGTGTTCATCCAACCTATTCTTTATTTCTTCCAGTGTGTTCTTCATTTCAGATATTGTATCTTTTATGACTGGCTCTTTTTTATGGTTTCTATGTTCTTTTTCATGCTGTTTTAGTTCTCACTAAATACCTTGTCGTTCTCTCTAAGTTCTTTGAGCATCTTTATAACCATTTTTCTGAACTCTGCATCTAATAAGCTGCCTGCCTTCATTTCATTTAGTTCTTTTTCTGGAGATTTCTTCTGTTCTTTCATTTGGGACATGTTTCTTTGTCTTTCCAGTTTATCTGCCTCTTTGTGTTTGTATGTATTTATTAGATACATCTGCTATGACTCCCAGTTTTCATGGTGTGGTCTTATGTAGTAGGTGTCTTGTGGGACCCAGTGACACAGACTCCTTAATCACCTGAGCTGGGTGTTCTAAGAACATCCCATGTGTGGGTTTTGTAGACTCTCTTGTTGTAATTGAGTCTTGATTGCTATTGGCCTATTCATGCATGGGATCTACCCTCAGCCTGGCTCAATGTGAGGCTCAACCCTGACCAGTGTATGAGCTGCTGTGTAAGTGCTGACCACATGGTACAGAATTCATCTCAGTAGGGTCTGGTGTCTCCCAAGATCTCCCTTTGGGTGTGCCAATGGATCTTATTGGATCCTGCTCTGATGTTATTTGAGACTGGCCATGGGTGTATTTGTTTAGGGGCTCTGGGAGAAACTCTTGTGTAGACCAGTGTCTGACACTGCCTGTGTCTGGCCCTGGGCAATCTCTTTGGAGATTCGAAGTGACCGACAATTGTGGCTGCCTCTGCTGGGACTGGGTGTGTATGGGAAGGACCAAGCTGTGCACTAAGGCTGGCTATCACCATCACTGGGCTTGGGGGGCAGGTCAGCAAAAGTCCCAAGGCACCTTGAGATCTGCATCCACCTGCCTCTGCCTGCCTATTGCCTCTTTGGCTCAGTCACTGAAAGAGTCCCTGGTGGTACTTCAGTTGAGTGAGGTGAGTTCTCAGTGAGTCACCAAGTAGAGGTAAATGGTGTTCACCAGACTGATACAGGTTCAAACTCAGTTCCAGTGCTGGGTCTGAGGCCACTCAGCAAAAGTCTCTGGGTATACCAAGTGCAGCTGCCATCTGTTGGGTGCTTGTACACCCTTGTGGTGGGGTGGGATCTCAGGGAATCATCAATGTGAGGCTGTGTGAAGGGAGGGCTCTGTACTGTTGGAGCATGTGAGGGAAAAATGTCCCCTGTCCTAGAGACACACAACTTAATCTGTCCCAGATTCTGCTGGGAGGAGCCTATGCTCAGCAGGGTGGGGCCTTTGGGAGTTGTGAGGATTGGGCTAGAGGATCTCCCATGAGAGGTGTCAGTCAGGCTTTGGGGAAGGTGGAGTATGTGGCCTGTGGCCCAGAGCCATATAATTCAGTCTATTTGGGATTTTGCCCAGCTCTAGGCAAGGTGGAATGACTAGGTGTTGGGCAGGTGGGGCTGCTGAGGGGTGGGGTGAGGGAGCCCCTCGGTTGGGCCTAGCAGACCTCCCATGAGGGGGAAGCATCACATCAATGAAGTTGAGGTGAAAGTAGGGGGAATGGCCCCTCCTGTTCAGATTTTTGAAGGTGAATTACTCAGGAATTTTTTAAAAATTTAACAAGTGCCATCTTTTCTCTCTCCATAATGAAGCATACCAGTACAGAACCAATTAGTTTACTCATTCTTTAATTCTACAGGTAATAAGGGCTCTTGTTAAATTTTTCATGATGGACTTATTTCCCTACAATCAGTGTCATAGAGAACTTTTTATGAAAGTTCTAGCATGCACTATCCAGTTTGTCTAAGAGAAGCCCATAGTTCGGAGGCGAGCACATAACAGACTTGAAAGGGGATGCCATTTTTAGCAGCCAGACCTGCAGTCAAAATTGTGTTCTTGTTACAACCTGCTGTGTAGGTGGTCTTGGGTAAGTTACCTCATCTCTGAAACTCCTGTGCCACAACTGGAAGCTAGGGAAAATAATATCTGAATTGTAGTCTTGTTGTGAAGATTAAGTGTAAAATCTAATAATCTCTCTACAAATATTATTTCCATTTCCCCATTAAGGATATGCAGAAATGTGTGCCCAGGGATTAGAGTAGAAAGACTTAGAGAACTTGGGAGTGCAGGCCTTTATTAATAGGTACCAGCCCAGAGACTCCTTGCTGTTAGAGAAAATTTGATTACAAAATACTTAGTTTGCCAAGAGGAATATTGTCCTTTGACCTCCAAGATTTTGCTGTCAGGTTTAACCAGAATGAAATTGGGCTTTTGTCCTAGCTGCCTCCGGTCTTCCCATCTATAAATCCGTCCTGCACTCTGCCCCAGATTAGCTTTCCCAGGACACCACACGTAGGCGCTGTATTCCTGAATGTGAAACCTTTACAAGTCTCTCATTGCCTTCCAGATCAAATCTAAGTCATTTAATAAGTAAGTAAATATCCTCCATAGTCTGGCCCTATTTTATCTTTGTACCTTATTTCTAACTTCTCCCTTGTACAATTTCTCCTTCTCATTGTGTTGCTTCCTATTTTTCTCCCTTTTAAAGCTCATTCTATAAGGCTTTCCTTATCCTCTTTGCCTATCCATACTCAACCAATCTTGAAACCCTCCCTAAATATGCTTTAATACAGTCTCCTCTATAACTATTTTATCTGCATGCCAGCCCAAGCTGTGGCCATGTGTATGCAAGTAAACGAACTATAAAATAGAATATAATTCATGCCACAAGCACTGCTCAAATTGCTGGGTTAGGAAGAAGAGGGAAAAACCACTTTCAGCCTGGGGCTTGAGCAAGGATTCTTTGGGGTAGTTAACATTTGAAAAGTTCTTGAAAAATAACTTAGAATTTCTAAAGAGATAAGAAAAGCCCAGCCTTGTTAGAGGAAATAGTATATAAAAAGAAATAAAAGTTTGGAAAACATTGAGTATTCTCAAGAAATGATGAAAAATCCAGCTTAGACAAAATATAAAATACAAATAGAATTGTGTGGGGGACCTTGGTAGATTGGAATCTGATTTACAGGGCATTATAAATGCCAGATTACGACATTTGCATTTGAATTCTACTTCAACATTAACATGAGGTGAGCCACATAAAATGAGGGGAAGAGTGCAGAGCAGAGAGGAGTTGGAAAGATTTACTAGAAGACAATTGCAATCAATTAGGAGAATTTAATCTGGCTTATTTTAGGATGCTTGATACAGAAATATAAAGGAAAGTGAAGTCGTAAAGCAAGGGGGCAGATGTAAATGAAGAAGAATTAACATCAAATATTTAATGAGTATGGTCAACCTAAGAAATGTCCAAACCTGTAAGAATTTTTATGAGTTTACTTGAGCCAAACTGTCAACAATTGCCAGGAAGCAAAATCTCAATGGGTTGAGAAAATACTCCAGAGAATGGCAGTTTTGCATCATATTTTATACATTACAATCAAAGGAAGAGGTGTAAGGAGTTACATGAAATCCATTCGTGGTAGATTAGGGAGGCAGGAGAAAGCAAAGCAGAGAAATCTCTGGGATTGGATAAAAAGTAAAATGTATAGAATCATACTTCTTTGACACTGATGGGTATAGGATAGTTAACAGGCAGCAATTAATGTGATAACAACAATGCAGGGCTCTGTGGCCTGTGCCCTGAGAAGCCTGGAAATAAAGGAAATTACCCTGACATTCCAAAGGCATGTTGTGGTAGGTACAAAAAAACAATAGACAGGCTCAGTTAAGGTAAAATCATCCCTTTGTCAGGAATGATTCTGGCCTAGGACATGACTACCCATCATGACTCACTTTTAATTAGGAAGTTTTATTTTCAGACCATCCTATGTGGATACTTTAGGTCTCTGAGTTTTAGGAGACACCCTGCAGGCCTCCCCTGAACTTGTCAGGTATGGTATGTGGCCCCTTTTCCATCCACAAATGGATGAACACAAATGTGGATTTTCCACTTAGATGGGTATTAAATGCTCGTTACAATTATGGGCCTTGGATCAGACCAGATGGCTCGGGTTTGCACCTTGATCACTTCCAGGCTGAAATACCTTGGAAAATTTCTTAAACTGTGTGTTTCAGTTTTCTCATCTGTAAAATGGGAATGAAAGTGTGAAAAATATTAATATCCTTTATACCTGGCACATGTTAAACTCTACAAATGTGCTTGCTATTATGGTGATGTGCTGTTGTTATTTCTTATGGTCCTAAGAGGCCACTCAGTAGTTTGGGTGGTGAGCACCTGACCCAGGGCAGCCCCAGCACAGTCAAAAGAAAGGGAAAGAAAGTCCTTGTGGAAGTGGCAGTGCCCGAGCTTTCACAGTGTTCATAAATTGATATCATGAATATGTGATGATTCAGTTATTCCTGAATATTTTGGTCCAAACGATTTTTACTTAAATAAAAACAGTAATCTCCTGTAATTGATATCTAGAATTATTAAAAGCATCTGAAATTTTCTGGGAGAAAGAATTGCAATGCATTTATTAAATGCTTACCACTCTCTTAGGCCTATTATATTTATCATAAGCTTACTCTCATAACAGTCAGGAGGCAGGTGTTTTAAAATTAATTTTAGGCTTGTAGAATACGAGATTCAGATGTTAAAATTTACCCATTCCATTTTTCCTGCCTGGAGTAAGGGCTTAATGGCAAAAATAATAAAAGAATCCTGTTAGTATCAGAATTAATAATAGGAGAACACATATCAACACTATTATTTAGTGTTCTGTTGAAGTGCAAAGTAGTGCAAATAAGAAAACTGAAATACTGAAAAGGAGGCAAACATTATTGTTTGTAGATGATATAACTATAACCTGAAGTGCTAAGGCAATTACCATAAAGTCAAATTTAACAATTTCACAAAGTAGGCACTTACAAAACTAATATATGTAAATCAATACTTTCAGTCCACTGACGTTAATAGTAACACGTTGACAAAGGAAAGTTCTCGTTGATAATTCTAATTAAAAACAATCATAAAATATCCAAAAATAAATCTAAGAAGAATTAAGTGCTATGTTAATAAAACAAATAATTTGAAGGGAAGTTTTTTTTTTTGTTTGTTTTTAATTTAGCTGATCCTTTTATTTACCTCCATCTAAGAAAATGGATTTTTTAAATCTGTCTTAATTTTATCCTTTTTTTATTGTTGTGCAATTGTGCAATTACAGTTGCCCTTATTTTCCCCCAATTACTCTCCCCCTGCCCTACCCAACCCAGCTGTCTTTGTTCATGGGTCCTTTTTACATGTTCTCTGATGACCCTTCCCTGAAGGGAAGTTTTTTTTAAAGGACCTTTTTTGAAGGTTTTCTTAAAATTGAACTTATTGGGGTGATATTGGTTAGTAAAATTGCATAGGTTATCTTTTTATTTGGTTATCTCTTTATTATCTGGCTCTTTTTAAGAAATGAAACAGACCTATGTTTACTCATTAAGAAAGATCTCCAAGGTATATTAAATAAAAATACAAAACACAGAATAGTTGTTTTATACAATTCTTTGGCCTAAAAATTTTTAAAGATTACTATACAGGATGTACTAATTATTTTCTTGAAGGATGTGCAAGAAAGTGTTAATAGTGTTCATCTTTGTGGAAATGTCTTGGATCTGGGAATGGAAAAGAGACTTTTATTTTTATACCTTTCAATAGTATTTGAAATGTCTTCTCATTTGTATATATTATTCATATTTTTTTATGCCACTGGAATTTATACATGCTATGGGATTATGGAGTGTTTTATTTTACTTTTAGTTCCTCATTATTAAAAGGAACTAATGAATGTTAATAAAAATATAAAAGGACTCTTCTCACATATTGCATGAGATAAGAGATTTTTGTTGGTTAGAACTTTCCCAGTTAGCCTTATTCCCAAAGAATGTTTAACATCTGCTGGAGGGCTATATCTC
This sequence comes from Glossophaga mutica, assembly GCA_039655065.1. Lineage (NCBI taxonomy): Eukaryota > Metazoa > Chordata > Mammalia > Chiroptera > Phyllostomidae > Glossophaga > Glossophaga mutica. Next base: position 44,896,515 of record CM077306.1, on the reverse strand, counting down.
ATAGCTTTATGGAAGTGTGTTTCGTTACTCAGATATTACTTCATTCTTCAGTATGGAAGACCATTGAGCAGAGGTAGGGTTCTACACAGCTTTAGAACTCTAACTGGAAAAACTACAGTTAGAAAGCTCTTTCTTTAGGACAAAATCCAAAGACTAAACAGATTTTGCTTTTTTAAGGTGCTCCCTTTTTCCGGAGGCTAAATATTCTGCCACAGAACTGCCTTCATTTTCTGCAACCAGGCAGTCAACCCAGCTGGCCAACTTCCTATGGGAAAAGCTGTTTAGACATACAGTCACGGCCCCTTCATTTGTTTCCTGGATGTGTTAGTAATGTTAGTTTGGACACAATGAGGTTTTTTTCTCTCTATTAACATAGTGGGAGAATTGCTTTTAAGTGGCTTTACATTTTGAATAATTTAAGGTATTGTGCTAATCACCTCTGAAGAAAGATTGAAGAATGCAGGATATATGAAGCATGTGTATACGTACCAAGAGTCTACTCACAGGGAATAGAAATACCCCTTTACCCTGCTAATTTACCTTTATCAGCATTCCTGTGGGCTACGAAGTTGAAAGTCACTTGTGCTTTGTGAAGCTACCCTCAGTGTTTTTTCATTTATTGTAGGTCTTTTCATGTAATAGAGAATTCCATTATTCAAAGCAGCTCGTAACCTAAGCTTACATCATCTTGTATTCAAAGTCTTTCTTTTTTTCTTTTGACATAGAGGATTTTGAAATTTTGGATTCACTTTTGATTTGGATTTTGCCCATCTCTGGGGTGTGTATAATAACATTTGTTTCTCAACAGTCAGAGTTTTCAAATCTGTCAAAGTCATTCTCTTGCATAGTCAGGCAATTCTGAAACAGCTGTATGGTCTGGGGAGGCCTGTGCAAGTGAAGTTTTATAAAAGTACATCTCTTAGAGTATTAAGCACTTTTGCTGAACATGTAATTTAAATTGCTTAAAATAGACCCATGGGAAAAGGACTTTCATGTTCTTTCTATAGCTAAACATCAGGAAAATACCTGGTTAAATGCAAGATGGTTAAAAAATAATTCTGTCTTTATTTGTTAACAGCATCTCCTATCATTGGCTAATCTCCTTGTCCTCTTGTGACTTTATCTGTATTGATGGTTCCACCACCCTTTAAGTCATGTCTTCAAAACTTTCATCAATCTTGCCTCTAATGTTTTAACTTTTAATAAGTTTTATAAATTTTATCCCCACAATGTTTCTTAAAATTATTTATTCCTTATGAAATTTAATGGTACTTCATTATTTCTTTTTTTTAATAATAATCATAGTCACCATTATAGAGGGGGTCTTTTGGCCTAGGCACTGAGTTGCGTGACTTATACACATACTTTATTTAGTCGCTGTAGCAATTATGTAAGTTTGCACTATTATGCTCATCCTATAGCAAAAAAAGAAATTAAACAAAATTGTTTACATAGCTTGTCTAAAGCCACATTGGCTGAGTTGAAAATTAGACCCAGCATTGACTGATTTTAAAGCCCATGCCTTTTTGCCCATTCTGCTCCATCTTTTTTATATCCAGCACCTTTTGCCTTGTAGAGTGTGTGTGTATATATCTTACTTCACTTTGAAGGCTACAGATACCTTTTAGGATAAGTCCGAGTATGACTATTCCCATTTCTCTACTTATCTCCACTTACCCTTTATCTCTTAAAGCTATATTTTTATAAAGTGTTCTGAAACATTTGGTAATAGTTTACAATCAAATGAAAGTCCTTGCTGCATAACATCTGAGACAAAAATAAAGGTTTTTATTTTTACCAGGAATCCCTTTTGTAAGAATTAAGGAATGTGGATAGATTTGTGAGCCATTTTATTCTCTGAAAGATAAAAAGAATCTGTGAACACACGGTATTCATCTCTTCAAACACATGAAATTCAAATACAAGTGCCTTGGCATTAAACATTTGAATTTGTATGCAAGATGTCATAGTTATGTAATTTTCCTGTCAGAAATGGTTGGATGTGCTCACTGGCTTTTCAAATTCCCTCATATATAAGCAGATGTACTTGTAGGGACAAATGCACTCTGTAATATATGGAAAACTTTATTAGCTGACCTTGAACAGAGAAATTTCCTTCCCAGCTCTGGGCCATACATAAGAGAATGATGTTGTATTAGCCAAACAGACATGTAGGACAACTTGCCATAAGTTTTCCTGTCATCATCGTATTTTTTTCTTCATGATCCCAAGCTTTTATTCTCAGGATTTATGTGTTGTCAGAAAAATTAGGAGAATTACAAATCCAATGCTAGAATTACATAAAATATATCATAATCACAACTCAAAGGACTGCCTTAAAAAAAAGACACTCTATCTTTGCCATCCTTTTTGTATTTCAAAAATCAATCTGACAATAGCTATTAAAATTGAAAAGAGCAAGAGCTTTAGCATCATATATCCTGGGTAACTCTTGGCTCTTCACTTACATTGGCCGTGATCTGGGGAAAGCCGCAGCATCTTCAGGCCTTCTCCATTTTACCTGAAGAATTCTATCTGTCCAGCTACTTTCCTATTGGCAAACATGCTCTTGGTGCGCAGACTTTTGTGCTACTCTAATGATGTCTTAAATATCCTGTGCATAAATCTGTATGTGCTCTTGTTACTATTTCCTTGAGAAAGATTTTCAGTGGTCAGATTGCGGGATTGAATAGGCAGAGGAAGTTTTCTTGATCAAGATGGAAACAAAGTCGTCAAAAAGGGAAAGGCAGAATTATTTGACTAGATAAATGTATGGTTAAAAAATCATTGATAAAGTCAACTGGTAACTGGTTTATTTGGAAGAACTACTTTCATGGCAAAGGACAGAGAGCCAACTTAAATAGACAAGTGGACAAACAAGCCAGTAGAAAAACATGTGAAAGATATGAGAGGCAACTATTGAGAGAACAAATCCAAATGGTTAAAGACAAAAATGACAAAATGGTGCTTAGACTTAGTAACATGTAAATTACAGTAACAAGAAAATATCATTATATACACTTCAGACTAATGGGAAAGTAACAAAACAACCCCAATTCACATTCATTGCAAAGGTTAGTTATGGAAGAAGAGTCTTTAGGGGTATGGGTACCCTTACACATTGTTAATTAAAATGTGACAATGGTTATAGATTATTTGAAAAGAACCCTGTAACATCAGTTTAAATCTTATTTTAACCTAAAATAAATTTGTAATTGCTAAAATTGATTTCAACACCTGCTCTTGTGGGCATGATTCTTTTTGTGTGTTTCCTGATATTTCAGAGTTACTGGTTCTATTCAGACTATTTTGGTCCTTGCCCTGGTACTCCTACTATGTTCATAGTGGATGCCCTTCTACCTATTAAATTCTGCCTGCATCTTAGTGTCTATTTTAAGCCTTTTATTCTATAGGACACTTTCTCCTATTCTAGGCTTTGCTAGTCTCTTTTAGAATTCCTATTTTTTCCTCAATCTTATTCTTAAGTATTATTTTTGTCTAGTTTTTAAAATTTAGGTTGCCAGCTCAACAGAAAGTTCCTAGAGATTCAGATCAATAAGATAACTACTAGAATTCATGAGTTTTCAATCCCCTTCACCCAGGCATCAGTCCTAAGGGCCCCAACCAGACCTTATCCAAACCCATGAAAGTCCTTACCCAAGCCACACAATTCCACACCTGTCAGTTTGGCCCAACATGAAAAGCAAGTGAAGCAGCTCAGTTCAACCTGATTCAGGATGGCAGGCTCTTCTAGTCCACTGTCTCTAAGTAGAACTCAGACTCTAAGTTGGCATAATATTTAATGCATAGTGTATTGAGAGGTAAGACAGGGATGAGGCATGTAATAAAAATTAGTGTTTTTTATATAGCCATATTTTTCTTCCTCTTTTTCATGTCCAACAGTTAGGAGTGTAAGTTCTATGTGGGCAGATCTTTGTCTGCCTTGTTTTGTGCTCTGTCTTCTGCTAAGTTCTGGACAGAGGGCATTATTGAATGACTATTTTAAATTACTATTATTGATGTTCCTTAAGAGCAGAATATATATTCTTATCCCCTGTTTCTTGAAGTGTGGTCCATAGACTACCTTGATGCTACTTTAAAATGCAGATTCTTGACTTCTTTGGGAATGGAAGGCACTGAAAATGGGCATTTTTACATGTGCATTAGATTATTCTGAAGCACGCAAAATTTTGAGAGCGACGTCTGTAAGTCATGCCTCATGTGCACATTATACATTTCTCTTTAAGTCCTTACTTGGAATCATTAATATGATTCCAGGCTGCCTCTCTCGGCCCTCATGATCAGATGAAGCTTGCATCACTCAGTCTGAAAGCATCTGAGTTCACTTCCTATAGACCTTGTGCTTTTTCTGCTACTTGCAGATTTTATTGGGCAAGCTAGATTTTTGAACATAAAATTTCTAAGAACGAGGTACAAAAATGGAACTTTAAGCATTAAGACACATTCATTTAACACAAGGGTTTGGATTCATTAGAATCCATGACTCACAGTCAGCGTGTCCTACCACTTGTGACTTGTCCTGTTCCCAGCATTGTTTGGGTGATCGTCCCCTCCAGAGCAGGGTGCAGACAACCCCCAGATCCCTTTGGCCTCTTTCGTTACCGTGCACTCCTTGACTCAGGGTTCTGCTCTCTCCCTGGACTTTAAAGGACTGGAACAAGGTGTCCTATTGTGGGAGAAAATGAAAAGCAGAGTATTGTTGCAAATCCAGTCACTCTTCTTTAGGGTTGTTCAGTGTTCTTCCTGTCTTCAGTCACACTTTTGATTTGGTGGGTAGCTACACAGATAATTCATAGCTGGAATGCTTTTTCTTAACCCAATCAGGGGATATCAGTTTGAGGAATTTTCAATACCTGTGATATTTTTTGTACTTGGAACTAGACACCATGAACAGGATTAGGGAAATATTTTATACTTTTATATTTTTAAATTGGTACCTGTGTTCCTCACAAGAATAACCCAAAGATAAATTTGACAAATCCATAGTAGATTTAAGGCAGGAGAAATACAAGTTATAAATATTAATATTATTATTCCTTTTGAAACAGCTGGCCTGCCAACACAAATTGCTGTTATCAGCACAATGTGACTGAATTCGGCCTTACTTTCTCCCTGTTGCTCTGCTCCTAAAGTCACAGTGAGCAAATGTGGAGATAGCCAGATTAAATATAAACACAAATGTTTGCTCTAGCTCTACCCGAGACTTGTTATAATAATCTTTGAAAAATGAATTATTTTGCCAAGTAGAGATGTAAACTGTAAACTGATAGTTAATAATTCAAGCATGTTAGACTTTAAAAAAATCTTAGCTCTGAAACACTTCATGTTTGACAACCAAGTGAGAGTTCCCTTGAAGTAAACAGATTAGGGTACGGATTTTGAGGATCTGCATATGCCAGGGGCCTCTGAAGGTCTGTGTGTGAGCCGGGACTGGACTCTTTACCTTTCATGTGGACGGTTGTTCCTGGAATCATGGCAAATGGCATAAACTCAGCTTTGAGAAATGGAGATGGGAGGACAAAGCACTTTTTATTTTTATTACTTCTCAAGGATGTGCATCACTCTTGCCATCTTTATTGCCGTTGTCACCAAATGCATTTATTCTGTGTGCATCTTATGTGGGCTCACCCATGAGGTCAAACAGGAATTTGTGTTCCTGTCTACTTGGAGGAACCAGCAATGGTCTTGTGGATTTGGGTTTGATAAAGAAATAGTGCAGAAAACATTATGTGGCGTGTAGTAATTAACAGAAAACCAGGAAGAGCCTATTAGAACAATAGAAATGTTAACTTCCATTTGTCTTGCTGATGTTTAGAAGCATTTGTGTGAGAGATGAACTTTAGCAATATTCAGGATATTCACAGAATGTTCAAAGTAACTTAGGCTAGGTTGGATTCGAATCCTGTGTGTGAGTGTGTGTGTGTGTGTGTTTGTGTGTGTGTGTGTAAACAAATTTAAGGGTTATGCTCTGTGAGTAGGGAACATTGTTAAAACATATATTTATTGTGCTTCCTAATATTGCCTTTGTTCTTACAAAGAATCCAATTCTAAAGTTTGTTACTCTTTACAGCTGATTTAACTTCCAAATACAAAACATTATTAAAAAACAAAAACAAAAACAGAAAGACCACCTGTATAGAAAGTGTCCATTAGAACGAGCATTTATTTAAAAAGTTCAGAATCATCATTTATAGTTATATTACAAGAATGTTTTCTGTTAAATATATTTGTTATAATATTATATAAAATTTTGAAAATACAAGAAATGTATAAAGTAGCAAATTTAGAAAAATATCATCTGTAATTTCACCATCCAGCATGGTTAACATATTGATGTATTTTCTTCCTCACTGTGTGTGTGTTATATTCAAATACATATACATATTCTGTTCAAAGCTAAAAATGTTCCTGATATAGTCCATGAATGAAAATCTTTAGAATAGGGATGTTAATGCATTTCAATAACTAAAGTCCTTCTTTCCCAATCCCCAGGAAACAGTAGCATTCCTGCTGAAGCTGCACTCTCATTCCACAATTTTCTCTTATGCTCTTGCCAGACTAAAAGATGTTTAGTTCCTAGAAAACATCCTCTCAACTTTCTACACATTCTATTCTCTCTTCCTGGAATACTCTTCCCCGCCAACCCCCATTTTTCATTTAACCCATTTCTGCTCATTCTTTTCTGTTGAGACTATTCCTGACAACCTGTCCTGGATTAAAGGACCCTATTTTTCCCCCAAAGATTTAATTAATTTGTTTCTAAAGAGAGGGAAAAGGAGGGAGAGAGAGGGAGAGAAACATCAATGTTCAAGAGGAACGTTGATCGGTTGCTTCTTGCATGCCCCCAGCCAGGGACCTGGCCGGCAACCCAGCGTGTGCCCTGACCAGCATTCAACCTGGTGACCTTTCAGTTTGCGAGACAATGCCCAACCCACTAAGCTACACCAGTCAGAGCTAGAGGACCTTATTGTGTGCTCCCACAGGACTTCATATTACCCACTCATAAAATATAACACACTTGATTGTAGCTGCCTGTATTTATTACTAGAAAAGAGGTTCTATGAAAGCAGAGATTACATCTTTTTTATTTCAGCTGCATACCTAGCACTAAACTGGTACATAATAAGTGTTCAATAAATGTGTACTGAATTAATCAATAAAGCAAACTGTCCTTGTATCACACATATATTTTAGGAGCTGACTTGCCAATCTGCAATATCTACAGAGCATTTCTCTGCACGAGGTTTATATCTCTTAAACCACTGATCTGCAGATGAGAAGTCAGTCACTAAAATCATTCTCTATCTTTATTTTAGAAACCTTTTATTGTTAACTATGTGAGGTCTATCTGGAAAAAGTCCAGCCATTGTTAATAGAATGAGAACAGTTTGTGTGACATCGATGTAGCCTGGCAGCCAAGGAGAGTGGACTGGAATGTGTATGTGTGAACAATGACAACTTCACTGTCCTAGTCAGTTGGGACAGTAGATGCTATTGAGTGAACATGTGTACTGTGTGGCCATTGCATTCAAAATGACTGAGACAGTAGAGCAACAAATCTACATCAAATTTTGCATTAAGCTTGAACATTCCTCCATGGAAACTATTTGGATGATTCAAACACCTGCAGCTATGGGCAACTGGTGATTGGCAGCTTCATCAGGACAATGTACCCACTCATATATCATGTGTCATACAGAGTTTTTTGGCAAAATCACCCAGGAGACTAAGACCCTATAGCCCAGATGTGGCACCCTGCAACTTCTGGCTTTTTCCAAAACTAAAATCCCCTTTGAAAGGGAAGAGATTTCAGACTGTTGATGAGATTCAGGAAAATACGATGGGGCAGCTGATAGCTATTGGGAGAACTGTGTGAGGTACCAAGGTGCCTATTTTGAAGGGGACTGAGGTGTCATTGTCCTGTGTACAATGTTTCTTGTATCTTCTTTAATAAATGCCTCTTTTTTTCACACCACATGGCTGGATACCTTCTGGACAGACCTCTTATGTCAATGCAGCAGTTTTATTTTGTTAATCTCACTTGAGGATACTGAAAATGTTATGAATGGGGACTTTGATGAGAGGTCATTTTGTTTCATATTTTAAATTAAAGATTAAAAACACAACTAGAAACCTCAGGAACTATTCTGTATTTTGTTGGCTTTCTGAAACCTTGCCAGAGATAACTTACCTTTATTTTCCCAACACCTAGCATATATTGAGGTCTTGATCAATTTTTTTTCACACAAAAGAGTCAGGATGACTGACTTTGATATATCTGTAAAGAATATTTTATGAATAACATACATTAGATGCCTGTTACATGTGAAGTCACATCCCAGTTACTTTCATCAGTGGGGGATCAAGAGCACCGAAGTGCCAGATGTATGAAGAAAGCTTTCTGGGCCCTTCTAGTCACATTCAGTCTTCAGCTGAATAAAATCCAGTGATCCCAACCAATGCCTATGAAGCAGAGGAACTTCTCAGAACCTGGCCAACTGGGAGACTTGTGAAAAATAATAAATTATTTCTTTAAATAGTTAAGTTTCGGGTAGATTATTTTGTAGTAATGGATAATGCAACAGTAGGTGACTCATTACTTCTAACATTGACTTTAACATTTTATTTTGTGTGATTGTGATTTGCTAAGAGAGTAAGACTTAAATGTTATCATCACAAATATAAAAATAAAATAAAAAGATAAATATGTGAGGTGATAGATGGATTCATTACCTAGAGGAGAGCTATCCTTTTACAATGTGTATGTCTGTCAAATCATAACAATGGACACTATAAATGTCCTACACTTTTATTCATCAGTTGTCCCTTAATACAGCTGAAAAGAAAGACAACTGAAAAAAATTCTATTAACATGGTGTGTATGTATAGGAATGTATATCTAAGTCCTTATGTGTATGTATTTATGTATTGATTTATACCCATACACATTAGTTTAAAATATACAGTTTGGCTTTTGTGCATGTTATGACTAGTTATGAAAATGATCAATATCTACACATTTTCTAGGATATATATATTTATTTTGGCTTTTGTTATGACCAAAATATGCTTCTGATATAAATTTATTTGTAGCCTATTCTCAGTAATTTGAATGAAGTGGATAAATGAATTTTCAGCAAGTTCCATCAAGAAATGCAAAAATATGCAAAACTGATGGCACTTTTAGACTAGAAATTATAAGTTGACATTTGGTATTTGAAGTGGCAAATTTCACAAAAGTACCTGATTGAGACAAAACAAACACTTTCTTTGTTCTGAGGTTAAAATAAGGTGTGAGCGTAGTTGAATGTCAGTGGAGGAAATGGTATGGAGCTAAAGCTTCCAGCTTTCTAAACCTTTTCAGCAAGTGATGAGTAGCTTCAAAGATCAGCAAAACATTATCATTCATCCCCCAAGCTCAAGCTAACCCCCAAATCAAATTCAGAAATAAAAATCAAATAATGGCACGTTGTCCATTAATTCTCTTAGCTTCAAGCCCTGGCATGGCAGGGACCCTCGAGAATTTCTGAGGGAAGCCCAAGGTTGCTGCTTGCTGGCATCCGAGTCTCTGGTGAACATTCAGTTAGAAAACAGATGTTATACCTGAGCTTTTTTTGTGAAGAATAACAAATGAGTAGATAGGAGCTTTCAATCTGAGAGGGAACACAGAGTGATCAGAATCCCAATCATTTGGCAGAAGATGATAAAACAGAGCAGTGGAAGGATGAATTAAGATGACAAGCTGTGTTTTATCAATAAAATTAATGGCAAAAGAGATATTTCTTACAATTATTTAACCAGGAGAAAACTCCTGAGATGATACATTCTGCTTATAAAGCAGTGTGAAGTGGGATAGATCACACTGTCAATTTAACGACTCAGTTTGCTGCATTTGTATTAGCATCAAGATTACACTCTGTATTCATTCAAAATGAATGAAAACATAGGAAACGGATGCTGACTATTAATCTGTTGCTGCTGGAAACATTTTGTCATCCTATGTTCTTCTTATTCTTTAAGCTGTAGCAGGTCAGGAAATTGAACAAATGAGTCTTTGTGTTGGGGAGACTTTGGATGTATGCTCTATGCACTGGCTTAAACATGGAAGGCATTTTCCCCTAGAAATTAAAACATTATTTCCATTTTGAATGATGGATGTGACATCTACTAGGTAATAACATTATAACTCAGTTTAGGGCAGTGAGACTGACAGTCCAGTATGACATTATTTGAAGGAAAGTTTTTAAAATTATTTATTCCCTTACCAATGATGTCACATGCTCAGTACAAAGTACTTTCATCAGCACAGGCACATGCCCCATAAAGGCATTTCAGTCAACATCAGACTGCACATGCAGTGGTAGTCTCACAAGATTGTAATGGCGCTGAAAAATTCCTATCTTCTAGTGGTGTCATAGCGATAATAACGTCATAGCACAACACATTACTCACGTGGTGGTGGTGATACTGGGTGAAGACAAACCTACTGCATTGCCAGTCATGTAAAAGTGCAGCATGTAGAATTATGTCCACGACATAGTACTTGACAATGATAGCAGACTGCTGCCTTCCTGGCTTATGTATTTATGGTGCTATGCTTTTTATCATTACTTTGTTGTATACTTTTTCTATTAAAAAAAAGCTTTCTATAAAACAGTGTTCTGTGTTGTGCCAGCAGCAGCCTCATTCATATTGACCTCATTTTTCTCTTGTGCTTGATTTAATCTTGTGTTTTATAAATTGTGTATAGCTTAAGTGTACAGTATGTATAAAGTGCACAGTAGTGGACAGTAATGTTCTCAGCTTTCACATGCACTCGCTAATCACTGAGTCACTCAGAGCAATTTTCAGTCTTGTGATCTCCATTTATGATCAGTGCCCTATACGGGCTCATAATTTTTATTTTTTCTGTTGTATTTTTACTGTCCCTTTTTATATTTAGATAGGTTTACATACATAAATACTTAGCGTTGTGTTACAATTGTCTATAGGATTCAGTACAGTAACAGGCTGTACAGGTGCGCAGCCCAGGAGCAGTAGGCTGGACGGTCGGGGTTTGTGTAAGTGCACTCTGTGATGTTTGCACAGTGACGACATCGCCTGATAGGCAATTCTCACGACATCTCGCAGTCGTGAGCAGTGGATGACTGTCATCAGTGTGCAGATGCATTGCCACAAGTGCCAAATCTGCAAAAGTATCTCTGCCTCCCAGAAAATCAAATTGGGATTTTTGTCTCCCTCTAGATGTGAACTCCCTCATGGACAATCGTAAAATAATATTCAAGGGAAAGCAGAAACAGTTATTTCTTTTTTATGGTAATTTTTGTTGATGTTCCTACCGATTATTTCTATAAAAACTGTGTTTTTTACGAGCCTAACTGCCTGGGTTCAGATCCCAGCTCTGCAGCTCCCTGAGAGTGAGACACAGGCACATTGCTTAACCCTTTGTCCCCAGCTCCCTCATCTTTAATGTAGGGATAATTATAGTGCTTACTATGTAGATTTAAAAGTGAGGATTAAATAAACTGAGGTATGTTAAATACTAGGAACTGACATTGTATTTCTTTAATCAATATTAGTTGTTATTTTAATACTGCATATTCTTGGTATTGAGCAGGATGAGGGTGAGAAATTCAGAAATACACCTCCTTGGGGGAATGATTTCTTTAAAATGTAGGTTACTTTTTCTTTTTTAAAATGAAAGATACTTTTTATTTTCAGACCTTTAAAAAAAAAAGATCTCATGATCTAACTTGGCAACTTTTCCATTCTTATCAGAAAATTTTTCTTTATTTATTTATCTGACTTTATTCTCAGAAACATGTATCTATTTGATCCTTCTCTTTCCCACCATTCAAGATCATTGGTGATGTTCAACATTTTCTACATAAACAATTTGATTCCCCCCCACCCCCAGTCTCTTTATAAAACTACTTTAAAACCATCAGTCCCTGGCTGAAACATTGCTCAAATTCTTGACTTTCATTTCACTATGAAGAGTGGAAGATAAAACATTTTCTCTACCAAACAATAAATGTAACTTGAAACAAGATGAAATGGAAGTTCAACGATGTCACTACACTGTGGTAGCCCCTTCAGTGAAAGCCTTTGCCCTGAGGAGGAGTTGAAACTCCTTGCAGAGTTTTTAGATGTGGTCCATGCCCCCCTTTTCTTTCTTCCCGTTCTCTTCCACAATAGCACGCCTTCAGTAAACTCCAACCATTAACAGCCTTCCTCAGCTCCTCTGTTAGATCATGGTTTTTCTTTCTTCCTAGTCTACACCTTACTTCATTATACCTTTACTCACAGTTCAGGTGGGTCTGACCCCAGACATTCTTTTCCCTGTGTTGCCATCTTTGAGCCTTAAATTCCAGGGCATGTACCCTTCCCATGTGCTCTCGTAACAGTTGCTGTTATGTTAGTGATCACACTTTTTACAGTTTATTTACCTATGTGTACCTGTCTTGAAGCAAAACATTCTATAGGTAGGGACTGATCACATTTTGCTCATCCACCATTTCTTCTCCACCACCTAGCAATACATGTCACATACTCAGCATTCAAAATTATTCTGAGTGACCAATCAAAAGAATGAATGAGCTCTTAAGTTTTTATTTCTACTGCCAGATAAATAAAAACTTTTCAGAAAGGTTATATCCATATTTAAATAACATTTCTCATACTTTGAAAAACATAGGAAAAGAGAAAAACTTAATTTAAAGGTGGTAAGGGGCTTGCTCTCAGCCAGCTACAGAGCTAGAAGGGAAATCCCATAATCATTGAAGTAAATTTCACTTCTATGCCATTAGTATAGCCTGGGGAAGTGTATTTTTTTGGTTCTATTGGAAGATATAAAATAAGCCTATTTAACAAAATAACTAGTGAATTTTAAACTAACTATAAATATTCCAAATGAGAAATTTCCTTGAAACTGATGATCTAGTAATAGTAAGGATTTAATGTAAATGATGGTTACATGTATAGTTCATAGCTAAAGAACAGGCTTATACTCATCATTTCATTTTATTACAGCAGTTCAATAGCCTTGTGATACCTTTTTTATTGAATATTGATTATAGTTTTGAATACTTAATAAATTCAGTGAGAAAAGTATAATAAAACCAATTTTGTTTCAAAAAATAACACTAATTCTTCCTAGAAATCTTTGGTGATCCTTTTTAATGTTGTATGTTTTAAAACTGATTTTTTTCCTTTATATTAAGTTCACTGGGTTCTAACATGTGACTAAAGTAGTAAACACCCACAGGTAGCCTTGCCTAACAGGTAACAGTTCTCACCAACTATGAACTTCAAGCAACTCCATCTTGGGCCTGATTTATGGCCTGTGTGCTCTTTAACCCCAAGATAAATCTGACAGCCTGTCTTCAGATGAAATATTTATGAAGTTTCATAACATTCATTACCATTTTATGATTCTTTTAGTTGGATAACAACAATCCTTTCTAGAACTCTATTAAATCAGGATGCGACTTCGTAAATCACTAGCCCAAGTGCATGAAACCATCACTTCTTAATGTCTTAGCTGGGCTGCAAAATGTGCTCACGTTGCCATTTACATCATCTTCCTTCAACATGCTAATAATTTGTCTGGGAAAATTCCTGTCTGATCTCTTTCCAGTTCTGGGTTTTCTGAACTTGACATCTCAGTGAGAAATCTCTGGAAGCCTTGGGTAAAAATATGTTACCATATGTAAAAAGAGCAAAATCAGTGACAGCACAAAGCCTCTCCTGCAGGTTACTACTAGCAGGTCATGTTCTGAGGACCCAGCTGGGTGGGAGCGAACAGACAACTCCTCCTACACTCTGTCTCACTTTACTCTTCAGTTTCAGTACACTTCTTAAAGTTCGCTTCTAGGTCATTGATAACTTTGGTTTCCTATTACTGTACTGGAAATAAACAGGACTATCATTTGTAGTGCTATCACATATCTTGATGTAGAATGCCAATCATTATTATGAGACCTTTAAATAATTTTAGAGGTCAAAATCAATAATTCCTGATCTAAAGAAATTATGTCTTTCAGTTTCAAGAATTAAAACTTTCTTCTGTCTTATTGTTTAAAACCATCCTAAAAATGTATAATATTTATCACATAAAGATTAAGGCCTGAAATTTAAATTAAAAGCCAGCGATTCACATTATGCTGTTTAAACAGATTTCATCTGTTCTTTGGAATCCAGCCTTGGTCACATTCAAAAGGGAGAATAATAAATAATCACAACTGGGCATACAGTGGATTTTTCAATGAATTTTTTTAAGTTTATCATGATTGGGGATGTGGTATTTAGGACAAAAGAAAATTTAAGTCCAGAAATCTGGGTGAATGGTGGTGGCAATAGTGGAGAGGGATGGAGAAACTAGGAAATGAATGCCGGTGTCGGAAAATTTTATCATGATGGGACGTGTGCTGACAAAGTGTAAGCCACCCCTCCATTGCCTATTATATCTTTATTATGGGATAGTTCAGTTCAGAAATTAATGGGAAAGCCATTTTAAACCTCTTAATTGCTAACTGTTTTTATATCTAGCCCACTCACAGGGTGCTACGTGCAAGCCAGATGGCTGCAAATGTTACTCTGGTTTACAAGCATGGAGATTTTTGTATCACTGCCAAAGTCATTGTCAAAATGTCTTATACCAAAACAAAACAAAAAAATAAAATCCTCTGTTTTCCAAACTTCTGAAAATTCCACAATAGCAATAAAATACCAACCTCCCTGTAGGTTTTGGCAGCTAAAAGGAAAAATTATCCATCCCTAAGCAGCTTGTGGTCTGAACTAACTGAGCAATGGGGCAGCCAGAAAAGGAACTGCATCATTGAGAAGCTCATGAATTTTCAAACAAGCAGCCTTTGGAATTCAGAATCCCTCATAAGGGACCAAGGGGAATGGGCTTGGCACAGAAATCAGCCACTCAAAAGGATTGCTTGGTGGCTGGAGGGGGTTTGGAAAATGCTGACTATATTCACCCTTAGGAAAAGGAAAGCCAGAGGCTAGGCATGCTATTGGATCTAGCTAAGATATTTCCAGATATTGGATGCATTGGAGCAAATGCAGTTTTACCTTGAATAATATAGGGAGATATCACAATAAAATAGGGGAGATTATTTTAGCCAACATGAGGTGATACCAATCAGCAACAGAAATTTTATCAATAAATTCACTGTATCATAGATCTACTCTGTCTGAAAGGTGTTTTAAAACAAAAATAAGTGGTTAAAAGTGAATTGTTATTAATAGATGCTAATATACAAATTTTATGACGAGCCCCAGCTGGTGTAGCTCAGTGGATTGAATGTGTGGGCTGTGGACCAAAGGGTTGCCGGTTCAATTCTCAGTCAGGGCACATGCTTGGGTTGTGGGCCAGAGCCCCAGTGGGGGCCATGTGAGAGGCAACCACACATTGATATTTCTCTCCTTCTCTTTCTCCCTCCTTTCCCCTCTCTAAAAATAAAATAAATAAATCTTTAAAAATTGTTCATGATGAAATTCTAATGAATTATGTAATAAGGTTCATTTTCCCTAGGTCAACTAAGAGCCATCTTACAGGAGGGGGGGCATGCAGGGAGGGGTGATGAACAAACTTTTTGGCTAACCCAATAAATTATACTCTGATGATCTCCAGACTTGATGTTTTTATTCATTTAATAAAAGAATTATCAATTTAAAATGAAAATATTCCACAGGGTAAGTTAGAAGACAGTTTTGACTGAAACCTTAAGAAAGCTACTTTAAAAGCAAAGCCTTAAGAAAGCAAAATAGCTTTCTTATGTTATTAGCTGATATTAAGCACACATGGTACAATGAGCACTTGTTACTGTTGAAACATTGCTCCAGTCGTAGACAAGTCTCATATCACATTATTCCCTGAGGACTGGTCACATACAGTCTGTTGGAGGTTGTTGCCAGGTGGGTTCTCCAGAAGCAGATAGTGAGATGGTGTTTGGGGATACAGAATTGATTGATACCTGTGAAGGAAAGAGGTGAAAGCAGGATTGGGGAGGGCGAGGTTGGATGATGATCCTGCCTGGCAACATCTCAATCTAAAGGGAGCTCTGGAGCAAGAGCTGCTCCTTAGAAGGTCCATCATTAGGTGAATGCTGCCTTAGGAAAGGTGTGACCATAGGGCAGACAGACCTCTGAAGCTGAGGCCATCCCTAGAGGGACAGGCAGGTGGAGACCGATCATTCTTGCCACAGCTGGTCAACGAGCATCGCTGAGAAGGGGGCTCTGAGGATCTGACTGGAGCATCTTGGTAGCTATCACATGGGTCAGTATCTGGAGAATGAGCCACGACTCAAGGACCAAGCTGAGGGCATGAGAGCACAGTCCAGAAAACCAGAGAGCAAGATTAGAAAGAAGGGCTAAAAATATTACTAGGAGACCAGAAAGTATAAGTTAGGTACACTGGCTCAAGTTCCAAACCAGAACATCTAGTAAGGAAAAACTCTAGATCCAGGAAGGAGTTTTGCTAACTTGCATGTACACCAAACAACAAGAGAGAATTTTGATACTGCACCAAGATGCTGGTTCCCATAGCTTTGCAGCTGAGGGTAGACACCTAGCCTAACTGCAAAGGTAGGCTTGGTTTCTTGGATGAAGGCAATTTTAAAATTCTCTCCAAATGTTCAATTCACTTGCTAATTTAAAATCAAATGACACCCTACAGCTTACCTTTATGCTACGGATTTTGAGGGTCTTCCATTAATCTTTGGGGGGAAACAGTCCATGGTTTTGAATTCAGAAAATACAGTTTTTAATTGAATAATTAATTCTGAATAGCAGATTACAATTACTTTGTTAACAATATAGTTTTTCTTCTTTCCAAGATAATACCTTTATTATTGTCAAAGAAAAAAATACTAACCAATTCACCACTAATTTATTCAATAAATTTAACTGAGTGTCTACTCTGCCTTTGTAGACTTCTGTTATAAGCAAACGGTACACCAAAGAGATGATAAATAATATGGACAAATGAAGAGTAAATTGGGGTTAAAAGGAGGTGGAGGTATACTAGACGTAAAAGAAAAAAAGGGATTTTGAGTTCTATAGGGTGGTGGTGGCAGGTGCTTTTGAGATTCTGCTATTTGAACAAAGCCTTGAAGACAGTGCTGTCTGTGGGAAAGTGGTCCTAGCAGAGGGATCGGCTCATGCAGGTGCCCGGAGACTAGAGCCTCGCAGGTGTGTTTGAAGGAGAGCGAAGTGACTTTTGTGGCTGGAGCAGAGTGAGGGGTGTGAGAGGTGGTCCATGAGGTCAGCACAGTAAGGGAGATGAAATGTGTCAGTAGATGGTATAAAACTTGGGCTTTAATCCCAATTGACAGGCAGAGCCATTGCATTTTTTGAGTGGAAGAGATTTAGTATCTGATGTGTTTTAAAGGCTCACTCAGGCTGCTCTCAGAGAATAAACTGGAGAGGGAGAGGGAGGCAAGGGCAGAAGTCAGTTAAGAGGCTGATCCAGTAATTCAGCTGAACAAGAAATACCCTTCCTTTTTTCCTGTAGATTGAAAAAAATGAAAAGCCTAAGTAACACTCTTGCTACTGCATTCTCTAGACTTAGATGTAACACTCAAAGTCAGCAGAGAAACTGCACTCTGAGAGAAATTGTCTATTGTTTGGTAATCTTTGTTCTTTCGGGACTAAAAGGTTACCTAAAATAGCAGAGAGCATGGCTCTCTCCTTTGCTCTGGTCTGTGGCATTTCAGAATCTGATAAGACTTGTTCTGGTATTGAAGTTTCCATACTGTCATTCCCAGAATCCTGGGCAACCATTCTCAATGATGCTTGTGTCCTCAGAACTGATTTTTGAAGCTAAAATACCCAGTAGGACATGCGATTTTTTGTCTTTTTTTCTTTCTATGAAAACGTGCATTCATGAACGTTAGTGGAGAGGAAAGAAGGATGTTTTCTATTTGGACCTGCGGTGGCTTAAAAACATTCACTAAGTGTGGAGAAGTTTGATGGGGTAAAGAAATAAGTGAAAGGAATCAAATCTTCCTGGGAGAGAGGGCAGAACACATCCCAACCAGTTCAGAAAGCTGTGAAGTGAAAACTGTGCTGTCTTGAAAAGCCAGGAGCCCTGCCCAGGACCCACTGCCCCAAGTCCAACAGCATCACCACTTTCTATTCTTGGCATAAGAGCATTTCTGAAACTAGGTTTTGATTCTTAGACTCTTTAAAAAAAAATTCTCACCCGAGGATATGTTTATTGATTTTAGAGAGAGAAGAAGGGGGTAGAGGGAGAGAGGGAGAGAGAGACATCAATCAATTATGCTTTCCCCAAACCCGCTACCTAGGTAAGTGCATTGACCGGGAATCGAACCCTCATCCTTTTGCTGTATGGGACGATGTACCAATCAACTGAGCCACCTGGCCAGGGCTCAGACTCTTTCCTTTTTGTGGAAGTAAACCTTAAGCTTCTCTAGACACTTCACCATTTGCTACTTGTTTAAAAAGCACCATATTTGATTGTCAGAGGCCTTGTGGGTAGCTCTTTACAATGTTTTACTTTATTTGATGGACAAAGGAGTACGTGTGTGTGTGTGTGTGTGTGTGTGTGTGTGTGTGTGTTCTCCTCAGCATAAAATTACACGAATTCTGTGAATTTTATGTTCTTTAAATACAAAATTATTTTCACAGCTCCACACCTCAGTGTTTGATGGATAAATGAAAAGTTGAAGACTTTGTAAGCTTGGGGAGTCCTTATTCTTCTCTGTTGTCGGGTGCCCCCTGCCATGTTTTTGGTCACTCCACCTAATTTGTATCGTCTCTGCATCCATCCTAGGACCATGCCATAGCATTCCATAATATCTACTTGAAACCGAGAACGAGGAAGGGAATGAGAATGAGCCATTTATCTTCTCCATTCATTTCTACATCCTAGTTAAGTTGCCCTACAATACAAATTCCTCCCAAAACCAGTTTCATAAAATGCATGAACACACAGAGTTTGTGTGATTCTTCATTTCTGTTTGAATTCAAAGTGGTGGATGGATATCTCCAACCAGTGCCCATTGGAGACCTCTCTAAAAGTCCTGGGAAACACTAATGGTGCTGAAAATTCAAGCAGGAAAGGCCCACTGAGAGGCTGGGAAGTGCTAGGAGCTCTGATGGTAAGTCTGTGCAAGGTGGGACTGAGAAAACCCTCCAGCCCATTTATCCTGACTTTGGGCTGACAATATCTTCAATTACAGTATTTGATGCAGGGTCTTGTAAACTAACTACTTTTGACCACTTGGTTTAGTGTAATCTGATGTAAGCAATAGGAAGATGAGAAAGAAAATGTAAGACTTGACACTTTTAAGAAAGTGTTAGTCACGTTAGAAGAAAACACCTACCTTCATGAAGTAAATTTGAACAATGAAACGTATTATTTTATGTCTAAATATGTGCCAAAGATAATATATTCTGCAATAAAATTGGAACTTTCATGAATGACCTCCAAAAAAGAATAAATGGACCATCATATGCAGAGCTTGATAGAAAGACATTGGTCTAATTCCTACCTTAATATCAAATATGCGTTATGGAAAATGTGATACCTATTCAAGATGTTTTCATGGAAAAAGAAATCTCTGATGAGATACCAATATTACAGGTTTTGGAAATTGAAATGCGGGATGTGATAATAGAAACTATCTTTTTTGTGATGAATGTAAAGTGTGAAAATTAAAACATTAGGATAGGTTTCAGATAAATTTTATATGGACTACATAGTTTTAGACCTCATTGTGTTTCAACATAATGAGTAAATTAGCAAAGACATTTTGATTATTGGGAGATTTCATATTAAAAGCTGATTTATGGCTTTTCTCAAAAACTTGGAAGCTCTAACTCCTGTAAGTCAGTATTCTCACAGGCAATGATGTCTCTGAGCTGAATGGCAGATGGCACCCCCTCCCCCAGTTTCCACAACCCCATTGCTCCATATTGTTCTTTATTTTTTCTCCCAGAATGCTTTAGTAGTTCATGTTTATTACCTAGCTAGCTCCCTGTTGGCATTTGAATTTGTGATTCCCAACTGACGTCCAGCCTCCACCAAATGCAACCTGTTTTGCAACATTCTTCCTACTTGAATGCATTACATGAAGTTTACTTCTCTAGGCAACCCATTCTAGAGTTGGACATCCCTTAGTTTACTGTTAAAAAGCTCTTTCTCTGTCACTGAGACTTAATTCATCTCTTTCCTTCTAACTCCTATAATTTTTTTTCTAGTTTTGTCTTTTAAAGCAAAACTTTCTTCCTCTTTCATATGATGCAGCTTCAAATACATCTAGCTATCAAACAATGAAAAAAAACTTCAAGAAAAATCCTTATTTTCCATCCTGACCTTGAACATTCCTCGTGTTCTACACTTTTTTAGTTATGTGGATTATTTTAATTAAACATTTTATTTTGAGTTATTGTAGATTCACATGGAGTCATAAGACATAATACAGAATGACCACATGTACTCATTGCCCAGTTTCCTCCAAGGATAATATTTTATGAAACTATAGTACAATATCAAAGCCAGGATATTGACATTGATACTGACAAGACACAGATGATTTCATCACCACAGGGATCCTCACGTCGCCCTTTAATAATCACATCTTCTCTTTCCTTGTCAGTCTCTAACATTTTTCATTTCTATAATTTTATGATTTCAAGAATGTTACATAAATGAAATCATATGTTATATAACCATTTAGGATTGATGTATTTTACTCAGTGCAATTCCTTGTAATTACTGGGTAGCATTTCATGGTATGGGTGTAACAATAGTGTGTTTAAGCATTTATTCATTGAAGAACATCTGGATCATTTACAGTTTTTGACTATTATGAATAAAGTTGTCATAAACATTCAGGTACGAATTTGTTTATAAACCTAATTCTTCATTTCTCTGGGATAAATGCCCAGGAGTACAATTTCTGACTGCTGTGGTGCTAGAATATATATTCTTTTAAGAAGCTCTGTATCATTTTATATTACCCCAGCAATCTATGAGTGATCCTGGTTTTCCATGTCCTCATCAGTATTTTGTGGTCAATATTTTTGTATTAGTTAGTTTGATATGTATGTAGTGCTATCTATTGGCTAATGATGTTGCTCATCTTTCATGCGCTTGTTGACATCTGTGTCTTTTCTTTGGCGAAATGTTTATGGCTTTTGCATGTTTTCTGATTGGATTGTTGCCCTGTCACTGTTGAATATTGAGTTTTTTTTTTTTTAAATATAATCTAGATACTAGTCCTTTGTGAAATATGTGGTTTCCAAATATTTTTCTCCTGCTTGGTAGCTTTTTTCCCCCATCCTCTTATCAGGGTCTTTAGCAAAGTGAAAGTTTTAAAATTTAATAAAGTTTAATTTATAAATTTTTTGTTTATAGATCATGCTTTTTGTGTCAAGTCTAAGAATGCTTTGTCTATCCCTAGATCCCAAAGATGTTTCCTGTGTCTTTTCTAAAGTCTTTTTTTTTAATTTTTATTTTAATTATTGATCTTGTACAGTTTTCTTTTACTCCCACCCCAGTCCACCACCCCAGCCCTCCCCACCTCCCTCCCATTTCCACCCCCCATAGTTTTTGTCTATGTGTCCTTTATACTTGTTCCTGTAAACCCTTCCCCTTTTCCCCTGAAATTCCCTCCCCTCTCCCCTCTGGTGACTGTCAGCCTGTTCTCAATTTCAGTGTCTTTGGTTATATTATGCTTGTTTGTTTATTTTGTTGATCAGGTTCCTGTTAAAGGTGAGATCATATGGTATTTGTCTTTCACTGCCTGGCTTATTTCGCTTAGCATGATGCTCTCCAATTCCATCCATGCTGTCCCAAAGGGTAGGAGCTCCTTCTTTCTTTCTGCTGCATAGAATTCCATTGTGTAAATGTACCACAATTTTTTGATCCATTCATTTACCGATGGGCATCTAGGTTGCTTCCAACACTTGGCTATTGTAAATTGTGCTGCTATGAACATAGGGGTGCATAGGTTCTTTGGGATTGGTGTTTCAGGATTCTTAGGATATAATCCAAGCAGTGGAATTGCTGGGTCAAAAGGCAGATCCATTTTTAGTTTTCTTAGAAAATTCCATACTGTTTTCCACAGTGGTTGTACCAGTCTGCACTCCCACCAACAGTGCACTAGGGTCCCCTTTTCTCCACAACCTCTCCAACACTTGCTGTTTGTTGCTTTGTTTATGAAGGCCATTCTGACTGGTGTCAAGTGGTATCTCATTGTGGTTAATTTGCATCTCTCTGATAGCTAGTGGTATCGAGCATCTTTTCATGTGTCTCTGGATCCTCTGTATGTCCTCCTTGGAGAAGTATCTGCCCAAGTCCTTTGCCCATTTTTTAATTGGGTTGCTTGTCTTCTTAGAGTGGAGTCATATAAGTTCTTTATATATTTTGGAGATTAAACCCTTGTCTGAGGTATCATTGGTAAATATGTTTTCCTACACAGTCAGTTCTCTTTTTATTTTAATACTGTTTTCTTTGGCTGTGCAGAAGCTTTTTATTTTGATGAGATCCCATTTGTTAGTTTTATATTTTGCATTTAAATCCGTTTCATTTTGAGTTAATTTGTTATATACAGCATGAAACTTAGTCTGAGGTTTGCTTTTATTTTTTTAATCCTCACCTGAGGATATATTTATTGATTTTAGAGAGAGAGGACGGGAAAGAGAGAGAAAAACATCGATGGGAGAGAGAAACATCAATCAGTTGCCTCCTCTATGCACCCTGTGCAACCTACATATGTGCCCTGACTAGGATCAAACCCACAACCTTTTGGTGCACAGGATGATGCTCCAATCAACTGAGCAACCTGGCCAAGGCTAAAGTTTGCTTTTTTTTTTTTTTGTCTTTTGCCATTGGATATTCAATTACCCTAGCACCATTTGTTGAAAAGGTCCTCTTACTCTCTTGATTTGCTTTTACACCTTTGCCAAAAACTAGTTGCGCATATTTGTGAGGGTTTTCCTGGTATCTTTATTCTGTTTTATTGAACTTGTGTTTATTCCTTCACCAGTGCAACATCTTAATTTCTATAGCTGTACAGTAAATCTTGAAATTTGATTGATTAATTTCTCCCACTTTACTGTTATTTTACAATATTATTTTAGCTAACTTAGTTCCTTTGTCTTTCCATATAAATTTTAGAATGTTGTCAACATCTGCAAAAAATCTTGTTGGCATTTTGACAGATGCGTGTTTAATCTGTGTATCAATTTAGGGAGTATTGACATCTTTACTACATTGAGACTTTCAGTACATGGGCATGGCATATTTTCCATTTATTTATATTTCTTTTGGTCTCTCTTGTGAGAGTTAGGTATTTAGAGAATACATATTCTATACATGTTTTGTTAGATTCACAATGAAGTATTTTTATTAGCAATTGTATTTTACATTTTGGTGCCCAAGTGTTCAATGTTAATATATAAAAATACAACTGATTTTTGCATGTTAATCTCATATCCTGTAATCTTGCTGAACTCAATATTTGTAGAAGTTTTTCATAGATTCCTTGGGATTTTCTATGTATTTGATCAGGTCATATGCAAATAGGATAATTTTATGTCTGCCTTTCTGATCTGTATGACTTTTATTCCTTTTCTTACCTTACCTTATTGCACTGGCTAGAACTTATGCACTATGTTGAATAAGAGTTGTGAAAGCAGACTTTCTTATCTTGTTCCTAATTTGTGGGGGAAACATTCAGTTTTTCACAATTAAGTATAATGTTAACTGCAGGTGTTTTTTAGATCTTTATCAAATTCAGGGAGTTTCTCTCTATTCCTATTTTTCTGAAAGTTTTTATCATGACGTGTGTTGAATTTTATCAAATACTTTTTTTCATCAATTGATAAGGTTATGTGATTTTTATTCCTTAGCCTGTTAACATGGCAGATTACATTGATTTTTGAAGATTCAATCACCACTTTTACAACCCTGGAATAAACCCCACTTGATTGTGGTATATAATTTTTTATATATTGCTGAATTATATTTGATATGATTTTGTTAAGTATTTTTATATCTGTGTTTTAGGGACATATTGATCTGTAGTTTTCTCTCTCTTATTTTTTTCTTTTCATATTAGGCAGAAATCTCCTGTGAAACCATGTGGGCTTGGAAATTTGCTTCCTAAGAGTTTTTAAATTATAGATTTACTTTCCTTGATTTTATAGAACTATTTTAATTACCTGTTTCATATTAGATGTGTGTAGTAGCTGTGTTTTTCAAATTTGTCCACTTCATCTAAGTTGTCAAATTTTTGTACTGAACTGTTTGTAGTATACTGCTTTTAACATTGATATCTCATAACATCATATGAAAATATCCAAACCTCTAGCAAGACATAGAACAAGAAAAATGATAAAACACAAATTACGAGAAATGACACAGGGGATGTCGCTACAGGCTCTTTAGACATCAAAATGATGAAAAAGATACATATTGCCCTTGCAACTCTGGAATAAGCCCCACTTGGTCATGGTGTAGAATTGCTTTGTATTTTGCCAAGTTCTGTTGCCTAAAATTTTGTTAAGGATTTTTATGTCTATATTTTTGAGACATATTGGTCTTTAGTTTTGCCTCTCCTTTTTTTCCTACTAAAATCAAAATCTTACTCTGGTGGATATAACAGCTGAGGGATTTAAGGAAGACTGGTAGCATCAGGTGCTGGGTGAAGGGAGCTGCATTTTTTACACTGGTGGAAGTGTGACAATATGATAGGGCCACTGAAGGAGATCACGTGGTAGTAAAACACAGTCCATGTGGCTTAGTCAGACCCCGTCATATCTCTACCCATAGAGATGCACTGTCTAATCCAGTAGTTCTTAGTGTTTATTTAAATTATCTTTTGTTTTAAAGATTTTATTTATTTATTTTTAGAGAGGGGAAGGGAGGGAGAAAGGAGGGAAAGAAACATCAGTGTGTGGTTGCCTCTCATACACCCTAGGCATGTGTCCTGACTGGGAATTGAACTGGTGACTCTTTGGTTTGCAGTCTAAATTTTGGTTTAAAATTAATTTAATTAAATTTAAATACAACTTAAAGTTCAATTTCTTACTTGCACTATATCTGTTGAACACATTTCTAGTGCTCAAAGTTCACCTATGGATAGGCCTCTAATAGAATGACGAAGGGTAGAACTCTCCATTATTGCAGAACATTCTTTTGGACACTACTGCTGTAGAGTATTCTTGTTACTTCCTTCTCTTTGTTATCCTCTAGGCCTTTGCTTTTTGGAAATAGTATTGTCTGTTTTACTGTTTTCTTATTTGGCCCTAAAGATCTGCCCCATTCTCCATTCCTGCCTCTGATTCTGCCACCAATCTTGGTTTTGAAGAATTGTTGTTAACCATCACCAAAGAGCTGATCCCTGACCTCTCCCTTTGGTTTTGGTTTTGGGCTTGTTATTTAGTACATAATGGTCTCAACCTACTCACAGCTGAGCCAGGACACTTAGCTCCTCATCTGGCCTTAACGACTGGTTTGTCCTCTCCTAACTCTCTCAGAGTCAGGTTACTGTAGAATTTTAGCCCAGAGCTTTCCCGTTCTGGACACATATATGCTGTCTTTAAATCCTCACAGAATTGCTCCTACCTCTTAAGATCTGAAATTGTAGACAGTAATGTTTTATTAGTCTGTTATAATTGGGCTTCATATTTAGTGTTATTATTGTATAAAAGTATTTAAAATGTGGTTAATACAAAATGAACTATATTTTTAAATTACTGTAAGATGGGAAATGGAAGTGGAGGGTTTATACTAATTGGTAATTGGAAGAAACTTGGGATATCAATTTCAAATAGATAAAACTTCTAAAATTTTCATGTGTATCCATCAACAATGCACACAATTTGTAAACCACTAAATGCTTTGCACTCTTGGCAAATATTAGGTCGTAGTGTTTCCATCCACGGAAATATTTCTTAACTAAAGTAGCAGTAAATTCAGCTTCACAAAATTTAAAAATAAAAATATCCAAATTTCTACAATTAACCCCATTTAAAGAAACAGGATCAATTCAAGATGACTCTTGTGATTAATTATGTTTAAAAGATTTAGGGCTTTTTTTCTTGGCATTAGCTTGTCATTTCAACGTGCACAGAGAGAGATTGCTAAGGGAGGAATCCTGCAATAAAGAGAATATAAAGCAAAGGAGAACCAATTAAAGTAGGCAAGTTGTTAGGAGATGTAATCAATTCTCAATTACCTAAGGACTTACCAGTTCATGTATGTATTTATTCATCTGTTAGGGAATTCAAGAAAAAGAGAGTAAAATGGAAGTGTAATCACTGATTAAAAGCCACTTTGAAACTTAATTGCCTCACTAACCAAGGTGCTTTTCCCAAATTAGGCACTTACTAAAACTGTGGAATTGCAGGTAAAGGAAAGGTAGATTACCAAAAATGACAATCAGTCCATGAATTTAAAAGGTCTCCTTTGTGAAAACATACTACTAAGAATTCCACAGAAAATAGAAAATGTATAGATTCTAAGCAAAAAAAAAAAAAAAAAAGAGAGAGAGATGAATTAAGAAATGTTTCTAGCCCTTATCGGTGTGGCTCAGTTGGTTGAGTGTCATTCCTCAGATTGAAAGGTCACAGGATTCCCCGTCAGGGCTCATGCCTGGGTTGTGGGTTTGGTCCCCACTCAGGGCCTGTACAGGAGGCAACTGTCAATGTCTCTCTCCTTCTCTTCCTCTCTCCCTTTCCCCACTCTCTAAAAAGAAATAAGTAAAATCTGAAAAAAAAGAACTATTTCTATAATGAATAAAAAAATCAAAAGTGCTTATGACACTTTCATATGGCTTTGGTAGTTACTCTGTATAATATTATATAGGCATTGCTTGATAATTGAACGTTAAAAATAAACAAAGGAGGCAAAATTACAGGAATTAGAAACTTCTGAATTTTAATTAATAACTCATATTTCATAAGTTCATCTAGTAAAACCCAATTTAAAATTAAACTCTAAGTTTTTTCCTTAAACTACAATAGAAATTCTACTGTCAGGATATCATTTAAGTATTTTTTAAAACAGTGGCCTAAATTATGTGTTCATGATTTCTACCTGATATTTAGAGACCTGTCCATTTGAAAATGTGTACATCGAAGCTGTTAAGTTTAGTTATGGTATTCAAACAGCCTCTATCAAGTTCAAAAACCAAAATCAAAAGCATTGTTACAATTTTAAAAAAACCCAAAATTTTTAAAAAGCATTGTTTTTTAAATTATGGTAATTTAAAAATGAAATAATTTTATTTGCCTTAAAAATGGGAGAACAATTGACCAAGTAAAGTTTTTTAGGAATCCCTGCTTTTTAAAAAAAAATTGGGCAGGCCCCATTTGCCACCATATTTTTTTTTCCTTATTGGAACTTTAAATATATAGGCTAATGACTGCATTTTGTTGTTGGTTTCTGTTGTCCTTTTTGTAGGTGGAGGCAGGTGTAGACACTGGTGGTTTTTTTCCTGTCAAAGTTTCCTTCTTTAAAACGGCCGTTCAGCTGGGCCCACGTTGCTGCTGATGGGCCTTGGGATGAACACCTGACGGAGAGGCTAACAACCCATCTGTGAGGCAGCTGGGAAGCAAGCTCATCGTGGAGAGTCAGCACAGGGGTCCCTGCCTTATCTGCAGTTTCGCTTCCTGTGGTTGCAGTTACCTGCTGTCAACTGAGGTCTGAAAACATTAAATAGAAAAATTCCAGAAATAAACAATTCATAAGTTTTAAATTGCAGCTATTCCGAGTGGCATAATGAAATCTCGCGTGATATCCTGCTCTCTCCTTCCCGTGGTAGACAGCAATCATCCCTTCGTCAGCGCCGGTGCACACGCCCTGCTTATTAGCCACTGAGCAGCCATCCTGGTCACCCCGTTAACGGTGGCAGTATTGCAGTGCTTCTGTTCAAGTTGCCTGTTTCACTTAATGATGGCCCCAAAACGCAGGAGTCACGACACTGGTAATTCGTACATGCCAAAGAGAAGCCGTAAAGTGCTTCTTTTAAGTGAAAAAGTGAAAGTTCTCAACAAGGAAAGAAAAAACCGAATGCTGAAGTTGCTAAGACCTTCAGTAAGAGCGAATCCATGAAATGGTGAAGAAGGAAAAAGAAATTTGTGTTCATTTTGATCTGCCTTCTGAGGTACCTCAGAAGGTCACTCGTAGTCTAATGGCACATCATCATACCTACTTCATTCCCCCCATTTCATCTCATCACCTAGACATTTTGTCGTCTGACATCGTCACAAAAAGAAGGGTGAGTGCAGTATAGTAAGTTATTTTGAGAGGGAGAGACCACATTTATTATAGCATATTGTTATAATTGTTCTATTTTATCATTAGTTACTGTTGTTAATCTCTTACTTTTTGTGCCTAATTTATAAATCAGACTTTATCATATGACTGTGTAGGAAACATCAGCGTATACATATAGGGTTCAGTACAATTTGCAGTTTCAGGAATCCACCAGGGGTCTTGGAACATGTTCCCTGTGGGTAAGACTGGACAACTGTACTTGAAATCACAGCCTGAGGTGAGAGCTGAGATCATGACGCTGTGGCTGTGCTGGGTTATGTGCAGGCCTAGGAAGCCCAGCAGAGACATGGGCAAGCTCTGAGAGACACTGAGACGTGCCTTAGTTCCTGCCTTCAGTTCATTCCTGGGATCCTTGCAGTCTTTGTTTTCTCTCTTTGAATGCGCATGAAAGTTGCATATTTACCTTTATATTGGGCTCTGTTTTCATTAAACTAGATTTAGATTTCCATTCCTGTCAGTTGAACATACCTTATTAAAACATAGGTTTTTACATTCTTCCCTGAATATTTTTCTTGACATGCCTGTTTCTTTTATTTAACCTATAGCTTTTACTTAATCACATTGGATGTAAGTATTTCTCATTAATTTATACCAAATTAAGATGACTACAACTACAACTCTGATTGTTCTCTTTACCATTTTGTGTTTACTTTTTGGAGTTTTATACTATATTTTATAATAATTTCTGAATTTTATAATTTATCTTTATAAATACTAAAAAACAATAAGAATCCTGGGGGCATTTGCTAAATCTGAAGTTTGCATCACAAGTTATATTTTTGATATCTCTAATCAGTAGATTTTTTTAGTGTTGCTGACCCTTTATTATATCAGCCAAAAGCAATGTGTATATACCATCAATACAATAGTCAGTAAAAATGACCTAATATCATGTGGTTAGATAATTAGGAGCTTTCTCCTCTTCTTTATCAGATTTAGTGTAAGTAGAGACAGCTACTTTCTTCCTACCTGTTTTACTTTCCAAATTAAAGATGTATATAGGGTTGAGTCTAGGATATTGTAGTATTTCCTAAGAGTGAACCTACGTGAGGTATTCAC
This sequence comes from Glossophaga mutica, assembly GCA_039655065.1. Lineage (NCBI taxonomy): Eukaryota > Metazoa > Chordata > Mammalia > Chiroptera > Phyllostomidae > Glossophaga > Glossophaga mutica. The sequence goes on along the minus strand of CM077306.1, from coordinate 44,867,108 downwards.
TGTAAGATATAAAAATCAAGGTTAAAGTAGTATGGATCATTTTTTCTAACGTATAGCACAAATATTTTTATTCCTTAAACATTTACAATAAGAAATGGTTTATTTGAAGGGCAGTATTCTATATATATGGGACATAAACAAACATAACTCAACTTGTAGCTGAAAGATTACATGTGAATTTCTCTCTTACTTAGAACTGGATCAGCAGTTCTGCACCAGAAATTGATAGTACTCAGGAGAGTGGCAAACTTTTTTCAACTTGGGTTGAATTTAAATTAAACCCGGACTTCAGAGAAACTGTCTTCTTGAAAAGATGATAAGGCCAGGAAAATAATCAAAATAATATATGAAGGTTCATAACAGATTTGCATTCATGAAAAATGAATAAAATCTATCTGAAAGACATTTTTGCTGGGGGTTGCATAGTGCTTACAGTTGGACGAACATTTCTGGAAGTCAGAATGGAAGAATGTGGCATAGGTTAGTGATGGGGAACCTGGAATCGCATGTCAGAGAGCTGTGGGTTTACATATTCTTTCCTTTCTTACTGTGTGACCTTGAGTTAATCACTTGGTATCTTTTTTTTTTTTTGCCACAATTAACTTTATTTTTTAGCTTTAATTTTTCAGGATGTGGTAATAAAATTAGCACTTACAGAAAGGGTACTGATGCTGGGCTTAGTTAAAGAAAATACCTCTGTCACAGGAGTAGGAAGGTGAAAAAGTAACAAACACAGAAGTTGGAGTTTTACAAAACTGAGTTCAAATGTGGGTTCCGCTGCAATCTGTGACTGGAGGCAATTTACAGATAAGACTGTTTTCTCATCTGTTATTGAATTCGAGATCATTCATGTTACCATTGTGACAGTCTGAGCCTTTTGTCACTGTTGTCTCCCTTTTTGGCCACATGAGACCACACTGGTCTAGGATGAGGAGAAAATGCCACAGGTGTGAGGTGCTTTGAGGATCTGGACTTGGCTCAGTAAACTTCATGGGGTTTGCTCAGCTTGGGCCCAAATCCAGAGAGCTTGACAGTGTGGTAACATCACACCCAAACCTCAGGTAGCAGGGAACCGAGGGATGGGAAAAGACCAGCACCTATTCAGCACCTTTTCAAAAGACCAGCTAATGAAAACAGAAAGCTTCAACTCTGCTTCTCATTTAACCCAGACCCTACCCAAATGGAAAAAGATCTAAACTCTTCTGCAACTTGTTCTCCCCCATCTATTTAGTTTTTTGGTCTTTCTTTGTTTTGACAAACTTCTAAGCAATCACCACACCCTTCCCATAGGTGGTGCCTCTGGTGCCATCTCAACTGGCCTTAGGGCCTTCATCTCCCTGATTTCCTTCCTCTCCCAAAACTAAATGCAAACTTTCCCAGGGATCTGCTTTGTCTTTCAAATTGGAGCTTCTCTCCTCCTAACATCCCAAATGCTCAATATGCTTATGGTAGATGCTGTTGAGTAGGTAGATAATCCTCTGACCTGGACGAATGGGTGTAGGAAGGGAAGAGGGTGTGAATGCTGACAACAAATCATGGAGTTAAGGTGGGACACCTGGGGCACATTCCTATGCTTGCTCTGTAGAGGTGGGTGAAACAGATTTTACCTTTTAAAAACAGGAGATTAAAAAATTGCATTTCAGTATTAGATTGATAAGAGATTTTCCTAAATCCCTACGTGCTGTGTAGCAGAGAAGGTATTTGCATAGAGTTGACAGCAACAGGTGATCCCAAGCTTCTGTGCCTTTATCTTCCCATTTCTGGTGTAGAACTATGAGGTGATTACAGTTAACCCCACTGCTCCTGCTCCAAAGTAATGCTGTAAATAGCTTATGTTAAGAAAATTCCTTACAGCCCTATACTCTTTCCCATCGAACTTGTGTTTTCCTTGTGACTGGTAACTGTCCCCCAGCTTGGTCACTTGTGCTCACTGACTGCTATTGTAGTAAACTTGGAATCATAGGCAAGCAAAGAGAAGCCATTCAGAGCCCACATTTGCTTCTAAGGAGGAGGAAATTAAGTTGCCCCATCTGCTCCCTTCTTTATGGAGCAAGAAGTGGACTCCGTGTTCTAGGAGTGTTTTGCTCCTTGGGTGCTGGTTAGAGGAGGTGAAGCAAAAGCTGAAGGGAGTTTTAATGATCAACAACTCTCTGGTAGGCAGTTGGCAAGATCAAGGACCTCATGCCCCCTTGGTGTACTGGGTGGAACATGGGACCAAAATCAGTAGTGCAGGATCCTGCAGGGCCGATGTTTTCAATACTACAGTCCTGGCCTTTACCCTGCCTGCTTCTAAAAGTGGAGAAATCACTTCTCCAGGAGCCTGAGGCAAACAGAGATCACAGCCCTAAAACAAGCTGAGCTCCCAGGCAGTGTGTTACGCTGGGCCTCAGAATTCTAAGCACTAATGCTTCCTTTCTAAATCTTGATCAAAAGGTTCAGCTGCTCTAACTGAAGGTTCCCTCTGGCCTGTGAACATTTGAGGTTTGCAAGCAAGGGTGGGGAAGATGCTGAGAAGTGGATCAGTAACATGAGCTCACTCCTTTCCTGGATGGAATTTTACTGTCAATTCTCCTCCTGATTTCTGGGCTCCATTGGTCCTCCCTGTTCTGACACCTTCCTGACTCCCTCTTTGCTCACCAACCATTTGCATTTGACACACTAGAAAAAATAAACAAAACTCACATGTCTGTTCCAGCCGCTCCATCTCTTCTTCCAGGGGGCTTGCACATTTTCCCACCCTCTTTGGGTCATAGACCTGCCTAGAAGATAAGGGGGGCGGGGTTTGAGCCAGAGTCTTTAGCTCCTCAAACCAACCCCCTCTGAAGATTAGAATTACAGTGGCATTGTCCCTCAAACTCCCCTCTGCTTTGGCTCTAGAGGCTCCTGTTCTAGATGGGGGGAGGGGCAGTTTATTATTGGTAAAGATAGGCGTCTAGTCGGAGTTGCCAGGACTCCTTCAGTGAGTGAACAATGTCAGCAAAGGCTGAGAGCAGGGACTTGGACTGGTACTCTGTTCTATGCTTGGCGCACAGGGACTGCATCATGGGAGCCACTTTGTGGTAACTGTGTTGAGACATCGTGGGGAAAAGATGGTGCACAGTCTGGAAGTCAAGGTGTCCACTGAACCAGTCAGGTGGACTGTGGACGTTGCGTGTTGCCTTGAGTTGGGTGGAGGTGGTGATCAGTGTGCATGGGAGTCTGGTTCATCTGTGTCACCCACACAGACCAGTCACTTTCTGGGAACCTGACCATGAAGAAAAGCCCAAGAGGCCTTTCGCTCCCAACAATGGCACAGAAGTGAAGAAGCTGAGGACGTAGAAGGTGATTATCTAGGCTAAGTCCACCGACTTTTCTCACTGGATAACAAAATAGAAGATATACCACTGGCAGTAGAGAGGCAGCAAGGCTGGGGGCCCAATCACGAAGTATTTTTGCTGGTGGTTGTATGGCATGTACTTTTTCATCTGTTTTTTAAGCTTCACAGAGAGGATCTTTCCCCAGATGAAGAAGAAGGGGTACATGTTGATATCCTGGTCTTTGTCGAGACAGTGGGGCTTGACATGGTTCTGAAAGTGCATGTGGTTCCACCGGCTGGCAGGGCCCCCCTTCAGGAGGCCAATCAGGAAATGGCATAGCAGGTGGTTCCACACAGAGGTGCAGAACACAGACGGGTGGCCAAAGTCATGCTGCAGCCAGCCAGCCTGGGCAGGCACTGCGCTGAGCATCACTGCTCAGTGGAGGAGGGGCATGAGGATGTCTCAAAGGTCCAAAGAGTGAGCCAGGCAGCACCATTCAGCAGCAGGACATGTAGCAGGTGCAGCAGGAAGGAGACATGGCTGTGCTGAAGAAGAAATGAGGCCAGTCTGTTCCACAGTGGCCCGCAGCAGCTCTTTATTCCTAGTGAGTTGAATGTTGGGCTGCTCTGGAAACAGTTCTCCAATCGGGAGAGAGTTCATGCGCTTCCTCATAAGGCCCATGTTGATGAGGAATGCCACAAAGGCATCCCTAACATCCTGCCCTGGTAATGGCCCATAACCTGGGAATCACTTAATATCTAAGTCCCGTTTTATCTGTGAGGTGGAGATAATAATGGTGCTTCCCTTCTAGGATTAAGAAGGATTAAGTGAAATAAGTATAATGCTTAGTAAAGTGTCTAACATAGGGTTCTCTCAGTAATGTTAGTTATTATTATTATTAGTATTACTATTATTACCACTTGACAATAGTGTATAACAGTGTGATTGATTTTTATGGAGGTTTTAAAGACAAAGAGTTAAATTGATGCACTGCGTTACATCATAGTTCTTGCAACAATTAAGCTTCGATTTTTTGGTAACAGAGCTTCAGCTATAAGCCAAGTTTCATCATTTTCTTCAAAGCCTGCCAATAGACTGTTTAGTTATGAGATTCTAAAGTGACTGCTAAAGAATAGGCTATATTTTAATGTTTTTTAAATTATGTTTTTCCCTTTATTTGGAAATCACAGTTTGATGGCTGTAATTAAATAAAGTCAAACTAAAAGTGATGACAGGTTTAGATAATTTCCTAACTAATGTGTTGAGATACTGTGCTATTTATATCTTTTTTTCCATCCCCCAAATTCCTCTATACAAGTCAATTTCTATCCATGCAAATTACTCAGAGTCAGTGTCTTTCTCTCTCTTTGTCATCCTTTCATCCTTCCATCTCTCTTTGTGTCTGTGAGTCAGGGTATAATGGTAGGGGCAGGGAGTGGAGGGCATCTATGTTAGCCTCACACTTCTAGTGTTAATTTAGAGTCAACCAGGACATACCTTAAGATAGATAAGTTGTTCTGTTTTAAAATTTGATTTGTGTTAATGATTTATTATGCTTATCGAAACAAAAAAAACTGTGTGTGTGTGTGTGTGTGTGTGTGTGTGTGTGTGTGTGTGTGTTCATGTTGTGGCAGGGAGAGAAAAAGAAAAAGAGATAGAAAAGGAGGAGTTGAATTTTTTTCTGTTTGGAATTGCTCTATCTCTGCTCCTGCTCTTATGATCCTGCTCTGTTCACAAGGGAGGTCGGGTCTCTGATTTTAAAGTAGCTTCTCTCCTTATGCTCTTTATTCCAGTCATTTATCTTTTATGTATGAATCATTGAAATCTTGGTTATTTTTTTGTTGTTGTAAAGTTTGTTTCACCAAAATCATTCTTGTGTTCTATAAACATTTTTAAGATCCTCCATATCTCAGGAAAGTCTTATAAGGACTTTATTTCTGTCTTAGGTTGCTGTCCTATCTCTTTCCCTCTGTTTAGCTTGTTATCAGGATACTGTTTGCTCTGTTTACTCACTATCTAGTCCTAATTTTTACTTTTCTTTTTTTGTTGCTGTTAACAAGGATGCTAAATCTGTTCTTTTAAAAGACATTTTATGGCCTTTTACTCACCTTTACAGTTTGTGTTCTCCTGGGATGAGTGGTAGGGGTAGAGTATAAATGAACTCTGTAGAGAAGTGTAATATAACTTCAATCCAAACCTTTTGTTCTATTCCCTGTGTGCAAAAGAAAGGGCTCCTTTTGAGTGGATCATTGGGGGATGGGGATGAAAGGAATATCTTGATTATATAAGATATAGCTTTTACAAGGAGGGACCCCAAAACAACCAGAGCTATCTTCTGGAGGATAGGCCCTTTGTAGTACAGGCTTACCTCACTAGGCGAGTGTTCTAGGAACCCTTCTATATCAGTGTACCAGATGATGCTATTGTGAGAGGCTGTGTTTGGCCTCAGTGAATTTTTTTCAAAGACTCTTTTAACTCATCTGTCCATTTCATGATGGGTGATTTATGAATACACCTGTCCACACCATACTGAGTGTTCAGCAGTTTTTGACCAAAAACAGCATGACCCCTGTGCTCCACCCTCCCTATTCACCCAATCTTGCCCCAAAAGACTTTTTTTTTGTTTCCTTGGATGAAAAAAGTCCTCAAAGAGAAAGGTTTTGCTGATGTGGAAGAGGTGAAACAAAAAACACCAGAAGCACTAGAAGGCATCAAAATTGACAAGTTCAAAAACTGTTTTCAGCAACAAAAAAAAGTCTCAATAGGTGTATTGCATCAAATGGAGAGCTCTTTGAAGGTGACTAAAGTTTAAACACGTAAGAATAAATACACAATTTTAATAAATAAATTCTATTTTGAGGGGCTACCCCATTGTATATTCCTGGCAGTTTTAAAAATAATTAGTACATAGCAATTATCTTTTCTTTCTTTAAAATGATAACTTAACATTTAAAAAATGAAAAATAAATAGTTGACATCACTATAGCTTACTTGTCAAAGTTCTCCAATCTTCCCCAGCTTCCTTGCAGGTAAGTACCCTGTGGACACCCTGGCCTTTGGACTCTCCCCGTGTGGCTGCAGATGTAAGAATCTCCTGTATCAGCCAGGCTCCATTAAGGGAAACAGACACTTTCTGAGTACTGTGGAGTAGGGATTTGTGATAGAAACAGATCTTGCACAATTGTGGGGGAAGCTGGAGAATAGAGGGACTAACCAGCCCCTCTGATTTACTGGCATGGGTCGACAAATTATCTTGCCAGAGAATTTGCAAAGCAACACGTCTGTAGCTCCTGGAGTAGAACCATAACAAAGAACTGGAGGAAAAAAATCTCTGGAAGATTGCTGTTTCTGTGTCTGGTGATGATTAGGATTCCTGTCCACTAGCAGAGTTAGCAGTTTGGAAATAGAGCTGAATGAGGAGTAGTGGAGTGAGAACTGGTTGAATCTGTTGGTATGTCTACATCTGTCTCTCGACATCGAGAAGGTTAAAGACAAGCTGAGATCTGGGAGATCTTTGTGTTCCTCACTGCCTTTAACTAGGATGATTTTCAAAGAGTAATGGCTGCTGCTTCACTTCTCTTTCCAAATCACACTGTTTTTTTTCTTTGGACCCCTTCTAACTGAGAACCATACAGGAGAAGAGGATTCTGGAAAACCAAGTTCCAAAGAGCCCACTTGATAAAATACAAAACAGCTGCAGACCAGCTCTTGTCAGTGTGGCATCCATTCATATTGCTTTCAACAATATTTGTATCTCATAGCTAAATCATGTTTTTTCCTAACATGATGCATCTACTTGCACCTGAAAACATGCTGACATTTAATATGTTCTCCCAAACAAGGACACAAAGTCCCATAGTCATTTCATTCATTTTGGGGATGTTCATTCTTTTGCTAGCTAAGTCACACTCCTTTGATACCATCTAACTTATATAGTAACATATTAGGTTAATTGCTTTTAACACATAATATGTTAGGGGAACAGGAGAGAGGAAAATAATAAAGGAAAATATTGCAGAGACTGTGCCAATTGCTTATTGTGTTTTTTATCCAATAATGTGGTCCAGAGGTGGGGAAAGAACCATGGATTGATTTGAAGAACACACTAGGATTACGGTGAGAGAGGCCTGAGTCCAAATGTCTTTAACTGCCTGACTTCGATGGCCTGTGCTGTGACTGGCTGGTCCACTGTGGTGTTTTGGTTCTCCAGAAATTATCTCCATTCAGAGCCAGTGTCCAATAATTCCCCCACGGTCTGGTTATTCTGTCCTCTATAATGCGTGGCCACTCTGGTAGAACACCCCATGTCCCTCAGGACGGGCTAAGAAAAATATTTATAACATATTATTTGGCAACGTACCAGAGTCCTTCCTCAAGGGCCTCAGGCTTCTTTTCACTCAGGTGGCTCTTGGACTTGGTTAAAAGCTGTGACTTTTAATGATTTGAGTCAGGCATTCATTCTTCTTTCCAAGATAATTTTTGTTTATACAAATCAAGTAAGACTTCAGTACTTGGCTCATATTAGGTACAACATCATAAATTGTCAAATGCCAAGGATCTCTGTTGGTCATATCATTTTAATTACTGCTTTGGCTCTGCTGCTTATTATACTAATAGTTAAAGGTTCCAGTTAACCCTTGCCATATCAACAAATTTGGCCTAAACAAACATAATTTTCCTTCTATTACAACTCAACATGCTTATATATCTCCATTGTCATACGTATCTACTCAGGCTTCTGCTGATTTAAAAAAAATGACCACCATACCTTGCAAATCTTTGCGTCGGTATGGTCATTAATTCGAATCTGACCTCTCAAGGATTGCCAGGACTTAAGTCTGGCTGTAGGTCTAAAAGCAAGGAGAGCTGTTGGGAGTTGGTCTTGAATAGGTAGATCCTTGATCAGGAGAGGCCATCTCCACACTTGAGCAAGGGGAAAGGGCTGCTCTTACTAGCAAAGGAAGACCAGTACAGTCTAGGGAGACAAGGTTCTGTACTTCCTGGAAGTATGAATATACTTCCAGGCCCATCGTACTTTTTAGGTCCTGCTCTGTCAGTTAATGCTTTCCTATCAAGTTGGAACTTTGACTGGGGTTGTGTTTCAGTCAACTGGGGGTCTGGAATTTGGGCTTTGTTTCCAGAAATCTTCACCTACAACTAAGGAAATCAGGGTACCTTTGGGGGCAGATGGAGAAATTTTTGTTTCCTTACCAGTCCTTGAGATGGGAATTTAACTTCCTGAGCCCATCATTTTTTTCCTCCATGTTTTCTAATGCATTTTGAACAACCATTTAGATCTATACTTTTATTTGTGTTGTAATTTTCTATAAGAGCAAATACTGATCACTCAGTGCCTTGCCTTCTATAGGCCTTTAAGTGGCATTTTCTTGCTACTGCATGTTGCAAAATCATGATCCTTTTATCACTACCAACAGGGTTATCAATGTCATTATTACTTTTCAGTCAGATAACTTTTTTTTTCTCATTCTCAAACTTCTGTTCCCCTGGAACCACTCTTGGGGCCAATAATTATAGCAGTTAGTGTCAGAGAAATAGAACCACTTTGAGTATTAGTGGAACAAGACTTTACACACTTGTAGGAGATAAAGAAATAAAAAACAAAAGGGCAATTTGGAGATCAGCGAAAACCACAAACCAGTTTTTCTGAAGCGCCGGCATAGGTGGCTAACTTGGTATTTGTGAGAGAATATGTGAAGCTGGGTGTGCCCATCTGCCAGTGTGGGATGTGACGGGAAACAGCAGGAGAAGTCTGTGGAAGGTGGTTGCCTCTGTGACTGGTGGTGGGCTTGGTATTACTGCTGATTAGAAAGGCTGGTAGCCAGGACATGGAGTGAAGGTGAGTAAGAAGTTAAATCCTTCTGCCCCTCTGCATTTATTTTCAGTGTGGGGAGAGCAAAGACAGGAGGAATCTGCTAATGCTCTGCATCTGTCTCTCAACTGTCTCTTGCTATGATGACTTTCAGAGTGTAATCACTGCTATTTCACTTCTGCCTTCCAAATTTTGGGGGTATTTTTATGTTGGCCACCTCTAACTGGAAAACTTAAAGGGGAGAGGGATCCTGAAAAATGTAGTTTGAGATTGGCCAAATGGACACAGAATAAACCCTCCACCTCCCTGTGCAACCTGCTGGCTTCTTTTTATTCCTGCCGTGTGGTCCATATGGACCACATGTTGAAACAGTGGCTTTATATAAGATCCAAGTGTCTTGGATTGCTGAGTGACTGTAGAGAGGACAGTTGCCCTGGAGGGTCACACAAAGTGCAAAGGCTTTGTGAGAGAAAGATAAATGAACTTTTGTTTTGTTAATCCACGTAGGTTTGGGGTTGTTACAGCAGCCAGCCTATTCTGATTAACACACTCCTCCTTCCTTAAAGCAAGGGAAATAAAGCAAGGTGGGTCTCTTTTGGAGGGTGACAGAGGATGCCCTCTTGCAGTGAAAAGAGTTCCTACTTTTCAAAGAGGATCATTATCACAAAAGCCCCTCCAGGAGAAAAACTCTTTCTGTAGCCAGTATAGTTACTTGGAGTGCAGCGTTTTGTGGAGTGAACAGTACCTTAGCAATTCCTCTACTATCAGGTGAAAGGGGTCACCAATAAAAATGATGGTAGAGTGGAGGAAAGTAGTATGTTAACAATCATGGCCCAGACTGAGCTGAGAATCTCTAGTGTTGCCCAAGTGTTGGATGGCTTTTGACTCTAGACTCACCTGAATGAACTCTGCCCTCTTCCAGTGCTGTTTCAGCCACATGTACTGTTTTTTCGATTCCTGCTTCTTTACTTGCTCCATTACTACTTCTGCCTTTTTCTTGTTCTAAATTACTACTCTCTGAGTTCTCATCCATATTATACATTCTTATCTTATAGACTCTCATACATACATATTATTTAGTGGCTAACTCCTTGATTCCACTCTCACAACTCTAAGTATGGTATAAATGTTTATTGTTATTTTGGTATCCTGTGACAACGTCCAGTTCAACGTCTCCAAAGCCAAACTCATTCATTTTTAGTAAAATTGTTTCTTTCTCATTTTGATCTTCCTGTTATCTATTCTTTTTCCTAGTCAACCAGGCTAGAAACCTTTCTTGACTTCTCATAACCAATTCATCATATTCTATAAAATTTCCCTCATTTATCATTAGATTTTCAAATCCCTCTGATCAATAAGTGAGAATTTTAGGCCAGTAAAAATCCTATGGCCTTTAAATACATTTGTACATTTTTATTGACTTATGTATGTAATTTGAACTTATATTTAAAGCTAACGTCCACTACTTTTGTAGTACAATACTATGTGTATTTGCCATTCTGCCCTCAAATATAGTATGTTTAATCTGTTCTCCAGTTGCTACATGTAAAAATAAATGAGACAAATTTCAGGAATATTTGTGATAAATAAATACTAGCAAATGAGTACACATCTGCCTATTGAAAGAGAAAAATTTTAAGTTTAAACAAACTTAGAAGTTATTAATAGCAAAAAGATCTTGATCTTCATTGGACAAACTTAGACAACTTATTATTAAATGTAGCAATAAAATCAAATGGGAATTTTTATGCAACTTGTTTATTTATATCTGGAAAATATGGGGAAAATTATAACGATATTAAAACAGTAGTCCTCTAGGAATTTTTAAGACTAATATTTAATAGCAAAATAAAATTATAGAATTGCAGTTATAATAAAGTTGTGATGTATTTTGAGATAATGGGAGATTCATTCACAATTCAATAAAGGCCTACTAAAGATAACACTAAAATTATTTCATTGAGTTGTATTATTTTATGACTCTGACTCTGGCTCAGAGAAATTCACTCTTAATGATACATAAAGACACTTCAGGTAGTTGTTTAGCTGTTAGGAATTTGACTGGAGAGATATCCTGTTACAACTCCTTCTTCTCTGTTTCTTTTACTTATTAGTCCCAGTAATGCCCACTTCATTCAACTTAATGCAAAATTTGATTTCTGACATTTGACATTTATGTTATGTCTGTTTTCTTGTCTTTGTCAGAGGAGAATTTTCAAGGATCTGATTTTCAAAGACAACATTGTCCAGAGATTAACATCTATACCTATCACAGGTTTCTTGCATTCATTTCTTTACAGTAATTTTCTAAGCAGTTTCTGTGTGCCTATAACAAGCTGGGTGATTGGAAGATTAAATCAAATAAGGCAGTGTACCTACATTCAAAGAGTTTATAATCTGTGGGGCAGATATATTGTAAGTCAAGTACTACAGTATAGTGTATTAAGTATTATTTTAACAAACTATAGAAATGATCCTTGAAAGTATACTCTCGTATTAAGCATTATTTTAAAAGTAGGGGGGTACAGAGCAGGGACAGTGCATGACACATAGTAGGTATTTAATAAATATTATTATTTAACAAATTATTAAGTAGGTACTTAAATATTGAGTAGATTAGTGGATGGATGGGTGTAAAAATTTATGAATGCAATTTGACTCTGGATTGAGAGGAAAGGATGTAAAATGAGTTTCAAAGAATGAAAAACTGTCAGGAACAAAAAGGGGGGGAAGTGCACTCAAGCCAGGCAGAATAGGCGTGAAATATATAGAAAGATGAATTATGTGTGCAAGTAAATGATTTCAAATGGGTGGAACAAAGAATTCATATTGGACTATGATTGGAAACCTGTATTTCTAAAACTGAACTCAAGAATTTTTTCTTAAAATTGTTCTTCCTTGTGATTCTTTCTTGAAAAATGATACCACCAACTATAATACCCCTCCTCTGCTTAATAATTTACCCTTGCTACAGATTTACCAACTATTATCTCTTGAGTTTCTCTTCCTTCTTTACTTTTTCCAATACATCCTTCAGTTAGGATCGCATATCCTCATTCTTTCATTCATTAATTCACAAATATTTTCTGGATGTCTATTATGTTCATCTACATTGCTGTCAAATTGGTATTTCAAATCTGTAAAGATGATCATGTCTCATTTATTTCCAAGAGGACATCAAGAACCAGACCATGAATAGCTTCACAGACTAAGCTAAAGAGTTTAGTTTTTAACCCTGAAAGCTAAATGAATCCACTGAAAGATTTTTAAGCCAGAGAATGCTGTCTCTGTTTGCATTTTAAAAGTTCACTCTGAAAACACCAAAAATGGTGCCCTGGAGAACCCAATGAAGGGATGTGTAGAAGGAGATACTGAGAAAGAATAGACAAAAGAGCTGGGAGAAGTATTTGAAGAGAATGGAGTCATGGGAGCCAAAGGAAGATACTATTTTATAAATGAGGGAGTTCACAAGGAATTTAATATCACTTTTACTCTCCCCATGAAAGGGTAGCTCTCACCAATATTTGTTACTTTTTCTTCCATTGGGAGCAATGAGTGATGAGATTAGAGGAGGCAGGAATTCCCATGTTAAGGGTTGAAGCTGGAATATAATGTGTCAGAGAATGATTCTCTTATATTCCACAGCTCTCTATCTCTTGACACTTTGGCTTGATAGCCAAGCCTATGAGAAACTTAAGGTGCAGGAAAGAACTACAATTTGTAAGTTCAATCTTATTCCAGCCCCTATCACCATCTGTTACTCCTTGTTATCCTCTTTGAACCACAGTGAACTATTCAGATTTTGCTGCAGAATGATATAAAAGAGGTGGAGAATACATTCAAAAATCTATCTACTATGATGAATTATAAATGTATTCCCTATTCTATTCCCCATTTCAAATTGTATTCATTTATATAATTCAACAGGAGTTATACATTCAGTCAAATTTCAATATAAAAACGCTCCAGATAGCACAATGCCAGCAGTAAAAATATGACCCAGATTTGCACAATCAGAACGCCCTCTAATTATTAAATTACTGAGGAGAAGTTAATGCTCAGAATAAATTTGCTTCTAAATTAAATTCTCAAGGACCTTGAGCTCCTGCTGGAATGATGCTGGAGGAGCCAGTGTACAGGGCACTAGGCACCAGGGGAGTGGCCACAGCAATGGATTGCAAAGATGGACCGACATTTCCAGTAAAGAAGTTATTATGAGAGAGAGAGGAATGGAAGGAGAGAGAGAGAAAAACATCAATGTGAGAGAAACATTGATTGATTGCCTCCTGTTTGTGCCCTCGTCACGGATCAAACCCAAAACCTAGCTTGTTTGCCTTTCAAGCACCTGAATCTTGCCCCAAAGGAGAAAACCAAGGATGGGTCAGACAACACAAGAAGCTCTCCAAGTTCTCCCACGCAAAGCAAAGTCCCTGATGTAGAAACCTTTTGGGACATCTTGAAGAACAACTTTCATATGGGTTCTGACTTAGATTTTAGGCCAAAACTTGTCAATGAGAAGGGTCTCTTAGATAACTTTTTAAGAAGTAGAGTCAAAACTACTATTGGCAAGACCACAGTCATTGATTTGATGGAGGACTTGAGTGACCAACCAAATGACATTGCAGCCTACAGTTAACTAAATTCTGTAGCCTATCCCTCCTTAGAGGAGACTGTAAATGGGGCCAGAGAAGAAGCTGAAGATGAGTGGGTGCTGCCCAAGGTTAGTGAGAAGGGCAACATGGCATTTCCTGAGGAGACTCTTTTAGACATTCTATGCAAAACAGAGGAGGAGGGTGCTGGCTCACGGGGACACAGAAAGAAGCAGAGATGGGCAGAAAGCATCTCAAAGCTGCCCCACATTGATAGATGATCTGAGAACATGCTCAGAGAAGGAGCAGGGTGGTTGGAGTAAAGCTGGGGACATCTTGGTCAAAAGGGAGGTGCCCATGGTGATCTTGCAGGATATCCTGGGTATCAAACCTGGAACCACGTCTCCAGCAACTCCTCTGGACCAGGGCATGCCCTCGGAGAGTGAAATGCTGAAGTGTAGCCTTGAAGACTCTGTCTTCAGCCATTCATCCCTGAGCTCTTCCTCTTCTACCAGCTCACCTGAGGGGTGGTTTGCTTCTGAAAATCAGCCAGCAGTCCTAGCCCATTCCCCACCTCCATAGCTGTCTGCAGATCATGGAGAGCAGCAAAGTAGATGGCGTTCCTGAAAGAAGGAGTTTGACAGGATAAAGCTCTTACAGTTTTCTGAGAATCACTGACTAGCATAATGGGGGATGTGGAATAAGAGGGTGATGGTCATCCATCCAAGGGACTCCCATGCCCAAGACAGGAAGTTCCTGGACTATGATGTAGACCGTGATGAAGAGTGGGAAGAGGAAGAGCTGGGAGAGTCTCTCTCTCACAGTGAAGGTGGATGATAATGATAAAGTAGGAGATGACGAAGACAAGGATGATGGTTTTTTGGTGCCCCATGGTACCTGTCTGAGGATGAGGGAGTCACTGAGGAATGTGCTGATCCTGAGAATTACAAGGTCCTCCAGAAGCTGAAGGCCAAGGAGTGGGATGAGTTTTTAGCCAAGGGGAAGCAGTTCGTGGCATGCCTTATAGAAGACAGTCCCTTCTGAGGAGGAGCAGATGCCTAAGGCCTTTGAGAGAGAAGGAGAATCAGCATAATTGGCCAAGTTGCTCTCTCTGTTCCATGGGAACATGAATGGAAGCAAAGTGATCATCCGAGAATTCCAAGAGTGCTGCAGCCAAGGACTGCTCAGCAAGGACACCAGAAGTCCTGAGAACAGCTCTGCAAGACCTCTGAGCCCTGGCTCTTCCTGCCCACAGACGCCACCACCAGTGAGGACAACACCATCCTCCAAGGCCAGGCTCAAGTGGATTATTTCTGAGAACGCAGTGTGTGAGAAGAGGCCAGATTTCAGGATGTGCTGGTTTGTCCACCCACAAGGGCTTGAAGAGCTTTGATCAGGAGCACCTGCCTGTACAGTGCCAGTGGAGTCATGTCACCATGGTGCCCTTGGCCACCAGAGAGGCCAGTGGCAGTATCCCGGCCACAGGGCCCAGCCAGGGGACACCCATCTTGCTGAAGAGGAAGTCAGCAGGCAGGATGTGCATCACCCAGTTCACGAAGAAGCGCAGGCATTATGGGCAAGTAGGAGCTGGGCACCTGGATGGCTTCCAGGCAGACACAGAAGAGGAGGATGGCAGCTGTGTAATGATGGACATCTCAGATGTTGCTGAGGTCCTAGGACCTGTGTGGAACCACTCCTAGAGCTGGAAGGCCTGTGCGAATGGACACTGGTGAGAGCCCCCTGCACCCTCCCCTCCCAATTCAGTTGGCCCCTCCTGAGCATCCCAACTGGCCAGTGTGTGTAAGTAGAAAGGTTAGGGTTTTCTTAGATGCTTCTCAGATACTTGGAAGTCCTTCGGTTCCTACAAAGAGCACTTTGTCCTGCTTTGCATACCCATTACCCACCAAGAGTTGGAAAGTATATAGGATGCTTGATTCATTCTTTTTGATATTTGTAAAAATGTTCCTCCCAAAGCTGCATATATATCTGCTTTTTAATAAAGCATTATTGCAATAAGTTGGGCTGTATGGGGAAGCCTAATCTTGCCCTAAGGACCCTGAGCAGGCACTATGATGAGATGCTTATGAATGAATTGGAGCCGTGCCCATGCAGCTTAGCACTGAGACCTGGTGTGAATGTGTATAAACTTATTGTCTAGTCCTGTACAAAAAATAAATTCCCAGAGAATTAAAATCCAGAATTTAGTTATCCATTACATTTTGTTGTGCTGATTTTCAGTTGAGTTGGGGTTTTAAGTAAGTGAGAATGCTTTCAGGAGATGCAACCTACAGTTGCAGCTGGTCTTCCACTGGTTCCTTTAAAGAAGCCTGAGAATCGATAGCGTAAACTGAATCATCACAGTACTACTTGCTCATTCCTATGACTGAGAAAGCTAAAAAATCCATAGACTCACAGCAGCAATCCTAGCAAAATAATACGAGTGTTTAGAATACGATACCATCCAGACGCTCACCACAGATGTCAGTCAAGAATCATGCATTTAGTGATATCTGGAGGATGGATAGAGAAAAAATGATAGAAATGCTTTTGGTTTTAACTTCTCTATGATAATGGTCAGTTGGCTATCGAAGCCCAGAGTTTTCATAAATTCAAAAAGTCCTTTGAAAACCTGTGTCAGTGTTTCTTTGAAATAAACTTTTTAAATTTTTAATTCCCTTGTTTTTGACTAATCTTTATGATTTTCATGGCTTCGTCTGTACCACTTACATTCTTTTTTAGCAGGACTAGATTATTTTTTCATTATGGGTCATTTAGTAGTAGCTAAGAAGCAAGATAAGTCTGGGAGCACACGATCTTAGATTTCTTCTACCAATGTTCAGGACTCCAAAAATCTTCACTCCTACAGATTAGAGGATGCTTACTCCAGCACTCTGCTTCATATTTCAGGCCAAGTCACCTCGCAATAGTACATGCGTGAAAGACTGCTCATTCTGAGGAGATGGCATTCACCAGCTTTTTACCTGCACCTACTCAGCTATCTCAGGACCAGCTTCAGGCTGAAGAAAAGGCAAGATCCCAGAGATCACAACAGACTGCCCTGGTGTCCTCCCGCAGGGAACTTCCCCTATACGGGTACCAGAAGGGCTAGATACCTCAAGTTATTAGAGGATTTTGGAGATGGAGGCGCTTCTCCAGAAATCCATGTGGCCCAGTATCCACTGGATATGGGATGGAAGAAAAAAATTTCAAATGCACTGGCCATTCAGGTGGATGCTGAAGGAAAAAGTAAATATGATGCAATTGCTCGACAAGGACAGTCAAAAGACGAAGTCATTTATAGTAAGTACACTGACCTGGTTCCCAAGGAAGTCATGAATGCAGATGACCCAGACCTGCAAAGGTGTGATGAAGAAGCTATTAAAGAGATAACGGAAAAGACAAGAGTGGCCTTAGAAAAATCTATCACAGAAGGTTGCTGCAGCCATGCCAGTTCAAGTAGCTGATAAAGTGGCTCCTGCTCAGTATATCAGATATACACCATCCCAGAAAGGAGTGGCTTTTAACTCTGGAGCAAAACAGAGGGTTATTCGGATGGTGGAAATGCAGAAAGATCCAATGGAGACTCCAAGGTTCAAGATTAATAAGAAAATTCCCTGGGGACCATCTTCTCCTCCTGCACCTGTCATGCATTCTCCTAGCTGAAAGATGGCTGTGAAGGAACAAGAGGGAAGATTCCTCCTCGTATTTCAAACTGGAAAAATGCAAATGGTTATACAATTCCATTTAGACAAATGTCTGGCTGCTGATGGAAGAGGACTGCAGACCGTTCACGTCAATGAAAATTTTGCCAAACTGGTTGAAGCCCTCTACATTGCTGATCGAAAGGCTCGTGAAGCTGTGGAAATGCATGCTCAAGTAGAGAGAAAGATGGCTCAAAAAGAAAAAGAGAAACATGAAGAGAAACTTAGAGAAATGTCCCAGAAAGCCAGGGAGAGAAGAGCTGGGATCAAAACCCATGTGGAAAAAGAGGATGGGGAGGCACGTTAGAGGGATGAAATTAGGCACAACAGGCGAAAAGAGAGACAGCATGACCGGAATCTTTCCAGAGCAGCTCCTGATAAGAGGTCAAAACTGCAGAGAATGAAAATCGAGATACCAGTGAGGCCATTGCACTTGGCATACCCAATCCTCAGGCTTCCAATGAAGTTCAGTA
The DNA here is from genome assembly GCA_039655065.1 of Glossophaga mutica. Lineage (NCBI taxonomy): Eukaryota > Metazoa > Chordata > Mammalia > Chiroptera > Phyllostomidae > Glossophaga > Glossophaga mutica. Next base: position 44,849,219 of record CM077306.1, on the reverse strand, counting down.
TGACCAAAGGCCGTTCAACCAATCCAAGGGTATGGACAGTGGTTTTGCAGGCAGAGAAGATGAAATTCACAATGTTTATGATCAAGCCTGGAGAGGTGGAAAAGACATGGCCCAGCATATTTATAGACCCAGTAAAAATTTGGATAAGGACATGTATGGTGATGACCTAGAAGCCAGAATGAAGACTGACAGATTTGTTCCCGATAAGGAGATTTCTGGTTCAGACTGTAGTAGGCAAAGAGGTCGAGAAGGACCAGTTCAGTTTGAGGAAGATCCTTTTGGTTTAGACAAGTTTTTGGAAGAAGCCAAATAGCACGGTGGCCCTGAAAGACCCTCATATAGCAGCTGCCCCAAGGAACATGAGCATGAAGGCGAGAAGAGGAAGGAGTAGATACACCTCTTCATAGTGAATGGACCATTATCTATAATCCTAAAGATGCGAGTCATATGGGGAAACACCTTGTAAATGGGCCAGATAAAAACCAAATCTGGGTATCATACCCCAGCACTACTTTTTATTACAGGAGAAAGGGTGGATGGAAAATTCTACTTTGAGCTATTTAGTTTTTTTAAAGAGTGAGTTGTGTTTGTGCTTCTCCCACCTTTTGGCATTTATAGAACATATCGTCCCACACATGAAATTAAGACCACTTCCTTTTGTTTGATGTTAGTACTTTGGGACTAATACTTTGTGTGAGAAGGTCAGCTTATAAGTAAAGTTACCCCAACCACAGTGAGTAGAAGGATGTTCATGTATTGGAACTGTGCTGCCAAATGATGTTTGCCCCTATTGTGCTCTGTGTTAATCTGGAGTGGGGAAAATTAAGCACTTGCTTGGTGCACCTATTTGTTTCAAATAAAAACATTTAGATAAAAAAAAAAGAATAAAAGAAAGTCTGCTCATTCTGATAGTAGTCTTCCCTAGTTCTAGCAAAGGTCTTTCTCATGCTGTGTGGGCCCAAGTCCCAGAGTAAGTGATAGGAATCTCCAGTTGAAATCCTGAAGGGAGTGTTTCCTGGCCTCAGGAAAGATCACTGTATTTGCAGTTATGATCAAATTTCTGCTTGTTCTATTTGAAGGCTCTGCAATGCCCATCATGACTACTTGGACACATCCCTTTTCTGGTTCAACCTTACTGCGATTTTCTGCTCAAGCCCACCGGTTAAAGTCATGCTTAAAGCTCCAACTGGCCACTTGTCCATTTGTACTCAAGTCCAGCTGCATAGCCCAAGCCTGTTAACACTAGCCACACTCATGTATATTCCAACTAAAATATATGCCTCTGCTGACTTCAAAATTCAAAGAACTAAGAAGATACCACTTGTTAAAGTGTTCATTTCAGCTACAGAAGAGTGTTCGTTCTTTTCCTGTCTTATTTTGATCAAAAACTATTAAGTCTTGAACCTACCCTCACAATTTTCTAGTTAGTACATCTCGGGTTAGGGATTTAGGATGACAACCATATTCCTCCTCTATTTCAGCATTATTTGGTGATAAAGCTAGATTGAAAAATTTGGCTTAGACTGGAGGCCAAGATGGGCCCCTTCTTATTTCCTCCTTGAATGATACTACTCTTCCCATTAGCAAGCACAATGGCTGGAACACTACAGGTTTCACCTTCCTGTGGTGTCCTCCTGAGGTGTGTGCATGGAAGAAGCAGGAGAAAGGAAGAACATAAAATAAAGCTTGAAGACCAGTAACTTAAACAATAAGGGGCAGTTTCCATGAGAAGTGTTATTTTTACTTCATTAATTCTGCTTATTATCAGTCAGGTTCTCACTAGTATTAGGGAGGTTTGGGATATAATAAGTGGGGGTACAGACAGTGGTTTTCATCCTGATATTTCAAAGGATGCATATTTCTGCTTTATGACCTTAGAGATATGGGAGGACAAAGAATATGATCTCTCCTGCAGGAGAGATCATATCACATTGCCAAATCTCATACAGAAATGTCAAGGGCAAGAAAGATGAAGACAGAAGTATTCATGCACTCTAGCATGGTGGAGTCCATTGGAATCTTAGAAATAGCTTTTTCTGAAGTGTACTGATTCTCAAACTTTATTGTGCATCAGAATCACTGGGAGGGCTTGCTAAAACACAGATTGCTAAACCCCAACTTCTCAGAGTTTTCAATTGAAACAGATCTTGGATGAGGTCAGTTGAATTTGCATCTGTAACAAGTGTCCAGGAGATATCGGTGCTGCTGGTCTGGGGATTGCATTTGGAAAACCACTGCTATGGAGCGTAGGGGGAAAAGCCAAATTGTGATTGTGGAGTGAATGAGCTATGAGAAAGTACAATAAAAGCAGGCATGTTAATGATTCTTTCAAAAAACATGGCTATGAGGAAAAATAGAGAAATAAGTGTTGGGACTAGAGATTATATGGAGTTGAGGGTGGATTTCCTTTAAGTTGTACAGATATCTTTATTTCCATGCCATTTACTGTAATGGAATTTGTTTCGCCACACATTTAAAACTGAACACTGTAATAAACTATCTTTTTGTAGTAATTGTATGTGCTAAATACCTTATGGTGGTTCTGGCAGATCCACTTTCTCTTGTGTTTATCATGGCTTGAGAGCTCCCTTGCCATCTGGCTTTCGTGTTGGGTTTGGCCACTGTTGATCCCTGGCAGAGATCAGAGGAGGGAGAAGAGTCACATTGGGGTATCTGTTCTCCTGGCTTCCTGTGTGCCACATTGCCTGTGCTGGCCCTGTCCTTTGACAAAGCCTATTGCTTCTCTCAAAGTGATCGTTTCTGGAAGAGTCTTTTCTTCCAGGTTCTGGTAACTGTTGTCTCCTCTTGTTCTCATTCTCTGTGGGTTTTTTTTCTGCATTCTGCCCACATCTTTATTATGTAAATGGTCCTTTATCAAATCTTCCTTGAATTATCCTATTTTGAGGACACCATATGTGGTGCTAAATGATTTCAGTGTCTGTGTGTCTCTGTGTGTATGCATGCTCACACACACACACACACACGTGTGTGTGTGTTCCTGTCCATAACTCAGAGGTTTTCTTCTGGGTTACAAACCTTTCTCCACTTCCATCCAAGTGCTTCCGGTAGAAATGACCGTACCCTTCTCCAGATCTAGGAATCAGCAGGTGCCCTAGATATTTCAGTCTATTTCCTGGCCACAGTTCAGCTCAGAGAAGGGCATTTAATCCAATTGGGTTCAGTGAAATGGAGTCCCTAGAGTAGATATATTTGAAAGAGGCATTCTCTCTCTCCCTGTGGTGGCCAAGCTGGTGCTATGTCTGCATGGGTCTTCCTGTAACCTGTATCATCACTTCATAGGCCCTGGCCAGGAACGAAGGCCTACAAAGGAAAATGGAGATGAAAAAGGAAGAACCAGATTTCTAAAGATAGCTTTCAAAAACGTGTTCAACTAAGAATGTCTCCTTCTGAAGTATTTATACTTAATATTTTCCTTAGAGCAGTTTGAGTTGAATCCTATGATTTGTAACAGAAGTTGTTCTCACTAATAAAGTTCTTATTACTCCCTGGTTCCATGTTTGTTCTGGTTCCCACCTTTTGGTTATCTACATTATGCTTCTTTGAATTTTCTTTAATTCTCTAGATTCTTCCTAAATCTGCCTTTCTTTACTTCAAAAGTGTATTTGTAAGTATATATTCTGCCTTGGACAATCTTATTAAAATGTATTAAAATATGTTTTGCCTTGAGGAAAAAAATTAATTTCTAAAAGACATTGGTAGTGGAGTTAAAATACTATATTTGCAACCATACTGATACATCTGAGGCTTTAAGATAGAAAAGAATCAAAATGTGTCATTTTAAAACTATAGACCCTGAACCATAAAAGTACAAGAAGTTATGGGATTACTTTAAAACTATGCTTCATTTATACTTTTAACTACAGCTCTGTTGGTTAACCTGCCATATCTTGAACTAAGAAGATAATAAGCTAAAAATGTGATAAACTCAGGAGATAAGATGTTAAAGGTATAAAAATCTATGAGCAAGAGAGTAAAGTAAGAACAATTGTCATGGGGTAAGAGATTAAAATTAAGTGTTAATATAGGCATAAGACCTTGGTGCTTTCTGTATTGTGAAGTTTACTCCCACTATTTAGCAACATTCATCAGGTGCCAGAGAAATCGAAATGCATGTCTTAAACCCCAGAATTTAATACCTTCGAATGTAGTTTCCAATTCACTAAAAATGCATTTTAAAAATAATGTAAACTGTCACTTTGAAAGAACTATGCATTCAAAGTAGCTTTTTAATTTTTTACTTAATTTTGGTTGTCTTTTTTTCCCATTACCATTTAGTCCCCTTAAACTCCTCCCCGCAGCAATCCCCACACTATTTGTCCATGAGTCCTTTTTCCTTTTTGCTCAATCCCTCCACCCCACCCCTCCCCCACCACAGTTGTAGCTTAAAAAATAGAAAGGGGAACGGTTTAGAGCAACAAGTATAAAGGACACATGGACAAAACCTAGGGAGGGTGGAAATGGGAGTGAGCGGGGGAGGGCTAGGGCAGTAGGCTGAGGGGGGAGTAAAAGAAAACTGTACAAGATCAATAATTAAAAAAAATACTGATTAAAAAAATAAAACTGAAAAAAAAAAGCCTTAGGTCATGTTTATAAAACCTGACAAGTATGAAAAAGAAAATTTGCTAATTCCAATATATTTTTTAAAAAAACAGGAACAATGGTTGAGAAAAGAATAAGCTAGTCCTGTGACTTTGAAATATATTTCAGTGTTTCAAGACCATTTTTTAAAATGTCAGATTTTTAAGTTTCCAAGTAAATGGAAAGTTATTAATAGCTTCTTGTCAAAGTGTGTCCTTCTTAATTATTAACTTTATTTGTAGACATTTATTTGCAATTGTTTTGCAAGCTTTTTCCTTTCTGTATTCCATCCACCCACATGAACACTGGGATGTGATCATGGGGTTCTCCAAGAAATGACAGTGGCTGCAGAAGTGCTCCCCCACCCCACCTGCCCTTCACCTTCCAGTGGCAGCTGACTGCAGCAGCTGTTGGTGATCCCTGGTAGAGGTTCATTCATTTGTGCCCTGGGACAGCTGCTTGGGGTGGCAAGTGCTTCCGTGGGCAGGTGGAAAGAGGACAGATAGACTCTACCTACAGCTGCTCTCAGGGGTCTAGGTTTTCACGAACTGAAAGTGCAGACATCCAACGGCCCCTTGTTTGTCAGAGCTGCAATTCATGTCTTACACACAACATTGCCACCAGTTCTACTGACAATGGACTGGAGTTATCTGGAAACTCAGTCAGTGAACTCATATAAGAAAATGGGCTTGGTGAATTACTGTCACTTTAAAAAATAATGACTTTGCCTATTAAAACTTCTGTGTAACTTAAAGTGACGGGAGGAATCATGCACTGAATCTCCCTGTTCAGCCCAGTGGCTCTCATCCTCAGCTGCTCGTGGGAATCATCAGGAGCATTAACTGTCATGAATGCCCAGGTCCCATGCTCAGAGATCTAGATTTTGATGGCCTAAGGGGGAGCATGGGCATCTGGATTTTAAATAGCTTCCCAGGTGATCATCATGACCAGTCTAAGTTGAGAAACAGTGCATCAACCCAACTCGTTTTCTGAAAGTGTTCTTAGAATTATCCTCTTGTCTTCTCAGTCAAATCCCAGGCATCCTCCTTTGTCTCACCTGGACTCCTGCTTTATGTCTGTTTGGCTCGTACCCAAACACTTTTAAAATTGTCACCTGGAAGTTCTTATCACCTTATGCCTTCTTCTCTCCATTAGTACTTTCTTTTCTAACCATTATATCAATATATCACTTTTTGGTCTACTGTCTGTCAGAGATTTATAAGAAGTTAATAATCCCTAAAACAACAGCAGAATGGGTATGCTAATTTTTCCTTCCTCTTGATCTTTTGTTGTTGTTGTTGTTGTTGTTGTTGTTGTTATTTTTTTCTGTCCATCATGGCATGCCCTCCCTTAGCTGGACAACTTCAAGGAAATGAGGAACTCAGACAAACATTGACTTAGGCATTGTGTTCATTCTACTCTGGTATATAATAATTCTCAGAAAAAATTGAAAGGTTTAAGTAATTAAAAATGCCCTTCAGTACAAGTAGAGCAGAGAGGATAGTTCCCAGAGGATGCCTAGTGCTCACCTATAATATGGAAAAATTAAGCAATAAAGGAAAATGTCTGTGGTCTTATGAAGAAATGGAAAATTTAATAAACAAAAAGAGCTAGTAACTAGGAGTTAGCAAAAAGTAATTAGCAGGCAATGTTCTCTTCTTTATTTTTCTGTGCTCTCTTTGGGCTCTAAAAACAAAGCTATAAATGTATGGGATGAGCATATCAGTCTGACCTCTCCTATTTCCTCGATTAGTTATCAGTAGTGGCTAATGTTCCCTGAGAATGGGTCTTGAAGATTGACTAGAAAGAGCTCTCTGTATTGCCAACTGAAAGGGAGAGTACACCCTGGGGTCCTACGAATAAGATATCTTTTTCACCTCCATCCCCTCCGAAAAAAAACCACCCCAAAACAAAACAAAAAACACATGACAATAAGTGTTTTCAGTGTTGGAATTACGTAGATCACATTTCTACACATTTTTATTTCACAGTATAATAATTTAACTTCTTTGTGTTTTCATGATTATGTACTAGACAAATTCATAAGAATGCCCCATCTAATTCTAATAAATTCCTTATGAAATAGGGTGATTAAATACATCCTACAGATAAAAAACCAAAACACAAATGAAAACCTGAAGCCCAAGGAAATGAAATAACTTGTGCACTGTTACTCAGAGGAAAGTGACCTCCTAGACACTCAAATCTAAAGCTGGCTGGGCCTAACTCAGGAACGGCTTCTGATTCAAGATGCAGGTATAGCTTTATGCTTATGAGATTGGACTTTGGAGACAGATAAGAACATGAATTCTGGGTTCATCGAATATTAGCCTCTGTATATCTCAACTTTTTCATCTAATGAATGGAATTTTACTACCTACTTTATGGAAGAATTGAATCCTCATAAGAATTCAATAAGATATTATGAATAAAACAGCTCAGGTTGGTAAAGAGTAAATGTTAAAAAATGTAGTTCTTATTATTTATATTATTTTAGTATTTGACACCTAAAGTAAGTTAACTATATTTTTGATACTTAAATTGTTTGGTAGCCTTTGGGGTTTTAGCTATTCATTCATTATTCAACACATATTAACTGAGTGTCTATGATGGGCCAGACCCTGTTTTCAGCACTGAGAATTCATTAGTGGGCAAACATAAAGTATCTGTTCTTGTGGATCTCACATTTGTGGACTAATTATCTTGCCTTTTTATTAGCAAAAAGACTCAAATAACTATTAGAGAATTAGTGTTTTTAAAACAAAGTCCAACTTATCTCTTTACATTTTATTTGATATTAAGTGTTTCAAAGAGATTTCTTTATTTTAGCCATAAAGTATGAATTTCAGGCCTGAAAAGATTAAGTGTTGCTAACAGCTATCCCAAATTAACCCATTTAAATTTCTTTGGCTTAAAAGAGGTACTAAAAATCAATTAGTACCACATAATGAGGCCTGAATAACTATTTTATTCATTCTCTGGATCTTTCACTTAAAACCATCATGTTTTAAACTATGGAGTCAATTGATTAAGCATGGTACATGCACCTTAATATTAGCAGCGTGAAATGTCCTATAGTAGTTCAGTCAGAAGCAAGACAAAATGAGGCTCTTCAAAGTAAAGTGTAATAGTTGTTAGATCTCAGATGGAGGTGGATATCATTGTTGGAGTTTATTGTTCTAGTGTCAGAGCAGCAAGGGTAGAAGGGAGAGTTGAATGGATACAGAACTGAAAATCAGAGGGTTCAGGTTTTGCTTGTTCTTCTTGTGGTTTCCATATACCTTTCTGTCTTTTTGTTCCTCCTGGTGCTGCAGGAGTTGGAGGACAAAAAAATCTAAACTAACCTGAAGAATACTAGAAGATCTTGTAAAGAATTTGGGAACAAATCCAGGGGGCACAAATAAGTTAACATTGTTCTGTGTAGGTTAGGATTTTTTGGTTTTTGAAAAGGTCTTTGAAAACCATTTCAAAATGTAAACGGTCTTTAACAATTTAATCAAACTATTCCTTACCTGTCTCATCTCCCGTGACTTTATTCCATGAAGGTCTTCTGTCCAACATATACGATGTGCAATGGATGTATGGGTTCCCCTTCATTAGCCCATGTGCATGTCCATTTTTAATGGTTGCTAATATATTGCTAAGTGATAAGGCAAAAAAAATTGTTGCTAACTAAAGGAAACAATCGTTGTAGATATACTTTGAGTTAGAGGAAAAGGAAGGGAAAAAGAAAAACTCTTCATGTTAAAAGTAACTTGAATGCCCTGGCTGGTGTAGCTCAGTGGATTGAGCGCGGGCCTGCGAACCGAAAGATCGCGGTTCGATTCCCAGTCAGGGCACATGCCTGGGTTGCCAGGCCAGTTCCCGTCAGGGGACATACAAGAGGCAACCGCACATTGATGTTTCTCTCCCTCTCTCCTTCCCTTCCCCTCTAAAGATAAATAAATAAAATCTAAAAGGAAAAAAAAAAAATCTAAAAAAAAAAAAAAAAAGTAACTTGATTTTTCTTTTGCTTGAAACTGCATGTGTTGCATGGTTTTTATTTCCAAAGACAGTGAGAATGGTTTTAGTTACTGGTTCTCTTGATTGTGCTAGATGTGCAACTGCACATAGACCCACATCAGACTGAGGCAAGTATGAGCTACTTGTCTCTGGCTTCCCAGGGACATTGGCCAGTGGGGACCCTCAACAAGGGGGAGGGCTATCAATGAGACCTCCTTCTGGGTTTTGGTGATCACTCTTCTTGCCCCTTCAGGCCTAGAGACACAGAGCACCCTCATTTGTTCTCCTACTCTATGCATTCACTTTTTAAACAGGAACTCTAATTTCAGAATTATTCTTTTTCTGCCTCTTTCCCTTCCCTAAATCGTCTCCTCCCTTTTCTTCCCTTCTAGGAAATTAACACTTTTATTCCAGCATTCACCTTCCTTTCTGTTTAGGGAAGGTGCAACTTATATTGCCTTGGGCCATAAATCACAATAGTCTCCAAAACCACTTTGATCCTAGTTATCTTCCCAGTGATTGCTTTATTTATACAAGTACATGTCACCTAGATGCATCTGATGAGGGAAAGATGGGTCACTAGAGAGTTTGGGGGAGACTTTTTCTTCCCAGTAAAAAGAGACTTTTAAAAAGTCTTTCACTTCTAGTACAGGTGCTGATGTGTCTGCACGTGATGCTTGGAGCTGCTCTGTCCATCTTGCTACCATGTATCTGACATGCTGTGTGTGGCCAAGCAGAAAGGCGGGGGTGCCTAGGTCCTTGCTGAGGTCCTTGTGCTGTGAGCCACCTGTTTTGTTAGGTGCAGTTGTGCACCCGTTATTGATTAAATGACTTATAGTTACTTTTATGTCGCTTGTAGCTCCAAGCATTCCAACTCAGAGAATTATTTTTCTGAATAAAAATGATCTAGAACAAAAGTTTTCACTTGACAAATATCACTTCAAATTACTCTTAAAATTGATAAGTAGTCCATTAATCTAGGACAAGTGGGCAGGGAATCATGAATTTTTTTTTCTCAATTGTGTCTACACTCATATGGCTTATTCATAATTAAGTAGAAAAATATCTAATCCTTGTTCCTTGAAAAAATATTTTAGATTAATGAGTAAACCTTCAATATTAAAGGCATTTCAATGGTTGGACAATAAAGATAGAAATTGTCTTGCCATAGAGTTGTCAAAGAAAATTAAATTTTATTTTGTATTAAAAATATTCAATTACACATGACATTGAAAAGGAAATAATTTTTTTTAATCAGTATTTTTTAATTGTTGATATTGTACAGTTTTCTGTGAAAAGGAAATAATTTTAATTGAGATGTTTTGCAAGTACAAATAATAATTATAGTAGGAGGGGGAATCAGGAGTTGTACCTTACAGGTAGACTTAGCTTATCCTTGCTATGATAATGATGATCATTGTCATCTTTCCGACCATGCGTGATCTCTTTCTTCTTGTCTAAGTACTCTGTTCTACTCTCTTGGCCTGTAAACCTATACTCCATGATCACTCTCAGGGTGTACATGCTCTTTCTGGTCACTGAAGGAGCTGTGTGCTCCTTGTATTGCAAGCCATAACATTAATTCACTACTTCCCATTGTTAATGGCACCGTCACTTACAGACCTAGAGGAAATGCTCAACTCCTTGCATTAAGACATAATTCAACCTTTTAAAACTGTCCTACAAATCCTTGTAGGACCTGGTCCCCACCAGCTGCACTCATCCTGTCTCAGGGTGATTGGCCTGGCCATTTGGGGTTTCTTTCAGTTCTGTGAATGCCCCTCAGCTTTCACCCTGTTCTTCTCCTCACACGGGGTCTTCTTCTTGGTATGGTCCTCTTCAGCCTGATAAATCCTACTTATTTTTCAGACCCTTGAGAATTAAGTTAGTCTCTTCATTCTTTTCTGCCTTAGTACCTTGGGCTTTCTCTGGGAATACCCACCACAACTGTAATTTTGTGTTCGTGCTTGTATCCTAAATGTCAGCTTCACCCTTTTGAGAATCTCCTACCTCTGGTGTATTTGGGGAAAAGGAATATTTGGCTCCCAGCCGTTTTGAATCCACTTACTTGGCATTGGCTTTACCAGATCAAGGGCTCCTCTTTTCTACTTTCAGCAAAGCTTTGCCTCCACTGTGGGATGCTAGGACCACTTCCTCCTTCAGTACTTGTTGCTAGCCCAGTAGGAGGTGAGAAAGGCCACCATTCTCTTTACTGACCTGCATTTAACTCAATTACTCACAGTCCTAGTAACAAAAGGTTGTCTATGGGGAGCTCACTTTTCTGAAGAGTTAGGGATTACCAGAGGAAATTATAGTACAGGAGAAAAGCATATTGAACCTCTATGTGAAATATCACTATTAAAAAAGTTTAAGAAAGAATTTCACATAGATTTTTCTTATAGGCAACCTTCATTCCTAATCTGGTTTTCCAGTCGTGAGGTCTGCCGTCTACACCTGGGAGAGTAAAATCTCCTCTTCATACTGTCCTGGGTAAACTTTGATTTATTTGTTCAACTCCTTATTCAGAAGTGCTGATCTTGCTTTATAATTCTTGCCTCTTTTATCTGCAAGATTTAGGTAAGGCATACAAACCAGTGGGATATTTATTAAAATATGAGGTCTGTCTGAAATAAAATCATGAAGGCATTCTATAAAACCAGCCAGAGAAGGTTTTTCATTTCAATGCACCTAACCTCAGCAGAGTTTCCACTTTTGTCTTTCTTTTTTAGATCTCTTGGTAGGAATTTTTGGAATACTTCTCTCTCTCTGTCTCTCTCTCTCTCTTTCTCTCTGGGTCTCTCTCTCTCTCTCTCCATCCAGGGGAAAACAAAAATTCTCATAGACTTAGCTTAAATACATATTAAGGAATAAAAACCTTTTCCTAAATCTATCTTATCTGTACAGTTTAATTCTCAGTGAAGATGCTGGTTTGTACAGATAGATGACATATTTCTTTTGTTTACTCCCTACTTTTAGAGCATGCTCATATACTTCTCAGTTCAAAATAAGTACACAAAAAGCAGGACCCATTATTGTGCCTATTTACATAAAGCCATCTATTCTTCAGGGACAACAAAGAAACAAGCAAAATAACGAATTATGGAAGCTTTGAAATGACAGTGTTCCCTGTACCTTGAGCCAGTTTAAGTTCCCGGAAAGGGTGGTCTTTTCCCCTGGTCTTTGTAACAGAATTTGGAAAAATTCAGTATTTATTTTCTCCCCTATCCAGAGGACTCACCCAGTTAGTGGCCTGGGAGGGAGATTGTTATTCCATCTGTACATGGGATAAAAACGTGTAATGTTTATCTCAAGCACTCAAATTTAAGCTCCTAAAAGAATAAATGGTGGGTGTCTTATTCATGCTTAGCCCCTGGGACTAGCATGGTACCAGACATAGAGTAGGCCATCAGTAAGTACACATGGGAAGAAGAAATGGAGGAATAAAGGAACAAAGTGTGGACCTGTGGAGATTCAAAGACAGAGGTTAAGTAAGTTGATTGTGATTGCACAGGTAATGAGGGAAAGCATTGGAAGTAGAGCATAGGTTTCATACTCAGCCCTCTTGTCACCACACTTTGACAAGACATTACCTAAACCACTGCCCAAGCAATGGTCCATGTGGCCACTTCACCCTATTAAGAGACTTAAGAAGCCTGCTCTGAGGTCTGTCCGAAGGACAGTAAAGGGAAAGCTGAGTCCCAGGGCACCTGAAAGGCCAGCAGAGTATCAAGCCAATGACAGAGGTGTAGGAAGAAACACTGGCAGCCACTTATTACCAGGTTGAGGGAGCGGAGGGTTCTCAAAAGTCAAGGCTGGAATCGAGGTACAACCTTGTGATTAGAGTATAGAGAAAAAAGTCCTAGGCAAAGGGAACCACAAGTGCAAAGGTACTGACAAGGGAACATGCTTGAAAAGACCAAGGACCAGCAAGGGGCCAGCGTAGATACAGTGGACAGGACAGGCAGTGTGAGGTGGGTATACAGAAGTGGGCAGGCCCAGGTCCCCCACCCCCCCGCTGGCTTTGTAGGGCCTGGAAAAATGTCTAGGTTTGACTCCATGGGCAACAGGAGGCCTTTAAAGAAGGGAAGAGCCATGATCTGATTTTTATATTTTAAATCATCCTGGCCACAGTGTGAAGAAGGGGACGCTGCCAGAGGAAAGAGTAAAAGCAATTAGACCTGCAGAGTGATGACAGTAGACCTCTTGAGACCTGAGAATGGGCTTGAACTGGAAATACTTTCCTCTGTGTTCCAATGTTCCTTTTAACATTCAGCCTTTTATATGATTATGTGTCTCTGTCTTACATTCCTGACAAAATTGTAGGTCATCTCTTAACCTTTGTATCCAACATAGAATTCAGGACAGGGACTTGCTCAGACCAGGCACTTCATCAACTTTCATCTGAAGGTAAAGTAGTTATTTCAGTGGAGATTCTGATGCAAAAAAAAAAAAAAAAAAAAAAAAAAATTGAATTTCATGGTAGACTCATGGGAACTGACTACACTTTTCAGATTTTTCTGGAGATATTTTTATTTATGTATTGCCTACAGCACTTAATAATTCCTGCCTTATACTATGGCTATTTGCAGACTTAGCTTATTTCTCCTACTAGATCACTAACCACTTGAAGGCAAATTACTGTATTTTGTTTATTATTTCACTCCTCAGTGCACATATTGGGTATTCAATATGTGTTTATTAAATAGGTTAGATCTAGGGAAATGGTATTTTCAACTTATGTCTGTTGCAGCTGGGAGTGGTGTACTGCTCTCTTAATGACCAGAATGTAATGTCATCCATGGAGCTGGAACATCTATTTGGCTTTCTAATAAAGCTCCCCGCTATTCCCACGGTTATGACTGAAAGAGGGATATAGGGCAATGAGCATTGGAAATGGGTACTGGAAAGTGGTTTTTTACTTATTATCCTTACATGTTCACACCTTGCTTTCTTTTAGCTCTGATTCCTCCTAATTTGTTGCTTCATCCCTATGTTAGTGATAATACATTAGAAAGTAAAATTAGCAAGTTTTGTTTAAGATAATAAGGTTCAGGAGATATATAGGATATCAGTGAGGTAATAGGGACAGGAAAGTAATGGACAGCTACATGTGGTTAAACATTGGACTGAAACAAAATACTCAAAGGCGATAGTCAACCTGAGGTGAGCAAACCCGACAACAGGACTGCTTCCCTCCTTGGTTTTGATCCTCCACCTCCCTTTGCCCTATCAACTCAATGGGCTGTGGAGGAGATCAGGAAGGCACTGAACAGGTTATAGAAGGAGTGAAAATTATAACTAATGTGAAAATTATAACACTTGCTGAGTACCTACTGAGGGCCAGAGTTATTCTGAGCACTTTTTATTAATAATCTCATTCAGCCCTCACAACAAATGATCTTAAGAAAGAGATTGCTATTATCATCCTCATTTTACAGATGAGGGAAAATGAGGCACAGAAGTAACTTACTGATGTCATTTGCCCAAGGTTAAGAAAAATTGGGCCCTGGCTGGCGTAGCTCAGTGGTTTGAGCGCAGGCCTGCAAACCAAAGGCTCGCAGGTTCGATTCCCAGTCAGGGCACATGCCTGGGTTGCGGGCCAGGTCCCCATTGTGGGGTGCACAGGAGGCAACCACACATTGATGTTTCTCTCCCACTCTTTCCCTTTCCCTAAAAATAAATAAATAAATAAATAAATAAATAAATAAATAAATAAATAAATATCTTAAAAAAAAAAAAAGAAAAAAATTGGAAGGGAATTTCAAGAGATGTGGCCTAGAGCTATTTATACTCATATAATGATGCAGAAAGAAATGGATTATAGATCCCAGAAGAATAACTGAAAATTTATTTTTCCTCTTGTATCTCTTACCTGAGCAAAGTAGTCACTGGACAATGAAGCCAAGCTATAGTATCAGTGGGATGAAAAAATGCTTCAGGTAAGCAGTATTTCTATTCTACTCCATAAATCATATGGGTCATTTCTGAGAGAGCCTGTTTAAACATGTTGACTTGCCCTTCTTGTAAAATGTTTATAGATATGATTTGCTACAGGGAGCTATGTACAGACTCCAGGCACTGTTGTGGAGTATCACATCAGCTAACTGTAAGGTCACGAGGGGCATGCGAATTAGAGCCTGTAGGGGTCAGGATACAATCACCACCAAGAACTAGGAGGAAGATGAGCCATAAGAAAGTAAGAAGAAAAACCCAAATATTTAAATAGGAAATCCGACAGGATACAGGACACTTAGATGGCAGCCTGAGAAATCCTGTCATGGGACAGAGAGAGAATTTGTTATAACTGAGCTAGGCAAAAATGCAAACATACTGTTGTCTTAAAAAAAAAAAAAAGTTAAAAGGACTAACTCAAGTAACAGCAAAGGAAGACAAATCCGCACACAGAAAAAGCATACAACTCAGTCGTGTGTTCATGCTCTGCAAAGCTGTCAGGGCACAGATTTAACAAGCTCCAGTGAATCGAGGCTCTAAACTACCCACTTTCCAGGTGTGTAGTACACTAGCTGTCTAAATGTTAAATATCACTTCAAGATGGAAACTTTAACAAATCCTAGAGGGAAGCTATCTGTTCACTTCTTTAGCATGATTAAAAAGGAAACAACTCACAGATTAAAAAGACAACACAGAGGTCAGTGCTGTGTATGTCCACTGTTTGAAAAATGTAGCATTTGGAATTGGTCTAGAGGTTAAGGGTGGGATGAAAACAAATATTTCTTTTTTTAAAGAAACATGTTTATTTATTTATTTTTAGAGAGAAGAGAAGGGAGGGAGAAAGAAAGGGAGATGAACATCAATGTATGGTTGCCTCTCATGTGTCCCCTACTGGGGTCCTGGCCTGCAACCCAGGCATGTGCCCTGACTGGAAATCGAACCAGTAATCCTTTGGTTTGCATGCCCGCACTCAATCCACTGTACTACACCAGCCAGGACATAAACAAATATTTCTTGAGCTTGAGTGTTTACTATTTAGATAAGTACTATCAACTCCATTTTAAACATTAGAAAATTAATACTCAGAGATGTTGATAAAAGACAGAAACTTGCCTGAAATCATGAAGTTGGTAATATGATAGAGCCAGAGTGACATTAGACCAGTGTAGTTCTTGCTGCTACACAACTGTTTCTCTAGTAAAAGCTCAAGTGGATGAAAGGCCAAAGTCGTTTGAAGTTCAGGTTACTGACAGAGGTCAGACCCTTATAGAAAAGCAAGGTTGTAGCTTGGCATTGTAAATAGAAGGTATTTTTTTCCCTGTTATCACTAGTAACAGATATTGGCTGGCAAATTTCAGTGTATTGAGATGATGATATAACGTTGACAAGTGGCACTTTAATTGCTTGTGCTCACTTTGGATAGCAGATTTTTTATTTCAGTTGTGACTGAAATTTTCTCCAAGCCCCAGCATTCAGCTTATACTTGGCTTCTAAGATTGCTGAAGATGATTTCAGTTGTTTCCTGATTCTTCTTTCTCATGTCTCCTCCATATGTCATGCTCCTGTGCCTATCACAAGTGTGTGTTTTGTGTGTGTGCATGTGTGTTGAGGTGAGTGGAAAGAAGCAGGAAGAAGTTCTGCCTGTTGGAGTACCTGTTGATGAACCCGAGGATTCTTCATCTGAGGATCATTCCTCCTCCATCTAACTGTGACTCTGCAGTTGGCTGCCAAATGCTAATTTTCTTGTTCTCTCAGGGCTCCATGGGGGATTATTCCCTGTGCAGTTAGTTCTCTGGGTAAACGGTCTTATTGAGATATCTCCCTCCTACTCCACAGTGGGGGTTCTTCCTCCCCATCCCCAACTACACTGACAGCAATCTACCCATCACTGCCCTACTGTTGGGGTTCCCTCATTTCAGTGAACTGTCTCTTGAAGAAAGGTATTAAGAAAACTGAAGGTTTGGCAACCTTACATCATACACTTTTACACTTACCATTTTTCTACTTCCGGTGTTAGGAATGCCTTTCCACTAGAAGAGGGAGAAAAGTAATTTGATGACTTCACTGTTGTTGCAATCACATTTTCTCATTACCATGCTGGTAATTAAAAGTTGGTATTATGTTGGCATTAAGCTTGGAACCTATTAAATAAAAAATCTACATTAGAGCTATCACTTCACTTCTCAAGATATTCCCTGACATCAGAATTTTTAAAAATTATTTGCATCCATTACCTCTCTAATTCCTCGACTTATATACTATGTTTGGACATACTTTCTTCTTTCCCTTTGCTTTGGAAAGAGGAAACAAAGCCTACACATTTCCTGATACGAAGCAGTGGTTGTGAAAGTCTCTGTTCTTGTGATAGTTTTGGAAATTTAAGTACAAAGTCTCAGTCTTTTGATACAATTATTTGAACTCTGCTTCCAAAACATTGAATATTGGAGAGGACAAGACACAGTAGAAATCAGGTGGATGCATTAATTCTTAATACATATGCTTCATCATTTATGCTATTTTATGATTTCTGACAATTATAGCACCACCTTGACTGACACTTAAAATGTGTTGCTCTTCACTTAATCAGCAACTTAGATTCAGTTATGAATGCTAATCAGAAAACAATAACTTTGAACTGACTGATGCTCAATATTATTAAAAGCTTAGCTACTTTAAACTGTCTTTTAGGGAGATTACCTGATGAATATAGGTCCCTCTATTTCTAAGTAGTCTAAAGTCTATCTCTAGATGAAGACCGACTATAGGACAGCTGGGTATATACATACTACCACAGTGGTTAGACAACCTACACAGTTGCTTATTTCTAAATGACAGCATTTGATTATATTGAATGATGAATGATGATGTGGAGAACATCCTTCTGAAAATTGGTGTTAGAGTCCCTGAAAGGTGTTACTGAGAATTTTATCCTTTTTACAAGGACCCATGTGATCAACCAAAAGCAGTCATCTTGGTAATTCTACTTGCACTGTCCCCCATGGGCTCAGTGATACACTGTCCTCAGTGCGTGCTCTGAGAGTCTCCCAAGGTACCTCCTACTCCTGCTAACACATGCTGCTGCCTGACCATCATAAGAAAAGGCTGTCTCAGGTGAAGTTTCCTCAACTTGAGAAGCTGATCTCAAGAGCAAGTGATTTATTAAAGTATTTTCAAGGAGAAACTGGTAAGGAAGTGGGAGAAGTAGGACAGGGAAGGGGAAGAAGCCAAACTAAGGAACAATTTTAGGCGAAGTAGGGAGGATAATTTCAGCTTGATCATATAGGAAAACTCTGGAATAAAAATAAAGGCCTAGAGTTTTTCCTGAGGAGGCAAAGGAGCCAGGTCTTCATGTTTCTGGCCCAGTCCCTGATTGGCTAAGACTGTGGAGCGTAAGCCCCTAGGCATTTTCAGCTCTGCCAGGTGGCTCCCCTAAGTCAAGGGCAACCCTCTGAAGAGAGTTGCAGGTTCCAGCCTCTATAAGCAAAAACACAAAGAAGCTAGGGGTGGGACCCCAGAAGGGGTTAAAGAAATCCCAGAGGCTCTAGTCAGAGGGGTGCACAGTATCTGCTACAGGAGATGGGTAATTAGAATGGGTTGCCCATCTTCCTCTGAAGACATCAAGACTGTTCCCCTCAGTATTCCATCTTTCTCTCTCTCCCAGATCATTCCTGGAAATTTTGTTTGTTTGTTTTATCAGCATGCTCTCTATCCATTTCCTAATATGACTTAAACTTGTCCCCTTATCAGCCACTCTGTGTCCTTCTACTTACTATGCCCCTGGAACTTAGCAGACATCCCTATATCCCCACCTTTTCCTTACATGTCCCCTTTACCTCATTCCTTTTTTTGCAATTATTGTTCATAATGGAACCTGTCACTCCTGAGGGTCCCAGTTTTCTACAAGACCTTTCAAAGGTAGCTGCTATTTTCTGCAGACCCAGAGTTGGAGTGGGGGTTCACCTGGCTCCCCATTGTCAATTTTGGACCATTCTTTCCTTCCCCCAATCCTAAAAAACACTGATTTTTAAAATGGCTTACCATCAGACTTCAACACCTTCAATTCCTCCTTGTAATTTTCTCCTGATTGTTGGTTCAGTGGTTCTCAAACTTGGCTGCACTGAGGAATTTTAGAAAGTACTGATGCCTGGGCCCCACTCTGAGAGATTCTAATGTGGCCAGCCTGGGAATTAGGACTTGCAGAAACTCCCCAGGGGATTGATGGTGAAGTCAAATTTCAGAGCCACTGTCCTAGCCATTCCTTCTCATTCACTGAACATTTTTAATACCTGACTCTCTTTATCAGTAAATGGTCATCATTTTCATAGATTTCAATGTCCATGTTTATCAGTTATTCTCAATTGTATTGGACCCAATACTTCCACCATAACAAATATGTATGTTTTATATTCCTTTTACTATTTTGAAATGAATTTCATAGACATCATCTAACAATACACATAGTATTAAAAAATCAATATAATTACCCAAATGTAATATGAAAAAAGAATGTATAATATAAATAATATGTACTTTAATATATGACTGCTCAAGCACAACTATACTAGAATACATAAATAGTAATCTGCTTGCAATAAATACAGAATTACAGACTGAAATGGCTGTGTTATAATGGGTAATTAAATACCATGCTGTCATAACATAATTTTTCTGAAATGATAAATTACTTTGGTAAATTTCCCAATAAACCCATAAAACCTTCCTTTGATTTACATGACATTTACATTTATTGAAAAGGTAAAATGTACATTAAAACTGTGCAAAAATACTTTATGTTAAAATAGGAACTAAGCTTAGATCACATTTTTCCACTGCCCCCACTTCAGGCATTTCAAAATCTACTGAGAAATGAGGCAATTCTTTGATAATTGGAACCATCCAAAATAATTGATACTCTGGGACTACCTGGAATGTAGGAGGACTTCTAGCATCCCTAGTTCCTGCACACTAAATGCCTGTAGCACCCTTCCAACTGTTATGAGACCAAAATATATGCCCACAAGTCTCTAAAACACCTTTAAGAGGAAGGTATTACCAAATTGAAAATCACTAACATTGATGATTCTTAGCCCTCCTGGCCTCTTTGTCCTGACTGTCTTTGTTTCTTTCACCTCCCAGGCCTCTTTTGCATTGGACTACCCTGTGCTTCCCAAATTGTGCATTAGTTCCTCTTACCCTGGTTTGCCCATGGAGACTTTAACCTCGGGGCGGTTTAGAGAAGTGTGCACAGGTTAGAGGGAGCAGTAAAGGCCTGTGAAGCACCTGGTGATTAGTGTCAGTAAGAAGCTGTTATCACCCTTAGGCCTGAGTGTATGATGGCAGCCAGGCCTTAGGTCCATGAAAAAGGGCTGCTGCACAGGAGTCATTTTTTGCAGAGAGATGGGGAGGGACTGAAATAAATATATAAATATTTATCCATTTCTTTCTCCCCTCCCCTCTCTAATCTGCTGATGCTTCCCATTTGCTGAACCCTTGGAAGACAGAGGTAAGGGAGCGTGGGGGTAGAGCATTCTGCAGAGGTCAGCCTTCTGGGGCTTAGAGCAGGGAAGAAAGAGTGAAGAGTGGATGGACTGAGGGTTTAGGGTGACCGACTCATCCAGGTTTGCCTTGGACTTCCTGACCTTAGCACAGAGCTCTGCATCCTGGGAAAGCCCTCATTCCTGAGCAAACTGGAATGATTTATCACCTTAGCGGGATGATGTGTGAAGAGAAAATACTTCTTTATTTCTGAATGTTGAAATGCCTCTGGGATTGAGCACGTAGGCATGTTCTTTTTTCTGTCTGTACTTTCTCTCTGGGAATCTTGTCTAGTCCTATATGAAATGTAAATTAATATTTAATACTATGTAAACATTTGTGACACATATGTATCTTTAGCCCTGACTTTTTCCTTCTTCAAATGTGTGCTTTTCAAGCATCTTCATTTAGATATCCGGTAGGCATATCAAAATTAATGTCTTGATTTTTCTTCTTAACCTATTTCCCAGCGTATTCCTGTCAATAAATAGGGTGACACTCACTTGTTCAAGATAAAAACTTAGGGATTTTCTTACATACTGATCTTTTCTTCATATCCCACTTCCAATCCACGTGCAAAACCCTTTCCCAATATATTTCAAATCCAACCATTTGTCACCTTCACTGGTGTCAGTCTTGTCTAAGTCATCATGGCCTCTTATTGGAATACCTTCCCAGCTCTCCCCTTGCTTTGTCTGTGTGCCCACAGTCCATTCTCTATGGAGCTAGAGGGATTCTTTTAATATCTAAATTAGATCAGATCATTCCTTATTTAAAATCTTCAGTAGCTTCTTGTCCAACTGAGAATGAAATCATTTTTACTCATATCTTTGCTCAAATGTTACCTGCTTAAATATGCCTTATTGGCTGGCTACCTATTTCAAACTCACTCTGTTAGTCACTCTCTGTTTTACACCTATATTTCCTCCTACCATTTATCACTACCTGATGTTACAGTATAGATTTGTTTGGGTATCACCTGTCTCCCTTACAAGTGTGCAAACTTCAAGAGGCAGAAATTTTGTCCATCACTGCTGTACTGGTAGCTGATTAAACTACACTTGCTTTACTGTTCACATAGTAGCTACTCAATATGTATTTGTTGAAGAAATGGTAAAATGTTATATTAAAAATTATAATTTATGAAATAGATTGCATTTTCTTTTTCTTTAGCATGCTATAAAATATGCACAGATACATTTTTGGCTTCTCTTTAACCAAATAAATAACTCTGAGGCATGGTTGTATACATTAACCTCACTCTTGGGTTTATCATGTATTTCCTACTTTCATTTTACATTCATCTTATTTTCTCTTTTTTTTTAATCTAAATTTTTCATGTTGTATGCATTTTTAAAAAACTGCCTTAATTCCTTTCTGGAATAAGCTATGCCACAAATTAATTAATACTTATTAAGAGTATTTGGAATATTCATGAGATAATATATGTAAACTTTGTATATGTAATTTTCCCCCTTCCCAATGTGTGCTTAAAAGCCTTTTGGTTCCTTTTATTCTTAAAATAAAGCTAGACACACAACCTAGGGTTGAGGATGTACTTTACACTGCACGTTTATTTATGGTAATTTTCACAGCAGCTGTGGTGGAGCTATGCAGGTTTTATGTCTAAGCATGGGCCAAGCCAGTGTCACCTGAGCACGAGTGGACAGCAGTTTGTTTTCTTAAGTCAGGAGGCAGTATCATGTTCAGGTAACAAGTGGCAGGGACCCTTGAAAGTGTTCTTACAAAAATATCCAAACCCTAAACTCCAGGGGCAAAGTTAAACTGCTGAAGTTGAGAGAACAGATAAGTGTTACAGAAATCACCAGTGTTAGGTTGCATGATGGCTAAGTTGAACTCCAATAAGTCTTCCTGGAGAACCAAAGAGGTTATTCAGCTTAAAAATGTAGGTTGACCCTTGCTGGTGTTGCTCAGTGGATTGAGTGCCGGTCTGTGAACCAAAGGGTCACTGGTTTGATTCCCAGTTAGGGCACATGCCAGGTTGCGGGGAGTGTGGGAGACAATCACACATGGGTGTTTTTCTCCCTCTTTCTCCCTCTCTTTCTCCTTCCCTTCCTCTCTCTTTAAAAATAAATAAATAAAATCTTCAAAAATGTAGGTCAATCTCTGATAGTAACAAAAAGAAAATTATATTTGTTTGAAACTTTAAAATATTTGTTTTACTTGTATGTATAAGAACTTATTTGATTTTTATAGCACAGCTGTGAGGAAGGCAGGGTAGATATAATTTCTACTTTATAATCCAAAAGCAGATGTTCAAAGATGTAAACACCTGCCAAAGTTCTCATAATTAGTGAGGTGTAGACCATAGGCTCCTGGTTCTTTTTCCTTTCCTCTTCTGCAAAATTTTTCAGTGTTCTTCCCCCAAAGCTTAATAGACCTGATGATGTCCTAACATTTTAACCTCCACATCATTGTTTATGCTATAATACTAACCAAAATTAACTTCTTCATTATGTAAAGTCTTTACTGACTACTAAATTCAGAGTGATCTTTCTGTTACCTGAGATATAGCTTTTGTTATTTCTGATTTATTAGGTTCAATGTAGTCCCTAAATTATAACCAAGGACACTTCAGCTTTTGAAATTCTCTTCTAGCCAATGAAAAAAATATTATAATTTATTTTTTCTTTTTAACTTTCTCATATGTCTAAAACTCTGCTTCCTTATTTATTGAGTTTCTTCAAGAATTAATTCTTATGTAGGCCCTCCACTGTGGAATGCATATAGCAGGTGCCCAATAAAATCTGGTGAACAAATATTTAAATGTTTAAAGTCAATTATGAAATAGCTTTTATATTTCTACTTAATTCGTGTTTCTCTAAATAATACAAATGGCTTTGCCAGTTGATGTTTTCTACACGACAAAAACACTTTACATTCGTTACAGACTTGGCATATTGCTATCTACTTGAGCTAATTTGTACATAGCTATCAGAGAACCAAATTTGCTCATACTTTTAAGGTACAATGATGTTATTCTTCAGATGATTACATTTCCTTATTGGCATGGAAGCCTGCATTTGACCTAGACATGCTGTCATTTGTTCTGGATCCACATGTAAATTCTCAATAATGTATTAATGCTTGATCATTAACATACACAGAAATCAGCTAGATGCCTTTATGAGTTTCTCTACTCCTTGAGAATTTCTGTAAACTTAGTTTAAGCCCCAACCAAATGCATGGCCATAATGCTTTTTCTGATTTCTACAAATTCTCGACAGAGAATGATGTCTCATTTCTTCCCCTTGTCACTTAATGTGCAAAGCTCCAAGCCTTCTCTGTTTTTTTAAATCTCCTACCAGCAAACATTTTGCAAATTTTGTGGGTTATAATGCAGACATGGTGCCATTCTTCAGAAATCCCACCACACACTACACAGCTAAAAGTATTGCAGAAAGGCAAACCCCCCATATATGGTACAGAGGCTAGAGTATAACCAGAATACTTGCTGATTTATTATTTATCTCTACATTACTGAAATCCTCTAAGTTTCCATAGAGCATTGCATTTGCTGTAGAACTATCTTACAGTGAATATCTTAAAACTTACAGATGGCTGTTAAATACATCTGTGAAGTTCCTCCAGTCCATATTCTTCATATGACAAGGTCACTGAGGCACAGTGAAATGACATCTCCAAAACCACAGTTTGAGATGGAACTTAAACTGAATCTGCAGTCTATTGTTTACTACCTATTAGAGATTGGTAACTGAGCCATTAGGCTGAATCACTCATGATGCTTTGAGCTTAACAAGGAAAAATATGTAAGTCCTCACTGATCCAAATTCTGCTCAAATAGCTCCTGTACTAGCTGGGGATTATTTTTATTTTGTTGCTAACAAAGGCCAAGGAGTTCCCCTTCAGGAATTTTTATGGAAGGAACAAAAGTTCTGGCCATGTCATTTGATAGTCTCAGAATGACAAAAAGCCCAAAAATAATGGGGAGGGGCGTCAGTTATGTGCTAGGAAGACGATAATAGTTATAATAAGGTGGACTCTGTGAAAAGAGAGACTCTAAGTGTGAGAAAATATTAGCATAAATATCTCACCAAAACAACCTGTGATCTCACTTTCCCGTGTCTGTTGCATAAACATTATTAATATTACTGTAAAATTATAATCATATTGCAGTAAAGCATTGGTCCTGTTTCTTGGCTGCGTCAATTGTTTATAGGAGGATCTGCTGAAATTGCCTGAGGCTGGGTTTCCCAAACTTGCTGGATCATATTTTTTTTAAATGGGTGATTTTTATGATCTGTCAACTCTTAGAATCACTGGGTTAAAGCTTTGTCTCTCAAGTCCTTTTTTTTTTTTTCGTAAGAATTATCTCTGGGAGATGAGAGAACTTGTTAAAAATGTAAATTTTTGAATTTTATCCCTCCAGGCTGTAATTTAGAAATTCTGGGATTGAGTTTGGGAATACTCTTTTTCATTGTTTCCCCAGTGATCCTAAAGGAGGTAATTTGAAATCCACATTTTGAGAAATGCTAGTCCACAGGCTATTGCAAAGTAAAGGCTTAGTATGCTTACTTTGGATTTCAGTGTATGTTTATAAGTGAAATTCCCCCCAGGGACTCACAATAAATCATTTCCCTGGATCCGTCTTGCTCCACAAACCACATTGAAAGCATTAACCTTAAATAGTAATTTTATTTTCTTCCTTCATCACAATATATTTTTGCTTTATTGATGTTATTTAAACTACAGTAATAACACACACTTTTTGAACAATTGAATACTGCAAAGATCTATTGAAGAAAAGTTTGTTATCACAAGCCAGCAGTACGCCCTACTGATTCTATGCTCCCTGTGCCACCCATCCCTAAGCCTCTGGGGTCGAGATTAACAGCCTGGTATTATTATTCTATACCCTTCTCTTTGCTCATTCAAATACATACAAAACTAAAATACCCATACACACAAGAACTTTCTTTCACATAAACTTATCTTTTTTTAACAATGTGTGATCTCATATATCAGTAGACATACATCAAATTTTGTTTTTTCAAATCTTTTTATTCATTCATCCTAGAATCACACATATTTTATATGTGTAATTTTACATAAAAGAAATGATCTCTCGTGTGTCACTTTTTTAAAATTAGTATAGTTTTTCAAGTGGTTTCTTCCTCCTTTTTTCTCTATCTGCCTACTTGCCCCCCTCCTTACAATTCTGTTGAATACCTAACAACCTCTTTAAAAAAATATTTTAATGTTTTCCTTTATGTTCATGCAGTGTATCCAACCATCTGTCCATCTATCTGAGCATCAGATTAAATGCTTTTCTGCATCTTTTTCCCTCACTCAGTAGTGCCTTGTGGAAATGTTACCACATCAACTGGTACAAAACCAATTCACTCCATTCTAATTTTTGTGTAATGTTTCATGGGGCATATCATTCTTCTATTTCTCTTCATGGATGAGTATTAATTTTATTTCCAGTTTTTGGCCATTATGAGCAAAGAACCTTCTATACCAGTGATTTTATTGTTATGGAATATATTTTCAGGAGCAGGACTGCTAAGAAAAACAAAAAGCAAATACTGTTTTACTGCTTTCCAAAAGATTGCGATAACTTACATTTCTACCAGTGGTGTATGATCATAACTTTCCACAGCATTCTAACAGCCATGTGTATCATTCTTGTGCATTGTTGACAGTGTGAATAATATAATGATATTCATTGTTACATTAATTTATATATTTTTAAATTTTATTTTAATTGTTGTTCTTGTACAGTTTTCTGTAATTTATATTTTCTAAACTCGTAGTAAGCTTAAGGGTTGTTTTTCTTTTTGCCATTTAGATTTACACATTAGTGAACTACTTATATATCCTTTTCTAATTTTTCCATTGAGTTGTTTTTATTGTAAATTTTAAAGGACTCTCAGTGTGTTCTCTTACTGAACATAATGTACATTAAAACATTTCTGGTATCTTTTCCTATATAAATCATTTACATTTTTTATTTTAAATAATTCTCCTTTCTTGTTTATAGCTTCAGAGTTGCTTTGTCTTGGTTCCGAAGGCTTTTCACCCCTAATTTTTTAAATTAATATTTTATAATGATGTTAATTTTTTAATATTTAGGTCTTCTATCCTGTTATTCATGGTATGAGATGGGGACTCAAAATTGTTTTCTCTTAGTTAGATAAATGGTTCATGTTCATCAGTTAATAAACTATTATTCTTTTTTAACATTGTATACAGTAAATTAATTTTTACATTAGAATTCATTTCTATATCTTATATTGTACTCCAGTCTGTTTATTCCTGTTGATATTATATTGATTTGATTATAATAGTTTTATAGTATATTTTAATATCTAGCATGACATCTAATTTATCATTTAATCACAGTTCCTTTTTTATTTTTGAACATTAATTCATCCATATAAAGTTCAAGATCATTTTATCTGATTCTAGAACAACCTTCTGGGATTCTAATTGGAATCACTTTAATTTACATGATAATTTTTAGAGAATTAACATATTCTGATATTAAGTCATCTAAGAACATTTTATGAGTTCCCATTTATTCACATCTTTTTTCAGTTAATATTTTTTGGTCTTTCAACTATACTATATATTTTAAGTATATTTTATTGATTATGCTATTTAAGTTGTCCCATTTTTTTCTGCCCTTTATCCCTCTCCACCCTCCATCCCCACTCTCACCAACATTCCACCCCACTAATTTGTGTCCATGGGTTGTACATATAAGTTCTTTGGCTTCTCCATTTCCTATACCATTCTTAACCTTCCCCTGTCTATTTTATGCCTACCAATTTATGCTTCACATTCCCTGTACCTTTTCCCCCATGCTCCCCTTCCCCCTCCCCACTCATAACCCTTCATGTGATCTCCATTCCTGTGATTCTGTTCCTGTTCTAGTTGTTGGCTTAGTTTATTTTTGTTTTTTAGGTTCAGTTGTTGATAGTTGTGAGTTTGTTGTCATTTTACTGCTCATAGTTTTGATCTTCTTTTTCTTAGACAAGTCCCCTTAACATTTCATATAATAAGGGTTTGGTGATGATGAATGAACTCCTTTGCTTCCCAGATAAGGGAAAGCCACCTATTTTATATTTATCTATACACACACATACACACCACCAGCAGCAGCTATCATTTTCACTTTATAAATAAAAAGTTCTAGTCAGGTGACAGACCAAGGCCTCTAAGTGCTGGTGCTATCTCTTGCCCAATTCCTTTTAGGGGAGTTGGCAGAGGAGCCCAGGTGCTCACACTCTTAGCTCCTGGAATCCGTTAGGCAGGTTTCTGGCATATGGGTAGAGGTACCAAAGGACCTGCACTCAGACCAGAAGGCAAAAGCCTTTGTGAGAATTTAATGAATTCCCCTCTATGTGGCTTCAAGCTACCAGCACACAGGCCCCACCAACACTCTTCATCTTCTCCTCCATTCTTCTGCTGAGGAATTTGGCCTTCACAATGATAGGCTGCTTTAGGAGCGTTCCCTTCCTTAGAATGTTGCAGTAGCCTGAATGCACCACATTAATGATGGGAGTGGCTTCAGTTTTTTTTTTTTTCTTTTTCCTGACCACATTTACCTGTGTCTGCTCATTGACCAAGGTCCAGAGTTTATCAAGGCTGACAGTGGGGCAGAAGCTCTGTTTCCTCTTTAAGTGGCCGTGCCTCATACCAACTTTCCAAAGTGGCCTGAGTGGTATTTGTCAAAGGTGATCCTGTGATGATGCAAGCCACCAGCATCACCTCTGTCTCCTGGTGCTTCCTGTGCTTGCCATGTGGCCGTGGCCATGTCTCACATGCCCAGAAGTTTCTGGGTCTTCCTCAGTCTGGATGGCATGTTGGCGACTGAGATGCAAGAGCTGTTTCAGTTAATTTTTAAGTCAGTTTTGTTAAAGTACAACTCATATCCAGAAAATTCATCTTTTTGAGCTGTGCTGTTTGAAAAACTCTGACTAAGCATGCAGTCGTAGATCACCATAATCAAGACATAGGACATTTCTATCACCTCCAAAAGTTTCCTCATGCCCCGTTTTAGTCATTATCTTCCCCCCAAAACCTCTAACAGCTATTGATCTCTTCTCCTATTTCAATTAGTTTTGCCTTTTCTAGAATATTGTATAAATGAAGGCCTATAGAATATAGCCTTTTGTACTAACTTTCAGTTAGCCTAATGTATTTGAAGTGTATATATGTTGTTTCATGTTTTAGTAGCTTGTATTTTTAAAGTTTATTTTTATTTTATTTTTTTCACTACCATTTATCTCTCTTATATCCTCTTCCCCCTCCACCCTCCCCTCTTCCCCCTCCACTCACCATCATGAAGTGAATATGTATGCTATAGAATAATTTTTTTATTTGTCAGATAGTAGACATATTATGGTGATTAGAAATAAAGCTGCCTTATATATTTACATATAGGTTTCAGTGTTAACATATGTTTTCATTTCTCTTGTGTAAATAACTAGGAGTGGATTGCTGGGTTGTATGTAAATTATATTTAACTTTATATGGCACTAGAAAACATTTTCCAAAGTGGTGATACTATTTTGCATCCCTACCAGCATTGAATCAGTTTCAGTTGCTTCACATCCTGGTCAGGGCATGATATTGATAAGTAGTTTTGGTGATTTTAGTGATTCTTAAAGATGTGTAGTGTTAATGCAATTTTGGAAGAGTCTTCACTTGCCTTTTCTGGGGACCTGCAAGGTTGTTTATTCCTACCTATTTCATTATGATTGTTATTGTTTTAATTTTTCCCCATTTATATTTCTTAACGTAGATTCCTAATATAATATAAAGCTATTGATTTTTTATATCTCTTATCCATAATGTTATGAATTTCTTTGGTAAAATTCAGTAATTTTAATATTACAATCTCTTTGATGTTTCAGGCACCCAAGTGCATTATCAGCAAATGACAGTTTTATCTCCCTTAAAATATTTATATAAGTTATTTCATTTTTAAAATTAAATTTGCCTGAATCTCAAATAACATTGAAAAATAATGACAGCTGGGAACATTTCTGCTGAATTCCAAACTATAAATAAAATGTGATATTTGCTATTGAACTTTGATGAGTAGATTTATTTATATTTAAATAGACTGTTTCTATTCCTACTTAGAGTTTTATTAGCTGTG
The DNA here is from genome assembly GCA_039655065.1 of Glossophaga mutica. Lineage (NCBI taxonomy): Eukaryota > Metazoa > Chordata > Mammalia > Chiroptera > Phyllostomidae > Glossophaga > Glossophaga mutica. Next base: position 44,819,977 of record CM077306.1, on the reverse strand, counting down.
TCTGCTTAATATTGTCAAATGCCTTCTCAGCATCTATTAATATGAGTTTTCTGTTTTACATTTTTGCTATACTGAATTATTTTGATACATTTTCTGATATTGAATGAACCTTGCATTCTCTATTTCTTTTGATAAATTGTTGGCTATTATTTGCTAATCTTATCTTCATAGTTTTCTGCATCCATATTTACAAGTGTTAACTTTTTAATTCTATTTGACTTTCATCTTTCTTTTTCTTATTAGTATTGAATTGATCGAGTTATTATTCCCTTTTCAACCATGTCAGCTCTGGAATTTTACTCTGATTTCCAGTTTCATTAATGACTATCTTCTTTTTTGTTATTCCTTATGACTAAACACATATATATTTATCCATATATTAAAATAAGCTACCAATTACATATGCCCCAAATATATTCTCCTGCTTCTTTCCTCTTTCTTCTTTCTTCATAAGGTACAAACTTTACTTTTCATTATTCACTTTTTCTAACATCCACTTCCACTTCCCAGATGAAATCTTTAAAACTTCTACTTCTGGACTTGCCAAACTAAACTTAAAATCTTAGTTTAGAAATGTTAGTACCAGGTGAATATTAGAATTTTCAATTTTCATTGCAATATATCTTTTTTATTTTGAGAAACTTTATTAATCACATGTTACACATTCCCATATAATCTAACATTGTTTGTTTGGATTTAACAATACACATTTTAAGATTTACATCAAAATTTTTCTACTCTTCTTCTCTGAATATACTAATTAAGAGCCTTTTTATGGCAAGTAACATAAATAGATTTAAACTGGCTAAAATTTAGGGAAAATATTATTGAAATTATTTTATCTTAACAAGAAGTTATGACGCTGGGTTGATTTTATGTTTGGTTGATTCAGTGTCTTAGCAGTGTCTTCATGCACTCAGTTTTTTCCCATCCTTTTGCCAGACTGAGCATTGCTGGTTGCCCTGGAAGCCAAAAAAGACCTGGGGAAGGTCTTCAGTTTTCTGGATTCTTTTAGCTTTATAGATTTAGGGACACATTCCATTTTCTACATCTTCTTCTACAATTTTGAGGCCATAGTCAGCTTTCTCCCAGGGGTCCATTGATTTCTCTTAAGACTCCAGCTATATTTTTATCATCAGTTTAGTCTCTCTAACCTTGAGAGTTCTTCAATGTGTCCCTCAGTTGGAATGTTATCTGCCTGTAGCACTAGCATCTGCCTGACTCCAGAGCTGTCACTGATACAAAGTTGGGGTTGTAAATGGAAGGAAGGTGGAAAGCAAGCAGGCTGCAATCGCTCCATGACATTCTACTCCTTTCTACTCATTGCACTTGGACAAAAGTTTGGAAGACACACAGTGACTCTTGTGTTATAAACCAAATGATACTTTGCACATCTTTAATTATAATATTAGGAAAATACTTCTAAGAACTCTGATTTTGTTTTTGACATATATTATTCTTCTCTGATTATATGTGATCCTTAGTAAATTTCCCTGGCAAAGTAATATGGAATAATATAAAAATCTCCCACCATACAAAGGAAACCAGCTTTTTTGTTTGTTGAATTTTTTCTATAATTTTTTTCTCTACACATAGATATATCTAGAAAATATTTCATTTTATGTAAATATTTTTTGAATGCATGCATGAATATTTTTTCTTTATGTATATGTACGTTAGTTTGCTTCTGTTTTCTGTTCTGTTAGAACATATCTATCTTTTCTTGTTACAGTAGCATATGGTTTTAGTTATCATAATTTGTCATGGGCCTTAATATCTGTTATTTCTCATTTTCTTTTATTATATTTCTGACTTACCAGTTTTTGAGTATTAAGCACAATGTATTTTAGTACATTATTGGGTATCTGTTCATAGAAAAAGGTTTTATTTGACTTATTTTTTGTGCCTTTACATACCTATAATATTTTTGTCTCCTTTGCATATAAATAAAATGTCAGCAAATTCTGTAATTCTTAAATTAAAGCCCACTTTAATAAAAAATTTTAATGTTACTTTATTGCCTGCTGGATGTCAATTTCAGATAAGCAGTTGGAAAATGTATGATCTTTATTCTTTGAAATTAACCCCAAACAACTTCTTGGTGTGGATATTTGAAAGACTTATTTCTTACCCTTGACAATCAAGAATCTCAGCAGGATATGTCCGGGAGGTGTTTCTTTTTTCACTCATTTTTTAAATTTATTTCTATTTTTATTTTTATTTTTTTAATCAGTATTTTTTAATTGTTGATATTGTACAGTTTTCTGTTTTTTACCCCGCCCCCAGCCCACCACCCCAGCCCTCCCCACCTCCCTCCCATTTCCACCCCCCATAGTTTTTGTCCGTGTGTCCTTTATACTTATTGCTCTAAACCGTTCCCCTCTTCCCCTAAAATTCCCTCCCCTCCCCCTCTGGTCATTGTCAGACTGTTCTCAAATTCAGTGTCATTGTTTATATTATGCTTGTTTGTTTTGTTGATTAGGTTCCTGTTCAACTCTATAGTCCATTTCACTTTACCTATCTTTCTATTTTAACGATCCTGAAAATGTTTCAAATTCCTTATTTCTTTCTCAAAGAAGCTTATAATTGATAATCTCTATCTTCATTCTCTGCTTTCTATGTTTGTCATTTTCCCTCTCATCTCTATTTTCCCCTCTCCTTTGGTATTTAGCTCCTCTAATTTACCACACTGGTCTTTCCCACACTTGCATGTGTTTTAGAATCACCTAGAGAACTTTTGCTAGCATATTTTCAGGCCCTATAAGTGCAATGGAATCACACTCTGCAAAGTTAGGGTCGCATGTCTGCATATTTGAAAAGCAGTCCCTGTGATTCTGATGCACTTGGCTGGTTGGCCAGCACTAGAGAGCTAACATGCTGCATTTCGTTTCTATTGACTTTAGTGCTGATTTTGCACTCCGTTGTTTCCACTATGTATTTTAATTTTATTTACATTTCTATGAATTATTTTCTTATATCTATCAACTCTATTTTGGTCTTAGCTAATATTCTTTCTTGTCATGTCAGTTTATCTCTTGTTTCATAGTGTCTATGGAACCAGATGGGTTCACATTTTCTTTTATATTCACAAGCATTTTTTCTCTCTAAGCCTTAAGTGGATTAATGGTCTTGTTTCGTGCTACAAAATCTGTCCATAGCCTTCATGAATTGGAAAAGACCTAGCCAAGCCCAATATGCCATTGGACAAAATATGCTCATTTGTTTTGATCCTCTTTACTGTACTCATATATTTCTGTGCTGTCTCTTGCTTAGAACATGCTGGACAGAAATTGATCTCACAGTCCCTAGTAAAATTTCTCTTTTATAGATTTTTTTTTTATTTACTACTTTGACATAGGGAAAGGGTCTTTTTCTTTTATCACCTAGTCTTTTTTTAGTACGAACAGGTGATTTTATTTCTGAATAATGTGCTAGAAGAAACTTTTGGTCTCTCATGAATGGAGTATTCTCATGACTTTTCTGTCTCTGTCCTTCTGTCTTACCAAAAAGATACCAGGCTTCACTTTACTGTAGCCTGTGCTCTTCACTTCTGGCCAAGTTGTATTACTGGGAGATGTGGCTTTATTAGTGAATGTAGGGGAAGAAAGTCATGATAGATGGTGGAGGCCTGGAAGGAGGAACCAATGCTGGTTCTCCCGGAGAATGTATCTTACAGAAGAGAGAGGTCAGTGATTCTGGCCCCATATCTTTGGTATTAGGCTTTCCGAAAAAGAGTAGGAACTTCCTCTTATTCGATTGTTTTTAGCCATGTTGCTAAGTTAGAAATATGCTAGCCGTATACTATAATTTAAAATTTTCTAGTAACTACATTTAAAAAACAAAATGAAAACAAGTAAAATCAATTTTAATATGCTATTTTAGCCCGATATTTAAAAATATTATTTAAATATTATCCATACGAAAATTATTCATGGGATACTTTACATTCTTATTGTTTCAAGTCTTTGACATCTGATATATATTGTATACTTCCAGAATGTTTCCGTTTGAAATAGCTCCATTTCAGGTGCTCTCTGGCCACAGGTGCCTAGTTGCTGTACTATTGCATAGCACAGCTCTGGACATTGAACATTTTTCAATCAGTTGAAGGACACAATTTTATAAGGGGATTGTCTTCCAGGGTGACTTTGGTTTCTATTACTGTCAGGACTTTATATATCTTTCAGTATTTATATTAAAATTCCTGTGAGAAGTTTTGCTATGTAAATTGAACACAGACAATTAGTCATTATCACCTCTTAGAGGAGCCTGTTAGTTAAAAAAAATTACACAATAATAAATTTTGTTGTTTTGAATATTAAATCTATAGCATTACCCAATGACATTATAATTCCTCAGTTATTTGTCTTACTATGATTTTGAAAATTTCTGACAAGAATAGCTTATTTGCCTTCGATATAAAAATGTTTAATATCCACATACTTTTTTAAATTTTAAACTTATTTTATGCCCTGGCTGGTGTGGCTCAGTGGACTGAGCGCGGGCTGTGAACGAACGGGTCATGGTTCGATTCCCAGTCAGGGCACAAGCCTGGGTTGCGGGCCAGGTCCCCAGTGGGGGCCATGTGAGAGGCAACCACACATTGATGTTTCTCTTCCTCTCTTTCTCCCTCCCTTCCCTTCTCTCTAAAAATAAAGAAATAAAATAAAAAAAATTTTAAACTTATTTTAATAAGATTTCTTAGAAATCTTTGATACATGTTATTTCTTTCCCTCAAAATCTAAACATTTCTATATTCGTGTACCAAGAGCTGACAAAAATAATTGAACATATCTTTTCTTATTCTAGGACATCAGCTCTCTTAATTGTAAGCCTGCTGAGTATACTCCATTACTCTTATGTTCACTGAAATGAGATGCAGGATTAGAGAAAAAATAATTATCACATCTGACACTGTGTGGATCTCTTTAGATTTTCATCTGTTCCTGTCCTCAAGGCTTAGAGGCTTTTACATAACATATCCTGGTTCTTCAATCAGAGAGAATTTAGTTGGATAAACCTGCCTTGCTAAGAGAATCAGTAGCCATTATCTAAGGAAAAGTTATATCAAATTTAGACTATACTTCATGACCTTTCTAATATTAGAAGCCATTGTCATACTTGCCCCAATTGAATGTGAAATTCTTATAGATCCTTTTACCAATTCATTTAACTTTCTCTTACTTATCCTTTCTTCACTTCAATTTTGAATATCCTTAATAGAGAAATAAGAATATTACTGAATAATGTTCTTATAATATCCTTTTTAGGGAATATAGATGAACCTCAGTAAACACCCCGAATTACCTCTGATTCTTGCAGCATAATTGACTGTTTGCAGGAGGCTGTCCAGCCCAGGTTCTAACAGTGTATGTCATGATGCGCTGTGACATGATGGATTCTGCTGGGACCGAGAAGATTCTGGTGGGTCACTTGTGGTACCCTTAGCTGGTGACGATTTTATTGTAGCACAATGTCTGATTAAAAAATCTCTGCAGAGAAAGCCTTTAAATTAAGAACATCTTTGCAGATAGCTAGCTGCCCTTTCTTCTGTGATGTTCAAAGGGGTCAGTCACTTCATCTTTCTTTCATTTGTTTGCTTTATAAAAGCCAATGAGGACAGATGTGAGCACAACTCAAAGACAGTCTTCTTTCAGGATTCATTTTCTACTAACACTTTGTCTTTTATAAGTACCTTAAACAAAATTTCTTATCATGTTTAGTCCTTAAGAAAACATATTTTTCCAAATGATTTGTACATTGAAATTGTGGATGTGGAATTAATTTGGGGGAAACTTTGGGCATTGATGCCCCTTCCCTTTTTTGTGGTATATGCGGATTTTAATGATCCAACTGAATTCAAATTAGAACATGAAAAGTTCTGAAAAACAGGTGGCTTCCAAGAACATGCACCCTTTTGTCAGAATAATCTTCTTATGTGCTACCTTTTCCTATAAAGACACATTGTCATTGCCTATTGTGGGCAACAGAGGTATGACATGGTCAGGTCTGCTTAAACAGCTGGCAGAGACATCCTACAGGGCAGCTTTGTACTGGACACATCTATTTTCTGGGCCTGAGTATGAGTAGAAAAGTATTCATGCCCTGTTCAAATGTTTGGGACTTAAATCTCATTATAGCAATTTGTGAAGCTGTAAAAGGAGCATGTCTTTGGAGAATAGCAGACTTGGATTGGAATAACAATTTTATCACTTATCAATAATGTAAATTATTATACAATATTTAAATTTTTCATCTCTGTTTTTCCTTCTGTGTAAAGGTGGTTACTCATGCCAACTTCAACGAGCCATTGAGAAGATTAAAGTAATGAATGCCAGTGTATCAATCATCTGGCCACATAGACACTTAATGAATGCTGATTTCTCTGCCTGTTTGTGGTCAAAAGAATTTTGTTACTTGGTTAACTTTGGCAATTAACCTATTTTTAAATTATTGTCAGTTAATTGGTAATGAAAATATGAAAGAAAATAAGATAGCGTTATAGTTTGCCAGCACACTAAGTCATAGAAGTGGTGGATAGAAAAAAGAAGTGTGAGGGAACATTATCATTCACCTGTGACTGTGATGCTGTTTGGATGCCTGCTGTGGGAAGGATACACGCATGTTAAATATAGCCCTGCCTTCACTACTCAGAGGCAGAGCACAAGAAGAAAATATTGCTTTAATCTTGTTATCAAATAATTCTGTTAAAGTTCATGTGGAAGGGGAAATAATATATAGCTTACTGCTGATTTAAAAAGTAACTTTCTTGGATAAAAATCTGTAATTCTGCTCTTTGCTTACTTTGGTTCATAAGAATTTAGTGCAGAATTGGATTTCAGTGAAAATTTGAGGGTGCAAATTTTTGTTTCTTCCTTTTTTTCCTCTGAAGGCATCCACAAGAACTTCTAGCTTCAAGTATAGTATACAAAAGTAAAGATGAAACAAAGTATATTTTACAGGAGAATAGATATTTCACGAATAAATTGATGTTTGCTAGTAAATTCAATGTGGAACATTCTTTTCTTGATATAGTAGCAATTTCAGTGTAAGCATGTTAAATTTAGGGTCTTCTTAAACCACTATTTCTTGGAACTCTTTCCGAATGATAAATACTTCATTTCAAAAATTTATTTGAGGAATTTTATAGACTAGGAAGAGGAGGTTATTTTAGTTTTATGATATTGTGCTCAGACCTCCCCTTTATTGTTATTTTCAGTCAGCTTAAAGAATTTTTGGTGTCACAGTTCCTGTTGTAGAATGTATTATTTAGAAAGAATTTGAAGAATGCATGAAAGTAGTAAGAGGAGGTTTAATTTCAAAACTGCACATTTTCATTTGTACCATCTGTAATCGAGAGACAATTTGCAGTGTTTTACAGAAAGTTCAGAAACCTCTGGCAGTTGCTTGCATTTCTTTAAACACAAGTGCAACAAGAGAGAGGGACATGCTCTGACCGAGTGATGCAAGAACGTGTTGCTGCTATGGTTGGAGAGAACATTCGCACCTCACTCAAGCAGTCATTTCTCTCACTGCAACCATCGAGTCCATCTCAGCAACCACTCCTATTGGATTTTTTCTAATAATTCCTGTTTGTATATTTTTGTAGAGTTTTTTAGAGTTTTCTTTCCTCAACTCAGTCATAAGATACCACTCTTTACAATGTGTAAAAAGACTAATTTCTATATCCCTTTTGTATTTTCTAGGATAACATCAGTTTATTTTTAATGGAACCAAAATTTAATGATTTGTTCTTGTCTAAAGAAAATCAAACTATGTTGGTGATCACAGTCTGTGCTGGGAAGCAAAAAGACCAGTAGGAGGTTAGCCTAGGGGAACATTTGATAATGGGACACACAGCCAGTGCTAAACTCATATTTTACTGCAGGGAGAAAATGTTTTAATTTGGAAGGACAAATAATAAAGTTGTAAACTTAGACAAAGTCATCTTGATAATTAATAGGTATCTATGTATCCACAGGGGCCTTTCTTATATTGATGTAGGTTGAACAGAGTGTGTTTGAGAGAGAGAAAATGTGTGCGCGCGTGTGTGTGCATGTGTGTGTGAATGCATGCACATTTCAATGAGTCCAAAGAGAAATTATGCAAAACTTAGAAAACTTTTTAAAAAGGAATTTTGGATGCAGACCCCTCATTATGAAGATGTTTTAGAAAAACAAACGCAAATGATCTATGATTCGACAACTTGAGGCAGCGCTACACTTTTGGTTCATTTGGACTTTTGAATGATATGTTGGTCACAGCATCTATATGATGGATCATTATTAAATGGATCATATTTGCCTCCAGTAAGAGACCAGTTGATAATAGCCCCTCAAATGCATTACTCATATTACAATCATCTAATGTCACACATGGCGGATAAGCTAGATCTACTGACTCAACATTTATTCCACTTCCCTTAATGTGCTTTCTGTATGGCAGACTTTGGAAAGCTTAAAAGTACATTTCTCAGACTTCCTTTGGAGCAGAAGCTCCAGATGTAATTTAAGTTTAGTCAATCAAATGCATTCATGAGAGGTGTGAATGCAGTGTGAAGTGGGGAAGGGGAGGGTCTGGAGTGGGTATGCATTCTCTTGGTGCAGGGCCTGACTCAGTAGCCAGCACTTCCAACTGCAGCTTTCTGATACTTGAAGCAGGGCTGAGGTGCTGTCTTCTTGGTTCCCAGCTTCCTAACTGTAGCCCAGGTGGCAGTTTCCTTTGAGCCAGTTATGCGGTGATTCCTGGTAATAGTTCTCAGAAACCCAGCCCAGAACACTTTTTGTAGACCTTTGAGCAATTTTGTAAGCACCTCATTCTCAGTATTAAAACCCCTTGGCTTACTATAGTCACAATATGGTCTGTTGTCTGCCACTGAACACTGAGACATAGATATTTAATAATTCTTTTCTCTTCCGGTGACTTGTTCTCTCCCCACACCATTCCTTGAGTGTCTATTTTAATTATTACCTGCATTAAACAATGTCTACATAAGCCACATTTTAAAATAATCTCAGGTCTATTCACTTTGGAGACATTGTTAATTGAAAATTAAGCCAGGAGGTTCAGAGATGAAATTGACATGAGGAAAACTGCTCTTTTCTGTGGGGACTGACTTTCAGAGTTAATACCATATACTTACAATATAAAGAGTAATCTAATTCCAAGAATAATTAAGACCCATTTTTAGACTGGCAATAGTTACCTCAAACTTAGCATTTAGGTTAACAAACTTATTTATTTGATTATGAATGAAAGTATGTTAAATTTTATAGGAACAAATGCCTTATGAAGACTTTACAGTCATTTTTAATCTTCTTAGAAAACACTACAGGTGTTATAAAAACAAGAGGATGATCATTTAGTCAAAGAGAAAACCTGCATTTTGTATTTTTTTGATAAATTTTTCTGATTTCAGACATGTCCTTTTAAGTTGCTCTATCCAGACCTGACAGTGCATAGATGAATTTGTCTTCTAACTTTTAATATACTTTATTTTTTAGGACTATTTTAGATTTACCAATAATTTGTGAAGATGGAACAGAGTTTCTATTTACCCCTTATGCAATTTCCCTTATTAATATTTTGTATAACTATGGTACATTAGTTATAATTAGTGGAGCAATATTAACACACTATTATTAATTGAAGTCCATACTTTATTTGATTTTCCTTAGTTTTACATAATAGTCTCTTTCTGTTCGGGATCCATTCAAGACATTACATTTACATTTAGTTATTCTGTTTCCTTATGCTGCTATTTGGAAGTGAAGTTTCTCAGAATTTCCTTGTTTTTGATACCCTTGACAATTTGGAGGAATACTCGTTAGATATTTTGTAGAATGTAATATGTTTGGGGAGGAAGACCACAAAGATGAAGTGCCGTTTTCATTACATCACGTCAAGGATACATACTGTTAACATGACTTACCACCGTTCATGTTGACTTTGACCACCTGACTCAGGTGGTGTCTGCAGGGGTTTTCTACTCTTCTCTTACCCCTCTGCCTTTTGTACTGAATGGAAGTCACAAGACGTGGCCTATATTAAGGAGTGGGGAATAATTCTTTGTTTGCTTGAAAGTGAAGTATCTACATAAATTATTTAAAGTTCTTCTGCATGGGAGGTTTGTCTGTTCTCTCCCATTAATTTATTTATATCAGTAAAGACTAATGGATATTTATTTTATACTCAGGTTTATAACCAATGCTACTTTATTTTATTGATCAAATTGTTCTAGCCCTGACTGTTGGGACTTTTTGTTGATTCCTGTGTTCCTTTGACATACCACCATTATTGTGGATTTTCTTACCACTTCCTTACTTTTTGGCCCTGTAAGATACTCTAGCCTCTACCTGAATATTTCCTGCCCTGTTCTTAAAATCAGCCATTTCTTCTGGGAACTCTGATTCATTTTAATGATAAAGAGTATTAGAAACCAAGATCTGGGCACTAGATGTACCTGTTGCTACTGAATATATTTGCTTCTTGGTCTTTCCCCTGATTGAGCAAAGGAATATATGTATGTATACTAACCTATGTATATCTAGAAATATTTCTCTATGAAACATCTGTATCTATATTAAGCTAAATATGAGTTCATATTGGTGTCTCCAATTCATAATCATTCTAGCTTCTTTTACTTATCTATAACCTCTCACTCTAACAGTAAGGACCTGGCTTCTACCATCAGCCATCTCTTTACTTAATTGTTCAATTCCAGTATACATATTTAGTAATATCAGATTTTTTAACTTGAACTCTCTTAGAAAAAAAAACAATGCTTACATAGGTTTTTGTTTTTGTTTTTGCCTTTGGTCTTACAGACTCCACTCATTCTTACAATTACCCTTTTTGTGAGATAATGTTATATATTTATCATACAATTAGATTGTTTTTTCACATTATGCATTCCATCCTAGAAGCCTCCAAATGTCTAAATGGTTTGAAAAAAATCGTATGTGTTAATATTCTCTGTTCTGGGAGATCTTTTCTTGGTTGCTAGCTATATTATGTCCTCTAGATTGAGAGTGGCCATGGGGCCATATTATCCTGTTTTCAGATCCATACATTATTCCTCTTTTTCTCTCCTTCATATGTTCTGAATCCCCACCTTGTCTGGGTCATTTTACAGACCTTGGATTATTCTCCAGACTGTTATTTCTGCTCTGCCTTGGTTGTCAGTATAGAATCATTAACTTCAGAAATTCATTAAAGTCACTTCTTTTTACATGCCCCATTTCTCAGTCTTCTGCTGTTTTCAATTTATACTATATTTATTTACATTTTACTATCATTTCATTGAGCCTTCAAGAGCCAAGGAATATAAATATGTTTAAAGTCTATCATCTTAATCTGCAAATCTATGTTTTGTAAAAATCATTTTGTCATTTTGGTATAATCATAGTATTAAAAAATCCATGTGAAATCATTTACTATTCTTTTGCTTACATTAAATTAAAAATCATAACCTGTAGTACATCCAGTAGAATGTTTAACATCTTTGACTTTATTTTTTGTAATCTCATTCAACATTTTTATTAATTTCTTTGATTCATTCTGTTGTTTGGAAAATAGCCGGCCACTCAGGGAACAAGGATGGGAATTATAAAATGTTTGTTTTGTAAGTGTAGTGGTTATATATCTTAAAAGGGGTACATGGACCAAGGGTTGTTGTGGACCGTTCAGCCTGGTTTCAGGAGCTGTAACCCTTACCCCATGGTGGGCTGTGTAAGAGCCTAGGGACCCACTTCATCTGAGTCTGTTCTGTCAAGAGGACATGAGCTACTAAGGAGACAAAGCTTATCTCCCTGGCAGGAGTGCTGCTTCTGCCTCATTCATCTCTGGCCCCAGTGCTTGGTCGGTAGTTGTGAGGGTAAGACTCCTCATGGGAGGGGCAACCTAAGCCAGACACGACCACTTGGAGGGCCCTCATGGAAGGACTTGGGGGGCTGCAGCAAAGAGGGGGTGATGGACCCTCGCCCCCTGGCTATTCTGACATAGCCCGAGTCCCCATTTCCGTCTGGGAGATGTCTTCTGCTTCCTGAGTCTAATCGGCTTAAAGCCTGAAACTATGAGGGCCAGCGGTGCAGCCCTGTGCCAGCCAGAATGGATCCCCGGGTGATTAGACATAAGAAAGAATTCGTAAAGTCCTGTGAAACCTGCTTTGTTTGCTAAGAGTGCTCTCATTTAAATGATAAGGGTCCCAGGAGGAAATGGGTATGTCTCCCCAAGTTTTGCAACCCCCTTTTCTGACAGACACTGACTCAGATTAAGCCCTCAGATTTCTTTGAAATGTTAAACCTATATTCAGGTGTATTAGAACCCAATAAAAGCCCAGTGAGGAAGGTGTTCTGGGTCATTCTCCTCTGAGAGTTTGTCCACCTCTCCTCCCCAAGCAGATTATGTCTTGATAGTTTTTATTTTCATCTGTGATGGAGGGATGGGGCTCTGCGGGTGGAGCGCCCCCCTCATCTGGCGCCCCCACAAAGGGTGTTTGAATACCCAATGCAGACAGTATGGAACAGGACTGGGGTCTCCTGTTTCAGTGAATGAGGTCACTTGCCCCAAAGCAGAATCATTTATATGTGTGTTTCAGTTGCCTGCTCTTCACCTCATTGGTGGAGGAATTCCTGCCCAAGAGTTAAATGGAAGGCTGATCACATGACACTGGACACCAGACAGATTGACAGCAGTTTGGTAGTCTCACATACTCACAGCTTGGGGCAGGAGGACACCTCTCACTATGAAGGGCCACAGGAGGATTTTCCTTAGGAGAAGAGCGAGCAACCAGGAGCTGTGATAGGCAGGTTTCACAGTAACGATAAGGTGGGTGCTCTCTGGCTCCCACAGGAGGGTGTGATTAGTTTGTTTGAATAATTCTGTAGGCTGACAGGGAACTGAAAACTACTCAGGCATAAGCAAGAAATGCACTTAGTCTGTTTGATAAGGAGTGTTGTTTAGCTAGGGGAACGCATCCTTGGAAACAGAGTGGGAGGGGCACCTGCACATAAGCCATATGAGGCCCTCTCAATTTTGTCAGATGTCAAGGCAGCACATGACATTGGACCTTCATTTTAGGCCTTAAACCACAGTGTGTTTTGTGTGTGAATCAATCATATTTAGTTGAGAACACTTAGTATGATATTGGTTCACTTTTTTCACCTGTTGTTTAATTAAATTTATCAGATTTATTTTCTAAGTAGGCATATTGTACACATTTTTGAGAAGTCTTCAGTATCTGCTAGTTTGACCCTGTGAAAAGGTGTAGTTTCCTAAAATATCTAGCAAAGGATTTCCAGACTGAATGCTTCATCTCAGTGTTGACCATATATGATACGGAGTTAAATAGATTAAATAATGTACATGACCTATTCTGCTACTCTCTCAGTTGAAACCAGAGCAATTGAACTGAAGCTCTTTGAGAATAAAATTGCCAGTTCTATTTAAGGAGAAAATTGTTGACAGAAATCTCACACTCTTTGGTTGCTTATTGATGCCTTGATTATGCACTAATGCATTTTGGAGACAATCTATTATAAATCTTACAAATAAGTTGGAGTTCTACTCTTGAGAGGAATGGAGATTTAGTAGGTTAATGCAAAAATAATTTAAACAGAGTAATATTTGGATTAAGTCTTAATTAACTATTTTAATAATTAATGAAAACATTTCTGAATGAAAGTCTGATCTATACAAAAGTAAATTCACCTTCAAGCTTAAGATCTATCATTGAAGGAAAAAACAATCAACAAGAGAGGAAAACTGGCATAGTGGGGAAAAAAATGGGTCATGAGCCAAAAGGCCCAAGATCTTGTTTGAGATCTGTCTGGCTTTGAACATGTTACTGAACTTCTCTTTGTCTCAGTTTCTTTCCATACCTGTAAAACCAGGAATAAGCCAAACAACCTTATAGGTATGATTCAACTCGAAAATTCTGTAATTCAAGCTATCTCTGGACTAGAACATTTCATGCTCAAGTCAGAGGCAGCATTTTCACAGCTCTCAGGACATCTGCGTTCTATTAGAATACATACTAGTTTTCCTTTACCACTCACATTATCTGTTTACGTTAAACCTTTCTCCCAATCGTTATTCCTCTTAGACATTAAATAAAAATCTAACAGGAGTGCCAAAGCATAAACACATTAATAAATGTTTTAGTGTAGTCACTTGTTAATTTTCAGAGACCATCATAAAGAAGTCATAAAATACACTCGTCAGCTAAGAATACTGTCAGCCACTGGCTAAGACATCATTACTCCCTGGTATGTTAGAAACTCCCTAACAGCAGCTGAAAAAAGAATGCAGTATTTTTGTAATGATACTTGATAGAAATGGTATGGAAAATGTCTTTGAAAATTGTAAAGAACCACAGGAATTGAAGCTGTTTGTTAGCCAACTAGCCAAATGGCTTCAAAAATGATTTTAACTGTACTATCCATAGCCTTTCCCTTGTTCTCATAAAATCACTAGGCATGTTTGCCTCTAGATCAGGAATAATAATAGCAAGTGTAACAATAGTAATAGTATTGATTGTTAATGTATACTGAGTACTTACTATTCAAAATGCTTTCTATGTATTGTCATTTAATCCTCACCACTCCATGATGTCAGTATTATTATACTTATTTTATAGGTGGGAAATGTGGAACAAAGAGTGTTTAAGTCACTTATTCAAAGTCACACAACTAAATGTGAAGCGGTAAGGTCATGATCTGAAATGAGCAGTCTGACTTCAGCGCTGGCCATAGTACATTAGGTGGGAGAGCATGGAGGACAGTTGTAGAAGATACAGTCAAAGGCAAGCCAATGCTACCGAAATACCACACAAGTTGAGCACAGGGAAAATAGAGAGCCCTAGTAAAAAACAGAAATTATATTGAGTTGGCCAAAAAGTCAGTTCAATTTTTTTTTCATAAAATAAGACATATTTTTCATTTTTACCAATAACTTTATTGATTTGGATGTTTTGAGTATGTTGGCTATCTCCTGCTATTGGCTTCTTAGTGGGTAGAGGCCAAGGGTGCTGATAAACATCTTCCAATCCAAAGGCAGCCCCACAGTGAAGAATTATTTGACCACAATGTTAATCGTACCAAGAAACTTTACAAACCACTTTCAACACATTCAACCAGTCACACACAGTACCTTCTCCATACACTGAACAAATATTTTTTTGCGTTTCAATTGCATTTCTACCTTTCTTGATATAGCATAATATGCAAAAAATGTTGCATATATTCTTCCATCTTCAATATTAAAATGACTACACAAAAGTTCACAAATTTTAATGTCTTTTTAAAATCCATGCTGATGTCACAGCTGTTACAATATGTCTAAGAAAATTATTTTGAATGAAGTTAAAGAAAACTAAGCACTGCTAAAGCAATCATATGGAAAACACTCAATAAACTTTTTGGCCGCCAACCCGATAATATTTCATTTGAGCTGGAGAAGAATGAGAGTGGTCAATTTCTTCTTTCCTTTCTCTTGAATTTTCCTAGATGTATACATCATAACTCAGGCATGTGGGGCCTTTGAGAGGTGGAGGAATGATTTAATGGAGATTTGGTGTTGATTGTATTTTGGAGGAGATATGACACACTATTTGTTGTCTGTCGGCAATTTTCTGCTTCTTACTTTCTTGCTGACAGTCTGCCTCCCATGAGAGAAGCTGAAAAGGCCAAAACACTAAACAGAAACATTCTTTAATGACAGGTTCAATTCCCTAATAGACAAAGGACTCTATCAGTCCTTTTTTTATTCAGAAAGCTTTGGTAATTTTTATATTTCAAGCTTTTGATCATTTCATCTAAATTTTGTAGTTTATTGAATACAGTTGTACATAACATTCCCTTATTATACTTTCAATGTCTGTAGGGTGTATATACTATGTTTCCTTACTCCTGATATTGGTAATTTGTGTCTCCTTTCCTTTTGTCTTTTGTCAGTCTGGATAGTGGTTGAACAAATGTATTGATCTTCTTAAAGTATGAATTTTGGGTTTTGTTCATTTTCTCTATTTTTTTCTCTTTTGTATTTCACTTGTTTTGCCCATATTTTTCTTCTTTTTTTCTATTTTATATATAATTTGCCATTCCTTTAGATTTCAGATTTTTTTGTTTTCTAATGTAGGCAATCAATGCATTAAATATCTCTCTGCACACTACATCACACAAATTTTGTGTGATGCTTTAATTGTCATTTAATTCAAAAATATTTTCTCATTCTCTTTATTTCTTTGATTCATGGTCTCAAAGAAGTGATTTATTTAATTTCCATACATTTGGTGCCTTTGTGTTGCTGATTTCTAATTCAATTCTTTGTGGTCAGAGAACATGTTCTGTAAGGTTCTAGTCTCTTTTTTAAAATTTAATCTTTATTATATATTTTTTCCATTACCAACTACTCCCCTTATACTAGCTCCCCCTAGCAATTGTCCATGTCCATGAGTCTTCTCTATGTTTTGCTCGATCCCTCCACCCCCTAACCTCCACACCCATCTAGTAGCCTGCTCTCCATCGATGAGTTTGTCCCCATTTTTCTTGTTAGTTCAGTGTGTTCGTTAGATTCCACATATGAGTGAAATCATATAGTATTTGTCTTTCTTTGACTGACTTATTTCACTTAGCGTAATGTTCTCCAGGTCCATGTATACTGTTGCAAAGGGTAAAATTTTGTTCCTTTTTATGGCTGAGTAGTATTCCATTGTGCAATGTCCCATAGTTGTTTTATCTACTCATATACTGATGGACACTTGGGCTGCTTCTATACCTTGATGATTGTAAATAACACTGCAATGAACTAAGGAGTGCTTATGTTCTTTTGAATTAGTGTTTTGGGTTCCTTTGGATATGTTCCCAGATGTGAGATAGCTGGATGGAAAGGCAGACCCATTTTTAATTTTTTGAGGTGTCCCCATACTGCTTTCCACAGGGGCTACACCAATCTGCATTCTTACCAAGAGTTCAGAAGGGTACTCCTTCTCTACATCTTTGCCACTACTTGCTGTTTGTTGATGTATTGATGATAGCCATTGTGACAGCCGTGAGATGATATCTCATTGTGGTTTTAATTTGCATTTCTCTGATGATTAGTGATGCTGAGCATCTGTTCATATGTCTATTGGCCATCTGTATGTCCTCTTTGAATAAGTGTCTATTTGGGTCTTTTGCCCATTTTTTAATTGGTTGTTTGCTTTTTTTGGTGTTGTTTCATAAGTTCTATATAAATTTTGGATATTAACCCCTTATCAGATGTATTGGTGAATATTTTCTCCCGTTCTGTGGGCTGTCTTTTTATTTTGTTGATGATTTCCTTTGCTGTGCAAAAAGTTTGTAGTTTGATATAGTTTTATTTATTTATTTATTTATCTATCTATCTATCTATCTATCTATCATCTATCTATCTATCTATCTTTTGTTTCCCTTGCCTGAGGAGATATATCCAATAAAATATTACTACAGGCAATGTCCAAGATTTTGCTGCCTATGTTTTCTTCTACAACTTTTATGGTTTCAGGTCTAACATTTAAGTCTTTGATCCATTTTGAATTTATCCTTGTGTGTGGTGTAATAAAGTGATCTAGTTTCATTTTTCTGCATGTACTGTCTGGTTTTCCCAACACCATTTATTAAATAAACTATCTTTAACCCATTGTTGTGCTTGCTTCCTTGGTGGACTAGTAATTGACTGTAAAAGCATGGGTTTATTTCTGGGCTCTCTATTCTGTGCCATTGATCCCTGGGTCTGTTTTTATGCCAGTACTATGCTGTTTTGATTACTATGACCTTATAGTATAGTTTGATATTAGGTAGTGTGATTCCTGCTACTTTGTTCTTCTTGCTTAGGATCCCTGGATCTGTTGCTATGTGGGGCCTTTTGTGATTCCATATACATTTTTGAAATATTTGTTCTGGTTCTGTGAAATACATCATTGGAATCTTGATGGGAATTGCATTAAATCTTTGGATTGCTTTGGGTAATGTGGACATTTTAATGATGTTAATTCTTCCTATCCATGAACATGGTATGTGCTTACAGTTATTTGTATTTTCTTCAATTTCTTCCTTCAGTGTCTTATAATTTTCTAAGTATAGGTTTTTTACATCCTTGGTTAGGTTTATTCCTATGTATTTTATTCTTTTTGTAGCAATTGTGAATGTGATTTTTTTTTTGTAATTTCCCTTTCCATTACTTCATTATTGGCGTATAAAAATGCAGCTGATTTCTATATTAATTTTGTATCCTGCTACTTTGCTAAATTTATTTATCAGTTCTAGTAATTTCTCAGTAGAGTCTTTGGGGCTCTCTATGAAAAGTATCATGTCATTTGCAAAAAAAATGATAGTTTTACTTCTTCCTTTCCAATTTGAATGCCTTTTTTTTCTTCATGTCTGATTGCTGTGGCTAGGACTTCCAGTTCTATGTTGACTATGTTGAATAAGAGAGGTGAAAGCAGAAATACTTGTCTTGTTCCCAATCTTAAGGGGAATGCTTGTAGTTTTTGCCTATTGAGTATGGTGCTGGCAGTGGGTTTATCATATATGGCCTTTATTATGTTTAGATATGTTTGCTGTAATCTGACATTGATGAGAGTTTTTATTATAAATAGGCACTGGATTTTATTAAATGATTTTTCTGCATCTAATGATACAATCATGTGGTTTTTATCCTTCATTTTGTTTATGTGGTGAATCACATCTATTGATCTGCAAATGTTGAACCAACCTTGCATTCCTGCAATAAAATCCCACTTAATCATGGTGTATGATCTTTTTGATGCGTTGCTGTATTTGGTTTCCTAATATTTTGTTGAGGATTTTAGCATCCATGTTCATCAGTGATATTGGCCTATAATTTTCTTCCTTTGTAGTATTTTTTATCTCATTTTGGAATTAGGAAAATGCTGGCTTCATAAAATGAGTTTGGAAGCCTTCCCTCTTTTTGAATTTTATGAAAAAGTTTGAGAGGGTCTATGGCCATACCACCCTGAATGTGCCTGATCTTGTCTGAAATAGTTTAAGAAGGAGAGAGATTAGTTCTCAGAATGTTTGGTAAAATCCATCTGTGAAGCCATCTGGTCCATGGCTTTTGTTTGTTGGGAGGTTTTTTTTATTATTGCTTCAATTTCACTAAGTGTAATTTGTCTATTAAGATTCTCTGATTCTACCTGATGTAGTTTTGAAGGATTGTATGTTTCTAGGAATTTATCCATTTCATCCAGGTTGTCCAGTTTGTTGGCATATAGTGGTTCATAATATTTTCTTACAATACTTTGTATTTCTTTGGTATGAATTGTTATTTTTCCTCTTTCAATTATGATTTCATTTATTTGGGTTCTCTCTCTTTTTCTCTTGATGAGTCTGGTTAATGGTTTATCAATCTTGTTTATTTTTTCAAAGAACCAGCTCTTGGATTCACTGATCTTTTGTATCATTTTTTTACTCTATTTCAGTTATTTCTGCTCTGATCTTTATAATGTCCTTCCTTCTACTGACTTCGTACTTTGCTTGTTCTTTTTCAAGTTCTTTTACCTGTAAAGTTAGAGTGTGTGTGTGTGTGTTTTTTTTTTTTAAGCTTTTTCTTGTATTTTTGAAATAGGCCTGTAATGGTATGAATTTTCTTCTTAGGATTGCTTTTCCAGTGTCCCACAGATTTTGGATTGTTGTGCCCTCCTTTTCATTTGGTACAAGGTGTCTTTTGATTTCTTCCTTGATCTCATTGTTGACCCATTCATTGTTTAATAACATGGTATTTAGCTTCTGTGTCTTTGTGTGTTTTTCAGTGTTCTTCTTTTAATGGATTTCTAATTTCATTGCATTGTGATCAAAGAAGATACATGATATGATTTCAATCTTAAATGTATTGAGACTTGTTTTGTGTCCTGACATGTGGTCTATCCTAGAAAACGTTCCATGTGCACTTGAAAAGTATATATATTCTGCTTCTTTGGGATGAAATGCTTTGAAGATATCAACTAAATCCATTTTATCTAGTGTTTCATTTAAGGATGCTGTCTTCTTGTTGATTTTCTGCCTGGTAGATCTATCAATTGAAGTCAAAGTCCCCAGCTATGATTATTTCTGTCAGTCTCTCCCTTTATGTTCATCAAGATTTACTTCACGTATTTAGTGCCCCTATGTTTGGTGCATAAATGTTTACTGGAGGTATATTCTCTTGTTGGATTGTTCCCTTTACCATTATGTAGTGTCTTTCTTTGTCTCTTACTATAAGCTTTGTTTTAAAGTCTATTTTGTCAGATATAAGTACTGCTACCCCACCTTTTTTTTCCTTTCCATTTGCATGAAATATCTTTTTCATCCCTTTACTTTTAGTTTGTGTGTATATTTTGATCTAAGATGTGTCTTTTGGAGGCAACATATACATGGGTCTTGTTTTTTTTATCTAGTTAGCTACCCTGTTGGTGTGGACCGTTCAGCCTGGTTTCAGGAGTTGTAACCCTCACCCCATGGTGGGCTGTGTAAGAGCCAAGGGACGCACTTCATCTGGGTCTGTTCTGTCAAGAGGACGTGAGCTACTAAGGAGACAAAGCTTATCTCCCTGGCAGGAGTCCTGCTTCTGCCTCATCCATCTCTGGCCCCAGTGCTTGGTTGGCAGTCAATGATGGGTAAGACTCCTCATGGGAGGGGCAACCTAAGCCAGACACAACCACTTGAGAGGCCTCATGGAAGGACTCGGGGGGCTGCAGCAAAGAGGGGGTGATGGACCCTCACCCCCTGGCTATTCTGACATAGCCCGAGTCCTCATTTCCATCTGGGAGATGTCTCCTGCTTCCTAATTGGCTTAACGCCTGAAACTGTGGGGGTGAGTGGTGCAGCCCTGTGCCGGCCAGAATGGCTCCCTGGGTTATCAGGCATAAGAAAGAATTCCTAAAGTCCTGTGAAACCTGCTTTGCTAAGAGTGCTCTCACTTAGGTGATAAGTGTCCCAGGAGGAAATGAGGATGTCTCCCAAAGTTTGGCAACCCCCTTTCCTGACAAACACTGACTCAGATTAAGCTCTCAGCTTTCTTTGAAATGTTAACCATTGTTTGATCCTTGTTGCCTGACATACCTGTATTCCCATGTATTTGAGCCCAATAAAAGCCTAGTGAGGACGGGGCTCTGGGTCATTCTCCTCTGAGAGTTTGACCCCTTTCCTCCCCAAGCAGAAAATGTCTTGGTAGTTTTCATTTTCATCCGTGGCGGAGGGATAGGGCTCTGCGGGCGGAGCTCCCCCACATCTGGTGCCCAGGACAGGGGCCCCCGCACCCTATGTTTTGGTTGGAGCATTCAAGCCATTTACATTTAAGGTGATTATTGATAAGTATATATTTAGTTTCATTTTATTGTTAGACTATTTCCCTCTGTTTTTTTCTTTCTCTTTTTCTTCTTCTTAAAGCAAGCTCTTTAACATTTGTTGCAGTATTAGTTTGGTGTTAACAAACTTCTTTAGCTTTTTCTTGTCTGGGACACTCTTTATTTCTTCTTCGATTTTAAATGATAGCCTTGGTAGGTGAAGTAGCCTTGGTTGTAGGTCCTTGCTTTTGATCACCTTGAATATTTCACACTACTCCATTCTGGCCTGAAATATTTCTGTTGAGAAATCAGATGTAAGTCTAATTGGTGCTCCTTTGCATGCAACTTCCTCTTTTCTCCTGTGGCTTTTAGGTTTCTCTCCTTGTCTTTAAGCCTTGTCATTTTAATTATGATGTATCTCAGTTTAGGCCTCTTTGAGTCCAACTTGTTTGGGACTCTCTGAGCTTCCTGGACTTGTGTGTCTTTTTCCTTCACCAGATTACGGAAGTTTTTGGTCATTGTTTCTTCAAATAGGTTCTTGATCCTTTGCTCACTCTCTTCTCCTTTTGGTACTCCCATAATGTGGATATTGTTACACTTCATGTTGTCCAAAATGTTTCCTAAGCTTGCCTCATTTTTTAAAAAATTCTTTTCTTCTTTTTGCTACTCTGTCTGGGTAATTTTTTCTATCTTATCTTGCAAATCGCTGATTTGATCCTCTACTTCATCTACCTACTGTTTATTCCTTCCAGTATATTATTTATTTTAGATATTGCATTCTTTATTTCTGACTGTTTTACTGTTTCTATGTCTTTTTTTATGCTGTTGAGTATCCTTATAATCATCACTCTAAACTCTCTATCTGATAAATTGCTTGCTTCCATTCTGTCCAGTCCTTCTGGAGAATTCCCTTGTTCTTTCATTTGTTTGCATGTTTCTTTGTCTTCCTCTTTTGGCTGCATCTTTTTATTTGTTTCTATATATTAGGTAGGTCTGCAAAGGCTGTGGTGTAGGCCTTTGTCAGACACTGCTTGTGAGTGGCCATGGTCGACCTGTTTGGAGCCATCAGTGTTCCACAGCATGTGGCTCCCTATGCTGGGCCTGTGTGCCAAAAGAACTGGGCTGCACACCAAGGTTTGCTTTTATCAGCACAGGGGCCTGGGGAGTGTCAGCTGAAGTCTCATAGAGCTCCCAGAGATCTGCCTTAGTTGTTAAAATAATTAATGATATAGCCTCAAGCTGTAATCAGCAGCCTGGCTTAAGCTCCACAGGGTGGGGCAGAGTAATTCCTGTGGGTAGGACTATTGCTTCCATGCAGGCTGATGCCACTCAGAGGGAGTCCTCTGCCTGAGAAAAATGGCTTTTGCAGTAAGGGGAATGACTCAGGACAGGCATCCTTCTGGCAGCTGTTCCTTCAATTCTTTCCTCAGAGCTACCAACTCCAGACTCTCCTCAAGCTTCCCTAGTTCACTCTGCCCTCCCTCTGCTGGAGTCCAGTATAAATGGCTGCAAACAATATTTTGTCTGTTGACCCTTTAAGAGGCTCTCTGAGTCTCCAGCCATCTCTCACTGGCAGGTAGAAACTGTGCTGCTTTTCACAGCAGTATGTTATATGGGTTCCTTTCTGGCTCTACTGCTATAGGCCGGGGAGCCCAGCTTGGGGTGCAGATGCACACTTCTCAGGAGGAACCCCTCTGGCCACTGAAATATCCCTCAGGCACATCAGCTGCCACCCATGGGAGCTCAGCCAGCCCTCTCGCATCTCCTCTGCATACCCTACCAGTCTCGTTGTAGTGAACTGGTTTTTTCTTCCTGTCTTTGGTTATAAGTCTTCTCTCCAGCAAGTGTTCAGTTGGTTATTCAGGATGATTTCTCTACAATTTAGTTGTAATTCCAGATTGGTTCTGGGGGGGAAGTTAGTGTAGCTCCACTTACTCCTCTTGAATCCACTGGAAAAATATTAGGTTTTAGTCTTTTAAAATCCACTGAAACTTGCTTCATAACCCTGCTGTAGTCTATCTTGGTACCCATTCTATGTATATATTTTTAACAAATGTTTATTCTGCAATTGTTAAATTTTATAAATGTCCATTAGATTAAAGTGGTTGATAGTGTCTCTTTGAAATTATCTACCTTTCTTGTTTTATTTCTCTAGTTGATGTGTACTGAAACTTATATTATTTTATGTCATGTTCAGTTATGTTAATAACAGAAACTTATGTGTCAAAAATTCCAACTATGATTAGGTATTTGTCTGTTTTTTTCCTTTATTGCTGTCAGTTTTTTTCTTATATTTTAAAGCTCTTTTTGAGGTGCGTATATATTTACAATTATTATATCTTCCTGATGTAATGGAATTTTTATTATTATGAGACCTTCTAATCTATGAGCATGTATATCCTTCCATTTATTTGTATCCTGTTCAATTTTTTTCTTTCTTCAATGTCTCATAGTTTTTTCAGATTACAGATCTTTCAAATTTCTCAGTTAAATTTATTCCCAGGTGTTTTATTCTTTTTGATGCAATTAAAAATGGGATTGTATTCTTAATTTCTTATAGTTTGTTATTAGTATTTAGGGATTCAACAGATTTCTGAATACTAATTTTACATTGAACAAATTTGCTGAATTCACTTATAAGTTCTAATAGTGTTTTTGGTGGAATATTTGGGGTTTTCTGTATATAGTATCATGTCATCTGCAAATAGGGACAGTTTTACTTCTTCTTTTCCAATTTGGATACTTTTATTTCTTTTTATTTTCTAATTGCTATAGGACTTCTCATACTATGAAGACTTCTCATACTATGTTGAATTAAAGTGATGACAATGGGCCTTTTTTTCTTATTCCTGAGAACAAGCTTTCAGCTTGTCACCATTGAGTATGATGTTACCTATGGGTTTGTTATATATGGTCTTTACTATGTTGAAGTATGTTCTCTCTATACTCACTTTGTTGAGAGTTTTTATTTTAAGTAGATATTGAATTTTGTCAAATTTATTTTCTATATTGAAATGATCATATGATTTTTATTTTTTGTTTTGTGGATGTGGTATATTACATTGATTGATTTATAGATATTGAAACATCCTTGCATCCCCAGAATAAATCCCACTTCATAGTGAAGAAACTTTTAATGTGTTGTTGAATTCAGTTTGCTAAAATTTTGTTGAGGATTTTTGCATCTATGCTCATCAGAGATACTGGGCTGTAATTTTCTATTTTTGTAGTATCTTTGTCTAATTTTGGCATCAGAGTAATGCTGGCCTCATAGAATGAATTTGAAAACCTTTTCTTCTCTTCAAATTTTGAATTAGTTGAGAAAGAGAGGTATTCTTTAAATATTAGGTATTTAAAGAACCAGACCTGTGAATGTCTGGTTCTGACTTTTGTTTGTTCAGAATTTTGGGGGTTACTAATTCAGTTTTGTTACTATAAATAGGCTGTTCAGATTTTTTTGTTTCTTCCTATTTCAGTCTACAAGGATTGCATATTTCTATGAATTTATCCATTTTTTTTCTAGGTTGTCCAATTTGTTAGCATATAATTGTAGTGTTCTCCTATGATTTTTTTTTGTATTTATACGGTATCAGTTGTAACTTTTCTTTCATTTCTGAATTTATTTATTTGAGCCCTATTTCTTGCTAAAAGTTTATTAATTTTGTTTTTTCAAAGAACCATCTCTTAATTTCATTGATCTTTTTACTCCTTTCTTAGTCCCTATTTCATTTATTTCCTCTCTGATCTTTGTTATTGCCATCTGTCTATTAACTTTGGGATTTTATATTTTTCTTTTCATCGTTCCTTTATGTTAAGGTTAGATTGTTTATTTGAGATTTTTCTTGATTCTTGAGTTAGGTCCATAACTTCCCTCTTAGACTGCTTCTGTTAAGTCTAAAAGGTTTTGGAATGTTGTGTTTCCATTTTCATTGTCTCAAGGTATTTTTTAATTTCCTCTTTGACTTATTTGTTTAGCCACTGGTTATTTAGTAGCCTGGAACTCACTGGAATGGCCTTGATGGGCCAGCTAAAGCACCTGTACCATGTTCAAGGAGGAGGAGCAACACAAAAACTAGCACACTTTGACACTTCAACCACAGAGAGAGTTCCAAAAGTTATCCTCCTCTTTGGCAGACATTCTAGAACTAGTAAATGGATTTCATTTCTGTATGATCCAGGTATGGTTTAAATTTGTGTTTTTCTGCTATACCCCAGGGGTAGCAAGTCTGCACATGGGACTTTCAATGATATTCCTCCCTACCACAGGTCATTGTGTTGGGGGTAGTGTTTCCATGAACTGTGCCTCCATCTCTCCTATGCATTTCTTTTTTAAAAAATTACTTTACTGTTGTTCAATTACAGTTGTCTGCATTTTTCCCCCATGACTCCCCCTACCCCAGCCAAAGCCATCTTTCTCCTTTGCTTCCACCCTCCCCCTTGGTTTTGTCTATGTGTCCTTTATAGTAGTTCCTGAACACCCTTCTCCCCACTGACCCCTCCTTGCTCCCCTCTGGCTATTGTTAGATTGTTCTTAATATCAATATTTCTGGTTATAATTTACTTACTTTTTTCTTTTGTTGATTATGTTCCAGTTAAAGGTGAGACCATATGGTATTTGTCCCTCACCACTTGGCTTATTTCACTTAGCATAATGCTCTCCAGTTCCATCCATGCTGTTGCAAAGGGTAGGAGCTCCTTCTTTCTCTCTGCTGCATAGAATTCCATTGTGTAAATGTACCATAGTTTTTTGATCCACTCATTTACTGATGGGCACTTAGGTTGCTTCCAGCACTTGGCTATTGTAAATTGTGCTGCTATGAACGTGGGGTGCATAGATTCTTTTGACTTGGTGTTTCAGGGCTCTTAGGATATAATCCTAGCAGTGGAATTGCTGGGTCAAAAAGCAGTTCCATTTTTAGTTTTCTAAGGAAATTCCATACTGTTTTCCACAGTGGCTGCACCAGTCTGCATTCCCACCAACAGTGCACTAGGTTCCCTTTTCTGTGCATTCTCTCCAACACTTGTTTGTTGCTTTGTTTATGATGGCCATTCTGACTGCTGTGAAGTGATATCTCATTGTGGTTTTACTTTGCATCTGTCTGATGGTTAGTGATGCTGAGCATCTTTTCATATGTCCCTGGGCCCTCTGTATGTCCTCCTTGGAGAACTGTCTGTTCAAGTCTTTGCCCATTTTTTAATTGGCTTTTTTGTCTTCCTGGTATGGAGTCATGTGAGTTCTTTATATATTTTGGAGATGAAACCCTTGTCTGAGGTATCATTGGCAAATATGTTTTCCCATACAGTTGGTTCTCTTTTCATTTTAATGCTGTTTTCTTTAGCCATGTAGAAGCTTTTTAACTTGATGAGGTCCCAATTGTTTATTCTTTCATGTATGTCCCCTGCTTTAGGGGACAAATCAGTGAAGATGTTGCTGTGTGGGATGTCTGAGATTTTCCTGCCAATGTTTTCCTCTAGGACTTTTATGGTGTCACAACTTATATTTAAGTCTTTTATCCACCTTGAATTTATTTTTGTGTATGGTGTAAGTTGGTGATCGAGTTTCATTTTTTTGCATGTAGGTGTCCAGATCTCCCAACACCATTTGTTGAAGAGGCTATTTTTACTCCATTTTATGCTTCTTCCCCCTTTGTCAAATATTAATTGACCGTAGAGACTGGGGTTTATTTCTGGGCTCTCTGTTCTGTCCCATTGGTCTATGTGTCTGTTTTTATGCCAGTAGCAGGCTTTTTTGATTACAGTGGCCTTGTAATACAGTTTGATATCAGGTATTGTGATCCCTCATTCTTTGTTCTTCTTTCTCAAAATTGCTGCAGCTATTCAGGGTTGTTTATGGTTCCATATACATTTCTGAAATGTTTGTTCTATATCTGTGAAATATGTCATTGGTACTTTAATAGGGATCGTATTGACTCTATAAATTGTTTTGGGTAGTATGGCCATTTTGAGTATGTTAATTCTTCTAATCCATGAGCATGGTACATGCTTCCATTTGTTTGTGTCTTCCTTAATTTCTTTCTTCGAGTGTTGTATAATTTTCTGAGTACAGGTCTTTTACATCCTTGGTTAGGTTTATTCCTAGGTACTTTATTTTTCTTGTTGCTATATCAAATGTGATTTTTTCCTGATTTCTATTTCTGATATTTCATTATTGGTGTACAAAAATGCCTTTGATTTCTGAGTATTGTCTTTGTATCTCTGTGGTTTGCCAAATTCATTTATTAGGTCGAGTAGTTTTTGGTAGAGTTTATAGGATTTTTTATGTACACTATCATGTCATCTGCAAACAATGACAGTTTTACTTCCTCCTTTCCAATTTGGATGCATTTTATTTCTTTTTCTTGTCTGATTGCTGTGGCTAGGACTTCCAGTACTACGTTTAATAGGAGTGGTGAAAGTAGGCATCCTTGTCTTGTTCCTGATCTTGTGGGAAAGCTCTAAGTTTTTGTCCATTGAGTATGATATTGGCTATAGGTCTCTCGTATGTGGCCTTTATTATGTTGAGGAATGCTCCCTTTAGTCCCACTTTGCTAAGTGTTTTTATCATAAATGGGTGCTGTACCTTATCAAATGTTTTTCCACACCTATTGATATGATCATGTGAATTTTATCTTTCCTTTTGTTTATGTGGGGTATTATATTTATTGATTTGGGAATATTGTACCATCCTTGCATTCCTGGGATGAATCCCACTTGATCATGGTGTATGATCTTTTTAACATATTGCTGGATGCAGTTTGCCAATATTTTGTTGAGGATTTTAGTATCCATGTTCATCAGCAATATTGGCCTGAAGTTTTCTTTCTTTGTTATGTCTTTATCTGGTTTGGGGATTAGGATGATGCTGGCTTCATAAAAAGAGTTTGGGAGTCCTCCATCTTTTTGAATTTTTTGAAATAATCTGAGGAAGATGGGGGTTAGCTCTCCCTTAAATGCTTTTTAAAATTCTCCTGTGAAACCATCTGGTCCAGGGCTTTTGTGTGTTGGAAGCTTCTATGCATTTCTATATAGTCCCTCTCCTATTCATTCTGCAGAAGCTGATCAATCAGCCCTCCATTCCACTTTAGAGGAAATTGCTGTGTCCAGACTTGTAGGTTCAGTGTGTTTGTGGGAGGAGGTGGGTTCAGGGTCTTCCTATACTGCCATCTTGGATCCCTCCCCCAGTTTTGTGTCTTTAGATTATTTATATTTAATGTGATTATTGTTCCTTCTAAAACTTTTAGACAATTTTTACTACAACCTTGGGTAGTTTTCTCACATACATGTACTGATTACTACTCAGCAGAAGATCCAAGGAGAAAACTCTGCAGATCTCTGGATTCTCACTCTGGGGAGTGACCTACTTTTGGATACTATGTTCTGCAAACTCTCTTGATCCTCCTAGACTTTCAGCTTCATCTCTTTGATTTAGAAAGTCTAACAAACTTTATCTGGGTTATCTTTCCTTGCGTTGCATACTGAAAACTCTCTCTAGGCAGTAATTTGGACAACTGTAGTGGTCAGTTCTTTTGTTTCCAAACTTTTGGGAATCATTATTCCAAACTAAGCGGTGTCCACATTTAATCCGGATTTTTAGTTTTTTAAGTGGGAGGGTAAATACATTCTTTGTTACATCCATGTCAGAAGTAGAAGTTCTAGTCAGTGTAAATTTAAGAAGTAAAAATACATAGCCAGTCCAGGTTTCTGGTCTGTCATATTTTTACACTTATTGTTTGAGATATAATTTATATACTATGAAGTACACAAATTTTAATCTACAGATGTGTTTTACATATGTATAAACATAAGAAAGTAACACCCACATCTATATATGGAACATTTGTATTAGCCTAGAAGGTTCTTTCACACCCCTTCCAGTCAGTTTCCGCCATCCCTGCTCTGCAGAAGTAGCGTAATTCTAACTTCTCTCACTGAAGATTTATTGTGTTTAAATTTTAAATGAACAGTTATATTTTATGTACCTTTTTGTGCATGCATTTTTTACCCATAATGGTTTTGAGATCTATGTTGTTGTGTGTATCAGTAATTCATTCATTTTTTATTGCTGTATACTATTCTCATATATGAATATGTCATGACTTGTTTATCTATTCTCTTGTTGGTGGTTATTAAGATTGTTTCCTGTTTGGCATTTTGTGAATAAATTTGTTACAAATATTTTTGTTTTCATCCATCATTATAATAATGTTTTTTTGGGAGGGGAGGAATCAAAAAAAGCAGCAAGAAAACCTTTTATTGAAATTAATAGTTGGTAGTAAATTATGTCATTTAGAACCATTTAATCTAAAATATATATTTATTGGGCATTTCTACATATCTTTAATACAATCATGATTTACATTGTATATAGAGATGACCCAAGGTATTATATATTTTGAAATGCCTAATCTCCAAAGAAAGGTTTTTAAATGATATTTTATGCATGTCATCATCATAGTAACTTTAATATAATGTAATTCAATTTATAAAGTTAACATTTTATCAATACTATGGGCTAACTTTTATAATCACTTATGAGGCACTGTTAATGTTAAAGATGTTTTACATTCACAACAATCTTACAAATAGAAAATATTTTTCTCATGTAACTTGTGAATTAATTGAGACTGACAAATGTTAAGTGAATTGTCCTTGATCATGCTGATAATAAATATTGTTGCTAGAATTTAAATTCAATTTGATCTGGATTCAGGGTCTGAGATTTCTTTACCAAAGCAGAATTACTGATAGACACTGCTGATGGAAATGGAATAGCCAATTTATATCTATTAGTTGAACTTTTCTGATTATTGGCTGGCTCTGTTACTATGATTTTGGATTACCCAGTTAATACTTTAAGTACAGAAAATATCATAACTCAAAATTCATGTTTAAGCAATGGGGCTATGTCAATAAAAAAGTTACATACTTGTTCAAAAAGCAATTCATTTTAGTAGTTCAGAGATTACGATATATTTCTGTCAGTCTCATGAGAGGTTTTCTGAATCTTCAGTCATGCTATGTCAGTCTAATCAATCTTGATTATGACATCTTCAGGCCTCATCACATCCACAATGAACCCCTCTTAACCAAATGATTTTTTATGAGGAAAGATCAATAAACCAATTTTATTCCTCAAAGTCTCTTTAGTTTTGTGTAAGTGACTAATTTTACTTATAAAATTACTAAAAGTTTCTCTCTGAAAACCATTTAGCTGTGGTCTCACTCTGTCAATTCAGTGATTAGTTTATTAAACAATAATATAATAATAATCATGAAGGAGAAATAGCAAGGTGAGAGCATACTAATTTCCTCTGACACTAACAGCATGATAATTATGGAAATGGTAAACGAAGCTCTTAAGATGTAGGAAGGCTATTACTAGAATTAGTAGGATGCAGTTCATGAAGGCATTTATTTCAGCTGCACCTGTAAGTAAAAGTGTCCCTCAGCATTTAAGCATATGTTTTCTAAGCTGATGGCTTGGCCATATAAATGTTTTTTAAGGGAGGGCTTAATTACAAATGCATAAACTCACCTTGAAAAATAGACTCACACAACTAAATGCATTATGAATTGGTTTGAACTTTAAGCTAAAAATGTATGATTAACTCTGTGGATCAGTAAGGGAATAATTTAAGATCATCCATGATTTAGGCAGTGATCAAGCAGTACAATTGAGTATGGATCATTAGGCTAATGTAATAAGTGAATGTACATTTAGAATGAAATGATAATATTTCAATTGATTTTAAGGACCTTTTCTTGCAAAGGCAGATAAAGGAGGGAAATAAGAGGAGGTAAAGAAGTTGGACACGACAGGCATGAAGAATCCTAGAAACGCAAAGGAGACTTGTGTGAACTAGTGGAGAAGGAATTGAACTGACAAATTAGAGTTTATGTCTCCTACCACTGACCTCAGCATGGTGTATGACTCTACTGTTATCTAGTTTCTACATCCCCCAAAAGAGGAGGTTGTAGTAAATGAATTGTAGTAAATGAGGCCTAAAGGCCCTCTAGTTCTGATCCTGTGACTGATATTCCTACTTACTGGGAACACAGATCAGAATTATTTTCACTGGGGAAACGGGAGCATGCCTAGTTCTTCAGTCTATGGAAAAATATTTTGTAGGCTTTTCCTACATATGAGGCTGAGAAAAATATGAAGATCATTCCACTACACCTTGAGGTCAAATTGGTTAGCTTACTAAACAGTAGGGTCTTATACTACCTGCTCATTTGTAAATTACAGTTACAAAATTTCTTAGAGACATTTTGCCATTGTCATTGTGGAAACAGCCCTAATGTTAGTTAGTAGGCTCTGAGCTTACTATTTCTGGTCATTATGGAAGAAGTCAGTATTTAATTAAGAATATTTATAAGAAGAATATTTTTTAAGTATTAATTTTCCCTTTTTAGTAAATCTGAGGTATGCTGAGGTTAAAATCAGCTATACAAAGAGTTTCTTTCTGACTTTTGCTTCTTTTAGTCAAAATGATAGATGTACTTTATTCATTAACTAAAAAATATTTATCGAGAATCATCTATCAGCCAAGTATTGTTCTAGGAACAGAGAATATAGCCGTGAACCATTTCAGACAAGGCTACAGCTCTCATAAACTATACATAATGGTGAGGACCATATAAATTGTGAAATAAAGAAATGAATAGTGTAGTCTCAGACAGTGGTAAGTGCAAAAAATAGTCACTGAGCAGGAGTGCTGGCCTTTTCAGGTAAGAACACTCAGAGAAAGATTCTCTGAGGAGGTGACTGGGACCTGAGATCTTAGTGAAAAGAATAAGCCAAGGCAAGGTCAGGGGTAAGGACTTTCTGGCAGAGGATACAGTAAGCACAAAGGCCTAGAGGAAGGTGTGAGCTTCGTCTGTCTGAGGTGTGAGGGGAGGTTTGGATGGCTAGCATATAGTGAGGAAATGGGAGAATAACACTCTGAAATTTACTTTGCTGAACTGTACAATAGAAATTATAACACCTCCCTCATAGAGTAGTTAGGAGAATGGGAGCGTACCTACTGCATGCCAATGCCTATGCTGTGGACTACAACTGTATGCTCTTACTCAGTGCATGGAAAAGACCTGCCTCATGTTCAATATATGGTTTTTATAATTATATCCTTTTCCTTTCAAATAGATAAACAGTTTATAGTTGCACTTGCAAAATATTTTAATGTATTTTATACAATAAAATTCTCAGATATTTGAAGCAGTGTACAGAATTTCTAGTTATAACTTTTTGCATCTGGTCATTTGCTAGTGAATGTACCATTATCTCCCTATGGTTCACCCTAAATTATAAGGTAATTATTGTTGGGACTGGTTGTAAAAACCAAAAGCAGCTGCTCAGATTCTGAAAGTAACCCTTGTCAAAGGAAGTTCTATTTAGTAATATTCTTCCTGGAAAATTTAAAATAATATATGCATAAGTATTGGAAGGATTGCAGTATATCCTAAGTCTATCGTAAAATAGGGTTATATCCTGAGAGTTCACATCTTTGTAGAGCATGTTATTTTAACACATTTGATGTCACATTATATAAACTTAGAATTGCAATAGCTTGGAGACAGAAGGTACTTTAGAGATTATCTAGTTTATTAATTTCACATTTCACAATCTATACTCTAAAGATTTTACTAGGTATTAACAAGCATCACACACACACACACACACACACACACAAAGGCACACACACTGTTGAAAAGCAGGGTTTTAAAAGTTTTATGGCTTTCTCTTCCTGTAGGACTTCTCAGAGCTTTCATATGCTAATATAATACATTGTGAATTCCCAAGTCAAGAATATAATTTATAGCATTTCTCAAATTTATTTAACCAATTGCCTTATTCTTATTCCCAACCCAGGGAACAGCTTTTAATGTGTCATTTTAGTAGCATTTTATGGAACATAATTTGGAAGAAGTTGACCCACTCTTTTAACCTTCTATGCAATGCGAGAAACTCCTCACAAGCATTCTTCATGTGTGGCTGTTTAACTTAGTTTGAAAAAATGCTAGTAATGATCTTCAAACCCCACAAGTCTAGATCTTTTGTCATAATTAGTACCCACTACTTTAGCTGAGCTTCTCATAGGTATAATGCTAATAACTAATATTTGTGGAGTATTTATTACTGCTAGAAGTATTTTACAACACTTCATATCTTATTAGTTCATTGAATGCTTATAATAAATCCTTGAGGTAGCGAACTACTTTTGTCCTCATTTACAGTTAAGGGATATGGTCAGAGGTAAGTTAAATATCTTGCCCGAGGACATAGGAGATTGTGGGGCCAGGACTCAAATGGGCACCTTGGCTCCAGAGCACAAGTTTTTAAAGATTGTAGTGGGAAAAAAATCTAGTCTAGTCTAGAGCCTTCTACATTCTTTTCAACAGTGCAATTCAAGACAATTCAAACACCTCAAATCCATATTGCTTGTATGAATTTTCCTTTTTTAAGTTTTATACTCCACGTGATAGCATTATTATATCTTCTTTAGGTCTCTCTTTCAAGTTTTTCATCCCCAAATCTTTTAATTCTTCTTTATATATTATTTTTTAATAAGACAAACTTTATCTTTTTGAAATTAAATTTATTGGGATGACATTGGTTGATAAAATTATGTAGGTTTAAGTGTGCAATTCTGGGATACGTTGTCTGTATATTGCATTGTGTGCTCACCACCCAATCTAATCTTTTTTCATCACCATGTATTTGACCCCCTGTGCCCTTTTCTATCCCCACACCCCTTCCCTCCAGGAACCTCCATATTGTTGTCTCTGTCTAGGAAGTTTTTTGTTTGTTTTTCTTGTTTGTTTATTTGTTGCTTTTAGTTGTATATGCCACATATGAATGAAATCATATGGTTCATGATTTTTTCTATCTAACTTGTTTTGCTTAGCATGATATTCTCAAGATCCATTCATGTTGTTGCAAATGGCTGTATGGTATTTCATATTTTCTTATGGCTGAGTAGCATTTTATTGTATATATGTACCACATCTTTTTTATTTAATCATCTATCAAAGGACACTTCAGTTGTTTCTGTCTTGGCCACTATGAATAATGCTGCAATGAACAAAGGGATACATAAATCTTTGCAAATAAATGTTTTCAAATTTTTTGGGTAAATCCCCAGAAAAGGGATCGCTTGTTTTTGTCATATGGTAACTCTAGTCTTAATTTTTGGAGGAACCTCCATACTGTTTTCCGTACTGGCTGCACCAGTCTACATTCACACAAGCAGTGAAAGAGGGTTCCTTGTTCTCCACAACCTTTCCAATACTTATTACCTGTCCTACTGATAATTGCCATTCCAACAGGTGTGAGGTGGTGTTTCATTGTAATTTTGGTTTGCATTTCCCTAATGGCTACTGAAGTTGAGTACCTGTTCATATATCTGTTGGCCATTTGTATGTCTAACTGGGAAAAGTGTCTGTTCAGGTCATTTGCCCATTTTTTAATTGGATTGTTTGCTATGTTGTTGTTCTTGTTGTTGAGTTCTATGAGTTCTTTATAAACTTTGGATATTAACCCCTTGTAAATATCTTTGTAAATATCTTTTCCTGTTCAGTTAGTTGCCTTTTTTTTTTTTTTTTTTTTTTTGGTGGTTTGTTTTGCTATGCAGAAGCTTTTTAGTTTGATATCGTCCCATTCATTTCTTTTTGCTTATTTCCCTTGCAAATTTATAAAATCCTTCTAAGAACAATGTCTGTAAGTTTAGTACCTATGTTTTCTTCTATGCAATTTATTATTTGTGTGTCTATTTAGTAATTGCAACAAAAAATTAAAAATACCTAGGAATAAAGTTAACAAAGTATATGAAGGACCTGTATACTGAAACCTACAAAGTATTATAAAAAGTGATTGAAAAAGATACAGAGAAATGGACAGATATTTCATGTTCATGGATTGGAATAATCAACATAATTAAAATGGCCATGTTATCCAAAGCAATATACTGATTTAATGCAATTCCCATCAAAATTCCAATGACATTTTTAAAAGTAATAGAACAAAAAAATCAGATTTCTATGGAATCACAAAAGATCCTGAAGAGCCAAAACAATCCTGAGAAAAAAGAATGAAGCTGGAGGTATCAAACTCCCTGTCTTCAAATTATATACTGCAAAGCAACAGTAATCAAAACAGTATGGTATTGCTAAAATAACCATACTTTAAAATGACATATTTCCCTAATATGCTCCCAAGTGTATTCCAGTTTGATAAATTTTCCCTTCAAATTCTCTTTTTGATATTTTTTGAACTAAAAAAATCGTATAATATAAGCTTTGGAATCAGAGCTAGATACAGATTCTGGCCTAGTGTGCCAATACTTGTATTGACAGAGCTCAGGTTTTCTCATATGTAAAGCTGGGACTATATGCATTTTACATATTGGCTATGAGAATTAAATGAGATGATATAATATTTAGAGCATATTTACTGGGTCTGGCACAGGGTAGGCAGCACAGTAGATGTTGATGCTTTTCTCTTTTCCTTTGGTAATGCCAATCTGGGTCATACATGTGGGCTTCTGGACAGGTTGCATTTCTACTCTACATCTATCCACAATCCTTCCAGTTTAATGTCTGTCTTGGAAGATGAGTGCCTTTTCCTTGTATTTTGCTCAGGGATTTCTTCACTTTATAATGACCTTTCTTTCATTTTGTCCCCCAAAATGGGGAATCCAAATTCTGGCTGTGTGTATTCTGAATAATGATACCTCCCCAAAGATGACTACATTCTAATCTTAGAACCTGTACAAAATAAAAACATCTTATATGATAAAAAGGGGTTTACATATGATTAAATTTAGGATCTTGAAATGGAGAGATTGTCCTGGATTATCTGACTTGGTCTGATGAGAAAGGTGGTAAAGTTAGAGTCCAAGAGAAGTGTTGATGCACACAGAACTCAAAAATTAGAGTGATATACATTAAAGATGGAGGAAAGGGCTTTATAGGAGCCAAGCAATGTAGGCAGCTTCTAGAAGCTGGAAAATGCCAGGAAACAAATTCTCCTTAAATCCTTTTAAGGAGAAGGAATGCCCTGAAGACACACTTTAGATTTCTGACTTTCAGAGGAGTAAGATAATAAAGTGTGTTCATCCCCTCATCTTGTAATTTTTTACAGCAAAGGTAAGAAACTTGAATATTATATGATCATGTGACAACTAACCTTCAGCCACAGTGGGTCCTTTTGTGTTTGTTGAAGACATTGGCTTTTTTCTCTCCTTTTGTAAGTGGCTTTTGCTTAATCTTGCCAGGCATCTGCTAACCACCTCCAGTTCTGTTATGCCCAGGGGTTCTCTTTCTGAACAGCTCTGCTGCATTCTTTCTCATGAGCACCCTGTGGGTTCATGAGGGGGGAAAATGCCTGCTAGTGAGTAAAACAGGAAACCACCAATGCCTGGAGTCCTCAGTTCTTCCACACAGACACATTAGCCCACACGTTTTAACAATATGTGAAAATTGTGGCTGATGTCCTCTAACCTACTTGTATGATGTCCACTCCTGACTCCCATGGTCTGTCACGAGTAAAAAAGTTCACATGCTCTGTTTTTCTTTGGAGATGCTTGTCCCTCTTTGGAGTTCAACTGATTTGATTGCTCTGCCTATCAAATCCTTGATTATTTAAAGTTATGATTTTTTAGTTTCTACTTTTTGATCATTATCAAGGAATAAGTAACACTTTTTCCAGTTTACTGCATACTAAGCAGAAGGGGGAAACCAGCCAGTTTTAAGGATGGTTCTATGATCATGAAATCGATTTTCCTCATTTATGGCTCTGGCCTTCCTTCCTCAGAGACTTTCTTTAGATCTTACCTGTGCCATGTTCAGCTACTTTTACAGAAACAAAACATATACATTAAATTGTTGGGAACTGCCCTGCCTGGTTTTAGAAGCTGTAATCCCTGGTGGCTAAGGCTGAGTAAAGGACCTTGGGACCATAAGCCACTTAGGAGACAAAGCTTATCTTCCTTGTAGGAGCACTACCTCTGCCCCCTTTCTCTTCACCCTGCTTGAGCCCGGGCAGATGACTGATTAGCCAATGACTGGTAAGATTCCTCAAAAGAGGGACAACCTAAGACAGGCATGGTCAGAAAGGGCCCTCAGGGAAGGACATGAGGGGCTACAGAAAAAGGGGGTGATGGACCCTCACCCCTCGGCTTTGACATAGCCTGAGTCCTCTTTCTGTCTGCAAGAAGTCTCCAAATCTCTTGGCTGCCTTACTTCCCCTGCCTGACTTAAGCCTGAAACAATGCTGGAGGTGTGTGCAGCCCTGTGCTGGAAAAGGTGAGTTCCCTAGGGCAATCAGGCCTAAGAAAGAATACATAAAATCCTATGAAACTTACTTTGCTAATACCCTCAATTTTAAATTATAAGGGTCCAAGCAGGAAGTGAGTTTGTTCCCCAAAGTTTTATGGCCCTTTAACTATCTGACCCTGACTCAGAATAAGCCCTCAGAGTTCTTTGAATGTTATCTATTGTTCAATCATTTCTGCCTGACGATGATTGATGAGCTTTATTCCTGTGCAAATTGAACCCAATAAAAGGTTGTCAAGGCAAGGGTCGAGGCACTCTTCCCTTGAGAGAGAAGCCTCATCATCCCTTTTCCTCCACAGGACTCGGTAGTCTGTGTCAATTTGTCTCATCTCATCCATAATGCTGCAGACTCCAGGAGCTGGGATCCATGACATTAAATGATTATAGATATGATTCTCAGTAAGGGGAAAAGGGTGCTTTTACATAGAATACAGTAATTTTAAGGATAATTATTTTTAAATATTAGGATTATGATTTTTTGAAACATGGGTAAGTTTATTTATTTTTTATTTTTAATTGAATTTTATTGATTATGCTGTTATAGTTGTCCCAACTTTCCCCCTTTGCCCTCCTTCACCCAGTACCCTCCACTCCCTTAGGCAATCCCCATGTCATTTTTCATGTCCATGGGTCATGTGTATAAGTTCTTTGGCTATTCCATTACCTATACTGAACTTTACATCCCCATGGCTATTCCGTAACTACCTCTTTGTGCTTCTTAATCCCATCAATTCTTCAACCATTCTCCCATACCCCCCTTCCATCTGGCAATCATCAAAATGCTCTCTGTATCCATGATTTTGTGTTTGTTCTTGTTTGCTTAGTTGGT
This sequence comes from Glossophaga mutica, assembly GCA_039655065.1. Classification (NCBI taxonomy): domain Eukaryota; kingdom Metazoa; phylum Chordata; class Mammalia; order Chiroptera; family Phyllostomidae; genus Glossophaga; species Glossophaga mutica. Next base: position 44,781,512 of record CM077306.1, on the reverse strand, counting down.
TTTTTAGATTCAATTTTTGATAGATATGTATTTATTGCCATTTTATTGTTCATAGTTTTGATCTTCTTTTCCTTAAATAAGTTTCTTTAACATTTCATATAATAAGGGCTTCATCATGATGAACTCCTTCAGCTTTACCTTGTCTGGGAAGCACTTTATCTGCCCTTCAATTCTAAATGATGGATTTGCTAGATAGAATAATCTTGGCCGCAGGTCCCTGCTTTTCATGACTTTGAATATTTCTTGCCAATTCCTTCCAGCTTGCAAAGTTTCTTTTGAGGAATTGCCTGCCAGTCTTATGGGAACTCCCCTGAAGATAACAAACCAATTTTCTCTTGCTGCTTTTAAGATTCTCTCTTTATCCTTAATCTTTGGCATTTTGATTGTGATGTGTTTTACAGTAGGCCTCTTTGCATTCATCTTGTTTGTGACTCTCTGTATCCCTGGACTTGCATGCTTTTTTCCTTCACCAAATTAGGGAAGTGTTCTTTCATTATTTTTCAAAAATATTTGCAATTTCCTGCTCTTTCTCTTCTCCTTCTAGCACCCCTATGATGCAAATGTTGGGATGTTTAAGATTGTCCCAGAGGCTGCTTACACTATCCCAGATTTTTTTAAATTCTTTTTATTCTTGTTCTGAGTGCTTACTTTTTGCCTCCTTATGTTCCAAATCATTGACTTGATTCTCAGCTTCATTCACTGCAATATTGTTTCCATGTAAATTGTTCTGTATTTCAATTAGTGTATGCTTTGTTTCTGAATGGATCTTTTTTATGCTGTTGAGGTGCTCACTAAGTTCACTGAGCAAGCTTACAACCAGTGTTTTGAACTCTGCATCTGACAGATTGTTTATCTCTATTTTGTTCATTTCTTTTTCTAGAGTTTTAATCTGTTCTTTCATTTGGGCCATGCTTCTTTGTCTCCTCGTTTTGGCATCCTCCCTGTGTCTGTTTATATATATTAGGTAGTGCTTCTATGACTCCCTGTCATAATGGGCCATATTAGACCATAGTATGGTCTAATGTAGTAGGTGTCCTGTAGGGTCCAGTGGTACCGCCTCCCCTATCACCCAAGCTGAGTACTCGAGGTGCACCCTTCATGTTGGCTAAGTACACCTTCCTCTTGTAGTTGAGCTTTATTGCTGTTGGAACATCAATGGGAGGTATTTACTCAGGCCAGTCAGCTGCAAGAACTGGCTGTGACCACTGACCACCAACCTCCACCCTCCATGGAGGATTGGTTGTGCAGGTGTAGGTTCCCAAGCAGTTCCTCTAGAAGTTTCTTCCACCAACTCAATCCCCACTGGTTTTTGCAGCCAGAAGAAATGGGACTCATCTTCCTGGCACTGGGACCCCTCATTCCTGAGATATCCCTCCCAAATTTTTACCCACCACACATGGGTGTGGGACCAGCCCATTTTTGTGTCTCCACATCTCCTACCTGCATGGATGTGGTTTCTTTAATTCTGTAGTTGTCAGACTTCCATTCAGTTCAATTTCTGGCAGTTTTAAGTGGTGGTCATTCTATAGTTTAGTTGTAATTTTGATGTTGTGTGAGGAGGCAATCCGTGTTTACCACATCCATCTTGAATGGAAATCATGATTATGATTTTTTAAATAATTTTTTAAATTATTAATTTTGACTTTTAGACCAGGAATTGGTACCCATTTGTGAGAGCCAAATTTAGGAAAAATGTAACCCAGGAGGTTAAGTACCTATTTGGGGCAGAGTCACTTTAAGTTCAGAGGTAATGGGTAAAGATAATACCTCACAAGGGATAGATTTTGAGGTAATAATTTAAGTGCATTAACCAGAAAATTAGGCTTTCTTTGACTAGGAAGAAATTAAAAGAAGGCAAAGACTGCAAGTGAATACTGCTTTTATTGCAAAAATACACAGAGATAAACTCATCCCTTGAGAGGTGTTCCCCAACTGTATGAAGGGATTGTATAGAACAAAGGAGCCTTAATAATAATGAGCAATAATCGGCTCTTACAGCTGACCTTTCCCATAAAATCCTCTAAGGACTTAATGTGTGCTGAATATTTTACCAATCTGAAATAGTAAAGAGGATTGTTACACATAGAAAGTATTTCAGATATTGGCAAGACCCATAAACTCTGATAGAGAGAATTTTTAAAGGCTATCATGGGATTACAAAGCAAAGTAATGACTTCAGGTATTGGGTAAGTAATATAAATGGGCAAGCTGGTTTTCTGTAAGACAACAGGAAGTAGAAAGGTTTGAGGGCCCTATGTGAAAATTTTCAAATATAAGTTGTTTTATAAATTGTTTCAGCCAAATTAAATACACCATTAGGCTGTAGGCCCCACTTCCCTGCCATGCCTAACAGTGACATTTTCCAGTAGGTAACCCAAATGGTCAGTTTCACTAATTGAATCTGTATGTCTTACTATGTAACATAGCCTTCGCTTACATGACATACTCACTTGTCAACTAGAAATTGAGTCTAAATCCTAAGATCTCCCTAGATATCTTTTGCAGCTAAGAATACAGTGATGACCAAAAATCTCTCCTGGATTTAATAAATTATGAAAGCCCTACTCAGAAGTACTCCTCAAATCAGAACAGTGTTCGTCCACTAAAGGAGGCTTGTCTGGCTCACACTGGGTATATGAATGAGGCAACAAGTTCCCTTCTGCAAGGCTAAGTTCGTTAAGAAGAAAGATGAGTGAAGCAAAGATAATTTTTTTCCTTCTCCTTGTTCTTCAGAAAACATTCACCCAGGAGGATACATTTTATCTGACAAGAGTTCTTGTTTAGCATGTAGATTGATGGAGAATATGACTTGCTTACTGATTTGGTAGATAGCAGGGCACATTTCTATCTACAGGAAGAAAAGCAGCTAATATCAAGTAAAATAAAATGTAAAGAAGAAAATGTTTAGAAGGAGACAGACTGGGTCAATTCTATGACTACTAGAAATAGGTAATTTCATGCTGTTCTCTGAGAGATGACACACAGTGCTTGGATTTCAGTAGGTATATGAGACTGGAAGCTGTGTTCAGTAGATTTGCAATTCCAACTGATGCACTAAAGGAAGGTGAAGTGCTGGCCTCCTTTGTTATGACCAGTGTCTGAGAAGGTGAGACTCATGGCTGCTCATGATCTACATACAGAATAAGCACAAGATTATTTTCTGGGACTTCAACTGCATGGAGTCCCATAGTTTAGAAGTAAGTAATCGGGAGTTGTATAGTGGGAAATCCTTAGAGATTTTCTGATATTTTTCCTAACTGAGACCCATTTATGTGCAGGATCGCATGGTTAAAGAATCACTCTGATTTCGTCCCTTAGGGTCTGAGTTGATTTTTATAGTCATAAATGGTAATTCCATTATTTGATGTGGCTGAGTTTTAAAGCTTCTTATTTGTACTCCTTTTGAAGCCCCCCTCCAAATTCTTACTGAATTCTATCGACCACATAAATTCCAAATAAAAGTGCTGATTCACTGTATATAAAACCTATGAACATAATAAAATGTAAACAAAAATATAATAAGATAAGTGATATTGCTTTGCTGGCATGACATTTCTCATTTAAATGTGAATAGAGTACTGATTGCATCCTGGTCTAGCACCTACTACTACTGTGTGCCCTGTGTGGATTTGATTTCCCACCCCAAAGTAAAATTTATCCTAGGGCACCTCTCAGGGCCCTCTACATCCTTTCGCACTCCGCAGTGTGAGAATGAGTGGCTCACAGGCTATGGTACTTGCTCAATGCTTTACACTAATTGTGACACATTTAAAAAGACTCTATGTAAATAAATGAAGAGGGAAAAAAGAAATCAAATATTGATATACTTGCACTTCTAAAAAAGCTAAACATTACAGCAATAAAAATGCTTAAGGAATCTTTTTTTCAAAACACTGTAGAACTTTTTCAAGGGAGTCAAATTATTGAAATAATTGGCAGTCACTCCCTCCCCACTAGTCGTTATTATTTTTTTTCTTCATGGAAGTTGCTCTGAAGTGCCCTTTCAGCCCTCAGAGTTCATGTCCAGTGAAAAGTTGTTGGCAGCTAATTGGTGAAAAACCAACCCACAGTCAGAGAGGAAGGCTGAGGTCAGGGGTGGGTTACAAGCCTACACTGATTGCTCAATCTGAGGAAAGTTAGCCAGGGAAATTACTTCTAAATTTTGAGAGTTGGAGAGAACAATTCATTGATACATTGCCTTAATTAACCTCCTTTTGGTTATTCCAACTTCCTTTTTTATGTTATAAACTTTTAGGGATTAAAGACTGTTTATTCTTTACTTATAATGCTTCCCAAGAATTGGGGTGAAAGATTGTACATTTAGCAATTTTCCTATTTTTTTTCAAATGATCTTTGAACCTTTTATTGGCCTTCTTCCTCAAAAGGTGCCCCACTTGTGTTGCCTTTAACACAGAACTTGGGCTTCATTGACCTCAGATAACAGTTTGCCTCCCATAGTCCTGCAGGCGGTGGTCTTTTGGATGGATTGTATGCAGTAGCTATTGTCTCTAGGTCATCACCAAGATTTAAGTCTTCATCTTCTTCCAATAGGCGGCAGTAAGTGGCAATCTCAGTTTGCCTCCAGTGCCTCCAGTGCCAAACTCAGTAGCCTCCAGTTTGACCTTGATGTTCAGCAGGACCTCAGACTCCTGGGCCTGGACCTGCTTCTCTGCCTGGGTCTGGTCCAGCTCCAACTCCAGGTGCAGCAGGATCCCATTGACCTGTTCCATATGCATGGCATAGTGCTTCTCCACCTCCCTCAGGCTGTTCTCCAAACTGGTGTTCAGATTTCTTGAGTAGAGTTCTATCTCCTAGGACTGGACTCTATGCCTCAGCTCTGTGAGTGTCACCTCAGCATTTCCTACCTCAGCAATCTGCAAGGTGACCACTGTGGTGCTTCCTCAGTCTGATGGGACCAGTACTTACCTAGCTCCTCTTGGTTCTCCTGAGCCAGCTTGTATTGGGTCCAGATGTCCACCATGATCTTGCTTAGGTCCTGAGATTTGTGGGCATCCAACTACACAGTCAACCCAGAGCTGGCAATCTATCTTTGTAGACCATTTACTTCTTCCTTATGGTTCTTTTCCATGAAGAACAGCTCCTTCTTAAGAGTCTTGATCTCTGTCTCCAGCTGCAGCCAAGTGATATGGGTGTCATCAATGACATTTCGAAGCCCATTGAGGTCACTCTCCAGAGACTTGCATATGGCCAGTTACATCTCATACTTGACTCTGGAGACATCAGTAGCAAGACAAGCATTGCCAATCTGTGGAACGATGCAGGCATTGAACTTGCAGAGATCTGAGCCAAGGTGCTCAATGGTCTTGAAATACTGCCTCCAGTCTCTGTCCTGGGGTCCCTCCTTCTCCAGGTATTCCTGGATTTTGCTCTTTGGTCTCCAATTAACAGCCTCCAGGCTTCTGACCCTTTCCAGATAGGAGGCCAGGCAGTCATTCAGGCGTTGTATAGTGTCCTTCTTGGTCTGGATGCCCCCTATGCCCACCAGACCCCCAGCCATCCTCACAGCCGAACTCCTGGACCCCTAGCTGCTCTGCATGCTGGTGGAGTAGTACATGGAGATCCAGGAGCCTGAGCCCTCAATAACTGCATAGGTGCTGGCTGTACTGCTGGCCAGCCAGACCTTGTGGCTGTGTGCCTGTGCAGAGTGCAGGGTCAGTTTGTGGAGAAACTGGGTGCTGAAACTCATGTTGTTCAGGGAGGAAGGCGAGAAGCTGAGACTCAGGTTCAGTCAAAAATTTTCCTATTTTATCCATGCAGTGGATTTTTTTAGGAGGCAGCCCTACTCAAAAGACCTCTGTACTGTAAGTTATGACTGTCAATAAGAAGTTGAGGCCAATTCTGACTGACTTCCACTTCTATGGCTTTTGGCTAAGTATCTTGCCCAAGATGAAGCCAGGAAATCTTCTAGGCTGAATATTGTTGCATTCTTTCTTGAATAATATTAAAATGCCTTCTAGAATCTAGAATATACTAGATTTCTTCCCTTTGTTGTTAAGGGGTTTTTTTTCTTTGACAATTTTATGGGTATTTGACAAATGAGAGTGGTAATTGCTGGCCCTTAAAATCTGGTTTTGCCATTTGTCCAAAAGTCAAAATTATGAAACCCATAAATTTCAGGATGAACTTAAACATAGACACTTCTCTTTATAATATGCAATATAGAAAAGGTATTTTTATGTATTTTAGCTTATCAGTTTTATCATTACCATTAAATTACCATCTATTTATTAAAATGTGCTTGTAACTGTACATAAGGAAGAAAAGATACATATTTCTTTAAATATAAAGCTATTGGAAGTGAGAAAATGTTCTATCTGTGTACAATTTGGCACAGTGATTTTCAGAGATATTCTTCTCCTTAAAAATAATTTCAGAAAGATTTAAGAACATTCTCCTCTCACTAAACCATTTTAAGAGAAGAGTTGGTTATCATTAAACAAACACTACACAGTAGTCTTCATTTTAAAATATACTGTCCCGGAATTGGAAACAAAAATTTATAAACCTTAAGTTCAAGGGGCTTCTTGGATAGCAGGATTTTCTATTTAATTTTTGTTTGGACTGAAATGATATGGATATTTGGACTAAATTAAATATCATCCCTGGAATGTCTGAAAACACTGCTGTGCTATTGTTGCCCTCATCAGCTCAAGTTAGCCTCATTGTTCCACATCACCCTTTATTAGTAGACAGAACTTCATAACCAGATCGGCTAAGATAAGGAGGATGTGTACTTGTCATATTGTATATGGAGGTGTGGCTGGGGATAAACTCACTGCTGATGTAAAATGTAATAAAAACACTTAAGTTGCAAAAGAAGGAAAGTGTCCATCATAAGTTTTTGTTTATTTATCATATTTCAGTCTTACTCTCAAGCGAGACTTTCTTTAAAAATTGCACTAATGAGCAAGAACCATATGGCTTGGGTTGGAGATATTGCCAGAGTGGCATAAATCCAGCTGTCTGTTTCCCTCACATGAGCATATTTTATTTGTTGTTTAATTGTTTCTAGTAAAAGAATTTGCTTATGAGCTTAATGTACACAAAATATTTCATTTTCTTTTTATATTATTAATAATGGATATGCCATCATAATTATTATTCCATATGTACATAGCACCTTTCCTTTGAGTAATTCATATAATTTATAACCAAACCACATGACCACTTATGTAAATATTTTGCATGCCTAGTTAACAACCTTGCAGATTGCCATGTGTTCACATTTATGGAGTCACAGATAGTTTATTGGGGGGTCAGTTATAATGAAACGGATTTTATCGATTTAATTTTTTACTCAAGCTGTGAATTAAAGAGCAGAGGCAGAAGGGGCTAAATAAGGGGGGAATGTAACATCTCAATCTGAATTTTCTGCCAATTGTATGAGATATATCTCTTGGGGAGGGGGCAAAGGAAGAGAACTTAGGAAATGTTTTTATGCACTTTGAGTGAATATAATGAATTAATTTAATACCTTTCTTAACTTTAAAGTACTCAATTATTTGAAATGGTTTTCTCCTGTACCTTTTAAAAAGAGATATTAGCACCATTGTATCTTATTCTGTACACTTGCAAAAATCCTGTATTAAGGGTCACTGTATGTCTGATACTTTATTAGATTTTGGAATTTGCCCTTCTGTCAGAACAAGTGTTAATTCAGAACTCAAAGCTCTTGGTCCATAGATAGAGTGTGATCCATAATATATGTATAGCTTGGAATGCGGAGTATAATTTTTTTGAATTAGATGCAATATTTAAAAGTTGGAATATTGCATACAATATGGATGTGAGGCTTATTTTAAAAATCAGAAGATTTGGCAATACTGGATTTAGGTTTCTTCATAAAAGTGGTTTTCTGGGACCTAGTATACCAGCTTCTTTTAAATGGGCCAGGCTGCTTTAATTGGTCACTCCTCCCAGCACTACTTACCTAACTGGAAGTAGTTAATGGAGCATCATATTTGAAGCAAAAGAAGGGGTCACAGCAGGAGATTAAGCTAGGGAAGTAAGCAGGGATCAAATCTTGATGAATCTTGTGGAACATCTGAAGGAGTTTGGAATTTATTTTGTGGACAATGAAATGAGAAGGCTTTGACAGACTATAAGGAAGTTTTGTGATTTTATTTATGTTTTAGAAAAAACACTGATAATAGCATGAAGAATTGATGGAGGGAGGGATTGAGACTGGGTGGAAAGAGACCGTTATTATAGTTAAGGAGCCTATTGCAACAGTTCATGGAGAAATGATGGTGATTTGACCAGAAAGTCATATAGATAGGATTTTATATGAAACTAGTGAGAGACAGATTACAGCCTAAGATCAGCATCATCATATTTTTCTGGTGAGACGAGTGGATTGTGCTATCACCAACCAAGTTGGAGAGGAGGTGAAGAAAAGAAGAAGCAATTTAGTTTTGAATATCTTGAAGTCAAGGTTTTACGTGACATTTAGGTGGAAATACACTGTAGGCAGCAGGAGATACGACTTTGAAGTTCACTGGAGTGGAGGACATTGATACATGAGTTGTAATTAATATACTATGTGAGGACAAAAGCAGGAAAAAGCAAGACAGAATCTTGTGGAACACCAAAGACAAGTTAGTGAAGTATAATAAAAGGAACATTTTTTTAAAAGGACAAATTGCATAAAATTGTTAGAAGTCAAGCACAATTAAGTGGCCATTAGATTTGGCAACTGGGTAAGAACAGTTTGGTACAGCAGAAGTCTGACTGAGGTGTGTATTAAGGAGTAAAAGGAAGATGAGAAAATGTTGTCTAGATGTTCATTTCCAGCAGTATGGTAGATTAGATAGATTTGAATCTCATGTCCAAAAACCATTTGGGAAGTTTAGATTTAAAATTTTTAATTATTATTTTAAAAGTATAATTGGGCATGTAACAATGAAAAGGTAAGCTCCAGGGCCAAGAACAAGAAGATAATTGAAAATTAGACTGGTAGGATGGTACAGCAAGGCCTGTCAGATTTGTTAATTTTGTTAGCCAAGGGGCGCAGCATTTAATGCTTCTATAGGGACAGATGCCAAGGCCTTGGGCCCAATGACACAGCATCTGAAATTGAGAACTCCCACAGAAAGCTGATCCATTAAAGTACTGACATTTGATAAATGGGCCTACTAAAAAAGATGTCTACTCACCATCACTGGGAAATGTTGTATCTTTATCTGAACATTTGTGGAAAAACATTATTTTATAAGACTTTATAACCACACACTAATCTTTATACCAATTTGGAGTTCTAGTTTGTACCACCCACATGGGTGAAGGACCCCAGGTGTTGAAATTAATACAAAAAAGTAGTCACAGCCTGGTAAAACCTCTTGCCATTGAGAAGAATCAAACATAAAACTCTTTTGGATGACCGAAGTTTAACCCAAGACTTACAGAATACAATCAATAAAGTTTTAACACTGCTACAAAATACATGTGGAAACAGTCCACCAGAAGTGGGAATCAGAAGATATGACAAACAACAGGAGTAAAGCATTAAAGCCTTCACAAAATGGAACTATTAAATGAGACTATAAAATGTGTAACTAATAACTAAAATGTGATGAAAGAACATGATACTATCAAAATGACAATAAATATGTAACTTCTAGAAGTTGAAAGTAATGCCATTAATTTAAAAACTGTTTAGTAGCCCTGGCTGGTGTAGCTCAGTGGATTGAGCGCGGGCCTGCGAACCGAAGGATCGCGGTTCGATTCCCAGTCAGGGCACATGCCTGGGTTGCCAGGCCAGTTCCCATCAGGGGACATACAAGAGGCAACCGCACATTGATGTTTCTCTCCCTCTCTCCTTCCCTTCCCCTCTAAAGATAAATAAATAAAAATCTAAAAGGGAAAAAAAATTCTTTAAAAACTGTTTAGTAGATGAGTTAAGCAGTAGATTAGACAGAGTTAAAGAAGATATAAAAGAATAAGAAGGTGGATCTGAAGAAATTACTAAAACTACAGCAAACAGAGAAAGAAGAGAAATATGAAAAAGAGGTTAAGCACCGTGTAGAATATAAATGCAAGGCACAATATACATCTATTTGAAGCTATAAAAGATGAGACTAGAATGAGAGTGAATGAGACACCATTTGAAAGAATAATGGCTGTGAATTTGACACAATTATTGAAAATGCAAATCTTCAAATTCAAGAAGATCAATGAATCATAAACATAAAAAATAAAATGAAATCCTTACCTAAATATATCATACTAAAAATTTAGAACAATATAAAAAAGAATTTCTTATAAGTATTTGGAGACAAATGTGACATTACCTACAACAGAAAGAAAATTAGGCCTATATTATTCTTCTCTATAACAATAACAGAAACCAGAATGTAACAATATATTCAAAGGGTTGGGATAAAACAATTGCCAATTTATAACTCTGTACCAAACTTAATCATGATTCCAGAAGGAAGATGAAATGACATTATCAAACAACACAAACCAACTTTCAAGAAGCTTGACAGTAAAGAAAAGGAGAATCTGGGTAGGAACAAAGTGTGATAGACTAGGTCTGAGAATAGATAATAAGACTGGAGAAACTTGATAGGGGATAGTAAACAGTAATAGAAAAAGAGAAAGAGAGAGAGAGTGAGGAAGTTAAGAACAAGCAAAAGTTATGAGGTTATGAGGCAGGGTAGAATTAAGATTGTTAGGGAATTAGAATGGGTGCATATATCAGTATGTCAGGGAGGCCAAAGCAACTTTGAGAAACTGGGGAGTGGGGTTGGTGGGGGGCTAAGTGGATGGAAAAAATGGTGGTCAAAAACCAGTAAAACAACAGATGAAGAATGTGGAGAGCCCAACAGAAGTCTCAAATAATACATTTCTTATAACACTACTCCTACTGTTTCTATTTTTGAAATAAGGAAGAAGTATTTCTAAGACCACAGAAATTTCTGAATTTTAGAGAGAAAGCTAAAGTCTGTCTTTAAAGAACTGTTGGTGAGATATTTAATTATGCTGTCCTATCCATGGCTTTGGAAATCTAAAACCAGTGATTCTAAAAGAAGATGCTTTCATATGAAGTGTTAAACAATTTATCCAGTTATATACAATATTAATTTTCATAGTCAGGGTACATTATAATATTAACTTAATTTTGCCTTTTTTCTTTGGTCAGGCTTAGAGACTGGCTTAGATGATGGACCTGGAGAAAAAGCCCAGAAACAGGGGAGACTCAGGTTGTTCTATGGAAAGTACAGGCCCAAAAAGTAGGATGGCATAATGGGGTGCAGAAGCAAATAGGCTTTCTGGAATTTTCTAGGTAAGGGCATAATCATGAGATTCTGGGAGCCATGAGTTTTGTGGCAATGCTACCTCATATTTAGTCTTAAAATTTCTTTTCTATTTTGGTTCATTCCTATATCTTAATGTCAATCTGCATAGCTTGGGAGACTGTGTGCAGGCATGGGGACTGAGGTGAACTAAAGAGAGCAGCAGCTTTGTTGAGAAGCAATTACAGAATGGCCAGAGGTGACAGGGGCCTGGGCTTCCCCAGAGCATTGATCTGGAGTAAAACATCTGAGGAAGAAGGCTCTCGGGAGAAAACACACTTACTCTTGACAGGGTTCAGTTTGAAATATGGCCGATTTGGATATTGGTGGAAAGGTTTCTCTTAAAAAACTCGATATTTGAGAGCAGAGATTTCAGAATCATTTTTTATACTGTCTCTCCATTTTCATTAAAACTATATTTTTTTACATCCAGAAGACTTAGAATGCCTAGCATACTCTTTTCAGCACCTTTTCATTGATACCAAAGTCCCTTAGGTAATACTTAATTGTATCTTCCCAGATCCCTTCATTACTCTTAGATTAAGCTATTGAGGGAAAGTATATTTTACTCACCTTGTAACCCCCTTCTATGTCAAGACTAATACCAGAGTGCAAATCCTGAATCAGATTCTGCTGTTTACATTATATGTTACTTTTCAATTAGTTTGTGTGACAGAACTCCCCAAATCTGCTTTCACTTTATTTATGCCATATTCGCCAGCAATCTCAACCACAGAAACCGTTGTTCTCCTGAGTATCACCCTCCATCTTTCTTCTAACACCATCTATTCACTTCCATCTTGTTACTTTGTTCCTTTCCCATTGTCTAGAACTCTTTTCCCTGGTTATTTGAGTTGTGCATTCACTTACAATTCAGTTCTCAGCTACTGAATAGTATGCATCTACAAGACTTAGGGAGGAAGACTATGTCAGTGCTTTATTTGCATTTCTCATCATATTGGCATGTGTTCAGAATAAATGTACTTAATATATTCAGTAAGTATTGGTTGAATTGGATGCATGTAATCTCCACCGATGCAATTTCAAACTCTTTATAAATAAAAGATAGCATAGGGAAATACTAAATCTCATGATTAAACTCATATTTGTATCTGTAATCTCAACTATAGGCACTGAAACTAACAGATAAGTATCTTTTTTAAGTATATTTTATTGATTATGTTATTACAATTGTCCCATTTTTCTCCTTTATACTCCTCTGCACTGCGCTCCCCCTCCCACCAGCAGCATTCCCTGCCCCCCCCCTTAATTCATGTCCATGGATCATACATATAAGTTCTTTGGCTTCTCCATTTCCTATATTATTCTTAATCTCCCCTTGACTATTTTTTACCTACCATTTAATGCTTCTAAGTACCTCTACCTCTTCTCCTATTCTTCTCCCTCCTCCTCCCCACTGATAACCCTCCATGTGATCACCATTTCTGTGAACATGTTCCTATTCTAGTTGTTTGCTTAGTTTTTTTTTTAGTTCAGTTGTTGATAGTTGTGAGTTTGTTGTCATTTTACTATTCATAGTTTTGATCTTTTTCTTAGATAAGTCCCTTTAACATTTCATAGAATAATAGCTTGGTGATGATGAACTCCTTTAGCTTTACCTTATCTGGGAAGCACTTTCTCTGCCCTTCCATTCTAAATGATAGCTTTGCTGGATAGAGTAATCTGAGATGTAGGTCCTTGCTTTTCATGACTTTCAATACTTCTTTCCACCCCCTTTTGGCCTGCATGGTTTCTTTTGAGAAATCAGCTGTTAATCTTATGGGAACTCCTTTGTAGGTAACTGTCTTCTTTTCTCTTGCTGCTTTTAAGAGTCTCTCCTTATCTTTAATCTTGGGTAATTTAATTATGATGTGTCTTGGTGTGTTTCTTCTTGGATCCAACTTCTTTGGGACTCTCTGAGCTTCCTGGACTTCCTGGAAGTCTATTTCCTTTGCCAGATTGGGGAAGTTTTCCTTCATTAATTTCTCAAATAAGTTTTCAATTTCTTGTTCTTCCTCTTCTCCTTCTGACACCCCTATGATTTGGATGTTGTAATGTTTAAAGTTGTCCCAGAGGTTTCTAAGTCTCTCCTCATTTTCTTGAATTCTTATTTCTTCATTCTGTTCTGATTGAATGTTTATTTCTTCTTTCTGTTCCAGATGGTTGATTTGAGTCCCAGTTTCCTTCCCTTCACTGTTGGTTCCCTGTATATTTTTCTTTATTTCACTTTGCGTAGCCTTCACTACTTCATCTTTTTATCTGTTTTGCGACCATACCCAATCATTTCTGTGAGCATCCTGATTACCAGTGATTTGAACTGCATCTGTTAGGTTGGTTATCTCCTCATTGCTTCGTCCTTTTTCTGTAGTTTTGATCTCTTCTTTCATTTGGGCCATATTTCTTTGTCTCAGCACACTGTTACACTGTAAGGGGCAGAGCCTTAGGTATTTGCCAGGGTGGGGCAACCCACTTTGCTGCATTGAGGTGCTATATGTGGGGGAGGGGTCAGAGAGGGAACAATGCCACTTGCACAGCTCTCTCCTGCTTTCAGTCACTTCCCTCAATTCCCACAGGTGGATTGTGCCCTTTCAGGTGCTAATTCCCAGGTAGGTAGGCTTGTGTATGTTCTAGGACCCTGTGGGTCTCACCAATGGACTCTCCAGTGAAACTGGCAGTTTCTCCCATTGCTGCAACCCCCATAGAATTTCACAGCCAGAGGTTTTGAAGCTTTAGTTTCCCATGCTGTGTCCCTGGGTTGCCCAGTTTGTCTTACTCCCCAGTTGTTCTTCCTGGTTTGTCCACACATGAATGTGGGACGACCTGGTCCTCCAGCCACCACCTTGTCATGCATCCTCTCCATCCCGCTGCCCGTCTCCACACCTCATACCAGTGTGGATGAATATTTCTTCTTTAACTACTTGGTTGTCTGACTTCCATACAGTTTGATTTTCTCACAGTCCTGGTTGTTTTATGTATGTATGTATGTATGTATGTATGTATTTATATTGTTGTTCAAGTACAGTTGTCTCCATTTTCCCCCACCACTCCCCACAACCCCAGCCATCTCCACCTCCCTCCCCTGATCCCACCCCCGCCTTAGTTTTGTCCATGAATCCTTTATAGTTGTTTCTGAAAACCCTTCCCCTTTTCTCCCCATTATCCCTGGGTGTTTTTAGTTTTTAAAATGGTTGTTATCCTTCTCTTGGTTGTGTGAGGAAGTGAAGCATATCTCCCTAGGCCTCCATCTTGGCCAGAAGCTCTCTTTTTTGCTGCTGTTGTTTAATTCTAAACTCTCATGGGCTTAACTAAAGGAGTTTAAATTACACTACGGATTCCAACGGAATCACTGTTTGGAGTAACAGAACTAAAACCATCAATTTAATTTTGCCTTAATAGATTTACTTGTTCCGTGTTATCTTTTGATAATGATTTTATTAATATAGTTAAAGTGGCAATGGAATATAGAAGCTTTGAATTTCATTAGGATTCCTGTGTATTTCTTTTAATAGATAATGCATACATTTGTTCATTACCTATCTGCCTGGTATTTGATCCTTAGCGACAGTTTAATCTTAGACTATTTTTATTTCCTTACAGATTATGTTGATTTTAAAGTACTTCTGCATGGTATTTTTCTACCTCCCTTTCCATCACTCTTAGGTTATTCCCATTGCTAAAAATCTTTCATTTTCAAGTCTCAACTTAATTATTTCCTACTCGATCAAGTCCATAGTGCTACTTCCCACTCCAATAGATTGCTCACCCACTGACCCTACAGTCCAATAGATTGCTCACCCACTGACCCTACAGTCCAATAGATTGCTCACCCACTGACCTTACAATTCAATGCAAGCTGCATAGTGTTTTACATAGTTTTTATTCACTTTATGAATATTTCTGTTTTGTTTTTACTTTCTTATACATTGCAAGTACTTCTAAAACTTATACACAGTTTGTATTCCTTATTATTTTTCAATATAAATGAAAAGAATATATACAATAAAATTCTTGTTGGTTAATTGGTTGTTAATTAGTATATTTTTAAATAATGCAAATAAAAGTTTACCATTGGTTAAAGCTGAAAATAAATAAGGAGGTAGTGATGCTGCTAGGAAACAAAAAACATGCCATTATTCTGTCATTACAATGAATCATATAAATTACAGCATTTATTCTGAAGGAAAACAATTGGTGATAATGATACCACCCAGAAAAAAATTACCCATGTTCATTTGTGAAAATTTCTATTATTATCAAAAATTTTTGTTATATAGTCACCAGTTTAATTTTAATTCAATACTTAATTCAGTATTTAATTCAATACTTGTTTATTAATGGTGAGCTTTAAAAAAAAAAAACCTCTATTGATGTAAGTTACAATATTGATTTCTCCAAATAGTGTAATGGTTTATTTGAAGTACTGACAAATTCTACTGATCTTGTCCTGTTTTGTTTATAAGCCTCTTTTTAATCAGTCTTCCAGATACTCAGCAGTCAGAAAGACTGTTACCAATCTCAGTTTAAAAGGATTTGTGCTATTCAACGCCTAGGTGTAAAATGTCCAAGGCAGATTTGGGTAAAAAGCTTGATGAAAGCAATTCAATATTACTGTGCTTAAAAAGAGATTACTTGAAATACAATGAATATGAATATGACAACAGGAATCTGACTTGAAAATCAGAACATTAGCCAATTCTGTAATGACCCAGTAATTGGAGCACTACAGACACGTGTTGAGGGCAGATCAATAACTGCACAAACAGTACATTTCAAAAATAATGTAAACATAATATGTCAGCACTATAGTCAAATCAAAGGTAATCCATGTTTTCACTAGAGCTCTAAAAGTATAATTTCAAGGGCTGAAGGGTTAAAATTCCGATAATAAATGAATGTTATGAGATGTTGGATCCAAAACATCAGGAAGGAAGCAGACTTTTAAGTCATTATTTAGACACATCTGAGATGCAAATATGAAATCTTAAGTCATTGAGATAAAATTTGACTCTAGTATATACCATCAATTTATAGCTATGCCACTTAGAAAAGCATTAACATGTAAAGGAGGTCAATGGCTTTTAAAGGAAAGGTAACTACCAAACAGAATTGTCAACACAAGGCAACATGCTACTCAAATGTTCCTGACCCAGTAGAAAATCTTCTGCCACTGGATTTTGATATTTGGACCCTCTGTAAAATAAGGAGGTCCAAATTAGAGTTGTGTTAGGGTTTCCAAGATTTACAGACAGATAATGTTTGTAGTAAATTCCCACAGCAGCCCTGCTCTGTGACGGGGACCGCTGCTATGCGCGAGGTCTGTTTTTAGCTCTCACGTGGAGGAAAAACCTCCAAGCGAGAGAGCTGCAGAGCCATGGACTATTAGGGGTGTCTTTGTAACAACAGAAGCTTGAATAGTGTGTTCTCTTAGGTTCTACTTCTTAGATTTTAATACTTTATGCAGCTTTCTCTCTGACGTTTCATGCGCTTATTGCCTGGTTATGGATCTAATCTCTGAAGACAATTTTGTAGCTAAAATATGTAATTATTCTTTTTCTAATAACATAGTTGTAGAAATAATCTAGGGCTTATATTTATATGAAGTATAGTAAAGGCTATATTATACATCAAATGTTCTAGTGTGTGTCATCCTTAGGATATTATTTTTTCTTAACACATAGCTAACTGAGCACGGGGGACTTTGTTTCCTCTGAGTAGTTGTTGCTTGGAAAAGAGACATATGGTTGCATGCATTTAAATTCTTCATTAAAGTGTTTACAGGAGGGGAAAAGTACCATACTCTAAAATGGCAAACATTATAGAGGGTTGCAGAATTCAGCTCCAAAGAGTTTTATATCATTATGTTACTACTTGGAAATAAACATTATACCTGAATGTTGTTTATGCAAACTGCAAGTAACTTACTTCCCTGAGTAAATATTTAGGTTGAAACCATTCCCCAAACATTTAGTTTTCTAATTTACATGCAATACAGGGAAAGAGTATATTTAATCATATAATTATACAGAATTTTTAAGAAGAAAACATGTTTTGTTGGTGGGTTTTTTTGTTAAAATATAGATTATTTTATTTTGTTGGTTCTGTGATTAAATATGACTATATTGGTTGTCAACAATTACTTTGATTTTGATTTAAGATTTTATTTCAATTAACATCTCATCCACTTAGCAACACCCACACAGACAGTGTTTCTTCTGAAGCGGGTATGGGTAACCGCAGTATTTCTTCTACCATCTCCTGCCTGGCCCACCACACTCATACAACAGTTAAAACAGTAAGAAAGAACGGCCAAGCTAGATCAATAAAGAAGCTAATTCAACAACTTTAATTCAAAATGCCATCTAGATTAAAAAATGAATGTTTAAAACAAGCAGATTTACCTAGATAACGACAAAAAGTGGTGGTTGAAATACTGACTGATAAAAGAGGGAGGTGGTATTGTTTTCTTTTTTCTTCAACTCCCTCCCCTTCAAACCCCAGAAAACAACAAACAAAACCCCCAAGGCTTTAGATACAAAGTTCTAGACACTATGCTAAATAAGTATTTGGAGGGTGATAAGAGAATATGAAAAGAGATCTCTAACCTGGTGTAACCGATACTCAGGTAAGCAGTGGGGATTAATAGCAATTAGTCTCTTCCATTTTGGAGTTTGTGGTCTAGTGACAGTATCAAATAGAGGAACATTTCTTGGTAGTTAGGGACAGAAATTTAACCAAAAGTATGCTATTGATTGAAGTGCAGTCTTTATGACTTTTGCTGCATATCCATATCCTTTAAAAATAATGGTAAGCCTTTCCATGACCCTGGACATGGTTCTTCTCAGACCTCTTAGACTGAAATAACTGTCAAATTTACTTCGGCCATGCCAATAGTTCTGATTTCATAGCTTTAAAGTATAGGTTGTTGCCAACTTTGCTCTTGATTTCAAAATAATCTGAATTATTAAGCATGCCATTCAAGGCCACTTATGATCTTTGAAGAAAAACAAATACCCAGAAGGTTTCTAATTTCAGCTCCAGTTACTCCCATTAATGTTTTCTACAATCCTGCCAAATGAAATTACTCAATCATTTTTTTCCTTTTTTATCTTACAAGGAGGTTATACAAAGAAATATTTTTAAAAGGTAGGAAAAATGAGCAAGGTATGTAAACAGGATGTTAACAGGAGAACGCCCCTCACCTATCTCAACACACACATACCCTTCCTCTAAAGAAAACAAGGCAACACAGCACAATTAATTGCTGTTTAACCTATGAAAAGACATTATTTTATAATTAAAAATATATAAATCAAAACATTAAAATTCCAGATTGGAGAATAAAAATTTTCTATTGCCACTGTTGACCAGGGCGAGGAAAGAGGAGATTCTCTGATACACAGTTAAGAGCAATGAGGTGGGAAATCTGTTTGGGCATCCACTCTGGGGGATATATATTTTTTAATTTTTAAAATTATCATACGGTATATTTGACATTTTTGTACATAGAGATCTATGAATCTTAACATGCATATAGATTTATGAAAATGACAGCATATTCAGGGGAAACTATAATTTGGGGGTGATATCAGTCAATCATCCCCAAATTCCCTTATGCTGTCACTTTACAGTACTTCTCCCACTCATAACCCTAGGCAACTGCTGATATGTTTCCATTACTATAGATTAGTGTTTCAAGAATGTCATATAAATGGAATCACACAGCCTTTGAGACAGGCTTCTTTCACTTAGCATATAACTTGGAGATTCTACCAAGTATGTATAACAGTGCTACTTCGCAGTAATATCTTTTGAAGAGTAAAATGTTCCAATTTTGATGAAATAAAATTTATTAACTTTTTTGTTATTCAATTTCAGAAACCTTTTTGTTCTTCAAGAAAGCAACAATTTTCCTCCATTTTTTTCCTGAAAAGTTTGTAGTTTTAGATTTGCATTTAGGTCTTTCATTCATTTTGAGTTAAGTCTTGTGACTTGTGTGAAATGTTCTTTTTTACCCCCATTTGGAAACCCAGTTTATTCAGTATTTTTTATCAGTATTTTTTTAATTGTTGATATTGTACAGTTTTCTGTCTTTTACCCCGCCCCCAGCCCACCACCCCAGCCCTCCCCACCTTCCTCCTATTTCCACCCCCCATTGGCAAACCACATCCAACAAAAATTAAAAAGATCATATACCATGACTAAGTGGGATTCATCCCAGGGATGCAAGGATGGTTCAACATTCGCAAATCAGTAAATGTAATACATCACATAAACAAAAGCAAAGACAAAAATCACATGATCATATCGATAGATGCGGAAAAAGCTTTTGATAAAATACAACACCCATTTATGATAAAAACACTCAGCAAAGTGGGAACAGAGGGAGCATTCCTCAAAATAATAAAGGCCATATATAAGAGACCTACAGCCAACATCATACTCAATGGGCAAAAACTGAAATCTTTCCCACTAAGATCAGGAACAAGACAAGGCTGTCCACTTTCACCACTTCTATTCAATATAGTATTGGAAGTCTTAGCCACAGCAATTAGACAAGAAAAGGAAATAAAAAGCATCCAAATTGGAAAGGAGGAAACAAAACTATCATTGTTTGCAGATGACATGATAGTGTACATAGAAAATCCTATAGACTTGGCCAAAAAGCTGCTCGACATAATAAATAAATTTGGCCAAACAGCCGGATACAAAGTCAATATCCAAAAATCAAAGGCATTTTTGTATACCAACAGTGAAACAGCAGAAGCAGAAATCAAGAAAAAAATCCCATTTGATATAGCAAAAAGAAAAATAAAATACCTAGGAATAAACCTAACCAAGGAGGTAAAAGACCTGTATGCAGAAAACTACACAACACTGAAGAAAGAAATCAAGGAAGACACAAACAAATGGAAGCATATACCGTGTTCATGGATCAGAAGAATTAATATCATCAAAATGTCCATACTACCCAAAGCAATTTACAGATTCAATGCAATACCTATTAAAGTTCCAATGGCATATTCAGTATTATGTTTTAATAAAGACTTTCCAGTCTCCAATGACTTGCTTTTTTGTGTGTGTCAAAAATCAATTGATCAGCCCTGGCTGGTGTAGCTCAGTGGATTGAGCTCGGGCCTGCGAAGCAAAGGATCGCGGTTCGATTCCCAGTCAGGGCACATGCCTGGGTTGCAGGCCAGTTCCCAGCATGGGACACACAAGAGGCAACCGTACATTGATATTTCTCTCCCTCTCCCCCTCTCCTACCCTTCCCCTCTAAAGATAAATAAATAAAAATCTTTAAAAAAAAAATCAATTGATCATACACAAATGGGTCCATTTCTTGACTCTTTATTCAGATTTTCCCAAATTTCAAATTGTCTTGATTATAGTAGCTTTATAAGTTTTTTTTTTTTTTAATCAGGTAGGGTAAAAATCCTCCAACTTTCTTGTATTTTAAAATTGTTTTGTTTACTCTAGAAGCTGTTAAAATTCAGCAATTGTATTTTTCTGTTTTAAAATTTCCATTGTGTTTTTTTAAATGTTGAGCTCTATGGATGTGTAATTGATATAAAAATGTAAGATATTTAAAAGGTACATGGACCATGGTCATTTGATATATGTATATGTTGTCAAAGGATTCCTCCATCAAGTTACTTAACACATCTATCACCTCACATATTTATTTGGTGAGGGTGAATTTCTACGCTCATAGCAAATTTTAATTATCTGAGACATTGTTATCTACTATAGTCACTATGCTTTATATTCAGTCCTTAGAACTTATTCATCTTATAACTGAAAGTTTGTATCCTTTTACCGAAACTCTCCCTATTTTCCTCAACCCCCACCACTGGCAAAATCACCTATCTGCTCTCTGTTTCTGAGTTAAAGTTTAACTTGTTTGTTGTTGTTGTTTGATTCCACATGTAAGTGATACCATACCCTGCATTATTGTCTTTCTCTCTCTGGCTTGTTTCACTTGCATATTGCCCTCAAGTTCCATCCACGTTGTCACAAGTGGTTAAATTTCCTTCTTTCCCATGGGTGACTGATATTCCAATCTTTATCTTTCATTTATTGATGGACACTTAGATTGTTTCTATATATTGGCTATTGTAAATAATGCTGCAATTAACATGTGAATGCAGATATCTCTTTGAGGTCTTCTTGGTGGGCATTCATTTTTTTCTTTCAGTACTTTAAATATATCATGCAATTGCCTTCTGTCCTTCAAAATTTCTGCTTATGAATCTGCTTACAGTCTTATGGGGGTTCCCTTGCACATAAGTCATTTTTCTCTTGCTGCTTTGAACATTCTCTCCATGGTACAATTTAATTATAATGTATCTTCAATGTGGGTCTCCTTGGGTTCATCTTGTTTGGGATTCTGGACTTCCTAGGTCTGGAATGTCTGTTTCCTTTCCCAGGTTACGGAAGTTTTTAGCCAATATTTCTTTGAATAAGCTTTCTGCCCCTTTCTCTCTCTTTTTCTTCTTCTGGGATCCCTGTAATGCAAATTATTGGTGCACTTTTGGTATCTCATGCATCCCTTAAGCTGTCTTCACCCTTTTTCATTTTTTTCTTTTTGTTTCTCTGATTGGATAAATTCAAGTATGCTGATCTTTTCTTCTAGATCTGCTGTAGAACCACTCTACTGAAATTTTCAATTTAGTTATTGTATTCTCTAGCTCTGTGATTTTCATTTGGTACTTTGTTATGTTTCCTATCTCTTTGTTGAAATTCTCACTTTGTTCATTCACACTGACCTTGGTAATCATGTTTATGACCATTATTTTACACTCCATATCAGGTAAATTACTAATCTTTATCTCATTAAAGCCTGTTTCTGGAGTTTTATTTTTTTAATTTTATTTGGAACATATTCCTTTGCTTCTTCATTTTCCTTGACTGGTACTAGGTAAAACAGCCACCTCTCTCAGTCCTGATGTAGTAGTCTTATGTAAGAGATGAACGTTATTATTCAGCTCAGTCTGAGCTCTGAGTAGTCTCTCAAACCTTCTGATCATCCAAGCTGCTTTCTTTGTTTTAGTGGCTTCCAGTAGTTGAGGGTGTGCCAAGACCTGTCCCAGAATGGAGGATATCACTCAGCACTTTGATGCAGGCTGATTGGAAGCCAGGTCCTCAAGCAGCAGCTTTTGAAGGACACAGATATACCTCTTTCAGGGGGAATGCTGGAAGATGGGTGTTTCTGTCTGCTCCCTCTACACTTAGATCTAAGGGGATAGCTAGTTAAGAAAGGTCTCTTTGTTTGGTACAGTCCTGTGGGATCGATGAGCCCAAGTTCTGCTGGCCACATGAGCCTGGTGATAAAGGGGTGAATCCTCTTGGCAGTAGGTACAAAAGTTGGGGCACCAGATACGTGCACAGGCTCTTCCCAGGTAGATACCAGTGACTTGGAGTGGGCTAGAGGGAGAATGCGGAGAGGGTGCTGCTGGCCTCCTAGGTTTCTGGGGAGTGTCTCAATCAGCCCCTTCATGTATGTGAAATTAGCAGTGTGACCCTTAGGCAGCAAACTGTGAAGTATGCAAATAGTCTTCTTTCAGAGAAAGACCAAGAGATGGGCATTTTTGTTTGCTCCCTTTGGGTGACAGGGATCTCTCATGAACTTATTAAGAACTGTTTTTTTGTTTGTTTGCTATAGTCTTCTCAGTCTCATGGGCATAAGCCCCATTGGCTTTCAGTTAGGTATTTTGAGGCACTGTCCCTTAGGTGAAAATCTTAAAAGTTGAGTTACTAGAGGTTGGACCCAAACCCTTTGCTCTTTAGGGAGAAGTTGGGAGTTTTATGTTCCCTCCTGATTGCTGTGCTGGGGGGTGGAGTTTATGGTGAGTATGTATCTCAGACTTTCCTATCCTATTGATGTAGATGTTTTTTTTTTTTTTTCTCTCTCTCTCTATTTCATTTGTCTGTGCGTAGGAGTCTCCCAGCTAGTTCCTGGATTTTTTTCAGAGGAAATTTTCCTGTGTGTAGCTATTGATATGGTGTATCCATGGTGAGAAGTGATTTCAGGAGCTTGCTGACAGCATCTTGGACTGCAGTTCCTTGTGTTCTCTTTATAATGTCTGTTATCCTGCTGAGAATGCCTCTTTTATTCCATTCGTTTCAAGTATGCTTTCTTTATCTCATGGTGTTCAGTTATAACAGCTACTTTAAATAGTTTACTAATATTTACAACATCTGGGCCATGTCAATGTTATGATCTCTTGATTCTCTTTTCTTTTGTGATTTCCTTGACATTTTCTGCTTCTTCTTATGTCAAGT
Organism: Glossophaga mutica; assembly: GCA_039655065.1. NCBI lineage: Eukaryota > Metazoa > Chordata > Mammalia > Chiroptera > Phyllostomidae > Glossophaga > Glossophaga mutica. The sequence continues at coordinate 44,757,912 of CM077306.1, read as the reverse complement.
GACTTTTTATTCCATCCTAGACATTGTGGGTGTTATATTGTGCAGACTTTGAATCCTATTATGATTTTCTAGAAAACGTTAAAGTTGTGTGTTGCTTCATGATGAGGATATGCTCTGATAAATGCATCATTATGTGATTTTGTCATTGTGTGCACATCAGAGAGAACACTTCCACAAACCTAGATGGTAGGACCTACTGCACACCTAGGCAATGTGGTGTAGCCTGCTGCTCCTAGACTGCATACCTGTGCAACACGTTATTGTATGGAATACTATAGACAATGGTAACAATTAAAAGTATTTACGTATTTAAACATAGAAAAGGTACAGTAGATACACAGTATAAAAATAAAAAATAGTACCTGCGTAGGACAGCTACCACGAATGGAGTACGCAGGATGGGAACTGCTCTGAGTGAGATAGTGTGGTGCTGGTGAGTGAATATGAAGGCCCAGGATGATACTGTCCACTGCTGTTGACTTTATGAACACTGTATACTTAGGCTACATGAAATTAAAAAACTTTCTTCCTTCAGTAACAAGTAATGTTAGTTTATTATTACCTTTTTGCTTTTTAAAAACTTTTAAATGTTTAAAACTTATTGACTATTTTGTAGTAATTTTAGTTTAAAACACAAACACCAAAAGCATTTTCTTTCTTTGTATTCTTATTCCATAAGCTTTTTACTATTTGTTTTCCTTTTTAAGCTTTTTTGTTGTTGTTGTTGGTATCTATGACACAGGCACACACAGTAGCCTAGGCCTGCATAGGGTCAATGTAATCACTATCGCTGTCTTCCACCTCCACATATTACCCCACCAGAAGGTCCTCAGCGGCAATAACATGCATGGAGCTGGTCTTCTGGAACACCCGCCTGAGGCTTTTCTTTGAGGAGGTGACACTCTTTTCAGAAATAAGTCCATGGTGATTTGCTTGGTTTGTTTCTTTGATTCATCATAGATGAGCTTGTAAGAAGATAATGCACTGTATATTGTCTGCTCTATTAATGAAAATCTTTTATTATTGGGGTCCATAACCTCAAAAGTTTTAAGGAGTTTGCTGAGGTCTGCAGAAACTCCTGCTAACCCATTCACTGTGAATTTTCTTGGGAGTTCTTCTTTTCCTTGTCTTGAAGTTTCCTTTTCTCTTGCCTCTTCTTCAGCTAAGCATTTCTGTTCCAGTTCCAACAACTCTTTTTCACTTCCCAGGATACTAGAGCCCTTCAGTGCCATTTGCATCCACACCTGGTTAAAGTTGTTTGCCATCTCAGCTACAGCCTTGTTGATTTTTGCAGCCTCTTCATCCTTGCAGATCCTTTGGAGTCATGGCCTATAAAGTCACTAGGTGATAAGAATTTTTCAACCCCATTATAATCTTATGGGACCTCTGTCATATGTGTTGTTCACCGTTGACCAAAATGTCATTATGTAGAGCATGATTGTATTGTTCTTATACTGGCAGGCAATCAGCCTGGCTAGATTCACACCATAAGGTCTGTTTATGTCTCCTTGGGCAATTTTCACAATTCAGTTAGGTTCTATGTGTCTTTGCTGTGTTGGTTGGGTCTGTCTTATGAACGCATTATTGAAGGATTAGGCTGAGCTTTGCCTGAATACAGCTTTGCCTGAATACAGCACTAGGCAATCTCTTTCTGGAACTTTCTCTCCACACTCACTTCCCCCAAACTGTCTGTTCAGCAGGGGCTCCTTTTCTAATTCTTCTGGCCAAAAAGCTGATTTTTCTATCACAATTTTTGAAGTGCACAATGGCATGTTGCTCTGTGACTGGGACCTTCCCTTAGGGTGAAGTTGGGAGAGAAAAAAATAACATAATGGTCATTCTCTAAGTTTTTCCACTCCCCTTATATTTATTTGTAGAATTCAGTCATGTAGTTATTTGTTGATTTTGTGTTTTGTCCAGAATTCTTAGTTTTAATCAGAGGGATGGGTGGGCCCTAGGGTGCTATGCCATCCTACTAGACTGGACCTCTTTTCTCTTTTTTGGATTATTATTTTTTTAAATAATTGACAGACTCTATTTCTGCAATTGCATAGTTTTCATTAGGGATACATCAGTTGAAATGTAAATGTGCAGGCTATATGTCCATTTTTTCTAAAATGGTCCATTTTTTTCTTTCTCTATTTTAACCTGGATTTGAAATTGTTGGGCAAGTGAGAGCTATTTCAAGGCCCCTAAATGCATATTTGTGTCTAATATCCTAACCTTTTAATGTAAAATATATCAGAAGAACTGCTTCATGCTGTTGCTAATTTTCTATTAATTCAAATTTGCTCTCCGACAACTTAATTGAATCCTAAATAGAAAAGTCTATCACTCTTTTGAACAAGGATTGCTTTTTTGCCTTGTCTGCTATTTGCTTTTCCTTTTCACTTTAGTGAGCAGCCAGTTCACCAGTAGGGCCCGCTTGTTCTTTCACACTTGATTGTGTTTATTGCCACTTACTGTGGTCTGCTCTCTTTCATTAAATTCTTAGTAATGGACTGACAGCATACCTCACAACCAAAACCTACCTTAAATGCTTCATTGGTTTGTCAGATTCTTATTACTCTGTGCCTTACAACTTTTCAGCCTACTTTTTTTCCTATGGCTGTTACCGCAGCAACTGGCTGCACATAAATATAACCTGACAATCCCCACATTTTCCCAAGCCATCCAGGTTGGGAACAGCAGCTTCTTTTCCCTTCCTCCAGGTGAGCTGCCTTCCTTTGCCTACAGACCTGAAACTGCCCCCGCTGTAATTGCTGCCTCACAAATGATGCTTGTTCTCTCGGTATTGTTCCCCTCAACCTCCATCATTGAGCTCAGATCATTAATTAGGATCAGATAATAGCACAGCCCAGGAGGAAATAATATACTCACCCAAAAGACTGTAAGGTCTGGTTAATATGTACCAGCTGGAACTGGGGGCACATATGAGAGAGGGTCTTGAGGGAATCGGACCAGAGAAGGGAGACTATAAGGCTGGGTAGGGAGGAATGTATTGGCATCATTCTCCCGTGATTCATCATTTAACGTCCCAACAAGAACACTAGGAGTTGACTGTAACACACTGCTGGGATGGCTCCTTGAAGCTTGGACACAGTGACGTGTATTTAACTAGAGATGCTAGAACTGTTTGGCAAAGTATTAAGAAAGGACTTGAAAGCTTGGGGTGGGGCACTGTTAGATTGGGTCTACTGTGTGAGAATAGAGTACCCATTCACTCTCCAGATTTCTCAGCAGGGCCAGGAGCACATGTCCTTCATTAAGGTATCAAGAAATAAAGATACTGGCGAGTACTAGCATTTTCAAAAAGCTCACTGTGGTTACCATCTCCTAATGTCAATGTTGGCTTGATGGTAAGAGATGTTGCCATTAGACTAGGCTCTTTAGTAGTAATTGGATAGGTGGGACTCTAAAATAGTAGAGGATCAAATGGAGGAATTTACCCGATGGCAGCAAGGTTAAAATAAAGGCAGCAAAGTCAGAATGGCAGCCAGCATTCCCTGACTTGCAGGAACCTGTTTCCATGACTAGTAGAGCATTGTTTTCCTAGGGAAGAAATTGAGGGGCAGCTGAATTGAGTTTTTCCTGACCTGTGAAACCTAAAAATAATAATAAAAATAAAAATGAAGATGTAGTACACAGCTGGTGTCAGCCATTACAATTGAACATTTTTATCCCGTACCAGCGTCCAGACATAACCGAGTTCTCATGGTCACAGTCCATTAATTGAAGCAAAGCCAGCACCACTTGGCCTGGCAGTTAAATCCCCATCGCCCATGGCTTTACCCAATTGAACAACATCTTTGGGTCAGTTACCCTCTTTTCCTGTTTTCTTTATTCAAGTCTCCCCACTTTTGTTCCCTGGGAACAGTTTTCAGGATGTAATATTTACATTAAAATCCTTGTCTTAGTTTCTACCTTTTGGGGGAAGAAACCAAGGGAAGAAAACGAGTAACATTGGAGCTTTGGGCTTAACCTTCCACCAATAATGAAACCTCTCTAAAATCTCTGTCCAGGTTTCGGTCACCTTATCATTGTCATTTTATTTCTTATTGTAGTATTGCTATTTGATCCCTTTCAAAACTCTGACCTTCAGTGATTATTCTTCAATAAGAGTTACATGTTGAAATATATTTTGGAAATGCTGCTTCTATCTCTATTAGAAAATCATGAAATGCATTGTCATATTAGAGGTTATAGGAAATCCTATAGTAAAGAACTCTATTTAATTTCACTTTTCATTTTCCAAATTTATTTGACAAAGAAGTGCTTTTTGAACCTATAAAATCTCACAATTATAATGCTCCCCAGAAAAACAATTTGAGAAATTTTATTTCTTTAGGGAAAGTCACAGGTGTGGGGTTCTTTAATGTTAGAGGTCCTTGAGAAATAGTCTTTAATTGTAGCTTGGGGGTCAGTTTAATCAATTTATTCAAAGGTCTAGTGGGTCATATTTAATAGTTAGAAAAGGAGCCTTATTTTGCATTTCAGGGTCTGTTTAAGTAACGATCAAGAATATTCCTTATAGGAAGATTTTGTACTTTGGGGAGGAGATGCTTTCTCACTAAATTTCTGGGGAATGCCATTAATGAAAGCATATAATATATCTATAATTGGTTGGGGATTCTTATGTAATTATAATGAAATGTATTCAGTAGTTAACACAATGCCTGGATCTTAGCAACTACTTGATCAATGTTGACTATTATTTTAATAAATCATAATTATCATGATTAAGGGAGCATTTATAATTTCTCTGAGGATTGAGATCAAGGGTTTTTCAACTCGGGCTACATATTTGGACTTTCATTAAAGATGTAACAACCCCTGGGACCTTGCTGTGGGGTTTTGTCATCAGCATTTTAAAAAAAGCTTCACTGGAGAGGGCATGAAACTGTGACAAACCTGGAATTAGCCTGCAAAGGTCAGTAATGTTTAAAAGGCAAAAACTTCCAGACTTAAGGGTCAGTTCCAGGATATGTTCATTGTGTAACAAAAGGTTAAGTTGTGGGGTCAAAATGAGTGAATATGGGGCTTCTGATAATGTTTGATAGATAAGTTAAGGAAATGATGTTGAGATGAACTAAGTTCAGGTGTGGAAAAGTGCAGCTAATGTTTTGCTTAATACGTCATATTTTCTTGGAATTTCTTTTACACAGATAATCATACTGTTTACTAGTAACAAACATTACCGGTACTTAGAATATAATCACACTATTTTTCACTTGGTATTTTTTGTTAATGCACTTGTGGAAGGCACAACTCTCTAAGGTTTAAGGGGAAGGCATATTGTGGTTTCTGTTGGGAGGGGGTGTGCACATTGCAGGGCGGGGCTTAGAAGAAACAAACAGCGGTTATCTCTGCTCTTCTCTTTCTCTTCTTTCTGCTCTTGCTCATTCACTTTGCAAGAATAATAGGCAATTAAAAATCGGAAAAATAATGTATTCACAATAATAACATTGATAACAACTACCATAATATTTAAGACTAAAGGTAATAAAAATGGCCAGGATTTATGTGAAAATGACTGGAGAACTTTATTGAGGAGGCACACAGGGCAACATTCCTTGAGGAAAAGCCTCAATAGTTCAAATGCTTAAATCATCCCCAAATGAACCTACACATTTACGTACATCTTATTCAAGACCCCAGGGTTTTTTAAAAAAGAAAATTTAATAGCATGATTATAAATTTCATCTGAAAGAATAATAATGGCCATTCCTCATTGGTCAGGGGTCCCCACTAACACTCCCAGTGGATGTTTCTCAGGAAAACTTTCACAAGCCAAGGGAAGCTGCCGCTGACGAGCTTAGCTGGGGCCAGCAGCTGCCGCTAGATAATGCCTCTGTTTCTTTTCAAGCCTCCTTCAAGCACATCTAGTGGGAGAAGCGAAGTCACGCACTATGGGAAAAGGGATTCTGATCACTGTAGTTTCAAGATTTTCTTCTGCAAGAGACAGTGGTGGTGCAGGGACAATGTCAAGTTACAAATAGATAATCTGGCATACCATTCTACCTCTGAAAATCCTGTCGTGAGAGCGGGGCAGGATATATTTCCTTAAACTGGCCACAATAACATCTCCTATCACACATACCCTTCCTTCTTACAAAGGGACTTATAGACTGGCCTGAAGAAGAAACAGGGTCTCTATTTCCTCCATGAATCTAGGGGAGCTCGTGAGTACAGTGGAAGTTAACTGTATCTGCTGAAACTGGGTCACAAACTGTGATACAGCTTCTACCTGGCTCTTTCCAGACACGCTTATACTTCAGCCTCCATGCTGTGGGCAGCTTAAGCCTGGCCACATTAAGCATGCCTTACCTGGGATTGTTGGCTGTGTATAATTAACATATAGTCAGGTGTTTACCTTTCTCTTTGAAGTCAAATGCATTGGTGCTACTGAGTCAGTCCCCTTTGTCCTCAGCAAATATGGCTTCCTTGGGATCCTTGAATAAGGTGGAGAATCTCTAGACCTCTGTGGTGTGCAAAATCTTAGAAAATTATTAACTTTGGGATATTACTGAATAATGGAAGCAAGTGCCATCATATTTAAGCCCTCTGGAAGGAGACATTTTTGCAAGGTTTCCTAAATCAAGCGGACTTTCCACATTGGGAAATCTTTCCATCTCTTCGTGAATCAGCATCCCCTGGCATTTATTATCATGAAACCCTCTTTTCCTCATGGGCATGCAGAAGGAGCGAGCTGAAGGAATAAGCCTGAAACTGAGACCTTTGTCTCTAGTTTCCCAGTTCCTATGTTTGTCCTAGGAGGTCAAACCTTATTTTTGTGTAAGCTCTTGGCATCTTGGAACATTTCACATCACTCATTAGCCTTGGAAAATTTCCTGGGTGATTCTGGGCAATTCCAACATCTTGTAACCAGAAAGTGCCTTGAAGTTTCATATACCCTGAAAAAAGTTTAGCTGGAGTTCCTAGTGTTAGTCATTAACAGATGGGCCTGTCTACAGGTAAGGAAATAGAAGATGGTTGAGGCCTGTATAAACAATGTCTGGGAAGAGAAGAGCGATAGAAGTGCATGCACAAAATGTGCCTAAAACTCAAACTTTCATTGAATGCAAGGATGAATGAATAAAATGAAGTACCCAGTTCATTCATATCTCTAGATATACAATGAAGAGCATACCTGTCATTTTAACATCTACTCTTAGAGAGCATTTGCAGATACTTTTTTGTCATGTTTAAGCTAGTGTTCCTAAACCTTGGTGAGGCTAAATTTAAAACTTTGAGACATTATTGCTTGCACATGCAATGAGCCATATGTATAATGTGGCTAAAGAAACAAAAAACTGTCTTAAATAGCTAGTGCTCTTCCCTCAGACTTGGTACTTATATACCCCTTCTGTTCAGCAGAATACATGCGGACTCCATCACGCACTTAGAGTTTTACTAAAGGTCCAATTACTCGTCCTTCAATCCACAGTACGACACTCTTCCCCTGAGTCTCTCAGCCCTTCAGCACCTCTGTCCTTCTGTGACATCTTAGATTTACCTTGATGTAACAAATTAGTCTGCAGTTCCACGCCAAGATTTCAGAGCTGTTCTCAGTCAGCTCTCATCACACACACCATCAACAGGCTGAAGTGGTGCATGGAAAGGTACATATCATATTGAAAGCTAAAGGGGTCATTTGAAAGATGTATGCCATCAATCATGCTTTATGCTGAGTTGCCGCATGCACACTGTAAAAAGAAATAATCAGAAGCTAATTCATAATTTAAAATTTTCTCATAAGAATTCATGCAGATCTACATGAATTATATGTTATTATATTTTTCTATTTATTTAATATTTATTTCTTGACATTTTATTTTGAAAGTGGTCAAATCTTCAGAAATGTTAACATTTGGCTGCATTTCCTTTATCCTTCTTTTCTTTCTTGTTTTTTATTTTTTTTCTAGAACTTTGGCATATATTTCCTAAGTATAAGGAAGTAAGGACAATCTTGTACATAACTGCAGTATTGTATCAGATCTAAGGAAATTAACAATACCTTCATATTGTCATTTAATATTCAGTGTGATCCAAAATTTCCCAGTTGCCACCCAAATAAATTTTCCTCTCTCAAACACTTTTCTTTAAACTTCAAACCTTTTCTTTAAGCAGGGGTGTCCAACCTTTTGGCATCTCTGCTCCACACTGGAAGAAGAAGAGTTGTCTCAGGCCACATAGTAAATACATTGTGGCACACAATCACAAAAAAGAATTGTAGTGTTTTGAGTAAATGTATGTAGCGTTTTGTGTTGGGCCGCATTCACAGCCATCCTGGGCCTCATGCAGCCCATGGCCCTGCAAGAAACGATACAATCTGTGGAACCGCCTCCCCCGCCCCTCACCCACACCACTGCTGTTTCAGTGCTACCTTCTTATGTTATCTGAATGGGGTTCCCACCCTTATCGCGCTCTTACATGTGGTGTTTTCATCACTTGTTTATACACACTCGTGACTAGGTGGCTCTGAGGTAGCCATGATGCGGGCTTGCCTCCTTTTGTGCAGGAATCTGTGTGCACGCTAACTACAGAGAGCGACGCGGAGAAATGACGCGCAGTGCCTGTCCTCTGACTGCAGAAAAAGGGGAAGCTTCTGATTTTTGTCCCTAGCGCTCTGGGCAGATTTACCTTGCTATAACCAATTGCTTTTGCAATTCCTCTTCACAGAAGCTGCATCTCATCAAACTGCCAACAATAACCATTTTATAACTGGAGGCACTTTGGGCATTTGCTGCATCTTTCTATAAATTGAATAATATGTAGCTTAACTTTCCATTCCTGACTGCAGTGTTTTTAAAACTCATACTATTTTTCAATCATTTTTATATTTCATATTTTTATTTTAAAGGTGCCGATGCTTTCATTCCTTCCTTTCTACATGCTTTTTAGAAATTTGGGTGCATTTCCTATTTGATAGAATATTTATTCAGAAGCCAAGAGAATGCTATTTAAGTCCAGTTTTAAAGTATGTGAGTTTTACTTTCCAAAGCCTATTAAGAGCTTTTTAAATTTTAAAAAAGGAGAAAATTGCTAATTTTAGAATACACTCATTTGGAGAAATGTCAACAGCTTAATTTGCAGGGGAAATGAATGGTGAGACTGCTGGACTATGGAAATGAAAGAAGAAAATTTGGCTGGGTTAAATGTTCAAGTGTGACCTTACAGAATAGCCCTTCCACTGAGCACTGAAAAGACAGACCAGTGACCCAAACTGGACTTTAAAAAAAATTTCCTAGGCCGAATGGAGTGAAACTGTGATTTTCCTGAGAACAAGCTTTTTTAAGTTCAGGGCAAGTATGTGATTCCTAAGTAGGTCCAGCTTTGGCTCATACAGCAACTGAGACTCCAATAAAACTTTTTATTCTGATAGTGATAATAATGTTAAGTGGAAGCCCTTAAAAGGAACAAATGATAATAGCAAATATAAGCTTGAAATGTAATGATTTACATTGTATTTTAGTGAAGCGAATGATCTGATGCTTCAGCAAATATATTATGTCATTTCAACATATAACTAGATTGTCTATTCTCTATGCTATCTTAGTACATAAATAAAATCTCACCTTTTAAACCATTAACTTTAATACTAAAGCTCTATTGAGTTCTGCCAGAAAAATACCTAATTTATAGGGAAAAGCATGTGGAAAGGTGATTCGCATTTCGAAAGATCACGTCAGGATTGTGACTTGTTACTATTCATGAGCTTTGGAGTTTAGGAGCCAAATGATGGCATCCAACCTTATTATAAGAGTATACTATTCTACAGCCTTTTGGGGATGATGATGTTCTTGTCCTATAGCATTGGGTCTTGAGAACCTTCACATCATTAATAGGAATATTTAAAGTCTCTCTGTAAAACATAGACCGAGGGCTTTAGAACTATTTTTTTTCTTGTTTTACTTGTTAAGCAGTGGTAGAGCATCTCTTTTTTTCCTGAATACTACCCAAAGAAACTTCCGTCATCTACCTGCTCTGCCCTGGCATAACCTGGCACTAAAAGCATGTGTAGTATTGTTACCAGAAGACCTGAGTTAGGAGACTCCCTCTCCTTGGCTCTTGCCTTGCTCACAAGAGAAAAATTCAAGTAAGAGACCACATGTATAATGGAAATGAGATAGCAAGTTTATTGATGAAGTACACTTGAGCACGAAGCTGCAAGTGGGCACCCAGATAGTCTGAGTACCCTGACTATGAGGGTTTTAGGGGTTTTATGCTTGTAGCCAGCTTCTAGGTTCCCCCTCCTCCTCCCCTCTCCAGACCTTGGGATTAATACACAGTTGCAAAGGCTTTCTTTCCCAGCTAGTGGAAATGATACATACAGAATTTCAAGGGCTCCCCTCCCCCTGTGCTATCATGGTTTTTCTTGTGATTTTTGGAACAGCTGGTAATCTTATCAGACCAGGCTCAGGAATTCTAAGTTAATGAGTGAGACATGTGTCCCCTTCCCTGCCTTGCTTTACTATCTACCCTACCTAACAGTAGTAATGTGTAAGCCATGGTTTTAAATGCTTGCTGGAGATAGTGGTTGTAACCTAGACTGTTAAAAATGCCCTACTCCAGTATCCAGGCCCCAGCTAACAGGCACTTAGCTCCCCAGCTGTTTTCTGAAGCAAGGTGTTTTCCCTGTCTCATTTCTCTAGGAACTAGATTACTGACCTCTCTGCTTTTGCCAACATTGTTTCTGTATGCTCACTGAAGAGTCTGAAGGAGACAAAAGGTCCCTCTGTGCCATGGGAGACTTATGACAGTAATCTTTGGAGCCAAGGTGAAATATCTGGGCACAGAGGTGGAGCTTTTGCTATGCTTGCTGCTTAGGTTGAAAGCTTGACTTCCTTGAACTGGTAGTCTTGTATCTGAGGTTGTAAATTAATTTAGCCTAGCAATTGCCTGTTACCTTACTTCTTATTCTTTTATATTGCCTGATATTCTTCTGTTCCTATTTGGGAATATTGCCGAAAGCCCACTGAATAAAGCTTCAAGGGTTATTTCTTTTATGTACATTCCCAGACTAGAGTTCTCTCCAGCCAAGTACCAGTCTTACTTTGTGTTAAAGATGGGAACCTTTGCTTTCTCTAATAATAAGTTTTAAATCAGAAGTAAGAGGACTTTAACTCAGCCAGTATAGAGAGCAGAATATATGGTGTTGAGAATAAACAAAGACCTAGAAGTCTTTTGTCAGCCTAAAATACTCCCTGTGATTGTGTTTGATAAAATAATAATAATTACAGTGATGGCTGATGCTTGCTACTGAAAACCTGTAATTTCTAACAGCTGTGGCATGACTGTGACAGCTACCAGCACATATAAAATAAAATGTATGTTTCTCTGAACAGAGACTGCTCATATATATAAATAACTTATTTAAAATACCTGTTTTGTTAAATTGGTGATTTACCTGATCACCATAAAGATTTAAATACTTTCAAAAATTTTGTCTTATGAGACCTTAGTAAATTTTGGAGCCAATGAATTCTTTTGAATGAATTAATTAATGTCATAATACAGCTTATTAGATAAAATTGGTTATACCATGGCTCAAATTACACAGATATTACAAACCTAATACTAAATAAACAGTTATTCAAAAGGCCGAAATGTGCCCTTTGCCCCAGGGTTAGTACTGCCCAAGGGCTCTGGCGGGAGAGGGGCTGCACGCACGTGTTTTCGGAGTAACCAGCTAGTATATTACCGAAGTTGCATTTTCACTCTCGTTACAGTTTGTCCAAGGGAGGAGAAGATCTTCTGTGGTTCTATTTAAACTTTTGACAGACGTTGCATTGCTCAACATCATTTGATAAATAAATACCTACTGTGCGCATGGAAGTCACTGTATTTGGTCTTAGGGAGAGTACACAAATTAGGTACCTGCTGCAAGAAACAGCTGGTTTATTACAAGTTGAAGTAAAATCTTTAAGATGGGAATAAACACATTACTATAAGTTTTCAGTTTAATGAGATAGGGAAAGCTTCAAAAGGAGGGAGTCAGGAATAGTATTGTTGCAAGTGATGACAGAAAGTGATTGCATTAAAACAAGAAATGTGTTTTGTTCGTTGATTTTCCTACAACTCTGTGGATATTTGGGGTGAGGGCAGGGAGTGAAGCAGGGCTTGCATGGAAAGATTAAGGTTTCTCAGAATTAGAGGACGGCATTTAGAGAAGACAGACCCATGGGTGGCCAGTAAAGACATGGTATTTAGCTAAGTATTGATGATTTCAAGAGGCAGTGAGAAGGAGGGAAAGAGGGATGGAAATTTTAGACTGAGGGAATGACCCAGCCAAGATGGTGGATATGAGAAGCTTCAAGTAGGAGAGGATGCTGTTCAGTGGGGCTGGACAATAGTGTGCATATTCTATATACCTTCGATTCCAGGCAGAATCAGAATTTGGAGACTGTAGTCTCATGTGTAAATTTGTATCAGAATGTGAGCATGTTCCTTTCATTCTTTTTTTTTTCCAGGAGATTTTAACATTACCATACGTAAATGTAAAATTACATGTCAATCAACAAAATGAACGAAATCCTTCCTAAGTTGGTATGAAATCATAAATATGTTTGAAACAATGCTGCATGCTGATTTTTCATAAACAATTTGATATCCCTTCACAGCTTGGATGAAGCTGCTTGACTCAACAGGGAGGTAGAGAAAACCCACGATGTTTGGCCTCTGGTCCTGAAATAAAAATAGTGGTTTGATTAAATGCCAGTTGGTTGTAAATGATAACCCACATAAACAGTGGGAAGTCATGGCACTTAAGCAGTGAATTCTAATTTAATTTTATGGCTTTAGGAAGAAAATCCCCTAGGCCAGTCAGCAGAAGCTAAGGAGTGGTGACGGAGCTGAGTGTTAGAGGGACGTGACTCTGACGTAAGCCAGCCCGGAAGTGTCCCATCCCTGCAGCAGGTACCTGTTACCTAGATTCTGTCCCCTCTTTTTCCTCTGAGGTCATTTTGTTATTTGATCATCAACATGTACATCCGAAATTTATGTAAAAACCGCACCACCAAATTTTGTGTTTGATGTCCTTGTATTTCAGTTATCTCTTGTACTTCTGCATTAAAAAATTTCCCCAAACTTAGTACCTTTATTTTATATCTAACAATTTTGTGTGGTGGGATGATTCATCTACTTCATATGGTCTTATCTGGTGTCCCTTGGTGATATCCAGCCGATATCTTGGCTAGTCAGAAGGAAACAAGGCCATTCTGGTCTTCAGTCTGGTGTTTGGATGGTGAGAACTGGAAGGCTGGGCTCAGGTGGGCACTCTCTTCCTCCGTACAGTTGTGAAACTTTATGATGTCGACCGAGTGGGACTGTCAGACTTCTGACATGGAGACTTAGGACTCCAAGAGACCAAAGTGGAAGCTGCCAGTCTTTTTAAAGGTTAGATCTAGGGCTGGAATACCACCACTTCCATTGGTTAGAAGAGTCATAGACCAACCCAGATTGAAGGGGATGGTAAAAAGACTTCAACTCTTGATGAGAAGGATGTCTAAGAATTGGTGGCCTTCTTTAATCCACTCTATGATGCACAAAACAGGATATTCTAGAAAAATTAATTTTGAAAAAATTGTTTATATGTATACATGACCTTTACAGGTCAATGGAAAACTGCTGCTTCACTTCATGCAGTTCTGCTGAGCAAGTGGTGTCTAGGGCAGGTTGCTACTGAGTCAAAAAGGAAGAGATCTTTATGTAGTTCTATCTATGAAAATTGATATACAGTGTGGAGAGTGGACCAATAAAATGGCACTGGTCCAATAAAGACAGCATAAAGTATATAAAACAAAGTGGAGTCACTCATGTCAACCAAAATGGCTGTCAGTCAGCCATGACTCTTTGGTTCCAGAGGAAACTATCTAAGTCAGAAGAGATACATTTGGCGAGGAGACACACCTTGCCTAGGACATCTGCATATATGATCAGAATAGCCATGTCTGCAGAGCAGGACCACCCATAGATAGGCTCCTGGGGAAATTCCACATTTACCATCAGGGGTGTCAAGCAGTATCCCCCATAGGCTCCTGGGAAAATTCTCCACTTGGCATCAGGGGTGCTAAGACATTTATCAAAAAGATACAAAAAGGTGGAATACACCACTTTCAAGGTATAACCGAGGCAGGCTCCAGACCACTCCTGAGACAGCCAAGCTCCACGCACCAGAGTGCTGCTCCATGCCACACTGATCTCCCTTGGCACTGGCTGCCAGAGGCTCTGCCCTGCTGGACTGAAGACTTTATCTGCCCTGTTGACCACCTGGCTCCAGAGATCCTTCCTTGCAAAACGCTGACAACTCCCTTGCCCACCATGCTGTGTCCCAGACCTGCAGACCCAGGTTGCGGACCTCAGACTCAGACCTCTAGGACTCAGGTTGATTATCCCCCATTGATTGTTGTGTGTGGGTGTTATATTTCTGTTATATTCTTAGAGTATGAGTAGAATATTAATGTATGTTGATGTTCTACTTTAGGTGAACCTTCATTCAATAAAAGCTGAGTGAATAGAATAGTCAGTGTGTGACTCTTGTCTATTCCTTGGTGCCGGGCTGCTGAGCAGGCAGCTAGCCCAGCAGTTGCCTGGCTGACTTACAGGAAAGACTGTATTAGGAACATACGCTTGTGACATACAGGTCTATATTTACCTAGTGTCTTGGTGTGTTTTCCATTTGTGACTACTTGAATTGTGCTTGTCTTCCAAGACAGTTCCTCTTCAATTTTTTGCTTGGTATTCATGTCCCCACCTTTTCTCAAACACTAAACTGTATAGCTTATTTGTTGGATGTTGTGGATGTGTATCCAGGGCAACAGATGCAATACACACTGTTGTCTTGGCAGCATACATACTTTAAGCACTATATTGCTTCTTCTAACCCTGTTTAGACTGTCTATGTCTTTGGCACTGACTGACAGTAAGCACAATAAATATAAAGATGCCTTTTGGCATTGATTTGGCTTTACAGTCAGAAAAGACAAAGAGAGATTAGTTTTCAGTATTTTGTACTAGGGTTGTTGATCTTATCTAATGTACACAGGGGCTCATGCAATGATGCGAGTTGTATTAGACAGGCATTGGGAGCTGTCTGGCTAGAAGAACGCTATTGGAAATCAGGACTAATTAAGCAAAATTAGCATAGCAGTTGAATGGTGCCATTACAGGTGCAATATTGGTTGACTTAGAATATGTCATAGAGCCATACAATCTCATTTAGTATAGAAAGAAAATGTTATATACACATAGTGTGAGAACAGAAATATCATAGGGTCTTTGTAGGAAGCCATAATAGGGTTGAATTTATCTGAGTACTTATAAAATCCACCAAGATTAACTTCTAAGTATTTGGAAATGTTTTGGATCTGAAGAGGAAAGACAAAATAAGAAATGAGCCCTGGCTGGTGTAGCTCAGTGGATTGAGTGCAGGCTGTGAACCAAAGCTTCACTGGTTCGATTCCCAGTCAGGGCACATGCCTGGGTTGCGGGCCAGGTCCCCAGTAGGGGGCACAAAGAGGCAACTGTACATTGATATTTCTCTCCCTCTCTTTCTCCTTCCCCTCTCTCTAAAATAAATAAGTAAATACAATATTAAAAAAAGACATGAATTGTAATTTTTAAAATGTACTTTTGGATATCTTTCTCTGCTTTTGTGCTTCAATTCAGGAAGCATTTATTATCTTATACCTATTGTGCATGTTTTCCTGTATCCATGCATTCAATAGGATTGACTGAGAACCTGCCACTTACCATGCCCTGTGCCAGGAGACTTGCTGGTGAGCAACATGAGGCATAGTTTCAGTCTCTAAACAGTGTCTTTTTAGGAAGATAAGTAAGTAAATAAATAATACATACACTTACAATTGAGATAAGTATTAGGTACATAAATGCTCATATTTAAAAACTTAGCATTTCAGGGGGTACCATGACAGTTTATTTTTTACTCATTCTACAGCTCAACATGGCTGTTCCTTATTAGGTAGCATGATGGGTAGCTTTCATGGGCAAGAACTCAGGGACAAAATGTTCTTTCATCCAGTAACTCCAGACCACTAAGTTTTGTCTGTTTAGCTGGAACATATGGGAAAACGAGTGGAAGGTTGCATGTGGGAAGGTTTTATGGGCCTGGCTTAAAAATGGTATACTTGTTTCTGTCCACCTTCTATTCAGAATTCAGTCACACAACTATATTTAAGGGGAGGGCAGAAAATATAATCCAGTTGTGTGCTCCAGAGGTAGGAGGGAAACTATTAACTAGTCTGTCCAAACTTGTGAGTGAAAAGAACAGGGTGCTTTCAGATGTGAGAGATGATGATAATAAAAGATTCCTCCTCCAATGCTTTAAGTTTCATTCAAATACAAACTGCCTTGCAATATTATTTAAATATCTCTTTTTTAATTTTAATATTTTTATTTTATTGTATTTTTTCCATTACCATTTGTCTCCACTATACCCTCTTCCACCTTTCCCCCTTCTTACCCCCTGCAATCACCACAGTGTTGTCCATGTCCATGAGTTCTTTCTCTTTTTTCCTTGAACCTTGTATATTTCACCAATAGATTGTAAACTTCATGATGATATTATATCTAAAAGAATGAAACTTAAGGCATTAGAGGAGGGATCTTTTGGCATCATTGAATCTACATTTGACCATTGAATGTGGGAGTTGGGGTGCCAATCTCCCATGCAGTTGAAAATCCATGTATAACTTTTGACTCCCCTAAAAGTTTACTAATAACTTACTTTTTACCAGAAGCCTTACCAATAACATAGTTAATTACAAAGTATTATATACTGTATTCTTATAATAAAGTAAGCTAGAGAAAATAAGATATTATTTTAAAATCATAAGGAATAGAAAATACATTTACTATACTTATTGAATAAAACATGTAATTCCTACTCTTGCTCAAGGGTCAACTGTAATTACTTTTTGTATATAAAAAATGGAAGTCCAAGTTATTCTAATTCACAAACATGGGATATCTTTCATTTGTTTGTGTCTTCAATTTCTTCTATCAAAATCTTGTAGTTTTTGTTGCACAGATCTTTCACTTCCTTGGGTAAATTATTCCTAAGTATTTTATTGTTCTTGATGCTACTGATTATTTTCTTTATTTCTTTTTCAGATATTTCATTGTTAGTATATTAAAATATAGCTGATTTCTGTATGTTGATTTTATATCCTTTAATTATACTGAATTTGTGGATTAGTTCAACAGTTTTTTGTTTCAGTCTTTAGGATAATTCTCTCTATATAAGATGATGTCATCTGAAAATTTTCCTTCTTCCTTTCCAATTTAGACAGCTTTTACTTATTTATTTTTATCTTTCTTGATTGATCCAGTTAGGGCTTTCAGTGCTATAGTAAATAAGGGTAATGGTACTGGGAAGCATTTAAAGTACTTGCTCAGATTATAGAGCTAGTTACTGCCACAGCCAGGTTACTTACTTATCAGAGAAGTTTGTAATGATCAGTGCTTATATGTGCACCCAACACAAATTCTTACTCCCTTAACTGACTCTTATTTCCTATTTATTATCAGATAAGTCAACATGTTCAGTTAAAGGTGCTTATCCACAGTGCTGAACATTCTTTGGAGGAAATTGGTCAAAGTGATTTATTTGATCAAGTAAAATCACTTCCCACTGCTGTTAATAACTATTCACCAGAGAAGCCTTTGCATGAAGTTAGGCCTTGCTTACTTGCTTGGGAGATTAGGGCCAAAATACTTCCAGAAGCTATTATACTGATCCACACAAATGCATTTCAAAGCCATCTTTCTTGAGGGATTGGCCAATGTACCATTTGGCCATGGACACTGAATACAACTCGAGCTTTTTGTACCCTTAGTGGTGGCTGAAGCCTGGGCTGGCTTCAGGATCACCCTTATACAGGAGAGAGTAGTAACCTTCATTGCACATATTTATGTATTGATAAAAAATACTTTTATATTGGAAAAATCAAACTTTGATCAGTTTCTTTGTAGTCAGTTTTTGGGATGAGAGGTAGAAAGAATTGGAAATAGGCTAGTAGGGACTACCAATCACTATAAAAATTGGTGCCTATGTCTTGTTCAGGCTTCCTTATATTATGTTTTCTGAAAATAATATGAATATGTAATATGCCAATCATGAGGTTAGAGAATTGAGGGTGGGTACAATTTTGATGCGAGTAATACTTAAAAAGTAGTAGGGATTAGACAGAGTCTCTCAAAATATTCTTTGCAGATACCCTGCTTTCTAATCTTCTTGAGACTCTAATAAAATTAATGTGCCCAATAAAATGCAGATCCCTGGGCCACTTCTAGTTTGAAGAGTTAAACTCTCAGGGTTTTTACCTGGGATCCTGCATGTTAAACAGAATTCCCTTCCTCTTAAAAGATGGCTACTGGAAAGGAATGGAAAAAAGCCCGAATGATGATATTGTAATATAAATTATCGAACTGCTGATTTGCATTTCCTGAAGTCCTATGTCAATTTACAAAGTGAAAGTTTTCTTTTTAGTAAATCCAGATTTGTATTTAATGAAAGACTATCTCTATACATGATAAGATCAAATATATAATTCATCCTTGCTTCTTTCAGACAACTAGTCAAAAAGAATTATTTGTCTGTAGTGACTGTTGCTAGCTAGAATCAGCTGTCATGGATTATATTTGGTATGTCAGAGGTCTTGTGAGAATCAGCTGTCAGATGTGGAATAGAATTGTACAGTTGCTATAGGTCAAAGGAGAGAATGTTTTTTTGCTCATGGAATTTTGACATTGTGTCAAATGGTGTATAACTAGTTATATTTAACAAAGCTGAGGTTACCAGGAAGTCTCGTTAAAAATTCAAAACCACCGAAATATGTCCAGATTGTGAGTCTAATTTTCCTTATGGTGGTGATGGATACTAAGTAAATACTTTCCATGATAAATCCTGATTTTTATTACAGATTTTAGAAGGACTCATACTTGAATGTATGAATTTGACTTTCTTGAAATTGTTCTAGGTTTGGGGTGGATGTTAATAAATTGATAATGTTGATATTTTACATTGATAACATTATGGAGTATGGAAAGAGATCAATAAGTGAATTGTGAATCAATGCTCAGTAAAGTATTCAGAATTCTTGGTGAGCTTTGAATAAATGCAAAACCATGAAGCTGTCAATACTGGCATGCCATCAGTAGTGAGAGTTGGACGCCACCACTCAGTTCTTTTCTCTCTGAGTTTCTAATGACTCAGGAGTCACAGATTGGCCATTCGGAGGGCTTATTTGGCTTGTGGATAGATTTAATTTGTAAGACAGAGCTCATTAAACTCTTTTTAATTGAAGCACTTTGAAAATCAGATGATTTCACATAAAAATTTAACTTTCTGGATTCTTGTGAAAAATTTGAATATTAGCTCTATGGCTGCATTGCTCGCCAGCGTGAACCTGCTTCACTCATTTATATATTACTTGTCTCTGAGTCTGTGAACCTCAAAGGCTTTTTAACCTCTTGTTAAAAAGATTTGTTCCCCCTTTAAAAATTTTTAGTGGTGCCCTTCACTCCTAAGTGACATCCTCTCAAGATGACAACTTACTTTCTGAGGAAAACTACTTAACTACATTTTGTAAAGATATATGTGCACAAGACTTATACAAAGACAGACAGATACAGGCACAGAAAATTAATCTAGATTTCTTAAGCTTAGATGTATTACTGTTTTCTGATTGGGATAAGGACCAAAGTTAGTAAAATAAAATAATAGGGAGAAATGTGAAGTCCTAAATTTACCTAAATATGGGCACCCAAATACAAATACTTAATACAAAATCAGTTAGGGAATGCCAGATGAGAGACGTCTCATTTCGTAGTATTTTTATGAAAACAAAATTTTAGTAAGTGGAAAGTTCAGTACATATCACTAGAGTTAAATGACTATTAAATAGCTATAAAAAGAGGTGTATCGATAGATATTAAAAGTGCTAGTGATGGAAATTGTAGTCTTTTTGCTGTTTGTTGAACTGGGTATGGAGGAGTGTTTTCTCTAGAGTTTTAAAAGACATTTACCACAGAGCTCCAGGAAATGTGAAAAGAGGTGATTGTGATGGAGAGAGACCTAGGAATTAAGCCATGTCAGAAATAATTAGCAATGCCATACGTTGAACCAGAGAGGAGAAGATGGAGACAGGTAAGAAAAATTGGCAAGGTCTTTAACTACTTGAAGGCAGAGGGTACACACTTGTACTCTATGAATCCAAGGAACAGAAAATAATAGAGACCTATGTAGTTTTAAAAATGTGGGAGAAGGTGAACTGCAGGTTGTTCAGACTAGCAACACTGACTACTATGAATACAGAACTAAGCAATCTTTATTAACATGGATTTTGACCATTTACCAAAGAGACAGAGATCACAAAAAGTCAAGCTAGACAAAAGAGAGTCTTCACAAAGTAACTTTCTCTTATATTTTATAATTTTAAAATGATATAAATTATAGTCATAAAAACATCAGACAGAATAAAATCTAGATAAAATTTCTTTGAGTCCTATATTTTAGAGAAAGTCACTGAACATTATTTTTCAAAAAAGCATGATATGACTTTTTTTCATGGATTTTAAAGATACTTTTGCTACCTAGTTTGTGTATTTTTATGAGATAATATTTTTGATTGTTGGCTTCCAAATTTTTTATAGAAATTACACATGTAAATATAAATTTTTATCTGTCAAAATTGGAATTCTACTTTAACAGTTTTGATGTATTCTTTTTCCACTTCAAAAGAGCATCATAATTGCCTGGACTTTCATATTAGTAAATGTTTATTTAAATTATTTTAGCAGCATACTATGTAATAATCTGCTATATTATTATATCATAATAAAAAATTTATTCATCATTGGAAATCCATGCTGTTTCCTATTGTACAAAATTATAAAAATGGTAAAATTTAATCTTGCCTAGTTATTTCTGTAAAGTATGTTTCTAAAGTGGAATAATGATATCAATAATTATACATTCATTTAGGAACTGTAATATATATTAAAAATTTCTCCAAAAATAGTTTTACAACTGATACACCCAAAGGCTGGTAACGATGGAGACACCTTCTGAACACCTGTGTCAAATTCAATGTTATTATTTAGTGTTTTTTACCAGTTTAAATTTTTTGTGGTTAAATATATATTTTTCCTTGATTATTAAAAGATTTGTACATTTGTCACATATTTTACATTATATTTTTGATAACTATATATTTATATATTTAGCCCATTAAAATATTTTTTAATTGTGTATTCCCTACTTTTTAATTTCTTTTTATTAAAATATAGTCAATATACAATTTTATATTAGTTCCAGGTGTACAACATAATTATTTAACATTTATGTACTTGAAGTGATCTCCATGAGAAGTCTAGTAACTATCTGACACTGTACAAGGTTGTTAAAATATTGACTATATTCCTTATGCTGTACACTATATCCCTGTGACTTATTTTATAACTGTAAATTTGTACATGTATTTCTCTTTACCATTTTTGTCTTCTTATTCCCCTCTTCCCCTCTGGCAACCATCAGTTCTCTGAATCTATAAGTCTGTTTCTGTTTTATTTGCTGATTTGTTTTGTTTAGATTCTATATATAAGTGAAATTATATGGTGTTTATCCTTTTCCTGACTTATTTCTCTTAGCGTAATACCCTATAGGGCCATCCATATTGTCAGAAATGGCAAGATTTCATTTTTTATGGCTAATATCCCTCTGTGTGTGTGTGGATGTACCACATCTTCTTTATTCATTAATCTGTTAATGGACTCTTAGATCACTTCCACAACTTGGGTATTGTAAATAATGCCGCAATAAACATAGGGCTGCATATACTTCTTCAAATTAGTGTTTTTATCTTATTTGCATAGATACCCAGAAGTTGAATTCTGGGTCATATGGTAGTTTTATTTTTAATTTTTTAAGTAATCTCCATACTATTTTCCATAGTGGCTATACCAATTTGTAATTCCAGCAGTAGTGCATGAAGGTTCCCTTTTCTCCACATTCTCACCAACACTTCTTTTTGATAATAGCAAATTTACCAGAGAGAGGTGATATCTTATTGTGGGGTTGATTTGCATTTCCCAGATGATTAGTGATGTTGAGCATCTTTTAATGTGTCTGCAAGCAATCTCTCTCTGCTCTTTGGAGATATGTTTATTCAGGTCCTTTTCCCATTTTTTAATTGGGTTGTTTGTTTTCTGATGTTGAATTGTATGATTTTTAAAATATATTTTGAATATTAACCCTTTATCAAATATGCCATTTGAAAATGTCTTCTCCCATTCAGTGGGTTGCCTTTTTATATTTGTTGATGGTTTCTTTCATTGCATAAAAGCTTTTAAAACTTTTTGATATCTGGTGACACTTCCTTCTGGTCTGCAAAGTTTCTTCTGAAAATCATCTACTAATCTAATGGAGACCTTTTTTGTAATTAGTTGCTTTTCTCTTGTTGCTTTTAAGATTTCCCTTCTCCTTAATATGTGCATTTTAATTGTGATATACATTGGTGTGAGTCTCTTTCGGTTTATTTTGTTTGGGACTCTCTATGATTCCTGAACTTCAATATGTGTTTCCTTTGTCATATTAGGGAAGTTTTCAGCCATTCAAATAGATTTTCTGCCCTGGCTGGTGTGGCTCAGTAGATTGAGTGCCAGCCTGCAGACACCAGTTTGATTCCCAGTCAGGGTGCATGCCTGGGTTTTGGGCCAGGTCTCCAGTTGGGGACATGTGAGAGGCAACCACACATTGATCTTTCTTGCCCTCTCTTTCTCCCTCCCTTTCCCTCTCTCTAAAAATAAAGAAATAAAATCTTTAAAAAAACAAATAGGTTTTCTGTCCCTTTTTCTTTCCTCCTTCTTAGACCCCTGTAATGCAAATATTAGTATGCTTAATGTTATTTTAGAGGTCTCTTAAACTCTCACTTTTTAAACTTATTTTTTCCTTTTTGCTGTTCTGACTCAGTGATTTCCACTAATGTTGTCCTCCATGTGAATGACTCTTTCTTCTGCATCATCTAATCTGCTGATGATTTTCTCTAGCATATTTTTTAAAATTTCATTCATTCTTTGGTTCTGATCATCCATAGTTCTGAGTTTGGTGATCATCCTTATGACCATTACTTTGAACTCTCCATCTGGTAGACTGATTTTCTCTATTTCATTTAGTTCTTTTTCTAGGGTTTTGTTTTGTTCATTCATTTGGAACATATTCCTCCATTTTCTCATTTTGCCTAAGACTCTATGTTTCTATGCACTAAGTAGATCTTCTACATCTTATCATACTGGAAGAGTGCCCTTATGTAGAAGGTCCCCTGGGGGCCCCAGTGGTGCAATCCCCCTGTCACCCTGTCCAGGCACTCCAGGGTCATGCCCTGTGTGGAATATGTGGGCTTTCCCATTGTGGTTGGGCTGGGACTGTTGTGGGTATACCGTTGGGCATGGCTGGCTGCTGGCCCCCATCCTGGCTGTCTGTGAGACTGGGCTGCTGCTGCTGCTGGTGTGCGCGTGTGCAGGGCAGGTCTCTAGTGTGGGTGGCTGTGGGGCTTGGCCTCCACTGTGTGGGAGCTAGTCCCTCAATGCTGTTTTGGACGTACTCTGGTGCTACCCACCAGGAGGTGCTGGGTTGTGAATCACTACTTTGGAAGCCCTGCAGGGCTGCTCCTTGATGCTGGGGGAGAGGGTGCTGCTTTTGAGGCCTGCCATGGGCCACCTACCAGAAATTCATATTTTTAGATGAATATATTTTTAAAATTGCATTTGAAAAGCTTTTTAAAGTTTAGGCTATTAATGTATTTTCTTTCATGTAGTTAATGTAAATACTTTTTCTTGTTTATAATTTATATTTCAAACTTATTTATTATCTATATCAATAACTTTGAAGGGTCTGAGATTTTACCCTATTCATAAGCTATAAGTTGCCTTGCCACAATTTCATGGGTGCTGGCAGAAGATAGGAGACTTTTGGATCGTAGAAAAGGAATAGTTTATTATCACAGTAATAGAGGTAGCCAGAATGTCAACATTTTCTCATGCTAATTTTTCAGGCCCCAGTTCCCACTGGGCAACATGAGATGGACCAGGTGATATTTGTACAGTGCAGTAGGTTGCATTATAGGAGAGTAACCCCACGCTTAAAAATTCCATTACTTTATATTAGCTTAGAAGAAAATTTGCACTCGAAGGGACGTTATCTTTATTATGCTGGACAGCAAATGTATACTGTCTCTATTTCCCAAGGCTGTCGCTAAATAAACATTCTTGAAAAGGTAATTCAGAAAAACTTGTCAGTGCCTGCACTCCCAAGACATGTAAGACTATGAGAGACCTATGGAAAATTGTTTTTTGACAGTACATGCCATAAAAAGTTTACAGTAAAATTTATCATTCTTTCTTATTAAATAGTTTATTTGTTGGGCTGAAGAAGTTACTCGCCCTTTTGAGAGTGTTATTAAACTGTGCAGTTGTAGAATTCCCCCACCAGCACTTCTCAAATGTTTCTGTGTAGGTACTCCAGTAGGAGAAGCCTGCCTCTGTCATAAATTTCTGAATTTCCCATTTTGTCTTACATATTCAGGCAGATGATTTTTTCTATTCAATAAAATATTTGTTTTAATGTATAAGTAATATTTCCCAAATTCAAGTACTCTTCATCCAGGAAGACGTATGTTTATTATCTTTTAGTGTTGAAAATTTGGGCATGTCGCATTCCTTACAATAGTAATAATACACATTTAGTACCAACTATGCACCAGAAATTCTTCCAAGTGCTTTATACATAGTATTTCATTGTGAATTTTGCAATAATCTGTGGTAAGTACAATTTTCACCCTTTCACAAATGTGAAAACAAGGCTCAGAGGCAATATAAATTTGCTCCAGATTAAAATCCTGAATTTGAGAATTAATTCACAAATCACCTGATTTCAGCAAGGAATTTTTCCTATTGTTCCATGTCCTTGTAAGAAATGGGCAAATTTAGGTATACAATGGATTAGAGGTGTTCCTATGTAGTGCTGACTTTTTGTAAAGCTGTAACCTATTTAAAAATATAATGAGCTACACATCTTCTTGCATGAGTGGGGAAAAATGATTTCTCTTGTATACATATATACACACACACAACATTTCATATAATTTCAGGGGCCATTTTAACTGATATATTCAATAGTAATTTAATGTGAAATGGGAGGAGCTACGTATGGCAGAAAATATTTTAATAATTTAATTTCATATTAAAGACATCTAGAAAATGCCTAATGATATAAAAGCAGAGCATCTGTGGTTGAAGCAGAGGAATATGATATTTTTGGCATTTACCTTCATTCATCATGGGGAGCCAGAGTGGAATCTGGTTAAGAATATGGACTCTAGAAACAGGCAGTTGGGGTTCAAATTCTGCTCTACACAGAAGTTGTTTTAAAAATATTTAATAACTGGTAGTGCTGGGCATTTACCAGCCAGAATGGACATAGGCTGTAAACAGCTGATATAACCATGTCGGCTCATAACCCACTCTGGCTTTTTCCCTTATAGTGTTTTTATCTGTAAAATGAGGATAGCAGTAGTCATTGTCTTACGGGATTTTTGTGAGTGTCAGATGTGATAATATATAAAGTACTTAGAACAATGTTTGGTGGAAAGATGTTCAATACTAGCTGCTGTCATGATTATCAACATCCTGACTAAGATGACTAATGCTTAAAGATTTATTTTTACAGTCAGAATGCTAAAGCCCTTTGCTTAAAAGAAAATAGGGAAGATCTTGTTAAATTTGTAAATGGTGCAAGTTTCTGAAGATTACACATGAAAGAATTAAGAGTTTGTGTTCAGAGAGATGTTGAAAAGCTAGCAAGAAAGGCAGGAACTAATACTGTGAGATTCCATAGGTATAAATAGAAAGTTCTGAATTTTAGTTAAGATTAAAAAAAACTACCTGTTTATAGAAAGGGGGGGGATTTCATGAATTAAAAGAGATTCTAGTGAAAAATAATCCAGGATTTTAGCAAACCAGTCAACTTCAACCGTGCTTAATATGATTTTATGTACAGTTGCCAAGTTAATACTGCTACTCTGAAGGGTCATATCACAGTTATAATATATTGGATTCTAGGTACCATACTCCAAACAGAGACACATGTACTGAGATCTGTTCAGAAAAACCTGAGCATGAGGATAAATAATAAATGATCTCAAAACCAGGAAAGGTATCCAGGGATGTTTTGCCCAGCATAGTAAAGGTCTAGGGCAGAGCCGATGGTGATTTTCAGATGACTGGGCAAACTTGACATGGAAGATGTTGTGCTCTGGTAGGAAGGAATAGAACCAATTGGTGCAAATCACAGAAAGGCAAAGGTCCTCTCTACATAGAACATGCCTAAGGTAAATCTGCCTGCCCACAGATAAGGGGACTTGCTCTTTGTCAATGGATGTGTTCAAAAAGAGGAATAGCAGTTGGATAAAGATGCTACACAGGGAATTTCATCACTGGTGAGAAATTGGTAATCTTTTGATTTCCTTTCAAAAATTCTTTAAAATTATGATGGAAAGTTATGATACAAGTTGTATGAAGGATAAATGTAAGAAAGAAGAAAAATATAGAAGGAGAATAAAAATAACTCTCTAGAGAGAAGATTTTATCTAAACATAAGAATTTTCTAACAACTAAAATTGAAGATCGAATAGGCTGCTTTCTAAAAAGTCAGCTTCTGTATTTGGAGGTGGTCACTGGATGGTGTAGTCACGTATCCACGGCAAGGTATGGGTGCTTAGAAAACTTCAATCTGTTGATTGAAGGATCCTTGAAATATTAGGAGATGTACTAGATGAAGTGTAAATCTTCAAATTCCAAGGTATTATATTTTGGATTGTTTCTGTTTGTCTTGTTTCCAATTATACTTTGTCTTATTTGCTCCATATTGAATTATCCAATGCTCCCCTGAGAAATATCTTTGTTTATTAAAACCATATCAGTATTATATAAACCAAACATGATTGCTATTTGAGAACTTTTTTATTGCATTTACCAAGCTTGTCTGTTTACTTTGACTTCATTATTAATAAATCTTAGTGATGTTTAATTATTCTTAGAAGAGATTTTCTTTGTCCCAAAATCTCATAAATGTAGAGGGTAGGTAATAAAAGTATTGGCACTTTAGATAGTCATTAGCATTTTAGTGTGTTTGAACATAGATTTTTATTTTCTTTAAAGTATGTTGAATAGAACTCTTTAGTTCAAGAATAGTATAATTATCAGTTATTAAGTACTTAATTATTAGGCCACAGTATGTTTTTAATAACATTTTTATTATAAAATTATGTATTTAATTTATAAAATAGAGCAAAACCATATAAATGAAGTAGAAAATAAAGATCACTTACTGTATTATTTTCCTAGGCCTGCCATGATAAATGGTATTATTCAAACTTGGTGACTTGAAAAAACAAAAACGTGTTGTCTCACAGTTCTGGAGACTAGCAGTTCAAGATCAAGGTGTCAGCAGGGCTGTGATTTCTCTGAAGACTCTGGGCAACAACATTCCTGGCTTCTACCCAGCTGCTCGTAGCTCTTAGAAACCCTTGATGTGACTTGGTTTGTAGTTGCATCACTCAGATTTCTGCTTCTATCACAATATGGCCTTCTTCTCTCTCTCTCTCTCTGTGTGTGTGTGTGTGTGTGTGTGTGTTGTTACTTCTTATAAGGACATTAGTTATTGGGTTTGAGGCCTACCCTAATCTAGTATGACCTCATCTTACCGAATTTATGTATAAAATTCATATTTCCAAATAAGATCACATTCTGTGGTTATAACTGTACCTGTATATTAAGGAGACACCATTCCATCTATTATATCTAAAGTCTTCTTTCTATTAGTATTTTGATGCACATCCTTTAATTTTTATTTTGCTTATATCTACTGTGAAATTGGGATCTTGGTACACATAGTACTATGGACTTGTTTACTTCATGTACAATTTTGAATATTGTTTTGTGCCATTAACTAGTTTCCTATACTTTTCATTTCTATTGTACCAGATTAATTCAAGCAACACTCCATTGATGAACATATTGCCATATTGTGCCCTCCTTTTTTGCTATTGCAAATAAGACTAAGAAGAACTTGCATGTACATAAGTCTTTGGATACATTAGTGATAATTTCCCTAATGTGAAATCCTATGCTAGATAGGGCCTGTGCTTGGTACAAACATATATCTTTTTAAAAGACATTTAATAACATTTAGATTACATTATTTGATATTTGGAATGGCAGAATAATAAACTATGTGTATTTATGCATTTTGGGGAAAATGGACTTAGTTCTAGGAAACATTTTATTAAACTTTTTGCATATTATCTCATCAATATTTGTATTTGAATATTAATATTATATAGATTATATTCCAAATTAGATCTTGAAATAAGGCAATTTGGTTTGAGGGCAAATATTTTATGTAACTAGTTGGGAAAGACTGCTTCCTTGTCTGTTCTCTAATCTCACTCTCTTTCACATGTGTTTGATTTTCTTTAGCCATAGTGGTGGATTCTAAAGAGCTCGGAGGGCTCAGAGTGTTCAGCAAGTAGAGAACACAATGCACCTAAGGTTTTAAGGCTTCCTTTTCATACTGCTTCATTGAAGGTATACTGTGCGACAATTTAAGCTTTTTAAACTAAATTTTATTTGTTGGTTTTTCCTTTAGTAAAAACATTGAAACGTATTTTGATGGGGTCATAAACTTAGATCCTAGAGGGGTAAGTAATATAAACCAGCAAAGTTAAGAAGTTAAAAGTACTGTAAGTCCTAAAAACAGCGCTTCCAGCATGCACCATCTAAAGAAGGATGTTTTACCCATTTCTATTGATTTCTTGCAACATGAGAAATGGTCCTGCAGTTGCCAAATTGTAAGTTTTTTCAAGAGAAGCCAGATATCCAAAATTTGTGTGAAATACCCCAATTTTTAATCATAGGTAAATTAAACTTAACTCACAAGACAAAAATAACACTTATGTAGAGAATATTTACCTTTACAGCACCAGCCTATGACTTTGGTCTAAATGTTAACTTTTGTTTAATGAAATGTTAACTTTTCTGCTAAATTCATGGTTATATTTTTTATAGCCAGAATTTTAGTTTGGCATCCTGTACTAACAACAGGGCATGTGGAATGGGGGTGGGGTGATGAAATAAGAATACTGTGGTATACTTTCCAAATATGTTGGCACACAGCTGGTCAACCTTAAAATTGTAATGTCAACTTAAATCACTTTGGTAGTAGTCAATTCCTTTCTGTCTTTCAAGCATTTCAGAAGGTCAAATGGGAAATTTTATTCTTTGTACATAAAAACACTCAATCTTACCTATTGGAATAATATAGGAATATTGGTTAGTAATTTAAGTCATAAAGGAAAGCAGGATATACAAATAATAAGTCAATTGATTTAATTTGTAAGGACAATCTAGATGGGATATATTTAAAGTACTTGATTTAAATAGTTGATTGTATATTTAAAATAGTGTCATAATTCTAGAATTTTAATTTTCTTTCATAAAAGTTTAGCTAATGATACTACTAAATGCATCTATTTTAATAATAATTATCTTGTGCATAAAGTTTTTATATAAAAATGTTCCCCAAATTATCTATACTACAATATAAAGTCTGTGATTTGCCAGTCATATAGAAACTAGGAGTCCTAATATTCATAATAAAGACTAGGAATCTTTATATATTACAATATATAAAGAAATAATTATGATAAAGTGATAATATTTCTTTGTTAGCATTAAAATAGCTTAAACAATTCTTTTAAGCTATTTAAACAATTCTTCTGTAAATGCCAATTGTATAATATGGATCATGAGATTCGAAATATGAATTAGTATTTAGTATTTGCTCACATGAAACTGACAATTTAATTGGTTGTTTTCAGTGTGTACTATGTCAATCACAGTTTTTATAATCTAGTTTTCTTGCTCTACTTTGTCAAATGAAACAAACTTGTGTATTGTGACTAAAATTGATTCTTTTATAATTTTGACCAGTCATAACTTGATTTTCTTTAGAGAATCTCCTTATTTCTTGGTTCAAATTATGACCAGTCATAACTTGATTTTCTTCAGAGAATCTCCTTATTTCTTGGTTTAGGCAAGAGATAGAAAGGTCTATTGACTAGAAAATGAGTTGAGTTCCAAACTTGTAATGGAACGAGGGTGAATTTAAAGAAAAATATTGACAGAAAGTGGTGTTAGAAAATTCACACCTGGTTGCTCTCTTGTACCAGTGGTTTCCCAAAGAGGGCCTGGGGAAATAAGAAATTTGTGGAAGAGAAAAATAAGCATAACCTAAATAAATTGATGAATTTACTGCTCTGCAGAAGTAATAATGCTATCCTCCAGATTGGGCTATTTTGGGAAAAAGAATAACAGAGCAAATATTTTAATTTGAGCTTCTTTAAGTTCATAGCTAAGTAGTGGCACATGTTACATGATATAAAGAAATGCCTTTGACTAACAAACTTTAAATACTTAAAATTTTAATATAACAGCATTATCCTGATAAAAATCAACACAACTTATCAATGTCTAGTTAGGATTTTACAGTGAACCTTCCCAGGAATGATCATGGTGCACAGAACTCTGTTAGATAAAACTGGAAGGGGATCTGTAACCTACATAGAAGTGACTTGCTAATTTGTAACACCAGGAAGTTTTTTTTTTTTCATCAGTTATGGAGAAGTATATACACTTTTCAAATACCTGGAAGCTGTGGACTTGGGTGTGTGGATTTGAGAGAAAAATGACGGTATTTTTGCCAGGTAGATGTGAAATTAAAGATGAGTCATAGACAATTTCTTATAATAATAGCCTTATTGAATATTCAATTAAATTCATGCTTTTGAGGTATATAACTCAGTGATATTCAAAGTTGTGCAACCACCACTGCTATCTAATTTTGAAATAGTTTATCACCCTAAAAAAGAACTCTTGTATTCATTAACAGTTACTCACACGTCCTCCCCCAGGTCCCAACAGCCATCTATTTTCTGTTTCTGTGGATTTGCCTGTTCTAATAATTTTATATAAGTGGAATTATACAATATATGATCACTTCTGTCTGGCTTCTTTCATTTATCATGTTTTCAAAGTTTATCCATGCTATATAATCTGTCTGCTACTAATACATGCATATAGCATGTATCAGTATTGCATTTCTGTATGACTGAATAGTATCGCATTTATGAGTATACCATTGAGTTTAGCAATTTACCAGTTAATACACATTTTGGTTGTTTCTTCCTTTTGGCTGTT
This sequence comes from Glossophaga mutica, assembly GCA_039655065.1. Classification (NCBI taxonomy): domain Eukaryota; kingdom Metazoa; phylum Chordata; class Mammalia; order Chiroptera; family Phyllostomidae; genus Glossophaga; species Glossophaga mutica. Next base: position 44,726,577 of record CM077306.1, on the reverse strand, counting down.
ATGAATGTTACTATGAACATTCATGTACAGGTTTTTTATTTTTTATTTTTCTTATTTTTAATATATTTTATTGATTATGCTATTACAGTTGTCCCATTTCTCCCCCATCATTCCCCTCCACCCTGCACACCCCCTCCCACCCACATTCCCCCCCTTTAGTTCATGTCCATGTGTCATAAGTTCTTTAGCTTCTACATTACCCACACTAATATTGCCCCCCCTCTATTTTCTACCCACCATTTATGCTACTTATTCTCTGTACCTTTTCCCCTCTCTCCTCCTCCCACTGCCCTGTTGCTAACCCTCCATATGATCTCCATTTCTGTGGCTCTGTTCCTGTTCTAGTTGTTAGGTGTGGTTGTTACTATCTGTGAGTTTGCTGACTTTTCACTGTCATATTTTTTATCTTCTTTTTCTTAGATAAGCCCCTTTAACATTTCATATAATAAGGGCTTGGTGATGATGAACTCCTTGAACTTGACCTTATCTGAGAAGCACTTTATCTTCCCTTCCATTCTAAATGACAGCTTTGCTGAATAGAGCAATTTTGGATGTAGATCCCTGCCTTTCAAGACAGATTTTTGTATGGACATGTTTTCTGATGTCTTGGGTATGTATCTAGGAATGGAATTTGTTGGGTCATAAAGTTACTCTTTGTTCAACATTTTAAATACCTGCCACACTGTTTCCTAAACTGGCCATACCATTTTACATTTATAACAATGTATGAGTGTTCTAGTTTTTCCACATCTTTGCCAACACTAGATATTGTCTATCTTTTATATATTAGCCATCTTAGTGAGTGTGAAGTTGTGTCTCATTGTGTTTCTTTTTGCATCTCCCAAGTGACTAATGATACTGGGCATTTTTTTTTATGTGCTTATTGGTCATTTATATATCTTCTTTGGACAAATGTCTATGCAAATCCTTTGCCTATCTTTTATTTGGATTTTTTTTATTGTTCAGTTGTAAGCGTTCTTTATATTTTTAGAATAAAAGTCCCTTACTAGACATATTATTTAATTTTTTCCATTTCATAGTTTATTTCACTTACTTGAATATGTCCTTCAAAGCACAAAAGTTTTTGCCTTTTTTGGGGGGATACTGATGATTGACTATCTTTAATACTCTCTGAAATGCAAGTGGAAAGCACTAATGTAGTTTTGAAAGGACCACATTTGACAGTACTCAGAGTGGGGGAGGGGTAGAGTTAACTAACAAGCACAGTGCCTTACATGTAGTAAGCACTGTGACATTTGTTAAATTGAAACGGCTTAAGTTGAGGATTGAAGTATATTTTAAGACTGGATCAAACTTAAAACTGTTAGAAGCTTTGAGCAATTCCTTATCCTTGGTTTCTATTAATTGACCTTGTTTTATCACAATGAGCTCAGATTTTTAAAATCTTCTTATCTCTTTATGTAACTTTGATATGTTTGGTCATATTGATGCAATTTCAAAAATAGATTACAATAAGCTAGACTTTTTTCCTGCTTATTTTTACTTGCAATATCAGCATATGTGAAGGGTTGAAACAGACTCTGTCACATAATGAAAAAAAAAAAAACCCTCAAGTTTGTAGTAGATATAGGTCAGTTCTAAATTGATCTACTTAAAGTTTTCAACATATGTAAAAAGAAGACCTATTTAAGATAGGTAAATTCTGTGTACACCTCTCTTTTTGAAACTTCAAACTTTATGACTAAGCAGTTTAAACTAGACAAAACTTAAAAGTTACAGTAATATTCCTGGAACAGCTTTGGTCCTCAAACTGCCTGCATTTTACTCCTCTTAACTAGGAAGAACATTATTGTGGAGAATCCTTAATGTAGTGCTGGAATATTAACCTTGTTTTGTTCTTGAGAAGGAGGCAGTGCCCTAAAAACCTGATAGTCTCAAGAACCTCTTCTTGGAGATCCTGCAAAGTACAGGTAGAAAACCCTTTAATGGCCCTGGCTGGTGTGGTTCAGTGGATCAAGTGCTGGCCTACAAGATGAAGGGTTGCCAGTTTGATTCCAAGTCAGGGCATATGCCTGGTTGCAGGCCAGATCTCCAGCTGGGGGTGCATGAGAGGCAACCGCACATTGATGTTTCTCTCCCGCTCTGTCTCTCTCCCTTCCTCTCTCTCTAGAAATAATAAATAAATTCTTTAAAAAAAGAAAATCCATTAATGCTCAGCAATGACTATGGAATGCTTTCACAGGTCACTGAACTACATTCTCTAAAGAAAACTACTTTGGACATCTCTGAATTAAGTGTGTACTTTTTCAAGCCTTCGGGGTATAGGACAAGAATTGGTGCAAGAGTTGGAATTTTTTAAATAAATTCTAATGGCTTGAAATAATACCCAAACAAGGCACCATTCATTTAATTTAATAAAATAAATTTGTTCGGTGTGCAGTTATTTAACCCTATTTTATGCCCAGTCCTTTACATATTCAAAAGATCTCATTTAATCATCACACATTCTTTAATAATGTATTATTAAATCCATTGCAGATGAAAAACCTCAGCCTGTGGGAGGTTAAGTGGCTTGTCTCAGAGCCAGTTTATGAGAATTCAGCCTCCCCCTACCCACTCCAAAAACAGAAAAATACCTATGGACATGGACAACAGCGTGGCGGTGGCCAGGGGGAGGCAGTGCGGGGAGGTGGAGGAGGGCATGGAGGGATAAACGGTGGTGGACAGAGACTTGACTTGGGGGGATGAACACCCAGTACTGTGTACAGATGATGTACTGTGGAACCGTGCACCTGAAACCTGTATAATTTTGTTAACCAGTGTCACCCCAATAAATGCAATAAAAAGAAAAATACCCAATTACTTTTTCTATCACAACGTTCTGTCTCCTGTTAAGGAAAGGAGTTGGTGTGTTTGCAAAGGTACCTAAAAATATCCCAAGTAAAAATGGAGGATCTGATCCAGGGTGTTTAATCTTAACTCTTGGAAACATTGGGGCTACTCTAACTTGTTGCTCAGTCTAAAAGTGTCTATGATAATTCTTGTAGTTTTAACTGCTTCACTTAGTAGGCAGAGTTGATTACTTTCATTGTCTGTCTTGTTCTTTGTGTTTAATGTCAAATTATTTCTCATATTCAAAGTTTCCATTTACTTCAGAAGAGTTCTACAAGCCAAAGAGTTAAATGACTAATAAGTAAATGTTAACATTTTCACAATTTTTCACTCAGTAGTATCTGTTTATCTTTTTTAATTTCAAAGAGTTACAATATTTTTTCTTGTAATGAAAACTTTTAAGATCTACTTTCTTAGCACCTTTTAAATGTACAATAGAGTATTGTTAACTGTAGTAATCATGCTGTATATCGCATTTCCAGGAATTGAATATCTTATAACTGGAAGTTTGGACCTTTATACCCCTTTCACCCATTTCATCCACCCTCTACCTCTCAATTCTGACAAGCAGAAATCTGCTCTCTCTATGAGTTGTTTTGGAGTTTTGGGTTTTATTATATTATATGTTTAAGGGAGATTATATAGCATTTGTCATTTCCATTAAATTTATTTCACTTAGCACAATGCCCTCAAGGTGCACATGTGTTACAATGGCAGGGTTTCCCTCTTTTTCATGGCTGTATAACAGTCACATGCATGTGTGTGTAATCATGTTTTCATTATCTATTCATTCACTGATGGACACTCAGGTTGTTTCCATATTGACTATTGTAAATCATGCTGCAGTGACCAGAGAGGTGCAGATATCTTTTTGAGATAATGATTTCTTTTCCATCGGATAAATACCCAGAAGTGGAATTGCTGAATCACATGGTAGTTTTATTTTTTAACATTTTGAGGAACCTCCATACTGTTTTTTATAGTGGCTGCACCAATTTACACCCCCTCCAATGTTGCTGAGGGTTCCCTCTTCTCCATAACCGTGGCAACACTTTTCTCTTTTGATAATAGCTACTCTAACAGGTGCAAGGTGATATATCATTGTGGTTTTGTTTTGTAGTTTTCTGATGGTTAGTGATGTTGGATAACTTTTCATGTACATGTTGGCTGTTTGTATGACTTCTTTGGAAAAAAATGTCTATTTAGTTTTTCTGGCCATTATTTAATGGAATTGTTTTCTCTTAAGTTGTATGAGTTCTTTGTATATTTTGGTTCTGTGTTTTACAAATATGCTTTCCCATTCCATAGATTGTCTTTTACTTTAGTTAATGGTTTCTTTTGCTATGCAGGCACTTTTTAGTTTGGTATAGTTCCACTTGTTTATTTTTGCTTTTGTTGCCTTTGCTTTTGATGCCAAATAAACAAAAAATCACCAAGACTGATGTCAAGGAGCTTTCCCCCTATGTTTTCTTCTAGGAGTTTTATAGTTTCGGATTTTACATTCAAGTTTTTAATCCATTTTGAGTTGGTTTTTATGTGTTGTATGAGTAGAAGTCCAGTTTTAGTTTTATTTTTTTTTTGAATGTGGCTACTCAGTTTTCCCAACACCATTTATTGAAGAGAGTATCCTTTCTCCATTTTATATTCTTGGCTCAAAAGAGTAAACATTATATGATAGCAGTATATATAGCGAGTATGAATGATAGAGGAATAAAAATGATTACTGCATCAGCTGTGACTTTATATGGCCTCAACATACACACTCAAGAACATTTTAATCCTTAAATAATTAAAAATGTGCTAATTTTAATATATAAAAAGGAGGTTGGAGAAATATACATATTTATATATGTATATACTAATATATGTAAAATGGATTATGTACAATTTCTCAGGTATAATCACCATGTCAACATATTTGAACATGAAATAGCATGGAAAATACTGATATAAATATATATTTCAAATAAATATTCTTGATTTAAATTTAAAAAGTAACAAGAAGGATATTTTAAGTATAGTAAAATAAATAAAAAGTAATCTTTTACATAGGAATGATTATACATGTACACTCACAAAATGCAGTCTTGTAGATGTGTTTTACTTTAAAAGATAGAAATGACAGGGGTGTGGGATTTTTTTTTTTTTTTTGAGCAAAGAAGCTAGCTCTTCATTGCTAAACTGTTGAAGGATTGCAAGATCACACACATACATGATAAAGAAATTAAGCTGAGTCTGTGATTAATTTGGTAGCCAGTACAAGAGTTAATAGTTTACCACAATTGCTGGTGCTCTCTCAAAGGGAAGAGGGATTAATAAGTGAAAATGAAGGCAGATTTATGCAGAACACTGAATATGATGTATAAATCCTCATGAAACTACAGAAGTAGGAACACCACACAATGTATATATATACAAGGGTTGCCCGGAAGGTATCCAGACATGTAGTATGAAAAATAGAGTCATTTATGAAGAAGGTACAAGATACAAGAAACATTGTACACAGGACAATGATACCTCAGTCCCATTCAAAGTAGGAATCTTGAGACCTCACACAGTTCTCCCAGTTGCCATGAGCTGCCTGTTGTATTTTCCTGCATCTCATCGCCAGTTGGAAATCTCTTCCATTGCAAAGGTAATTTAGTTTTGGGAAAAGCTAGAGTTGCAGGGTGCCAAATCTGAGCTGTAGAGGGGCTGAGTCACCTGGGTGATTTGATGTTTTGCCAAAAAACTCTACATGAGACGTGATGCATGAGCAGGCACATTATGATGAAGCTGCCAATCACCAGCTGACTGTAGCTGCAGGCTTCTGAATCATCAGAATAGCTTCCATGGAGGAATGTTCAAGCTTAATGTGCAAAATTTGATGCAGATGTGTTGTTCTACTCACTGAGTCATTTTAAATGCAACAGTGTCTACCACCCCCACTGACTAGTACACTGAAGTCATGCATGTGACTTCACGCATGTGCATTCCAGTCCACTCTCCTTGGCTGCCAGGTTACATTGATGTCGTGAAAACTGGTTTCGTCTATTAACAAATGGCTGGACTTTTTCCGGACAGACCTCATATTTTGATTTACATCTCTCTTTTTATTAATATAGACATTTATAGCTATAAATTTCCCACTGAGCACTGCTTTCACTGTATCCCATAAATTTCACATGTGTGTTTTTGTTTTCATTATCCCTAAATATTTTTAAATCTCTCTTGTGATTCCTTCTTTGATCTATTGTTATTTAGAAGTGTGTTATTTAATTTCCAAATATTTGTAAATTTCCTAAATTTCCATTGGTTATTGGTTTCTAATTTAATTCCTTTGTGTTCAGAGAACATAGTTTGAATGATTTAAAAATTTCTCACTTATTGAAGCTTTTTTTATGGCCTAATAAATAGCCTTCTTCATTCTCTTAGCCAAAAGTTTAGCATATTCTGTGGCCTCTTCTTTTTTTTCTTAGTATGCTGTTTCTTCAGAGCAATACTCTGACATTTGTGTTGCAGGCTGCATGGAGTAAGAACACACTGAATCTCAGTAGTTTGGTCCTAGGCTTCTCTTTCCTTCTTTGTTTAGAGGTTTTCACAAAGCATACTGGTGGATATCATCTTTGGAGGGATTGAAAAGTTTGTGAATTCCGCTAGCTCTTTTGGGCCCTAGGTGACAAAGCACAGTAGTATCAGGGAGACCAGGAATATCTTTCTCCCCTTTGTTTACAATGACCAAGTTGAGAACACTGCGATTGGCATCCACAATGCAACACCGAACTGACCGCTGCTTTCTTTCTCCAATGCCCCTAGGTCTATAACAGGAATACACCTTACTCAGTAGCAGGTGGGCATGGCCATGGGTCAAGACACCCTGCTTAATGGGGAAACCTTGATACCTTGATTGTTGTTCCCACTACTGATTTAAACCACATAACCCTTTCATTCTTCACCCAGAGCATAAACTTCCATGGCTATATTTGACTCATAAAAAGTACAAAGTTGCATTCATTGTTTACTTCAATGAATTTCTGGGATCCAGTGGCTGGGAAAGAGGTTCAGCATCCTGAATCAGCACACCACTTCTGAGGTGCAATGAAAAAGGAGGCCTCTCATTGTTTCTTTTATTCTTTAGACATCGTTTCTTTTAGTTCTTTGAACATATATGTAATAGCTGATTTAAAGTCTTTGCCTATTAATTCCAACATTTGAGCTTCCTTAGGGACAGTTTCTATTAACTTCTCCTATGTAGGGGGCACACTTCACTGTTTGATTTCATTTCTCATGATTTTTTTTTTTTGAAAACTCGACACCTTAAATAATATATATGGTTACTCTAGAAATCAGACCCACCCCACAAGGATTTGGTTTTTCTGATTGTTTGTCTACACTCTTTGTCATGTGTAGCCACTGAAGTCTCAGTTTAGTTTAGTGGTAGGCTGGATAGGGATTTTCTTAAATGTACTGAACCAATAAGTCTCTCAGTCTTTGCCAAGGGGCTTTGTTGGGGCACACCCTTGATGCTGCTGCAGTGTGCACTATGCCTTAGTCTTCACTTTTGGATCGTGCAGAGCTGCAGGTGAAAGTTTAGGACCTTTTTAAGTGTTTCCTCTGCATGCACTTATCCCTGATTGCAGTCTTCCTAAGTATAGCCCTGCACATGTGCATAGCCTTTGAGGTTCCCAGGAGTATGTCAGAGCTTTTTGTTTGTCCCAGCTGTTATCACTGCCTCGGGCAGCTGCAATGTTGAACAATTTCTCATAGTTTTAGACAAGTTGCCCTCGAGAAAGGAGGGTTCTCATTGAGTAAGTTCTGAGCTGGGTCAAATAAAGACAAGTCCTATAAGTGGTGGTTTGTAGGGAGCCCTCAAACAGATCTACTGGCAGCTTCAAATCCATTCTGCCCTACCAAGTGGCCAGCTTTCACAGTGGATCACAAGGCTGCTGGTTTTCAAGGATATCTTAGAGGCGATAAGAACAGGTAGGAATAGGGCAAGTTAAAACACCACAAAGCTCACTTTTTTTTTCCGTAAGATCAACCAATTTTCTCAAATAAATGGTCCTTGGGTTGTTGTAAACCACTGGTTAATTATCAGAGTTTTGAAAGAGTTGATTTTGAGATTTTTTTAAATTCTTCTAATGGATTTTTTTTGAAAAGCAAGTTTGTGGAGATACTGACTCCACCATTCTGAAAATGCTTTCTTTTGTAGACTTTTTAAAAATAAAAACCTATTGTTTTTTGAAATTTTTTCATAATGTAATATGTACTCAATTTAAAATATTGCATGTAAGACTGATTAGAAAACACAAAAATAGACCTAACAATATGCAGAAATTTAGTACATAACAAAAATATAATTTCTAATCTATGGAAGGTAATAAATTTTGAGATAATTATTATTAGAACAATTGGATAACTATAAGAAAATAAGCTTGCATTCTGAGAACACATTTTTTATCACAAATAAATTCTAGATGTATTTCATATATAGAAGAATGAAAAATAAGATTATGGAAGTACTAGAGAAACATGGGATTCTTAATCTTATTTTTTCGGTATATTTTTAGCCATTCAGAATACCTTTTTAAGTGTGCCAAAACTGAACAAAACAATGACAGCAAAAAAGAACCCATAAAAGATTCTAACTTCAGCTACACATACACAAAACTGTGAAATAAAAAACACTATAAATTCTAACGATGTACTAAAATAAAAACAGTTGTCATTTTGTGAATTAAGGATTAGATGACAAGGGGAGAAAAGATGAGAATGAGGTGCTTTTTACTGAAGATTCTTCTGTGTTTTTGAATGTTATAATTTCATATACTATCATTTATTTAAAAATTTAATGAAACATGCTTTATTATTGTTTTTAGTTTTTTCTATTATTTGTTATCTATGACAGCAAGAATAAAAATTTATTTTTCACACTATTATTTACAAGTTTAAATTTCCTGTGAAAATAAATCTACTCAATTAGAAATCCATTATAGGATCATGTATAATACATATATTTTTATATCATGAATATATATTTTATATCATGTGTCCAAGTAGAGACACAAAAAAATGGCTTTACTTCAGTATAATCTGTTTATTTGTATCTTTTCTCTCTTTCCCCCAATAAACTTTCTAGAGGAACAGGTAGGCACTGCTGATCTGATATAAACCAGGAACTATTAGTAAACTTGCCTCTAACATACATGTAAGCCATGTGGTCTCTTGACCCAGATTGATTTTGTGGTAGTCAATAGAGCTACTCAAAAACAATCTGGTTTTCTCCCTAGCTGGTGTGGTTCAGTAGATTGAGCACCGTTCTGTGAACCAAAGGGTGGCTGGTTCAATTCCCAATCAGGGAACATGCCTGGATTGTGGGTCTGGGTCCCCAGTAGGGGGCGGTGAGAGACAACCACACATTTGATGTCTCTCTCCTTTTCTTTCTCCTCCCTTTCCTCTCTCTAAAAATAAATAAATGAAGTAAAATAAGTACTCTCATTCTCTTTTCCTACTTCATTTGAAGCTAAGAGCCTCTGTGTGACTTTGACAATGAAATGTTGAAGTGATTTGTGTTACTGCTGGTCAGACCTTCAAGTGTTATGTTTTCTTCTTCCTGTCTTAGTGGTTGTAGAAACATGTCAAGATGGTGACTCAATTAAATCATTCTTGGAACGGTCAGCCAGAAGCACACTGTCTACTGACATCTAGGATGAGTCAAAATAGATTTTTACTGTTTTAACCCACTGTGACTTGGAGGTTGTTAGTTGTTTCTATATAACCTTACCTATCCAGACTGATACAAATTCAAATCTCAGCTTTTCCAAAAAGTGGCTTTGTGATTTATAATGCAGATTGGTCACAAGTAGAAGACACGAAGTAGGATTATTTTATCTCATTCACCCTTTTTATTAATTAACAAAAATAAGAAGATATTGAAGCTCAAGGTCATGTAACTACTCAGTGGATAAGCAAAGATAACAAGTCAGGTATCTTCCTTCTCAATCAATGCCTTAATGTCATATTTGCAGATATTTAGTTGTCTTTCCATTGTTAAATAAGAAGTGTCAGAATTTTATTCTCAACAAGATTGAGGCAAACAGTTCTTCGGTCATCATTTTTAGTGCTTCTGGGGATTTGACAATTAAATCTAAGTCTACACAGGAATGGTGGGAACATCAGTTTATTTATCCCTGCATTTTATGACTCACTAACATTATTCAGATTTTTTTAGGTTGCACATTTATTAGAATGACTCTCAAATATATGCTTCTACTTGCTGTTGACAAAGCAAAGTTCCAGTATTGTCAACTTGTCAGACTTCAAATTCTAAATGTCAGGGAATATATTGAAACCTAATTTAGTAAAAAAACAGATATATTGCTTCTTTTATCAAATACTGTTTAAAGCCATTGTTTATACTGCAATTCTCTTTGAAGAGCTCAGATTGTAACTATATTAAAGATAGCATTGAGGAGTCAGTATATTTCAGTCAAAAAATCACTAAACTTATAAATTTGATTTTGCTTATTTATATTAAAATCAGATTATTTTAAGTAATGTTATATATTAATAATTATTTTAATTGTACTTAATTGATGTTCTGCGGTATTTCAGCATTTACTGTGTTATATGTTGTTTGATTTCACCTAAGAGTAACATATGTGCGAATATAGGAGGTAATATGAATGAGTGCTTGTTTTTAGTTAACTATAAACAACTAGATATGACATACTCTATTCAAAAGTATAAAGTTGATAGATAAGTGAAACGAATAAAGTTTAAAAGTTAAGATTACATTTTCTAGATTATGTCAAGCTGAATACACACACTAGCTCAGTCATTAGTCAAGTAAATATTTATCAAGTGCCTTCTATATTCCAAGCACAGTTCTTGACACTGGAAGTAGAACTGGGAACAAAACAAAAACCCTGTGGTGATGGAGTTTATATACTAGTGGGGCAAATAGGAAATAAATAATTTCTAATACACCAGGTAGTGATAAATTCTAGAAAAAATTATAGCAGGGTATAGGACTAGAGAAAGAGTGTTATTAATGAGGGTTGTCTTTTAGGAAAAGATACTTAGGCAAAGGCCGTGAATGAAGTGAGGGGGTGAACCATGTGATTACATGAGACAAGACTGTTTCAGAGCAGTTACAAATGAATACCAAGATTCGGAGGCAGGAGAGTGTTTGAGACTTGTAAAAAGGCCAACAAAGTGTCATGGGCAGGGAGAAAAATGGCAGGGAATGAAAGCAAAAGCTATTCAGAGCCGAAGAATCTGTAGGATCTAACAGGCTGCAGGAAAGATTTGGGATTTTGTTCCGAGTGCTGGAAAACTACTGCAGGGTTTCCAGGAATTGGCTGATGCAGCGTAATTTCCGTTTTAAAAGATTCACTCTGGCTACTGTGGGGAGAACTATTTGTTGATTTACCAGAAAAGAAGCAGAAAACTTTTGGGGGTACCAGATGATGAATTCAGGAGAGAGATGAAGATATCTTGGAGCAGGATATTATTTGAAATTAGTTCTATCAAAATTCATTTGATGAATTGGAAGAAACGCTATGAGAAAGAGGCAGTAATCAAGGGTGAAGGCAGTGTTTTTAACTGAGATGCTTTCTGGTGATAACTGCTATTGATAGGGACCACTAGCAAAGGAACACATTTTCAATGTGTAGTGGAGAGAATCAAAGGCTAGGTTTTAGACTTGCTAAGATTGAAAAGCCCATTAGCTATTCCAGAACAAAGTAGGAAGATTCATTCCTACTTCAGAGGAGAGGTTCATTCTGGGTACAAATCTGGGATTCATCAGCATTTAGAATGTGCTGAAGGCCATGGGATGGATGGGAACACTGCAGCATTTCAGGGTTGGGGGAATGGAGAGTATCCAGCAAAGGAGACTGAAAAGGAGCAACAATATGGGTAAAAAAAGTCAGGAGAATATGGTGTACCAAATTCTGATTTAAAAAAGAATTAAAGGAGGAGGGAGTAGTGAGCTGTATCAGATGATGCTGAGAGTTTAAGCTAAGGGGGTGGAGGGGGAGTGGGAAGGAGGTGGGGGTAGCAATGAGCCTGGGGACTAGTTGTAATAAATATCAGCATGCATCTATGATTAAATCAGTGGTGCAGAAAGGAGGGAGGGTGATGATTTGATGAGAAAGAAGGGAGAGGAGATAACTGCTTGAAAAAAGTCCTTGAACAGGCAGAGATGGCACCCAGTATGTGAGAGAAGTTGGCCTGTATAAAGCATGGGCAGTGAATTCACTGAGTCAGTGAGGAGGCAGAGCATACCTGGTTATAGGTGCCGGTGGGTTGAAAGATTCAGTGGCAGGAGAATAAAGGAGCATTCTTCTGAATTTTGTATAGTTAGGTTTTTTATTTTATTTTTTCCATCACCATCTGTCCCCCTTATGCCCTCTTCCGCTTCCACCCACCCTGTTCCCCACCTTGCAATCACCGCACTGTTGTCCACGTTCATTAGCTTTCTCTGTCTTTTTTTTTTTTTTTTTTTTTGCTCAATACCTCTGTCCCTCAGCCCTCAGCCCTCACCCCCACCCCCAGAACTGTCAGCCTGCTCTCTGTCTGTGAGTGTGTCTCTATGTTCTTGTTAGTTCAGTTTGTTCATTAGATTCCACATATGAGCAAAATGATATGGTACTTGTCTTTCACTGACTGGCTTATTTCACTTAGCAAAAGAAAGATTATCAGCTCTGAGTAAATGGTTTGTATTTTTGTCTTCCTCACCAGATGTTTTGTTAAAGTTAGGTATTATGTCTTCTCTGTTTTCATATCACTATCATGAATGATTATAAAATGCAAATGAATAATAATATTTTAAAATTACTTTTGGCTTCACTTACAGTTAATATGTAATCTCAACATATTTGTATTAATTTTCATTTTATTGGAGTTGAGTTAAAGATAAAATGTTTATACAAGCCTGATTTTGAGTATCTTACCTCAAAGCCAGGCTCTCATGTGCTGACATTTGTTATATTTTAGAAGTAGAGGGTGATTGGTTCTCTCAGGCCAGTTAAAGACTATGTATAGACAAAACATCGAAAGAAATATGTCCCAATAGCCAGCATTTCCCCCTTTTCTTCTGACATAAATTTCTAAGTGATTGATAACATTGTCAATGATGGTCCTAACTTGTTAAAATATATTAACAATTTTCCAGATGAAAGGTGACATGGAGTGTGACAACTTCAGCTGTTTTGAAAGGAACCCCAGGAAAGAGTGAGTAGAAAGTAATTATTGCCTACATTTTCCTCTAACTTCTTAGAGATTTCTCTAACAAAGGTTTCTTAAGCTCAACACTTGACTCTTCAGTCTGGATGTTCCTTTCTGTGAGGGTGGAGGTGCGAAGGTGGGGAGCTGTTTAGGGCATTATAGGATGTTTGGTGCCCTCCTTGGCATCTTCCCACTAAATGGTGGTAGCACCCTTCTCCCAAATGCGACTGCCAATGTCTCTAGATACTGCCAAATGCTCCTTACAGTCGGGGGGAGACTGGAGACAGGGGGTAAAATTGCCCTGGTTTAGAAAACTGCTACTGAAACACACACACACACACACACACACACACAGACACACACAACTAAGTTTCCCCTGTCTTTTGGCTATTTTTTTCTAGAAACAGATTATTTTTGGAGTGTTTATCTAATGAGGGTTTGGCTGTAAGGTATTATCACAGGAATGGCAATTGAGGCTGTCAACTCCCATTTCACATTCAAAGACTACCTTCATCCTGGATACATTACAAAACATGCAAAGCTAAATACTGGTCAGTTAGACTATAGTCAAAGCTGTCATGTGGAAGAAGAATGCAATTGTCACAAGTGTATTTCCAGAAGAAAGAGCTAAGACAACTGGTGCTGATTATAGAGAGACATATTTTGATTTGTGATGAGAAAGATGGTTTTTGTGATAAGTATTATCTACAAATGGAACAAGCAGCCCCAGAATCCCCTTCTAATAGAGTCACTCAAACCAAAATCCTATGGTGACACTTCAGGAATATCATGGAGGGAATTAAAGTAGTGGTTGAGTTTGAGATTCCATTCAGTCCTCTGAGTCCAGAGTACACAGGAGGGCCATGAAAACACCAAAATGAAGTGGCATCAGACAAAAGAAGTAGGCAAGAAAAGGCAAGAAAAGGTAATGGGAAGCAGGGAAGTTGAACTGGTGTTCTAATGAGTAAGGTACTCATCTCCAAGACTGGCAGCTCAGGCAGGAGGAAAGGGAGAATTAAAATGTGCAAGCATCCTCCTTTTATGATTCTCCGACACTCTACCCTTGTGATTTGAGACAATTCCTTGAGCTGTCCTGATGGTAACTAACCACCCTGTCTTCTATATATCCCGACCTCCTTATAGGAGCTTCTGTAACTTTCAGGACTTAGTATAATGGTCTTAAGAATCCCCTGGGGTGCTTGATAGCCACACATATTTGTGGAACCACATACAGAGATTCCAGGTCCTAAAGTCTCTGTAAGCCCAGGTGATTCTAAATGGGGATGCTTGAGAATTGCAGTGCAGATGGATCTATAATCATCCTTTGAGGCAACATTGTTTTGGAAGGTGTGTAGTTCAGTTTGCAACTTACTTCTACTGCTGCCTGTGAATTTTGTAGTTTCTGAGGAAAGAGATACTTCAAGGAAAATTGCAGATTACTCGTGCTAAACATTGGATTTCTAGCTAATCTTTACTACCAGTGGAAAGAAAAGGAGTACAATAATATTTTTCTGGAAATGTGAAGGTTTTTTTGGAGGGTATTTATTTTCTAATAATAAAAGATTGTCTTAGATACTCCTTCCCTTATGGGTGACTAAATTCCAAAGCCCCAAAAGGTTAATAACCCTGAAAGAAAATGTTTAGGAACAGTGTGTCATGCTGTTGTCTGCAACCCCCCTGAAGCAGTGACGTCATTGATAGAGTAATCCATTTGGAAGGGGTTCCTGGTAAAGCCACTGGAGTGTTAACCAAATTGGAGTGCTTAGAGGTTTATGTCATTGTTCAACAACTAAAAATGAAACCAGCATGTCTTTCCTTTTATACTCTGGCGTGGACAGGTTCTTATATTGAAATATTTTGGCTGAGTGTGCTTATAATATCAAGGTGTTATTTAAAAAAAAACAAACAAACAGAATTCAATGGAGAAAGGATCTCTAGATACAGCTACTTCCATGGTTTCACCCAGTGCGCCTGAGTTCAGATCCCGTCTTATTCTCATCCCTTGCCTTTGATCCTCCCTGTGTTCCATTAGCATTCTAACTCTGTCGTCCTATTTTCCTGCTGAAACTCCTTTTGTTATATTTGCTTGACCTCACACTTGATCAAGCCTGACCCTTGATCAAGCCTGAAGAACTATAACCTGACTATCACTAACTCACACTTGACCTTCTTCTCCTGTGATCTACATAGAAAAAGTGAGTGAAGTCAATAATTATTACTTGTTTTCACATATCTTTGATTCAGAAGCAGACTTGCCATGAAGCTAATTGAACTTAAACTTCAGGGCCCTCATTTGTGCAGGCCCTTTCCAAGAACCAGAGACAGCCTTAGTGATGTGTTCATATGACCATGTAGTTTCATAATAGTTGCAAAGAAAGGAATTTTGAACACTCTTCCTTAAGACTGCTGTCTCCTTCCACTCAGAAGCTCTTACCTCCACTCCTTCTGGTATGACAGAGTTTGTGTGGCTACAGGAAGTTTGAGTATGTAGGTGAGGGGAAGTAAAGTCAGAGATACTTTTAGTTTGGATAGACACATATTTTTGTTGTTTGTAGTTTAGGAGATATATTTGAAGTATGCAGTCACATCTGTGATTCAAGGTAGAACTTATTTCTAGAAGTTGCCTACTGGGCCAGCTTACCTGGTGTTATGTCACAAAGGTGAAGGGCTTGAGGTCCTATCTCAGTGTGAACAGGTCCCACAGCATCCAACGGAGGACAGATGTGGGCAGTTGAGGAGAAATAAGGTCGGAAGTGTACAGAAACAGAAGTGGTCTGTGATTAATTCTTCCAAACAGCAGATGTGTGAAATAGTAAGTATAGAGTTCAGTTCTTACTGACATCAAGTCTAAGCATAAGTTCTCTCCTGTCAGGAATAGTCTCAATAAAAAATAAACACAATTAGAAATGTACTATAGACATGTAATGCTTTAAAGAGATAATGGAATTCATTAGAATTTCTTGTATGAGAGCACAAACCTAAAGCACTACTACAAACAGACAGTAAATCTAACTGTGAAGAATCACTTTTCCTGCACTTCAGTGATCAGAAGTAAAC
Organism: Glossophaga mutica; assembly: GCA_039655065.1. NCBI lineage: Eukaryota > Metazoa > Chordata > Mammalia > Chiroptera > Phyllostomidae > Glossophaga > Glossophaga mutica. The sequence continues at coordinate 44,710,455 of CM077306.1, read as the reverse complement.
ATTCAAATTAATTATGCTAAGGGAAAGACTAATTTGTCATTATGCTTTCTCTATGGAAAATGGTATCACAAAATTATGGTTAACTTAAAACTAATATAACAGGCTGCAGCTAAAAGTTTTGGGACAAAAGTCTTTAGATTGTGTCTCAGGCATTTATTAAAATTTTAATTACTTTTCTGGAATTTGTATGGTTGTGCTATTTGTCAGCCTTTTAAAATTTGTGATTTATTATGATTTCTTTCCTCATTCTAAGCATATGTTCATTTTGTACCAAATTATGTATCTGTGATTTTATATTCTTTTCCTGCAGGAGGTCTCTAAACTGGAAGCTTTAGGTTTGACAGTCACTTTTGGCTAGGAACCAGGATTCTAGGAGTGCTCCATACCATGCCAATTTCATGATATGTTGCGAGGCTGTTTTGAATGTCTGGTAACACAATGTAAATAGAAGTACATAATTATACAAATTCCAAAATTTTCTGTGGCACCCAGATCCTGGTATTGGTAGATCTTTGGTTATTCCCACCATAAGACATGGCAAGGGGCACACTGAAATTTTAAAGAAATGTGCCAGTTTTAGTGGCAAATGTTAAGTCCTTACCAAATGATGCCAAGTAGGCCTGTTTCTCATGTAGAGTGTAATCCACTTTTCTGGTACAGAAATCAGTTACTGTGAACCCGTGACCTACTTCCTATCTCTAATTATAACTGTCAGGAATCTGTCGGCATTTTGTGGGAAAAATCAAAATTGTATGATTCTGTCTTACAGAACTGAGACGTGTGAAAATACATGGAAAGAAAAACTTCCTAGGGATAAGATGAGGCTCTACAGAGTTTCATAACATTAGGTCATTTTCCCTGTTGAAGCTATCACTTGCATGTGGGTGTGCCTATGATGAGAATAAAATGGAGGTGAAGAGGTGAAACAGAGGAAATTCAAGGTTGATGTGAAACTTTGCAGTAATCCCTGCTTCCTACCAACGCTCCATCTTTAATGACCCGCTGCCTCCCCAGACCACAGTGATTCTGCAGCAGCTCTGACTGCAGTTTGGGCACACCAGCTGACATCGGCCACCTCATTGCTCTCTCCACAGTTCCGTGGTTTTTAAATCTCCTCTCTGGGTAGTTATTTCTTGGTACTCTTTTCTGCATACTTGAAGGTAGCTGGTGGTACTTATATTTGCATGTTTTTTGTCACTTGTACTTAGTTGTCTTGAAATCTTAGTGAAGCCATATACTCCTTAAGAATAATCATGCTTTTTTCCCCCTTTGGTAACATCACACAGCATCTCTACAATGTTAGGGGGCTTTAATCCACCGTGCCACTAACAAAGCTAAATAAGATAGCAGATGCTCCTGATAGGTGAAGTCACAAAAGAAGGGGAGAAAAAGAGGTCATTAGGATAGCAATAGATAAAATGGAAAAGAAAAGGAATGCATAAGTCAACATGATAACCTACTGCAAATAAAATAAGTTGCCCTTCAGGATCTCAGAGTTGTGAGATTCTCAGAAAGAAAAAGAATTCTCTTCCTCCCTGCACCTCCCATTCTTGTTTTTCCACTACAAGATTTAATCTCTTCAAGGAGATCTACAAAAGGCCTTTCCCCTTTTGTAAATACTACAGTGCCTTAGGTGCTCTGTTCATCTCTAACCTGGCTTCTCAGGACTTTGCTAGCTCTTTTCTCTATTTTACATACTACTTTCAGGTTAACTGTCCCAAATTACTTCCCTGTTCATTCTACTCCCTTGTAGGAAGTGGCTTCCCGTTGACTACAGAGGTAGCTGGTTTACACTGGACAGGAGCGCAGCGATCACAGTGACGCAGTTCCACCGCATTCTTGCTTCATCTGTTTAACCTCACTGCCTTGCCCAACTTAAACTGGACTAATTCCTATCTCTTGCATTTTCTATCCCCACCGCCACACCAGGCTTTGCCCTTCATCTGCTTGATATAGTTTCTATGTCTATGTTGTAGACAACCACATTATTCAGGTGTCATCTTCAATGCTACTCCCTCTGAGAAGTATTTCTTCTTTAAACCTCATCCATTGGTCTCGCATGCCACTAAGCACATGCCATCCAGCGTTGGAGTTATCTGCATTTTATTTCTCTAGCAAGATGGTAAACTCTGTAAGGGTAGGGAGTGTTGTAATAATCTTTGTGTCGGTGATTTATAGAATACCATGCAATTATTGGCCATCAATTAATATTTATTTTTTAAAGCTAACTGTGAAACATGAACCAAGTGACTGGGGCAACTCAGGCAAAAAGAGGAAGCTCTACCAATTACTGTATATTTAAAAAAAGTGACACACATATAAACAACCAGAAGAATGAAATAGGAAGAGCTAAGGCTGTCTGAAAATACTTTATCCTGATTCATTTCATACACATTCCTAAAGGTCACCCCTAATCTTCTGATAATTTTTCCACTCCTCTTAGCTTGCCTTCCTTTCCTTCCAAATTCATTTAGCAGAGATTTCACCCTTACAAACACTTGAGAGGTCACAGGAAGGCCCCTGACAGGCTGATTTGCTATAGTACCCTCTACCCCTCAGCATTGAGGTAACCCTGCTGGATCTGATGTGATAATTTTTGTATCCAGTTGATATACTCAACAAAACATCATTCATCTTGAACGGCACCTCAGCACAATCCCAGGTCAGGAAGGCCAGAGGCTCTGCCATGCTTTCCATAAGAGACCAGTGCTGCAGATTTAGCTGAGCTGATAAAGCAGCAGTATGGCCTGGAAAAGCACAAACGTCACATTGTGATTGGCTTCAACCTTCTCTTCCACATCCTTTACCAGATAGGGCAGATTTACTGTGAGGTTAAAGAAATTCAGCTGCCATTTCAGGGCTTCACATCTCTATAGGCCATATAAATTTGTTCAGGGCGATGTGTTTGTAATACTGTATTCTTGTACTTCAAGCACACCCCTCCTTCCAAGTTATAGAAGCTTCAAGGCCCACAAAACATGAATCTCCCTAGCTCCCATGCCTTCCTCTATGCAAGGTCCTAATGTTGCTACTCCTCTGAATTGACAGCAATTGTATCGATAGAAAAGAGTTATGAACCTTAAATCTTTATTTTGACTGGGCAAAAGTCCCCATAGGCTTCCTTTTCTAAGTCTTTTATTCATTTGTCAGGGCAAAAGCACAATGATAATAATGGATTCATATTTTCATAAAGTAACAATTAGATAATATCTGTTTTCATTTTGACTAGAAGCAAAGCAATGATTTGTATTCAAAATTAGAGAAATTATTTCCAGTTATTATACTAAATTTAACATGAAAACAATACACACATCAGACCACAGGACATAGGAAGGACAGACAAGGACAAAATGTAAATGCTATCATAAGTGGTAATTGGGATAAAGCATATACAATATATTTGACAAGAGGCTGATTTTCCTAAGAGCTGGGAGACAGTTCTCAGTGGGTCTTTTGTGTTTCTGCATATCTTATCAGTGAGGCATTAACTACCTTTCTCAAAGATCTATCTTTTCAAAGATGTATGTGTAGCGAATAGCTTTGGAAGAAACAGGTAATGTCTCCCTCTCAGCAAAGAGCAAATATGCTTATGGCTTGGGGTTCTTTCTCGTAGCACAACCCACTGCACCTTCTGGACCCATCTTGACACCCCCCAGGGACTTGGAAGCAAGGTGAACTGATGCAAATGTGCTAATGCTCATGATGTCCCCCTGTGATGTAAGAAACGATGCCCTATGTGTCTGGCCCAGTATCCACAAAACCATAGCAGACTAATTGGTAGCTTGCAAGTAGGGTAACACTTCAGATCTTCACAGCCCTTGACACTATTATACTATGAGCTTATGTAAGTTAACAAAGGATAACATGGCCAAATAGAAAAGCAGGTAACTAATGTAATAAATATTTAGTAAAAAACAAACGTAAGCATATTTTGATATCTTTACATCTCGACTACTGAGAAAATATAAAATAAAAATAATATTGATCATTGTTTATCTTGAGATTGTCAAAAGCTAAAAAAAGCAATGAGTCAGAGTAGAGGAGGTAGAGAAAGAGATAATTTCCTGCATTGCCAGTAGATGTCAAAAGTAGCTAAAGAGCTTAGGAAAAGTTGTAGCTACTTATACCTATTTGGCTAGCATTTTGGAATGTATCATGGAAATAAAGTACCCAGTGTGTATGTGTGCCTGCCCTTCTCTAGATAGATAAATGTTGTATACACACATGTTACTATACATATATAGACATACATGTAAACTTACATAGACTTATATGTATGCACATATATAAGTCTGTATGTGTACACATATATAGACTGTAGTAGCATCATTTGCCAGAGAAAAATCTGGAAACAACATGGATGCCCTCTGATGGAGGAATGTTTAGATATAGATGGTTTACCCATACTGTGAAGTGGGATGTAATTATGAGAAATATGTTGGATCAGAATGTACTAATTTAAAAGAATGTGCATGAGATATCAAACAAAAACAAGCAAAATTACAAATGTAATTCTTATTCTTAATAAGAATTACATTCTTATTTTTTTAAATAATAAGACTCCATTCTTATATTATTTTTAAAAAGATTTTATTTATTTTTAGAGAGGGGTAAGGGAGGGAGAAAGAGGGAGAGAAACATCAATATGTGGTTGCCTCTTGCACACCCCCTACTGGGGACCTGGCCCACAACCCAGGCATGTGCCCTGACTGGGAATTGAACTAGTGACCCTTTGGTTCACAGGCCAGCACTCAATCCACCGAGCCACACTAGCCAGGGCTCCATTCTTATTTTAAAAAGAATAAACCGTAATATATACACAGTTATCCTATTGTGGTGTTACAATAGGCAAGTAAGTTTTAAGAATATTATCTAACTCTTAAGTGACTGCAAATTACTTTCTTTTCATGTGCAAGAAACTAACAGCTTATACTGAGTTAGCATCTCAATGTCAACAGCAGCTTGGACCAGGATAGAGTTTAGTTTGGGAATCAGACAGACCAGGGCTCCCATTTTGACTGGAGAGAATATCAGCAGAGTGGAATTAAACAAGTCATTGGCCTTTCTTAGCCTTAGTTTCTTTATCTGTAAAAGTGGAAATAATAACAGCACATATTGCACATACATGTGGAAAGTAATTTTCAGAAAATACATAACCTAGCAGCACAGTTCTGTCATCGTTCTATGACAGCATTGATGATGGAGCTGAACACTTACCGAGCATTTACTTTGTGATTGGACTCATTATATGGTAGCCTTTTTTACTTTTTTCTTGTCTTTTTTTTAATAGTAGATCGCTCACCTAGCTGCCTGTAAAGGAGTGATGGTATCTCATATTTTTTTATTGTTTCTCTATGGTAAATGGCAATTGAATCAGTGCCTTTGGGTGCCCTTAAAGCAGTACTCACATTGTTAGTATTGCTTACTTTAAGTGAGGGCTATTAGAACTGCAGCCAGTAGATGGCTTAATGCATGAAGGAAACTGCTAGCAATGCAGCTTGGGGAATATTAGCATGTTTACAATTCACCAACTAAAATAGTGGTTTTATTTTACCAATGAAAAATGATCATCCCACACCCTTCTTAAACTACAGTTTCAGGTTCAAATGAATAAACCAATCTCCCCCCACCCTGCAAAGAAAAAATTTAGAGGCAGTCAGCCAAGTCTTCACTGCAAGAACGTCAGAAATGATCCAGCTGAGCTACTTTTCATCTGCTTAAATTTCTCACTACGGAGCATTGCAGCAAAGGAGCTATTTATAGGTCCTATGTCTCCTTTAAATCCTAAGCTTGTAGGGATCCAGTTAGACTGGGAAAAGTCCTGTTTTGTTCAGGATTGCATAGGCTGCCAGCAGAACAAGGTTTTGAATTAATCGAGAGTCTGATTACTCTCCCTGAAACTATTCGAGTATTAATGGTTTCCCTGTCAGCATTTAATGAACATTTTCTCTGGATTAATAGTCTCCATTGCTTTGTTCATTTACTTGTAATTTTTGATCACCAGTTTAGGTAAGATGTGCATATTTGTTTCCAGGGCCATTGGGATGACAGCTGGAGAGGACAATGGAACAATTAATGTAACTAAAAATTCAAACCTGGAAAGCTGACAAGCTAAGAAATGAACATAAAATGCCCCCTGGAAGCCATGTGTCTCAGGGTGCTGAAATTGCTGCAGAAGCCAATTGAAATCTTAGAGAGCCGGAGCAATGAATGCCACAGGCGCTGTGTCTGTACTTGCACTACCTGCAGCAGAGCCGGGCTCCTAGCCCCAGGGGCGGAGAAGGGAACAGAAAACTCCAGACCAAAATGTATCAGAGTAAGACGTTAATTAAAACATTCATTTTATGCTGGAAACAAGCTGTAGATTCATTTAAGTGCCAGAGCTTCCATTAAAACTTTTCTAAAATTAACATACACTTGACGCTTTATTTCCTCTAAGACATAATGTCAGTGTCTGGGGATGAAGTGTCCTTTCTGTTTTATTCACAACCCTCAACCCCTTGTCAAATGACAATTTCAATACCTGTAGGAAGGAGAGGTAATATGTGCACAGAGAGCTAGGACACTCCTTGCAAGGAGCTAAGGTGGTCAGCAGAGATTTCAAGGCCAGATGTGCCTTATCCTGTTTTCTGGGGACTCTGAGATATATTAGATAGTCCATGAAAGGTATTATGTTTCAATAAAGTGGTTGGCTTTGGGAGTATACCATCTACGATTTCTAGGGGAAAATACTACAATAATTAACAGCAACTTTTAGTCATATTTTTTGGATTGTCAAATAAAACCTCAAAACTATAATTTCAAGATAAACAGTTTAATTAATTTTTAAATATGTGAGGTTGTAAGGTACCTGGGGAACATAGAAAATTTGTGTGCTATGGTGCAGGTGGAGACACAGGCAGAAGAAGAACTAAATGGTCAGAGAAATCAGTAAGTGAAATAGCATCACAGTGCAGTTCACGCTAGACTCAGGACTGAGATAACACTATGTATCTGTTCTCAGACAACTTCTTCAGCCTGTGTGATTCCTTGATTTTCGCATTTATAGATATGGATAATAGTAATACCTTTCTTGTAGGGTTGTTTGTGGGATTAAACTATTGAATTAATCAATGTAAAGCTCTTAAAAATATTTCTGACACCTATTAAATAAATAAATCTTAGCAGTTATTAGAAGGCAGGTAAAAATGTTGGCAATCAAGACAAATATCAAAATGGCCGTTGCTTGTTATGTGTGATGAATTGGTCTTAACTGACTTCCCAGGAACCGAAGACAGGACTGTTGTAGCTCTCCCACCCAGGGAGGGGATGGCTATCCCAGCTCGACAGGAATTTGTGGGAAATGCCCAAGAGTCAGTGTACCAGTAGCAGTCCTGGGCTCACTTGGGGAAGGAAGGGAGCAGTAGTTCTTAACCTGTGTTTTTCAGCAGTTAGTTATTTACAGTCTTACTCTCACAGCTATGCTTCTAATGTTACAAAGCATAACATTGTATTTTTTCTTCAGTAGATAATGGGTTTGGTCAGTGTCTTCCAGACTGAATGTTGACCTGAGCATACCCTACTAATTGGCTGAGAATGAGAGCCTATGTTTCCAGTTTAGAGGCACAGGTAGCAACCCCAAAGGGAAGTCAAGTGTTTTCTTGCACTTAGCCTTTTGAGAAAAGCTCAGACAGGGCAGATTCAAACAGTGACAGAGCCAATGGGCAGCATGGTGCTTTTGTAAGGTACATGAGACCCTGCTATCTCATAGTTAAGATCGTTTGGTTGACATGGCACACTTCCTTGATGTTATTTGGACATTGTTAATCCCCCTCAAGCGCTTTTTCCTCATTTCTACCTCAATTCGAATTCCAAAGAGTGCCAGGAACAAAGCTGGGAATCACTGGACTGAATGCCAAGGATTTCAAGTGAAGTTTCTGCATCACCAAGGAATCTTTAGTGTGGAAATAACAGTTTTCTGCACATGGATTGGCATATATGTTATCTTTCAGTTCTAAAACAATGAATATGAGGTAGATCCCTTTTCCAATATTTAGTCCCTCCTCTCAACCACTTACAAAAAAGGTTGAGGAAAGGAAATTAATTATAAATTATTTTATTACCATAGAAAGGCAGAGATTTGGGGATAAAAAAGGGGGTGGGAAGATAAGCTATTTTCTAAATTTCTCATATTAAGCTTTTGCCCAAGTAATTATTGGTTGGTAAGTAAATTAGAGATTTACAAAAATGTGTTTGTGCTCAACTGGTGAATTGCTATTAATTCTGGTAGACTAGACAGTTCAGTCAATAGAAACTAATATTTCCACTTAGCAGTTATTTAAAAAATATTCATGGCAGACATTCATTAGATAAACCAGAGGGTTTTCATTTGCCATAATTTTGAAAAAAAATGATTGTGCTAAACATAATTACGGTTATTTTTTCTTCAATGAAAAGCTTTGTATTGAAATTTCTGCTCATGTTCCAGAACCTAAATTTCTGTTTATGTCTGAAAAATTCAACTAAGTAATTGATCTATTTTATTAATAGAAAACTATGACTCTACTGGTAACTTGAAATATATACACACTATGTGTATGTATGTGTGTGTATATATATATGCCAGAAACATTTAAAATGGAGGAAATTGTTTTATAGCAAATAGACTACATTCATTGATGATGTTGTTTTCAGAGCAGGGACTAATGAGTTAGTAGGGGAAGGGACTTAAGGGAATGAAGCTTTGATCAGATATCAGAGACCAAGTTTCTCAGTCCCAACTTAGAAATTTAACTGGAAACTTAAGCATGTCACTAACTGCATTAAGTGTCAGATTTTACCTATGCAAATGAGGATGCTAATATCTCATCCAATCACTCCACTGAGCGTTGGTGAGGATTTACTGATACAATTTTTATGAAAGCACTCTATAAATATATGGCACTATTCATTTAAGGATGATCTTTTGAGACCCTATTCTCTTTTGATATCAGTTTTACATTCTCCTATTTTAAAATTTACTGTTTTATTACATAAGGAATATATGAATATATTATCATCATAAAATACAATCATTACCATAATATACAGAGAAGAATATAGAAGGCACTTGACTCACCAATCTCCAAATCTTTCTTTCTTTTTAATGGTATCGCTATAGACACTTCAATGACTTTTCTTCAGAACTTTTTCTAAGCATGTATAAATATGTATGTATATATGTACATGTACGAATGTATCTGAAACATAATTTAACATAATCAGGATCAAAAGTTTATTTCTAACTCACAAATTTATCTTTTTTAAATAGTATATTGCTTTATTGGGGTAGAGTTTGGAGGTGAGACAACATGGTGAGGAATGAAATCAAAGGAATACAAGTGCTGGGAGCGATGTTAAAATAATAATAATATATAAAATGGATAATTGCAATCACTTTCTTAAGAAGACTGTACTCATGGAAGAAAAAACTTTAATTGCTGTTGCAGAAAACATCTGTATAAAGTAGAAACTGGTTTCAATAACATTAGTAGAGAATACATTCTAGAAATTGGAGGTAACTGGATGTAATTATCCTGGCAGCAATTTCAGAACAGTCCGAGATGGTTAGGCTGGGAACAGCACCTAAGGAGGATGAAAGCCTTGTCTGTGGGGAATTTTGGATGATACCTGGAGAAATATTACACTGTGTATAAACCGAATTGAATTGTTGCCCCAAGTGTTATAAAGTTTCACACAGTAAAAGTTTTTTTCTGTGTGTACTTCTATTTCACAACAAGAGTGGCAGAAGATACCTAAACCCAGAAGAGATCATTCATGCAAGATACCTAACTCCTTGATATAACAATGCATACAGTTCAACATGATTACACCGTCATTACATCTAGGGCTTTCTGCAACTACTAGGTGGTGGTTATGGAAAGCACAGCCCCCGGTATCAATATAGCCACCACCTTCTTCTATGTGTGTTCTCTTTTTGTGTTTTTCTTCATTTTTCTTAATCAACTTTGCTGTTGTTGCTGCTTCTTAGCAAAACTGGTAAAAACAAAGTTTGTAATCATTGAACATAACAGTCTGGCAATCAAGATGTTTAAAACCTTCAGTCTTCTGGGGCAAAGGAAGCACTGTACAACATTTAGAACTCCGGTTTACCAACAAGGTGGTCACTAACTTTCTTGGTTTGAAGACTTCCACAACTTTCCTGATCAGGTCATCATAGGAGGTCTGTCTGACTTAAGTTTGTTTCAACGCTAACATAAGAAAATTCTGGTTCTGGAGTGATGTGAATAGTCCAGTAAATTCCATTTGATTTCATGCCATTCATTAAATACCCACAAAGCTTGAACATTGTGCCATCGATGACAGAACCTGGTATCAGGTCACGAATTCCACTGTCATGAGTGACATCCTTTGCAGTAACGCTATCTTTCATGTAGAACTGGTCCATAACTGCTGGGTCAAGCTCACTCATCAGAATTTCCAGGGTTTGATCTGGCTGGTTGATTACCATACTCTCTGAGCAATCCAAAGTATACAAGTACCAACAGTCAGAATTCATATGTCCCTTACAATATGCTGCTCCATTTGGGGAAATTGCATGAAGAAACTCTATTTCTTCCTAGAAATACTGATGTGGGTGCCCTTGGTGAGAAGGCTTCATGAAATTAATTCATACAAGAATGAAAGAAGCTTTGAATTGAGTCAAACCCACTGTAATCCCTAGCAAGTTTCAACAGGGGAACCAGTGTTTTCAGCAAGAGGGTGGTACCCTTTGTCTTCAACATGCAATATCTCTAGGAGACAAACATACTACACTCTCTGAGTCCATAAGCTTCCTGCTTGTCAGTTTTTGTCCCGCTTACATTTGAACATTGCACATCCTTCAAAAGTATGTCCCACTCGGATCTTGGGATGATGCAACAATCCCCAGATCCTTGCTTTGTGTCAGGTTGCTGCCTGGAGAACCAAACCTCTAATAGCTTCTCGATCCCTTTGAAAAAATGTGCAGCTTCTGTCACCATGAGACTAGCAAACAACCAACAACCATGGAAAATCAACTAAATTAAATCTCTTCTCCCTCTGCTGCTGGGGATTGTTCCAGCTGTTACTAAAGTTCCAGTTCTTTTTTTTTTGCTATAATTTTATATTAACTTTTTAAAAAAGGATTAATAAAATTCTCCTGCCTTTCTTGTGCACTAAAGTTGAATGTGAGTCTGTTGGAAATAGAGGCAGATACAGTTCAGTCTCTTGCTGTTTGCCCTTTCCCTGTTAGAGAGAGCAGAGGGAGTGCTAGCTAATGTTGTCTGCCGTACCATGGAAGCCCACAAATTTATCTTATTGAAACAAAAGAAGGATTTCCCTCCCTTTTCCCCCTAAGAAATATGTGACATAATTAGCACTACAGTGGTGTCAGGTAGAAGATGGACTGTGAAAGGCTAAAGGAGTGCTCGAAAGATGGGATGGATTTTGTATTTGAACAAGGATGAAACCCATATACAAATGAACGTGTTTCCGTTGTTGCAGTTATGAAACCCCATTGTGTTAACAAATGGGAAACAATAGCAACCAATCGAAACTATGCTCTATGTGATGAGTACCATTGGCAGATCTGCCAAGATGTACCGATTCTCAGTGTGATCACATAGATTTCATTGATCGCAAGGAGGGTAAAGCATATGATTGTACCAAAAACGATGACAGTGCTGTCAGCCCAGAAATCACAGCTCAGACTCCACGATAGCAGACTATCACACCTGCCACTTGACAGGTATGCACTAAAATTTATGAAAAGCTTTTCTAGCCAAGCCATCGGGCTCCCAAAAAGAATGGTGGATGCCTTGAGCCTTGACATTTATTACAGCTTTGCCAGCATATCTGTCTTGTAGAGTGTGATTTGAAAAACGATATGTCCAACCATGATCTTAATAAGCTCATTTGTTCCACAAATCTCATTGTATTTGTGCTTGCTGATAGAAGATGAGAGGGCCAACAATATAAATAACGGAGGCTTCCTTGTGAAATGGCTCTACTTATTTCAATATGGAGACAGTCTGATGTTCAACACTGCCAGTTGCCTGTACCTAAGAGAGGGATTACAACACTGCCTTGAGATGTTTTGCACTGAAGCTCCAGTGCTTTAAATAACCTTAATTGCAGCCAATTTGGTCAAAAACACTGAAATTAAAAAGTGTGATAAATATGCTGGTAAAGATAAAATCTATAAATACTAGCCAGGAAAGACATATCTTTAAATATATTTTAAAAGAAAAAGCTTTACAGTTTTTTTTAATTAGCCACCAATTTATAAAGATTCAAAGTACTTTGTATTTTTTCATTTATTATCAAAACACTGTTGGAGGATAAAGATGGGACAAGTGTCATCCCCTGTTGGTACAGAATGAGCAAGAGGAAATTAAACAAAATGCTTAAAACTAGCTTTCCCAGCCTGTACCTTGGTTAACACATACATTTTTCAATTTTCAGCATACTTTTCTCTGGATAAACATAAGCCTTAGCCACACCATCTATATTTGAAGACATTTAGTTTGATAAATGTGCTTGCCTATTAAGATGCAATACTCATTTAAGCAGGGATAATAAATAGTACTTTAAAAAGCATTATTATGTTATCAGGACAAACAGTATTTCTTATCTGTGGAGGACTAGTCTTTTCTTTGTCTGTTCACTGCTATTAAGGAAATATTTCATTTAATAAAAAGCTTCCCTTCTTTATTTCTACCTCGAATATCTTTTTTTGGCCAGTTTGTATCCTTTACTGTTCTGCTTTGTGCCTTCCAGTCTTAGTCACCTTGAAGACCAGCCCTCTCAGTGAAAAGTAGTAAATAAACCAAGACATTTTTTAAAGATTCAATTAGAAATAATCAAAAGTAGGGAAAGAACAGAGATATAGCAACAGGAAAGAAGTCTATTAAAGACTATAAGGGGAGAGAAAACGATGTAAAATTCTGTGCAAATAAATTCTAAAATTTTAATGAAATGCAATGGAAAATTATCTAAAACATATTAATTACTACTGTTAATGTAAGAAGAAGTAACAGATGTGACAGAGCTATTGTTGTGCCCATAGCCATGGAGGAAACTGGAAACACCATCAGAATTTTCAGCTACGTTAAACATGGACCCAAAACAGGATAGTTTCACCAGAGAGTCGTTTCATATTTTCCATAAGGACTAAAAATCCACCAGGTAAATTCTCCTAGTACATGGCAAAGGATGGAAAACTTACAACATTCATTTTATGTTAATCTAATAATAAAACTTGATAAAGATGGTACTCAGAGAGAAACTACCCACTAGTCTTCTGGAATATACAGGAATAAATATGCAAAAGTCCAAAATAAAAATACATATAAGCTCTGGCTTGTATAGCTCAGTGAATTGAGCACGGGCTGCGAACCGAAGTGTCAACAGTTCAATTCCCTGTCAGGGCACTGCCTGGGTTGCACACCAGGTCCGCAGTAGTGGGTGCATGAGAGGCAACCACACATTTATATTTTTCTCCCTCTCTTCCTCCCTCCCTTCTCCTCTATAAATAAATAACTAAATAAATGAATAAATAAATAAATAACATCTTTAATAAAATAAAATTAAAATAAGTAAATTATAAATTAAAAATACATATAAAATGAGTTCAACATTCCACATTTGTTTATCATAGGAATATAAGGATGACTTACTACTAAGAAATTATTAATATGTTATATTAATTGATAAAAAGAGGAAAACATTATTTTAACCTCAAAATACTAAAGGCATTTGAGAAATTTCAAAGTTCATTTTCAAGTTCAGCTCAAATTCTGCTTCTTTCAAAAGGCCTTCCTTGATTCTTTTAGCTGAAAGTAATCACTACTTTGAACTCTCATACCATTACATTTATTTCTTGTTTATGATACTTTTCACAGTATATTTTTTATAAATAACTGTGTATATGCCCCAAATGCTTTACTTGGCTATAATTGCCAAATGGTTGAGATTCCATTGTATTTATAATATTTCTCATCTCTTATCAAACTCAGGTGACAATAGTTTCCTCATAAACACTTGCTGAATAAGTAAATGCTTTAAACTGAGTACATTCTAATTAAAATGATACATGCCAGGAAATATATAGATAAGGATAATAATTACTATATAAGCATCTTCCTTGGACATCATTTAATAACTGTGTATATTGATTTCTGGCCAAGATGGAGGTGTAGGTAGATACATTTTGCCTCTTCACACAACCAAAAGAAGGACAGCACAAATATAAAAACAAAAAATAACTAGAACTCCCAGAAAATCAAACTGTATTAGAAATGGTTGAGTATGGTTGCGAAATAGAGGAAAAAATAAAGGCTATGCAAAATAAAGTGAAGAGAAATGTACAGGGAACCAAAAGTGAAGGGAAGGAATCCAGGACTCAAATCAATGGTTTAGACCAGAAGGAAGAAATAAACATTCAACCAAAATAGAATGAAAAAAAAAAAAGAATTAAAAAAAAATGAGGAGAGGCTTAGGAAACTCTGGGACAACTTTAAACATTCCAACAACCAGTTTATATGGGTGCTGGAAGGAGAAGAGGAAGAGCAAGTAAAGGAAAACTTATTTGAAAAAATAATGAAGGAGAACTTCCCTAATCTGGCAAAGGAAATAGACTTCCAGGAAGTCCAGGAAGCTCAGAGAGTCCTAAAGAAGTTGGACCCAAAGGAGTATACACCAAAGCATATCATAATTAAGTTACCCAAAAATTAAAGATAAGAGAATCTTAAAAACAGTAAGAGAAAAGGAGACAGTTATGTACAAAGGAGTTCCCATAAGATTTTCAGCTGATTTCTCAAAAGAAACCATATACACAAGCAGGGGCTGGAAAGAAGTATTCAAAGTCATGAAAGGCAAGGACCTACATCCAAGATTATTCTATCCAGCAAAGCTATCATTTAGAATAGAAGGAAAGATAAAGTGCTTCCCAGATGAGATAAAGCTAAAGGAGTTTGTCATCACCAAACCCTTGTAATATGAAATGTTAAAGGGACTTATTTAAGAGAAAGAAGCTAAAAAAGGTGAACATTAAAATGACAACAAACTCACATCAACAAGTGAACCTAAAAAGAACAAATACAAATGAAGCAAACAGCTAGAATAGGAATAGAATCACAGAAATGGAGAGCACGCGGAGGGTTATCAGTGAGGATGGGTACAGAGGAGAATAGAGGAAAAGGTACAGGGAATAAGAAGCATAAATGGTAGGTACAAAATAGACAGAGGGAGGTCAAGGATAGTATAGGAAATGGAGAATCCAAAGAACTTATATGTACAACCCATGGATATGAACTAAGGGGGGGAATGTGGGTGTGGAGGTGTAGGACAGAGGGGAATCCAGGGGGGAAATGGGCCAACTGTTAATAGCATAATCAGTAAAATATATTTTTTAAAAATAACTGGGTATATCAGTATGTAAAATATGGTCTTTCTGACCACTTTGTCATCATGATACTTCTGTGACAGTATGTAAGGATTGTATATTTTATTCCTTTGTGAGGGGTATAGTAGTAGTAGATTATTGTTGCTTTTTTATTATTTGGAGCATGTTTGTAAACTTTGTAGGCAGTGTAATAGTGCAACAAAGGAAATTAATTTCTATAAATATTTTAAAATCATAAAGTTACAACAATTATATTGGGGAATTCTACAATAAATGAAAATTCTCATTAAAATTGCACAGTACTTTTCCTCTAAAAAATTCAAAATGCTTTCATCCAAGTTATCTCAGGTGATGTTAGTTGGGTCACCTTATACATACGTTCATTATGGTTTTTTAGTGAAGAAATTATACCCTGAACATAAAATCTGAGGTGATCCTATGCTATATGGAATTTGCGCAATAATGCTCACTATCAAGATGGCCCCAGTTGTAAATGACTGGTGTCTCTTCCACATATTTAGATTATTTCTATGTGGCCATTCAGAGAGACTACATGATGTAGTAGAGAAAATGTAAGGCTGGGTACCAGATATAGCTGGTGTCTTGTTAATGCTCTCATTTATGTGGCTGGGTGAGCTTGGGCAAGTTAGGGAGTGAATCCAAACCTCAAGTTGTTCATTCCATACATAGGGATAAGTACTTTATATTCATGCTGAGCATTAACTTACATAATGACTTTAAAGGCACTTGGAATATAGCCAGTGCTTAGCCACTTCTCTCTCTTCCCTTTATATGAAAAATCATGGATAATTGAGATTTCTGTGCCTTTGCTGACTGACCTAAAAAGCTCTTTCTTCTGAGCATCTAGAAAAAAATAATACAGATTTCAGGAGAGCAGGAGCAGGTCTATTGTGTCTCAGTGAGTTATCTAGTGTTTGGCACACAGAGTCATTCAGTTCGATGAAGAAAAGAATTCATGAAACTGTTTTTGAGTTGTTGTTGTTGTCGTTTTCACCTTATACCTAACAAAAGCTGATATTTTTAAAATCACATGACATAAAGTTATTTACTGGCAATATTAAATTCTTAAAATTCTTCAGTACTCTTTGACATCCTCATGACCACCTCATCTCAAATAAAATCCAAATTTATCTGTATACTTTCCTCTTAGGACTTATTTATAAAGTTATCTCATCTCATATTTCCTTTTTTTCTATATTTATTCCTATTAATAGATTAAACCCAATAGGATATGAACATAACAATGCTTGTTTGATCTTTTCCTCTAGATACTGTCCCAACTGATCACATAGACTTTCTCGTTACTGTTGCCTAAGGCTATCTCAGACATCTCATAACTCTTTGCTCACTTTCAATTATTAAAAAGTTATTTTTAGCTGAGCCTAGTTTAAAGCAGCTACCTCATATCTAATTTGATTGTCATGTCTTCCCCTCTTCCCAGGAACACATGGACTTCATCCTGAAGAGGGGAGGGGGCACGGTCTGCTCTTCTGTTCAACTTCCCCCTCTCACTTTTGGGTCAAACTTGCTTTTGGGGTTGGAGCCTGGGAGGGGAGATAAGTAAGATGGAATGGACAGGTGTATCTTTCTTAGTTGCTCTGGTGGTCTTCTCCTGGCGATTGCTGCTTCTCTGGGGAACCCTGGCAAATCACTGATGCTCTGCTGCTGGCAGACACACAAACGCTATCACTTTTATTGAAGGCATGGTTCAGCGTTTCAGGTATCCTATGGAAACATACCCATTTCTACTAAGATTCTTCCATTTCCCCCTTTCTACATAGAATCTAGCAGGTACCTCACAGCTGCTTGTTATTGAGAATATTGTTCTGGCAGGTGGTTATTTTGGACAGTGTTCCTAGGATGCGTACAAGTCAGGCTAACTTTTGTTGTATTTACTTGCCTCACCATCTTGTCATGCCAAATGATGAAAGTGCATTTTGCTCCATGGTTGAACTCTTCTCTGCTCTATGTCTCTTTCCAATTTTTTTCTCTCTAGTTCAAATAAGTGCAGGCAGCAAATCTGTTGCAGTGGAAGTATTCTACTGGAGAATGAAATGCCAGTCTCCATTGTTTACTGGCATCCCCAGCCTCTACAAGTGATTATTTTGGATCTTCTCCCCTTGACTCTAAAGATCCTTCCTCGGAGGGCAGCCAATGTCTTAGAACTCCTATGTACCCCTCTCTCTCACATTTCTTTGCTTCCTGATTAGTTTTCAATGTATATTGACTGGAGTTAAGAAGCTCTGGGATAACAGTTGAAGGTAGTAGAGCAAGGTTGGCTGTGTTTTAATAAATCTTAAAGTGGCTTTCTTCCTTTCTGATTTTTTCCTCTTCAGAATGTCAGGGACTTGACAAATTTTGTTCTGAACTCTGGATCCTAATAACCAGTTCTGGTGAAATAGGAAAAAAAAAATCACCAGTCTTTTAGTTTCTAAAATAGTGCTGTGTTGTCTCTCCAAAATTTCAAATCAAAATGATGAAATTCTCATTTATTGCACAGATATTATTCTGTCTTTCCTTAGAAAGTAAATATTGAAAAGATAAAGGGAAGATCAAGAGCAAGTTTCTAAAAATTTTCTTCAGTAAATAATTACAACGATCAAAGGGTTTGGGGTGAGGTTAAAGAAAATTAATTGAAGCAAGGTGCTGAAGCAAGCAAAATTTACTAATGATGTGCCATAAACTTTAAGTAAATATTGTTAGATAGAATGCAGGTAGAAACTGCCTAATTCCAGCCCTTGTCCCAGATAAAGCAGTGTGCTTTGTGAGACGTGAGATGTAAAAAATGAAAACCTAAGCAAACTCTGCACATGGCAAGGCACAAGCAACCATGGGAAGGAAGGAGCCCTCTAGTGTAACCCCTCATCCTTCTGAGGACTCACAGGGGGACTCACTTGGCTGTTGTAGCAGCAAAGGAGCAAATTCATGGCTAGCCCAATGGAAAGTCTGTCTGTGGTGGGCTTTTCTCTGAGATAATTTTTTAATTTGATTGATGGTTTCCCCTGAATGCAGGGAAATGCTTTCCTTAACCTAATGGACTCTCTAGAGAGATAGGGCCTTCTATACCTTAGACATAAAAGTGCCCAAAATGGGCCAGATTAGATCACACAAAAAGACCGCAAGTGTTTAAACACGTAATTAAAAAATACATTCAGGTCAAGGTATTTTTAAATGTCTATTTCAGGATTTTAGAGATGACAAAACCTTTTATTCTTGGAGATATTTGCATCAAATTAGGACACTTATAAGGGGTTCATAGCATCTAACAAGTCCATAAATTATTTCTATCCTTTAGATATCAAGAATTGCAACATATATTTTTCAAACATGGAATTAAGATTAAGAACAAGGTTCAATTATACTTTAAAAAAGGAAAGTTCTGAAAAACTTCTTTCAGACAATACTTAACTGTTGGAATAGTTACTCCATCAAAAGGAAGGATTGAACCAAGGGAGGGGAACCTGGAATCAGAGGATTGTACACAAGAGAGAGGCAAAGAGCATCCTCGTGATGGTAGTGAAGGAAGAAATACAAGAGTAACAGATATGTACCAGTGATGTAGCAGGACTGATTGAATGCTGGAGACACAGAGGTCTAAGAAGATGAAATTGAGAGAACGGCTGACGATAGACAATATAGGGAGAAATGAGAAAACTAAGCAAGAAAAAGCACAATTATTAATTTGGAGAGGTTATAAAAGAAATAAAATGAAATCATTTTATACTGCATGGTTTGGCTTTTAATATTTACTTAGTCATAATTACATAAAAAATGGAATGCTGATCTAACTAGGAATTATAATAAATTGGATACTAGGTGGGCGGGAAATTTATGAGTGAGGGAGAGAAGTGCTGAAAACAGCTAAATCCTTATCATCCATAGTAAACAGAAATATTTTTTAAATGGCAGTATAAACCTATTCCTTTGAAACTCGTTTAAGAAATGAAATACTCAAAGATTTGATAGTAGTTGCCTATATGAGTAAAATTGAAGGGGTGGAGGGAATTCTTGGCACAGTTGTCTTTCATAATAAAACTCAGAGAATTATTGATGATACATTTTTCTGTGGGAAATATTAGAAAACAATAACTTTGGTAACAGGGGAAAAAAAGTAATGCCATAAAAGAACTGGTGAAGAAACACTGGGCATATTGGAGAAGGGGCTGCTAGTTGCTCCCACATGTCTGCTCTCCTGTTCTTCCACGGGAATGGATTTTTAGCTGATCTCATAGTAGCCCTGAATAAAGACCACATTTGTCAGCCTCCATGCACGTAGGTATGGCCCTATGACATTTCTGGCCAATGATATGTAAGCAGCAGCATCCTATAGCAGCTTTTCGAAGCCTTCCTTAAGAAACTGTGTATGTGTTCTTTGCTTTCTTCATCTTCATCCTTCCCTTAGTCTCCATTCCTCTCCGATCCTGCAGCTGGGAACATGGTTGCTACTATCTAGGATCATAAACTGAGTTATAAAAACAGGAGCATGCTCTCTGACATAGGGGAGCGCCTTATCCGTCCTAGACCACTAATCTTCCAAAAATACTTTAACAACAATTATTTAGGGTTTCTCATATTCATAGTTGAAGTTAATCCTAACTGAGAAGCCCATTTTGCAATATTAATATTAATCTTGTAATTGAAGATTTAAAAAACATGAAAAAAATAAATCAATACATTAAAACAAGAAAGAATATAACACATAACCAAGATGAGACATAATATCAAAACAACCTAAGTCTAGAGCCACTATAATCAGAAAGATTATTAAATAAAATAAAAAGATATAAATGGTTAATGATGCACTTCAGACTAACAGGTTAAAATATAAACAATGGGCTATCATATAGTTATATAAATAAGGCTTTTATATAATTATTATATAAATATGTATTTTAAATATAAAATAAATATAATGAAATAGAAAAAAAACTCTTCAGGTACTGAAAGAGTAAAAATCAGCTTGGACAAAAAACTAGGGATGCATATGTCTTTGTGAATAAATGTTTTCAATTTTGGGGCGTAGTTTCCCAGAAAGGGGGTTGCTGGGTCATATGATAACTCTATACTTACTTTTTTTAGGAACTTCCATACTGTTTTCCATAGTGGCTATTCCAGTTTACATTTTCACCAGCAGTGAGTGAGAGTTTCTTTTTGTTTGAATATTTTTTAATCACTAATGTCAGGGCCCACAAAGAAAAATGTTGCTAGATTTTATTAAATAAACATTTTACCCATTTATATAGAACAAACAGAATAAGAAAAATTAAAGGACAAATGAAAAATTAGAAAAACGTGTGCAACATGTATGCTATAAAAGTACTAATATGTCTAGTTTATTAAAAGATTTTACCAGTAAAATTCTAAAAATCCATATCTCTACTAGAAAATAGACAAAGGATAAAGCATGAAATTGTTTTAAATAAAATGTTGAAAATTCTCAGCTTACCTAGTAATCAGAGAAATACAGGTGAGAAAAATGGAATGGGTTAAATTTTGCTTCCCAGAAAGATATGTTGAAGTCTTAGCTCCTAGTACTTGTGAATGTGACCTTATTTGGAAATAGGGTTTTTGCAGATGTAATCCAGTTAAGAAGAATTCATGAGGGTGGGCTGTAATCTAATGTGACCATTGTTCTTATGTGAAGAGGGAAATCTGGACAGGGACACACAGAGAATATCATGTGACAGCAGAGGAAGAGATTGGAATGGTGTGACTGCAAGGCAAGGCATTGCTCAGGATTGCCAACCATCAGTAGTAGAAGTCAGGAAGCAGCAAGGAAGGGTTATCTCTTCCCAATTCCAGGGGAAGCACAGCTCTGCTGGCACACAGACTTCCGGCCTCTAGAACTGTGAGACAATGAACTTCTGTTGTTTTAAGCAACCCAGTTTCTGGTACTTTGTCATGGCAGCCCCAAAGACTTAATGCAAACAGTAATGCCATTTTTCAACTTTCAGATAGGTAAAGATTAAAATTATGTTTATATTCTTACAGGATAAAGTGGAAGTTAGTCTAATATTTTTCTGGAGCAATATGGCATAAATGAAGTTTATCTGTATTGAACCTCCAGTTCTATTCCTTGGAACCCATCCTAAAAATGAGTGGAAAAGTGGGGAGAAATGAATATGAAAGGTATTATTTATAATAATGTAACATTGTAAAGACTGATATTGGTAGGTGGTTAACTACAATGGATTGTAATGCCACCCTAAAAATGGAAAAGAAGATATGTATTTATTGAAATGGAAATTTGATACATTTTCAGTGTAAAAAAAATTCAGAGGATCTCATCTATGAAACACTCGAAAAGGTAAAATCCAAAGTGTTAATAGTGGTTATTATCTATTATAGTGTCAAATAGAATACAATTACTTTTTTCTTTTGTGCATTTCCTTTGTTTGTAAGGTACCAAATATGTACTTTTTGATTACATGCAAATTATTGATTCTTTCATTATTTTAATGAATGGCAAATTGTTTAAATCATATACTTTTCCTTTAGAGTCAGTTTGATTTCTTTATTTTTTCCCAATTACGGTACTTAAAATGATGTTAATTATGTTTTCTTCAGGGAAATCAAGATTAAAGTCAGTAAATAAACGTGGCCAATAAATTGAACAAGCAGTTGTCACAAGGTATAATTACAAAAGCAATTTTATTTTGTCTCTCACAGTCTCTTTAAATTTAATCAGGGGTTATTGTCCCCACCTTGACAACTGGATACATTTTTTTCTGATTACTCTTAGGTAATAAAAATTACACACACACACACACCCCCCAACATCTCAATTCAGTGATTAAAACCGTCCAGTCCTAGATAATACTTAAATGTTTGAGACTGACAGCAGGCAGAATCTTAACACAGAAAAACTAATTTTTCCTTTCTCTTTCTTCATTTGTTATGGAGTGTCTACTTTTCCTTCATGTTGCTCATGGAAAAATCTGGAGGTGAAAGAGTGGGAAAGGGAAAGGAGCAGGAGGACAGGGAAGTTGTCACATGGCCGGTCCTTTCCCAAGACTCTTCGTGCTCTGTGAGCCCGACAGATTTAAAAATTGCCCGTTTCTGAGGAATGTACCCAGGGTGTCTTCAGATGCTCCCACCCAGCACGTCCCCCTGCGACCTCCTGTGATGCAGGTGCTGCATTTCTCCTATTGCCCTTGATTTGTTTTGGCAGTTCCCTCCTCAAAGTCCCTGCTGTTGGAGCCCCAGTAGCTCACATTCTGTAGTGGGTTCTGGGTCTTGATGGTCAGTGTTACAAGTCGCTTAGGGATGGAGCATATATTTTCTTGTTCAGCTGGGGAAACAAGAAGAGTCTTATTTTAATATGCTACCCCATGCACAAGCATATGTAAGTTGTTTATGAAGGGAGGGGATCTAATGGCAAAGTGCCAGCTTGGGAATCATTGCTGCTACCACTCATATGAGGGCATTCCAGATTCTTCGCATTTTTAAACCCATTAGCCTCTGTCTCTCCCTACTTCCCCCGGCCCTCCAGGCTACTAAAAGTATCCTTAATAGAGTTAGCATTTATTTCACCCTTCTTCAAATATTGTTCTCACTACTCTGTCTTCAAAGCATAGACTCGGGGATTTTATAAACATTTGTTTACTTAATTCTTTTAAAATTATTTTCCTCACTTTCCTAAAACCACCTTACAGTTTCTTACAAAAGCATTACATTGTCATGAGAAGCAATGCCCTTAACTGTCTGGGAGGAAGATGTTGAATCGGCCAGCCAGGATCCATTCTGTTTCTTCACCAGAGGGAAGTAGGTTCCCTAGGGAGATTAAAAAGAAAAAAAAGGCAGTTATTCTGTCCACTCTCTTTGTTAAATGGACTCTGGATAAACAGACTAATTCTACTTTCTAGGAGAAACAGACCCTATCTCTAAAATACCCTTAGCAGGATATCCCTACCCATAATAAATTGAACCCAGGAAAAATGGTGTGAATCCTTGGAGAATGTTGCACAGGCTACAAAACTCTGTCCAGTAGAAAATCAAGACATTTTGTAATTTAAAAATGCCCTGCTGTGCAAGGAACCCAGGGGCCTCCCTTTCAGACCTTACCTGTTATCCTAGGCTGGAGCCCATGTTCCCTGTGGGAAGAAAGGACCTGGGAGCCGCTGTTGACGTCCTAGACTTTGTTCTGCTTCACCTGAGCCTCTTTTTATTAATAGTAAAGCTTGATATTGAAGAAATTCTTTGAGTCATGTGAAGCTGACTTGGCAGTCTGATTCTGGGTACGTCATTTCTTAAACTTCTTTTTAAGAGATTTACCTTAGGTTGCCCTATTTAGTAAAAACAATCTCTTCTCAGGGATTTTGTCCCTACTTCCAAAACATGTCATCTTGATATATTCTTGACTTCAACTTATTTGTGACAGGGATTATATTTCTCTTTTAGGAAAAGCATCTATAGGTGCCATTTTGCAATGAATTGATTATGAATGTTTCCAACATATACTTGGTTTGTTATGCCCATGGATGTTATTTGGACAATAAATGACCTTCTTCTAATGGAAAGTTATAATTTATTATTTTTCTTTTTAGGTTTGCATTATCTTCTTAAATCTTTAGAATCATTTTAATTTTAATTATAATGTTTTTATTCATCTTCCCTGATTTGTGACTTTTATTTGCTATTCCTGATATTAAGTCCTACACACAGGCCCTTTCCCTTCTTTGCTTCCATGTAGCTAAGTCTACTCCAGATCTTGCTATCTGCTCTTGTCTGTAGACCTTACTCCTGTTCCTGTTGGTGTCCAATGATTATATCACTTTATTTTTCTCTTTTTAGTCTTCTCATTCCCTGCCATTTTAGATTTTAATAATTTGTTTTTCCTTGCGCAGATTCTCCTTCAGGAACAAATCACTGAGCTAACAATTCAAATGATACTTCTATCCCTAACAACCACCCAAATGCTAAATGATTAAATAATGGCATTCACTTTTGGCTAGGTCTGATTATAAATGAAGGGCCATTGGATGTGAAATAAGTTCAAGAAACATCCATAGCACTGTTCCGGAAATTGGAGGGTACAAAGATTGTACTCTAATGGTCATAGTAAGAACTGTACCATGTACAAGGCCAACGGGAAAATAGGAGAAATGGAAAACTCTGCAGTTGGAGCAGAGAAGAATTAATTCCTTTTTTATTTGGGAAAAGGGGAAAGCTGTCATGTAAGAAAGGTCACTTCAACACTGAGTCTTGACATGTGGGGTTGAGTAGTGTATTAAGATTCTACAGAGAAACTGAATATATCAGTTTCTATATAGATGTATATGTATATGTTGTCCAGAAGGTATCCAGCCATGTAATATGACAAATAGAGACATTTATTGAAAAAGATACAAGATACAAAAACATTGTACATAGAACAGGGATGCCTCAATTTTTTTCAAAGTAGGCATCTTGGGATCTCACACAGTTCTCCCAGTCACCATCTACTGCCCTACCATATTTTCCTGAATGTCATCAATGGTCTGAACTCTCTTCATTTCAAAGGTGATTTTAGTTTTATGAAAACCCAGAAGTTTCAGGGTGGCAAATCTGGGCTGTAGGGGAACTGAGTAACCTGGGTGACTTGATGTTTTGCCAAAAAACTCTGCATGAGATGCATGAATGGGCATGTTGTCATGATGAGGCTGCCAATCACCATTTGCCCATAACTGTGGCCTTCTGAATCATCCAAATAGTTTCCACAGAGGAATGTTCAAGCTTACTGCAAAATTTGTTGCAAATTTTTTGCTCTACTCATTCAGTCATTTTGCATGTGACAACCACAGAGTACACATGCTCACTCAACAGTGTCTACAACCCCCACTGATCAGTACAGTGAAGTCATCATTGTTCATGCATGTCCATTCCGGTCCGCTTTCTTTTGCTGCCAGGTTACATCGATGTCTTGCAAACTGTTGTCTTTATACTAACAGTGGCTTGACTTTTTTGGACAGATCTCGTATGTTTATATATGTATGTATACATATATATGTGTGGTACATGAGAATTTACATAAGGAATTAGCTCATGGGAAGTCCTATGATCTGCCATTTGCAAGCTAGAGACCAAGGAAAACTGATGGTATAAATTCTAGTTTAAGTTCGAAGACCTGAGAACTAAAAGCCCTTATAGGGTAAATTTCAGTTTAAGAGCAGAAGACTGATGTCTTAGCTCACCATTCAGGCAGAGAAAGAGATAATTCAACTTCTTACATTTTTTTATTCTATTTGGGAACTCAGTGGGTTAGATGGTAGCCACCAACTTTGGGGAGGGCTATCTACTACTTTATTTAATCCACCAATTTGAGTGCTAACCTCCTTTAATACACAGTCACAGACGCACAAGAATTAATGCTTAATCAAATATCTGGGAATCCCCAGGCCCAGTCAAGTTAACACATAGAATTAATCATCAAAGAGTTCAAGGGTAAAATAGAGTACAAAGAAAGGAAAGATAAAAGCATGCC
Organism: Glossophaga mutica; assembly: GCA_039655065.1. Lineage (NCBI taxonomy): Eukaryota > Metazoa > Chordata > Mammalia > Chiroptera > Phyllostomidae > Glossophaga > Glossophaga mutica. The sequence goes on along the minus strand of CM077306.1, from coordinate 44,684,569 downwards.
AGATTAAGAGATTAGCTAGATATTTAAGAGTTCTTAGGTAACTTTGTGAAAGAATTGTTATAAATTTGCACGTGTTCTTTTTTTAAATTTTTTTTGTTGTTTGTTCATTTATTAATGATAGCCATTCTGACAGGTGTGAAGAGATATCTCATTGTAGTTTTAATTTGCACCTCTCTGATAGCTAGTGATGTTGAACATCTTTTCATATGCCTATGGGCCATTTGTATGTCCTCTTTGGAGAAGTGTATATTCAGGTCCTGTCCCCATTTTTTAATTTGATTGTTTGTCTTCCTGGTATTGAGTTGTATGAGTTCTTTGACTTTTTAACTTATTATACAAAATGGAAAGTGATTCAGCTTTTTAAAAGTTTTGTAGTTTCAAGTTTTGCCATGCTCCATGGTATAAAAAATGTTTCAGAGATGGGAACTTTCTTAAAATTTAATTAAAATTTAAAAATATTCTAAGATAATCAAAATACAGCAGAATTTTTCCATCTTGCCTTCTGACTGGGGTATTGATACTGTAATAATTAGAAATTTCATTAGTGACCATACGGCCAAGTGATCTAACAATGGACCTTTGAATTGATTTGTATTTTCATTTTACCTGTATTTCTAAATTGTATTATGTTTCATCATTTGTATATTCTCAAAATAATTGGAGAATTCTCATTTTAGTGATGAATACTAATCTAGTGATTTTAAAACGTTTTAAATTTAGAATGCACATACTATTTAGGTGGAATCTAAGTAGTATGTGCATTCTAAACCTAAAATGTTTTAAGTCATTAGGTTGTTAACGAAAATAAAAATAAAATCCCTCTGTAGTAAGTTCTGGAATGAGTGCTGCACATCAGAGTGTCCCATATCAGACCCAAATGGTTAGGTTTTTATGCCCTCGGTTCATTCAGTGACTGGATGTGGGTTGCCCCAAGAAGGGTGGAATCTTTTGTCAAGCAATTCTTCCCAGCTGAGGCCCACCCTAAGAGCACTGTGAGCTGGAGGCCATCGGCTGATCACATTCCCTGCAGTGGACAGCCTGTTTTTCTTTGAAGGAGGATTTTGTTGCACATCTCAGTGTGTACCACAAGAAATCTGGACTATTAACTACAGCCCAGTAGCTAGGTATTTGTGGATGGTTGCTTTAAGACCTGATTTTACTTTTCACCCAGGCAACCTGTACTGGGGTAAGGGTTGTATTCTGGAAACAGTGGTTGAGTTATGAGCTGAAAGCACAGAGTCAGAATCCAGATTGCCTAGGTTTCCATTGCTATTAACCTTCCATAGCACTAGAAGTCGTATTCTCCTTCCCAAAGGAATCACTGAAATGGATAGATATATGAGCCAGCAAGGTTACTAGTGAAACCAATGAGTAGAAAAGCATTAAAAATTTCAGGACAACACTGTACATGCTAATAGACATTGAATTATACTCTTCAAACTGATGAATTGTAATATATGTGAATTGTATATCAATGAAGTTTTTTTTTAATAGTTTATTTTTATAGTGTTTTTTTCATTACCAGTTATCTGCCTTGTACCTTCTTCCATCTCCACCCATTCCACATACCCACCACAATCACCACACTATTGTCCGTGTCCTCAAGTTCTTTTTCTTTTTTGCTTGAGTCCTCCATCTTGACCCCCAGAGCAGCCAGCCTCCTCTCTATCTATGAGTTAGTCTCTATTTTGCTTGTTAGTTCAGTTTGTTCATTAGATTCTGCATATGAGAGAAATCATATGGTTTTTTTCTTTCCCTGACTGGCTTATTTCACTTAGCATAGTGCTCTCCAGGTCCATCCATATTATAGCAAAGGGTAAAATTTTCTTCTTTTTTTTATAGATAAGTAGTATTTCATTGTGTAAAGGTACCATAGCTGTTTTATCTTGTCATCTACTGATGGACACTTAGGCTGCTTCCAAATCTTGATGATTGATTGTAAATAACACTGCAATGAACATAGGGGTGCATATATTCTTTTGAATTAGTGTTTTGGATTTTTTTGGATATATTCCCAGAAGCAGAATCACTGGGTCATAAGACAATTTCACTTAAAATTTTTGAGGAATCTCCATACTGCTTTCCACAGTGGTAGTACCAATCTGCATTTCCACCAACAGAGCAAGAAGAGTTCCCCTTTTTCTGCATCCTCACCAGCACTTGTTGTTTGTTGATGTATTGATGATAGCCATTCTGACAGGTGTGAGGTGATATATCATTGTGCTTTTAATTTGTATTTCCCTGATGGTTAGGGACACTGAGTATTTTTTTCATATGTCTACTGGCCTTCTGTATGCCCTCTTTGGAGAATTGTCCATTCAGGTTCTTTGCCCATTTTTTAATTAGATTGTTTACTTTTTTGGTTTTGAGTTTTATAAGATCTTTATAAATTTTGAATATTAACCCCTCATCAAATGTATCTGTGAATATGTTCTCCCATTTAGTGGGTTGTCTTTTTATTTTGTTGATGGTTTATTTTGCTGTACAAAAGCTTTTTAGTTTGATGTACCCCCATTTGTTAATTTTTTCTTTTGTTTCCCTTGTGATATATCAGAAAAAATATTACTCAAGCAATGTCCAAGATTTTACTGCCTATGTCTCCTCCTAAAATTTTTATGGTTTTGAGTCTTATATTTAAGTCTCTAATCCATTTTGAATTTATTTTTGTGTGTGGCATAATGAGGTAGTCATTTCATTTTTCTTCATGTATCTGTCCAATTTTTCCAGCACCATTTATTGAATAAACTATCTTTACTCCATTGTATGTTCTTGCTTCCTTTGTCAAATATTAATTGGCTATCAAGGCATGGGTTTATTTCTGGCTTCTCTGTTCCACTGATCTATGTGTCTGTTTTTATGCCAGTACTGTACTGTTTTGATTACTATGGCCTCATTTTATAGGTTTATATTAGGAAGTGTGATTCTGGCAACTTTGTTCTTTATTCTTGAGATCACTGTGGCTATTTGGGGTGTTTTGTTATTCCATATATACTTTTGGAATATTTGTTCTAGTTCTGTGAAATATGTCATTAGTATCTTGATAGAAATTGCATTGATTCTATAGATTGCTTTGGATAGTATGGACATTTTAATGATGTTAATTCTTTCTATCCATGAACATGGTATGTGCTTCCAGTTATTTGTATTTTCTTCAGTTTCTTCCTTCAACATTTTATAATTTTCTGAGTACAGATTTTATGTTTTATATTTTTTATTAAGTTGATTCCTAGGTATTTTATTCTTTTTGAAACAATTCTGAATGGGATTGTTTTCTTAATTTCCCTTTCTGATATTTTATTATTGACATATAAAAGTACAACTGGTTTCTGGATATTAATTTTGTATCCTGCTTCTTTACTGAGTTAATTTATCCTTCCCAGTAGTTTCTTGGTGAAATCTTTAGGGTTCTCTATGTATAGTATCACATCATCTCAATGAAGTTGCAAAATTGTTTTTGCAGAACAAATTTTCTAATTATCATCTTTTTTAAAATTTAATCTTTTTTGTATTTTTTAAATATTACCTGTTTATCATCTCTTAATAGGGAAAAAGGCAAATCATTCCCTATCTGGCTGTCTAGGGAAGTTGTTACAGCCTCAGGTGATCACCTCGTTTCTGTTTCAGAGGAGAGCTAGTTGTTTCATATTGAGTAAACCTTCTAGTTATACAGGATGGAGCAAAAGTAGATTTATGGTTGTTCATAGGAGAAATAATACACACAATAATTAATAAATAATAATACAAGAATAAGTTCTCTTTGCATACTCACAACTGGAAACCTACTTTTGTCCCACCCTGTATTGTACAAGAGTTCAGGTAAGGTGGAGAGGGAAGATATACTAGTAGGCCTGGTATTTTTGTCAACTGTCTCTTTGGGAGACAGTTTTCCAGCATTTTTTTAAAGTATTAAAATAGATGTGATAATTTATATACTGTGCTGGCAAAGAGGGTCAATATAAATTCATTTGTTTGTATTCCAGTCTTTTCTAAGGAACGTCCTTGGAAAGTTGATCTTTCTAGAATGGCTTCCAAGGACCTATTCTGAGTTCCATGAAGATAGTGAAAACATTGACAGGTACTTTCAGACTGTTTATTCATTCAGTTTTCATTCATTCGAAAAGCATTTGTGTGTATATAATAAATGCTGGACATTAAGCTGGCCACTATGAAAATAGAATTGACTGGTATTTCCTTCCTTAACTCAAGGAGAGATATGAAAACTTAAAATTATAGTATATTTTGCTATATTCTATAATACATGCTTAGAGAGAGTGCTATGAGAATATAAAGAGAAGATATTTTTGCTTTTTTGTTTAAATGACTTGTAATTTTTTTGCAAAAATTGTATGGCTTACAAAACTTACATGGTTTATTAATAGTATTTAGTCTTTTTTTTTTTTTTTCATTTCTCTCACTTTTCTTTCCAATCTCCCTCTGGATTCTTTTAGCTCTCCTTAAGAAACACTAAATCTGCTTCTAGAAAAATATACCAACCTAGGTACACACGGTTATGAAAACACCAAACTAAGTAAACCAAAAGTAAAGGCAATTATATTATTCTAGTAACTGGTTTTGATTAACTCCTCATTAAACCATTGTTATCTTTAGGAGAGAATGCTTGACAAACACAAGAGCCTGGCACCAAATATGCTCTCAATACACTTAGTGGAAAATAGTTGCAAGGGTTCTGGGGGCAAAAATTCTAATTTTGTTTCTGAGAGGATTTGTCTGGAGGCATTGAGGATTAAAAAGTGTTAGAACGGGAGGAAGACTTATAGATGTAACATCATTTGTATTCTAAGAAACACCGTATTCTTAATAGAGGCAGAGGAGATCTAGGACTTGTTGCCTAAGAACACAGGATTTGAACTGTTTTGGCTCTACACAAGGCATATCATACTGAATCCTCACACCCTTGTATAGAGCCACCTTTATCCAGTTTGGCATAGCAGCAGATGGCCTGTGCCAGCAGTGGAAGTAATTCTTACTAGGGATTTCACAAAATGACTCAGACCTGGCTCTGACCAGAAATATCTAATTTCAATTCCACTGTGATTTGCGATCTAAAACTTTGCATAAAAATAGCATCAACTGCTTCAACAGTAAAGGAATAATTATTAATAGCTTTTTAGATAGACATTAAAATACTCATTGTGGAAGGCACATATGATTTATTTATCTTTTCTTATTGAATATGACCTGTATTTAATAAAATTCATTTTTCTCTGGTCGGGAACCACAGATACAATACTTATGTAATGCAGTGTAATGTGGCTTGCAGTCGCCAAGGACCGTAAATAATGCACCTCAGTCAAACACTGTGATCAGGTCGCCTGTTGTGAGCCAGTCTGACAGCAGCTGCAGGCAACTGCTGCTCAGTGGTTTAGCATACCAGGGAGCCGATGCCAAGATTTCCTTGGACAAACCAACAGGCTGAAGCTAGGATCTGTGGCCAGTCATCATTATTTATTATGAAAGTTTAATGGATGCAAAAATAGATTAGATAAAAGAGAACATTAATTAACAACTACATATGCCACTTTGGAAATTGATGATTATAGTTATCAAAGTTTTATAAAAAGGATATGTTTTGCCTCAAGATCTTGCAAATAGATTGTGTGTATTGCCTAAGGTTGTGAGAGCAAAACTGGGTCCACATTTGGTCTTTCTCTGAATTTACAAAAATCCCAAGACAACAAATGTAACGTAATAGTGTATACAAATGATTTCACTTTTTGGTGATCACTACTATCAGATAGGAGTTAATGATAAGTGTTGGGACATAGCCAATTTAAAATATAATTATACTCTATTGAGGACAGACTTTATGAAATAAATTCTTCTGATATTTTGAGATTTATCTTAGAATCTACATAGTCATTAGATACAAGATTTATAGTTCCTGAGTATGATTTTCTCCCCTTGGTCTGATTACTTGTCATTTACTAAATGTGATTGGTAGTTTGACATTTTTGCAGACTCTCCCTTTGAGGAAGATTGGCCATACTTTTGGATGTGATGAGTGACTTACTTAAAAATGATAATACCACAAATATTTTTAGGATAATAACTATTTGAAAGTTGAAGGGAGAAAATTCAAACTTACTTTCATAGCTTTTAAATGATCACTTCCAAGTATTTAAGAAGTAGATACAAAAAACGATTGTTAGGTAAATGTGCTTCACATACTTTTCTGATTTACTTGAAGTATTATTATTATTGTTATTGTTATTGTTATTATGTATTCCAGTATTTGCTGTTCTAGTTAATCATTTGAAGGCATAATGAATGATCTTTTGTCATATATTTATATTTGGCTAGAAGTTTAAAGTATGAGCTTTACAAATGGTATTTTAGAACCTCTGCTATCTGGATTGTGTTGGAGGGAGATAAATTAAGGTATTAAATGCTCTGGATCCTTAAGACAATTTGTTGTGATTTCACTTTTCTCTTTCTTCTTGGAATTCATCTTTGGACAACTCCAAAGTTTTCTCTCTTTCTCTGCCTTTTTAGCTCCAATTTGTTTTCACATGCTGGCACTTGCTGCCGGGTCCTCTTTCCCTTAGTCTTCAGCCCTGATCCCAACTCAGTCCTCACCCTCACTCTTCTACCTCCCTTCTGGCTTCAGCCACATTTCAAAAATTTTCAGGTTTAAGCAGACATCAGAAATGCCAGGGAACTAGGATTGAGAGTATCTGCCTAGTTTTTTCCTTAAAATCAGACCAGTAGAACTTGGGAAAAGAAAAAAGAGTATTTGTCTTTGCCCAATGTATATGCCATTTATATCCATTTTTACTCCACCTTATCCACGTACAGTGAAAGATTAATGATACTATTAGAAAAACAAGTGGGATGTACCAGTTCAAAATCTCTATCTGTTAAATTTGTAATTACAATCTAGTTAAGTTTCCATTGAGATGATAAAATAATCTCAAAACTGAAACACTGGGTATTGGTGCTGCCTATCACTTCCAAACCAATAAGCAGAGACAGGAATTGAGTTTGTATGGGCACTTTATTCAGATGGCTAGTGATCTGAGAAGACAGCAGGTATGTACCCTAACAGACTGTCTTAAATTCCATTTTCAACCAACCCTTTTTATAAAGAGAATAAAATTGTAGGTAAGGGGTTTGGAATTCAGGAAAGACGTTACGCAGATTCAAGCTGCAGTCCGGCAATTTCCCTAACATCCTTTCATCCACTGACCAGTGATTTTCTTTATCTGTGTCCTGTGTCCTGGGCAATTTTCTTTATCTGTGTCCTGGCTGGTGGACTGTCTCTCCCTGGACCACAGTGGCTCGGATACCACCTTCATTGTTTATGGTCCCTTGTGGAGCACAAAGGTCAATCGCCTGTGGTCTCCTGGAGTTGGTTGGGGTGGGAGGGGCTTACCTTTAGTTCCTGAAACAATAGGTTTTTACATGCATTAACTACTGGGCTTATTAACTATTACCTTAAATTAAAATTTTCCAACTCTTGAGTCCCCCATCAATCTCATTCCTACACTACATTTTCTGGAAGTATTTTGTGATTATCATACTGTGTGGAGACTATTAGCTGCAAATCATTCTTTGACCTTCTTGAAATGTGTTAGTGTACTGCTCCATAATAAACCATTAAGAAAGCTTTGGTTTAAACTATAATAACTAAGGTAAAATCTTAGGTAAAAATATATTCTTACAGAGGAATACATAGACGGAAATAATTTTTTCTATGTTAATCAAAGGTGAATTTTAGGAAATCACTTTCCAAAAGATTACATGACCCAATTATTTGGAAACCTAGATATTTAGAGATAAGCTCTGAATGATATTAGATATGGTTAATTAAAAAATAAAGCATCAATATTGCCATGAAAATCTTAAGAAGTCACATTATGTTTTTTTTTTCTATAAACAGTGAGGGCTTTGGCTTGAAGAAATTTTGCTAAAAGGATTGGTGGTTTTACTTATCATTGTGTGTTTCCAGACTGTGTTTATAGATGATATATTTATGGGCTGTAATGTGATTGAAGTAAAATGACACCCCAATTGTGGGCTAACCTTTTAGAACGTGTATTACTTAATTCGAATTCTTAATGTCACAACAGTTGATCACTTACTCTACTGACGTTTTATTAACTTTTATAGTCATTTATTAAAATAAGTTTTATTTTGTGTTTTCTCCAACTATAAAACAAAGACTTATTCTAACTGTTCTTTTTCTTTATTTAGCATTCCTCACCTTGGGTGATGATGTGGTGTGGACTGAATAAAGGCAGATTTTCACTGTAATTTTCATGTTTTCTTAAAACTCCTCCCACATCAGCTGCCCGTTACTGAAATATTCAAACCATTTACAAGATGATTACTCAGAGTCTGTACTCAAGTTAAAGCCAAGCTTGTGTAATAATGGTAAAAATTAATGTAAAGTATGTTAACATTATTGTAAATTCATCACAGTTCATAGAAAGGCAAGACATGCTAACTATCTATTACCATATTTTTTCATTGAGCACCATGGCTAAAAGATACTCAAGATTTGGATATGATTAAAAAAAAAGAGTATGAAGCTAATTAAAGAATCCATGATCTTTCAATCTTCTGGATCCTAAAGTGACATGGTTTTGGCAAATAAGCATTTTGCAATAGGACCACTAGAGCACCAGAAATTTTTCTATATGTGGTTTGCATTTGTCATGTTCATGACCACCTATATCTTGTGGCTGAAGGGATTTAGTCAATGCCAACACCTAATACAGGGAGGAGGAGTTGGAGGAACCATTGAGGGGAACTCTTTAGCAGTGTGGAGAGGCACTCATGTTTTGGAGCTAGACAAAACAAATTCTCCAGCTCTGACACTTTGGGCATATTATGTAGTCTCCCCATGTCTTGATTTTCTCAGCTGTAAGATAGGAATATAATAAATGAATTCTATAAGGCTAATATTAAATGAGATAATGCAGGAAATTATTCAGGGAAACTGCTGAGTACAGTGCCTTGTCTATATATGAGTTATTACAATACCAGTAATAGTAACTGTAAATATTAATATTATAATTTTAGGTATTGCTACCTTTATTATAGCATGATTTTCCTTCATTAATAAGGTTCCCAGTTAGGGTGTCTAGGTTCCAGGTATGGAAACATGGTTTAGATACTCATACCTCCTTATAACTTCACAAAAGGAGATCAAGGACTTTTAAAAAGAAACCATGGTGAAGGTTTCAGCACTGGTATGTTCAATATTTAGTTGGAACGTACACAAGAATATATATAACATATAGGTTTCTAGTTATTATGTAAATTCTATATAGTACTTTCTCTCTCAGGAATCAGTGGAGGAAAGTTTCTTCAGTGGTTTTCCAAGTGCAGCTCCCAGATCAGCAGCACCAGCAGTGCCTAGGGACTTGTCAGCACTTGCCCGCACGCCCCGCCCCCCCCCCCCCCCCCCCCCCCGCCCCGACCTCCTGAATCAGAAACTGTGGTGTGGGGCCCAACAAGCTGTGTTTGAACAAGCCTTCCCGATGAATCTGATGCACATGAAAGTTTGGGAACTAGTGCTCCAGTGTGTGTAACAACAGGAGGCTGGAAATACTAACGGTTGTTACATAGAAATTGTATGAGAAAAGATCCTTTTAATTAATGAGATAATCCCTGATTTATAATATTATATGGAGAGTGCAAATATGGCCAAAAAAATCCCCAAAAACCTAAAGGTGGGTAGATTTAGAAGAAAGAAAGGTACTGATTAAATCTGAAAGAAGAGCTGTTTGAAGAATCCTTGCTGTTGAAGGCTGCCTCTGGTATTATGCTATAGTAACAGAGGCAACACTTATTATATAAAATGGAATGAAAACAGAGTGGTATCTTGGTACTCATCGTCCATTCATTCAGGAACTCTTGAGAAGTGCTGAAACAGAGAATACTGAAGTGTTCACGAGCTACCATGAGACTGACGGGTCAACCTCTGTTTCATTGCAAGAGAGAGGCACCAAAAGCAAGCAAGTGCCTTAGAGCTGAAACATTTTTTTCTTGTTAAAATGTGACAAGTAAGGAGTTTGATAAATTCTGAAGCTGACCGGTACTAAAGTATGACTGTATTTGGTTTCATAGCTCATATTCTTTAGTTTCTTTGATTTAACTTCTATTTTGTTGTTCTTAAACTTTATTTATTTATTTTTAGAGAGAGACGAAGGGAGGGAGGGAGAGAGAAATATCAATGTGAGAGAAACATTGATGGGTTGCCTCTCACATGCCCTGACCAGGAACGAACCCACAGTTCAGGGATGTGCCCAGATGGGGAATTGAACGAGTGACTTTTCACTTTTCAGGAAAATGCACAACCAACTGAGACACACTAGTCAGGGCTGATTTAACTTTTACAGGATTGCAGTTGATTTAAAGTATTTTAAAATCAAAATAGAAATTAGAAAACTGGTAGAGAAAATGAACAGATAGTGGAAGTGCTAAAGAAACCATAACATTTTAGTCAAGGCTGAACATGGATAGAAATTTCTAGAACATGAGTCTCGAGATTAGGCACTTTTTAGTCCTCATTTCAGCCTTACCTAATTAAATTACTTGTGCATTTTTCTAAATGGAGAAAGAATTGGTCCAAGAAGTCAGTGTAGCATAATGAGAAGAGCCCATTCTTTAGAAATAAAACAGACTTGGGTTTGGGTTTCATCTACTAGCTATCTGACTTCAGGCAGGTTATTTAAATCTCCAAGAATCAAGTTTTTAGTCTGAAAAACAGGGCTAGTGATGCCTACTCTTTACACTGCTGTTTTCCAAAATGGGGAGGGGACAGTGCTATCCCTTGGAGGGATTTTTTGGTGGTCACAGGACTGGAAAAGATGGTAGCACCTGGTGGGCAAGGATCAGGGGTGCTGCGTGCCCTGCAGTGTGTGGGACCACCCCACCACAGGTGACCATATCTTGCCCGGAACTAATTTTCAGTGCCCACAGGTCATTCCTGTAGGTGCAAATCCTCCTCAAATTATCCAGCCTGTAACCTGTGTTTTGCATACAAGCAGAAGATTTTTTGTTGTTGTTGCATGGTTTTAAAATATACTAAATTTTCCAGGAATACAAATTACTATCACATACATTGAGAGAAGATTTTGTTTTGTTTGTGCTTTCTTTTATCAAAAGCTGTTCACCCTTTTGGGGGGAAAAATCACATAGCCAGCAGCAACTCCATGCGTGATATTTGATCTTCAGTAAAACAGCCTTATCAGAACTATCTGAGGAGGTTGTATTCACAGTGATACTACGTACGGACGCAAACCACTGACTGCCTTATTGTGCCTTCTGCAGTAGTTGTGCCTGGGCATTTCCTCACTCAAAGAAATTCATTGTAATATAGTAATGAAAAAATTTATTTTAATGTAGGTTACTTTTTATTTCTTTTACATTATAGCTTGAGCATTATATTGATTTTTTAATAATTATGAGTATAGGTACATTATATTAGCTGTGCATTTTATTTCAGGATAATAAATGTGGAATGACACAATACTGTTCTGAAAAGGAAATGTTAGATTTGAAGGCTGGGTCTGCTTTAAACTTTTGGGAGGATTAGAAGAGGCAATGTTAATAAGTGGTTAACATAAGATCTTACGCATAGTAAGCATTGATATGCAGTAGCTATTATTATTGTAACTAACAAGCAGTGGCACTGGTGAGATTGGATTCCACTGTAAGTCAGTGTGGGGTGGCTGCTCACAGGCCAGAAGTCTGTTTCCTTCCTGGGAAGGCAGGTCTGGACCGTCCTGAGGCTGGGCATATGCCCATAGGGGCCTCTATTTCAGGATGATGGTGAGAACTGCCCTGGGGACTGGTTCAGCCATCTGGTGTGCAACTCCCTCAAGTGTTGCAGGTGTGCATTTTTACAGACTCTGATTTACCAGAACAAATTATTGAAGGAGAGCAAGCCTCAAGCAGGCTTTTAGAAAGCACGTAGAGCTATCAAGTTTCGGAATAACTGCAGTGGCCTGAAGTCTGTGCCATTGTAACTGGTGTACAACCATGACACATTGGAATGGTTCAACAGGAGCCCTACCACTGTACCTAACTCCCATTTGTCTCTGAGTTGTCACCGCTTCCCACAGCTAGGACATCAGCAATGATGTGGTCCATAAAATAAATGAGTAAGAATTTAGAGACATTTCATGGGCTAGAGGATACTCCAAGATATGCTGCCATTATTCCCACATGCTAATGCAGCTATTATGAAACAATTTCATAAGGACTAATGATGTGTCATGTGCAGCAGTAGATTCACTTTTGGTCAATGAAAAACAAATCTTTTTCTATACCTTCACTAGTTAGAAAGAACAGATGAAAACCCTTAAGACAGTTTCTGTGTATTTTCATGCCACAGCCAGGAAACAATCTAGATAATGTTTCTTTAGATAATTGCAACCATCCACCCAGATGTGGACACTTGATTGGTAATACTTACTGGCAAGAATAATGTGTAAAATATTAAGGGGGCATTTACATAATTTTGATGATGATAATTGTATTATATAAATAATTCAATGCAGCATGAGACAGTGTTGTAGGATATCATATACTGAAATAATAATTGGCCAGTGAATAGTATCAATGAGACCTAGACATTTTTACTTGAAGTGCTTTTGAAACTGAGCAATGTGGAAGTCAGTATGACCTGGAAGGACAGACTTAGACATCTGTGTCTTAGAATATACAGACCAACAATTAAGGATGATTCTGTCCCGGAAGCCGCTTTCACCTTTGAGGTTTGTTTGACGAGGACACTTCAAAAAATGGAAATACACACTGACATTTAAGCATACACAGGCTTTCAAAGTTCTGTCAGCTCTGCCATAGTGTATCTGTGCAGTAGAAATGTTCCCTTCCCTGTGCCTTTGCAGTGCTTTTCAGTAGAAATTAAAAGCCTGGGGAATTTCTTCAAGGACTATTCAGCTTGTTTCCTTTGACTCTCAACTTGTCATATGAAATATGTACTTCCCTTTGTAAATGTGTATTTTTCCTGAAAGCTAATTCTGTGTAAAGCACATTCTGGATGGTACAATCTGTAGTTTGTTACTGGCTCAGAAAGGAATGGACATGATTCCAAATGGGACTCCAAGTCTCCACACTCATAATTGAAATATATACTGTACATGATTCCCTTGCCTTCAACATTAATACCCATCTGCTGAAGTGGCAAGGTGCCTGCTCTCTGGTTGATTGGATGGATGCCCTGGAGCACAGGTGCCTGGCAGTGACGGGTTTAGAGAAATCCCTGACATAACATTGGTCGTGACATTTCCCCGGCAGGGTATCTCTCCTGGGTAGGTGCTATGCATCGCTCTCTCTCTTCCTGTCTGATGTCATGACTGCTGCCGGCCGTTTTCAGGAAGTTCTGTTAATTGTGAAAAGCAAAGGCTCAGAGTGAGGTGACATTTCAAAAGTGATAATCATAATATTTTGGTTCTTGAGGTTTAACTTACAAATTAAAAAAAATGTTTTGTCTTTGAAGATCTTAAAAACCAACTTTTTAAAGCCAGAGTATTGTTTCAGGGACCACTTATTCATCACTTGTATTTTATGGCCCATACAAGTTTGTAATATAAAGGCAAAAGCCATGATACAGTGATGTATGTTTGGCAGTATTTTGAGATATATGTGTTAGAATTTCAAAATAAATGGTCATCTTTTGGTTTTCTCATTATACAGCTACTGTGGCAAAAGAAACAACACCCACAGTTTTTAATCTATTAACCATTATTATGTTTCTTTCCTCTGGTTATTTCTCTTGAATGGAAATACCCCACTGGTGGCTAGAACACCCTGTTCAATTACTTAGGGGTCAGGTGTGACAGTACAGAGAAGTCCCATGCACTATCCTAACCTTGATTTCCCAAATTCTAAGCCTTTAGGCAAAGAAAGAGTTTTCAAAGATTGGACTAAATATTTGGGAGAAATAAGGGAAAGAATGAAGTGTTTCTTAAACCTAACTTGCAATACAGGAAACAATTTCCTTAGGCAGGGGAAAAGAGAGATGGAGAAGAAGAAATGAGATACAAATTTGTTAATAGGCTTTAGAGGGCACATCATCTGTATCCATCTCTTGGGCAGAGTCCAGAGATGGTATAAGACTTCAAAGCAGAAATGACTGTGAGCCTCCTATAAATAACTGTGAGCCATCAAAAGCTTTGCAGAGAACCCACACCTCAGGTTCACAGAGCTGAGGATTACTCCAGGGTTTAGACCTTTTTTTGTGCTCAAGTGATTTAAAGATCCATGAATCCATGCTCTTCTCTTTCATGTCTTAGGGACTGGCCACATGTAAGCCCTCTTGCACTGTAATACAACCTTAAGAAGAAAGAATATAAACTAAAATATCACTTCGTATTATTTATTCTCCTGGGAGCCTTGCAATTGATTTAAGTTACTACAGAATATAAAGTTATACTTCTGGTTCATCCAAGCATGTGTACTGAGATTCTATTAATTACATTAATCACATGTTATGAATCATTGTAGAAAAAATTTAAGGACTATTGAAAAACTTTTAGAAATCTCTTTTCTACTTTTGATCCATGTCTTAAAGGCAGTGTTTATGTTATCTTCTCCATTCATATGGGGGAACAGATTACCTGGGTTGTCCACTCTGTCCACTAGAATTCTTACTCAATGCTGTGATATATTTCAGTTCGGATATCTAACTATTGTACTACTTAGGGGAATTTCTAGCTCAGTATTTTGCAAACACAACAAAAGGACACAGTTGATAATGACAAGTCAATACATTCTAATAAGAACTCTAGTCAGTCTAGTATGCATGTTTACATACAACTATTTGTATGTAAATACAAATAAAAATTATGTATTGTGTTGGCTATCAATGTCTACCATCTACTCCATCTTTGCTTAGGAATAGACACAAACCTCCAATTTGGTCACAAAAATTCTGGTCAGCAGAGCATGCCCTGTAGTGGGTGTCCTGCTGTCCTCGTGCTACGGCATGTGTACTTTTGCTTCAAGCTGCTTAAGACTTTTCAAAAAGTCTTGGCTTACAGAATCACACACAGGAAAATTTTAAGCACTGAATCATTTTTGGTAGGTTCCCATGGAAGACTTTGTTGTCCCCCAGATGCTTTGTGCGCATTCCTAGTGTGAATGGTGCCGGTGTCGCCACTCTGATGCCTTTAATTGGAGAGTCTTTGTGTTCTTGTTGATGAGTGTTACTACTGCCTGATCTGCATTCTGAATGAGGTATAGTCGGTGTTCTGCAACAAGGAGAGTGGCAAGGGCATTTTAAATGTCTTTGGTGGACAAAGCCACTTTATGTGTGTGGTCCCAGATAAATACAGATTCTTCCCATTGTTCAATATCAAGACAAAGTCATCTTGCCACCTTTCTGTTTATTAGCTTTCTGCTTTTTGATTTCATATCCAAAAGAAGGTGGACACATTTGTATCCATGAACCTGGGGAAAACATCAATAAAACCTGGCCTGGGGTTGTGGTCTCTGCCCCTTTTGCTTATAACTGTGTTATCATCTGAGTATGAGTATCATATGAGGGTCAGATGAGTATTCTCTGCCTCCTGCTTAATTAATATTTTTCAAAAGCTGATTTTATCCCAGTGAAGGAGAGCAATTACTAATGTGATCAAAATTGTGAAATCTTTCTGATTTTCAAATAACTCATAAAAGTTCTAAATAATACTTTGAGTTTTCTTATCATATGCTACATCAAACATGAGATAAACAGAAAGAAATATCAGGAGTAAGTAGTAAGGCATTTGCATACCATGTAATCTAGTTCTGTAAACCCACACGTATCAGGAGACTTTCTGGGAGTAATTTTCATTGATTAACCTTTAGGTCATTTTTTTATTTTTAAATAACTCATGACTTTGTTTCATATCTTTAACCTCTGATTCATCCAGTTTATTAATGATCAAAATAATTATTTGATAAGTACCAGGTAATTTCTTCTCATTACTGGGTTCTCTAGTGATTTCTTAAGCAACAAGAACTTTAATACATGGTTTCTCTAGAAGATCTATGTTCCTCTTTGGATCTAAGTATAAAAAGAAAACAGGGTAATAGGACATTAATATTATCTTTTAAAATATGATAAATGGAGTATTTTCAAAATCTGTACAGTTTATACTATTACATTA
Organism: Glossophaga mutica; assembly: GCA_039655065.1. NCBI lineage: Eukaryota > Metazoa > Chordata > Mammalia > Chiroptera > Phyllostomidae > Glossophaga > Glossophaga mutica. The sequence goes on along the minus strand of CM077306.1, from coordinate 44,668,421 downwards.
AACACTATATATGGTATATTAAGTATACTGATATAGGGAAAAATATGAGTCATATTAAAAATCTTTTCTGTGAGGATATGCCAATTTTAAATTTAGAAACATAAGAGACATTGTTTTTAATCTAATGTTATTGTAACACTTAAAGGGAACAAGGCAAGGAAGAATCTCTATGTTTGGACAGTTTTACACAACTAAAAGAAGAAGAAAATTAAGCTGATTATGTGGATAATTACGGCTAAATCAACTTGAAATATATTGCAGCAAATAATGTTGCAGGTTTTTATTTTTCATTTTATCTGCTATTGTAGATCTAGCCTTTATATGAATCTCAGAAATAAAAACAACAAAAAAGAATCAAAATATAGCCAAACAGAGTTAGGTTTATAACATAAATTCAGAATCCTCTATTTAGGCAAAACTGACATTATACAAAAAGCCTGATAGCGATTCACTATCTACTTACTTTAGAATGCTGAATCAAGTTCAATGAAAAGTGATTTGTAAATTGTTTATTCAGTGAACTTGAATATGAGCTAACAGATCAATGTCTAACAAGAATTCAGTAAGCAGCCTATTTCATTTGAAACCATACTATAGCCTATTGATTTCCTCTTCTAGATAATGTTGAATAGGAAAAACTAAAATAAAACAGGCCATTCTACTTACCTGCCAAGACAGACGATTCAATTCCCAAAGGGAAAAATGTGTCTGGAGTTTTATAGATACCTTCTTTTCAGCTATCACTACCACCCTCAGAAGTAAAGAAGAGGGACCTCTGACAGAGATCCCGTGCTTTAGAGGCCGGGATCTGACTTGACTGCATTGGTCTTTACAGAGCCAAGAGTCCGCAGGGCCAAGCACATGTAGCTGCTCATGTTGCCTTCTTCTAGACCATATTTCAAGCACCTGGAACTCGAGATCCACTTCCAGAACCTGCACAGACATCTTCTCCAGGCTTTCCTCCCAAGCATGGACCACATTGCACCTAGGTCAGAGATGTGGCCAGTTGGAAACAATTTGAAGGAGTGTGGCTAGAGCTTGGACATCTAAAACTTAGGTGTCCTCAGACATGAGCAGAAAGTCCCTTGGGACCAAAAGAGAAGGATGAACAAATGAATGGCCAAGGATACGGACTTGGAGCAGCCACCTCCCACGCTATCACATTTTAGTGTTCAAATCTGAGAAGTCCAAAGATTTCCAGTTTGAACCTGGCCTTTTTCTGATTTGTATGAAGGTATATTTTCAAGGTAGGAAGATAGATATTTTATTTAACATTTATCAGTTTTTAAATGTGAATGTTTAGACATATGGACCGCCGTTTGTACTCTAGTCATAGGTGCTTCAATGTTAAGGGGAGGCTTGCCAGCTCCCACCCTATCTCTCTACTCTCCTTCACAAGCAACTCCTCAAGGTTTTCTTAATTTGCTGAATCCCATTTGTTCATCTTATACTTGCTTTTCTCCTCACCAGATTTGGCTTCAGCCCCTACAAGTTCAACAAATCTATTGCTTATGCTGCTCCTTGCTTTTTGTTAGAAAAACCCAATAGACATGATCTTCAGGACAAATCTTGTGTGTGTGTGTGTGTGTGTGTGTGTGTGTGTGTGTGTGTGTGTGTTTTAGCAGAATTCAATATTATTGGAGTCAGGGAAGGCCAAGATTGAAGTGCCTGCAGATTCAGTGTCCATTGAGAGCCCACTTCCTGGTTCCTAGATGGCAGTCTTGTTGCTGTGTCTGCTGTTTCATATGGCAGAAGGGACAAGGGAGCTCTCTAGGGTCCCTTTTATAAGGGCACTTATTCCATTCATAAGAGCTCTGCCCTCATGACCTACTCACCTCCCCAAAACTCCATCTCCAAACACCATCACATTTGAACATTTGGGATTAGGTTTCAACATCTGAATTCTTTTTTAATTTTTATTTTTTTAATCAGTATTTTTTAATTGTTGATATTGTACAGTTTTCTGTCTTTTACCCCGCCCCCAGCCCACCACCCCAGCCCTCCCCACCTTCCTCCCATTTCCACCCCCCATAATTTTTGTCCATGTGTCTTTTATACTTGTTGCTCTAAACTGTTCCCCTTTTTCCCTGAAATTCCCTCCCCTCCCCCTCTGGTCACTGTCAGACTGTTCTCAAATTCAGTGTCTTTGTTTATATTGTGCTTGTTTGTTTGTTTTGTTGATTAGCTTCCTGTTAAAGGTGAGATCATATGGTATTTGTCTTTCACTGCCTGGCTTATTTCGCTTAGCATGATGCTCTCCAATTCCACCCATGCTGTTGCAAAGGGTAGGAGCTCCTTTCTTCTTTCTGCTGCATAGAATTCCATTGTGTAAATGTACCACAGTTTTTTGATCCATTCATTAACTGATGGACACCTAGGTTGCTTCCAGCACTTGGCTATTGTAAATTGTGCTGCTATGAACATAGGGGTGCATAGGTTCTTTTGGATTGGTGTTTCAGGGTTCTTAGGATATAATCCAAGCAGTGGAATTGCTGGGTCAAAAGGCAGACCCATTTTTAGTTTTCTTAGAAAGTTCCATACTGTTTTCCATAGTGGTTGTACCAATCTGCAATCCCACCAACTGTATGAGAAAACATTTGACAATGATACCTCAGACAAGGGATTAATCTCCAAAATATATAAAGAACTTACAAGACTCTACTCTAAGAAGACAAGCAACCCAATTAAAAAATGGGCAAAGGATTTGAACAGACACTTCTCCAAGGAGGACGTACAGAGGATCCAGAGACACATGAAAAGATGCTCGATATCTCTAGCTATCAGAGAGATGCAAATTAAAACTACAATGAGATACCACTTGACACCAGTCAGAATGGCCTTCATAAACAAAGCAACAAACAGCAAGTGTTGGAGAGGTTGTGGAGAAAAGGGGACCCCAGTCAACATATGAATTCTGAGGGGACACTAACATTCTATCTATGGTAGCTTCAGTCCAGATTTGGTCCTAACCGAACCAGCCTCATCCAGTATGTGTCAACCTTTTGCTTCCTCTTTGCTAGAGCAGCCTTTCTCATTATTTTTTTTAACATAGGGAACCCTTGAAATAATTTTAAGATTAAAGAGGGCCTTGTATGAAAAGTGTTGTATATACAGTTCTCATGTTAGTATGGAAAATAAGTTGTAGACAAAGTAATCCAGTAACAATTCTCAATGCTTTATTTTTTAATTATTTATTTTATCGAGGCATGATTGACAAATAAAGTGGTAAGATATTTAAAGTGTACAGGGTGAAAAAATATATATGAAAATAAAAATATATATTTTACTCCGTACATTTTAAAAATCACATATATAAGTTATATATACATATGCGTATATGTGTATGTATGTATGTATATATATATATAGTGAAAGAATTCCCCGATCAATTTAATTAGCACATTATTACCTCATATGTTTACCTTTCTTTTTCTTTTTCAGTTAAAGTATTTAAAAATTCTACTCTAAGCACATTTCAAATAGACAATGCAGTATTATCAAATGTGGTCACCATGTTATACCTTAGAGCTTCAGACCCTATTCCAAAGAGACCAACACCAAGATATATAATAATTAAATTATCAAAAGTTAAAAATAAGAAGAGCATTTTAAAAGTATCAAGAAGAAAGAAACTTGTTACATACAATGGAATTATGGTAAGACTATGAACAGACTTTTAAGCAGAAAATTTGTAGGTCAGAGTGGCATAATATATTCAAAGTGCTAAAAGAAAAAAAACCTTTCAACCCCCAAATGTTCTATCCAGCAAAGTTATCCTTTCAGAATTGAAGGAGAGATAAAGAGTTTTCCAGACAAACAAAAGCAGAAGGACTTGTCTTACATGCATGTTAAAGGGAGTTCTTCAAGCCAAAATTAAACAGTTCTAACTAGTGACAAGAAAATATAAAATTGATTGCTAATGGTAAATCTTTAGTTAAATCCAGAATACTCTAACATTGTAATGGTGGTAAGTAAATTACCTATAACTCTAGTATGAAAGTTAAAAGACAAAAGTATTAAAAATAGCTATATCTAAAGTGATTTTACTGTATATATAATGTAAAAAGTTATAAATTATAACATAAAAATAATAAAATGGGAGGCAGTATAAATATGTTGAGCTTTTGTGCACATTTGAAATTCAATTGTAATTAGCCTAAAGTAAATGGTTATAAATATAATGAAACTTCAAGGTAAACAAAGCAAAAAGCTATAGGAGATACAAAAAAATAAAGAGAAAATAATCTGAGCATACCACTACAGAAAATCATCATATCACCAAGAGAAAGAGCAAGAGAGGAAGAAAGAAATGGAGGAATCACAAAACAGTGATAAAACCATCAACAAAATGGCAATAGTAGATCCATACCAATTAATAATTACTTTAAATGGAAATGTACTAAATCATTCAATAAAAATATAGAGAGTGGCTGACTGGGTAAAAATACAAGACTCGGCTATATGCCTGCAAGAGACTCACTACTGCTTTAGGACCCACACAGATTGAAAGTGAAGGGATGGAAAAAGATATTCCATTGAATGGGATCCAAAAGAAAGCTGTAGCTATAATTATATCTGTCAGAACAGACGAAGTCAGAGAGTGTAATAAGAGACAAAGAAGGTCATTACATAATGGTAGCAGGATCAATTCAGCAAGAGGATTTGACATTTGTAAATATTTATGTACTCAACACAGAAGCAACTAAATACACAGAGCAAGTATTAACATTACTGAAGGCAGAAATGGACCAAAATACAATAATGGTTAGATCATTGAGACTAAACAATCAGTAAAGAAACTTCGGATTCACACTATATATTAGACCAGATTACTTTATTTATATATATAATATATACAATTATTGCATATAATTATATAATATATATAATCTGGTCTAATTATTTTATTATATATATAAAATCTGGTCTAATATATAGTGTGAATATGTGTTTGTGTGTGTGTGTGTGTGTGTGTGTATTTATCTTTAGTTAAATCCAGAATACTATAACATATATTTATATATATTTATATTTATATATCTATATATTTATATATTTATGCATAATAAAACATTCCATGCAACAGCAGCAGAGTACACATGTTCTTAAGTGCACAGGGAACATTCTCCAGGGTAGAGCATATGTTATACTATAAAAAGTCTTAACAAATTTAGAAGATTGAAGTTATATCAATTATCTTTGCAAAGATAATGGTATGAAATTAGAAATTATTACAAGAAGGAAATTGTAAATTCACACATATGTGGAGATCAAACAACATGCTCGTGAGCAACCATGGGTCACAGGAGAATCAAAAGAGATGAGAAGTATTTTCATTCAAGTGAAGATGCAGCACACCAAAACTTACGGGATGTGGCAAAAGCAGTTCTAAGAGAAAAGTTCATGGCATTAAACACCTACATTAAGAAAAAAGAAAGATCTCAAACAACCTAAATGTAAACTCCAAGGAATTAGAAAAAAGATAACTGAACTCAAAATTAGCAGAAGGAAGGAAATAAAGATTAGAGCAGGAATAAAGTACAGACAAAAATAGAGTGGAAAAGATCAATGAAACTAAAATAAGATGTTTAAAAAGATTAACAAAATAGACAGCGTTTAGTCAGACTTACCAAAAAAATAAAAAATAAAAAGAGAGGACTCAAATTAGAATTGGAACTAAAACATTATCACTGATACAACACAAATACTAAGGGTCATAAGAGACTACTATGAGCAATTATACATTAACAAATGAGACAAATGGATACATTTCTAGAAACATACAACCTACAAAGACTAAATTATGATGAAACGAAAATCTGGATCAACCAATTAAAGTAGTGAGATTTAATCAGTAACTCAAAACCTCCCAAAATGAAAAGTTCAGAAGCAGATGGCTTCACTGGTGATTTACACCAAACAATTAAAGATGAATTAATATCAATTCTTTTCAAACTTTTTCAAAAAATTGAAGAGTTAGGAACTCTTCCCAACTCATTTTACGAGACCTGCATGCAGTATGCTGCTACCAAAGCCAGATAAGGGCACTAACGAAAAGTATAGGCCAATATCCCTGACAAACATAAATGAAAAAAATCCTCAACAAAATATTAGCACACCAAGTTCAACAATGCATTTGAAGGATCATGCACCATGATCCAGTGAGATTGTTCCAGGGATATGAGGCTGTTTCAATACTACAAGTCAATTGAAGTCAGATACCACATTAATTAAATTAAGGATAAAAATCATATGATCATCTTAATAGATGCAAAAAAAATTTGACAAATTTCAACATCCTTTCATGTTAAAAACTTTAACAGAGTATAGAGGGAATATACTTTAACATAATAAAGGTCATATATGACAAGCCCACAGTGAATATACTCAAGGTGAAAAGCTAAAATCTTTTCTCTAAGATTAAGAACTAGGCAAGGATGCCTACTCTTGCATTTTTATTTCACATATTACTGGAAGTCCTAGGCAGGGCAATTAGGCAAGGAAAAGAAATAAAAGGCATCAGAATGAGAAAGGAAGAAATAAAAACTTACTCTTTGCAGATACATGATACCATATATAGAAAACCCTAAAGACTCCATCAAAAACCTGTTAGAACTAATAAATTCAGTTAAGTTGCAGGTTGGAAATTTAGTATACAGAAGTCAGTTGTACTTCTATACAACAAAATTAACTACCAGAAAGAAAATTAGGAGAACAATCCCATTATAATAGTATCAAATAGATTAAAACGCTTAGGAATAAATTTAACCAAGAAAGTAAAAGTGCTTTCATAAGTGAAATATTGTATTTTTAATTGATTTCATTTTGACTGATGTATTATCCTACTCCCCTGTTGTTCTACCTCTCCATAAAGGATTTCTGCTCTACCTCAACCAGCATGTTGGTAAAGGAAACTCTTGCTTGTCCTTGATTTAAGGCTTTATGTTTGATTTTTAAAAAGTATACAAATATACCTAAAAGTCCTATTATAAATTTCTAGTACATATGATGCTGATGAGGTTTGTATATGGTATATGGCATGTTCTAGAAGAGTTGTATTTTTCCTCATTTAAAGCTAAAAATGACTTTTTCTTCAAATTTTCCTTTCAAAGTTATTTACTATTTTTGAAATTATTATTTTCTATTTTTATAAATTCAAAAAATATATAAAATGAACACAAAAAATTATTTTAAATAACTATCTTGAGCCAAGTTGGAATTTAATTTTTCCAATGGCAGGTTCTGTAGATTTCATTTATTTATTTTTTATTATTGTTCAGTTCCAGTTGTCCCACCTTTTCCCCATTGCTTTCCCCTACCCTGTCCCCCCACTCCCTCAATCCCTGCCCATTGCCCATGCTTCTATTTGTGTTCTTTTTCTTGCCCCTTCTCCTTCTTTCCTCCATTATCCCCTCCCCCGCCCCTCTGGTCACTATGAGTTCTTTATTTCCAAGTCTCTGGTTCTATTTTGCCCATTTGTTTGTTTTGTTAATTAGGTTCCATTTATAGATGTGATCATATGGTAATTGTCTTTCACCTCTTGGCTTCTTTCACTCAGCATAATGCTCTCCAGTTCCATCCAAGCTGTTGCAAAGGGTAGGAGCTTCTTCTTTCTTTCTGCTGCATAGAATTCCATTGTGTAAATGTACCACAGGTTCTTGATCCACTTACTTATTGATGGGCATTTAGGCTGTTTCCAGCACCAGGCTATTGTAAATAAGGCTGCTATGAACATTGGGGTGCATAGGTTCTTTTGAATTGGTGTTTCAAAATTCTTAGGGTGTAATCCCAGCAGTGGAATCACCAAGTTAACAGGTAGTTCCATTTTTAGGTTTTTGAGAAAATTCCATACTGTTTTCCATAGTGGCTGCACCAGTCTGCATTCCCACCAACAGTGTACCAAGGTTTCCTGTTCTCCACAACCTCCCCAGCTTGTTTTTTGTTGATTTATTAATGATGGCCATTCTGACTGGTATGAAGTGGTATCTCATTGTGGTTTTATTCGCATCTCTCTAATGGCTAGTGATGCTGAGAATTTTTTCATATCACTTTGGACCCTTTCTATGTCCTCCTTGGAGAAGTGTCTGTTCAGGTACTTTCCCATTTTTAAAACAGTCTGGTACTGGCATAACAGACACATAGACCAATGGAACAAAATGGAGAGCCCAGAAATAAACCCATGTCAATATGGTTAGTTAATATTTGACAAAGAGGACAGGAACATAAAATGGAGTAAAAAGAGCCTCTTTAATACATGATGTTGGGAGAGCTGGATAAGTACATGCAAAAAAATGAAACTAGACCACCAACTTACACCATGCACCAAAATAAACTCAAGATGGATAAAAGACTTACATATAAGTTGTGACACTATAAAAGTCCTAGAGGAAATCATAGGCAAGAAAATTTCAGACATCCCACGCAGCAATTTTTTCATGAATGCATCCTCTAGGGCAAGGGATATAAAGGAAAGAATAAACAAATGAGACCTCATCATACTAAAAAGCTTCTGCATGGCTAAAGAAAACATCAACAAAATGGAAAGGGAACTAGCCATATGGGAAAACCTATTTGCCAATGATACCTCAGACAAGGGTTTCATCTCCAAAATATATAAAGAACTCACACAACTCCACACCAGGAAGACAAGGAATCCAATTTAAAGAATGTAAATTTCATTTAAATATAGGTCATGTATTGATTTTAATTAGTTACTTCAACATGAAAATGCATTAACAATGTTGAGTAAAAGAACTATGAAAACTGTTAGCCAAAACAATATAAATAAAAATATATGTTAAGCACAATTTTCAACAAGACTTTGAAAAACATTTTCTTCCTGAAGGAAACATTTTCTTCACACATCAGTCTCAAGTACATGCTCAGACAGTTACAAAATTCTTATACACTTATATTGTTTTCTTGATCTCTTTTATAAGCCTGTACATGCCTATACTATAAACAAATAATTAAATTCACATCTTTGTTGTGAAATTATGTGCTTGTTTTTTACTTCACGAATAAAAAAATGAAGTTCTTAGACTGAGCAAGAGTCAGAGAGGGCCTCCCCCCGGCCAGCACTCGGTGGCAGGTTTGTCCTGCAGTTCCTCCGAGAGAATTTCAGTAAGATGAGAGACTTGCTGCCCATCTTTCTCACTCTCAAACCCAGTCGGTATTGGAAAAACTTTGAAGGTTTCCTGTTGCAACATGATCTTTTCCCCAGTGCTTTGTTTCTTTTAAAGCCAAATGTCTTGTCACTTGAAGTCAAAACATTTTCTTCAGGGCCTTGCAGAAACTTGCCCGACTGGTTCGTGTGATTGAAAATGTTTGCAAAGCAGGTTACTCTGAGCTATTTATCATCCAAGCACTTGGTAAACTCTGGCATTCTTTGTCCTTTTAAGTATTCCTGCAACTTACCTTTTAACTCATACAATCTATAGAGATCTCTTTCTATATGGATTTCTGTAGGTAGGAGATTTATTGTCCAGGTTTCTAAAAATTTTTGAGTGAGCTGGTCTTTGATAAAAGGTTAACTATATTTATAGCATCACCGACAATCTTTTTATTTCATGTTAAAAAGTTTTCAACACTAGTCCCTCTCAGTAAAGATTAGGTTAATGGGTATGACAACATTGGAATATATATTTTTAAATAGACACAACCTTCCATGTAACTAATAACTGATGAGGCGCACTCAGCACAGATGCCAATAGTCCCCCAGGACAGACAGGCCTTTTGTTTCTAGATATAACGGCCCAACGTTCATTAGATCTCGGCCTTTCTTTGTTGGGGCAAGCTAAATTCATCAAGTTTTCTTGAATTTTATTACCATTTAGAAATCATATAAATGCTACAACATGACATTTACTGATGAGAGCTAATGAATCGTCAGTCCACAATGGAAGCTGTTGTTTCAGCTTTTACCCCAAAGCTCTTCAGCATCATGTGACATGCCATCAACATGACAACTGATGACAGCATGTAACATGGGATCTTTTCCATTTCTCATACTGGTCAGCATTTTCCTTACTTTATATTTATTTTTCTGGCATTCTTAGATTTTCACCAATTACATGATTTTTAAAAAATCCTCTGGGCAAGAATTCTATTACTAAATAATTTGATTCCTGAGTCTTTTAACTGTGACTTCTATAAAAATGAAAGTTTCGCTGTTGTTTTGAGGTTCCAATAGCCTTCTAAAATAATCAGTACCTTTATTTGTCAACTCTCTATGATTTGTACTCATGTCTTTTTAATTTTCCTGCAACCATTGATGTATTTGCACAATGGAATACAGCAACTTGGATGACCAACCCATGCAAATCTCACTGACAACTAGTTATTGCTGTAAAAACAAACTTATTTTGTACCTCTTCTCCTACTGGTACAGAGAATGACTTACAAGTTTGTAACTCTTCACACTAACCTTATCGGAATTACCCATAGACCTAGGTCTAGAATCCTCCTCCACCTCAGACTTTGTCTTCAAAAATTGCCACGATGAAATGCCAGACATTTTGAGAAACAAACAGTGGTAAAGTATCAAACAGAATGACATAATAAACAACAAATGAGAAAAATGACAAAATCGTGATACTGCACGAAGTACTTTACTGCTAACCTGCATGATGTTTCACAGCATTTACAGCAACAGCATGGCAGCTTAAGAGAAACTGTCATGGCACAAAAATACCTTCTTCGGAAAAAAATGCCCCACCATTTTCTATTATAACGGTAGAATGCAGTCACTCTTATAAGGCAGTCATTGGCGCATAAAAGGAGGTTCTGGGAGATAGTTTGGGAGGGGAAGGCTAGCGTCCTCCATCTACTGCCCTCCCTTTTGTGCAACACAGTGCTGACCACCTGTTAGTGATCTTGCCCAACTCATACAGGAGCGGAGAATCACTCTAACTGCCGGACGCACTCAGACAGATCTACACGACCACTGATGAAATTGCTGTTGGGGCCACTCAGGAGCACTGCAAGTGCTAACATTGCATGGTGTGTTTTAAAAAATGCCCCCCTCTTTTTCCTCAAATAGTGAAACCCCTAGTGACATCTTATAGAATCTATCTTGTACAATATTTCCATGAGCTCAGCTGAGAAACCTGCTTTATTTACCCTGATTTATTTCATTTCCGAGAATGCACCGTGTTCTTTCCACTTTGTGCTCTTTGCATTATCATTTTTTCTGCTTGGGATGCCTCTGCCCACTGGCTCCCAGACATGCAAGACTCCATGTTTGTTCATGTTCCCTCATTATATCCTTTCGCAGTTTCCTGTACTGTCATTTATAATACTAACCACAATTGTATTTTAATAATTAATAATGGCAGAGGTGGTTTACCATCATTTTCTTCCACTTGGACAAAATTGGTATGATTGCAAGCTATGTCTTTTGCCTTAACTGTGAAATCTCCACTGCATACTGTAATTAGGGACTCCAAAAATAATGCTTACCTTGACTTTTGTGCTTGGGATTGACTGAGTGAATATTTGAACAAATTAACGAACAAGCTGAAGCCACAGGACTCTAACAAGTGGCGGCACAGTAGATTGTACAGCTGACCCAGGATTTTCTGTGAACACTCTGGTAGGAAAACTAAGAAGGCAGGGATGAGGCCCAATGGAGTATCTTTAGAACCATCCCAAAGTTTTGTTTTCAAAACTGGGCATAAATTACAGTAAAATTTGGGGAACATAGAATTTCTACTTCATGTGAGAGAAAATATTCTCAATTTTCTGGCATGAAATTTCTAATGTGTCTTGTTAGATTAGCATTTATAAGGTGAAATTTTTTCTCAAAATTCTAGAAATAAAACAACTTACAGATAAATGAGGTGGTTGTGTTCGCAGCCACACTGGTTCCTAGAGGAGGGCTTGGCCCTGCTTGGGCCGTGGGCCAGGCGCCCTGCCTCCGGCAGCCCTGTGCGCCTTTCCTGGGGAATGTGAATTGAGGAAATGAGCAGCAGCGGACAAATGGGCTCTGAGTTTCAATTCTGTGTGGATGTTTTATTTTTAACGACTACAGTAGGGAGTTTTAAAAAATTGCTTCCATTCAAAGACATTCTCTGGCAGAAGGTAAAAACTCCAAACTAAGCAGTTATTAATCTCTTTCCTGAGACACCGCACAACAGTAATATTAAAACACTGCCTCTGTACTCTCTACGCCCTGTGCCAAGTCAAGAAATGGATTTTGGAGTTAGAGATTGAATATGAGGCTTCTAGATCTGTGACATATAAGAAGTGTTTCCATTCTGTAGACCATAAAAATAGAACACCTTTTTTGGGTTTAGATCAGGCTTTGAATTCAAATTATTTGAAATTCTCATCTCAGATTTCTCCCATCCAAGGTCCAACTCTACTTAGCTTCTGAGATCAGATGAGATTGGGTGTGTTCAGAGTGGTATGGCTGTAGACTCAGATTTCCCTCTGATCCTGGTAAGAATGTAATATTTGTTCTATGTTATAGTATTAAAGAACTATTATCATTGGAAGTAAACATATCAAAATAAATTCCTATTAAGGCATGTAAACTTTTGTTTTAATAGATATATTGTCTATGTATTGTAAATTTTTCTAGTAACAATACTATTCTAAGAAACATCTTTACTGTATTTTGAATTTATCATTCAAACTCAGCAAAAATTCAGCATCATAAAACAACAAACTCAGAAAACATTATACCTCAAATGAAAAAATTGAACAAATCTGTCACAAGAAAAAATAAGCTTATCTTTTCTTTTTTAAATGTATTTATTTTTTAATAAGATTTTTATTTGTTTTATTTTTAGACAGTGGGGAAGGGAGGGAGAAAGGGAGGGAGAAAGAGAGGGAGAAAAACATCAGTGTGTTTTTGCCTCTCACGTGCCCCCTGCTGGGAACCTGGTCCACAACACAGGCATGTGCCCTGACTGGGAATCGAGCCAGAGATACTTTGGTTCACAGGCCAATGTTCAATCCACTGAGCCACATCAGCTAGGATTAAACTTACCTTTGTACTTCTCCAAAATTTAAAAGCTCACAGACCTCTATAAAAATTTAATATTTATATTGTAATAAGCTATTAACCAAAAATTGATTTTGGTAGAGAATATGGTTTTACTGCGAGAATGGTTCATTCAATGCACACCTGCTTTATTTCCAAATGCCAGGGTCAGGTGTCTACAGGAAAATTCAGCTAATCTATGTGTGATTTTAATGGGGATGACTCCCCTGATTCTAGTATTCAACTTGGGTGTATTGTTGGTTTCTTTAATAGGCAGAGAATTTTCTTCACCTCTAAATGATTGCTCTCATGTTTTCACATGTTATGGAAATTGGCATTTAACAGTTTAGTTGTGAATTCTCAGAAAGTGAGCAATAAGGATTCTCTACCCAGAACAAATAACGCACAGTCTATGAAACCATGACCAGCAAGGACAGAAATAGTCCTTAACATTAACAATTACAAATTTCATTATTTTCCTAACAAACGTGTTTCACTGCAGTCATTTAATTAGTGAAATATATTTCAAGAATAAGCATTAAAACACTACTAACAGAGTAAATAAATCTAGGACTCTATGGACATATTCAACTCAGAAGATTGTATTCTGTAGATGGAAGAAATTTTTATTCAAACTTCCTCTAAATCACTCTCCCAGAACATAAATGGAAGAAACTGTGTTTCAACATTTTATAAAATGAAATAACTTTGGATTTCATCTGATTTTTCCATTACTGTATTGCTTTTATAAATTCCAAGTTGCAAGATAGGTAAAATTTTCAAGATACTAGAAATGTCTTTCTATTGCCTGGAGAAAGGGAGCAAGTAGTGGAGGCGTTATGAATACCTGTGTAAACACCATTGTGAACAAGAGGGCAATCAGAAAACAGCTTTACTTTTTTCACTGCTGAAACCTGTTTAGCACTTACCCTGCCCCTTGATGAAATCTTAGATAAACCCATGACTTTCCCAGTCACAAATGGGTAGTGAAAATTTCCCAGGGGAGAGCAATTGGGGGAAAATAGAGAAAACTGTACTTGAACAATAATAAAAAGAAAAGAAAAAGAAAGTGAATTTCCCCAGCCACTTCAAGGCACAGATCAATCTCATTTCTGTAATTAATGTACACAGTCTTGTGTAATAATTAATACTCCAAATTTATTTATAAATTAATTGTCTCCCTCCTTAAAACTACCCACACTGGCCTCCTGTACTGGGAAATCTGAGGAAGGGCTTGGTGAGATTCTTTCTCTCCCAGTCGATAACTTCCACCCTGTTTCATCTTTCCAACAGTTTTTGACCCTTTCCGGGTCGAAGTATGGATGGGGGCAGAGGCAGTAAAATTAAGAAAGCATTCAGGACTTGGTGTCAGCACTCTCTGGACATGGATGTCATTTCTGTCCTGTTACAATAGTTTCGTGAACTTCCTGAAGATGCCTCAACTTTGGGGATCTCTCATCAGCAGTGACCTTGACAAAGATAATATATCTTTCTCAAACTGCTCTCTCATATTGTCTTCTGTAGCTCCTTCACCTCCAGCAGAGTACTTCAAGGTTCTTCTGGCTCAACCTCTCTTATCCCTCAAGGCCAAGGGTCTCAAAAAGGCTCATGTTATCTCTGTTACAAGATGATATTTGGTCCTTAGGAAAAATCCACCCCCTTTGCCCTGGGAAATATGGAGAGCAGTCCCCTCCCAGTGGAGCCAGGTTGTTCTGGCTCCATTCTCAAGCAGTGCTCTGAGTCTTGATTTCTTAGGTATGAGTCAGATAGACAACCCACCGTGTCTCCCCAGGCTTCAGGGACACACGTCAAAGCCTCTGAGTAGTGTCGAGAAGCCCCCTTTCCTGGGAATGAGGTGAGGAAGCAGCAACTCTGACTTCTCCCATTTCGGAAGGAATTTCTAAGTACACCAGTTCTGAAAAAGTTCTTATTTCTCCAGTCTTTCTCTCAAATTCCCTTACTTTTCAGGCACTAAATGTGTGTGAGAGGTGAATAATCACAAAACTCTTTTTGGCCACCTCCTTTGATTTTTTTTTTTATCGTGTACTTCAATTACAATGTGATATTTATTATTTTAGGCTTCAGTTTATTTCAACATCTGTTACATCTGGCTCTCATTAGAGATTACAGTTTAGCTTCTTGTGTAAAAAATTCAACAAATTAATAAAATAATCGATGAAAGGGTTTATGTTTAATTTTGACTTTATAAAAGCTGAGGGAGAGTAGGTCAGTTCATTTTATAATCCTCAAATTTTAAGATTTCTGTAGTTATCTTTGGGTTATTAGCCTTTTTTTTTTTTTCTGGGACTTTGTTCTACCATTTCAAATATTTCTACTCTTGTTCCTATTTGTTGTTTCTCTTCCTTACAAAATCCACATTTCAATTTAAAAACAAATGCATGGGTTCAGGACCCCGTTCTTGTCAAACTTCGCTGGGAGCTTTGTCAACCGTTTTTTCTTTCTTCTACCTCGGCAATGTCATCGGCTTTCAGGGAGGCTCCACACTCAGCCTTCAGATACTTCTTCCTCCCTCCCTTCCTTTTCCCTTCCTTCTCTCTCTCTTTCCCTCCCTCCCTTCCTTCTTCTTCCCTGATTTGTATGTATTGGCTATCTACTGAGTGCTGAATACGATGCTCAGGACTTAGGTCTCCCATTCTATAAAAACAGTACAAAACACACGTGCACGCAAGCACACAACCGCTCACACATACCTTTCCTTGGTTTTATGTTCTCCTTTAGCTACAACCTTATCTCACTCTTTTTATTTTCTTTTAAAATATTTCCATGTGTTGTATGTTGTATATTTTATAGTTCTAAATGTTTTGTCTTGGATTTCTTTTGGGTTAAACCTTTCTTTTGAGCAGCCTCTTTTTTTGGGGGGGGGCTTAGAAAGAGCTGGTTCCTTTTCCTTTCAGTAAGGGTGCTCTCTTCATGCTGGGCTTCCTCTTGTGTGGGTGATATGACTGTGCTCTCTGTTGGTCCCTTGAAAGCTTTGTTCACCTGATATATGTGGAATGCCTTACAAAATTCACTTCTAAATCCTGAAATTAAATGTTATTTTCTGCATTTTTAGGCACATGTAGCAAAGATTCAGCACTTTTAAATCACTGACACCATTTCAAGCTCCACTCTTTAGCCCGAGGATGCCAGCCAGCCACAGCATTGGATGGAATTAATATCATATATTTAAAAACAAGATAAAATACTTCCTCAGCCCTTAACCTGCTCCAGTTATTGGCATACCGCTCTGCTTTTTCACAGCTAAACTTTTGTTAGTTTTGTTCATGTTCTGCTCTCTCGCCTCCCATTTACTCTTAAAGGCTTTCTAATTCAGCCTTTGAACCCATACCTCTATTTTAACTACTTTCTTGCCAAGGTTCTTATTGCTAAATCCACTGAACCGTTTTTATTCTTTACCTCATTTTAATCCTTGGCAGCATTTGGCACTAGTAACCACATCCTACTTATGGAAGAAAATCCTTTTTTTTTGTCTTTGACTCCCCCCCCCCTTTTTTTTTTTTTTTTGTATTCTTTCTCCATCCCTTTTGGGCGTCTCTCTGACTCTGACCATCCCACAAAATTTGTTTTTTTGTAGGTGCCTTTTCACTATTCTACCACTTATCTCCCCCGAAAGTCCCTAACCTCACAATTTTACCCCAAACTTCAGTCATTACCTAAGAAACTCTCAAATCTATTTTCTTAGTTGGCTCTTCTTAGTTCCAGTCTCTCCTAACCTGCTACCTATGGGATGTATCCCCTTGGATTTCCCACAGAAACGTAAAATTTGTGTCCAGTACTGACATTCTTTCATTCCTTAAACCACTTTTGTTTGTTTGTTTTTTGTCCTTTGACAGTGAAAGGTACCAGCCTCTTCACCTGGTTGTTCAAGCCAGAATTCTGGTTCCCTTTCTTGCACACCCAAGTGCAAGCAAACCCCAAGACTTATGAATCTGCCTTCCCACCGTGGCTCAGATGTCTGTCCCTACTTCCACACTGCTGCTCTTACGCTAGCCCTGGCCATTTGGGACCTTTCTTGACTTATCATAGCAGTGTCTTAACTCACCTCCATTACTCCCTATTGCCTCCCCTTCTAGCTATGTTTCATATTGCAGCTAGAGGGACCTTCCAGCATCGGCCAGCTTCTGCAGCCCCTTCTCTGGAAATGTCCACCTCCAACCACATGGCGGGCCTGCCATCTTATGTCTATTACTTCTTACTGACACCAACAACAAAAAATCAAACAGATGGACAACTGGGCCAATCACATGCTTTTTCTTGGAAATTTGGGGATAACACTAAGAATTGTGAGTGTACCTTTATTAAGTATTTTAACTGGAAGAACTGGCACATATGGGAGTTATGGGGCAGTATATTCTGCCATGTGCACAAGGAAGCTAAGGATCGAGCTCAAGGAGAGAGAAAGAGAAAGAAGAAGTATACATAAAGGAGCAGATATATGGCCCTATTGCACCCCCAAAAGAGACAGACTTGACTTCTGATGGCTTTAGAGTTCCTAGCCTCAGCCCTTTAGGTGGCTCAGCCAGTCCTCCAGGTTCATGATGTATCCCTGAGTCCATCCTGGCATATAATGGATCTTAGGTTTCTAGTGGTATGCTGAAGATGCACACTGTGATATTGACCCCTGGATCCCGTAGGGCAGAAATCCCCAGGCTGATCGCCTCCTGCCACAAGCAGCCTCATCTGTTTCCCCAGAGTGCTGTATAAATATTATCATTTGCATCTGTGCCAGGATATGAAAAAGGTTCAAATGCTCTATAACATGCTGTTAATAAATTTCTCCTTTTTGCTCAAGTCAGCTAGAGTAGGGTTCTGGTTTTTTTTTTTGTTTTTGTTTTTTAATGCCACTGAGAGCTTTGACTAAGACATTTTTCCAAAATGTAAATTTGAGCTGATTTTTCTACTGTGTAAAATTATATAGTGCTTCTCTAATATCTTGGGTGTTTAGTTCACATTCCTTGCTGTAACATGTAAATAAGGAAAGTCCTGTTTTCAGTGAAATATGCCAGACTTCCTATAATTTCAGGTCTTGGCACCCACTAGGCTGTGTTGCAATGCTCCCACTACTTCCCCCCCACCCCCTTTGCTTGGTTAATACCTACTGCTTTGTTGTTGCTGTTACTTTTAATGTAGATGTCATGTGCTGTGGAAAGCATTCCTCTTACAAACTTGAGGCTCAGTGCCCTTCTTAAACTGTGCCCCTATAGATATGTATGCAATAGACTGTTTCGCGGTGGCACACTGAATAATAATTTTCCATTTCCTTACCATAATCTCTGTCTTGAAGGTAGAGTTAGTATCTACTGTTTTGATGATTGTATTCTCAATATCTAGCAGATGCAGGATAAACAACAAGTATTTATCGTGGGAGCGACATTGTCAACAATCTTTGTTTGTCCTCATCCTGCTGCTTCTTCCATTCCCTTTCAGAGCCATTCTTCTTCCCCTTACTCTTCAATTCTCCCTTCATGCCTATAATCTCCTTTCCTATCTAATAGAAGACCTGAGGCTGCCATCTGCACCCATCCTCTACTCCCTATCGCTTTCTCTATGGCCACAGTTTCCTCTAGTTTGTGAGAATGAGGTGCTCCACTTGCTGTTCTCAGCCAACCCTACTCCCATCTCCCTCAGCCCTTTCAGGACAGCCATCGTATTTCTATACATATTCCTAAACTCCTTATTGACTCCTTCCCCAAGCCCATAAGAATATCCAATTTTTCTTTTAAAAATGACTTATTTTCTCTAAGAAAACTAAACTTAGCATTTTTGAAAGTTCCTGGTGCTTTTTTATACTTTTGCTGTGCAATTCCTTCTACATAGAATTAGTCACTCTTCCTGCGTTCCCACAGTGACTGGAGACCAAGAGGGGGTGGGGAGAGAAATCGAGAGCAAGGAAATATAGATCTCACCTCTTGATCAAAGTGTTGATATCACATCATAAAAGGAACACGTAAGATGGAGTATATATTTGTGCAGCCATCTGGGGAAAATACACTCTGCCACAGAAGAGATATATACATACCCAGCATGTCTGTAGCCCATTACTAAGATTATTAAGTATGCACTTTCAGTTATAATTTTCAAGGTATACAATGACAAAAATAAAAGTAATATCTTTGAGCAATTTTTATCTTAAAGCTGACATTTTATTAATGTATGTAAGAGTTGCCCCCAGTACAATAAAAAGGGCAAAATTTCATTTTAGGAGTTAGGCAAAGTGATAGACAGGGGAAAAGATTCTGATGCCTTTTGAGTTGTTACAAACCAGGTACTGAACAGTTGGATCGTCTGTTTTCCCAAGGATATCTCCAATCCCAGTATCTTCCTTCCCAAGAATATGTATTTCCTTCTCCGCAATATTTTCAAGTATTAAATGAAATAAAAGAGTTGAAACATTTTGCTTTTGGCACTGAGTTTGACATCATTCTTCTTAACTCAAATATTGCTTTTTTGGCTTTCAATTAAAATTAAAATGTCAAAGATCTCATCCTTAATCTTTCTAAAATGCCTGTCAGAACACCCAAGTACAGAAAACTACTACTCTTAGGGCTGCAAAGTCAGGTTCTGATCCAGATAAAGAATCAGCCAAATTTATACTCCAGAAAACAATCATTTGCTCTTTACTGTTTTTACCATAACATTCTTAAGAATTTTTCTCTTTGATGCCTGGGGTATATTCAATAGTCTCTCATTCCAGAATTAGAGTTACTGTGTTAAATATTAAAACCTCCTGGTTAAGGTAACTTAAACTTATGAAAGAATTTAATGTTTATAGTATGCTTTCTTCAAATCAGATTTTGACTGGAGGAGTATTAGGGGAGTCACAAATACTGGGATAAGAGGGAACATGCAAACTGAGGAGGCTAGGACACCTAAAATCAAACTTCATCTAGTTCTCCCTCTTGCCCAGGCCCCTTATGTACACGGTCTTTGTTTAGACATAGAAGAGCATTATGAAGTTGGATGGGAACAATAAGAAATACTAACCAATGTGGATGGGGGAAACAAACATGGGGTTACATGATTTCAAGCAGATGAACTGAGCTGTATATAGTGTAGGAGAAGAATAACCAGCTAACCTTGCTTATAGACTTCAAAAATTAAGCAAAACTTTGGAATGAAAAATCAAGGCATATATAATCCAGATCCTGAAGGACAGTCATTAGCAGTAACAAGTCTTGTCATATGAGGAAGGGATTGACCAAGAGTTTCCAGCATTTTTCAGGTTGGAGTTCAGAGAGAGATGAGGATACATGTAACAAGAATCACCTTTGAATATCAAAGGATGATGACAACATCACATTTCTGGAATTCTCAAGTATCTCTGATCCAAGAAAATGAAGGGCCTGTGGATGATTTATGGTATATTTTATCATTTAATTTATTACATCAGTTCAGGACATTTATCTTATTGTTAAGCTGAAAATATTATACTGTATATTATCAAAACTGAACAACCGCATATACCCTGATACTATGATACAAGAACAGCTCCTGAGCTATCATTTTAGAAAAAATGAGAATATGATCAGAAAAATATGATTAATATGTAGATAGAAGCAGATGCACAAACAAATATAGAGAAAGCAAAAAAGATAAAATAAATAGACGAAAATTCTCTTTTCAGCTATGAAGCACTGAAACACAAACATAAAGGTAGTAGTGGTATATGTGATATTGTTATTTTCAGGGCAGTTTGGTTACAAGAGACCAGTGCTGTATGGAAGAAGATCTGAATTATACCCAATAAACCTATTTCAATATCTTTTAACTGACTTCTAAAACTTCACTTTAAAGGAAATGCATACATTTTAAAAAAGAATGAACCCATGGTAAATGATTTATTTTTCCATTTCTCTTCCTGTGTTGTTTTTTTATTTGTTATTTTGTCACAGTTCCTTTAATATAGACCTTAATGGGTTCTACTCCGAATCAGCTTTTCACAGAGCAATATAAATACAGGATTACAGGACATACCTATCACAAAAAAAGAGTCTCTTCATCCCATAGCAATAGGGAGGTAGATATTAGACAATTATGAATTAAAACATATAATAATCATTAAATGTAGCACAAGGAAATTATGTGGCAGATCTAATTACTGTTCAAGTATTTTATACATTTATCAAATGATTGAGGTTTCAAATGATTACCTGTCTTGAATATACTTATTTAGTTACTAAACTAAATTTAAAAAATTTTAAACAAATCTGTAATATATCAGCTTGACTCTTACAATGTGCATTGGGCCAGCCTACCATAACCCACCTCCAAGAGGAAAAAATGGGAAAGTAAAAGAAGCCCAGAGGTCAGAGGCAAATTCCTTGAATTTAGAGCTCTGACTTTCAGTTCTGGGACTCGGTAACTGTCAGAATTTGGGCAGGCTGTAGAACTTCGCTGAGCTTCATTTTCCTCATCTAGAAATGAGAAAACTTGCCTTCTTCTTCTTCTTCTTTTTTTTTTTTCCCCACTATGAGGTTTTTGAAAGAATTGAATTGGGTTAAATATGAGAATGAGAATATATTTTGTAAACAGAATCCCTAGGCTCTAACCCTTTGGATATGTTAGGGGTCATAACCCTGACAAGCAAACTCCATCTGATCCTGTTTGACTTACACAGCTATCTCTCATTGTTCAAACAACATCCAAATTTTTCTATCGTTCTGTGTAAGTTGCACTGAATTGAAGAAGAAATATAAATCACTTTTATTTGACAACTTTATATTATATGAAATTTATGTCCTGGGGGAGAGAGCTCACATGACTACAAACAACAAAAATATAAAGATGGCTATAATATATGAACATTTGATATATGAGATACCTATGAAAAATATATGAGCTGATGTTTAGTTCTGTACCTGATTGCCTTTATGCCCACTCCCTAGCACTTAATAGGTTTCCCTGATTTTATTTAGGTCTCAGGGACAAGAACTATGTGTCATATCCTAGTCTGCTCTAATTTATTTAATCATATAAAATGCATGTTCTCATTTTCAAATGAGCAAAGTGCTGAGAAAATAGTGTTGGCCATGTTGCATATAGCAAAAGTGGATGCTAAGAGCCAGTGTAATTTAAGCAAATGGATATGTTTATAGAATAGCAAAACTAATGGTTTCTGACAGTTGCTCTGGCCTTTATCTTAACCTCTATTTTCCCAGTTACAAATAGAAAGTAGAACATCTAAGCTGCCCTGGAGGGGTGCTAAAGATGTATTATGAGTATCAATCCCTAGAAGTGGAAAAACTCAAGTTTAATCTTGATAATAAATTTTGCTATTGTCCATTTATAGTATCATACATGTGAAACCCTTTGCTTCTTCATTTAGCAATATGTCAAAAAGTCAGTATTCTGAAAGAGCATAGAACATTTTAGACTTGGAACATATAAAATATAAAAGTGAAATATAGCATTACATTAAAGTTTTGGCAATGTAATGTGTTGAAAAACAACACTAAATGCCCTAAGAAGAAGCACTTCTGTCTTTATTTTCTTCCACCCACCTACTGATCCAGTAAACTTGGGCAATGTAATATGTATGGACCAGTGCCTGGTTCTTAGTTGACTCTGATAAAATAAGAGACTATATGAACATAGGGACTGAATCACATTATTTATACCAGCCCTAAAATCTATTATTATAATCTTGTAATAATGATATTAACCAATGGCTTAGGGGCTATCAGGGTAAAATTCAACATTGTAAGAATGCTTTATATCCTTTTATCAGAACCCACTAAAATGTTATCCTGAGGTTATATTGTTCTGTGTGAGGTTAATTCATTTCACAAGAACCTATTAACTATCTACAATATGCTGAGTATTTTCCTAGACCCTGGGGGGAAAGGGGAGAGAGATAAAGATGAATAAGCCACAGTGCCTGCTTCAGGGGGTATTTCCAATTTAGAGGACAAATAAACACACAAACAAATAATTATATTTGAGTGTTGTAAGTATGATAATGGCGATTTATGCAGAGAACTGTGAGAGTTGGGTGGGATATGGAAGACTCTGTGACAAGCTTGTGAGACCAGTATGACAAACTTTTAGGTGGTTGGCACTGCAGTGTGGTGTAATGGATGTGTCACTGGACAAGGAGCCAAAACACCCAGGTTTGGTTCTTACCAACCTCACTATCAACTCTGCCTATTTACATTATAACCTGGAACAAATCATCTTAGTTTTTCAATCTGGAAAATGAATGGGCTTGTGCTAGGCAGTTTCAAATCCATTGAGGTGCTAAAACACTATGATGGTCTGACAGATATGCCAATTGTCTATGTGATATTCATTCTCCCCATCTTTTTTAACAAAAAAATCTGTTTTATTGAAGTTACGATGTACTCAAAAACTTGACTTCCCAGCCACCCTTTTTTTCCCCATAGGGATAACCATGATACATAATCTTGCCAATGAAAATGAAAAAGGACACTACCTTTCCTCCTTTCACTTCCTCCTTCTTTCTACCTAAAATCCAGCACGCCCAATGAATGCCAATTCCACCATTAGAATGGGAGAGTAGGAAGCTCCAAGAAATGTTTAATGGGTTCCTCAACAATTGCACTATCCCTAAAATACTTGCTTCCAGACTTGTTACCTAAGAAATATTTGTAATCTGGTTTCTGTTACAAGTAGTTAAACTGAAGCCTAACTAATACAGGTCCCTAAGCTTTAATATCAAAAGATGACATGTTCTGAATTCAGAAGCTAGGCTAAATTATAGTTCTACATGACATAGTTCTGCAAATTAATATCTGAGTGTGTATATGTATGTGTGTATCAGCATGTGGATACACACACACATCATATTTGTACACTATGTAAGTTATGAATCAATACCTCCCAGACTTATATCCCTACTCAACACTTCTCTTCTGACCTCTAAGCCAATTACCATCCTATCTCTCCTTGGAAGTCTTAGAGCTCCCTTTAACATGAAATAATCCAAAACAAGCACTTCAAGTACACAGGCATACCCCAAAATCCAAGTGTTCATCCATTGTTTGCCATCTTCATATTGGCATATCCATCCAATCAGATATTTAGGCCAGACCCCTTTAATTACCTGCGACACTCGCTTCTCCTACATGAGATATAGCCAAGTTTCTTACATTCTTTTCACAGTGTACTTGTTATTAAATTTCTTTGGGCATCAGTTTTCTCGTTTGTAAAATAGTTATAATAGTATCTATGGTAGGGGATTGTTCTGAAGATGAAATTAATAAATTAGTAGACCAATGCCTGAAGTAGTAGTAGCACATGCTAAAGTATTCAATAAATATTTATTATGTTTGAAATACAGGTGATATGGTAATTACAGCTGCTCTGAATTTATGAACTTTGATACTAGGTGGGTAAGTGTAGAAACATGTATAATTTTTACTTTGATTTGTTTCAGTATTCACTGTGAATGTTGTGAGAGAGTCAGGTTCTATACACTTTGATGTATGCTTTGAAGGTAAACTGAAAAACTAATGGATTCAAACTTTAATTCATTCAACAAATATTTAACGAGCACTTTGTATAAGGCAGGCATTCTTCTTAGCACTGAATATACAGTGGTGAACATGCAAAGTCGGTAACAGAATGTTGCAATTCCATATCTGCTTCCTCACCAATGAAGTAAAATGGTTTAATTAGAAATAGATGATATTACTACCTTACAACTAAAGGAATAGCTGTATCTGTGATTACATGAGGTGGTACGCTATGAGTGGGAATACATGAAAACCCCTGAATGCTAGGCTAAGCAGTGAGGCTACAGTTTGATATACAGTAGAGAACCCATAAAAATTTGACTGACACAATAGAAGTTATGCTTTAAGAAGTTTAATTGGGAAGCATTGTAATGGTGTAGGATGATTGTAATTGGAATCAGGAGTTTCACGGATAGAAATATCATTCACCTATGTGTAGGAAATGGTGATCAATGATGTGCCTGGAATTGGTAGGACCTCTAACACCTCTGGGAACTATGCAAAAAGGTAGTTCATGGCATAGCACATGACTGAAATAAGAACCCCCTCTAGACTTGGCTTGTTAGGAAAAAACAAAAAAGACAGTGTATGTATGTGTGTATAAATAGAAAGATTTCTGTCATTAAGTAACTTTCATGCCAGGAACCCAAGCAGAAGCTGGCATGGAATCATAAAATCTAAGCCTGAGACTGCCTTGTTTCTGCCTTCATCCAGGACCAGGCAGAGAGGCAGGAATTGTACCTGGATGCTGGCTCACCAAACACTGGGCTCAGTGTGTACCCAAGTCACAGTACACTGTCCCCAGGAAACACCTTGCCTTCCTGGTCTGCAATGGTTGGGCCTGGTTACATCAGCAGACTAGTATAAGCACTCGCAGTGTGGCAGGCAGCGGTGAGGCCCTGCCTCTGGCAGAGCCTGCTTTCTGGCATTCTCCCGCTGAGGCAGTAGTATAGTAGGAAGGCAGACCCTTTGGATTAAGAAATTATCCCTGGGGGTCTTAGAGCAATCAGTAATGAGAGGATTATGAAAATATGGAAGAGAGCCTCAATAATTTAATTTGGTTAAAAGAAATATGACTTAATTTTGTACCTCATGCTGGTGAGTGGAATATACTGATTAAATTGGAATGGACCTCTAATAGTGATAGTATTATAGAAGACTAGGATCAAACCATGGAAATGTCAAGGAGATGTTGATGGGATTTTTGGAGGGAGAACTTCCATACACTCAAAGAACTGATTTTATTTTTTGTTATAGGGATATGGGTTGTATTGATTTTTATCAACATGTCTAATATGCCTTTTCAAATAGTATACCATTTATTTATAATTTTGTCCTATCTCCCCCCATGATCTTTGAAAATCCAGCTTAGATGTCATCTCCTTCAGGAATCTTTTATAGACTAAAACCGAGAGAAGTCCTCCTCCTTTGATATTTTATAAATGATGTATTTTCTGTTGTTGCCCTTGTCACATTGTATTTTTTAATTTGTCCTATTAAACTATGAGCTTCTTAGTTATGTTCATGCAAAGGATCTTTATTGCCATCACAGTGCCCATAGAAGCCATTTAATAAGTATTTGTTTAATGAATGAAAAAAAAGTTCAACAAAGATATATTGATCATAGTTATATAACAGCATTGTGGCTACAGTAGTGATCAATAGTGATTAAAAGAATTATGATATCTGTCTCCAGAACTTGCAGTCCATTTGGAGGCAGGGCATTGTACAAATAAAATGCCAATTACAACCTGGTATAAGAGGTATATATCTCATCTATATGGGTATTGGTGGAGGTACATAGGATGAATGTGCCTCCTGTGTCTAAATATGTGAATATTATACATTTTCATTTTAAAAGTAATGATATTATTCAGAAAGCAATTTTAAAGTTAAAGGGAGGGCATGGTTAGGACTGTGGATGCCACTGAAATTGTAATATTAAGCTTTGTGTTTTTGAACATGTCCATCTCAGTTATGTTAATTTTGAAAAGCACTTTGAATTTAACTTCATAAAGGTATGTATTTTGTAATGTGAACTGGGCCTATGATTCTTGGACAGTGTACAGTTGAGAAAGTCAAGACAATTTTCTCACCATCTGTACTCAAGACATACATGTTTTTTTGTTCTGACATAGTTATTTAGAAAACTCTTAAAATGGCTAGGAAAAGGATACGTTTTTTAAAATTAAGTGCTTCAGTAATATAATAAAGATCAATGGTTATATAACATTGCATTCGGAATGTTTCTATTGCAGCCTTTCCTCTCAACAAACCAAGTACGTGTAGCTCACTGCACTTTAGTTATCTTGTTTCTTAAGAACTGATTCATTCTCTGCACAGTAGAGAAATATTTCTTTATGAGTCCATCAATAACTATACATGCATTTATAAATTAGGTGTATGTAATTAGCTGTATATGTATATAATTTATTTATTGTGGTACTATTTGCTATGAGCATACATAAAATACAAATAAAATTCTTTCTAAGTCAAAATTATATCTGAGAATACCTCTTAACAGCAGAAATGAACATCTTGGTTTTTATCTTTTAACTCAGTCTATTTGATATAGTCTGCTTAATATGATATAGTTCACAACTGGTCCATAGACATGAATTTGTGAACTTCTACTAACAATCATATTCATCAAACAGATTATTAGAGGTGAAAACAATATGGCTAAATGAATATGTGTTTACAACATTTCAGAATAAATTCTCAGGATGAGGATAGTCAAATTCTGACCCGGTGATTCCACTGCTTGGATTATATCCTAAGAATCCTGAATCACCAATTCAAAAGAACCTATGCATCCCCAATGTTCATAGCAGCCTTATTTACAATAGTCAAGTGCTGGAAACAGCGTAAGTGCCCATCAGTAAATGAGTGGATCAAAAAACTGTGGTACATTTACAGAATGGAACATTACACAGCAGAAAGAATGAAGTAGCTCCTGCCCTTTGAGACAGTATGGATGGATGGAACTAGAGACTATTATGTTAGGTGAAATAAGCCAGGAGGTGAAAGACAAGTACCATATGATCTCACCTATAAGTGGAACTTAACAAACAAGTGAAATAGAACCAGAGACATGGAAATAAAGAACAAAATGACAGTGACCAGAGGGTAGGGGGATAACATGGTAAGAAGAGGAAGAGTCAAGTCAAAGAACATGTATAAAGGACCCATGGACAAGAACAATGGGGCAGGGGGAGGATTGAATGTGGGAGGGGTGGGGTGGGCATGGCGGGGGAGAATAATGGGGGAAAAATGGGGAGAAAATGGAGACAATTGTAATTAAACAACAATAAAATAATTTTTAAAGAAATTATTTAAAAAGTTAGATGAGTTAAATTATAAATATAAAAATGTATATATGACAAGATAGCATTTGAAACTACAGTTATATGTAAAATTCTAACCTACTACAGTGAAATACGACAACTGGAAAACTTCTAAAAAAATTAAGGAATTACAATTTCTCAAGATTATGTTCTGTTTGTTATTTGTTTCAATTTAAACTGCATCTTGGACAAGTGTGTTGACATGGATTCTGATTATATTTTAGACTTCAAAATGAATTTTCTAATTTGGATAATGACTTCCTGTTAAAAGGTGATTGTAAAGTAACAGATTGCATATAACTGCATCACATAAATAACTCACTGCTCTACCTTCTCTTTTATTTAATTTTACTTTTAATGACATATTGATGAAATGCAAATAAAGTAATAAAAGACCTGATGGCATTATATTATTTGAAAACTCTAAGCTGTTTTCACTGACAGATACCACTAAAGTAGCTGAATTGTGGCTATAAAGCAATGTGACTAATTTTTTAAAATTAAATCACTAAATCTAATGAAGGATCCTCATGTCAAGTACTTAACTAGAATGATTTTCATTGCTCAGTTTTGAAATTCAAATTTTGAAACTGTCTCCAGAGCCATTTTTTCCTCTGATAATGTATTTTTGAAAGATTTCAATAAGTAGTGAAGCTAACCTTTTTAATAGATGGTCAAATCTTTTTTAAAATTTAGCATTGTAATGAGGTACAGAAGCCCTGAAACTCTATAATGCCCCCATGAGGTTAAGGCAGGCTGAAGCCCTGCCTTCATGGGGCTGACCCTACAATTCCTCATCTAGAAATGCCTTTGTCTTCAGGGTGTTGAGAAAGGTTTTACTTTTTGCAAACATATGGAAGTCATATAAGTTGAAAGTTTTTGATACTGGAGGTTAAATAAACTAAAGATTCTAATTTTATGTAACAAAAAATCTGACAATAAGTAATGAGATATATTTCGTGTCTCACAAATTATCAAGGATTGGGGTTTTTTTCATGGTTTGACACTTTTTATTGTCTTTGTATTTCTTAGGGCTTACATATCTTTTTTAACATTTTTTAAAAGTTTATTAAATTTATTGTGGTGACATTAGTTAATAAGCTTATATTGGTTTCAAGTGTAAAATTCTATAATGCATTATCTGTATATTGCATTATATGTTCACCGCCCAAAGTTAAGTCTCCTGTCACCATATATTTGACCCCCTTTACCATCTTCTACCCGCCCCAGCCCCCTTTTCCTCTGGGAACCACCATACTGTTGTCTGTGCCTGTGAGGAATTTTTGTTTGTTGCTTTGTGTTTTATATCCACATATGAGTGAAATCATATGATTCTTAATTTTTCCCATCTAACTTATTTTGCTTAGCATGATATTCTCAAGATCCACTTGTGTTGTTGCAGATGGCAGTATTTTATCTCTTCTGATGGCTGAGTAGTATTCCACTGTATATATGTATTACCTCTTGTTGATTCAATCATCTACCAAAGGACACTTACATTGTCTCCATGTCTTGGCCATCGTGAATAATGCTGCAATAAATGTAGCAGTTCATATGTCTATCTTTATGAATAAGTATTTCATAAAGAAGAGGGCTTGCTGGGTCACATGGTAGCCCTATTCTTAATTTCCTGAGATATCTTTACACTGTTTTTCATAGTGGTCCCACCAGCAGTGTATGATGGTTTCTTTTTCTGTACAACCTCTCCAACACTTGTTATTTCTCATCTTGTGGATAATAGCCATTCTAACGATGTGAAGTGGTATTTCATTATGGTTTCAATTTGCATTTCTCTAATAACTAGTAAAGTTGAGTATCTGTTGGCCATTTGTGTGTCTTTTTGGAAGAAGTGACTGTTCAGGTCCTCTATCTATTTTTTCATTGGATCATCTGGTTGTTGTTGTTGTCATCATAGAGTTGTATGAGTTCTTCCTTACTTCGAATATTAACCCCTTTTCAGAGTAATTGTTTGCAAATACCTTCTCCTATTTGGTTGCCTGACTTATTATTTTGTTGATCATTTTTTTTGCTCTGCAGGAACTTCTTAGTTTCATATAGTCCTATTCATTTATTTTTGCTTTTACTTCTCTTGCCTTTGAGATCAAATTCATAAAATCCTCTCAAAGACCAAGATCCATAGTTTAGTACCAATGTTTTCTTCTATGGATTTTATTATTTCAGGTCTTATATTTAGGCCTGTGATCCATACGAGTTAATTTTTGTGTGTGGTAACAAATAACAGTCTTGTTTTATCCTTTTGCATGTGGCTTTCCAATTTTTCTAGCACCATTTATTGAAAAGCCTTCCTCCATTGTACATTTTTGGCTTCTTTGTCTAAATTATTTACCGATATATATGGATACATTTATGGACTATCAATTTTGTTCCATTGGTCTCTGTCTGTTTTTCTGCCAATACAATGCTGTTTTGATTATTGTCACTTCGTAATATAATTTAAAGTCAGGGAGTGTGTTGCCTCTGGCTTTGTTATTTTTTCTCAGGATTGCTTTGGCTATTTGGGGTCTTTTGTGGTTCCAACAAATCTGATGATTTTTGTTCTGTTTATTTAAATAAGTGCATTGGGATTTTGATAGGAATTGCATTAAAAGCACATTGGAATCCTCATTTTCAATTAGTGGGTCACATGAGAATCTTAAGGTAGAGAGAGGATAGAGATAACATGATTTCAAAATCATAGTCAATATTATAATACAATTTTTATTTGAAAATAAAGCATCTCCATTATTTTTATAATGGAATTTAGAGAGAAAAAGTTTTAACATCTTCCTGTCAAGGTCAAATACTCAGGAGATCAAATAAGAAAAACTTATTTAATTGAGAGTATGATATATTTACTAGCTATTCATAAATATATGTAACATAAAAGGCAAATATAAGCTTCTTTTCAAATTGTATATCATAAACATAATAAATTATTACTGTTTAAGTTGAGTATATATTTTATTTAAAAATAAAATTTAAGACTACTTCCACTTCTACTTAAGATGTAGAACACCTCTATATAGCATCATATCCATCTTAAAAGTGAGAACAAGCTAGATAATCTTCAAAATCATGTTTTTTAAAAGCCCATTAGAAATGTAAGGTTGTAAGTCATTCAGAAGAATATATACACCCCTATTTTATTGAAACATTATTTACAATAGTCAAGACTTGGAAGCAGTCTGAGTGCCCATGAGTAAATGAGTGAATAAAAAAGCTGTGGTACATTTACAGAATGGAATACTCCCTGGCCATAAAAAAGAAGGAAATCCTACCATTTGTGACAGCATGGATAGACCTGGAGAGCATTATGCTAAGTGAAATAAGCCAGTCAGAAAAGACAAATATATGGTTTCACTTATAGGTGGAATCTAATGAATCAAATAAACAAACAAACAAAATAGAAATAGACTCATAGATACAGGGAAAACACTGACAGCTGTCAAAAGAGATTGAGGTTGGGGTGTGGGTGACAAAGGTAAAGGGATTAATAAAAAAAACTCATAGACACAGATAATAGTATGAAGATTACCAGAGTGAAAGTTGGGGTCGGGAGAGTGGAGGTAGGGAATAGAGGGATGAATGGTTACAGAAGGAGACTTGACTTTGGGTGGTGAAGACACAGTACAATATGCAGATGATATATTATAGAATTATACACTTGAAAGCTACATAATTTTATTAACTAATGTCACCCCAATAAATTCAATAAAAATATTTTAAACAGCCCTGGTTGGTATAGCTCAGTGGATTGAGCGCGGGCCTGCGAACTAAAGGATTGTGGTTTGATTCCCAGTCAGGGCACATGCCTGGGTTGCAGGACAGTTCCCAGCATGGGACACACGAGAGGCAACCATACATTGATGTTTCCTCTCTCTCTCCTTCCCTTCCCCTCTAAAGATAAATAAATTAAATTAAAAAAATTAAAAATATATTTTAAACAAATATGACATTGTAAAGAAAACTAGTGAACTGAAATTCAGAAACCAATGAATCCCTCCTAGGAAAGAAGAGACGCATGGCTCCATCCATCCTTGGCAAAGCAATGGGAGGGAATGTAGCTGCTTTTGTGCAAGAAGAAAATTGTCGACCTTGTGATGAATTTGTGAAGGATGAGTATGGGAAAACATGATTATTTAGAATACCCAGGAGCCTTGGAGAAAAATAGACTTTACCTACACCTCCAAGAGCCTTCACTTAGTATTCCTAAAAAAGATGGTCAGAACAAGAAAATGGAAAGAAATCCTTTCTGAAGGGACAGCAGGCTTGCTGAAGTCAGAGGAAGAATTTAAAGAATTTCAACAGGCACTCCAAGCCATACACTGAGAGCAGATAATGACTACCTGCTGCTGGAGGTAGAGGCAGAAGAGAAACCCCTCCTGAGATGTAGGCACATAGGACCTACTAACAGCTGAGAAAAGGGCAAAAACCTGAGACAAATTCTTCAGGCACTCAAACTCTAGGCTCTGATAACGGAAAGATTTGTTCCTGCCATCAAATCATTTGAAGCCTGTGGTGAACGGAATCTAAATAAATTAACAACAAAAACCAGACTCAGGGCACTTTAAAGACTGGATGATGCTAGTGCCATAGAGGAGATATGCACTCTTTTCTAGACATGAATATAACTTGGTTTAGTCTCTACTGTTCTTTAGCCCACTATGTTTGCTATTCAATTAAATCTTCTGAAAAGTGAAAACAGAAGTATAACTAATATGCTAAAAAAGGGAGAAAATGTAATCATATAAAATGCTCGATTAAAACCAGGAAAGGCAGAAAAAGAGTAGAAGACAAAAATATGAACAAAGAACAAGGGTAACAAATAGACAGTAACAAATAGGATTTATATTGATCCAACCTTACCAATAATCACTTTGAATGTCAGTGGTCTAAATTCATCAATTAAAAGAAAGAATATCTCAGAATGTATAAAAAAATGATCCAACTATATGTTACCTACAATAATCTCATTTTAGGGGAGGGCTGGGGTGGTGGGCTCGGGTGAGAATAAAAGACAGAAAACTGTACAAGATCAACATTTAAAATAAAAATTAAAAAAAAAAGAATCTCATTTTAGCTCTGGCTGGTGTGGCTCAGTGGATTGAGAACCAAAGGGTTGCCAGTTCGATTTACAGTCAGGGTAGATGCCTGGGTTGCTGGCCTGGTCCCTGGCGGGGGGTGCATGAGAGGCAACCACACATTGATGTTTCTCTCCCTCTCTTTCTCCCTCTCTTCCCCTCTGCCTAAAAATAAAGTAAATAAATACATTGTAAAAAATTTTCATTTTAAATATAAAGGCACATGTAGATTAAAAGTAAATGAATGGAGAAAAATATATCATGTTAACACAATCAAAAGAAAGCAGGAGTAGCTATATTATATCAGAAAGAGCAACCTTCAAAGTAAGAGAAGTTATCAGAATAAAGAAGAGCATTACATAATGATAAAAGAGTCAATTTTCTAGGAAGACAATAATTCTTAATGTGTATATACTTAACAGACATCAAACTACAAAAGGCAAAAAATGATAGAACTACAAGGAGAAATAGTTGAATCTACTATCACAGTTGGAGATTTCAATACCCCTTTCTTCAAAATGGACAGATGCAGCAAGCAGAAAATCAGCAAGGACATCACTGAACTTAATAACAACAGCATCAGTCAAGTGGATATGGACTATTCCATCCAACAAGAGCAGAATATACATTTTTTAAGTACATATGGAACATCCAACAAGATAGACATATTCTGGGCCATGGAAACATATTTTAAAACTTAAAAAATAGAAATTGTACAGTGTCTGTTCTCAGACCACAGTGGAATTAAACCAGAAATCAGTAACAGAAATTTAACTGAAAAATCTCCAAATATGTGGAGATTAAACAGCACACTTCAAAATAACACATGGGGCATAAAAGAAATCTAAAGAGAGGTCTTAAAAATATTTTGAACTAAGTGAAAATGATACAACTAATCAAAATTTGTGAGATGCAACAGAAGTAGTGCTTAGAAGAAAATGTATAGCATTGAATATAGGTATTAGAAAAGCAAAACAATATCAAATTAATAATTGAACTTTGCACCTCGGAAAACTAGAAAAAGAAGAGCAAATTAAATTCATAGTAAGCAGATTTAAAGAAATAATAAGAATTACAGTAGAAATCAATAGAATTGAAAACAGAAAAATAATAGAGAAAACCAACAAATCCAAGCAGAGGTTGTTCTTTGAAAAGATTAATAAAATCATTAAGCCTCTAGCCAGGCTAACTAAGAAAATAATGGAGAGAACATGAATTACTAATACCAGAAATAAAGGCAGGGCATCACGACAGATCCCATAAAAATTAGAAGGATTAGAAAGGAATATTATGAACAATTTATAAGACCACAAATTTGATAACCTAGATGAAGTGGACCAATTCACTGAAAGACACAATATGCCAAAATTTACACAAGAAGAAATAAATGGTTAGAAAAGGCATTCACCTATTGACTGAAGAAATTCAGTCAATAATTAATAATCTTCTAAAACCAAAAGCTCCAGACCCAGATGAGTTCCCTTTTGAATTCTATGACATTTAAAGAAGAAATTATACCAATTATCTATAATATCTTTCAGAAGATAGCAGGGAGAATACTTCTTAACTCATCCTATTAGGCCAGCATTATCCCAACATCAAGGCAGACAAAGACCAGGAAACTCCACACCACTCTCTCTCTCATGGATATAGATACAAAAATCCTCAATGAATTATTAGCAAATTGAATCTAAAAAAGTATTAAAAAAATTCCACAGCACAGCCAAGTGGGATTTATCCCTGGTATGTATGTAAGTCTGATTCAACATTTGCAAATCAATTAATGTAATCCATCACATCAAAAGACTAAAAAGAAAAATCACATGATCATAACATTAGACAGAAAAAAAAAACTTGACAAAATCCATCACCCTTTCATGATCAAAACTGTCAGTAAACTAGGAGTAGAGGGGAACTTACTCAACCTGATAAAGATTATCTACCAAAAATCTACAGCTAACATCATACTTGATGGTGAAAGACTGAAAGCCTTTCCACTAAGACCAAGTGCAAGGCAAGGATGTCCTCTTTTACCACTCCTTTTCAATATCACGCTGGAAGTTTTTTAACTACTGTAAAAAGTCAAGAAAAGGAAATAAACATTATGCAAATTGGGAAGGAAAATATAAAACTTTCTTTTCTTCACAGATGAAATGAACATCTATGTAGAAAATCCAAAAGAATCAACCCAAAAGAACTCCTAGAACTAATAAGTGATTATAGCAAGATTGCAGGATACAACAATACAAACGTCTATTGTTTTTCTAGATATCAACAATGACAAAGTGGAACTGTTAGCATAGGTGGCTAGATATTAATAAAGTAAAGGAGCAAAAGGGAATAGGATATTAAGAAGCCTAATAAATTGGGGAGCTGAATCCAATATTGGGTCTCCATCACTAGGAAGCTACAGCTTCACATACTCCCCAGGGAACCTCTGGTTCATTCCCCAGAGATTACTGGGCAGGGTCGGGGGTGGGATAGAACAACAAAAAGGAATTTCTTCTGCCAAGTGTGTGCTCAATAGAAACTAAAATGGCAAAGGGAGAGGTGATTCTTCCATGAGGCATGCACAGCAGGAGTCATGATGGCGACCTTAAAGGCCTGCCTGTCTAGCTTGGGAAAGGATTAGATTGGATAAAGGATAAATTTAGGAAATATATTGGTTAGGAGGAGGAACCATTAGAAGCCTGTGAAAGATTGGGAGGTTGATTGGTTAGTTTGAAAGGGTACTTGATCCTTTCCAAGTCCAATATAGTACAACCCAAGTTTAACAAAGTGTGCTCTCTCTCTCTCAGTCTCTCTCTCTCTCTCTCTCTCAATCTCTCTCTCTCTCTCTCTCTCTCTCTCTCAATCTCTCTCTCTCTCTCTCAGTCTCTCTCTCTCTCTCAGTCTCTCTCTCTCTCTCTCTCAATCTCTCTCCCTCTCTCTCTCAATCTCTCTCTCTCTCTCTCTCTCTCTCTCTCTCTCTCTCTCTCACACACACACACACACACACACACACACACACACACCTGCACATGCGCATACTCGGTAATATATGCTTGTCCCATTTGTTTGTGTGTTCTCTCTCCATAGCAGCCATGTAGTCCCAGAAGCCACCTGGGGCCCACAGCAGACTGCTTGGGCCTGGGAACACAGACTAAGCTAGCTGGATGGGGACAGAGACAAGGACTGAACCAATGATGCAAAATGTCTGTACACTGGTCCTATTTCTGGGCCTGATGAAGACAAAGCTGAACTTCTTTCACAGCAGGACAGATGGAAATGAGACAGTGGGAACTTGGGGGTAGCCCTCTATTTCTACCCCAGTAATCTTACAACTAGACATCATCCCATACATGGGTCTCCCAGAATGCTTTCCTTGTGACTTTGTGAAAGAAGCCCATTTTCACCCACAACAGAATGAACCTAAAAACACCAAACCATCTACACTACCACTCCCCCAAAATGAAATACTTAGGTATAAACTTAACAAATATGGACAAGATCTATATGAGAAAAACTACAGAACTACGATGAATGAAATCAAAGAACTGAATAAATATGGAGATATTTTATGTTTGTGTATATAATGACTCATTACCATTCTTCCCATAAGATGTCAGTTCTCCCCAACATGATCCATATAATTCAATGCAATCTCCATCAGAATCTCAGTAAGTTGTTGTATGGGTACCAACAAACTGATTCTAAAGTTTATACGGAGAGGCAAAAGAGCCCACGTACCTAACACAATATTCAAGAACACAATTGGAGTATTGATGCTACCCAAATTCAAAACTTACTATAAACCTACAGTAATCAACCATTGTTGTATTGAAACAAAAAGAGGGGAGGCAGTGAACAGAATAATGGAACAGAATAGAGAGCCAGAAACAGACCTATGTAAGTATACAGTAGTCAACTGATCATCAACAAAGCTGCAAAGGCAAAACAATGGAGAAAAGATAGTCTCTTTAACATATGGTTCTAGGACAACTGATATTCATTCATATGCAAAAAATGCTCTAAAATAGTCTTAAAATGAATCTAAAAATAAGACAAACAACTCATTTAAAAGTAATCAAGACCTGGCCAGGTGGCTCAGTTAGTTGGAGTGTCATCCCATACACCAGAAATTTAAGGGTTTGATTCCTGGTCAGGGTACATGCCTTGGTTGTGGATTTGAGCCCAGTCTAGGTGCATGTGGGAGGCATGCAATTGATGTTTCTTTCACACCAATGTTTTTCTCCCTCTTCCTCTTCCTCTCTAAAATCAGTGAAAGAGCCCTGGCAGGTGTGGCACAGTGGATGGAGTGCCAGCCTGTGAACCAAAGGGTTGCCAGTTTGATTCCCAGTCAGGGCACATGCCTGGGTTGCGACGCAGGTTTCCAGTAGGGGGAGTGCAAGAGGCAACCACACAGTGATGTTTCTACCCCTCTCTTTCTCACTCCCTTCTCCGCTCACAAAAAATAAATAAATAAAGTCTTTAAAAAATAAAAAATCAGCAAAAGAAAAATATCTCCTCAGCTGAGGATTTAAAAAAAGTCAAGAGATTTGAATAATTATATTACTGCAGAAGATATATGTGTGGCCAATAATATGTGGAGATTTGCTCAATACCATTAGTCATCAGGAAGTGAAAACTAATATTACAATTAGATATGGTACACATTCACTAGCATGTCTAAAATGAAGAGATTTAAAAGAGCAAATAGGAGGAGGAATATGGACCAAAAAAAAAAAAAAAAAAAAGTCTCATGTTCTTGCTGAACATGTAAATGGTGCAACCTTTGGGAAATGTTTTGAAAGTCATAAAAATGTTAAACAAGCATCTTCCTTATCTATCAATTCAACATCTAGGTATTTGTCAAGGGGAAGTGAAAACATATGTCCACAAAATGCTTTTTACAAGTGCATATATAACATCATTTATAATGGCCCCAAACTGAAAACAACCCATGTTCCATCAGCAAGAGAATGGATAAATAAACTGTGCATGTTCATACACTTGAGTACTACTCAGCAGTAAAAATAAATAAACTAGTGACACATGGGAAAACATGGCTAGCTCTCAAACAAAACCATGCTCAGTGAATGAAGCCAGACACAAAAGATTACATACTTCACATGAAGTTTTAAAACAGGCAAAGTTCATCTGTGGTGATAGAGAACAGGGCTGCTTCTGGCAGCGGTAGAGTGGGGAGGGGAACGGAGCCGTAGATTGGGAACCCTCTGGCGTGGTGGATATGTTTTATATTTTGATAGGGGGTTGGGTTGCACCTGTGTGTATACATTTGTCAAAACTGATAAACTTTTCAATGAGATCTGTTCTTTTCACTGTTTTTAAGTTACACTTTAAGATAAGAAGAGGTAAACTGGGATTTTCTAATAACTAACATTGAAAATCACAAAGTCCATTGTTTTATATCTGAGGTTTCATCTGTAACTTGGGTCAACATGTGTCAGCAGGAGGAAAATGAGGGCACTGTCAAAGCTGGGTTATTTGAAGCTGTCCTGTGGTATCGTAAAGTGATGTGAGGTATTATGCTGCAGAAATAGGCATACATGGAAGTTAAACTTTAGTCGTTGAGTTTCAGAGATAGCTGGGTATCTAGAACATTTTATACTCCAGTTAATGCATGGCATTTATTGATCTGCAAGTGAGATTGTGACAATGTTTTGAAAATCTTCATAAAAAATGATTAATTTAAATCTAGATTTATATGTATTACAAAAGAGTTAAATTTTCACAGTAAGTTTTATGTTTATAAATACTGAGCTGTGATACCATGTGGTCTCTGATTTAAATAAAAGATATAAAAACATATTTTAATTATTTTATCAATGATTTTTTAAAAAATTAAATTCAGTGCAGTATAAGAGATTAAATGCTAAAAAAACATACCAGCATCTTTAAAAGCTGTGAAAATTTGTTTAATATAATCTTTTTAATTTTTAGGAAAAGAAAGCACATGATTTTAGAAACTCTTGTGAAACCCTGCATTCTGAGTACTTTGCCCAAACATTATTTGGACAGGAAATAGAAATGATATTATAGCATACTTCTTTATCCAAATACATAGCCAAGGCTGAACAGAAGACTTAAGCATATGCAATTTCCAGTTTTTCAAAGATCAAATTATTGTCTTCATTCTCTACTGGCCTATATGAGGTAAATTTATGCTTAACCTTTGTTTATGCTCAGTTGTGCCTAAAACTATCATGAGGGAAAAAAGGGTGTTTTCTTAACACTTGGAATTTTTTACAGTCATTGAAGCTGCATGAACATTCTTCAGTGTGAGTGCTGAAATGTGGCTGGGGCATGGAGAAGGGTGGGCAATGATTACAAGAAGCAATGTAATACTGGCCCAGCAAATCCCTCTTTTATGATTTGGGGAACGCACTGCGCTGTTCATCTCCCATCATTGACCTTCAAAACTATGTTCATCTATCTATAAAATAGGCCTTAACCTCACCATCAAGGAACCCCATAATACAAAAAATTATCTGTTAAATATGAGATCATTTTCTTTGCATTGTATAAATATGAATGCTGGTTATAAAGCCCTTTTGATCCACAATGAGGTCAGTTGCTTGTAAAAGGAAATTCTACTTGACCGTATCTAAGCACTAATGTTTGTAGTTTCCCAAATTTTAGTATAGCAGTGATAACACAAATTTACAAATCTTCAAAAATGAAAAAAATTCAGTGACTATTGGCACATTTAGCAGATAGATTTGAGGTTTCGAAAGCATTGAGTTTCCATAGGGCTGACTTCAACAGTATTCTTCGTAATATACTGTAAATATTTATAACCAAATGTAATTTTGGATACTATTGATTAGTGACAAATTTGTATTTTAAATTTCTCAAGCTGATAAAGTTCTGAAGAACCAGACTCATTAACATAATTTCATGAAAAAAATCAAGTGGTTTATCTGAGAGATAAAATGAAATATTCTTACCAGTGTTTAGTTGTTGCCAACAGATTTTTCAGATATGTTTTTGGGATATAAAAGATAGAATCAAGTGAGTTATTTTGGAGAACTTTGTGGTAAAATCTCTCTACTTTGAAACAAATGAGCAGACTTCCATATATACTGATAAACATTTGCAAAGTTGATCAGTCTGCATTTTTGGAAAAAAAATCAAGGCAACTGGCTCAGTATTTGTTCCCTGTCCTTCACACTAGTCTGAATAATGGGGTATGTTTTGTATGTGTGGTATAAAAATATGGCTGTCTTAAGATAATAAACATACAGAAAATAAAATTCTGGTTACTGCTATTATATATAACTTTAGAAGTTATGACAACTGGTATTTTCAGTATCAACAAAGTTAAGCGAGTTTGAAAATAACAATAGCATACACAGAGATCATATACATACACATATATACATATATATATGATATAGGTAGGTAGGTAATTATTAGAATATTTTTTAAAACTTTTTTATTCCTAAACTAACAAAGTATAAAGGACAGAAAACAAATGAGACTGTTACAAGAGTTAGGCAACATACTTAAAGTTACAGAGCTGGTTAGCAAAAGAGGAAATGAAAGTCTGTGTTCCTATAACCTAGACCTTGGTATTGTTACCACATAACCAGATTATCACAGCACACGTAGTCTGAATAATCTACAATTCGCATTTTGAATTTTTTAACCCAACACATTTTTTAAAAGAATGCCTTTACATCTTCAGGGGTTATATCATTTGTTGTCAATATTGAGTTTTATTGACCTGTGGTTTTAAAAAATGACCTGTATAAATTCTAAATTTTGAAATGTATGGAGTAATAATGTATTATCCCAGATATATAGTAATAAGTACACATACAAGCATAGGACTGTTAAAATTAACCAAGTTAAATAAATTACTCAGATCCTCTATATTTTTCCTTTCTAACTTGTTGGACTGGTGTAGTTGATTCACTGTGCAGCATTCATTCCTGCTTTTTGCTCTCAATTATTTTTCCTTGGAGATGTCTCCTCACATCCATTCTCCCTAAAGTTATTCTGGTGAGGCTGGCCCCCTATCACCACAGGCAGACCATGGGCCCTAAATGGCTCAGGCCTACGGAGGAGTCTGCTGTGGGTCCATGCAGCAGCTGCCATAAGAGAGTTCTGTTTGATGCTGGATTGATTGTTGAAAATAATCTGATACCTGTAACAGCTGCAGATATTTTTGGCTATGGGTGGTGATACTACTATCAGTTCAAAGATTTTATTACTTAGTATTTTATAGTAGTCTGAAGATAGTTCTACTACTCATTTTAAAGTTCTCTTCTACCTTTTACATTTCTAATAGGGTCTGAATTTCTTGACTGGCCTTTGCTATTCAGTGACTTACAAGTATTTAGTATTTATGCATATACAGATATTCTTTCATGGGTTCAATCTACAGATCAATAAGGAAAGCAGTCAGTTATTTTTAGGCTGACAGCGGTTGTCCATCTTCTTTACCCAGGGATTTCCAGGACTTTCAAATTGAGCTTCTAGGAAAAGAAGGTAATCTGTCGGCAACTGCTAGGCTCGCCCTCCACACCTCCCCAAACTGCCATAAAATGTGGAGAGAGGGTTGTGGTTATGACCATGAGTGTGAAATTGAGATGTGAGATTCTGCTTCTTCACTTTTCACTCACACTCCATTGCCTCTTCCCAACGAACCAAGTCTTAACTGAGGGTACATTCACTCCCTTCTCATCCTAAGACTGTTGGATATCTCTGTTCTGAGAAATTACAATGGGAAACATTTTGTTTAGAAGTCAGACCACCTGAAGGCTTGTCAATCTTAATTTCCTCTGCCAATTAGACTTTCTATCTCGAAGGGTGAAAAGAAAATAAATATTGCCTTACTGAAACTGGCACAGGGTTTACAGCCAGACGATTAACTTCCTGCGTGACTAATGAACATGAAGTGGAAGACCTAATGTTGCTTTGGCTATGCTGGAACATTTCAGTTTATGAGGGGGAAAGTGGAATAAACTGACATTACGCAGCTGATTTTCACGAATATCACTGTGTAGTAAGGATCGAGAGATAAATGAAATATGTGTGCAGTAACGCATTCAAAATGCATTGTTTTCCCTAATAGAGGCACAGCTTTTGTGAGATGACCACTAGTTATAACACTAAGGTTATTTAGTTTGGAATAACAGCCTTTCCAGTTTGTGTTGTTAGCCACTGGAGAAAAGGTTAATTGAAGGTAGGATTGTAATGACATAATATCTCAGTATGGGGTTTATTTTACAAAAGGAAATTCACTAACATAATAAATTGTCCAAATGGCGCCCCGCCCCCTCTCAAAACAATGACATGAGGACTAGAGGGCTAAAGTGGTATGAAGTCTTTCAATAAGGAGAAATACAATTGCAATGATTCTTTTCTACTGAGAGAAGGCAACTTTGTAAACTAATAATATACCTGATGATATTTTAAAGAGAAAGTACAGTGTACATTGATATTTGGTGGTTGTGGCTATTTCCTTTAGTCTAAACTAATGCCAAGGATGTAGATTTGATTCCTAAGCAGAAGTCTTAATTGGTTACTGGTTTATGACGACAAATTGTTCTCATGCTCCAAATCAGTGTTCTCAGAAACATGAGCTCGTGATCATGCTTGTTTCAGAAGAACTTATCAA
Organism: Glossophaga mutica; assembly: GCA_039655065.1. Lineage (NCBI taxonomy): Eukaryota > Metazoa > Chordata > Mammalia > Chiroptera > Phyllostomidae > Glossophaga > Glossophaga mutica. The sequence goes on along the minus strand of CM077306.1, from coordinate 44,625,882 downwards.
CACAAATAACTGAAAACATGAGGCTTCGAGTACTTGGAAATACTGCCAGCCTTTGAACAACACAGGTTTGAACTGTGCAGGTTCAGGGATACGTGGGTTTTGTTCAATAAATATCTGTGTTGTTTTGTTCTGCGGCTGGGAATCTTCAGATGCATAGGGCCAGCTCTGTGCCTTGACCTATGTCATTTATACTGGGGGCTTGAGCATCCTCGGGTTTTGGCATCTCTGTGGCAGGTCCTAAAACCAGTTCCCTGTGGATACCAAGGGGTGACTAAGTTTGGGGGGAGTCAAAAGTTAGACACAGATTTTCAACTGACCGGGGGTTTGGAACCCTGAGCCCTGCACTGTTTAAGGGTCAATGGTGCTGCAATTCTGTTTTCCATAGCCCAGCACGTTCAACTCCATTAGCTACCCAGGGAAGATTTCTATACATACCCCCATTTCCACTGTTGTGATGTTAGGATTTTAGAAAAAGTAAAATCAAGGCATACGGTTGTTTGTTTATTTTTCTTTATTTTGGTTGCTGACACTATGACTGATGTCCCCATTTTCCTCCTCTCTGCCCACCTCCACCGGGACCCTGCTCTCACTTTCCTCCAGCCATCGCCAATTCCTATCTGTGTCTGTGAGTTATATCAACTGGATAACGGTGGAGGTGGCTGGCCCTTAGCAGTTTGTTTTTAATACTTTTTGCTGCTTTAATTTATTGAACAGTTGACCGAATATCAACTAGTCCAACTCTCATATTTATTAACTCTGGTCTTCCAAGGGAACTCACAGTTTTAGACCAGTGCAGAAAACATTGATGGCAAAACGTACGAAGAAAAGAGATTCAAACTGATTCCATGACAGCTATCAGTGTCTAATAGGGATTGACAGCACTAAATAGCCATCTCTGCTAGCCCAGCTGTCACTGATGGCTTGTCAAGGTCACTTGACACTTCTGCTTCAGACTAAGAGGTAAATAGAGATCCAAGGAAAAGTGACAATCAGATCCAAAAAAAAAAAGTGACACCTCTTTATGACAGAAGATAGTGAACTGAGGAATACAGTAATCACTTGGAAAAGATATGGAGAACTTACAGCTACTGACAAAGCTGAGTATAGTCTGATTATTAATTAATGGACAGAAACTTCTTTCTCCTGTACTGTTATGCATCAGGGTTTTTTTTTTTAGTTATGAATATGGTTTTAAATATATATATTTAAGTTTTAAATTATGACAGAAATTACACTGTTCTCCCCCACTAAATTCATTTTTCTTCCAATTTTTTGTTCAAATGCTATGCCTTACTACAAATGATATCATGTTATATTCTTGCCATTGTTATTTCACAAATACTTTTATCTTAATTTTGTATTTCACAAATACTTTTCTTATCTTAATTTTGTATTTCTCATAGCCACTATTTTTAATGGTTGCATAGTTTATGTGAAAAGTGAAGCCATTTCTCTTTTATTAGACATTAAATTGTTTTCAGATTTTCACAAATATAATGTTAGAGCAGGCACCTTCATGTACTTCTGTTTGAGTTATTTTCTCATTTTTTTAGAAAGGAATTTACTATGTTTGTAAAATTATACCATTCAAGCTGGTAAAAAATTTCCTTATGAGTTTTTAAAAGTCAATGCCTATTTATGGACTATAAAACATTGTGTTAACTATAGAATTTAGTCCCCTGTACAAAGAGTTTCCCGAGTTACACATATTAACAATGATTTAATTCTAGGAGCTTTGGTTGTGCTATGGGAATTATGAATGTGCTTTATGCATAAATTTCATTTCCAAGAACCTCATCATTGACAATTGATGAAGAGTATGGAATAAGTAATAATTATAAAATGCAAGAATATGTTACAAGTACCACTATGTTATAAATAAAGGACCTGAGAATTTAAATATGAGAAATTGCTGTTTTCAACTACAGAGGGTCAGGGTTGCATTTTTCAGTAGGTGCTACTTGATTTGGAATTTGAGAAGTTGATTTAGCAAAACAGATATGAAGTTTCTATCAAGTTCACCACAGACAATGAGTTCTAGCTCTAATTGTACACTATATGATGCTCAGGACAATTTTTTATATTATTCCAGAATTGCAGGTAAGGCCCAAAGTGAATGCAAAAACCTCACATTCTGAAGTTCACCAACCAAATGCTTCCCTGAAAAACTTTCTAAAAGGCAGGGGAACCAGCTACCTACCTTCACCATAATCCTGTCCCAGTTATTTCTCTTCCTTTCTAGGCCATGTACAAAAAGCAGAGGATTATGAGCATAAAAGGAAGTTGTTGGCTGGCAATGAGGAATATTCTTCCTCCAAGACATGCAAGGGAATAGCTTCCAAGGGAATCACACTTTGAGCTGCGATATGTGCAGGAAGGAGGAGTTGGCTTCTCGTCTCCTTCTTAAATGTAGGGTAGGCAGAAGATTTCCAGATCTGTTCCTCTTCTATGTAATATTTTTGTTAAAATATATTTGTTGCTCAGGCCCATGTGGCTTGGTTGGGTGCCATCCCATAACCAAAAGGTTGTGGGTTCAATTCCCAGTCAGGGCACACACCTAGGTTGCGGGTTTGATCCCTGGTCTGGGTGCGTGCAGGAGGCAACCAATTGATTGATGATTCTCTCTTACACTGATATTTCTCTCTCTCCTTTCTTTTCTCTCAAAAGCAATGGAAAAAAAATGTCCTCAGTTGAGGTTAAAAATAAAATAAAATAAAGTAAAAAGATATAATTGTCATATAACATTGTCTAAATTTAAAGTATACAATGTGTTGATTTGACACATTTATCATTACAATATGATTACTACTGTAAAGTTAGCTATCATCTCTATCATGTCACATAATTATTATTTTATTTTTTCGTGATGAGAGCAAATAAGAGCTAGTCTCTTAGCAACTTTGAAATTTACAGTACATTTTATTATCCACTGGTTGTAAGTTTGTATCCTTAAATACTTCCCCAATCTACTTATATAATGCTGAGGAAAATTGGAAAGAGATTAGTGGGGATTACAGAAGAAATGAGAAACAGCCTACTCTTCCATGTCCGGCTATGTGAACTTCCCCTTAATCAAGAAGTTTCCAGAGCAGATAGTGTACCCAGGAAAACTGTTTATCAGGTCCAGGGATCCAAGCAGTAAGAGGCTGTGGGATTGACCATAGATTAGGAGAACTAAGACAGGGTGGGGGTGAAAGAGGTTCAGCCAGAGTAGGATCTCCCATAAGAGTGAAGCAGGCAATAGAAAAGCCCTTCAAAGAATCCAAACACGTGCCTCATAAGAGAATCCACACTTTGCTACCAGCCACACAGCAGGCATTGATGATCAGTCAGTGTTAGACAAATAAACAGCAACAGCCTAAAAGCAGAAGATTGTGGCCTCATTCAGTTCAGAAAGAAATGTTGTCCTCTTCGTATTCTCTAACCAAACCCCCCAACATTAGAGAAGCTACAAGGTAGAGGAGGAGAGATGTATTAAGAGCAACTGCACTTAATTCTACACTTTAATATCTCCAATCAAAAAGTTAAACCATGGGCCCTGGCTGGTGTGGCTCTGTGGATTGAGGGCTGACCTGCAAACCAAAGGGTTGCTGGTTCAATTCCCAGTCAGGGCACATGCCTGACTTTCAGGCCAGGTTCCCAGTACGGGGTGCTCAAGAGGCAACCACACATTGATGTTTCTCTCCCTCTCTCCCTCTCTTCCCCTCTCTCTAAAAGTAACTAAGTAAAATCTTTAAAAAAGCATCTAAACCATGGTCAATGGAGGAGGAGAGCTCTGAATTGTATGTGAGATATGATTTGTACACTGGATTGAAATTTTTACTAATTAAAAGCAGCAGAAAAATTTTGGATTCTGTTCATATGTCCAGAGAAAGGAAAAGGAGAATTTGACAATAGTTTTTAAAAAGGCAACTGCATTGTTTTAAGTCCATGCTTATTCCCCAAACAAATGGAAAGCCATTGATTTACTCTTTGTGAAAAGAAATGTGCAAATAAAGTCACATTTCTAGAGGTAAAAATTAAGTTAAAGAAAATTAATAATAAACATTTTAAGCCAGGTGATTCCAGTGAAGATGATGATAATGTTATTAACAATAGCAATATTTAACTTTATTGGGTATCTATTATATGCCCAGCACTGTTCCAAAGATTTACATGCATTATTTTATTTAATACTTCAAACCACCTGAAGAGGCAGATATTCTTATTAGTCCCATTTTAGAGATGAGAAAATGGAGGCACAAAGAGTTTAAGTGACTTGTGCAACATACAAATTTAAGAGGTAGCAGGATTGAAACTAGGCATTCTGATTCTATAGCCCTTGCTCTAAACCAGAGATTTTCCACCTTTTTCATCTCATGGCACACATAAACTACTAAAATTCTGTGGTACACCAAAAATTGAGGGGTTTTGCCTGACAAAAAATACATATAATTTTGGTCAATTTGCAAAAAAAAAAATAATAATAGTAATAGTAATTACATACCCTTTTTTGCTCCAAAGTGAATTTTTTAGAAACTGGGTTCCTATACTTATATACACAGATTTCTGGTACCAAGAACTAACCAATCAGACACAACCTTATTATGCAACATGACCAATAAAATACATATGACCTATATATTTATAATTCAAGACAAGGCATTTACACTGGTCAGCTGTTGTTGTATTCGCTGTTGTCCTCCTTTTATTTGACAATCTAAGGGAAAAGAGGCCAGTGCTCCTAACTAAATAGTAAGTTACTGCATGTTTTAAAAATTCTTGTGGCACATTGGTTGAAAATTGCTGCCCTTAATTACAGATACCCTCGACTTACAAGGCTTTGAGTTACAACTTTCAACTTAATGGTATAAAAGCAGTATGCATTTAGTTGAAACCGTACTTTGAACTTGAATTTGAATCTTTTCCCAAGCTAGTGATAAGCAGTACAATATCTCCCTCATGATTCTGGGCAGTGGCAGGAAGGTGATTTTGTCCAGCAGTAGGCTAATAGAAATGTTCTGAGCATGTTTAAAGTAGACTAGGCTCAGTTATGATGCTCAGTAAGTTAGGTACATCAAACGCATTTTCAACTTGCAAGTTGCGGAGCAGCTGTGCTAAGTTTTGGTGTCAGTGAGATGTAACTTTATTTTCACCGTTTTATTGAAATGTCTTCTTCTTCAAAACCCTACCTTAAAATCCTGCATCATCCACAAAACCATTTTTTAATTCCCTATAACAAATCTCTCTCTGAATTTCCATGCCCTTTTATTTGTACAATACATTCTAGCATCAGGGATAATGCCATTTACTTTTTTGTACCCCTTCTCCCATCTCAGGCTTACCTCTCCTTCCTGACCCTTCACCTGCTCCCAGAGAGCACGTAGCGCAAAGAACTTAGTTTGGGATGTTGACCATCTCTCCTTCACCCATTATTTGGTGCACTGCCATGGCAGGAATCTGACAAGGAAAACCCTGTAAGGTGCAGTAGGCAGCGTACTTCTCTTAATACCTAGTCTTAGTCTACAAAATTTTAATACCATTTAGATTATTAATATTGCTCTCGTTTAAAACATTTAACACTTTTATAAATCTATTTTTTTCAGAATAATTTTCTGCCTAATAGTCATTCTGCTTGAGTACCAGTAACCCAGGTCGCATGCCACGCTAGCTCCCCTGGAAAGCTGCTTTCCCTGAGAAATGGTTGGCAAGTACCAAATTTATTCTGCACAAATTGTTTTTATAGCAGCCTGATGTTCTTCAATCTTTTCTTAAATTGAACATTGGTAACATACAGTGTAAACCGCCTCGTAGCTACATTGGATTTGCCATGCTCGCTCTCCACACTTGGAAGCAGATTGATGTTTCATTTTACACAAAGGATATTTTAAATAGCTCTGGGTATACCGCCATACCACACACATAGCATATTTCCTCGTTATTTTAATATTTCTCCAGTTTTCTCCTTTTTTTATAAACAAGATAGCAATTCGATTACTCTCTTGGGTCAGGAGAGCAACTCATATGACCAGTGAGCGCTCCCTGACAGGCTTCACAGCATGTGCCTGGAAATCACAGACATGGCGAGGGCACCTGCAAGCTCGTTAGCAGGCAGTTAAATCGTAGAGATGCCCAGTGGGAACATCTAAAAGATAACCCTAATGAACGGGAGTATTTTTTCAGAATAAAAATATGGGAAAGGAGGAAAATATTCATGGAAACACATTTTCTCTGAGATATTTTTCAAAGCAGCACTTTTCTTAGCAGAGTTTGCCAATATTCATTGATTTCATCTCCTGAAGCACATAATTCAGTCTATTCAATGTCTGCTATGACAGTGCTGATGAGCTCTTAATTCTCTTCTATTTATTACAACAAACGCAGCAGTGACCTTAATGAAACATCTATGAAGACAAAAACGTCAGTGCCACACTTTTAAAGAGGGACTCAAGTGCAGAAGTTCCAAAGGTCAACATGATATTTTGAAGTGGGTCGTTCAAACATATATTAAGTTTTCAAATAACATAACTGAAATCTCTTGATAATTTTGATATATTTTAATTTTTAAAAATATCCAGGGAGGCTAAAGTTTAGAAAGTATTGACAATGATCTGATTTTACATTACTTGACTGGTGTGAATCTGTTAAAGTATGAAATTTACTTTTTCATGTAAAGCGTTTTATCCTATTGATAGTTACAAGGTTGGAAAGTAGGAAAGGTAGTCAGCTGCCATTGCCCCTTTCCACACATACAGGGGCGGACAAAAGTAGGTTTACAGCTGCAATACAAATGAATAATACAATAAGTAACAAGTAATAATGCAAGAATAAACTCTTTTCTTGTACTCACAACTGTAAACCTACTTTTGCCCACTTCTGCATGTAAACTGATTTTAAGCACTTTGGTGACAAAGAATCATGTTGTCTTAGATAATTTAGTTGTTTATAAATCCACTCAATAGATTGGAGGGAACTGGCTGAATTGAACTGAGTAGATGCTTTTGAATTCTTTATGTCATAATAGTCTCAAGATGAAATAAGTTATGAAGTTAATTTAATAAGAAGTTTTGAGAGCCTGCTATGTTCAAGCTTCTAGACTGCTAAGTTCTGAGGAGATGAGAAATATCTAAAACACTCTATTCTTGTCTTCAAGAAGTTTACGATGCAGTAGGAGGAGTAGGAGACTAACAAAAAATACATAAAGTACATTTATGTTGCCCTCTGACTGTGTAGTGAGACTATTCTGTGTCATCTCAGACAACTGGCTGCACAGTCATTGACCACCACCCACTCCCCGGCAACCTCGGTGCAGTCTATTCTTCTGTAAGATTGAAACATAATTGGAAAAGTGTTCATCGTGCTGAACTAAAATCTGTTTCTTTGTGCTTTCCTTCCATTGATTTCTGTTCTGGTCTTTTGAATCAAGAACAATCTACTCCCTCTTTTGCAGGATAATCTTTTAAGTATCCAAAGAATCTTAAGTGTCCATTTTGGTACAATTTACTTTAACAAATGCCTTTTTATTTTTTTCTTCTAACTGAACTTGTCTAGTGTATTTTTAACAAAGTCTTACATAATGACATTCTGAGATACTCCTAAGTCCCTCCCCCATCTTACCCCATCTGCCTTACTCTGTTTTGGAGGAAAGGCCCGTGTGCTTTGGAAATAAAAAAGATTAATACCATAGCATGATGTAGATTAATTATGTATTGAAGGATGGTGCAAAATGCCATAGTAAATCACAATGTTAGAATGCTCAATATTCTTTAAGAATTTTTCTTGTGAATCAAATTTTTCAACGACTTAAAGTCTGTCCTGTCAGTGCTCCCAGTCTGGATGCACGGGTGTCGCTGATGCTGAAAAGTGCAAAGCAGTGCTCTCCACGCTGCAGACATACAGAGATCGCCCTTTCATTTTCTCCTGCAGCCACCATCGAAGAATCTTTCATTTTTTCACAGTCTGCTTGACACCTTTAGTCAAAAGTCAACCCATCTGTGATGCTGCACGCTATATTGTTCTGTCTACTGCTAACACTTCCAACTCTTTTCCAGCTCTGCTGTGCTGCCTGAAATTGGACTGCAGTATCTCTAGAAAGCTTCTCAACCCGCTCTTCAGCTGCAATGTGAATGTCTGATGTTGTATGTTTATTATGTGTCTCTCGTGCACCCAAGGTATAGAACCACATCAGCTGCTGTTTTAAACTGACTGCTTCAGGATCTTCTTGGCAATCGCAGATTGTCTCATTTTATGCTAATTTTGGTTGGCTGGTGACATTAACTAGATTCAGGGAACCTGCTACAGCATCAAGGGTATGTCAAAGACATAGCAGGCATCTTGAAGATTTCTATTTGGATCTGTCCCAAGAGATGTAGTTTTTAAATTAATTTATCCCTTTTTCTTCTTAATTAGCACAGCTCTACAAATCTGTTTGTACACTGTAGAATTCAGTAATAATTTTTAACTCTGTTGTTTAAGATAATCTCAGGTCTGGGAAGGTTGTTTTTGTGGTTCCTATTTTTTCAGGTTTATCATAAATAACAGCACCAATAAAAATGATGATGACAAATTCTTACCAAAGTTATGGAAAGTGGTGTGTACCAGAACCAACCCACCCTTCCTTCATTCTTCTTGACGGACTTCTCACTGATGCTCTAAGACATCCCTCTTCCTCGGTATCTTTTCAGGTCGCCGTGATGGCTCGAGGACATAGGCCTCGGGGGTACAGAGATCTAGATTCTCATTCCAGCTCTATTGCTAACTACTGCTGAGACTTTGAACATCATATGTGAAACTGGGATGATAACAGTGACTTCAGAGTTATGCTAAAGATTAAACATATGTGGTTGAGGCCTAGATGTATGTTATCCTTGCTTTGTACTCCCAAGCCAATTTATATCATCGTTTCTAGTGAGCCATTGCTCCATGCTCTGTTAGAGTTATTTATGTATTTGCTTAGGTTGCCTAGTAGCAGGTAATCTTTCCCTTTTACCCTCAGATACCCAGCCATGAATAGTACAGTACTTTTAGTAAATTCTCCCATATAGAAGCTAGGGCCCTGCCTAAGCTATGAGTCTTTCATATATGATTTACCTCCCAGATACACAGAGCTGGGCTCAGAAATCGTGATGTAAAATATTAAAGTAGAAATCCAATTATAATTTCTTCTCTCCAACCTCCTTCTTCCTCTTCTCCTAGAAGGCAACAAAAATGTGGATGGAGAATGAGTTCTGATAAATGTTTGCCTTGTTGTTTCCCCTAATGTGTGGCAGATGGTACCAGCTCCACAGAATGGGAAATAGGAGTCAGTGAAAAATTTGGTTTACATGATCAAATAAGCTTGAAAAAATCAGGATCCAGCAAAATTAAAAATGTTCTTTGGTTATAGGACTTCTTAGCTCTTCCAATATGCTAATAAAGTATTTATAGACATAGAAAATTAATAGAGAAGAGAACAAAATGAGTTTTTAAAATAGTATTAACTCTAGACACTTACAAGAACTTCTTTTTATTATATAGCTAATTACTGGAAATATCATCACTTCTAGGTGCAGCATTATTAAGTATCTGATTTACTTATTTTGATTTTTTTAATGATTCTATTTATTTTATTTTTTAGAAAGAGGGAAGGGAGAGAAAAACAGAGGGGGAGAAATCAATGTGTGGTTGTCTCTCACATGGCCCCTACAGGGGACCTGGCCCACAACCCAGGCATGTGCCCTAGAAGGGGAATTAAACAGGCAACCCTTTGGTTTGCAGGCCAGCTCTCAATCCACTGAGCCACACCAGCCAAGGCTATTTTGATATTTTCAAATTAGATATTTTATTCTCTGTTTATAACCATAGTTATCTCTTCATAAAGTAGGCCTGCCTGCTTACAATTTAAAATCCAGAAGAAACAACCATCTGGATTCTCTTTAACTCAAAGTTTGGTGAGTCATTCTTATAGCTGCTCTCTGTAGGAGCTATGAGCCATCAGAAAAGATATTGCTTATGAACAAAGGTGCGCCCGCAGAGGTTATTAACTATTTGGGAGTCACTCCTCTGAGAATCTAAGAAGATCTATAGATTCTTCCCCCACCGCTCAGAAAAATTAAAATAATGTATTTTCTCTATAATTACAAGTGTCAGCATAAACAGGTGTTCACAAGAACCAATCCATAACTAAACTCCCTAGGATTCCAAAGACCATGTCTTAAGAATTCCAAAAGAACATTTATGTGCCCTTCAGGGAAGAATAGTATTGTTTTCCATTCAAGGGAAGAGTGATTACCAGAGTTAAACCGACAAATCAGACTCTCAGAAGAAATAATGCTCTGGTGGGTGTGTCCCATTTGTCAAGATGGGTCTTGGCAAAGGAAACTAAAGATAACTGAGAATGTGCATGACAAGTGCAGTGAGTGGATTTGCTCACACACTGCTTCTAACTTTGGTCCCTGAAGTGGATATCTATTCGTTGGCTATGTGCCTATCCAGCATCAATTTCCCTTTCTTTGATCATTGCACCCTGACTTTCCCTCACAGACTTCTCTAACTCAGTTCATCTGGCTTTGGCATGGCTGAATCTGCCCTAGCTCCTGAATCTGGCACATAATCTACAGCTGGCTTGTCAGCATATGCTACCTCCTGCCTATAATGATCAGTTCAGCAAAGGATCTGTGAGACAGGTTGGAGACTTATGTCAAATTCTCAGGAAAAAAAGAAACCCTCCCAGGGATGGCTAGGCTGATAGGAGTTAGGCACAGAGACACTGGTGATCCTTTTGCCACCATAAGGGGAAAGTATGGTGTGTCTAGTGGTAAGGGCAACACAGAGTAAAGAAAGTCTAGGGAATGGAGGGCTAATCCTGAGGGAATCATATCCAGCCTTGAGGGAGTTTCTGTTTGCCTTCTAAGAACCCTTTCTATTTTTCTCCACAGGTTCTCTATCCTAGGTGTCTAGCCAGGATTACTTAGAGAGCCTTTGGCTCCTTGACAGGGCAGGACACTGGGGAGCCCTAACGAAGGGAAGTGAGGCAGGTAGATCTTCTGGGTCCATCTGCAGGACTGTCTCAGACTAGCTTGTCAGAACTTCTTTCACTTTCTGAGAACTTCTCCCTCCCCTCATATCATCAGGACTGGAAGTGGTAACAGCTCCACTCCTGCTAACCCTGAGCTATTGTACTAATTCATTTTCACTCACTACTGCCACACCTTTGCATCATAGTCTCTGTGTAAATAAACCAGTCTCCTTACACTAATACAAGTGTACCATCTGTTTTCTGTAGAGACACCCAATGATACACCAACCTTGCCTGAAATCAGCTCAACCCTAGACGTTTCACATATATGAGCACGGACATTACATTTTTTCTTAATCCATTTTGAGAAGTGTTTCTATAACTTGCAACCAGGAAGAGTCTTGACTAATACAATCTCTCTTAACCCCCTTGGGCCACCTTGTGCATTCTGCTTGGAAAATAATTGCTTTAGAAACATGGAAAGACACCTTATGAGAGTTAAAACTCACTCAGGTTGGAATGCAATCTCAAACCAATTCATCATGTCACTCATGATCTATTAATCCTTGTCCTGTAGAATTAAAGCAATCCTCCTGCCAACATTAAAAATATGACCTCTGATGCCTGCAGAATTTTAACCAAATTCTTATCCACACAAGTTTCTAACACATACAAGTCAAAGTATGAATCAGACTGAAACATACTTCTTCCAATTAAAAGGTGTGAAAAGAGCAAAGAGAAATGGCCTTTTCTATTTACTCAGCTCAGCAGCTGAGCAGTTCATTAGCAAACCCTGAATGCACGTAGGTCATAAGCTCCAGGAAAGTGAATGTTTTATAAAGCAATCTTAGAAAGGCAACCTTTAAGTCAAAAGTACTATTCCCTGCTGGGGCTTATTAATTGAATCATTTGTTTACAAAAGGTGAACATGGTTCCAAGTGACAGTACTGTTTGCACAGTGGCACTGATATTAGGAGAGCTTATGTGTAATGCATTAGTAACGTAGAGAAAGATGCTGCCTGAGTCAGGGGTATTTGTTCAGCTCATTGAAATCATGTAATTTTAGCACTGCTCTGAGCATGAATTGAAATTAGCTTATTAAAGTTAAAAATAATCTTTAAAAATATTGCTAATGAGTACCATGAAGTACTTACCACCTTTTCTGTACTTGCCAGAAACTTAATGTAAGTCTTTGGTTGGATAATGGAAGAGATGAGAGTAAAAAGCGTGGGGGAGGTAGTTGTGTTTTGGTCCCTCATTTGACTATTCTTCTTTAGCTAAGGTTAAATTTTACTAGATTTCTAAAATAAAGACAATTTAATAATCTTTGTCAGTGAATATTTTCTCTTACTTAAACCATAACTCTTTGCAAACATGTGGCAGGAGGAAATAAATATATGTAATGATAAAGTTATGCCTTTTTAAAAATTTAGTTTCACATGATGATAATTCACTGATGAGCTTTACTTTTGACCTGGAGTAAACTAGTCCTGAGGTTCAATCAAAAGTTTATGTATTTCGATCATTTGACTATAATAATGTGATATTGTTTTCTCTATGTGTAGAGATTGCTAGGGCTCACCGAAAGATGTGTTTCCTTCCATGATATACAGGTGCAGCTGGGGAGTGGCTTCTTGGTCCAGGAGTGCATTTGTGAGACCTCGCAGCGAGGTGTGACCATGTGACTAACTTAGAAGGGACTGTGAATGGAAGAGAGGGGTGCTCTTTTTCACTAAGGACTTTTTTACAAGCAGGCATGCCTCGTTTATGTTCCATTTCTTTTTAGAGAGCTAGATACAGGTGATAACAATATCTCAAGTCGCAAAAGGAAAGGAATCAGGGTCACTTCATAAATTGTCCAGTAGAGAACTGCCTAACAATGACATCCACCTTGGACTGTTTTATGAGTAAGAAATAAGATTATTTGTTGCATTTGAGACACACATGTTTTGGCTTCTATGATTTTAAATACACTTCTAGCCTATTTTAATAATATGCAATACACCTTTTAGCCCTGGCTGGTGTGGCTCAGTGGATTGAGTGCTGGCCTGCAGACCAAAGGGTTGCCAGTTCAATTACCAGTCAGCACACGTACCTGGGTTGCCTGGGTTGGGGGCCATGTCCCCAGTAGGGGGTGCATGAGAGGCAACCACACTTTGATGTTTCTCTCCCTCTCTTTCTCCTTCCCTTCCCTTCTCCCTAAAAATAAATATATAAAATATTTAAAAAAATAATATACAAAGACACCTTTTAAAACATCTGACCCCACAGAGTAGATAAAACTTGTACATGTACAACAGAGTGTGTTTGGCTGGCTGAATTAGATACAGACACTAATGGTGGAGAAAACAATCTTGTCCCCCATTCCCTTTGCATGCTCTGATGAAAGGTAAGGGGACATTTATTTGGCAATTAAGGGAAAGGAAAGGAGTTTGGCTGAAAGTAGGAGTGAATACTAGAATGAAGAGGATAGTATGAAGTCTGCTCCTTATCAAGGCACAAAGTCTAGATTTGAACCCCTGTAAATGGAAGCTAGAGGACCGGAAACTATAGACTAGAAGGCTGACAATATGATGGACCCAGGTAGTTCTGTTTGGAGCCAAGGGAATAAAGCCCGACTAAAGTTTAAAAGAAAGAGTTCACCTCCCTTCCTCTATCCAGAACTCGGAACCAAAGAAGGGCAGTTTGGGGACACCTGGGTATAGGATGCTTGCCCCTGACATTGACATTCTCAAATCAGGCACCCTCAGTAGGGCCAGTGGTGAGTCTGAAAACAACTTCCGTCCCCAAGACATGAGAGTAATGGCTGGCATATATGAATCATTCATCAGATGTCAGACATTGTTCTAAATCTTTTACAGACATCTCTTTTATTACTCGTAACATTACTATGAGTGGTAATGCCTAGGAGGTAGGAAGGTAGCATTATTCCGGCTTTACAAATCAGGAAACTGATCACACAGAGGGTAAGTAATTTACCAGTATCTTGTGGCTAGTAAGTGGCAACGTTTGAATTAACATCCATGAAGTATGAACTTAGCCTGATCTTGTAATTGCTGTGCTATACTCTCCCCTCCACCACTCCCAGTTTACAGAGAATGGGTTTTTCAGAGGAGAGTTAGTAATTCGAGAATACCAGTCTCTTCTAGAAACAATCAGGAGCACTTGCAGTGGGGGAGTAGAAGTTCACATCTGTAGAGGCTTCAAATCATAATTTGGGCAAAAATATGCAAGCACCACCTTTTTTGGTTGTCATGGTCCTGAGTCCAACGGCCTTAAGAATTTCATTAACTTATCACTTCCTCTCTAGGTCACAGTCAATGGATTAAGCCACAGATAGGTAGATGATGCAGATTTAAATTATTAGAATTTTAATTATTATGTAAGAAATTAGTATGGTTGATGCAGATTTCATAAAATATTTGTATTATAAAACAATGTCTGGGCCACTTAAAAGAGTAGGGAAAGAGAAGCAAACTGTACATTAGCTCAGTGACAGAAAAATTGATCTATGCAATGACCAATCTTGTTACTCATTTAGCTTTTCTTTCGGGTTAAGGGTGACTTCTTCCACGAATGTCTTATTTATGTGAATGTAAATGACTAATGGGGCCAATCTGGCCCAGGGAAATGAGTGGGCCTGGTGGTTAATTACATGTGTTGTTTCTCCTGATCCTATTTTTTTCTCTTTGCAGTTGAAAGTTTGGAAAATACACTATTTCTTGTTGCAGTGTTTTTTCTTTAACATTATTAGAGGGATGGCCCTAGGTATATTGAACACTGGGCTTCTGTTTTGAACTTCCTGAATGACTTCGACGGTGGGGCTTAGGAGATGCGGCCCCGTGTTGTTCTGCTCCCGCATTTAACCAGGTGATTGGCCATCCTGAGCCTTCTATCCCAGTTCCCAAATATTACCAAGGATCTCTAGGTAACATCCTGCAGCTGCTAGGAATAATTCTCCCTTACAGGGTGCTACTCTCTCCTGCCTTCTCCTCTTGCCCCCTTTTCATACAATTTCCAGGGTGATCCATTTTTGTAAAATCTGAGTCAGATATGGTTGCTTCCCTGGTGAAAACTCCCCAGTGGCTTCCCAGCACACTGAGAACAGTAGCCTTAGAAAACCTCCTCCTGGTTATTTCTCCAACTGCATTGGTTACCACTCACTTACCCCTCACCCTTCCTGGGCCTCCCATTGCTCTGGCTTCCTCTTCCTAGCATGCCAGCCTCACTCTCCACTTGGCATGCCCCTCGCTGCCTCCTGGCAGCTCTTCCCCAGATGTCCTCGTGGTTCACTCTCACACTTCATTCAAGGCTCTCCTCAAATGCCCCTCCTCAGAAAGCACTTCTTTCACAGCCTCTTGTCCAGTGACACCTTTGTATACTATACAACCTCTTACCTGGATTCATTTTTCTTTATAACCCTTACCACTACCAGGCCATTCAGGATGGGCCTTGTTGGCTGAGACAAAGACACTGACATGTACTGTAAGTGAGAGAGAGCTGCCAGGGGTTTTGAGCAGAGTTGTTTGCATATCTGCTCATAACTTCAACTGAGTTATGGTTTAAAAGGACCACGTTGGCTGTTGTGTTGAATGACTACAAGGGGTGGGTGGGAGTTAGAAAGTTATTGCAGGAACCCAGGTGAGAAATAACGGTGGCTTGGACCAGGGTGGCAGGGTAAAGGAGGTATAAAGGGGTCACACTCTGAATTAAATTAGAAGGTGGAACTGACATCCAGTGTATATTTTGCTCATAGAAAAGGGTTAGGGAGAAGCACATATGTGAGTACCTGCAACTTGTCTCATGCACATAACCATGTGGGCCTGTGGGGTCCGTGATAGTCAAGAACAAAGGCCTATTGAGTGCACAGCTCCTCATGGACTCTTTCGTCCACCCATGTGATTCTGCTACCATTTTGAATGTTTTTCACTTGCTGAGCGTTTCTGCAGAATTCAAACAAACAAACAAAGAAGCAACTCTTCTGTTTACTGAGAGTTATATGTTCCAATTAGAAAACTCACCAACAAATCCCTTTCTGATGCTTTTTAAAAGATTTACAATTACTTTGTATAAGTGAATTTTATTTGATCAGAAAGATGCTTGCCCTCCACCTTTGCATTCTTAGCTCTTTTTTAATAGTTCATTTTTATTCTATTTTTTCTGTTACCATTTCCCTCCTTATACCCTCTTCCACCTCCACCCACCCTCACCCCCCCACAATCACCACACTGTCATCCGTGTCCATGAGTCCTCCTTTTTCACTCGATCCCTCTACCCTATCCCGATTTCTCTTTCAGAAAAAAAGAGTGAAAACCAATAGCCCTGCAGACTCTGTCACGAGGGAGAAAAAGGCTCAAATGATCATTTCTATGAAAAAAACCCTTTCTTTGAAATATTACAATTATGCATTTACTGTGCATAAGATTTAGGGATTTTTATTTTAATGACTTTATGGAGATACTTAATCTCACAGAGCTAGAATACTAATTACTGTACTGTATTGCAATAGGAAAAACAGCAAATTACTCAAATTTTAATTATGATATTCAGTTTTAAACAAGTGTATAATAATTGACTTTGTGTGCAATAATTGATTTGTCATTTAAGCAGTAATTTTTTATGCAAATGGACTACTTTATATGTGTGAACTGGTTATTATAAAATTAATTACTGAATATAATATCTTGCAGAACTCAGTGTGAAGAGTTCTCCTAACTGGCTTATTCATTCATACAAAATCTGGATCTTTATGTACAGTGATGAGCTTTGAACCAAAGGGAACTAAACCTCATTCTATATTCCTGCTAAATGTGCCTTTCATTGTGATGATCGTTTTCTAAGTGCTTTATAAACACTCCTTCTCAAGGCTCTCCATTAAAGAATTTCATAGTAACCCTAAAAGCTTTTTAAGCATTTTTAAGTCTTCCTCATTTGGGGGATGTGAAAATTTATTCGGTAGCTAAATATTAAATATTTGGATGGTACTCACATGGTGCTGTATTCACTATATTTGTTGGTCTGGATTCCCGTGCAAGAATCCTTTTTGTATATTTTTCCCTGGCAGTCAGAAAAATCAGAGAGAGTTGAAGACAGTGAGTAGGGTGTTAGTGGGACACAGACTCACAGGGGAGAGAAATTAGTAGACGCATGACTGTGCATGACTATCTGTGCCTACCCGCACACCACACAGCTTCACAAGGGCCTCACTGCACAGCAGTGACAGCACAGTGGGAACTGCTGGGAACTTCTTCACACTGCCCAGGAAACTCCTCAGGTCTTTCGGAAAACCTGGACTGGATATTTGGTCTAAGTCATGTGGCATCATATTCTCCCAATTCCCATGTTTGGTCTTACGCTAGCTAAGAGAGAAGTTTAGCTGTCACTTTTTAAAAAATAATTTTAGAAACCTAAGATGACTCATCATTGAGGCTCTAAAGACTAACCATAGGAGCACATTTATATTAGCTCTCAGCTGTATTTGCCCTCCCTACTACTACCAAGAATTTAATGTTGTCTTTGTATGGTTTAGCTTTTCATAGTTTGCAGTGTCACTTTGGGAGGCAGGATTTTGACTCTTTGTTTCCCGTGTAACTCCAGTGTCTAGAAGAGTGTCTGTTGTACCGTCAGAAAATATTTGCTGATCAAGGAAGTTGTTACTACAGTACATTTCCTTATAAAAATGTTATGAAGAACTAAAAAACACTCTTAGTATTACAAATTATAAGAAAGTTTTCCTTGAGTGGGTTTTCCTTTAATGTTGATGCTAAAAATGTTGAGTATAATAAAAGCAGCCAATTGTTCTACCATTCACTGGATTTTCATAAACTGTGAGCTATTCTCACAGTGCCAAATTCTTATACAACGGGACAGGTTTCTCTACATCTGTCAACTGATCTCTGCTGAGATGTCAACTGATAGTCCTCTCCATCTGCTCATCTATAAAATGGGGATAGCAATACCTAGGGCTGTTTCATGATTGATTTCAATCACATAATCAAATAGCTGATGTGGACACCAGCTAGCAGTGTCCGTGTTATTATGGATGAAATAAGACATACACATGGACTACCGAGTCCAGTGGAGGAAAAAGGACGACAGCGTGACTTTTCTCTCAAGGGGAGTAAAAGCCATGGCCTCCGCCATGACAGGCCTTTATTTTCTTTCTCCTCACATTACAAGATGGTTCTCCCTCACTATCCACAGGTTACAACAAAAGGAGCCAATGCCCCTAATCACATCACAGAAGGATATTAGCAAATGAAAAGGTAAAAGAAATTGAGCTGGTTACACTGGTTCCTGCAAGGTTTAGCACTTGCAGGATGAAGGAGTTTTCAGCAAAAAGCAAGACTTCAAGCAGCCAAGGTATATTGCAAATCTGATTACCCACCAGAGAACCTATCTGTGGGCATGGGTCCTGTGCATCTCTGAGTGGGATCTGGGCCCAGGCCATGCAGAAGGGTCTGCCACAAATAGCTTCTTATATTTCCAGGTACATAGCTAGACAAAGTACTAATTATTATTACTATTAATTCTGTTAGCCCTGGCTGGTGTGGCTCAGTGGATTGAGTGCAAGCCTGTGAACCAAATGGTCACTGGTTTGATTCCCAGTCAGGGTGCATGCTTGGGTTGTGGGCCAGGTCCCCAGTAGGGGCCATGCACAAGGCAACCACACATTGAATGCTTCTCTCCCTCTCTTTCTCTCTCCCTTCCTCATCTCTAAAAATAAATAAATAAAATCTTTTAAAAAGTTCCATTAATAAGCTGACATGAACACCGTCTAATGGATCTATGCCTGATCTTTAGAAATGAGGTCATTTTCTATATATGATTCCGACTATTAAATACAGATTACAGAAAACAATACATTTTAGAACTCTATATATTATCAACATCCTAAATGAAAAAAGTTTAGGAAAGTTATTCATTGGGGAAAAAATCTGAAAGTTGATAAATATGGGTTGTGTTTCCTCCATATATATTAATTCTAAGCCAATGGCATCATAGTTTGTTGCATTTGGGGGAATTTCCCAATAGAAGTTATACATTTTCTTGTTTGTATGTTTTTCTTTAATTCATATAAAATAAATTGGCTCTACATCCAGTGAAGGCGCCTGTGCCTTCCCGGAGTATTATCGCATTCCTCCTTTGTGACCTCTGTCTAAAACATATGAAATGGAATGTTATAACTTTCCTCCTATTAAAAAGTCTGCATGTGGAACACAGAACATAGAAGTAAGAGAGCTGATGGGGAAAACTGTGAGGCAGCCAAAACTTAGACTGGAGTGCCTTCTCCTTCCTAGTCAGACCTTCCTGGTGCTCTTCCCAGAAACCTAAACTGTGCCCTTCCCCACAGTGCAGGGTCCCTGTACCGGGCTCTGCCATCAAGCTAACCCCTGCTAAGGCACCGACGGATCAGGGCTAAAGGAGTTGTTCTCCACAGAAATGTTTGACTGTAGCAGGGACTCTTGAATTAAAAAAAAAAAAGCTAACACCCAAGTAAATTAATCTCTAACTCTGTGCCATGGGCCTCTGACAGTTAGTTAGGGGATATCACAGGGGTGTGGGCAGGGCTTTTCTGAGGTACCCTTAAATGCCCTCTGTAGTTAGCTTCCAAGTAATAATTAGCATTGTATTATATTTTATCATCTTAAAATATTTTGACATGCAGTATTTTCTATGATTCTCACACTATCTCAGTGTAGTATTTAAGGAAACATTACTATCTTCAACTAACAAATGAGACATCTAGAATATAATGGAATTAAGCTACTTTCTCAAATTTTCCTGTTTAGTGACTGATCCTGTGAAGTCTAGAAGCCTTTTACTCTATACTCTTACAGTCATCTTTGAATCTTTTCTTTTTTCATAATCCTTTAGGATCTACCATCAAAATATTATCAGAACATTAAAATTTCCCCTCACCTTCTCTGCTAAAACCATAATCCAAATCATCATTATTTTTTTCACCCAAATTATGCACTGGCTCCCTAACTGGCCTTCTTGCTTCTGCCATCACCCCTTATTTTCAACAAAGCACCCCAAATGATTCTTGTTAAAAGTAAGTCAGGTCATGCCACTGATTTACCCAACAGCTTCCAATGGCTTCCCATCTGACTTAAATAAAAACCAGTGTTCTTATGGTGATATTCAAGTGCTGGGCAGCTCTGCAAGGTTGACAAGCTCTGTACTGTATATGGGTGTACCAGACTGAAGAAGCTAACAGAGACCGAAATCCACTCAACGAACTACATGTCCTTGTGTCTGACTAATTCGCACCTTTTTCTAAGTCACAGAGTTGCTCTATAGGCCAGCAAGAGCCCTTGACCTACCAGACCCTGTCACTCATTACTGATTCCTGCCCCGTGCTCACCCAGTGTTGATTGCTCTGGCCCACAACATTGACCTCCTTGTTCTCCACTGAGCATACCGAAAGACAGACATCATATGAGCCATGCTCTTTAATTACATACCTATAGAAAAAAATTGTGGTAGAAAATTTTACGGCTTTATTAAAGTTGCAACTTCCTGAGACATAGGTGCAAAATTTGTCACTTGTCATAGGGAGTAGAAGAGTAGTTCAACGTTTCACACAAACAGCCTGCAAATAGAGTTTCTGAAGGACAAGGAACCAGTGGGAAGACCTGTCTAGGTAAACTAAGGTGGTCCCAATTAAGGTCCAGAGAGAAGGAACAGAAATACAGCCAATGAAGCAAAATGACCTTGATGCTAGAGGAGAATGTATTCTATTATATCCTTAATTTTGCGATGTCTTTATCTGATCTTTACAAATTTAACCCCTTAAAATAGAATCTGAAAATGTGAATGTTCAGTTTATGTATTCTGTTAGGACTTTGGATGCCCAAGGAGATTAAGGTGAGAACTATTAGCCATGAGCACCCTTAATCTTGGAACTTTGTCCCTTTGTATTATTTTTCTTTAAACTCCTTTAAATCCCTAGCCCTCCCAAGCCAGCATTATGTTCTGTTCTGGATGGGAGTGGAGGACTCTTTTGGGGCTTTGGCCTGTTTTTATGCTTTGGCTGCAGCAAGGTAAATTAACAAGAAGCCAAGTGAAAATTTTAAGCACACAGATTTTTCTTTGGTAAGTTAATACATTTTTTTTTCACTTGACACTGGTCTTTTGTAATTACAAAGTTGGTTCCAGGTTATTGTTTCAGATCTCTTCTCTTCTTCTAGTTTTATTTTCAGTGCGTGCTTAGATGTTAGGTGGCTAAGTCCCTGGCAGTGCTGTGTCTTTTGACGCGTCAGTTCTGGCTGTCAGTTCCGTTTGGCAGTAGAGAAAGGCGCCAGAGGTATGGCGTTTTCTCCAGTTGTCTAGTCCTCAGAACATCACTCCTGTCAGCGCACTTTGATGTCTTCTCTTGCCTCTCTGCGAGTCTGAATGAGTTGATAACAAAAGCAATTTTAGTTTGCGTTGAATATCGACATTGGGCTCATTTCATCTGCCTTGAATGTCATAGAATTTTCTATTCCCTTTCTCTTTGTAAAGGAAAAAGTTACATTGAGATATAATTTAACTTACTTAAATATTTTGCTGAAGAAAGCTTACAAGCATCTGTAAAAACAAATGTTATCTATAAAAGAGAAAAGAGTATATTGATTTCAGAATATTAGATGCCAGGATAAGTGGAGCAAAGTGTACATTATTTGGAAGGAGAAAAAAGGTGTGATTTAATAATTTCTCTATCCAGACAAGTTGCTATTCATGGCATAAAGTTCATGAATCAAGGCCCTTAAAAGATATTTAAATATGAGAATTCATGAAATATATAACTCAAGCATGCTTCTTTAAAATGACTGTGTATTGTATTTAGGACATCTGAAAGATGAACCAATATAAAGAACTCATATGGCAAAGTTATGGAAGGATAGGGAGAGGAATACCTGTATTTGCAAGAGGGAGAGGGGAAAAGGAAGAAAGAGAAGAAAACCAATTATATTTTTACTTTTAAAATAGTTTGCTAGCATTAAATTTTAAATGGAATTTGGCAAAGACAAGGGGGAAAAAACCCCAAAGTTCTTTCTTTGTTCAGCACAGAAAGGACCAACAGGAGCAGTTTAAACAATCACTGTTATTTGTTGAAGGACTATTAGAACCTGTTCTAGGATCACAGTGTGAAAAAAAGTCTTCCTGAGAAGTTCGTTTATTCTGCTAAACTCGTAGTATCTGATAATGGAATTACAACATTCGATTCATGAGACATCCCCCCCAGTGGCAAATGACTGTTTTTCTATCTTGTAATAAACAAGAAAGGGCAATGAAATGTGATGTCCCCGAACACCCTGCTGACTTTACGCCTGTATAAAGTCCTCATTTGCCTTCGCTGGCAGCTGTATTTCTTGCCTGAAAGACATTGCTCCTGTCAGCTTGGCTCAGTTTCTTCCATCCCTCCTTGAAGTGTTAGTGGTCCGGACCAGCAGGAAAGAGGACTAGGAAGTTCTCAAGTGTGAAATTGAACCCTTACCCAAACACGGAAAATACTCTCTCTGTGGCTCAGCAAAAGTTCCATTAACTCTTGTTTATTTCTGGGTACCACAGTAATTCTTCTTGATTATATCTAGCCCCAGCTGTGGAAGTAATAGAACAGTCTTGTGAATCAGTTCGTACATGGGAAACTTTTGTACTATAAAAAATTTACAAGCACCTGAGCTTGAGAATGTTTATCTCACCTGTACCTTAAATTACAGAAATTCGACCATCCTTATTGCAAATTAGCTTGGTTTCTAAGAACTTTTAGAACTTAAACATCAGAAGTAATGAATGAAGATTTTGTTACTATTTTTCTCCCACAAAACTTATTTTCTCATAGAATAACATAAGAATGACCATTGAAAGAAACTCTTTTTCATTTACAAAGAGCTTTTTGGTTCACTCGTACATCATTTTTTAATCCGTTTTCCCCAATACTATTTCTCTCTTGCAATATCTCATTTTGAACATTCAAAATAATTATCATTATCTTTAAAACAATGTTTCTAATTTGGAATAGATCCCTGATAGACAAATCATCTAAGAAGGTGCCTAACAGTTTTTGGTCCATAGTTTATTGGTTTCTTTCTTTTATTTTTAGATATTATTTTTCAACTTAAAGTACTTTTTCTCCTTTTTGACAAATACTGCATCTGATCAGCCACTGTCCCTCTTTAAAATAGATTTTTCCATACCATCAACGTTCACAAAAACCCACAGAGCCAGAGTATTTCATGTATCAAACAAACAGTTCTGATTAAAGGAAACTTGCAGTTGGACAAAGAGAGCCCAACTCTTCTCCCAGTGGTTCTGCTGTTTGGCGTCTCACATAAGCAGTGAAGCACAGTGTAACTGTCAACATATCAGAAAGGTGAAACCTCAGTTGTTGGAAATGAAATACTCATATATAAACTAGTTATGATTGATCTTATTCATTCCACCTTTCTGGGTTATGGTCCATTTTCTCCTATTCTACAAAGCCCTGTAATTATAGGATTCCAGATTCCTGTTTATACACACAACTGTGCAGTTGTATGTATAAACAGGTACCCTGTTGTGTGTATAAACAGGCACCTAGCACCCTGGCAACCTTCATTAAATATTAAATAATAATAATGTATATGCAGCCTCACTTAAAAAATAAATAATGCCTCATTTTAAAAGGTCTCAATTTTGCGGTCTATACCCTGAATTTGGAGTGCTGTTTTTAAATGACTTGCTTTATAGTGCTAGTTTTATAAGTGAGCTAAAGTGCCCAGGGTTTTGGTGTCCCATCCCAGCAGTGGAGGCAAAGCCACCTTGCCTTCTCAGCAGCCCTTCGGCAAGGGGGTTATCCCACTGTGGGGCTGCTGGGAAAGCAGCCTGTTAGCCTGCTGCAGGTGATGGTGCCACTGCTTGTTTTGTCCCTAAGGTTGATATCTACTATTGAAAGAGGTACAGGTGGACCTGATCTTACTTTCCTCCCTCCATGGAAGGGGTGTCAAACTCATTTTCACCGGGGGCCACATCAGCCTTGCAGTTGCTTTCAAAGAGCCAAATGTAATTTCAACTCCTTAACTGTTAACGAGTAGTTATATTTATACAGTCTTAAAATTATTTTGGCCCTTTGAATACAGCACACATCTACACACACACACCAAAAAAAAAAAAAAAAAAAAACCAAAAAAACACCTGAAAAAGTGATTTTAAGGGATTACCATGCTGTATTTCAGAGCTTTATATCAGTATTTACTCAGGCATACATTTTATCACAGAGGTTTCACTGTTTTGTTCTGTTTTTTTTAATGTAACAAGACATTCATATAGGTGACACGCCCCAACTGCAATTCTTGGTATCTTAGTTTTTTAACCTCTCACTTTCCCTCTTAAGGGGGTGTGTCATAATCCAAGTACTTTGTCAATTCGGTGCCACCCCTACTCCCTCCTGAGGCTGGAGACATGTTCCCCAGAACCTCCTTTTCTCTCTGTTTTCAGGCCACTTTGCCAAAAAGAGTCGCTTGCGGAAGATTTGAAGAGGAAGCCATTTTTGCTGGGAGGCCCTTCAACGCAGCAGCCTCAGAAACTCCTGAGCTGGCTCCAGCTGTGCAGGCCTAGTGCCTGGATACAACGTATTCTTAGATTGCACCACAAACCCAACGTTCCCAGCCGTGCCACTGCTTAGAACTGAAATCCCTAGTGATTGCTGCTTCAACCTGGTGCCTGCAGCCATCCAGCTTCTGCCGCATTTGTACGAACCTTCATTTCTATATTGAATTCTTCATTCCTAGTATAATTGCAGGTACTCTGTTTTCCTGACCAGACTTGGAGAGGGCAATATCACGGGTCTTATCTTTCTAAATAAGAAATTAATTTTTCTTATTATTAATGATAATACTTAAGGTACATTACATGAAAGAGTATGAAAAACCTTTGTATTATGACACTATGTTTAAGAAACTCTACCTGTATTGTTATTGTTATTATTACTCCTTTGTCATATATTAGCTACTTAAATTCCCTCTAGTAAAGCGATATTATGAGGGGATGCCTTAAGCAGTAATTCCCCAAATATACATATATACAATTTTACATGGCTTAGTCTCATCACACACACTTGTCCTTGGGTGACAGGCCACACAATCCTTAGTTCTCTGCTTATTTTGGGGAACCTAAAAGCCGGCACAGTGACTCACTTTCTCTCTCTCTTATCAAGCCAGTTACAAAAAAAGAGTTCCCTTCTCCTCTCATCATCACTTTATATTAATTCTTCCTCTTTTCTGTCAGGAGCCCTCTGAGTGGAGAGGGATTGTTGGTATTCCACCAAGTTGTAGAACAAACATAGGTTTTGAGTGGAAAACAACCTGTACTGGAATCCATTCCGGACTGTATGCTAACCACAGAATTCACTGTTTAAACTTTTTGGCCCACAGTATTCTCAGCTGGAGTGTAGGAAAAATAATTCCACCTGTGAAGTATACGACAAAGATTAAGTCGTGTGAAGCATTAGCCCAGGAAGGTGTGTGAGATGAAATGACGTTATGCTCAGCACGGGGCTGGGAATAGTGAGGACTGAGTCGGTGGCAGCTGCTTCTGCTTCTGCGTTGTTGTTATTGTTAATCCCTCACCAAAGACAGGAGATTTTCAAACAGAAGTCTCTCTCCCTCTCTTTTCCTCTGTCATTTTTTTATATTTTTAATCAACTCCAAGGTAGATCTGCCTTTCTCAAAATGACTTTAGATGTCCAGAAACCTGCCCAGGCCCCAGGGTCCCCCTAGCCACTCTGTCTTGACCTCAGTGCACACATTTGTGACTTGTTATTCCAGCTCCGCTAAGGCCTTTTGTATGCACTGAACATCTGTGATGGCGTCTCATACGTCAGCTTGGCTAGTTATTCAATCAAACGTTAATACAGTTCTGTGAAGGTATTTCTGTAGCGGCGATTAACATCTACATTCAGTTCACCTGAAGTAGAGGAAATTACTCTCTATAAACTGGGGGCCTCGCCCAACAGTTAAAAGGCCTTATGAGTAAAACTGGTTTCCCTGAAAAAGAAGAAATTTCTTCCTGTGGTCTTCAGTGTCAGGTTCTGCCCAAGGATTTCAAGCTCACTGGACTTGAGATTTTGGACTCGCCTAGCCAGCCCCCAAAATAATGCAAGCTGATTCCTTGCAATGAATCTCAATATAAACCTGCTTCTATTTTCTCTCATAGAACCCTGTTTGATTCAACATCCCAATGCTTATATTAATATATTTGCCTTCTGTCACACTAATTATATTTTAGAGGAATACATAGATAGTTTGCCTATTATAAATTTCATAATTAGCCTTGGGTGATATGTGTCTCAAAACCTAAAGAAATAATGAGAATTGAATAAATAATTATGGTCTATTTTTAGTGATAAATATAAATATGGCTTGTTTCATTGAATTTCAGTTGGATTTGCCCCATGCTCATCTCCCCATTCTATTTTCACTACCCCTATTCTAGGCTAAGAAAAACAACACATTAGTGTAAATCATAGGGTTAATTATTAGATGCTTAACAGATGAATAAACATAAGCAATAAAATCAAGTATTGTTCAAAAAGAAAACAAATTATAGGTGTCCAGGTAAGAGAAAAAGATGAGGAAATCTGTTGACTTGTAGATAAGAATCAATTTTCAGAACTTGAATACATTGAACATTTCATGGAGCTGCTTATAGTCATTAGCATGAAACAGTAGGTAATTTATAAAACCGTATATTCTGTATATCTGAAAGATAGGGAGAGAAGCCAATAGTACAATACTTCCCTTTTGTCTGCTTCAAAAGTCCTCACTTCGCACCTGTGCTGCTGTAGCCCTAACAAGATTTGTTATTATTTAATGGGTAAAATGTCCATAACTAATATTTATGAATTACCCCAAATTAACAACTGTAATGGAGTGTCTACCTCATATGTCCTGGGAAATACTAATTCTTAATCTTAGAATCTTCATTAATTAACTTAATACAATGACTGTAGAGAACAAGGATTTATGTCTTTTTTTTTTTTTTTTTTCACATGCCTTCCTCCAATATCTTCCTTTTCTTCCTGAGTCTCGTTTCTCTTAATGTTCCATCCTTGGTCACTTCTCCCTCTATTTATTTCTTTCTCCTCTGACTCAAATTTCCTTCTTTCCTCCCTCCTCTCCCTTTTTATTGTTCCTTCTCTCCCCCTCAGGACAGTTTCACAAGCATCTCCATCTTTTCTTCTCAAAGAAAAAGATGACCTGCTTCTCAGAAGGCAGATCCTGATCCTATCACAGCAGGAGTTTCCCCTCCGTTGCACTTTATCAGTTTGTGGCTCCGCATCTATTGGTTCAGCGTGGTACGCTGTGTGCTGAGCATTTCGTTTTAGTTCTACCTGGCACTGGAACACACTCCTGTTTCAGGAAGATCCCTGCTCCCTTGTCCCGAAGGTAGTGGGCAGGGACTCAGCTCAGCAACTGGCCACAGCTTCAGGGGATTTAGATTTCTGAAGGATTCCCAACACTGAGGGAGTTCAATTCTCCGTTGTGATGGGGACCAGACAGAAGGCAGTGAGGCAGCGACTGTCAGAACAATTATAGAGAACCAAGCAGATATCCCTGTAGTCCCATGTGACTGTTTCCTCTTGATGGAGCTTGGTGCTTCGAATGTCTGCGCGTTCTGCGAGCCATGCAAGATCTTTCCAACATATTCATTTTTCTCTCAGTTTAGCCAGTGTTCTTTCTGCTGTTTGAACCTTGTCTGACTAGCTCACTTTAAATGTGTTCTGTCATTTTAAGTGTGGTGTTGTGGTGTCCCTGCTAAGCGATGTGGGAGGATGGTGGGGGTGGGTAGGGACTGTGTCTACTGCTTGAAAAGGCCTCTTTAGCCCTGGATATTCTCAAACAGTGACCTAAACCATTTATTAAATGGTAGCAACTTAATAACTGGTTGAGTTTCTAGAACCTTTGCCAGTGGTTTCTGCTGAGAGGGTGATGAACAAACATTTCTAAGACAACTCTGCCACTGGTTCCCTGAAATATTATTTTCAAGTTACTCTTTGTGTCTGTGAACTGAGCATACGTCAGTCTTCAACCTAGCTGATAAACATGTCAAATTACAAATGATGGGATAGGTATGAACTTGCAACTTCTTGAAAGAAATGTTATATATATGACAGGTTTTGTGTTATTAGTCATTCATTCAAAAATTCTAAGAATTGTAATAGTTTGTAACCCCAGGACGCAGAGTATACAGTTAATATTTTGTATAGCCACTAAAAATTTTCTAAAGGCAGCAATATATCTTTGCTGTTCTGACTACAGAATCATATGAAGGTTTAAGGGTCACATAAGCTCACAGTTTATATTCATGCAGAAATTTCCCTGATGTCTAATTATTTTTAATCCAGAGGCCAAATTACAACTCCAAGGAATGAGTAGTTATTAGTCAGCCTTCTTTGGTGGATGTATGGTGCCCTGGGCAGACAGAAGGGCAAGAAGCCAAAGGTTGTGGATGTGGAGGAGTGAGCTTTGTCGGGGGCCGTGGATAAAGGCAGCCAGACATCAGTGTAGGGGTGGAACATCAGGAAGGTGTTACCTCCCAAATGCTCAGAAATTCTATCCTGACATCAGTGAAGATCCTTAGAAGGAACGACAGCAGTGGAGTGCATTCATAGATCTCCTTTCTTAAAATCTAATTCATTAGCAATTTGGGAGAGGGTGGGCGTGGAGGGTGGAGCAAGACCACAAGTAAGTTACTCCAGGTCCACAGTGTAGCAGCAATGCTAAGACCGTAAAACAAGCAGTGGCAGTGGTGTGGGGATAGGGAAAAGACTATGGACTCACTGAGTAAGGGGAAAACAGAGACCTTGCTCATGGTATGTGAGAGTATGGAGTAGAGAAAGCCACCTTACTAAAGCTATGTGGTTGGTTACCCTGCACTGAATTGCAGAAGTAAAGGAAGCTTCTTTAACATCCATTGTAAAACTTACTCTCTTAGTCAAATCCCTGCTTAATGATTCTAGGAGGGAAAGGCCGTGGGTTAAACTCACATTTTTGCCTAAACTGTTCTTTCTTGGTTCCACCCACTCAGGGACTCTCACACTTTCCCAGAGGAAAGTAATGAAACAAGTTCATACTAAGATGTCACAGAGTGGCTTCAGACCATGTAGGCCGAGGATCAAAATTTCAAAGGTGGGGCCTGGGTGTCTGCAATTTAACAAGCATCCAAGATGATTTTTATGCCCAGTAAATTTTGGTGACCGCTACGGCAAGACTTTACATCTCAGCTCTCCCAGAGTGTTAGAGAGGGGTACGGAATAAAATGAACCAGTTCGCTTTGTGTTTGTTCAGTATATTTAATGCCTTGCTAAATGCTGTTTGCTCTTTTAGATTACATCCATATGCAGGACAGAAGGGAGGGAAAGCAGAAAGGGAGGGAGGAAGAACGGGAGGGAGTATGGGAGGGAGTAAGATGTTCTTCAGAGTACATTGCTGTAATATTTTGTTGAGGAGCTAAGATCCTGTAAAAGGACACGGGTCCATAGCAGCTACCATAACAAGTATTCAGTGTCACTGCCACTCACTAAGTCTTTTACTAAGAGCTTTCTGTGGTGGTGTGGAGTCAGTCTGTCCCCATACTTTGGAAATATTTTCAGGTTGTAATGATGAAAAGAATCGATAAGCTTTATTTCTTCCACCAGTTTAATGCCAGAGAGAGCCGTTTGCATCAGATAGAATCAGTGAGACCAAACACAAATTTCCAAAATAAAAATTGTTGAGTCCTTAGTTCTACACCCTCTCCAGGTTAAACACCATATATATTTTTTAATACTGCACGGTCCCTTATCTGACCACTGCTCCATCAGGCAGTAGCCAAAACCATGTTGCCACAACAATCGCCTGTGTCCCTGTATCTCTCCATCTTGATTTCTTACTCCCACTGATCTTCAGGTCACCTTTCCCTCCCTCCCGACATCACTATCATGGCCATCTGTGCCTTACCCAGCTGGTTTCTCCTCCATGTTTCCAGTCACTGCAGCCCACAGCCCTGTTCGTGGAGCAGCACTGACAGCTTTGGTGGTCTATTTCCGACCCTGTCAGAAGGCAGGGCAGGAGGGAGGGCTTGTCTTGTGGAACAGTATTCATGGAGCCTACGTAGGGCACGGTAATGCCCTAGGCCTTCACATTCGCTCACCGCTCAGTCACTGACACCCAGAGCAACTTCCAGTCCTGCAAGCTCCATTCGTGGTACGTGCTTTCTACAGGTGTGCCATTTGTTACTTCGTATACAATTTTTTGTACCTTTTCCATATTTAGATATATTTGATACAAAAATACTTACTGTTGTATTACAGTTGCCTACAGTATTCAGCACAGTAACATGCTGTACAGATGTGCAGCACAGGAGTGATAGGCTATAACATATAGCCTCAGTGTGGAGTAGGCTAGACCATCTGGGTTTGCATAAATGCACTCTGTGATATTCTGACGACAAAATGACCTAATGACTCATTTCTCAGAATGTATCTCGGTCATTAAGCGACACATGACTGTATTGCTGGAGCCACAAATAGGGCCCAAATCAGTCTCCCATAAGCTTTTATTGCCTTTATATTTGCAATTGTAAATGGTTTCATAATGTTGTTCAAGATATTCTAAACATAATTGATTTCAACAAGAAATTGGCAATAAAGCTCATTTCAGAGTCTTTTAGCTTTAAGTGGAAATTCATAAAAAGAAAACTAAGAAATGTGAAAAAGTGATTGAATCTTATAGACCAATGTATGATCTGAAATAAAATTCCACATTACAAAACAATTATATCCAGTGATTTAAAAAGATACATTTAAAAGTCTGATTATTTTACCCTTAGCTAGTGAGAAAAAGTTGACCAAACAACATGGACAGTGTTTAAAACAGAAAACATATTCCACATCTGTTCAACCTCAGTTGGGAGAAAACTTTGAAAATATTGTTTATGCCTTTTAGATTGCTTCATATTATCCATATTTTCTATAGGTAACTAGCTATTTAAAGTGCTGAGTAGCATTCCAGGTGAATTGGACTATATTTGAAAACATAAGAATTTCAATAGATGTAAAATCCTGGCTTAGTTTCATTGCTATTGTAATAGAGTAATGCTAGATTGTTTTAGGTTAACAGAGAAAAGTATTTTGAGAGATTATGGGAACTTAAATAGATTCTAAAGTAATAGAAATAAGATTTGAGAATGTTAATAAATGGGCAAAGATTTCCATTTATATCTTCATGATAATGTGAATGCCTTAGAAGAAATTTTGACTTATTATGACTTTTTAAACAATAAACCATTTATTGAGTGTAAGATGAGCTTGATAAAGAAACCTTAATTCAAGAGCAGTACTTGACTTTCCTGTAACATTCATATGAGCGTTCATGGCTAACTCCCTCCCTAGCAGTTTACTAGTGAACTGGGAAATAGAATATAAAAAGGGGGAAAGCCAGCTACATCAAGTGGAAATTAGGAGAATGAGATTCATGCCCAACAACTTTGAGAAATTTCTGCAAGTAAGTACACATAGAAATATAGGGATGGGCAAAAGAGGCTGCTAGAATATGAACAGAATAATGGTTAATATAATGGATGTTATGTTATCTGTTTGCCCTCCAAAAGTACGTGGCTAGAACTGGAATTTGATCCAAAGGTGACTATTTAAAACCATGTAATTCCAAGACACATATTCCTTCCGTTGCGGCTTTGAGGAAGTCTGCACTCTCCCCAGGAGACAGTGTTAGAACTGATCGGGTTCACACCAGTGTTTCGTATCTCTGTGCTAGCTATTCTGAGAGCTTTACTCATTTTTCCAAAACTATTGTCAGTATCTTTTGTGTACGCAATAAATGGAAACTGGAGCCTGCTCATGACTATGAAATGCTTTCATGATCTCATATTATTATTTCTTTTTAGATGCAGCCAGCTAAAATGCATTCTTGAAATGTGGCAATTAATCAACAGATTAAAATTTCTCTTTTTGCTTTCAAGTGACTGGTTAATTAGATGATTTACTATTTAAATACTACCTAGCCTATGTGACTATTCATTATATTTACTTCCAGTGTAAATATAAACTTTAAAAAAGCATAGAATAAATATTAGGTACATAAAATTAAATGCACTCATTTCATTTCACATCATTTTGCCAATTTCACATTAGATGTGTTCTGATGCAGAAGCACATTAGTCAGTCAGATTAATTTTTTCACATCTTTATCATTTGTAATTTACAGGAATAATCATTCTTAAGAATTATGAATGAAGTATTTCAGATTTTGTTACACTTAAGAGCTGTGCCACATTCAGACAATAACTTTCCTTTAGTGCTATCAAAGCTGTCTAACTTGATATGTTCTGTTTGTAAACACACACTTTTGGTTCCTATAGGTACATATTTTATTTCAGTGATATAAATGCATGTATTTTAGTAAACTTAAACTTCTATTTATAGGAGGAAGAATTATTTTTAGTTACACAGAGTAGATATTCTCTCTCTTTTTTTTTTCATTTTAACTTCTAAACCATTTCTCCGCCAGCAATGCCTGCTTCTTTGAGTTGCATTTTATCAGCCTTTTTCCTTCCTTTTTGCTGTCACCTCTCAACACCTGGCACCTGTTCTCCTCACATGGACCCTGTAGTTGCCTGTCACTTTGATATGTGGCTCACTGTCATCTTCTTCACTCCAGTGAGTCATTGGCCACAGCAATGGCCTCTCCCACATCTGGCGTCTCAGCTTCTTGCTGTGCCCCCCTCAAAAAATGTTTTCCTCCTTAACCACACTGCCTTGAAAAATCTCTTTCAAGCACCACCCCCCACACCCACTCTTGACCCCTAACCTTTTCAATTCCGTTACTTTCTACTTGCCTTCTGACAACTCTGCGACCACTGCTGGCACCGGCACGCCAGGCTGTTCACTCTGTGGCTTTTCTCCTCAGGCATCTCCAAGTCCCATGTCCTTCCTTACCCAGCTTAAATTCTGAAAGCAGATAAACATGGACATTTTGAAAACATTATACTAAGTGAAAGAAGCCAGACACAAAAGGACAAATATTGCATAATTCCACTTATATGAAATATCTGCAATAGACAAATCTGTAGAGACAGAAAGTAGGTTCATGGTCTCCAGGGCCTGGCCGGGGAGGGGGTGGCGAGAGACTGCTGGTGGATACTGAGTCTCTTCCTGGTGTGGTGAAGTATTCTGGAGTTAGACAGAGGTGATAGTTGCACATCTTTGTGAATAGGCTAAAAAACCCTGAACCGTACATTTTAAAAGACTGAATATTATGCATGTGATTATATCTCAATAAAAAAGATATCTTCTTGCCCTGGCTGGCGTAGCTCAGTGGATTGAGCGTGGACTGCGAACCAAAGGGTCACTGGTTCGATTCCCAGTCAGGGCACATGCCTGGGTTGCAGGCCACGTCCCCAGTGGGGACCACGTGAGAGGCAACCATACACTGATACTTCTCTCTCTCTCTCTCTCTCCCCCCCTTCCCCTCTCTAAAAATAAATTAATAAAATCTTTAAAAAAAGATATCTTCTTTATAAATTTGGATATTTTACACATCCTCTCTTGAAGTGAGCCACGCCTTGATTTATTTTCTCTGGCATATGAAACTTGTGTTGCAGAACCCAGAGGCTTCCCAAGAAAAGGGTGGCTCTAATAAAGCCAAGTTATAAACTAGACAAGGGATCGTGATTTTAAGGACTAGTCATATCAACAAAATGATGATTAGTAACTTGTTAGATTAAATATCCGAAAGGAGTAAAGATCAAAGTGTGTCAGTGCCTCCTGTTCTCCCTTCGCCCTCCCGCTTCCTCCCCTCTCACCCCCCAGTACAGACCCCCTTGGGTATTCCTGTGCAAAGTAAATACCTCTGCCACGAGGTTGCTGAGCACTTTCTTTGGAACTCTATTTCCTTATGGATTTGTTTAGTTCAAATTAATTATTTGATCTTTTAGTTACAAAGCAAATGCAACCAAGTTGTGGATGCTGAAAATTGTTAATTAGGAAAATAGAGGAGAAGAAACTTAGCAAATACACTTAAACTTTATATAAAGAAAAGTAACAAACCTCCACATAAACATCTGTAGTTTATGAGAGCTCTGTGTACTTTATTATTAAGCAAAAATCATGAGGCAGCAGAGACTACACTAAGGATGGCATATCTTTTCCAAAATGAGATAAATTGCCTGAGAATAGAAAGGTTACATTTGTTAATAATAACATCATAAGATTATTTTATTATTTTCCCTCAGGGAAAGTTTTTTCAATATTCTACTGAGCATAAAAGATTCTTTGTTTTCTTTCACTGATTCAGAGACCTTGTATGTTTTTATCTAATGGAAAAATAACACTTCAAAAAGTATAAACTATTGTATAAACTCTGAACCTTTTTCCTCCTATGCCTTAGCATGTCTAATTTGTGGCACTGTCATTGAACTACTGAAATTTCCTCTTAATTCTTAGCTGACACTAGTTGTAGGCACGCTGAGTTCTGGGCTATTGTCACACTGGAATTTTGCTCCTTTAATGTAACGCCTTCCTATAATGACAATATGCCTGGTTACAATGCCCAACCTCTTTATTTCAAATTTCTTCAAGAGATAGTTTCTCTTAGGAGAAAAATAATCTTTGTGAATCATTGTATCCTTTATTAATTGCTTATAAGGTGGTCAGCATGATTAGCAAGCTATTTAACAATGTTTAGTTTTGGGTTGTCTGTAAGGAATATATTGTAACAATGATTGGTATGCTCAAGGCACTGAAATCACAATATAGAACTAATCTTAAAAGTAGGAAGATGAGAATTTATTCAGAATACTGCTAAAAGTTCCATATTCAGTAGTTAAAACATATGGTCAGTATTCTTTAAGGAAAGAAGAAAGTATGTTAATACAAAAAAGTGCCACTGCATAACTGTTTTTGTCAACTTTATTTCTGGCTACAGAGGAAAAAATATAGAATAGAAAAATGTGTAAATTCATAGATAAAAAGTGTTCCTAAGTATAGAATGGAAGATTAATGGGATAAAGAGGATCTCCAGAAGGGATCAGTAAAATATCAATATTTTATAATGTTAGTTCCCACTAGCCATAATCAAATAGAGAGTAAAATTGAGTTTATCAAATGACTAGGCCTGTTTCTAGGAAAGGACAGGGATTTTATGTCATAGAAATTGGTACTGTGGTGGTGACAGATACGGAAACATTGAAGGTAGGTGACGAGTGTATGGGAAGCATATGAAGGTAACAAAAATATCTATCACTGAAGCATGGCTATAGACATCCCAATAGTACTTTCTCCAATTTCTGAAACTATTCCCACCATGCTCTGTAAGTCATTTTTTACTCTCCCTCTCTGTTGCATGACTCATCTCTCTTATAGAAGAACTTTAGGCTACTTCTAGCAGCCCAGCCTTACTCCTCATTATAAGAATATGGCCACAAATCCTTCTAATGTTGACAGAAAAGATCAGGTACCACCAGGTCTCACTGTGTTGAATTGATGCAATAACCTGTGATAAATGGTGACAGTATAATATTTGTGTCAAATATTTTGTGAGCTGCAGTCACAGTTCTTTGAGCACCTAGGAAATAAGAGGCTCTATTAATTCAAGACATCAATGATATTATTATTTATATCATCATTACTTCTCAACACTTTCTGCTGTTTTATCTTTTTAGTTATGACTGATTCTATTATCTTTTGACTTCCAATATTAATACCATATCAGATATGTGGTCCTTCAAAAATAAAGAATAAACAAGATATATTCAAGGAAAATATCCCTAAAGTAGAACACTATGTTGTATGACGGAAGTTTTAAAAATTATTGCTTAAACACTTTCTTACAAGGACATTTAAATCTATCAAAATGTAAAGTTTCAGTTTGGTTTCTTTACTATTTTCTATTTGGTCCTCCTGTTTTTATTTGCTAATTTGTTTTAAGCCTTATGGATGTGTGAGTTTGTCTGTATTTTTAAGTGACCTGAAGTGCAGAGTTGAGTTAATCATACAACTCTGTTCTTTGCACACCATCATCATGGGTCAATGCGAGGCTCCAAGCTTGTCTGTTATATGTTTCTCCTTTTCCCAATACCTCCTCCCATCCCCCTCATACTTTGAGGGCACCACCCTATTCGCAGTACAGGTGTTAATTACGCACTCATCCCTGTAGTGCTGTTTTGTGAGAGGGCATTTTCAAATTCACATATAGGATATTTTGCTGTGAAGCTTGTCAGTGTCCTGCTTATCAGAGTTAACACGTTTGAAATCTCCCTACTCTTTAGTATGGACATCCACTTTCTTTCTCTTTTTTTCCTTATAGATTAAAAAAAAAAACTATCTGCATGGTTCTTATTTTACATATCTTTAGTCAGCAGTAACACAGGTATTGTCCAGCTTCCTGCCATCACTAACCATGCTCAATGAACAGTGTCACACGTGCTCCGTTAGGGTGCTGTGTAAAAATGCATCTGCCTGTAAACACAAGACCAGAACCCATGGTTGTAAGGCAAGTGAATAACTGATTCCAATAAATAAAATACCAGTTTGCTTTCAGAAAAATTCGTACTGATTTATATTCTTAACAGCAGCACGTGAGAGTTTCTCTTCCTTCTCATCTTTACCAAAATTTGTTATTTAATGCATTCCTTATCTTTGCCATTCTGGCTAATGTGAAGTAATATCTCATTATTATTGTTCAATTTTGCCTTTATCTTGATATATGTTCTTGTTAGCCATTATGTCTTCTCTTCCTCTTTCTATAAACTGCTTGTTCAACTATTTTGCCTGCCTTTTTCTTATTGATTTAGAAATGTCTTTCTTAATATGCCATATGTCTGTTGATTTTTGTCTATAATGTTTTTCATTAGATAGAAATCTTTAATTTTTATGTAATAGAATCCCTCTTTTTTTGCCTAAGAGTTGTTATTTTGAGTTTCATTTAAAAATATTTTTTCTATGCCCGGGTCACAATTTTTTTTTTACATTTTTAAAATCTTTTATTTTTAACGCATATGGTTTTAATGTCTGTCATCTATGCTGTGATAACATACAAGTTTAGCTTTACTTTCTTCGTATAATGAGCCTACTTTCCAAATGCCATTTAATATGTAAGTAATCCTTTTCCCCATTACCTTGTAGTGCTGGGTTTTACTCAAAATTCTGCCTTGCCCATTGACTTGCTTGTCTGTTCCTGAGTTAAAACTATGGTGATCTTGGTCACTACAGCCTTGGTTATGTCTTAATATCTGGTAGGGAACATCCCTCCTTTCCTATCCCTTCGTGGTCCTTTTATTTTCTTTTTCAAATCTGACTTAGATATTTATGCACTTTTGTTCTTCCAAATAAATTTTTGAATGAGTTGGTTTTTTAATCTGCTTTTAAATAGTCTCTTAATAGCCATGTATGACAACTTATTGCTCAATTTTTATTTTGATTTAAAATCAGAAAACTATTTCCTCAGACCTTTGGAAAACATTGTTCTATTCTCTCCTGCACTTGTGCTTTTTGAAATCTGATGCTAACATGCCTTGTTCTCCTGCATGGGTTAGTGGTCTGCTCTTCACTCTAGAAACTTTCACATTTTTGCCTTTGCCTTCAATAGCCATACACTTTCCCATAAGTTTTCTAGGTTTTGATTTCTCACTCTCTGTGCTTTTATACTCCGAGCCTTTTCAACCTGAAGCTTTCTCTCTTCTTTCAGTTAGGGAAATTCATAGATGTCCCTTCTTGAAATATGCTTTTCGGTGTCTACATACAGTTGTTTTTTCTCTCCTGATGAGACTACACACACACACACACACACACACACACACACACACACACACACACACACATGCATATCTTTTGCTGATTCCATATCTCTTATTGGAAAGGGAACCCTTTCTCCTTTCCAACTGCTTTTTCAGAGGAAAAACCTACTTTATATTACCTACTTTATAGTACCTTATTTCATTTTTTTGCTGTATCCTTTAGTTATTTATACAATATAATCATTTATTTAAATTCACATTTTTTACACCAAGTGTGCTTACCCAGTTCATATAAAAGCATGTTTCTGCTTTATATTCCATTACTATCTTAATTATTTGAGAATTTTCATTAGTTTTATTTTGAGTAGTAAGTAAATAAACAAAAGCTTTTTCTACCTAGTATCTGCAATTGAGTTTGTTGCCTTTATTTTGTAGCAGTTATGCTTCTCAGATGTCTAGTTATTTTTATCTTTGAACTTGTTTTTCTCTGGTTGATTTGGTAAATACGAAGACCCAAGTTCTAGCTTATGCTGCTCCTGAGGGTTAAAGGTGTGTGGAAGGATTTTGATCCTGGGCAAAGAGCTCACCATGCTGTAGGCTAAACTTGACCGTCCCTCTTTGTTCTCTCCTAAGCAGATGATCCTTATCCCTTGGTGGTAGTTGGCTCAAGCTGGGGATGGTTTGGGCGATGCTGTGGTGTCTGCATAATCACCAGGCCCTCTTGTCATGTCTCCTAACCTTTGCCATGCTCCTGTACAGCCTGAGTGTTACTGCTGACCCAGTGGCACTGGGTAGGCAATGATCTTCTTCTGTCCCTTGAGCTATCGTGTGGCCAGGACAATGAAAAAAAGATAGAGCTTAAAAGCCCTTCCTATCTTATTTCCCCACTATGCTGCCTTTTTCCTAGTCACAAATGCTCAACTTTCAAGCATTTCTGTCCATTTTTCCTACTTTTTTCCTTCAAATCCACTATGTTTTATGTCCAGGACAACTTCTGGGATAATATGAGAGGAGGGTGCCAATGTCTAGGCTAATTCTCAACTTTATTGAATCCAATCTATATCCATATTTGTTTTCAAATGATGGATATCAAAATTGCACCACTTCAATTGATGCTCTCTAAATGCCAGGTCTGTGCTAAGTGTTTTTATATGCATTATATCATCTGGTCCTCACAAACACTTTAGGAAATAGGTGCTTTTATCATCTTAGTTTTACAGATGAGGCAATTGAAGTCTAGGGAAAGTACATGGCCAGTAACAGAGCCAAGGTGAAAATTTAAGCTGCCAGATTCCAAAATCTATTCCTTTCAGTTATATGTAGCACTTTGTAAAATTAGGTTTGTTCTGGGTAGATGTACTTCATGATGCCCAAAATCCTCCTAAAAGTATATCCAAAGTTTTGAGGATGTGCGTATAAGGTATTTTTACCAGTTATTGAGCTTGTCATTTTCATTAGAATCTCAAAGGGGTCCATGAGTTTCCACCAGGTGAAGAGCCACTTTAAATGAAGTCAAAACTTACACGGGGGCTTTGGTGCTCAGTCATCCAGTAATGCGAAAAATCGTGTTTAGTGATTCACCTGTGACACTTTCTGGGACGAGCCTCGTATTGTCTATGCCAGCCCCACTGGAAGCTCAAAAGCCAAGAATTAACATTTCATTTCTCTTTGCTTATACACTGGTATTTATCTCCTGGAGCAGTAAAGAACAAGTTACTTTGAAAATATTATGGGGGCAAAAAGAGGGAGTTAAATAAAAGATTCTCTCTCAATAAACTTGTACAATTGTGTCCATTTATTTCAGTGTTCAGACAATGGATGTTAATTCCAAATTGAGAAAGAACATTAAGGTTCAACATCAATCTGGTGTGAAGAAGAAGAAGTGAGTAGCAATGCATTCAGCGCTGGCGCTCCGTGCCCGACAGCCTGCGCAGCCTCACCAGCCCCAGGAGTTGTCAGTCTGATTCTCTTGTCCACCCAACTGATTCTTCTCACTCTAGTCAGAATCTGGTCGATTTCTCCATTCACAGGCCCTCAGGAGAGGAGGCCTCCTGAGAAAACTGATGATTTTTCCCCCCAGATACTGGACTACTCTATAATTAGGCTTAGATAACAATCTCTGCAAGGTCTCAGAGGCTCTGCTTGGCTCCGCTTCAGTGCTGACCAGAGTTCTCGGGGATCCTTTACACCAGGGGTAGCCCCGGTTCCAGTTTTCCCAAAACCCTTTCAGAGCAGCTTAGATGGTCTATGCTCAAGAGAAATCTGAACTGGCCTCTGGAAACAGATGAACACACTGGTCACTTAGGTGGACCTTTGCTCATCTGAAGCAAGCTCAGAGACTCCATTTAAAAAATTCACATGATAGACATGCAGGACTCTTAAAAGTGCATGTCACGTCACAGGAGGGCAGCAGGCACGGTTTCTTTAATGGAAACAGAGTACCGTGTGCTTCCTAAGTAAAACAAGAGGTGAGCTAGTTTCATGCCTAGTTCAGAAACTGAGAAAATAGAAAATTTCAAAACTTACGAAATGCTGCATTCAGAATTCTTTTTTTTTTTTTACTGTTGTTCAATTACAGTTGTCCCTATTTTCCCCCCATTAGTCAGAATTCAGTCATCCATTTAAAACAACAGGGATGTGTAATACTGAAAGAAAAGAGAAAACAATCTGGCAGTTTCTGTCTTGAGTTATTTTGTGTTCTCTAGAAAGTGTCAATTTATTGGTTTTTGGTTTCTGGTCCCAGATGGACCTTAAATAAAACTCTGGGCAGTGTTAGCCAGTAGCTTGTAGAAAATGCTTCCCTGCCAAAGGCCTCGAGCGAGGATCTTGAGTTATCCCACGAGGAGTAGCTGACTCTGAAGGTGTCAGGAGTAAAATGACTCCATTTTACAATCTCTCCCAGAGGCAAGGAGCTCCTTACTTCCAGAATAAATTGATGGGGAGATCCATTTTCTGGCTGGCAGGGTGGTGATCAGCGAAGCTTTCACTCCAGCTCGCTGACGAGGGAAAAGCTCCTGCCCCAATTGGCAGGTCTATGTGATTTGTGAAATGGAAGGCTTTATAACCCGGCTCATACAATGGTTCCACCGAAAGTCTTTATGTGTTCTAAGCGTAACTATTTGTAAATTGTACTCACAAATCTATAAATTGCAGACACTACCTCTCCCTCCTGTATTAGTGGGTTTGATTCTTCCTTCTGATAGTTCCCCGATGTGATGCTCTATTTGGTAGTCTCTAAGCACCTCATTCCATTCAAAGCCCCAACCTGGTATTCTCATGTTTAAACAATAGTATAGCTTTATGTGAAATACAAAAGACTCACTTTTTTTAATTCGTTTAACTCTGAGCAAATATAATCATCTTGTTTTTCAGCTGAAGATGTAGATGCACGAGATAGGAGCTCCCAGTACACATTCTGGGCTCCCTATTCTGTTGTTTTCAAGCTTTCTTTGGACTGGAGTCCTCACACTTGAATGAATATGCAAGACTCATTCAAATTGCTTACCAAAAGTGATAGGGATGATAGTTAATACAGTGTTTAATATGCACCGGGAAGTCTTTTAAGTACTTTACATATATCAACTGATATTTTCCTTGCAACAACCTTAAGTTAAGTGTTATGTTTATCCCACATCACAGGAAAGAAAGTGGAACTACAAAGAGGTTTTTTCATATGCTCAAGGTTTAACACTTAGTAAAGCCTGAAACTGGAGTTCAGACTAAGGGAGCCTTCTGAAGGCTCTGCTGGTCCCTAAGAACACTTCTGAAGTCTCTGCTGGTCCCTAAGAACACTCCTTCTTCCCTTTCCTAGAAGTTTTAGAATCAGTGTCTCTGGTTGGAGCCCAGAAATCCAAATTGTCAACAGGCATATCTCCCAGCCCCTAGGTGACTCTGATGCCAGGGGTTCTCTGACTGGGCTTTGGGGGCCAATGACTTTGGTACTCAAAGACATTGTTTGTTTTTCAGTAAGTCACATGTTGCAGTGAAAATTCCCCTAGGAAGCATTTACACTAACAATTTCCTTCATAAGCAATGGAGTAAAATATAAGGGGTGTGTGACTTGGGATGGTGCTTGATGGTTGGGAAAGGTAAGAAGCGTCAAAGGTGAAGATCGATGGTAAGAAAAGCCACAGGAGAAAAATACAAATGCCATCTAATTTATAATTTCCCTTGGAGCTGGATTTCCACAAGACTGCTCAATGCCAAGTTTGAAAATTAGAGTGAAAATTTTCTTTCTCAAGTGGTTTTGAGAAAAGCCAGTGGAAATAATGGCAGAGAGCTTGAGCTCTGCCATTATTTAGTAACTGGTAACAAGTCAAGTTTCTTGATTTGCAGGAATTACAATTGCACTATCCAAAA
Source organism: Glossophaga mutica (assembly GCA_039655065.1). NCBI lineage: Eukaryota > Metazoa > Chordata > Mammalia > Chiroptera > Phyllostomidae > Glossophaga > Glossophaga mutica. The sequence goes on along the minus strand of CM077306.1, from coordinate 44,583,791 downwards.
TGGTAACCATTAGCCATGTTATGTAAGTTCATTAAAATGAAATAAAATAAAAAATTCAGTTTTGTAATCACCCTTGCCACATCTCAGGTGTTCAAAAGCCCATATCCCTAGTGGCTACCATATCTAATAACACAGAGACTAGAATCTTGCCATCTTTGTAGAAAGTTCTATAGGGTTGTGCTGATCTATAATTTTTTTCTTATCATTAGCAAAAATCCTCTCTGTTAAAATTATTTAATAATTAAATATTGGACATTTAGCACTCACAGTGTTGCCTGTTTCAAGAACACCAGTAAGTTGTCAGTACTGATCACTTAGCATCACATCTCAACAAGGATCGGTTATTTTCCTTTCCACTGTTTGTTCTGCATGGGGTTACATGGGATTGGAGGGAGGGCGGCTGCGTGATAATTATAAACCATGGTGGTCTTCCTTCAAATGTTAACAGACTATCTTCCATGAAAATATTACAGACTAAAGGAGTTCTAGACAAATGGTTACCCAGAGGAATGTTCCAGGAGAGCAGGGACCACCTCAGCACCGCAAACATGACCTCGTACACTTCATGTTTAGCTCGGGTGTGGCTTTTCACCCTCTGTTATCATTGAAATTGTAGGTGACAGATTTTTAAGACTCTCTGACCTGATATAAATCAGAAGTGATTTCACACGTACAACCTGTTGCCACACAAATTACAATTGCTGAATATGCTGTGTTAGGGCTCAGTGGGTTCAAAGACTCCTGAGCAGCAAATTATATTGGTGCCAGCCCTGTTTCTCCAGCAGGATAATGAGCTAGCTATTGGCCAAGATTCAGCCTCCCATGGCTGGACTTCCCTGGCTTTCCACTAGACCCGGGGCCATAAAATGGTTATAGTTCTGGTCTGCCCATTTGGGGGTGTATTCCTAGAGTTATTTGGTACACTTTCCTGGAAATGTGGTTCAGTATATGCATTCCCTGGAGTGATTTTGACAAGAGATCTGGTTGGCTCAAACCCCTAGACTCTGTCCAGTGACATAAGCACCACATAACTAAAATAGACTTTGGTGAAGAGTAGCTCTTAGCTGTTAGCTAAATCAGTTTAAAAAAAGAATTCAAAATGAATGAATTATTATACATGTGATTATTAGTCATTTTGAATCACAGAAAACCTCCCTCTGTCATACTATGAGTAAACATAGAACCCTAAACATAAAATTAAAATCATTGAAACTTAGAACTGAAAGGGAATTTTGAGATAAGCTAGTATTCTAACCTCTTCTTTTCCAAATAAGGAACCGTATCTCAGAAAGACTAAGAAATGTACCCAAATCCCTAACCCAGTGGCGTAGAACTGTCAACGCATCTGCCCTGCATGCTTGGTCAGTGCTATTTCTGCTGTGCCATTCTCCTCTGCAGCAGTAAAGACTTGCACCACCACATTGTATGGAATCTTTTACTCCTGCTGAGGGAAGATGTTTGGACTCCAGTTCCAGAAAAGGCACAATTTAACAGTAGCTAATGCACATCTGGTGCTAACTACATAGGAGGCACAGTCCTAAGCACCATGGCTATATTGTCTCATTTAGTCCTCAGGACAACGCTACGAGATTCTATTTTTATTCCCCTTTCACAGATGAGTGAGCTGACTCACAGTGAGGTTAAGTAACTTGCCCGAGAGCAAACAGCTAATTCTTGATGGAATCCCAGTTCAAACTCAGGAAATACAGCTCCAGCCTCCATGCCCTAATGTCACCGCTTTGCTGCCTTCAGGCTGTTTTCTGGGGCCACCAACCAGGATGAGTAAATGCATGCAGATAAGGTTGGAAAAACGTGTGTGTGCATAGAGCACTCAGTTCTAAGGGAAAAATTTTAATACCATTTTCTGGTTGGTGTTTATGAAAACTAAAGCTGTTAATTTTACTGAAACACTCATCAGTGAAGGTACTGGAGGCTTTTTGTGAGTTTGTTCTTAACTAAAACCTTCCGGTGATCTTAATGAGTCCAGCAACCAAGCAGGCAGAGCAGTAAAGCCTGCTACTTTGGTGGCAACACTGAGCAGTCATTTCTCACCGGGAACAGCATTGCTGACAGACTAATGTGTTCTCTGCTCTCTGGAGTGCAGCCTCTCAGAACGGAGACAGGCCACATAAGCAGAGGGATTTCCATTTAAAATGGTCTGGGGTTGTTAGTCTGGGAAATGCTATTCTGCTTTCTGTGGATAAGTAAGTGTTGATATCACAATGAAAAGGGAATAAGTGGTCTGATGAAAAAGGACTCACTCATTTTGAAGTAAACATGCTGGTTTACAGATAGGGTAAGTCCCAGGGCCTGTCACAAAGTAAATTTTCAAGCTAGAGGTCAAGGAAGAGTGATTTCCAGAATGAGCCCTCACCCAGTCGGGGGCATGTCATGTTCATAAAAGTGATGACATGAGGGCTTGACATATTGAATTAAATAAATATAAAATACGGAAAAGACAGTCTGTCAAGATTGTGAGCTCCTCATCAGTGGGGACATGTGTCATGTTTCCCTGCTTTCTGCCCGGAACCCAACACAGTCCCAGACTTGGTTGGTAAGAAGGACACATGACTGGGTAAGCAGGCTGGGAGCCAGAGAGGAAGACTCCGTGAGGAGGGGGAGGCACAGGAATGGTTCTTCCTGGCTGAAGTTCGCCTATCGGTGCAAACGGAGGCTTTGACCCATATTCCCATTACTGATTAGACTTCTCTAGTCTTTAGCCAAACATTAACTTCTGTGAATCATGGACTTGTCCTTAAAATGCCTGCCCCAAATGGATAGTGGTAAAGGTAAGGTTAGAAAATATTTACAAAATTCTTTATAAAATTTAAAGGTACATAAAGTATGTTATTAATATATCCTTTCAAAATCAGATAATCAGTAGTAAATAAAACTGATTTAAGAAGAACATAACTAACTTTTAGCCCCCATCATGGCTTTCTTATCACTGAGCAACCGCTACCTCCACCACCACTGAGGGTTAATTGTAGCCAAGGTTGCTTCTCCGCATACCTTTTCCTGCCTTCTCTGTCTGCTCCGTTGTCCAACTAGGCCACTTATAGTTGTCTCAGTTAGGTATATTTTTTATCAAAATGTCATAGAGAAAGTTCTATACAAAGCTCCCTGTGGTGACTAAATGTCCATTATTAGACTTCAATCACTTCTACTTATAGTAGCATTTATTGCCCATCAGAATATTTAACAGAAAACTAAAGAGCCTTGATAACAATGAAGGAAAAATAATCTCTAGGTAGCAAATTGTTACCCACACAGTAGTTGTGAAACTTTAATGTCCATGCAGATCACCCAGGATCTGATGCTGCACCACAAGGCAGATACTGTAGATGAGCAGATCCGGGGTGGAGCCCAAGCTTCTGTGCTCTCGGGCGACGTCAGTGCTGCTGGTCTGTGAGGTACCCTCGGTGTGACCAGAGCCTAGACTGTGAAGCCTAACACTTGCAAGCATGAGAGTGTTCTAAAAGACTTTAGTTATCGGCATTATTCTGATTATAAATTTTAAAGTACATTACAGCAAAAATCATAATCTCATCAACCTAAGACATTAATCACAACTAAACTGGTTTATATATGGCATATATAGATACTAAAATCAATCTTGTGGACTTTCTATTCTCATTGTTTTTAAACTGCCATTAAATAACTTTTAAAATATTCAAGTAACACATACTAATTTTGGAAAATTCATAAAAGGAAAACAAGCAAAAAGAAAATAAAAAATCAATTATAACCTCATCACTGTACAGAAGACAAACAATATTAACAAGCTAATCTATTCTCTACCGTATGTCCACACCTAACCCCAACTCCATAACCACTGCCATGTACCAACACCATGGTGATAAGCTGACAGGAAGACACAGTCATTGGTGGGTACAACTGCTTGAAGTAAAGTTTATAAAAAACTTACTGTAAAATAGCATATGGTAGGGGGCATGAAGGAGGGACTTTTAAAGCTTTTCAAACCCCCCTGAGACATATAACCATGGAGTTGCAAACGGTAGATTCATCCACTCCCCCAACCTGGAATTTTATTAAAATTGAGTGCTGTAATTTATAGTAGATAGTGACATTGAAGTTTCTCCTAGGAGAGAAGCATGCCCTAGATTTTAGGTTGCTTTCCTAATTCAGGGCAAGCTGATTGGGTACATGCTACTGTGAATATTTCTGAGGATTTTTTCTGCTGCAGAACTTCATAGTTATATACCATAGTTGAACATCATATTTATATACCAACATAAGATAATGAATTAGATAATAATTTTATGAACAAGAATTTTTTAAAAAACCTTACTTGGAAGTGGTATCCTATGAGCTCAGTAGCTGATTGCTAACATAATCTGGCCTGCCAGAGGTCAGCATGGGTTTCTTCTTTATCCCTTCCCAGAAGTTCATGGTAATTGTGAAAACTAGCAATAGGTATAACAATAAGACATTCTCTCACTCATTCTAATTACTTTAAATGGAGGTGAAACAGCCACTTCTCTGCAGTTTTCCAATTGAATCAATGTCAGTCAGGAAGCAGGAGGCCAAGAGGGCAACTTTTCCTGAGTACTAATAGCTGAGCAACCAACCCTCTGTTTCCTCCTATGAAATGATTACCTTTGATGCTCATTACTGCCACATTGCTCTGAAGTGGAAATAAGGATTTGTGCTGATGAATGGATGTATTGATGTATAAATCAAATTCTAACAAAGCACAGAAGACAGACATGCACACACCCACACCAACACTAACATGCTTACTCCTGTACAAAGAGTAGTTAGAGCCTTCCCGTGGTTCTGGAAGTTGGTAGGCAGCATTTATGTTTTTGTAAACACCAGAGGGATACATTGGAGTAGAACCAAAAGGTCCTTAATCTAGGACTCTAATGACCCAAGTTCTAGTTTCTCTCTTACTGTGTAGTATGTCACCATAATTCTTCAAAACTTCTAACTCGTATGTTTCTGAATCTCAAAGGCTACAAAGTGTTGCCTGGGGCTGCAGTCTCACGTGAGGCTTGGCTGGGGAAGTCCGCACTTCTGGGCTAACATGGCAGTTGGCGGCACCCATCCTTGTGGAACAGGAGGCTGAGGACCTCGGTTTCTTTTCAGCTATCAGCAGAGGTTGCAGTCAGTTCCTTGCCACCACGGCCATTTGCCTCCTCAAAGACAGCAAGAGAGAGACTCTCAGCAAGACAGGTATAGCAACCTTGTGTGGTGTAATTATGGACATGTAACAATGTACACCCTACCACTTCTATTGGTTACAAGCAAGCATCAGATCCTGCCCACACTTACTGAGGGAGCTGGATCACATGAGGGCAATAACACTATATATACTTATACATAGAAGAAGATTTATTTTTGAATATAAAAATTTGTATATATGAAAAAACACAAAAATATTTATTTTTTAAAAAAAATTATTTACTTTTAGAGAGAGGGGGAGAGAGGGAGAAAAAGAGTGAGAGAAACAGCAGTGTGTGAGAGATACATGGATCAGTTGCCTCTCGCATGCCCCAACTGGGGAGGGACCTGGCCTGCAACCCACGCATGTGCCCCTACCTGGAATCAAACCCACTAACCTTTGGCTTGCAGGCTGGCACTCAATCTACTGAGCCACACGAGCCAGGGCCACAAAAAATATTTATTTTAAGGAATTGGTTCATGCAGTTGTTGCAATTAGCAAGCCAGAAATCTGTAGGGCAAGGTAGGCTGGAAGGCTGGCTACTCAGGTGGATGCTGAGCTGCAGTTTTTAAGCAGAAATTCTTATTCTCTGGAAAACTAGTTTTTGCTTTCAAGGCTTAGAACTGATTGGAGGAGATTCACTCATGTCATCAAAGGAAGTCCTCTTTAATTCAAGTTAGCCACATGTGCACAATACATTCACAATAATGCCTAGATTAGTGTTTGATTAAATAATTGCTACTACAGCCCAGGCAAATTGACTGTATTAGTTTGCTAGGCCTGCTGTAATAAAGTACCACAAATTAGATGGCTTAAAATAAGTGAAATGTATTCTCACTCAGTGTTGGAGTTCTGAGGCTGGAATCAAGGTGTTGGCCATATTCCCTCCTGAGCCTCAAGGGAAGGAATCTTCCTTGTCTCTTCCAGCGTCTGGCAGCCCCAGGCATTCTTTGGTTTCTGGAACATAACTCCAATTGTGGCTTCTGTCTTCACATGGCCATTTTCTTCTTGTGCCTGTGTCCAGATTTTCCTCTTCTTATAAGGACACCAGTCATGGCAGATTAAATTACCCCCTGAATACAGCATGACTTCATCTTAACCTGATTACATCTGCAAAGACCTATTTCCAAAAAAAGGTCACATTCGTCGGTGCTAGAAAGTAGGGCTTCAGCATATCTTTTTGAGGAACATAATTTAACCACAACACTGACCATCCCAGGCATTTATATACCATGTCCTGTTTTGCATTGATTAAGGACTGCTCACAGAGCTATTAATTCTCTGGCAATCCAGCCTGCCACGTGAGTGGGCAAAGCACAGCAAGGCCAGCGAAAACCCTCAGGCAGGCCTTGCTGTGGAACGCCATTGGGGTGTGCGGGAACAGGGAGTGCTGAAGGGACAGGGGTGTGGATGGGGCACGGGCGCCATTCACCGCACATGGAACACGCCTGTTCTGGGACCTCCTGAGGTAACATTTACCTAAGAATTTGCACTGTACCCGCCGCTGTTCATTAACCTCACAGATCCTAAACCAGGGTGCAGGTGCCTTACCTTCTGAAACCCAAATGACTAGAGAGAAGACAAGCTACTGTTTTCAACTCCTTTCTGAAGTAGTAAGCGAAATTCAATCTTGGGAACAAAACTGTTATTTTGGGTGACTATTTTATGGCCCTGTTTAGTTATATAAAGGTAAAACCAAAGATTGTCTTCTAATGAAGTTTGCAACAACTTCTCTCATTATGATCAGAATTGCCTCTGGGCAGAACCTGTTCTTGTCTTGACTGAAACCTTGGATGAGCTATAGTGAAAGAATATTCTCTCTTTTTTTTAATCTGTCATTTGCGATGCAAGACGGTTCACCGTTGGGCCTAGGCAGTTGGTCGGGAGAGCCCAGCACCCCTCCTAGGAAGTTACAGGTTCACTTGGTACCTGCAATGTGGCTGCAGGCTGGGACCTAGTCTGCAGCTTAAAGGAACCAAAATATTTGTATTTGCCAGAGTGCCGTAGAAGTACCTTGCCCTAAGTGGTTTAAATAAGAGAAATTTACTGTCTCACAGTTCTGGAGGCTAGAAGTTCAAGATCAAAGTGTCAGTAGGGCCGTGCTCCCTCTGAAAGCACTAGGAAGAAATCTGTTGCAGGTCTCTCTCAAGCTTCTGGGAGTTCCTCGGCTCGTGACCACATAACTTTTATCCTCACGTGGTGTTCTCTCCATGTGTGTGGCTCTGTGTCCACATTTTCCCTTTTTATAAGGACACCAGTCATACTGGATTAGGGGCCCACCCTACTTCAGTAAGATTTTATTTTAACTTAGCTAATTATATCTACAACAGCCCTATTGCCAAATAAGGTCACATTCTGAGGTACTGGGGGGCTAGGTTTTCAAAAATTCATAATACATGTGCCTACTTTTAAGAGCTTTTCTTTCTCTTTTTTTAGTTGTTACTCTTTTTCATGACCCCACATCTTTAATGAAGTTACCTGGATTTGTTCTCAAGCCTGCACCAGGCCTGTGGAGATGCTATATACAAAAACCTCCACAGAAGGGAGGTAACATGGGTGAGGATGTGCAGAAAGCAGCTGGCAAAGAAAGCTGCTGGTAGCAGGGGACAAGGCTCCCAGAAGTGGCAGGTGAAAACCAGGAAGGGTTGTAGGAAACCAAGACATACTCTGGGGAAAAGGCGGGATTTCCTACTAATTAAGCATGATAGAAATGGAGACTATTCTTATTTGCATTTTGAAAGAAAGAATGAACTCAAAATCTGGAATACTTCAGGATGTGTGGTTTAAACCTTATCTTACCACCAGAACCTTAGAAAAGATCCTTCCGCAGGGACAAACTCACATTAATAAACCTCATTGAGATGAGTATATTTCAATTACAATGTCAATTAATTAATTTAGAATGAGAAATACAATCACTAAGTAGACTAGAATTCTTGAGCTGGCCAATTGGTATATATACTCCCTGAGGCCTGTTTGTCATAGAAAGCTCATCAGAATGCAGATTTACTTATTTCCAATAAAAGAACATATAACCATGGGCAAATTGGGCATTGATGTCAGCCTTTCCAATGTAGTCTCTCCTGTGCCTTCACAGAAAGCCAAAGGATGCCTGCTAAGTGCAGAGTCAGAAAAAGGCAAGTATGTACTATCGATTAGAACACTCAAGCGCATCAAGCTCTAGGGGTCTCATATGCCCATTACAGCACAGAGAAATGCCTCCAGACTCAGAACTAATGGGCAAGCAAACATACAAATCTATTTGTTCTTCCCTTTTCTATTTTCTATTTTCCAGGGTGACTACGCATCCTCTGTTCACATCACCCTTCTCAAGTACACACACACACACACACACACACACACACACACGTGTGTATATATACATATGTGTGTGTATTGATTTCAACACATATAGGCATCTTCATATTCCATTCCTGTGCTCCTGAGCTGTGTTCCCAAGTCCTTCCATTGCAGAGTCACATCCATTCTCCCAGTTAACTCTCCTGATGACTGGCCACGGCCAGTCGGTCCCAGCGTGTTGGTTTTGCTACTCTATCTGTCAGGCAGCAGCACATCCCCTGCTCCAATGTCTATGAAGGGGGCACCTCCCTGTGACTCCCACATTCTAACAAGATTCTAGATATTGGAATTCTTTGATATGTATTGATTTTAAAAGATCTTGTACAGACTGAAAATGATGTTGTGATGTAATTGAACCCTCTCATTTTTAGAAATAATTACTTGGAAAGGTCTGTGAAATGCTCAAATACACAGAGGTAGTCACAGAAATTGAAGCAGAACTCGGCCTCTCTGACTCTCATTTGCTGCTTCCCCGTATTCTAGGCTGCTACTCGCCACTGGTTTTTCCAAGTTTCAATTAGTTCTGCCAAGTGCCTGCGAGTGCTCCCTGATAATGATCTGTCCTTTCCCTTACCCTTTGCATTCTCTCCCCCCTTACATAGGATAGCATGTTGCAGGACCGAGTCACTGAAATGTAAAATCCTTTAGAGAGTTTAGTGGGTTATTTGGTTTGGTTCGGTTTGGTTTATTTTATTTTATTTCTTGTCAGGGGAAGAACATACCTCTTTATCATCAAGACAAAGATTCTTTAAGAGGACCATTTTCAACAAGGCTGCTCTGTAGTGGGTATTGGCCGTGACCTGCTAGAAAATGAATTGAGCCATTCAAACATGTTAGTGGTCTAGTACTGAAAATTTATTTTCTCATTCTAATGAAGGATGATGGCTTCTTCGATCATAAACTTAGCCTGGTTGTATTTAAATATTATAAGTGTCATCAGCATAGGATCTATTGTGCTAGGCTTCTGAAGAGAAAAGCAAATACCGAGCTGGATTGGGCCTCATATGATGTGACATGCAAGATAATTTATTCTTGCTTTAAGTCCCATTAAGGGGACTCAGGACAGCAGAGATTTTGATGGCCTAGGTTAATATGGATTACAAAAAATGCCTTTTGGAAGGAAAATTTACTTTTGGGTGGCCCATGCAACAGTTTGTGTCAGAAAAACAATTTTTCTTAGAAAATGTACTGTTACTGATACTGATAAATATCAGCAGTCAGTTTCTATCTTTAAGTTAATCACAGAAGCTATAAGGCTGAATGCTCACCCATCTTTTATTATTTTACCAGCATAAAATATGAGAGGACAAGGCAGTATAGCAGAGAGAGGGCGAGTACAGGCTCTGGGGCCACAGCGCTGGAGGTGAAGTTTCACCTCCTTCACTTCTTAGCTGTGTCCCTTGGGTGAGGTACGTGGTCTCTCTGTATTTCAATGTCCTCATCTGGAAAATAGGGGTGTTGCTACATAGTGTCCACTTTGATAGTCAGTTGAAGAATTAAATATTTTAATACCCGTAACATGCAAGAAGATTCCTGCTTCTAACAAAAGTAAATAAATATTAGGTAATATAATCATCACATATCACATTTTTAATAGATAATATTCAGTTTAGAGTCCAAAGTCTGATATCATTCAGGATGGCCAGATATAAATCATCTACCTACCTCTAACATTATTAAAATAACTTTTAAAATTAACATCACATTTATATTTATATCAACTATTGATTTTTCATTCATGGAATAGAAAACCGAGTCTTGAAGTCATAGTGTTCAAGAGTTAAATCTCTTCAATTTACTACCCCAGAAACCAAAGGGTTAGCATTGTTGTGCCTTACATTTCTATCTACAGAATGGAATAATAACATGCAACTATAACTAATATTTATTGAGTATTTACTATACATAAGGCACTGATTTAAGTCTTTGAGATATAAAATTTCACTCTATCTTAACAACCACCCTGTAAAAGAATAAGTACCTTGTACCAGCTCATACAATTAATAAATAGCTGAACTGGGACTGCAATCCAGGGAGCTTGATTCCAGAGCTCAAGCCCTTCATCACTGTAGGTATAATGCATTTGTTCATCCCACAAATATTTATTCCATGCCTCACATGTGTCCAGGTGGTTTGAACACAGAAATGTATAAAATGGAGAAAACAAACAAATGCCTTCTGGCAAATTTAACTCTCTGCAGTGACATATGAGTTAGTGTATGAAGGAGTATGGGCCATTTGAAATATAATGAGCCACAAATGCAAACTACATGTGTAATTTAAAATTTTCTAAGAGCTATGCTACAAAAAAACAGGTAAAATTAATTTCATAATAAAATTTCATTTAATCCATATATCAAAAAAATTACCACTTCAATATGTAGCCAGTATAAAAAAATTATTAAGGAGGTCAATTTTTATATATACTAAATGTTCAAAATCCAATGTGTATTTAACATAACGTGTGCACAGATCAAATTTACAGGATAGTCCCAAATCCATCAGAAAAGTTCAGTGCAAAGGATCTGAATGGATAAAGGACTTCATATTCCAAAGGCGCTAGAGCAGAGTAAGGAAGAAGGAGAGTGGTCAAGATAAGATTTGTCAAGGAGGGAGAGATCAAACCATATAGGACCTTGTAGGTTGTGATCTAGGTGAGTCAGCTGGGAAAAAGCAGGGATTTCCTTTCCCTTTTACTATAAAGCACAGCTTCCTTTGTCTTTCAAAGCCTGAATCCTGAATCCAATGACTGTATAATGAGTAACTAAGTCACCCCCAAATCTTGTTAGCACAAAATTGTTTGTGTTAGTCTTCTTTTCATTGTGGCTCGTTTGCTTTATCAGAGAAAACTAATGCTTTGTGGCTATAATATTAGCTTCCAACACAGCTTTCAGTGTGTGAGCCAATCAAATTTTGCTTTTGCAAATAGCATACATGGATAAACAGCTTTGAGATTTGATATAAAATGAAGCATTTTCATCCAGGGCTGGTTTAGTTCATTAAAGCTTGCTTTGATTTAAATTCCAAGTGATGTTTTCATCTTACACAACAGTTACAATGGAATGAAATTATCTGATTCCAAATCTTCGTTTTTTTTCCCTTCAGTAACCTTAGAATCCAGTAGGTATGTGGCATTGTGTCATAAAAAATGTGTTTGTCAGTACAAGAATGGCATGATTTCTCAATTATTTTTCTTTCAAATTTATGCAGCAAGTTTAAGTTCAATAGTGACTTCAAATTTTTATAAGCTGAAGAACCTGGAAGTATTGGAGTTATAGAAGCTTTTACCTCTAACACCGAGCCTTAACTAACTGCTAGACACAATTACCTCTCTATAGATAGGCCAGAGGCATTTTATAATCTGTATAAATTTTAAAAGATCTTTACATCTGTCTTGTTAAAACTTTGTGTCCTTTGCAGCCTGCTACCAAGGTATCTTACTTTACAAATTTGGAAGTACTTCAACATGGAAACATTATTTTAATCTTGGTAGATAAGTTTAATCACGTTGAATTACATAGCAATACTCAAAGGCCTATTCTCTTTTCTGAAAATGATGATTTCTTGATTTTCCTGGTTTAATAGAAACCCGCCAACTTGTTCCACTTCTATTGCATAGATCAGAAATCTTTATTTGTAATTATCAGAAGACTGAGTTTAGGTCTTCAGTGAGTAAGTGAAATTATTTGGAAATTAAGTTTTTGCTAATTGAAAAGTTTCTGTGTTTCTCATGATCCTTGTACACTCCATGGTTCATTCATTCATTTGTTCATTCATCTGATATACATTTATTAAAGTTTTTAAGACACTAAGGTAGATGCTGTGGAGTATACTTTTCAGTATATGGATGTTATCATACCACAATTTAGAATGTGCTGAATGTCCCAAAAGATATATACAAAGTGATATGGGAATTTAGAGAAAGGAGGAACTTCTGGTGAGATTCAGAGATGTCATTATTGAGCTTGGTTTTCAAAAACAGGTAGAATTCCAGTAGGAACATCTTTGAGGGGGTAGCCATTTGAAAGAGTCCTTCCTATTGGAAGGACTAATCATTTTATTCTGTTTTTACATTGAAGTCTACAAAGCAGGGGAGGGGATGGCAGTAAGAGGACCAGAATGGAAGACTGGGCAGGCCAGAGTCTGGTTTAAGAAAGCCTCAAGTGGCAGGCTGAGTATAACCTTATTCTGTGGAAAATAGGAAGACTGAAATTTTATCAGCGAGAGAAACTGTAATTCTTTAGACTATTTTTCTGGCAAAACATTTAGGATAAATTGTAAGGGAATAGACAGGAAATGGGGAGACCAATTGCAAAGTAAATGCAACAGTTCAGTGGTAAAGTAATAGGAATTAAAGCCACCAATCTTGGTGACATTTTGGAATTTTAATCTCCAGACTCAGATTTTGAGACATGCAAGTGGAAAATGTTAATAATGACACTTAAATTTCTAATTTGGCTACTGTGAGAAATAGGAGGCCGAGTGAGTGACTGGTTTGTGGGGAGGATGATGTGTTTTGGACAAATTAAATCTGGCAATCTATCCATTTTCCTTCCTAGACTGCTGAACTAAAAGCCCAGCTAAAGTGAAAAGAGGGGCCAGTAGGAAAGGGTAAGACATGACCTTCCAGAGATAAAATGTAAAGACCCACAATATTCAAATTCTTTCTCACTAGATAAGACTAGGCATGTTCTAACAAAATTCCCTACAGGCCAATTTTAGAACGTAGCTATTGGTTTTCAATATATCATTTTATAATAAATGGGTAATCTAGTAATTAAGATATTTCTCTGAATTCTGTGAGCCACTCTAGCAAACTAACCAAATTCTGTGAAGGAGTTGTGGGATCCTCTGACTTATATCCAGTCAGTCAGAAGTACAGGTAACAACCTAGACTAGCAGCTGATGTCTGAAGTCCATGGAGGGGGTTGTTGAAGCCCACAATCTATGCCGGGTAGGCCAGAAACACAAGTGATAACCTGGCTTTCCACTGGTGCTTGAAGTGTGGCATGGGAGGGGGAAAGTCTGGTAGGATTGAACCCTTAACCTGTGGAATCCAATACTCTCTCCAGGTAGATGGTGCCAGAATTGAGTTGAATTCTTGGACATGCTGCTGGTGTTTGAGAACTGCGTAGTGGTGGGAAGTCCCACCCCACACAAATATGATGGAACTAGTCTTAGACACCAAAAAACTTCCCTTAATAAAAAAAATGAAGTCCTAGTTTTCTTGCTTCATAAAAAAATTAAGTGTAAAACTGCTCTTTGTGGAGTATTAGGACATCAAAATGCCTGATCTCAATTTTCTTCTTTAAGAAGAGAGAGGTTTGTTTTGTGACTAGAAAGACACTCGGTCTATTTGTCTGTGGAATGGACAGTGGCCCTACCCTAGAAGAGTGAGAGAGCCTAGATTTTTTTGGAAGAGATTTTAAGATTGCCCCTCTATTTTATCTATTCAGATAAAAAAATTACTACCCACCACTTTTTCTCTTCCTCTCCAAAATCTATCAATTCTTCCAAGTTATGTCTAAATATGCCCAGCCATGAAGCATCCTTTTATCTACACAATAGATGTTTTCTATTCTTTAAACTCCTTTAGCAATAGATTTATAACCATTATTGACATTTATTTAGTAATGTGCAAGTCTCCCTAGTAGATTCTAATATCTTTAAAGAGCTAAGACTGTTGCTTATTTTCCCAGCCTGCAAGTATCTTGCACAGAGTGAAAGGTTGATAAGTGATTGGGAAATGAATATATGTGCAACCACCTAGTTTGCTGAGGACCTCCTCTGTGACAGTGTTCTAAGCCCTTCACACATGCTGTATCATCTAATATTTGCTGCAACCCTGTGAGATAGGGATGGATGTTTTGCCTAAGGGAAGGTGAGGATAAATACTTACTTGCTGGCCGTTTGAGTATCAGACCAGGCAGCCAGGCTCCAGAGCCTATGATCTCAGTTACTGCGTATATTGCCCCTTACATGTACTGTACTACGTGTCCCGGTTTGCTTACCATAGAAAGTAAGGAGGAGAAGGGGCAAAATAAAATTTAGAGCACTATCTTTTGATTATTGGTACCTGAGTTTGTGCAAGTCATAAATGAATTTCTTAAGTTTCTCATATAAATTAATTAGTAGTATCTAATTCATGAAATTTTTGTGAGAATTAAGTGAGACAATGCACAATTATTGCATATAATGAAAATGAAAAATCCTAACTTCACTGAAGGAGAAGAGACAAAAGTGGTTGAAAAAGAAATATGAGGGAGGACCCAAAAAACCAGAATTTATTTATAAAAAATTGTGTATTTCTTCTTACATGTTTAAGCTTCAGTCACCTTCAAAATACTCTCTCCATTTGATGCAGTACACTTATCAAGAGATTTTTTTCCGCTTCTCAAAACAGTTTTTAAATGCATTGATTTTGATACCTTTTAGTGCTTCTGCCAATTTGTTTGTTTGTTTTTTGTTTCAGCTTTACACATTGGCAAAGTGTTTCCCTCTGAGAACTTCTTTCATCTAGGGAAACAAAAAAGTCACTCCAGGAAATATGGGGTGAAGAGGGAGGGTGGGACACATGGGTCATGCTATTTTTGCTCAAAAACTGCTGAACACTCAGCACAATGTGGGCAGGTGCGCTTGTAAGTCACCCATCATGAAATGGGCAAATGTGTTGAAAGAGTCTCCAAAAAAATTCACTACAGCAGAACACAGCCTCTCACAACAACACTGCTGGTACACTGATACGTATGTGTTCCTGGAGCACTCCCCAAGCAGGAAGAGCCTGCCTTATGAGGGGCACACCCTACAGAAGATAATTCTGGATTTCTGGGCGGTCCTCCTTCATATATGCTTTATTCTCTTTTATTCCTCAGATAAAATAATCCACCTAATGCTAATGTATGAGCTAGGCAATGACAAGAGAAAATAATTGTTTCATTGCAGTAGATAACTGTGTGCAGAATTTAAGGACAGGGCCTATTCTTATCCTTGAGGGGGGAAAAGTATCTAATTTATAATATCTACTTATCTCCTTAGAGGAATGTCTAATGTAACATTGACAAGCTTTTACATAACATTTTAATAACTTGAGAGTCAGGATTTATCAAGAGGTCCAAGGTTCATATCAGTTTTTCTTTAACTTTTTCTTCACCTCTTTTGAATTATGGACATGGGAGCAATTTTTTGAATTATTTAGTGGGTCTGTCACTTTTAGCAGTAGCATTTGCCATGTATGCTTTGAATTTAAATATGTATATATGACAGCTGCAGCCAAATGGCCTAGAAGATATTATTAGTTTATTCACACAAGGATCTACCGGGACATGAAATTTAACAATTTTATAGTATAAAATACAAACTTTCAAAATATGATTTGAAACTTAATAAGAAATGGTGTAGCATATATGAAACCTAGTTTACTTCCTTGAACTGTATTTTTAAAAAATCTCACTATGCTAAAATGGTGACTTATATTTTGCCTGCATTAAAGTCATTTTAGAAGATAATTGGTTTAGCTTATTGTAATACTTCCTGATAACATTTCTTTTGCTTTTTAAACAAAAAATAAAGTATCATTAAATTATCATCACGTGGGGGAAGGGTGTTCAGGAACTACCATAAAGGACACATGGACAAAACCAAGGGGGAGGGTGGAAGCAAGAGGGGGGGGCTTGGCTGGGGTCAGGGGTAGTGGTGGTGGGGAAATGCAGACAACCATAATTGAACAACAATAAAATAATTTAAAAAAATTATTGTCACATGGGAAAGTCCTATATTACAATGGTACTGGGTATAGAATATAAAATGGACTTGACATGGACAACATTGTGGTGATTGCAGGGTTGAGGTGGAAGAGGGTGTGGGGGGGATAAATGGTAATGGAAAAATACAATAAAAATAAATAAATAAAATGGACTTGAGTACAGGTCTTTTGGATCTTTGATTAAATTTATTCCTGGGTATTTTAATCTTTTTAAAACAATTGTGAATGGGATGGCTTTCTTAGTTTTCTTTTCTTATAATTTATTATTGGTGTATAAAAATGCACCTGATTTCTGGATATTAATTTTGTATCCTGCTACTTCACTGAATTCATTTCTCAGTTCTAGTAGTTTCTTTGTGGAATCCTTAGGGTACTTTATATACAGTATCCTGGCATCTGTAAATAATGACAATTTTACTTTTTCCTTTGCAATTTGAATATCCTTTATTTCTACTTCTTGTCTGATTGCTGTGGCTAGGACTTCTAGTACTATGTTGAATAAGAGAGGTGAAAACAGACATCCCTGACTTGTTCCCAGTCTTAAGGGAAACACTTGTAGTTTTGCCCACTGAGTGTGATGTTGGCTGTGGATTTGTCATATATGGCCTTTATTATATTGAGGTATGTTCCCTCTATTCCCACTCTGCTAAGAGTTTTTAATCATAAATGGGTGCTGGATTTTATCACATGCTTTTCCTGTATCTACTGATATGATCCTTTGATAGTTGTGTTTCATTTTGCGTATGTACTATACCATGTTTATTAATTTGCAGATATTGTCCCAACCTTGCCTCCTCAGAATAAATCCAACTTGATTGTGGTGTTTGTTTTTCAATGTATTGCTGGATCAAGCTTGCTAATATTTTGTTAAGAATTTTAGCATTTATGTTTATTAGTGATATTGGCCTATAATTTTTTTTGTAGTGTCTTTATCTGGTTTTGGAATTAGGAGAACGCTGTTCTCATAAAATGAGTTTGATAGTCTTCCTTCCTCTTGAATTGTTTGAAGTAGTTTGAGGAGAGGGCTTAGTTCTTCTTTGAATGTTTGATAAAATACTCCTGAAGCTGTCCAGTCCAGGGCTTTTGTGTGTTGGGAGTTTTTGATTATTGTTTCAATTTCACTAGTTGAATCTGTCTATTCCATCACCATTTAACCCCCTTATACCTTTCTCCATCTCCCCAACCTAGCAATCTCCACACTGTTTTTTCATGTCCATCAGCTTTTTTCATTTTTTCATTCTTTCTCAAACCCTCCACACCCCTCACCCAGCCCCCCACCGTGCGGGGGCCCCTGTCCTGGGCGCCAGATGTGGGGGGGCTCCGCCCACAGAGCCCCATCCCTCCGTCATGGATGAAAATAAAAACTACCAACACATGACTGCTTGGGGAGGAAAGGTGATCAAACTCTCGGAGGAGAATGACCCTGAGCCACTTCCTCACTAGGCTTTTATTGGGCTCAAATACACTGGAATACAGGTTTAACATTTCAAAGGAATCTGAGGGCTTAATCTGAGTCAGTGTTTGTCAGGAAAGGGGGTTGCCAAACTTTGGGAGACATACTCATTTCCTCCTGGGACCCTTATCATTTAAATGAGAGCACTCTTAGCAAAGCAGGTTTCACAGGACTTTAGGAATTCTTTCCTATGCCCGATCACCCAGGGGAGCTGTCCTGGCCGGTACAGGGCTGCACCACTCGCCCTCATAGTTTCAGGCTTTAAGCTGATTAGGAAGCAGAAGACTTCTCCCAGACAGAAATGAGGACTCGGGCTATGTCAGAATAGCCGGGGGGCGAGGGTCCATCACATCCTCTTTGCTGCAGCCCCCCGAGTCCTTCCATGAGGCCTCCCAAGTGGTTGTGTCTGGCTTAGGTTGCCCCTCCCATGAGGAGTCTTACCTGTCATTGACTGCCAACCAAGCACTGGGGCCAGAGATGTATGAAGCAGAAGCAGCGCTTCTGCCAGGGAGATAAGCTTTGTCTCAGTAGCTCACGTCCTTGTGATAGAACAGACCCAGATGAAGTGGGTCCCTAGGGCTCTTACACAGCCCACCATGGGGTGAGGGTTACAACTCCTGAAATCAGGCTGAACGGTCCACAACATGACCCCACTAGCAGCTGTCACCCCGCTGTCCATCTATGAGTCTGTCTCTATTTCGCTTGTTAGTTTATTTTGTTCATTATTTCACATAGAAGTGAAATCACATAGTACTTGTTTTTCTCTGACTGGCTATTTCACTTAATATAATGCTCTCCAGGTCCATTCAGGCTGTTGCAAATGGAAAGATTTCCCTTTTTGTGGCCAAATAGTATTCCATTGTGTAAATGTACCATGTTTTTTTTTTTTTTTATCCACTCTTCTACTAATGGACACATGGCTTGGTTCCGAATCCTGGCTATTGAAAATAGCACTGCAATGAACATAGAAGTGCATATATTCTTTTGAATTAGTGCTTCAGGTTTCTTCAGATATATTTCCAGAAATGGAATCACTGGGTCATAGGCAATTCCATTTTTAATTTTTTGAGGTAAATTTTATACTGCTTTCCACAATGGCTACACCAATCTGCATTCCCACCAGCAGTGCGCAAGGGTTGCCTTTCCTCCACACTCTTGCCAATACTTACTGTTTGTTAATGTATTGATGATAGTCATCCTGACAAGTGCGAAGTGGCATCTCATTGTGGTTTGAATTTGCATTACTCTGATGATTAGTGACATTGAAGTTGGCATTGAGTTTTATAAGTTTTTTATAAATTTTGGATATTAACCCCTTATCAAGTGTATCATTGGCAATTGTGTTTTTAACCAGTTGGACATTTCCCTTCCATACAGAATAAAAGAGAAATAATCAATAGCCCATTGCTTATTGTCCAAGTGGAGGTGAATTCAGTGAATTGAAAAATTCTGAGGGATCAGGTGGTTCATAAAATTACAACCAAAGAGTCTAAAGTTTCCCTGGCATCCAGCTTAATGTTATGTGTATTTAAAAGGACAGTTGAACTCAGTCTTTTTAACAGTTCTAGCATGTGCTTCTCACTTACCTGGCCTGATATTTTACCACAATACCCAACTGTATTTTGGAGGCCTGATGCCTTGTGAATTGTTGGCAAAGTCTCCATCAACTGAGCACACACAGTATATCAGAGAGATTATGGGTGTATTGGTGGAGGCCTTGCAGCAGGGAAAATCAGAGACCATCATTCAGCCCCTGAAAGAAAGGGATGAAAAGCAGACTGACTGAGCTGAGCAGGGAAGATAGAGGTGGTCTAGCTGAAGCAAGGAGGGCGTGGGTAACAATCTCAGAGGCAGTTAATGGTTGGCTGTTCCGTGGAATCCTAGTACATAAATCTAAGCAATTTACCAGCTGGAGATGCTTGGGAAGGCAGCTGAATAAAAGTCACCATACCTTTATTGCTACTTGGGTAAAATGAATGCTTAATTTTGAGAGCTGAGAGATGACAATTTTCTAACTTTCATAGCATGCATGCCTTCAGATGCTTTACCATAGCATCTACTATAGTAAAATGATTTTATATATATGCACCTTACTTTAGTTTGGTTGGTTGTCAGGTTGTGGAATATGTGGCCTGGGTTTTCCAAAATTAATGGATTTAAAGATTGAAGAAACTAATCATTTTGGTGTGTGGAAATTTCAAAGCTTATTCATTTGTGACAAATCACACAGTCAGTGCCTCTATCAGGAACAACGGGGAAAGGTCCAAAAAGCTGAACCACAATAAACATGAGAAGCATGTGCACTTTAAGCTTTAAGGAAGCTCACTGGCTGTTTCAGTTGATAAGATGGGAAGGATTACAGAAGCCACATCAGCTTAAGGCAAAAAGTTCAAGTACCAATTAAGATAGGTCCTAATAGAAATTATTTGTTAGCTATTAAGTGACTCTGCAGACATGTAAAGTCTATTTGCTGTGGAGATTTGTTTGTGGTTTTAACTGTTTCTAAGTAAAATTTTTAAATATTTTCAGATTTCAGTTCAACAGAAGTGTTAAAGTTAGGAGAAGAAATTACTGTCATTAAATTAATAAATTATCTAGGCCTTTAATTTTTTTATTTTCAGAGTTTTGATTTTTCTTCTGCTAAGATTCAATCCTATTATTATATGTGGAAAATTCTAAATTTAATATTTCCTAATTATCTACCATAATTAATGGAAACTGTGACATCTATGTAACTAAATAAAAATAATTCAAAAATATTTGGTGTTGATATATAGTATGTATTATAGTTAGAAAGTATGCCTGAATTTTTGTACATATATATTGCATATCTATAGAAAAATTTATTTGATTGAACATTTTCTCTCTCCACATATATAATGTATAATATATGGTATAGGGTATATATGATACATGATATATTATATATATAATTAGCTGATTATAAAAATTATTTAAAAACCATGCCAACCCTTACAGTTAAGGCCTGGGCAAGAACCAGGAATCCCAGCTTTTAATGGAACTCCTTTCCTTGCTATACACATGGTCATGATCAAGGTATTTACTTCTCTGAGCCTGTTTTCTCATTCACAGAAATAAAGCAAAGAAAGAATGTCTTTCTATTTTTGCAGTTTTATTAAGAAATAATAGATATACGTTACTTTGTAAGTTTAAGGTATAGAGCATTGATGGTTTAATTTACATATATTGTGAAGTATTACCACAATAAGTTCACCTAACATCTGTCTTCTCATATAGATATGATAAACAGAAAGAAAAAATAAAGGGAAAAATTGTTCTTGTGATGAACTCTTAGGATTTACACCTTGACCGAATTTCTTTTGTGTCACACAGCAGCATTAGCTGTGGTCATCATGTTGCACGTTACATCCCTAGGGCTTATTTTCTTAGAACTGGAAGTTTGTATTTTTTGACAGTCTTCCTCTAATTCAATTCTTCCCCCATGTTCCACCTCCAGTAACCACAAATTGGATCTCTTTTTCTATGACTTTTGTTTTAGATTCCACATGTAAATGAGATCATACAGCATTTCTCTTTCTCTGTATCACTTACTTCACATAGCACAATGCCTTCAAGTTCCACCTACATTCTCACAAGTGTTAGGGTTTCCTTGCTTCTTATGACTGAGTAATAATTTGTTGTGTATGTGCATATATACACTTTGTTATCCATTTACCCATCAATGGACACTTAAGTTGTTTCCATGTGTTGGCTATTGTGAATAATGCTACTGTGAACATAGGGCTCAGGCATATTTTTAAATTAGCATTTTCATTGTCTTTGGAGATATTCTCAGAACTTGAATTGTTGACTGATGTGGTAGTTCTATTTTTAATTTTTTGAATACATTCCATAATGTCTTTCATAGATGCTGGACCAATTTACAATTCTACCAACAGTACACAAGGGTTCCCCTTCTTCCACGTCCACACCAGTATTTGTTATCTCTTGTCTTTTTGATGATGGCCAAAGAATGTCTCTTTAGTTTATCTTGCTATGAGGAGCAAATGAAATAATTAAGGTACGTTAGTCTACTCTGATAAATGTATGAATTGAAACTCAAGAAGCCACAGACAAATCTGCTTGCCCTTCTTCTTACATAAAATTCTAGAATGGAATTGAAAAGAATGTAGAGTTTACTTGGAGAGAATAAGATGTATCTAATCTCTTTTTCCTTGTTTGATATAATTATTTTATTTCTTGGTCAGGAAAATATAAAAAGCAATTTTATATTTAAGCTTAGAGACATTTGGCAGATTCTTTTTTGATGTCTTATGAACAAGTTTTATAAATACAGAGGAAATTAAAGAAAAAAGAAGAAATATAACTAAAATTTGCTGAGCACCTATGTGTCAGTCACAATGTTTGATGTTAACATACATTATCTTTTTTACTTCTCCCAGCCTTGTAACCAACCTCTGAAGAGCAGTATAACATAGTGGGTTCCAATACATGCTCTGGGACTAGAATACTGGTTTAAATTCCAGTTCCTTCAAGCTGTGTGACTTCAAATAAATTATTTAACTTCAACGTCCCTTAGTTTTCTTACCTGAGGCACATGAGGTTATAAATAAAATAGTTTATACCTTCATAGGTTTATCCTGATGACTAAATGAATAAATATCTGTAAACCCCCTTAGAATATCATCCGAAACATGACACAGTTAGCAGATTTTTAAAAGCAATTATCAAATGTTATCTCAGAAAACTACAGCTCATTAAGAAATTTGCCCAAGGTCCCTTAGAAGTTGAAAATGGAGCAATGATTCAGGTCTATCTGAATTAGACCCATTTCCATTTATGATTTCAACACTTTATCCTTTAAACCCCTTCACACTGAGCTGTATGGACTGCTGGACTCTGCTGAAGGTATCAGGTAATGGACCAACTTTACATCATAGCATTGCAACCAACTAAGAAAGCAATATTAGGTATTTCCTAAACATTAGATATATACTTAAAATTACTCCATCCTCCCCACCTCTGGGTACGATTCCATGCAATCCTGGCCCTCTGCCATATTCTCTGACACCTGCCTCTCCCTCTGTCTGTTCTACCCGGCCCCCACCCGCCATCTGCAGTCTCCTGCCTTTGCATCCCTAACACTCTTATGTTGAATAGTTTTGCTCCTCTTTCAGCTTGTACCTTCAGGACCTCACCTGCCAGTTTCAAATCGCTTATCCAAATCTCTTTTTATTAAAAAGTTTCTTACTAAAAGTTTTCATTGAAGGTTTCTTATATAGGAGGAACTTCAGTGTCAACTGTTGAGCTATCGTCCCACCTACTCATCTAATACTTTTTCTTCCATGCCTTAAAAACCTTGATGTTGTCCTGTTACCTCCGGAATAAACTATTGACTCCTTCATGTGGTATTGAAGACACTTTTAAATCTGTACATGAGCTACTTTTTCTATTGTGACCTTCATTATTTAAAATAAGTAAAAAATAACTATAGGTGAAGAAAAGCTTTAAAAACCACTCATAATATATACCACACAAAGATAAGCCATGTTACTCTTAAAATTATATTTTATATGTATAGCTACATGTATTTCATTTTATAAAACTTAAACTCATTTTATATACTTCATTGTAACCTATTTGTAAGAAGTATAAAATAAATTATTTTCTAATCAATAAACATGTATCTATAATATCATTTTAATGGATGAAATGAATGTTGATAGAGACCCCAATATTAATTTTATCAATATATGTAACTAAATATGTAGGCTTTTCCCAGTTTTTGACAGTATGAATAAGAAAACTATAAAATTTTTTGTCGCCGCATCATTACATACCTCTTTACAATTATCAGTGTAAATTTACAAATGAGGGATTAGTTGATTATCCCTCATATAGCTATATGGCTATAAAATGTGTGTTTAATCAAACCCTAGGTAGGGCATTATGTTATCAGATTGTAAATATTTGTCAATTTTTTGGTGAAAATTTTATCTTGTGTTTGTCTCCAGTGCTGCATAACTTCTTTGTAGCACCTAACACATTTGAGTACTTATTCATATAAATTTAAATATTTCAGGTTGATAAGATATGTTTTTCTTATATATAACACTTAAAAACAATGATGATACTCTTGCAAAAACAATTTATAGTTGACTGTAACTAAACATTGATCTCAGAAAGTAAAAACTGATTTTTGTGAAAAAGTCTGTCTTTGTAACTATCTCAGAAGGAATTAGAATTCTTATATATTTAAGTGTGACATTAAGTTAAAAATAGAATAATTTCTTTCATGTCATACTTTCTTTTCATACTGATATTAAATTTAGAAAGAACAAAAAAGAATTATTAAGAAACACATAAGATTCTCATAAGCAGTCACAATAAAAAGGCCTAGGTCATTGACATTAATTATAAATTAAGAGTGAGTGATGATAGTGTAATTATTAGATGCTGGTGCATTGATTGCCTCAGTTATAACTTAGAAATAATATTCAATTGATATTTCAAGAACCGATATTTTATAAGATAGAAGCATGTCATATGGCTACATAGAAGGTAGCGCTTTGGGTAGTACATAGGGTCTTCCTAGCGCTTGGAGTGCTGATCAGTGGGCGGGTGATCCACAGTCCACTGTGGTCTGTTTGCCATAGAGGGAGGCAGGTCTAGAGTGGGGTATCTCTCTGAGAGTTGGCATGTTGGGATTGTGACCTGTCTGCTAGGGAGCTCCAGGGCAGATGGGTCAGGTCTGTGTCAGTGTGGCTAAAGTAGTTACTGCATGAGTGTCCAGCCCTGGCCTCCTTCTGAGCAATCAGTGTCCAGAGTTGCCTGCATGCCCTTATGTCCAGTGTATCTATCTCAGTTCATGTGAACCGGTTTGTTCAGGAGTCCCAGAACAAGCTCTAAGTATCTCTAGAGTGCTCAGTATGTTCTGGCCATCAAGTTAAAAGAATTCTCCAGGAAGTCAGAATATTACCCATATCTTTGTTTTATTCCAAACTTCCTCATAGGTTTATATAAAAACTGATGTCTTCAGTTGGGAATGCAACTGTTACTCAGAAGATACTACATGCAGGCTCTTATTCCATTTCCTGTCACCAGTGTGGGGGCAGGGAGCGAGGCTCCACCCAAAGCCCTGCCAAGGCCAAGAGTCCTGAAAATGCTAC
The DNA here is from genome assembly GCA_039655065.1 of Glossophaga mutica. NCBI lineage: Eukaryota > Metazoa > Chordata > Mammalia > Chiroptera > Phyllostomidae > Glossophaga > Glossophaga mutica. The sequence continues at coordinate 44,558,877 of CM077306.1, read as the reverse complement.
AGAAAGTTATTCCAATGCTTTAATTATATTGTGAATAAGCACTTACAAAGTGTATTTTGATAGACTTTGGGCACTTAAGTGTGGTTCACAAGGACTTTATTATGTGGACCTGTGTTAGGGTGAGCTCCCTGAAGGTAGACACTGAAATAAGGATTTGAGCAGTCATTTTGTCAATGAAGGAAGAACTGGTAGAGAAGTGGGGAAATGAGATGCACAAAGGAAGTCAGCCAACAAGGGATATGTTATCAAAGCAGTTACCACTGAAGGCAACTAAAGCTTAGTCCACTGAGGACAAATCTGGGAATCACTGTAGAATATGTGCCACAAAATTGTCCCACCAGTAGGGCAAGGGAGCTGGGGTATTTATACACTGACTCTTAAGTCTTTGGTTGAGGGCAGTTCTGGGGGCACAGGGAGGCCTAATTTTTCAGCACTTCTGGTCTGCGATGTGGTCTCCATACTAATTGCCTGAGAAAAATCTAAAGGAGCTAATAAAGGAATATGGGCAGTTCTCATCCGCTGCAGGTTCCTTCTTACTTCCCTAGTCTCACTTTCTTCTTATGCTACATGCTCTAGGAAATCTTACCTGCTTGCTGGTCCTTGTATTATTCAGGGTGTTTACAGAATATATACTATGTGCCAAGTACTTTGCTTGGTACTGGGGTTCACAAGGGGACAAGATAGAAATAGTCTCTGCCTTCAGAGACATAATGCTCTTCCTTCTTTCTGAAAAACTCTTTACTCCTTCACCTAATAAACTATTTAGAAATGACTCTATTCATCTTTATTCCCAACAAAAATGAAAGCTTGATGAAGGCAGAAACCATTCCTGCCTGATTTGCTGCTGAATTCCCAGTCATGCGAAGAGCTTGGCATAGAGGATGTGTCCAATACAGTTCAGCTGATTGTGTTATTCTGCAGATAGTTATAAATGTGAAGCTTGGCTTGGCCAGAGTAGGAGTTCCTTGAGTGTACTCACTATACCTTATTCCGCATTGTATCTCTGGCACCAGGCACATCTCTGACACATAGTAGATATGCAAAACTTTTTAAAGAGAGTTGAATATTTAGAATATATTGACCTAGATACACCAGCAACTTAAAATTATGTTTAATAAAGAATTGTCAAAAGAATTGGAAATACTTCATATGAAAAAGACAGTACTTAGAGGACATGCATTTGTTTTCAAATATCATAGAGACTGGTAAAGTCAAGAGACACTGGGTTTGTTTTATCTATCCTGAAGTAAGAGCGATTTTAGAATAAATGAGAGACAACTATCAAATTTATTGTATTTCTGTCAGGAGAAATGAGTTGCCCATCACTGGAGGTATCCAAGCAAAGTCTGTACATGAGATAGACAAAATTTACTAATGGTGTGTGTGGTAAATATAAGTCCCTGAGCACTGAGATTCTATGATATTTTTAGATAATTATAAAGTTATATATTACCCCTTATAATTTTTCAAAGGGTTTGCTGGAAGGAAATTATGTCTACTTTTCTCAAAGAGAGCTTGTGTTTTCAACTCATAGTTGGACTGCCTTATACCTGATAAGTGGTTTTCAGATAATCATTGCAGAGATCCTTTGCATAGGTACATCAAGTACTGTTATTCCTATTTTACATGAATGAAGACAGATGCTTATAGAGATTAACTTGTTTGTCAGAAGTCACATATGTAGTAAGAATTTGAACCCAGGTTTTGTGCCTTCTTCCCCAGAGCTGTCTACCAAACCATACCAATTCTGTTATTACTCAGATAAGAAAGGGAAAACATAGTACTTTTAAAATACTAATGCAAATCCTCTTTTACAGAAGGTCTCTGACAAGCCCTTCATAATTTATAGTTGCGAATGAGTTTAAGTTGTATATAGTGAAAAACAAGATCCAGTCAAGAACACAGGACTCTGGTACCCTGGGTTTTCGTTTGCCCCGCAGTATCTGACTGTCAGTATCTGACTTCTCGGAAAGGAACTATAATGATGATTTTATGTTCCTGGCCAGGAAATGTTTATAAATCATAATGTACCATTTATAAGTGATGTTACCTTATGAATATTAAAAGATTAGGAAATGACATTGGCTTTTGTTGAAAACCTTGAGTGACCCTGTAAGCAGACACAATAAATGATTGCTTTTATTGCAGTGCCCTCTAAATATTATTAAAACTCTTTATAGTAGGCAATAAATAATGGCAAACAAATGCTTGATTTATAGCAATTACAGTACAGATGAGTTGAATTCATGTGCCTCACTGGAATGAAGATAATAGCTCAAAACACACCAGAAACAGTCACTCGGTGAAATATGAGCTGATTTGCATGATCCATGTCCCCTGAGTAACCTGTAATTGGCTATTATGAAATGGCCTAAGAATTATTTGGTCTGCAAATAAGAGAAGTGGTACCAAATTACCATATAATCTGTATGGATATTTTTAAATTTCAACACCAAACCATTCTCGTGGCGTGTACAATAGGATCTATGCCCCCACAGCTGATAATGAGTATCAACAGCTAAGCCTCATTCTTCTCTTAACTCCTTTGAAAATGTTGTCTTTGAAAATTGATATCATTTTCATTGAATTCACAGGAAACATTGTACAAAATTGTTTTCTTTTAGCTCTAGTAGGTATTGTATTCTTTCATAGCATAACCTTTTTAAGAATAAATTTGGGGAATGAGGTTGCACCAACATCACGAAATTTCCAAACTAACAAAGTACACGTGTAGCTTTTTTATTCAACAAAGTAACTCATATTAACATTTTAGATTTCAAGAAGCCTCAAATAAGGACTTGGCTTTCTTAAGTTTTTAAATGTTTACCTAAGTCTCTCGTCGATCTCTCCCAATAGAAAACAACACTCAAACAATACTAATTCACATGAAACATTTTTTCTGTGGGATAAGCTGCCATGTTTGAAAGGCAGTAAAGGGAGCTGTGCCAAAACAGTATTTTACGCCCAGACCGTCTGTCATGCTCCTGAAATCTCATTCTCATTATCACACAAATAACCCGAGGGAGAGAGCTAGTCCCACTGGCAAGGGGGATCCGCAGTGTTTATCCGAAGCTACTGTAACACTGGCCATAATGGGAAAAGGTATACCATAATTAAGAGCTGTAGCCAACTAATTAAGTCAAATTACATTTAATTATAAATCCAATAATCTATGCCAAAACTAGTTGTTGATAGCTAAGGGAAAAATAATACAGTTTTAATTAACTTCAATTATAGATTGCTATTTAAAGGTATGTTTTTTATTCAAACTGTTTTTTACAAGATAAATAGTATGGCCCTCTTCTATCTAACATTTTGGTTTAGGAATAGAGAAATTAAAAAAAAAATCCAGTATCATGTTAGCAAAGAAATTTTACCTTTAAAATTTATACGTTAATTATATTAATCACTAAATATTCCCAGAAAACTTGAAAGGAAACTGTAAGATAATACTGGTGCTGGATAATTATTTAATGCACTGGCAGAAAAATATTCCTAAAACAAATTAAGAAGGATATGTAAAACTGGAATGGTCAACAGTGGGCTTACTAAATAATAAGATGGAAAATAAGTTGTACATAATGAGACAATTTGAAGCTATGTAATCTCCATGTAAGTTATCTAGGGACAAATTAATAACTGTCTTCAAATAATTGAAACATGGAAATAAAGAACTAAGGAAAGTGCTGACAAGCAGTTTTGAATATTCACCATGGATTTGAGCAAGATTACACTGAAAATATTAGTTTAACATAAGAAACTTACTAATCATAAAGATAGTGTTATATAATCTGCAGGAAGCTATGAAACTTTTATCTCTTGGTATTTAAAAAAAATAATGTGTGTGTGTGCATGACAGAGGGGGGGCGGGGGAAGGCAGGGGACCTTTGACAAATATACATATATATTTAATATTCAATCTGGAATATCAAGAGACCCAAATGAATAAAAACTCTAAATGTCTCTTTCCCTCTGGTGCTGCTTGAATTTTAAAAATCTAGTTTTGGCTTACTATGTATTTATTTAGGGTTAAATCCAATTTGAAATACAGGTGCACATTTCTTCTAGGTAAGAAATGTGGTAGGCTATATATAATGTAACTACAGAAATCCGAAGGAATACAAGATCTCAAAAGTCTTTGCTTAGCCCATACCTGTGACTTTTGTTAACATCCACATAGCTTGTAAATTTGCTTCTCCAACCTAGAACTCTTTTCAGGGTTCCAGACCCTATTTTAGCTGCCTGCTTTAGTGTGGTGCATGATCTCATGCACCAAACTACAACTATCTAAAGCAGAATTTGTAATCTTTCCCCCAAACCTGGCCTTCCCCTGTATTTTCTATCTCAATAGGTGGCATCAATATCCATCTAGTTACGCAAATCCGAAACCTAAGAATCATCTTGACTGCTTACTTCTCATTTCAAGCCATAAGGAATTTCCCAGTCAGTTTCAATAGCCCATCTTTACTCTTGAAAAACTTAAATTTACCCAATTTTCCTCATGTTGCCTCAGAATACACTAGCCCTCTTTACATTTTCTTTCATATAGGCCATTGTAATACATTATTTCCCCACATTGATTTTTGTCTCATTCCACATATTGCATCATATATTTTTGTAAACTGAATCTTATCATGTAACTTCTTTGCTTGTTCTTTCCAAAGGCAATCAAAATTAAGACTACATTTTTAAACAAGTATCCAAGGTCTTTCATGATCTGACCCCCATGTAGTTCTCCAACCTGATCTCTAAAGGACTCTCCTCGCTGTCTTGGGAAAAGCCTTAATTCAGATTTTCAAATGAGACGTTCTCTCTCCTGCCCTGTGGACTCTGCATATGCTTCGCCCTGGCCTGAGTACTTGCTAGCTGCCCACTGCCTTGCTTTCAATTGATTTAGCTTCTACTCATTCATTAGATCTCAGCTCAAATATCACTCCACTTAAAAAAAACTAGTATTTTTCCTTTGTGATTTTTTTTTACTTACATACAATTCAGTGGTGACAAATAAATAATGTGAGGATAAATTTTTGTTTTAATGTGGTATAAAGTATATGCATTTATCTCTTCTCAGCCCCTAACCTCTCATTCAAAATGTATAAACAGACGAGATCGGGCATGTTCAGGGTGGTATGGCTGTAGACAACCTAGATGCCCATCAGTAAATGAATGGATCAAAAAACTGTGGTACATTTACACAATGGAATTCTATGCAGCAGAAAGAAGAAGGAGCTCCTACCCTTTGCAACAGCATGATGGAACTGGAGAGCATCATGCTAAGCAAAATAAGCCAGGCAGTGAAAGACAAATACCATATGATCTCACCTTTAACAGAAACCTAATCAACAAAACAAACAAACAAGCAAAATAAAACCAAAGTCACTGAAATTGGGAACAGGCTGATAGTGACCAGAGGGGAGAGGGGAGGGAATTTCAGGGGAAAAGGGAAAAGGTTTACTGGAACAAGTTTAAAGGACTCAGGGACAAAAACTATGGGGGTGGAAATGGGAGGGAGGTGGGGAGGGCTGGGGTGGTGGGCTGGGGTGGGAGTAAAAAAAAAGAAAGAAAGAAAACAAACAAACAAACAAAAAACCCAAAGTGTTTAAACACCGAGAAACAAAAAAAAAAAAAAAAAAAAAAAATAGGACATGAATCAATAGTAGACCAGAGAGTTAAATCAATGGATAAAGGATTGAAAGTGTACTGAATGTGTAGAGCCTGTTTTAGCAGAGGAGGGTTTACTAGCACCTTAAAAGTCTTTGATAGAAATGGCAAAGAAATATAGGCTCGTGGGTACCTGCAGAAATACAGAAGGTCTCAGGAATTGAAGCCACCAAGTATCATGGAAACAGGATGAGATGAGGGGCTGAAAACAGAATTGTGTGAAAAGCTGTATAAAAAGTTGTTGGACAACCCAGATACCACTTCATACCCCATGCACATTAAAAAACCATATGATGAAACCTCTGTCTACCTTCAGATGAAACCAGAAAGGTATTTTCTCTAGACTTGGAAACACCAGACACAGCAGAGATCAGGGATGAAACTCTGCACTGATAATAAGAAGAATACGTAAGAATATACACATGGAATTGGGAGAATCCTCTCAGCTCCCAGAGTGCAGGCTGAAGTGGACAGAATAGAATACTCACCAGGCAAAAGATGTGAGTTTCTCAATTCTAGAGGAATGGATCATCTCTACTTAAATAGCCTACAGATAATGACATTTGTTGATTCCTAAATACTGTATAATAACTTTGTCTCTACACAATCATGTTGCTGAAAGCTTACCAGCTAATAAGCCACATCCATGTATACATAGTTTCAAATAAGCTTTTTGATACCTTACTCTTAAATTTATTGATAATCAAAAATTATCAAATAACTAAGGAATGTATATTACATGGAAGACTAAGAACAAATAAACAACACATATAAAGGATACGTGGACAAAGCCAAAGGCAGGTAGGATCGAGGGTGGGAAGCAGGGATGGGTGGGACGGGGGGAGTAGTGGGAGTAAGATGGAGACAACTGTACTTGAACAACAATAAAAAAAGAACAAATAAACAGAGATGTTTACAGGAAAAAGAAACAGAGCAGGCAACAGAAGAAAATGTTTTAGAAAACTCTCTGATTAATTACTTCAAAAGTAGAATATGATCCTGCATATGGAAACAAGAATTCAAGGAACAATCTGGGAACAGGAACAAGTTGGGTAATGAAAAATATGATATCCAAACTACAATAATCAATAGAAGGTTTGGAAGATGAAGTCAAAGAATCTCCCAAACTCTAGATCTAAAAAAAAAAAAAAAAAAAAACCCAACAACCCTGTGGACATGAGAAAAGATTAGATCAGAGAATTAATCTAGAAAGACTAACATCTGGCTAAGGGGAGTTTAAGAGAGAACATAGAAATTGGAAGGACAGAAATTATCAAAGAATTAATACAAGACTATAAAACTACCTTTCAGAATTAAAGAACATGAGCTTCAAATTTGACATAGTCCAACAAATTCTTGGGGTAGGGGGAAGGGGTTTGGTAGGGGGAAGCTTTAAGATAAAGTACTTTATGCCCTGGCTGGTGTGGCTTAGTGGATTGAGTGCCAGCCTGTAAACCACAGGGTCACTGGTTCCATTCCCAGTCAGGGAACATGCCTGGGTTGTGGGTCAGGTCCCCAGTAGGGGGTGTGTGAAAGGCAACCACACATTGATGTTTCTTTCCTCTTTCTCCCTTCCTTCCCCTCTCTCTAAAAATAAATACACAGAATCTTTTTTAAAAAGATAAAATATTTTGTAATTTCATTATGCTGGGAATAAGAGAAGTTTATAACAGCCAGATCACAAAGAATTCATCCTGCTTCAGAGACTGGCAAGGATGATGATTTGTGATTTAAGGTTACCCTCACTTTATTTCCTGAACTAACCAATAAATAAGTGTGCAAAAATATATATACACAGCAAGGATACAAGTAAGCAAATGTGAATTTCTTAGCACTTTTCAGAGGTTTACTGGCAGTGTTATGGTCAAGGCAGCCCATGAGAGGTGAGGAGTAACCAGGTGGGAGGAGCTCAGAAGCACAGGCTTACTGATGTGTCAACACTGGGCCAGCACAAGGCCATCTTAGCACTCAAGAGTCCACAATCCAGGGCCAGGTTATGTTGACATTCAGGTCACTGCCTCTCTGCCCCCGCAAAACCCAGAGCAGTTCTATTGGGTTTCCCAAGCCACCTGCAGTTTCTCCCTCTTCTAACAGCACCCTTCTCATGTCACAGAGTGTGTAAGCATAGAGGTGGCCTTGCAGAGAGTTCAGGCCCTGAACCTTTCTTCACAAATGAAGAATCAGGCCGGGGGGGTGGGGAGCCGCCCCAGGTCAGCAGCAGAGCAGCGTCAGGGTTGGTCCTGGAAGCCAGGCTTCCTGGCTCTGGCTTTGGACTCTTCCCACCAAGCCAGGCCACCTGGAGCATTCGGAAGCTCTGGTTTCCACCTGGGGAAAAATTAGAATGAAGTTTTTACAGTCAAGTTCTCAAACATATCTATTCTCAAGTAATCACATTTCTCATCCAAGTTGTTCACGGAAAAAGTATCTCTGTTGTTAAACAAACAAACAAACAAAAAGAGTCCATGATTAATAACCACACGATGAAGGTATTGCTGTGCCACAGTCCTGCACTCCCATTTTCTGTTTCTTATTTCTCATTAAACCAACATCTGGTTGGCCATGGCTTCCCAAAAAATGAAGTCATAGGAAATAAAATAGCACCAGACATCTCAAAAATAAGAAAAAGCAATTGAAGCAAAACCTTCAAAATTCTCAAAGAAATTGATTTCTGACCTAGACTTTGTAGCCAATGTGATGGGAAATAAAGTGTGAGGGTAGAATAAAGACTTTTCAGACATCTGAGTCCTCAGAGATTTTGCCTTCATAAACCCATTTTTAGGAAACTGAAGAATATACTTCAGCAAGAAAGACCAAGATCTGGTATATAAGTAACAGGAATCCTCCTACACATCAAAGATCCAAAAGGATTTTTCAGGAAATGGCAAGGAAAAAAACCTCAGGGCAAAATGCACAGATTCAAGTGTGAGAACAGAAAGAGCCAGCAATAAACCAGAACTGATGATTACCTGATTTGGCCTTATAGAAAACACTTTAACTAAGAATATTGAAGAGGAATTACTAATTTCAGAAAAGGTAAAAACAAGTACAACAAAGAAAATGTACTCATGTTATTTTGCTCAGCCGCCAGTATTACTGATATTGTCATAATCTTGTGAACATTGGGATGATATGCAAGAGAATGTAAAGTGTAAGAAGGCCAATTCTTGTCTTCTAAAATATGCACTTATCCTTTGATGCTGTAATATCATTTCTAGGAATCTGTCTCAAAGAAAATATTGTAAAAATTTAAATGACTTATGCTCAAGGTCATTTATTCTTGACATTATTTATATTGTCAATCATATCCAAAAGGGAATGCGATTTGATTGTTTTTAAATAAAGAACTCATTCAATAATCTATGACACATTCTCACAATGAAATATTATGCAGCTATAAAAACAGAATAAGGAAGATCTAGACATATTGTTAAGTGACAAAAATCAATGTAGAGATGTTCTTCTTAAAAAAAAAAATAACCAAATCATCATTTTTTAATTCCTCAAGAAATAAACAATGCAAGCTAAATCATCATTGCATGAAACCATTAGAAGAAGGTTTAATATTGAACTTTATAATAGCGAGATTAAGAGTCATCCCCAGCATCTAAGTTTCATCCCCAGCATCTGCTCAGTCTGGGGAAACCAGGTCTTACCCACACATTATATGCCTCTAGAGGTCTAAAGAGAAAACTTCAGCCGCCATCTTAACTTCAATTTTTTAATTTTACTTTTCAATCACAGTTTACATTCAATATTATTTTGTATTAATTTCAGGTGTACAACATAATGGTCAGATAATCATACGCTTTTTGAGGTGATCCCCCAATATTTCATGTATCCACCTGGCACCACATTTACAATATTATTGACTACATTTCCCATGCTGTACTTTATATTTCTGTGATTGTTTCGTAACTGCCAATTTGTACTTCTTAATCCCTTTTCACCATTCTCTCCCAGCCCCCAGCCCTCTTCTCCTCTGGCAATCATCAATCTATGTTCTGTGTCTATGACTCTGTTACTATTTTGTTTGTTCATTTATTGAACTCAATTCTTAAACTCTTCTTGGTTTATCTTAAAACTTTCACATTAGCTAGTACATCCTACTTCATAATATATGCACCTGTTTTGATAGAGTACTATCAATGTTTTAATTGATGCCACTGAGGAAAATTGATGCTCCAGAAATATGCACCTTATCTCTTCTGTAGTTTGGCATGCCTTATGCCTTTCTAGATTACAATTTTTAATCCACTTAGTGCACATACATGAGTGAATGAGTGAATGAGAGAGAGAGGGCAAGAGAGAGAGAAGAATCAGCCAATGTAGCCAACATTTTCCAAAAGCTTGGTAGTTCAAAAAAAAGATTGAGAAGAGTGTCTAAGATGATACTACACATGTCTTTTTTGTTTGGTTTAATTTTAAGATGAAAAAATTAGGTCGTTAGTGATTAAGAAAAAGTAAGTGGCAGAACAGGGTTGGAAGATGACAAAAAGCAAAAAAAGTTTAATGGCACACTACAAAAATGAGAAGAAGAAAATAGGACAGAAAAGGTTGCTGAAAATATAGTAGCCCAGCAAACTGACTATGGAATGCAAATATTCAATCAAATTATCTCCAAATCAAAATAGGTAGGTACAATTTTATATCTAGCTCCTGAATTCTAATCTTCCCACTTGAGAGTTGGTCTACCTTTCTAGACTGTCTAGGCCTATTTTAATTTAATTTCACCTGTGCAAAAATATAGTAGCCAATATTTATTTAGTACTTACTGTATAGCAAACACAGTCCCAAGTGCCAAGAATGTATTAACTCAAGCCACCCCCTGACTAATGTTGGGTAGCATTTGCATTTCCATTTCATAGGTTAAGTAACTGAGACAGAAAAGTTAAGTCACTCATACAAGCTGGACATCTAATAAATTGTAGAACCAAGATTCAACTACAGGCATTCCAATTCCAGAATTTGCATGCTTACTCAATCCTAATATGAGCAGTATGTTTTGATACCTTATAAATTATTTTTGTTAAATCTTTAGAATATCCATCTGTTTTCTAACTTCTAACATCTTTAAAACAACAGCAAACTGAAGCAACTGAAGTAGAATTAATGTAGAATGAATAGAATGAAATCATTTTTAAAAAGAAAACAAAGAATTTGTATTCTTAAAGTTGCATAGGCCATTCCTAAAAGAAAAATAATATTCTTGTGTGTAATTTACCCATATAAATCTAACTGGTTAATCTCAGAATTATGCAAGATATCTGGTTAAGGTCCTAAATGATCTATGAAAAATTAGTTTCACATATAAATAAATTCAATTGTGTTAATAATGGTCATTAATCATTGCTAACAATGACCAAGTAAAATTTGTGACTTCTATTAATAACAAAACAATATTGGTATTTTCTACTACTGAACAACTATTATATTAAACATTAAATTGCCAAAACTATTTTAACCATAATATGCATAGGTTTTTATCTTATTAGCCCTGTTATATAATGATAATAAGGCTGATAGTTATAACTAAATTGCTAGATGTAGTAAATATTCTGCTGTAAATCTTTATGGCACTGATAGCTATGTACATTTTAATGAGAAATTGCTTAATTGCATTTTAGATATTTTTCTATTTGCAGAAAAAATCTTATTCTTTATTTCCTTTTTTCCTTAGTGTATATATTAATACCTAAATTAGTTAACTGGTTAAAAAATTCAAGAACTTTTTATTTCCTTTTAAATAGAATAAAATATTCTTATGTCCTGTAATGGTGCTATCAACTAAATCTCTTAAGAATGATATACCTGACCTGACATTTAACTTGGCATTAAGTAAATTATCTTAGTCTCATTCCAATTTACATTGGGAAGTTGGCGTTTGTAGGTTAACTGAGAGTTCATATTTTAAAGGTGACAAATTTCAGAGTTGAATGGATTCACTCATAGAAGACTTCTGCTTCTACCTGGAAAAGACTAGCTTAGGGCAGACAATCCATCTACTAAAAACCACCAGAATATCCAGACTTATCTATCTATAAATAAATAGATTTAAGACAGCAAAGGGCTACCAAGGCAACAAGACTTGAAAAACTAAGACCCCAGAGGCAAGACAACTGCAGAAACATGAACCAGTATTCTATGAAGTCACTTCTTTCCCATAAGCATCTCTGTATCTTGGCTCTGATTCAGAAACTCTCAATTCAGGCAGAGAGCCCTGGTGAAGAGGTAGAGACTCCAACAGAGCACAATTTCACAGACTAGAGAGACAAATCTGAGAAGGTTTGGGCCCTGTCATTAGAGGGGTAGAGATCCCGGTGAGATGGGAGGCACATTGCAGCCAGTCCGGTGCTCAGTCGTGTTCCCCTCTCAACATCCGCCCTATCTTTAAGCTTCTCAGAGAAAGTGGCTAAGAAAACTAAGCAGAAAACCACTGGAAAGCAGAATGGAGTTAAAAATAATTAATAAAATTAGCAACTCACTCCATCCAAGTTTTATCAATGAATTCCTGTGTTGAAGGAATTATGGGCTGAGGAGTGTCCCCCATCCCAAATTCATATGTTGAAGTCTGAACCCCCAGTAGCTCAAAATGTGACTGTACTGGGATATGGAGTCTTTAAAGAGATAAGTAAATTAAATGAAGTCCTTGAAGTGAGTCTGAATCCAACACGACTAGTGTCCTTGTAAGAAAAATAGGTTAGGACAGAGAGACACACAGGAGAAAGACCGTGTGAGACCGTGAGAAAACAACCATCTACAAGCCACAGAGGCAGGCCTCGGAAGAAACCAATCCTGTGATCCCTTGATCTCATGCTTCTCGTCTCCAGAATTGTGAAAAATATATTTTTTTTGTTTTTAAATCCTGCACAACATTGCTAGGGCAGCCCTAGGGAACTAATACATTCTATACGCCAGCAATGAATAAAAATTGTAAAATTTAAAACAGTAGCATTTCAATAACACCAAAAGTCATTAAAACCTAGGAATAAAAATAATCAAACCATTCTTCCCTATGTGTAAACTATATCCCAGTAGCCAAAAAATACTCCTTTGAATCCTGCTTTTGGGGGCCTTTTATGTTTTCTGAGTCACAGAAAACAGAAGCTGTCCTTATAAAGTCCAGAGTTTCCAGCTTCTTTTTTCCCAGGCAGTAATATCATAAAGCTCTCCAATGCCACCTTACTAGAAATGGCCATTGACTAAATGTACAGTGAAGACTAAGAGACAAAAACGATAAAAGTATTGAAAGAAAATACATTAAAAAATGTCCACAATTTTCATATTGTGACTATCTTCCTAAATGAAATATGAAACACAAACCATTATGGAAAATATTGTCAGATTTTACATAATGAATACTAACATGTTCTGTTTAATAAAAATCACCTTAAAGTTGAAGGACAGCTAAAATATTGAGAGAAAATATTTGCAGTCCATACACTGTGTTTCAGTGAATGGATAAGGAGACTCTCAATCCTCTCTCTCAAATCAGATCATGTAGACAAGATGTTAATATTCAGAGAAGTAAGATGTTAAGCTCTGGGGATAAGGCAGAATTATCATCATCCAGAGGTCCATAATCCAATGGTGGAATGTTTGAATAAGGAAATGGTCAAAGTGAGTTGTTATAATGAAGCTGTGAACAGATTTTTATGGGTACATAGAAATGGGGGGGCCTAATATGAATTGGGGCCAGTCAGATGTGATGGAGAGAAGAAAGCAAAAGGTGAGAAATGGTGTTACACAGAAAACCTATCAGCAACTTCCCAAAGGCAGAGGAAGAAGAAACTAGGCAGATTAGCTGGAAGAACTCTGGGACAAGGCAGTGATGTATGCATGAACTAAGGAAAGACATTCCAGACAGAGAATAACTTGCAAATTGATGAGAATTAATTTCTGATCTAACTCCAGGTTCAGTAAGTAATTACTTCTAATATTATCGTACATTTATTTTCCCCCAAGTACTGGCCCTTTTCTCTCTTTAAACATTCAGCTCTACACCTGCTTTTATAAATGAGGTCTCAAATATGTACTACGCCATTTACCTCATACACAGAAGCCACATCACAGGCAGAGTAGGTAATTCTTTCAAATAATCACGGCAATTTCTAGAGTGTTTACTTGAAATTTGTTTATAAATACAACAAGCTGCTTTAGAAAAATAAGAGCAAAGGCAGTTACCATTTTTATTCGTTTTGTTTCAAAATTACTCATCTGATAAGTGGACCTCAGACGAAGGGCTGAATGTAATTTCAACTCCTTAACAGTTAAGGAGTCGTTACATTTATACAGTCCTAAAATTATTTTGGCCCTTTGAAGGCAACTGTGAGGTTGATGTGGCCCCTGGTGAAAATGAGTTTGACACCCCTGACCTAACGTATTAGTGAAAATATAAAGCCCTAGAATTAGTTTGGTCAACAAATATTTGTTAATGATCTTTAATTCAGTTATCATTGGAAAATAAATCTCCCAGAAATTTCTTTCAAATATACTATAGTTATATGCAATTCCTCTTTTCTAAAAAAAATTGATATCTTATATCCATAAAGAATTCAAATTAGCTAATTTAAAAATGTAAAAATCAACTGACTAAAAGAAAACTGGTTATGATTATTTTTTCAATATTTCATTTGATATCTAATCAAAATATTGCATGTGCTCAAGCATGTGTCTTCTGCAAAAATATAGTACACAAATAACATAATCAAAATACAAACTGACTAAATGTTACATTATTCTATTTTTATTTTGTAAATGGAGCTGAATATTGGCAAATAACCAGGTTTAAAAGTAAAAGGTGGCATGCCAATTTAGCTGATTATCACCTATCATAAGATGAATAATGAATACCTATTTTTAAACACCCTAACTCATTTGCGTGATCCTGTGTTAAGTTCTCTTTGTTTGCTCTATCCTGTGATTTTATGTCCACTAAAGCTGTAAGTTTTGTTACATGTCTACATATGGATTTACTAGTAATTTAATCTTTAACATGTCAGTTTTCCAAATCACATTAACCCCAACATATTGGAGTACCTACATTTAAAGAGTTGTCATATTGACAAAAACAAAAACATTCTGTTGCTTCAAGTTTATATACGTTGTTAGCATCAGTGAATTTAAACTTATATAAACATATGGTCAAAAATACAATTTAGCAAATATTACAAAGATAATAAACATCTATGTCAATGTAGTAAATTCTTATAAGAATTTACTTATAAGTAAATTCTTTAAGAGGATTTTGAACATTCAAAATTCATCTTCAAATTGAATGGGTTACGGTTTTTTGTCTAGGGAAATGTACTTGGTCTCTAGGGAAATGTAGGTGAACAAGTCTATTCTGCTTGTGTCTAGCATAAATGGCAAGCTGGTATTTCCTAATTCATTTTGTTTCTACAGCTATGGAGCAAAAATTTTTAAGATGGTCCCTTCCTCACCCTTACAAAACTGAGCAGATATGTTTTTCTATAAATTAATAATGACTAATCTTAAATGGGCCCTAAGAACTATTTACTAATTCTAATGTCTCCAGTCAAGTTTTTCCCTTTTTATAACAATTGTTCAAACTAATCGCCCTTTCCTCAAACATCAAATCCCCCTCTCTGCCTTACCTTTCTTTATTATCATAGCAAATAATCTCACCACTTACTTTACTAAGAAAATATTGAGTCACTTGATGGGCATTCCTTCATTACTAAATATACAATCCACCTATATCAGCACCTATACTATTTTCTCTCCTCTTTTTGCTCTTAAAACGTTTCCCTCCAGCTACCTTAGGCAAATGCCTATCTCTATGCTTAAATCTCTTCCGCTCCTGCAGTTTCAATAATCCACAGTATATGTTCTCTCTTCTCTCTATGAAATGTTCAACCCCACACCCAACTGATTCTTTCCTTCAAGCTTTTATATTCTCCTATTCAAAAACAAAACTAAGCAAAACCAAAATCTTCTCTGGACCTCACATTCCCTTTATTCCCATCACAGCCAATTTTTCTAGAAGAGTTGTCTATATCCACGTCTCTTTCCCCATTTCCTCAAACCCCTAACCTCGAACCCTCCTCAACCACTCTAATGTGACTCCTTGTTACTCCATCAATAAAGTAATATCTAATTTTATTGATAACCTTTGCATAGTTTAATCCAAAGGGCAATTTTTAGTCCACATCTTTCTTTATTCGACACTTGATAATTTGTTGAGCATCTACTATGTTCTAGGAGTATTCTAATCACTTAGGGCATATCATAGAGTAAAACAAAGACCCCTGCCCTTGTAGAATTTATATTCTTGGACATGTCTCAGCAGTATGAATGCCCTTAACCAATCATCTCTACTTGAATCACTTTCTTTCCTTTCTTTCCTTATAACAAAAATCAGCTGGTTTTCCTTCTACTCCATGGGGCATTTCCCCCCTGGTTTATTCTGTTTTAATAGATAATTAAGTTATGAAGTTTGTCAAATTTCAATCCTAGGCTCTCTTCTCACTCAGAATAGTCTCCTCTCTGAAATCTGGAACCATATATCCAACTGTCTCCTTGGTCACTCCTCTTGGGTTGTCACGGTTACCCCATATTCAGCAAATCTCACATTGAACTGATGAGATTTCACCCAACTTAGTGCTTCCTAGCTCAGATAATGGCACCACTATCTATCTACTTATATAATCTTGTTATATTCCTTTCCAATTCAATATCAAGTCCTGTCAGTTATTAAATTGTATCCATAAATGATTAAATGCAAAATATTTAAATAAAGCTGAAATATTTTTATTTTCAGTTAATTAAATAATTTATAAAAATTTATACTGTATAATTCTAGTAGTCAATGTCTATCTAATTACCCACATAAAAATCTACATTGTACTCTCTGTATATCTAGATCTACTTCTATGCAAAATAAGAATAATATGAATTTTTAACATTGCAGAATGTTCTTTAGCCACCATTTGCTACTTTTGCAAATATAATGCTAATTCATAAACCATAAATTGGAACACAAAGAGAACAAACAAACGGATGCTGTGCACTACTGGGAAATGATACTTCATTATGCAAGAATGTACTGCATTCACACTATTTGAGAGAAAGGATTTGACAAGTTAATTAATTTTACTTTTCTCTTACCTAAGTGCTTTCATGGCTCAAATTCTCCTCACGTTTCCTAGCCATTTTCATCCCTGATGTAAGGATCAGCACAATACACAAATCTTTAAGGTGTGAATGAAGCCTTTTGTTTTAGGAACTTAGGGCACAATACATGCAGAAGCATTCTCAGCATCTCAATTGGTGTCTGTTAATCAGACCTGATATTTATAATTATAGGTAGCCCCAGTGCTATACTAAGGCTGAGGCAGGCCAAATTCTTGAGTAAATAGATGGGCCTAGTAGTTTAATAAGTGTGTGGGGGGGGGGGCGGGGGCAGGGGGTGGTGTAAAGGACACTCTCAAGAATGAGGCCAGGGCAAGGGCTCTCTAGTTTGTGTCTAAGGTCAGTGAAGGAGAATGAAATCTTCCCTTAGAAGGGTATACTTAAGACAGATATATGAAGATTGCCTAGAAATCAGTCATGCCAAGAGGTGGGTGAGGTGGAGAACAACAATCTAAACTGAGGGAACATCAAATTCTCTGTGGCAGGAGAGCTGGTTGTTTGCTCCGAACTGAAAGAAGACCCATGGCTGGTGCACAGAGCAAGGGGAGCAGCACCAGTCTCAACTGTCCAGAGGCAGCCAATGATAACGAAGCTGCTAACGGTCACAGCGGATCACTCAGTTATCTTTTTCAGCCTACCATGTATAAGGCAGAACTGAGTAAATCTCCAGGTTCTTAGACATGAGGAGGGCAAGGTCTCAATTAGAGACACTAGATCTCCTTTTAATGAAGTGATAAGGCTTACGGTTATCAATTTGAAATTTCTAAGATATATGGCAATAATTGTGTCCTGAACTAATGAAATGGGTCATGATGAGTCTAGAAACTTATTTTAAAGATGGTTCTAACAAATCCACAAAAATTGCCATATGTGGATATTCAACACAGTGTTGTTTATAATGTTGATGTACCTGGAAGGAGCCTGGTCCTGCTGGTGGATAGAGTTAGGGATGTCTTGATGGTGCAGGCACCTTCACAGGCCTCTCCCACCAGGAACCAACTCCTCTCCTTGTGCCAGTTCTCTGGCTTCTGAATTTGGAATTTTCCCTTACACTTCTTTTGGTTCTCATACACAGTCCCTCTTGTGGGCACTAACTGACTTCAGGGGCACTAAGTAGGGAATTCTAGTATCTCTCATATCTTGGACCTAAAACCATCATCCTATTTTCCCTTGGAATTTACTTAAGACAAATATCCTTTTAATCCCTCAAGATACTTAGGCTCTAATGCCCCCCCGCTTTCAATTCTCCCTAAAATAAGTGACTTTAGTAATTCATTAATTCTAGAAGACCCCCAATAAACCCTCTGAAAGAGTATCTTTAACGCATCTAAGGTATTTTGCCCTCTTAGTAAAAGTCCCCAATACATTTCAAGTTACCTAGATCTTCCCTTCTAGGTAAAACTATGAGAGCTACTTGCACTTATTCCAAAGTGACTCTGTTGATAGAGCAGAAAATAGATACATATTTAATTATCAGCAGGGGATTATAAAAAGCATTACAGCAATCGTGAAAATAAAATTCCATATTTTTTGGTAAAATGCATTTCATTTAACTTATGTTTTTCATTAGCTTCACAGGTGCTCTTATCAAAAATATTGGGTTGATCAAAAATATTGGATTGGCCAAAACATCCATTTAGTTTTTTCCATAGAACAAAAACCACATCTTTCATTTTCATCAATAATTTTATTGATTTCAACATTTTGAGTATGTCAGCTATTTCCCACTATTGGCTTCTAGTGGGTAGAGACCAGGGGTGCTGTTAAATATCTTCCAATGCATCAGAAAGCCCCACAGCAAAGGATTATTTGGCCAAAATGTCAATAGTACCAAGAAACTTCGCAAACCACTTTTGACATGTTCAATCAGTCACAGCACCTTCTTCACAACACAGCACAAATCTTTTTTTGCATTTCAGTTGCATTTTTACCTCTCTTCAAATAATAAAGCATAATAAGCTGAAATGTTGCATATTTTCCTCCATCTTCAATATTAAAATAGCTGCACAAAATTCCCCAATTTTGATAAGTGTTTTAAAATGCATGCTGATATGGCGGCTATCAGAACACAATCTAACAAAGTTGTTTCAAGTGAAGTTAAAGACAGCTAAGCACTACCAGAGCTATCATACAGAAAACAAACAAACAAACGTTTTGGCCAACCCCACACATGTGTCTATGGAAATTGGTACTAACTTTGATTTAAATTTTTCTAAATCCAACTCTGGCAAAGCTGAGCTTCAGCCTGGCTTGTCCAGTGATGGAAATGTCTTTAATCCAAAATTGCTGTAACTCCCAAATCAGACGTGTGTAGTACCAAGATCTAAGCAAGAAGCCTAAGAATACAGTAATATGGGGAGAGGGTATAGGGGACATAAATGGTAATGGGAAAAATACAATAAAAATAGTGTAAAAGGAAAAGAATGTAGTAATGCAATCATGTGTCTCAACCTGAGATTCCAGAAAAAAAAAATTGAAGGAGAGAGAAGGGGCAGCGAGCAAGAGCTGGAAGCAGGTGCTGTGGAGACAGCCGATGAGGACTTTGAGAGGCATTCAGGGCCAGTCTGCTGCATCGTTGTCAGGTGCAGGGGATGGGCACTTGCCTCATCCATCCTGGTAAGTTATGACTGTGACCCTTTCTTAGCGAGTAAAACAGGGACACTCTGAATGTCTGAAAATCTGAAGATTTAGATATGCCAACTCCCAAAGATAACCAACCAGTCTTTTCACCAACCTCCCAGCATTAAACCAAAATGGGGAAAGATACTTGTGAATATTGAGAAAACCACTCAGAAAGCCCATGGTAATTAGGGCAGCTATATGACACTATATCAGGGTGTCATTTTGTTTGTTTGTTTATGGTAGTGATCCTTCCAGCACCAGATTAGTACCTCTGTTATCTAGTTCTGAGCAGCAAGCTGTAGGGTCCTCAGTAAAAAGATTTACAATCCAAGAGTCTCATGTTAGCAGCTGTTTTATGTGAAGCCAGATGTTGGCAGGGAAAAATATGCCCAGGGACATATTTTAAAAAATAAAACCTGTTTCTCTGCCTTCCCACGGTAAAGCTTTTTCTTTTTAAACAATTGTTTTTCCATTTAAATTAGAGAAACTTCTACTCCATCACCTCCCCTTAAGCTTTATGATGAGGTAGTTTGCCTCTTTAACCTGGATCTTTTCATGAGATTTTTCTATTCAGATTTATAATCTTCCTCAGTAGGTTTGAGACTGTCAGCGTCGCTTTGTGTCGTTTAAAGATCTCAGGCCTCTCTGTCCTTCTGCTTGGCCCGCAGGCTTCCTGGATCTTTTCTCCCACATTACTCTGACTCTGGCAGCTGGCAGGGACTCAGCTGCTGAATGACTCAAGCTGAAGCTTATACTCATGCTCCAACTACTGGTGCTGATGCTGGTGTTGACCTCTGTCCTTCATTCTCATCACATGCTGCATGGAAGTACTGTCAGGTCCTTTTTCTCTTTCTCTTTCTCTCTGTACCTTGACCTGAAAGAGCTTCCATCTCAATTCATCAATCCAAACATACAAATTCCTTTTCTTGTCCATGTATCTTCATATTGTTTTGTGGCTGTGGTGTGCTCTAGTACATAGGGATCACCTCACTTCCAAAGCATGCATTCCCTTGTTTGCTCAAGCAAATTAGTGTGTTCCTCTTGACTGACTCACGTGGCACAAAAGTTAGCTTTCATGCCAAAGTGTGGGCAGACCCAATTAATTCTATTGACTGAAGTGCAGGGAGAAAACACACACAAGAAATGGCATGTATCACTGTGTTTTCTAAAGTGTTTCTTTTCTCATTTTTCTTGGCAATGTATATAGATCTAACTGGCATTCTGTTTAATGCACGTGCACTGGAACGTACAATGTTACAAAGGACACTGATGTCAGCCCTGATTACACAACCCAAGGAGATACTCCAGGCAGGACATAGCAAAAAGGGAGAGAGGAGAGAAACATTTAACAATTGTAATTATCATGGTCTCTGGTAACATTTTACTGTCTCCCTCTTCAGTCTCTTAGGTGGTATATTTTTAAAGGTCTTTCTCCTCACTGTCATCTCTGTAAATACTGTACATACACCATAGCATAGCAGGGTAATGTGTTGAAATATTATTATCTATGTTTGATCCCTGTCATAGTTCTGGAGGCTGGGTGGTCCAAGGTCAAGGCACTAGCAGATTCGGTGTCTGGTAAGGGTCTGCTTCCTGGTTCATAGATAGCCATCTTCTTAGTGTGTGCTCACATGGCCATAGGAGCAGAGTTCTCTGAGGTCTGTCTTCTAAGGACACTAGTCCCACTCATAAGAGCTCTGCCCTCATCACCTAATCACCTCCCATAGCCCCGCTTTTGAATAATATCACACTGGGCATTAGGATTTAAAATTATGAATTGCAGGGAGGGACACAGACATTTAGCCCAGAGAGGGCTCCTCCATCTTCCCATTTTCCTCCAACACTTAAGAAGCTGTTTGACCCTGAATCAGTTGCCTATGGCGAGGGCTTTGGTCAGCAGAAGTCAGAATCCATCCAGGGAGTTCCCCAGGCTAAACCCAAAAGAGGGAATTTAAGAATAAGAAGAAAATGTTTTGGTCAGAAGTAAAAGTGAAGAAGCAAGGGAATTTTTTAATGGGGAAGTTTTCTCCCCATTAAAAAAAAAAAAAAAGTCCGTGGAGGAGAGAACCCAAGAGGCAAACTTCCTCCTAGTTTGAAGAAATTTGAAGGTAGAAACCAGACCCTTTTAGGTTTACTACAAGGAAATACATGTAAAAGTTCTACAGAACAAACAGTAATACTAGTAGTAGCAGTAGTAGCAGTTTTTGCAAGAAATTCTCTGCATGTCTTTTATTTTGCTTACATCTTTGGTATACTGAGGGTATGAGCAAAACTCCGACCAATGATAGCTTTCATACTTCAAAGTATTTTTAATGGTCATAGCATGAAGTAAGACCACCACGAATATGATCAATGTATGTTCTGAGCTCTTGGAGCCATGTAACATTATAATTACTTCAATACCTTTGATTTCAAAAGCCCCCACACTTAAGGCAGCAAATCATTAGTTTTTAGAAAGACAACATTCCCTTCTCTTCATTAAATTCAGTTTTGCCATGGCCCCCAAACCTTTCAACATGCATCTGACTAAAAACAGTGTGCATTTGACTTTTTGAGTTCTCATCAAACTCAAATATTCCCAGATTGTTTGAGATATACGAAGAAACTCTTAAACCTTTGAAAGAAACTCCAAACGATGAAGTAGTGAAAATTATTCAGATGTTTTAGGGTGGTCTAATATATACAATTGTTTCCTTCATTTATTTTAGATAACTGCTTCATTTATACTCAAGATGACTTACCTTTCTCTGTCAGAAAACACATGCTGTGTCAAGCTGCTTCTTTCTGAGTTCAGAATAGTGCTGTCTCTGCAACTAGCTGAACTTTTCACCTTTCTCCCCATGTCCTCTCCTGCCCGTACAATGCTTAACTTCTACTTCTGCAACATCAAGGTAATTAATTACACCCAGGTTGCAGAGAGCCCTTTACTTACTTATAGATAATCAATTCCCAAAGCTTTGTGATCTTAGTCTTCTGTACATTGCTGGAATATCCTGGCTCAAGACTCATCAAAGATTATCTGACCCATTAAACCTGGGGATATAACCGCTCTATACCTAAAACCCCAAGTATCTAGGCATCTTTGCCTTTACCTGTTGAGTTGCTGTACATTGGAATTCTTTGTGCCTCATTCTTCCCCAAAGGTACAGAGCCAATATATTGCACACACTAAACTAATATACTTTTATTTTTCCTCTGCCATGTTCCCATTTTGCCAGCTCCCTCCAACACTGAGCTGTGATGTGCATTTCCTCAGGAAGAGTACCAACAAGTATCCACAGAACGAAGAAGTTACTGCCAGATATAACAAGATAATACTCTTGGAAAAAGCCAAATT
Source organism: Glossophaga mutica (assembly GCA_039655065.1). Classification (NCBI taxonomy): domain Eukaryota; kingdom Metazoa; phylum Chordata; class Mammalia; order Chiroptera; family Phyllostomidae; genus Glossophaga; species Glossophaga mutica. The sequence goes on along the minus strand of CM077306.1, from coordinate 44,536,106 downwards.
TTGTGGAATTAGAATTCTAAGTTTCCAAGGTGTTTCTTCTATGTAACAGGTGCTGGACCTGTAGGACTGGGTCACTGAGTTTTATCCAAGCAAAAGTCCAGCCATGGAAGAAGTGGAAAAGTTCCCCCTTTCTCTAATGGAAATTAGAAAGGAGGCAGCATGGCTTACGATAGCAGCAGCAAGTACCTGCGCTTTCCCTTTCTCTTTGAATGGAACTGTCTATACATACTGTATGAAAAGCTAAAAAATAAAAATAAAATTTCTCTCTCCTTCCCCCTCCCCACACTACCCTGGAGGAAGGGGACTTGGCTAGTGGCATACTCTGTGTTACCAGAGACACTCTACAGGTGCCCCTTACAATAAGGTACATAGAAATAGCGCAAGAGTGGCTGCAGGAGTCAGCAATCCGAAAGTGGCCGCTTTGCTCTGCAAGAGTGTGTGGCGTACATGACATTTAGAAGTCCTCTAGTAGTGGGCTGCAAAGTGCTGAGAATCCAAAGTCCCGATGGATTGCACAGGGACTTTGTGTGCTGAGAATACTGCCCGAGCCCACTCTATCTACCCACACTCCTGAGAGTTGGGCTTAAACCGTGGTAATCTGCTTTGTCCACAGGTACGGGAACTTGGAAACATAGCCTCCACCTCAAAGAATCACTTCGCTCCTCAACAGAGTGAGTACCCATCCCACCTTGCATGCATACCAACACTTCACACATGGGTGGACTAAGAGTGGGAAGGTGGCCTTCATTCAAATAGAGAGGAAGTTTATGGGTTTTTCGTACTACACAGATGTAATGGTACACTCTGAGGTCTCAGGTGACTTTGAGGAGCCAGAAACTGGTCTGACAAATCAAGCATTTTTACCTCACTTGAGCTCACAGAGGAGTGCTGGTTGGAAGGTGACCCACGAGACCTGCGCTGTCAAGCTACACAGTGGGAATACATCTAAATGTTGGTATTATCAGTGACAGTTGCTGGCTCGGCTCCCTGACTGGAAGCTGATAACCCAGCCCTTTTCTGGAAAACTCATCTTTGATCTCTACACTCACTATACCCCAATAGCCATTTTCTGTGCTTCTGACCCCACATAGATAAACCCATTAACTTGTGACTGTAAACATGGAAGCAGAAAGGCAGAATATATGACTCAGAAATAACTGTATGATTAACCTGAGCCCAGGGCCTGAATTCCTGCAAACATCGTTAATTTCTTGAGAACCAGAAAAGGCTGCTTCGGATGTTCTTCATCTACTTGCCTCCTTGCTGAGTTGTTTTTTTTTTGTTTTGTTTTGTTTTGTTTTGTTTTTAAGTATTACAACTGTTATTTTTTAAGATCAAAGAATAATTTTCTCAGCTTGCTTCACTTAAGCAGTACATTAAAATGTTAACAATAGCTGTTTTAGGTGGTGGAAACAAGGAAAAATTCACCTTTAATTTTAATTTATTTTTGTTTATATTTTATGAATACTTTACATTTTCTGTAATTAATATGTATTTCTTTTCTAAACTTTAAAGTAAAGCATGCTAAAATAACTGTCACATGGGACATAAAAAAGTATTAGTACTTCACTTTAATTTTGCCTCTTCCTCTAAAGTCAAAAAAGAATCTTTGTCATGCTTAACTTGAAATTTAATACCCATAAGTTTGTGGTGATTTAACTTTGGAAAAAGCCTTATGAAATTAAAAAGCAAATTATATTTGAATGTAGAAAGTCATTGTTTGGTTCAAAGCTTCAAATTTATTCAAGCTTTTCTTGGTTCAGAGCTTTTTTTAAATTTATTTTTCAATTACAGTTGACATGCAATATTATATTCGTTTCAGGTGCACAACATAATAATTAGACATCTATATAACTGAGGAAGTAGTCACCCCAGTAGGTCTAGTACACATCTCACATCACATAGAATTATTACAACATTATTGACTATATTTCCTACGCTGTACTTTACATCCTCATGATTATTTTTATAACTGGCAAGTTGAAATTCTTAATCCCAACACCTTTTTCACCCATCCTTCCAAACTTCCTCTCATTGGGTGGCCAACAATTTGTCCTTTGTATCTATGAGTTTGTTTCTGTTTTGTTTGTTTTGAATCAAAGCTTATTTTTATGTTGAACTGTATGAGCTCTTTATATATTTTGGATATTAATTCCTTATTGAATATATCATTGCAAATATCTTCTCCCATTCAGTAGGTTGCCTTTTTGTTTTGTTGATGATTTCCTTTGCAGTGCAAAGCTTGTTAGTCTAATAAAGAAAAAATTTGTTTATTTGCGCTTTGGTTTCTTTGCTCTAGGAGACATATTCAAAAAAATTTTTCTGACCTATATCAAAGAGTTTAGTGCCTGTGTTTTCTTCAAATAGTTTTAAGATTTCAGATCTTACATTTAAGTCTCTTATTTATTTTGAGTTTTTTTTATATGGTGTAAGAAAGTGGTCTGAATTAACTTTTTTTGCACATATCTGTCCCGTTTACCCAACATCATTTATTGAAGAGACTTTCTTTATTCCGTTGTATATTCTTGCCTTATTTGTCATAGATTAATTGACCATCTAGGTGTGGGTTTATTTCTAGGTTCTCTGTACTCTTCCACTGATCTATGTGTCTGTTTTTATGCCAGTACCATGCTGTTTGAATTACTACGGCCTTTGTAGTATATCTTGATATCAGGTAGTGTGATACCTCCACCTTTGTTCCTCTTTCTCAAGATTACTTTGACTATTAAGGGTATTTTATGGTTCCATATAAACTTCAGGGTTATTTGTTTTACTTCTGTGCAAAGGCCATTGGTATTTTTAAATCGATTTCATTAAATCTGTATATTGCTTTGGGTAGTATGGACATTTTGATGATGTTATTTCTTCCTATTCATGAGCACTGTATATTTTTCCATTATTTGTATCTTATTCAATTTCTTTCTTCAGTGTCTTATAGTTTTCTGAATTCAGGTCTTTTAACTTCTTGGTTAAATTTATTCCTAAATCTTTTTTGATGTAATTGTAAATGGAATTGTTTTCTTAATTTCTCTTTCTAACAGCTCATTATTGGTGTATGAAAATGCAACCAATTTCTGAATATTAATTTTGTATCCTGATACCTTACTGAATTCATTTATCAGTTCTAGTAGATTTTTGGTGGAATCTTTTAAGGTTCTCTCTATGTAGTAACATGTAACCTACAAATAATAACAGTTTTACTCATCCTTTCCCATTTAGATGCCTTTTATTTCTTTTTCTTGTCTGATTGTTGTGGCTAGGACTTCTAAAACTATGTTGAATAAAAGTGGTGGAAGTGGACATCCTTGTTTTGTTCCTGATCTTAAGTATGCTGTTAGATGTAGGTTTGTCATATATGGCCTTCATTGTGTTGAGGTATGTTGCCTCTATCCCCACTCTCCTGAGAGCTTTTGTAATAAACATATGTTAGATTTTGTCAATGCTTTTGCTGTATCTATTCATATGCTCATATAATTTTTATACTTCATTTTATGTAATATATCATGTTAATTGATTTCCAGATAATTGAACCAACTTCACATTCTAAGAACAAATCCTACTTGATTGTGGTATGAGAGCTCTTTAATGTATTGCTGAGTTCTGTTTGATAGTGTTATGAGGATTTTTGCATCTATATTTATGATAAAAATTGACCTATAATTTTCTCTTTTGTAATTCTCTATTTTTTGGTATCAGAGTAATGCTGACCTTATAAAATGAGTTGAGAACTCTTCCCTCCTCTTCAATTTTTGAAATAGTTTGAGAAGAATTGGGTATTAATTCTTCTTTGAATATTGGGTTAACTTTACTTATGAAGCCATCTGATACAGGAATTTTGTTTGTTGGGAGTTTTTTTTATTACTGATTTGATTTTATTAGTAATTATTGATCTGTTCAGATTTTGTTTCTTCCTGATTCAGTTTAGGAAGATTGTATGTTGCTAGGAATTTCTCCTATTTTCCACATTCTCTAATTTTTTGGCATATGACTGTTTATATCATTTTCCTTTAATTCCTTATATTTCTGTTTTGTTGGTTGTCACTTCTCCTTCATTTCTGATTTTATATTGGCCCTCTCCTTATTTTTCCCTTAACTGAATGTGGCTAAAGGTTTACCAATTTCGTTTATCTTCTCAAAGAACCAGATCTTGGTTTTATTTATCTTTTGTTTTTTTAGTCTCTATGTCACTTATTTCTGCTCTCAAATTTTTTATCCTCACCTGAGGACACTTTTTCCATTGCTATTAGAGAGAGAGGAAAGAAAAGAGGAAGGGAGAGAGAGAAACATTGATTGGTTGCCTTCAGTATACACCCAGACTGGGATTCATACACACCCAGGCCAGGGACTGAACCTGCAACCTAAATATGTGCCCTGACCAGGAATCAAAACCACAACCTGTCAGTGATAGAATGATGATCCAGTCAACTGTGCCATACTCATCAGGGAAATTTCTGCTGTCATTTTTATTTTTTCCTTCTTTCTACTCACTTCAAACTCTGTATGTTATTTTTCTAGTGCCTTTAAATAGAATGTTATATTGATTATTTGAGACTTTTTTTTGTTTTTTCTTTTTTTTTTGAAGTAGGCCTATATCACTACAAATTTTCCTCTTAGAACTGCTTTAGATGTGTTGCATAGATTTAGGTTGTTTTGTTTACACTTTTTTTTGTCTCATGGTATCTTTTCATTTCCTCCTTGATCTCATTATTTACCCTTTCAGTGTTTAGTAATATGTTATTTAGCCTCCATGTGTTTGTGTGTTTTTTTCAGTTTTCTTTTTGTAATTAATTACTTATTTTATACAATTGTCATCAGATGAGATACTTAATATGATTTTAGTTTTCTTAAATTTATTGAGATTTGTTTTGTAGCTGAACATGTGGTGTATAATGGAAATGTCTAATGTATATTTTGAAAGATATGTATTATGTCCCATCTGTACTTTGAAAGATATATATTCTGCTGCTCTTAGGTAAAATGTTCTAATAATATCTAGTAAGTCTATCTATTCTAATGTGTCATGTAAGGCTATTGTTTTCTTACTGATTTTATGTCTGGTTGATCTATCCATTGAAGTCAATAGAGTGTTAAAATCAATTTTTATTATTGTATTACTTTTTATCTTTCCCTTTATGTCTGTCAATATTTGCTGTATGCAATTAGGTGCTCCTATGTTAGGTCATAGATATTTACAAGAGTCATATCCTCTTGTTGGATTGATTATTTTATCATTACTTTATCACAAAATGTCTTTTTAAATCTCTTGTTACAGCCTTTGTTTTAAAGTCTATTTTATCTGATATACAGATTGGGCAAAACTAGGTTTATAGTTATGAGTAGGCAATACAAAGTTTAATCTTGTATTGTTATTTATTAATTAACTATTATTTATTTGTATTGCAACTTAAACCTATGTTTTGCCTACCCCTGTATGGCTACCTCAGCTTTCTAAACTTTCTATTTGCATGAAATATATATATTTTTTACTTTAAGCCTTTGTCTCTCTTTCAGTCTGAAATGGGTCTCTTCTAGGCAGCATATGTATGGCTCTTATTTTTTTTAATTCATTCAAATACCTTATATCCTTTGGTTGGAGCATTTAGTTCATTTACATTTAAATTATTGATAGATATGTAATTATTGTCATTGTATTAATTCTTTTCTGATTGTTCTTATAGCTTTTTTCTGTACTTTTTTGGTTTTCTTGTTCTCTTCTGTTGTGTATTGATGACTTTCTACACTGTTATATTTGGGTCCCTTTTTCTTTATTTCTTGTATATATCCTATAGATGTTTGGTTTGTGGTTACCATGTGCTTTCTATATAACAAGTGCATGTGCTCTCTCTCTCTCTATATATATATATATAATATATAAATAGGTAGATAGATATAGTATATATATATATATTTCTAAACTTTCTAAATATATATATATAATCACTCTATTTTAAGTTGATGGTTACTTAAGTTCTAACACTCTAAAACATATAATTTTTACTCACCTCCATATATATGTTTTGTTATTATCTTTTACCTCTTTTGTGTATGTTTTCTATCCCTTAATTTATTGTTGTAGTTACACATGATATTTTTCCTTTTGCCCTTTAACCTTTGTACTAGCTTTTTAGTTGGTTGCTCCGCTGGTTTCTTGTTTGCCTTTGTCAGTAAGAATTTTCTTTTCTACATTTTCTTATTCATATTTTTTAATTTTTCTTTTCTGCTTAAAGAAATCTCTTTAACATTCCTTGTAATACTGGTTTGGTGGTGAGGAACTCCATTAGCTTTTTCTTGTCTGGGAAGCTCATTATCTGTCCTTTGATTCTAAATGAAGACTTGCTGGATAGAGTTGTCTTGGTTGTAGGTTTTTACCTTTGTTTGCTTTAATATTTTGTGCCATTCTCTCTGGCCTGAAAGTTTTTGTTGAAAAATCAGTCAACAGTCTGGGCAGTCTTTTGTATGTAACTAAATGCTTTTTCTTGCTACTTTTATGATTCCTTCTTTGTCTTTAACTTTTGGCATTTTAATTATGATGTGTTGGTGTGGTCCTCTTTGGCTTCTCTGGTTTTGGACTCTCTGAACTTCCTGGACATGTATGTCTGTTTCCTTCACCAGCTCAGGGAAGTTTTCAGTCATTGTTTTTTTAAATAGGTTTTCAAAACCTTTTTTTCTTCTTCTCCTACTGGGACCTCTATGATGTAAATGTCGACATGCTTGATGTTGCCACAGAGGTCCCTTAAGTGATCATCATTTTTTTTAATTCTTTTTTCTTTTTGCTGTTCTACTGAGGTGTTTTCCTTTACCTTTCATTAGAGGTTACTGATTTGATCATCTGCTTCATCTAATCTGATATTGGTTCCCTCTAGTGTATTCTTCAAATAAGTTATTGTGTATTTCAGTTCTGATTTAGTTCTTTTATGTTTTCTATCTAGTTTCTTCATGTTTTCTATCTCTTTGTGTAAGTTCTCACTGAATGCGTGTTTTCTACTCCCAAGTTCACTGAGCTTCCTTATAACCAGTGTTTTTTAACTTCTCATCTGGTAGATTGCTTGTCTCCAATTTGTTTAGGTATTTTCCATAGTTTTTTCTTTCATCTGGGACATGCTCTTTGCATTCTCATTTTGGCTGACTCCCTGTGTTTATTTCTACATATTAGTTGGATCTTCTATGTCTCTCAGTCCTGACAGAGTGGCCTTATAATAGAAAATGTCCTGTGGGGCTAAGGGGCACTGTGTCCTTGATCATCTGAATCAGGTGCTACAGGAATGTCCCTGTGTAGGTTGTGTTTACCTCCCTGTTGTAGATGGGTGTCAATTTTTGCTGGCATGTCAGTGGGTAGGTTTATCTATCACGTTGACTGGCTGTGAGGGCTGGCCATAAGCACAGCAGATGAGCTATTGTGTGGAGGCAGATGGAGCTTGAATCAGTAGTCACTTTAGCAGGACTCGGGTGTATCAATGGTGGTACTAGTTAGGTGGGCTTCTGGTTTGTCTGAGGCTGGCTACCAGTTGTTTTGGGACTGAAGCCTCTTGGGAGGGGCACTGGTGCAGGCCACAGTCAGTTGCCACTTTTGCCAGACTTGGGGCTGTGTTGGTAGGAACTACAAAGTGATCCGCAGCTGATTGCAGCTTGTGCTGAGTTTAGAGGCACTTGGGAGAGGATACACTGTGAACTGAGGCTGATTGCTACTTGTGCCAGGTTTGGGTCCCTTTGGTGGGCCCCATGATGCAAGCCGAGGTCAGCATCTACTTGTGCTGAGCTTGCCGTTGCTTAGTTGGAGCTGCATCACAGGCCAAGACTGGCTGCTTTTTATTCCAAACTTGGAACCACCTGGTGGGAGTTACAATACAAGTTGAGACTGGTTGCTGCTTGTTCTGGGCTTAGAGCCACTTTGTAGGAGCTACAGTTCACACTAAGGTCAATGCTGCTTATGTAGAGTTTAATGGACATTTATGAGATTCTGTAGCACAAGCTAAGGGCAGCCATTCCTCTTACAGGTTGTTGGGTTTTGTTTTTTTTTCCTTTGAGTGTGCCTGCAGCGCAAGCCAAGGCAGGCTGCTTCAATGTAAGAGCCACTGAAAGAGGCTTAGATGCGGCAAGTGAGTTTGGTGGGATGGAATGATGGAATCAATAGGGCAGGTGAACTGTGTTAGCAGTTACCAGAGAGCACAGATTTGGTGCCCACCTTCGCTGGCCTGGCTAGGTGGCGGGAGAGCTCAACATAGGAACCGTGGCGTCTGATAGCACTTCCAATCCCAGAGTGAGTCACCTTCTCTGGCCTCTAACCCTCACCCTGAAGTCAATTTGTTTCCTCTCTGTTTGTCCTTGAAATTTTTTGAGCTGCTGCCTCTGCACTGAGGCTTAGAGCAAGTGAGTTTTTGAGCAAGCAAGTCTGTGTGCGAACCCTTTCAGAGAAGCATCTCAGTTTCTAGAAGTCTTTTGTCTTTCCTGGATGCATTTCCTGCTGATTTTTGTAGCCATGTGTTATGGGGACTCCTTTCCTCAGCACTGGTGCCCTGGGGAGTTCAGTGTGATGCTGGGAGCCCTTGCTGCTGAGGGGGGGCCTCCACAGCTGAGGTATTCCCCCCATTCTTTAATCACCACACCATGGGGGTGAGACTCCCCAGTCTGTATCTCCGCCTCTCCTGCTAGTCTTATAGATACAGGAATTCTGTTTAGCTAGTCTTCAGATAGTTCTCAGTAATTGTTGTTCTATGATTTAGTTATTATTTTGGTGTGATCATTGCCAGAGGTGATCTTAGAGTTTACTTACTCTGCCATCTTGATGGGAAAGTCCTCCTTACTGTTTACATGTAACTTAAACTTCAAGACTCAAAAGAAGTGTAACTCCTCTAGAAAATTTTGCCCAATATCCTATATCAAGATGCCAACCTGTTCTCATTCTATGCATAATTGTATACAACTCTATGCACAGTTGTATAATATCACTTAACTATATTACAAGTTCTCAAAACTTGCCTGTTTTCCTTTAAGATTTAGAGATAATAGGTCTTTTTATCTTTATATATTAGCACAGTGCCTTGATATTATCATTATAGAGTCTGACTATTATTGTTACATGACTAAATGAATGATTGGATGAACAAATGAATAAATAAATGTGTGACAATGCTATTTGCCAGTTCAAATATTGGGTGTTCAAAATGCTATGCAAACTTGGAAGAAGTTTTTTTTAAGTTGTGAAAGGATGTGATTGTGCAAGACTCCACTATGCACATTATTTGCATCAAGAGAGTTTTAAGCAAAGTTGGAGATTTTAAAAATAAATAAATAAAATAACCATGAATGAGCTTTAGATACATTTTGGTCATATAAAACATGCGGGCTAAAACTGTATATATGTCACTGAAACAAATAAAGAAAGGCGATTTAATAGTCCACTGAGCTGTATGTCATCTTCTGGTGAGGTCCCCTTTTGGTGTCGTTTCCTTATCTTTACCTGTTTTCTCTGTAATCAGTTGTCTCAGAGCTCAAGGGCTCTGTGGAGTGAATATAAAACTATCAAACTAATCCAGGAGCCTGATCCTATCCAAGTAGACCCTTCTTAACATTGCCGTTAGCACCCAAAGCGACAAGGCTTTGAGAATGGGGGTTTGCAGATGACAGGAGAAGGCCACAGTTACTACTTTACAAGTTATGCAGAGAGAGGTCTCCCTATCAAATCATTGGGTTATACTGGTAGCAGTTTCATTATTAATGAAACGTTGTTTTAGGTCGTTTCTTTTTTTAACCTGTTTAATACTTAGCTCACTAGGCTGTTTCTTGAGAGGAAAGGGCATGACCCTTGAAAAAACATCTCGTGGAAATTTTTTCTATTGTAAACTATATATCACTGTCTATATATGTGAGCACATGTGAACATTCCTATGTCAAACAACCTCCCAAACTATTTTTAATATTAATATAATACTATTTAAAATGTTGAGCCAGTTTTATTTAAAATGTCACAATTCTATTTAAAATGTCAATACAGCTGTAACTTTTATCCCTGCCTAGCACGCTATGCATTTGATGTCTATCTATTTCCTTTTCTGCTCACTAGAATTTCAACTCTATGCTATTTTATACAGTGCCTAGATGTAGTAATTCCTCAATAAATAGTTGTTGAGTGAATGCTACTTTTTTTGTAACACTCATTAACTTCATCTTTTTCATTATTTTACTTTCTTTCTCACATCCCTCTGCATTTCTTACATTACTTTCCTATGTTCAATTTTCTATTAACTTCCAAATTTTTTAGTCATACCAATCAGAAACATGTTTTTAAGCATGAATTTCTTAACACCAAAAGAAGGGCTAAATATAAGGCACTTAATGTATACAGAATGTATTCAATGTCAAACAACCAGTGAATTTCTCAGATGTCAAACTGATTAAATGGTATGTGTAGAAAAATTCTGTTCCAACATAAGTACACATACACAAGCATGCCTACTCCCTTTCAATTATTTGATTTTTTTTCTTTTACTTTTTAAAGCAAATTTGCGTTGGCATTATGTAAACATTAATTCATTTTATCAGCATTGACAATCTGATTTCCTATCTAAGGAATAATTGGGGCTCCTCAACCTTTATACAGTTAAGTCTTCCTTCAATAAAATATTAACATTAGTACTTTAATATGCAGTAACTGTAGAAATGGTGGCCTCTTGGATTCTTACTATCAGTTCAGTTCAAACAATATAGCAAGGTAGGTGCTAGTCCTTGAGGACATACTAGGTCCTTGGGCACTTGACACATATAATACTTGAAGATTTGACAGGGTATTTAAACAGTTGACACAGGCTTATTTGAGAACTGCTTAACTTGCAAAGTATCCACTGGAAAGTTGAAGTCTGCTGAGTTGGGCATCAGAAATCCAGAGAGCCAAGGAACCTATTTTAGCTCTGATTCACACCATGACAAGCCGCATTGCCCTAGGCAACTTGGTACCTATCTTCAGCAATAGCAGAAATGATGCCCATTGATCTCAGATGTGTGGTGAGAATTAATATTTTGAAAATACCTTGAGACCTAGACATTTACAATATTTTTCCTGGAAAATATTTTTTCATATATTTCTCAATCTAGGGCTTTCATTCAGCATCTTTAAATTTTAAAAGTTCTCCCTTTTTTGTATTTCCCTCTACCTCTACTTCATTACTTCCTCATATTGCTGACAAAGAAACTAATTTCCCTTTTATTTCCATCCCTTCTGTACTAATAGACTGGTTAACTCTTTTTGTTGGAGGGGTGGGCTGTCAAGAAAATTCCTAAAGGATGGTTTAGTGAACTTCAGAAGCAACTAGCCAGCATATCTTAATCCTAGCTCACTGTAGTTACTTTCTGTTTTTCCAAAAGGCTTTAAAATAATTACAAGTTGCCCTAGGGTGGGGGGTGCTTATTCAGTGGATAAGCATTTTACATTCACAATGAAGACTTTCTTGCAGAAGGAGCTCTCCATCAGCTCTTACACACTGAAGGGCCCATGGGAACAGGCACTGTGCTTGGGTCATCCCTGTGTACTACTTGAGACCTGGTGTAGAGTTTTGCCCTAGGAGGTGCTTAAAATGTTTGAATTCACTTGATATGAATAAGTGCACACAATTTGCTTTGCTCTTATTAATGAGCCATTAAAAATTTTTAAATATGATTTCGAAAGTGGACAATCTTAGCACAGACTATGAGTGAGTCTGTTTGTGTATATACAGTGTTGATTCTACCACTAGAATTGATTTATGTCTCTTTTCTGCCTTTTAAACAATTATAATATGAGTTGGAAATTTTATATTCTGCTTTTCAGGTATTGTTTTGGAAATAAGACTATTCCTGTGTCCTGGGAATTTCTTGGAGAAACAACTAAGTCTCCTTTAACATGAGCTTAGTAAAATGACAGATTTACACAAGAGGGAGGTGATGCTGACTTAGGAATTCAAAGACAAAGATCGGAATTAGAGTTAGCATAAATGTTGCATTTTTTTAAACAAAGTTGAATTTGGCTTAAATTCAGTACAGGAAATTAGTATTGAGGATTCTTATGGACACTTTAATTTCATTCTGTATCAATCAGTCATCCATGAGGACAAAGTTCCATTGAACTATAGCCATATCTAGTCCATATAAAGTACTCAAAAAATACAATATATTCTCCACTTACCAAATTACATTTTTCTCCAAAAGCCATGCTGATATATTAAAATCAGTTGATTATTTATCTTTTTCCTAGACTTAAAAGAAATTTTTAAAATATTATTTTTAAATATCTATGTAAAAATAGGTATGGTACATCAGCCTTTTTAATTTTAGCATAATAAACTTTTAAAAATATTAAGAAATAGAATTAATATATTTGTCCTAAACGTTTAAAAAAATTTCCCAGGTACATTGAGTTTGACTGGATATTGAAGACTATGATTTGGGAAATACTGCCCAATAGGAACTTCACTGGAGCATGCAATTGAAATCAAATAAATTGTATGTTTAAAGTCCCATTACTCATTCACGCTCATCAGTATGTTCTCCTCACTAGCTTATAGAACTCTCCTTTTCCCTATTTTGTCTCTATCCCTCAGGCCACAAACCTAGATCATCAAATGACTTCCAGTCCACAGACATGCTAACCTCTTTCCCAACACTGAACATTCACAAGGCTTTTCCATTTACTTAAAAACCTTTCTATAGCTCTTCACATTTATGTCCCATTGTTCTTTCAGGGGCATTGGGCATAACCCCCTTGGAGAATCCTTCCCTGATTCACCTGATGTGGATTAGGTGCCTTTCTTATCCCAATGCTCAACACTTAATATCCTGCATTGTAAAGATTCGTTTTCCTGTCTCCTTCAGAGTAGGCCTTGTGTCATTTATTTTGCCTTTCATGGCACATAGTGACTAATCAATAAATGTTTCTTGAATGCCTCTCTGAATGAATGGATACCTTTTCACTTTAAAGCTGCCCTTGACATCTATTTTTTCCAGAACTGATACTATCAACATGAATGGTATAAATGTTATGGTCACTCTTACCTTTTCACAGCTGGAATATCTTTGGGAAGTGGACAGATGGTTCTAGGTCCTTACCCTTGTCTATTTAATGTCCACTTACTTCATGTGACCATGACAATGGTTATTTCACAAACAAGTACTGAGTCTCTGCTATTAGCTTAAAACTAAGGAGACAGCTATAAAGGTGTCTTTGTTCTCAAGGAGTTTAGAACTGATTCGAGTTGAACATCAAAACAAATAATCAGTATTTCAATGGAAGTGTGTTCATTAAGGAAATATAGTGAAAGAACAGAAGGGGTAGTATTTTTCTCTACCTCCAAGTGGGTCAGCAGAAACTTCACCAAGAAGGTAACATTTAACCTGAGTTCTTCAAGCAGAGAGAAGTAGTATTTCCAGGCAAATAAAACAGAATATGCTTAACATGATACTCTCCAATTCCTTCCATGCTGTCGCAAAGGGTAGGAGCTCCTTCTTTCTTTCTGCTGCATAGAATTCCATTGTGTAAATGTACCACAGTTTTTTGATCCATTCATTAACTGATGGGCACCTAGGTTGCTTCCAGCACTTGGCTATTGTAAATTGTGCTGCTATGAACATAGGGGTGCATAGATTCTTTTGGATTGGTGTTTCAGGATTCTTAGGATAAGCGAAATAAGCCAGGCAGTGAAAGACAAATACCATATGATCTCACCCTTAACAGGAAGCTAATCAACAAAACAAACAAACAAGCATAATATAAACAAAGACACTGAATTTGAGAACAGTCTGACAGTGTCCAGAGTGGGAGGGGAGGGAATTTCAGGGGAAAAGGGGAACGGTTTAGAGCAACAAGTATAAAGGACTCATGGACAAAAACTATGGGGGGGTGGAAATGGGAGGAAGGTGGGGAGGGCTGGGGTGGTGGGCTGGGGCGGGGTAAAAGACAGAAAACTGTACAATATCAACAATTAAAAAATACTGATTAAAAAAATTGCTCTAAAAAAAAAAACAGAATATGCAAAGGCATGAAGGATTGAAATTGCTGTAGTGCTCATGGCTGACTAAGATTCAACCATTTTTTTCAACTCAGGCAAATACCTTAGAAATATAAAATAATAATTTCCTTCTTACAACAGTACTCTTCCATGGGGCTATTGTTTATTATAAGAGTAAACTGGAGTTAGTGAAGATTTAATATTTTAGTATTATGGCATGGAAATCTGCCTCTATTACATTCAAAGGCAAAATCTCTTTGCAGTGAGGAACTATTCAACTTATTGATTAAAGTCTCCTGTTTGCTCCAATGAGGGAGCTAGCATTGATGCCTGATAAGAGTCAGGATAGTTGTTACTGGTCACTGGAAGTCATGGTACCAGTCCTCACCTATCCCTGTTCAGTTGTGCCAACAGGGTGTGAATCAGAAAGGCAACATGGTGGGCAGCAGCTACTAGTTTCTGCACCTTCCCATTCCTTCCCATTTTATGCCAAAACTTGAAATGACTTGAGGCCTGTGAAGAAGGACTTGGTGATATTCCTGACTGTACTATCAGTGAAATAGACCCTTTCAACAAACTTTAGTGTTTTTAGACATTGAAGAGGTGGCAAACAATAAAACAATATGCCTTGATATAGTGAGAAATGAAATAATATTGGAATTGCACGGTGACCCTGATAAATAATTTTCAAGACAAGCTAGGATATGTCTTTGGATCATCATTTCTCAGAGGTCACCTATAACATCACAGGCAGTGCATAATATTTTGTTAAATGAATATATCAATGGGCTCTGGGATGAAGGGAATTCAAAGGTGAAATTAGATTAAGATGATGTTTTTGCTTAATAAGAAGTAATGCAACTGTAGCTTGAAACCAGAAGAAAAATAGAGAAGTAGTACAAAAGGGATTCAAGATCATCGCAAATCTACTCTGTGATTCACTTTGCAGTGATGAGAATACCGCATAGGACTCAGTGAGCTCCCTTGGGTGAGGATAGGAAACATGTGTGAGCTCCCGTATGTTGGAGAAGAGTGTGTTCAAGAGTACATTATAAAAGGACTTCAGCATGCCATAGGCATATCTTTTTTGTTTTTTGACATGCTATGACATATTTTATGGACAAAACATGATTCCGTGATTGCCCCAGTTATGTGATAACCCCACACATCACAGTGATGCTCTCATCTCCCTAGATCCTTGCTTCACTTACTCTTATGCCATCTACTCTGGTCGATCATACTGGTGCTATATGATTCAGTTAAAGCACAAAGTCACCATGTTGTCCTTCACTTGAAAACATGAACAGATTTTCCTCTTGATTTATAAATTCCAGAGGTTGGATTTGGGAAAGTGGCTGTCAGAGATTAAATTTGAAGTATCAAATTGTCATTTTTATCATCACTTTCCTAGCTGTAACACATTAATTAGTGTGGTAACAGCTTGCATGTTAACAGGCCACCAAAAATGGTCCATGCTGCTTTTGGTGGAAGAAGAGCAACGAGAGACAGACAGGTGGTGGTAGGGGTTTGAGAAAAAAGTGTTCTTAATGATTTGTTGCCTTTCTTCTTCCACATACTACTTTTGGGTAGAAGAATGTAGGGATTCCAATTTGTACAATAGACAAGAATGAGAGTTTGGGTTTTTTTAAAGGCTCTCACTATGCCATCTGACGTGGTCCGTTCATTCTGACACTTCTGCTTCCTGTGCCTGCTCTTGCCCCGACTGAATGGATATTTTCTCTGTCTCACTCCTTTGCTTTACACTTATTTAAGTTCTCTCCAATTACTCAAATACTGTTGATTTCTCATTGTCTAGTATAAGTCAATGAAGCTCTCTCTGATTATGCCAGTTTATGCTGATTATTTTCTTTTTTAAGTAGCTATTATACTTAATGCTTATAGTACATGATACTATTGTATATTCTTAATTAGTGTAAGTGTTTTTTAGGTCATCTTTTATAATTGAGAAACACTGCATTATATGAGTTTTGTATCTTCCGTAGTATTTAATAAGGTCCTGTTAATTTCTACACATTGAGTTTGTCAACGTAAGGAACATTCAACATGTAGAGAATTTATGATGAGTTTATTTGAGCCAAACTGATGACAATTGCCAGGAAGCAAAATCTTAAGGAATTGAGAAATGCTCTGGAGAGTGGCAGTTTAGCACCTTATTTTATACATTACGATCAAAGGAGGAGGCATAAGGGGGTTATGTGAAATCTATTAGTGATGGATTAAGGAGGTGGGAGAAAGCAAAGTGGGGAAACCTCTGGGATTAGACAAAAAGTAAAATGATAGATGTACTTTTGCACAGGTGGTTATAGGATGGTTAACAATTATCATGATAACAATAACAATGAGGGGATTCGTGGTCTCCCCGCTGATGAGGTGCCTGTGCTTTGAGATGTCTAGAAAAGTGAAGTTTGACAGTCCAAAGGTATGCTATCACAGATGCAAAAAGACAACAGACAGGCTCAGTTAAGGTAAAGAATGACCCTTTTAGGGAAAAATACCTATCTAGGGCATGACTACCTGCCATGAATTGCTTTTAGTTAACAGGTTTTCATTTCAGTCCTTCCTATGAGCTTACTTTAGGTCTCTGAGTTTGTAAGGCTACCACACAGGCCTCCCATGAGCTTGTCAGGTTTAGTGTGTGGCCCCTCTTCTTCCACAAGTTTCATAAAATAAATTTTTAGAAGTCAAAAATAACAATGTCTTATATTTATAATTTCATTTATATTTTGAAATGTGTCCACATATAGTGTTTCATTTGATTCTTAAAGCATGTTTTTTTTTTGTTTTTTTTTTTGCTGTATGCAGACTAGACAATTGTACTCCCATGTACAAAATACTACAGAAGCTAAGAGTGATCAGAGGAGTTGACCAAAGTTCCAGATGTCAGTCTGTGGTAGAGCCTGGGCTAAATGATAGGTCTTCTGACCCATGATAGTCAGGAAGATATATATCTAGCCCCAATTTGCAGAGTGGCTTATTGAACTAATGTTAGACTGCTACTATTAAGCTTGACTTTGGCACATTTAAAAGGACATTTCTTGACAATGAAAAATGAGTAAGAAAGTTTTATGTAGCTCTAAAAAGGAAATGCTTATAGAAGTTCTTGCATAGTTCAACCTGACTGGAGAAACTTAAAAGCTAATTTGAACATAGTCTCAATTTGTCCCATTTTTATTTTTCCTCAAGAAATTAAGGAAGGAACGATATGTAATTGTCAGGTCAAAAGAGCACCGGATGTGTGTGAACTAAAACAGCAAATTGTGGCAAGAGCTTTCCAAGAGCTACACATAAGGAAACGTCTTATTAAATCCATATTACTCAAGACAGATTAGACAGATGCAGCTCACACTGAAACTTTTTTTAAGGAGGAAATGACTGGGAAACAAAAGTGTGGCTTTTTCATAGAGATTAGCTGGGAAATGACATTTAAAATAAAAATTTTTGTTAATTTTAATTTATATTTTTAAAATCACTTTACTATTTTGAGGTTCTTTGAACTCCAATCACATTATATAAAATTTTCTGTATAAAATTCAACATGATCATTTTCCATATAGTGCTCACTAAAGAAAGTGTAGACTAATGGACTCATTCTCTATCCCAAATGATTTGTGTGTGTGTGTGTGTGTGTGTGTGTGTGTGTGTGTGTGTGTTTGAACATTATTTTTTGAGCTAAGAAGATGCCTTTTGTTGGATTTTGTCATAGCCTAAGGAGTACAATAGCTTTAATCTTCCTCCTGGCAATAAGTAGCAAAATTGCCTAATGTAGATTTTATGGCTTTCATTTCCCATAGTAGCACTCAAATGGAAGGGGTAATTAGCAATTATATTAGCAGCAAAGAGAGAGGGGACAGCAGTGGGTCCTGGAAAAATCACAAGCAATATACTCGAAATTTTTAATATTTTAGTTAGACTTATTCAATCATAAAATATAGAGCTGGAAAATTCACTGAATGTCAGTGAGTTTAAACTTCTCATTTTCAGATGAGGAGACAGAAAGGTTAAGAGTCTTCCTCAAAGACAACCCTTTGAACATTGTTTGATTCTCAGCTATAAACTTAACTCATTTTTAATCCACCATTTTACACATTCCTCTCAAAACACGTTCCCCTGAAAAATGGTTAGTGATCAAATTAAGTTTGTAAATAATGTGTACATATTAGCCAAACAATAATATGTAGCCTCCTGAGCTTTCCACAACTCTCCTTGGAATTTCATTCCAAACTCTCCTGTATTTCTCACATTTGCAGGTTTACATTCACTTACATCATTATCAGCTAGATGTTGGTCTCCCTTTATTGGGCTGAATGCAACTTCACTGCAAGGATTACTTCTAGTTTTGCCTGCCATTGGATTCCCAGCATGTAGTACATTGATATATTGACCCATGCTAGTAAATAATCATGTAGTTGTACATATCAAAGGCTGTGAAAAGTTGTACCAAAGAAAACATTGTTTAACTCAAAATGCCCTCAAAGCTATTTGGCCAAACAGCCACTTATTCTTTAAATTTTACACTTATCAATATCTTGATTTTATCACAAATGAACTCAACACTTTGAGTTGTACGGAAAAATACAGAGAATGTATTTATAAGGCACTTTAATGCATTGTTTGCTCTTTCCCTATGCTAATTCACGCACACTTATACAAAAGCAAGTGAAGCTTAAATACAAATTAGAACACCTTTTACGGCTGAGTCTGGGAAAATCATTAACACCCAAATTCTTGGGTAATTTGGCATTAAAAACTTTTGTGTGCATTAGATGTAGTTACATAATTGCTAAATGCTAAATCTTATGTTGTAAAATATTGGACAATGGCATTTTGAGATTTGACTGGAATGTAAAGTTTACATGCCCAAGCGTACGCACAGCCTGTATTCTATCCACCTAGAAAGCAGGCTTAAGTGCTGGTACTTAATTAGAAAGTGCAAATCCAGAGAACAGAAGGTGGAATACAAGGTGGGTAAAAGGTGGAAAAACAGAAAGGAGACAGAACCAATAGGAGGATGTCCACACAAGCTGGCCAGATCACCTGGTCCAGGAGACTTAGATCCCAAAAAGCCTTCCCTGTGAGTGGGGTGGGACCTTCCTTGTAGGTTGCAGAGGGAGGCAGGTGAATAACTTTCCAGTAACACCCTTTTCTGACTGCTGAGTTGTGCAGGCTTAGGTATCGAGCATGGTTCTTTGGGGCCTCCTGCATCCACAGCAATAGGGAAGCCATGGAGGCAGTAAAGAGGGAGAAAGGACCTTAGGATGGACCTCACAATGCTGTCAGCATATTGCAGCTGGGTGAGGTTGGCTGGAGCTCACTCAGAGATGGATCCTGCGGTGGGGTCTGAGAGAATCAGAAAGGTATAGCAGATAAATGTCTGACACATCGATAGACAGTGATCCAGTCAGAAGTTAAAATGTTAAATGTCTTACCTAGTAGTTATGGATTTTTTATGGCTCATCTTTATTGCAAAGCTGGACCTTTGATACCGATACTTTTAGTAAGGACACTTGAAATGTCCTGTCAAGGTGTAAACCTTTACTGTTCAGTAATAAGCAGTAGATATTTTTTATTCCCTTGCTTATTTCTGACTCTGTACTATCACATGGCTCAGGATTGGGGAGAACCTGAGGGGTATGTGTAAAGAGGAAAGTCAGGGATGGTTTAGAAAAATGAGGAAAAACCAAAGGAGGAGAGGAAGCTCATGGAGAAGGAGGAAGGTGTGAAATAGGGTACTGGGTGGGAGTGAGGCACACTATTGCAGGCATTAGTTGCTTCATCTTTTTAAGTATGAAGGTAGTTAAAATGCACTGCTGTCAAAAATGTGGTCAGTTTTTAAACAGCTGATGATACTATGTCTTTACCAGCTGTGTGTCCTTATACAAGACTTTTTACCTTAGATGATCATTTTCTTATCTGGAAACCAAGGGACTTGGATCTCATCAGATAATTTCTAAGGTCCAAATGTAGAATAACATAGTTATAGCTAACATTAACTGAGAATTTCTGTTCAAGCACCAACTCATTCAGCGGTGCTTGTGCTTTAAACTCACTTAGTGATACTTACAGAGCAGGTAGTGTTTGGAGCACAGCCGTACTCTCCCTCTAACTGAGCCTTGAACTTGGGCCAAAAGTATTCACAGGCCCCAGTAGTGGTGAAATATAACTCAGCTCAGTCTGAAAAGCTGGGCCCCAGGGACTGCCGCAGCTTGTTACCTGAGGACTTGTGTTTCAATTTTTGTTTTGCTCTAGAAACCCATGGGAAGAGGCCTTTGGCTCCAGTCCTTAAAGCTTACTTTAACAAAATTCTCCTTGAAACAAAGAATTTTACATTTTTTCCTTCCTTAATGTTGTTTGAAGAAGAAAAGTCACAACAGAAAATAAGTGAAAACTAAGAAAAGGATTGTCAACCAAACTTCCTTAGGTTCTTGGTTTTGTCTTGTTCTCTTTGGAGAAGTTCACCGTAGATGTGATGCCGTATGTTTCATTGTGTGTTACACACGCTCACTCTGCATTCCATGTAGTGTGAAACTATATGCAGCTCCAGCAATCATCTGAGTTAGAATGAACTTTGCAAGTTAGAATTAGTGCATTCTTACCTATACCTAAATTGCTTGAGAAAATAACTGAAGGAGGATCAAATAAAGTTATGGCAATGTCAAGTCCTATGCCAATGTAACCATTGTTAAAAAGTGTGTAAGAAAACTACAAATGAGTAATGTGCCTATGAAACAGCAGTAATCAGATAAAAATGTCACAATTAATCATGATTATTTTTCTGCATAGTGTTGTCACCTTAATGTTTGAGAGATTCTGACTTGGGTTTCCTGAATGTGTAGCACCGTGAAAATTTGCACACAAAAGAATACGATGTTCTCAAAATGGTAGTTGCTTTAGAATCCAATTAAATCATAAATAAAACATCAACAAAGCCTCAGCTGCATGTACTAGTATGAAAGGAGCTTGGGCTTTCTGTATGGGAACAGTCAGAGCTCCTTGATTTTTCTGGAACCCTTCCTGATCAATGGCACATGTTGGTAAGGCAGCAGGCTGGAGGCCGCGCTATGCTCTGAGACCATCGCAGCTTTTCTGTTTGCAGAGATCACACCTGCCACCTTGGCTGCTTCAGCGCTCTTCTCTACCAGAAGTAGCTGGGCAAGCTGGAGTCCAGTAGGAAGTTCCTGAGAGGTGTCCTGATTCTCCGTTATTACAAAAGGACGATGCTTCCTTCGGGAGTCTCCCTCCACTCCTAAACAAAGAGCCTTCTTGATTGACTTTTATGGCTCTGTTCCAATTGAATAAACTTAGTATTTATTGGGCAGTATATTGTGGGAGTTGCACTGCAAACAAGTTTTTCAAGTACAGAAAAAGCACATAATCCAATATTTTAGACCGCAGACTTGAAAGCAGCTGGGACTCAAGTAAAGTCACACACACACAAAAATCACCTCAGTTTAATTCTTACTAAGAAAAGCAGATACCCTTTTTTTTTTATTTCCCTTGGAAGCTTATACTCCCTAGTACCAGATTTTATCCATGGCCTTAATCCCTGCACTTTGTATATGGCCACATACAGATATTCTTAAACTTCTAAGTAATTGCTTGGATCAAGGAAGCAACATTCTCAAAGCAGTGCTCTCATTTTGTGCCCTCCCTATTTTGAGATGGCACCTCCGTGAAGGAACTTTTGAAAGTGCCATGTGAACATATGGGGACATTATCATTACAAAGCTATCTGTTTGTGTTTTTAACTAAGAGAAAGTTCTGAAGTCTCAGCCAAAGAAGTTTGGGAAACAGATATCATGTGCAGGCTAAATGTGTTGTATCTCTTGCGCCAGGTGGTGGATTTTTAAATTTCTTACGGAAGCAACTGCAAAATCGCGTGGGAGGGATTCATTAAAGTGTTGACTCCTGGCTTTACCCCTTACACTGTCTGCATCGGAACCTCAGGCTGAATACCTGTGTTTTACATGACCCCATGGTTCCCTGTGCAAACCAAAGCCAGAGAATCACTGCTCAGGGAGGAGTTGTGGCCTTGATTCTCTTCCCAGTCCCTTGAAGGCTGGAAATGCCGCCCTCCTGTTGGTCATACCCCCACCCCCACCCTGGACATTTTATTAGGCAGGATGATGGAGTTCTCTGTGGTGTTATAAGCTAGTAGAGGTAAATATTTTTAAGACCTTTTTCCTTCAATGAGGAAGGGTCCGGCTTCTTGCTGCCTCTAGGAGATTTCAGACATCCCTCCACTTTCTCATGACTCCTCTCAGATGGGGACAATGGGAAGAGACCTTGGGGTTTGCAGCCAAAGCTCCAGCTAGTAACACTCTTTGTGTCTCTTTTCTCTGCACTGCCTTTGGTGCCAACATTTCTGTCTGGAATCAGAAGAGATAACATGGAAGTAAATGGCAGAACTGGAGGCTAATGCCATTGTAATCTAGGCTCAGAGGACTCCTGCCGTAGAAGGGATCATTAGTGTGTAGGACAGTTGTTCTTGGACATCAGAATCACCTGCAGGGCTTGTTAAAACACAAATTGCTAGGCTCTACCAATAAAGCTTCTGATTTAGTAGGTCTGGGATGGACCTGCAAACCTGTGTTTCTAACAAGCTTCCAGTTGATGCTGCTGGTATGCAGACAATACAATTAAAACCCCAGGTTTAGAGTAAGCCTCCAACTGCAAGCACAGTTAAGGCAGATATTCCAGTTAAAATACAAGAAAGCATTTTCTTGTCAACAATCGGATGCTCTCCCATCTAGCTTTGTGTAAATATACTCTATGGTCGTACAATGACAAAATCATCTGAAAATGCATTTCTCGGCACCCCTCCATCTTTAGGTGGTGCATAAGTGTAGATACAATGGAATATTATTCAGCCTAAAAAAGGGAGGATAGTTCCCCTCGAACTGTGTGAAGCTTGCCACAAAGCAAGCATAGCTGTGTTGTACAAGTTTATTCTTAGTTCTGTTCCATTTTGTTTTTTGGAATTCTAGTGTCAAGCGCCACAAGTTACTAGCTGGCTGGTTGCCCTAGATTCTGTCATTCTGCACCTGCTCTGGAATGTTTTACCATTTTTGGTTAGAACCATGCCAGATGCCCCTGAGGGGATGCACTTGGATTACCGCAGCCAGCCTGAATGATTCCAACCACGTGCTCTCAATTTGTTCATTTTATAAGGCATGGTCTTCAGAAAGTGGTGTATAGGAGAGTTGAAGTGAACCCAAAAGATGAAGCACACATATACAACAGCCAGTGTCTTCTGTACCTTCCTTCCTGGTCAAGGCCCTCAGAGATCCTAAACTAAATTCTTTACTGTATTTGTGGATTTTGGAAAGCTGGAGTGTGGCATAGATAATACTGAACAAATGAAGAGGGATAGGGCCCTTATTTTACTGAGTATGAGTCATAAACCTGGGTGGAAATAGAACTCTGGAATTACCTCGTACTCAAAGATTTAGTAGGAATAAGAAGATCCATATCTGGAACACTTTGGCTTCAAGAACCAGGTTTGCTCAGAAGCAGAAAAAGTATCCCAGTGAAGGGTGAAAAGCCTTCTGATTTTGTCATATGAACTGACATATTGTTGAGGCTTTGGAAAAAAATTCAGAAATTCAGTGAAGTAGGAAATCAGTTTAAAATCCAGTTTTTGATCTTTCAGTTAGAGTAGAACTCTGGCGGGTGGGGGGGGCAGATTTTTAAAAAAGGCTCAAAAAGAGTAACATTTTTAACCCTATGTATGGTAGAAAAGAAACCAACCTGAGAAGCAGGCCAAATTTAAACAGCACAGCTGGATGAGAGAAACAGAGACAGTGCTGGAGAAAAGGGTAAGGGACCATCAGACAGCAATCCCTTCCCCAGCGGAACTCTTGACATCATCCCTAGGTGATGTTCCCCCAGTTCAGAGATGGCTGGGGGTATTTTTTTTCTTTTTCCCAGGCAAGCTGATAAAGCTGTAGTAATCTTCCTCTTTCTCTTATCCATGATCCTCAATCCTTGACCTTGTTTTTTTTTGTTGTTGTTTTTTTTTTACATCGACATGATCAGACCTTAAATAGGACTTTGGAATAGGAGTACGTAAAGCAGTCTTGCTGGCGTTCTGAGCCATGTGCAGTGACCACACTTGAGCAAAGTCCTCATCTGTTCACCACACATACACACACTCGCACACAACCATGTGGTTCAACCCAGCACACTGGCATTCCACATCGCAGTTCAGAGTTTGGGGCCACTTTTCAACTAATACTAGTTCCTTTGCTTTACCTTATTTTCTAATTAAGTGTTTTACTCAGAAGCCTTGCAGGGATAGGTGGTTAATCAAACACAAAATTTGGCTGTGGCAATTCTACCCTTGGAATTATACCCTAGGAATCCTAAAACACCAATTCAAAAGAACCTATGCACCGCAATGTTCATAGCAGCGCAATTTACAGTAGCCAAGTGCTGGAAGCAACCTCAGTGCCCATCATTAAATGAATGTATCAAAAGACATGGTACATTTACACAAATGGAATACTACATAGCAGAAAGAAAGAAGGAGCCCCACCCTTTGGGACAGCATGGATGGAACTGGAGAGCATTATGCTAAGTGAAATGAGCCAGGTGGTGAGAGACAAATACCATATGATCTCAACTATAAGTGGAACTAATCAACAAAACAAGCAAGTAAAATATAACCAGAGACATTGAAATAAGAAACAAACTGACAGTAACCAGAAGGGAGTGGGGAGAGGGATAATGGGGGAAAATAGGGGAAGGGTCATCAAGGAACATATATAAAGGACACATGGACAAAGCCAAAGCGGGTAGGTTCAAGGTTGGGAGGGAGGGAGGGGTGAGGTGTGAGGGAGTTGTGGGAGGAAAATAGAGACAACGGTGCTTGAACACAATTAAAAAAATTGGGTGTTAGAGTATCTGTTGACATCACATTTTAACCGTCATAAATTCTCTTTCCTTGGATGCTGTGGGGTTGGCAAACTCTGGAATAGGAAGGATTAAAATAAAAATTATAATTTTGTTCCACACAGAAAGTTTTATTATTAATATGATTCTATTACTCACCTGATTCCATCACTTATTTGCTAGAGCCCAGTGCTATTAAGGAAATAATAGCATTTTTTATTTAGAAAAAATGCTGGGCCATTTTATTCCATCTAACTGAACTCAGAGATAAATCTCTCCCTTTACCTCAGCACATACAAATAAAGGACTCTCAGTTAAATTTGAATTTCAGAAAAACAACCAGTCATTTCTTAGTACAAGTGTGTCCCATACAATATTTGGGATATACTTATACTAAAAGATCATTCATTGTTCCTGAGAAATTCAAATTTAACCAGGCATCAGGTTACCTGGCCACTCTTAATGTTAGGTCTCTACAGTCTACATCTGTGGTTCTCAACTTGACTGCACATGAGATTTACCTGAGACACCTTTGATTAAAACTTATGCCCAGGGCCCACCCCAGGCAACCTGAGGTTGAGTGCAGGCAAGAGCATTTGTTTCAAAGCTCTCAGATAATTCTGTTGTGTAGCCAGAATCAAAAACTACCGGTCCAGCCACTTTATCCATTGTTCTCTCATACTTGCTTCCAAGTAGCTGTTCTGGTTGTCTATAGTTTTACATGTCTTCCCATCTTCCTACATCTTTGGTAACATATGTGACTCCTTAAACACTCAGAACCTGAATTGTTGGTTGAGATAAGACCATAATTCTAATTCTTACAACAGCAAGAAAGTGTGTGGGTGGGAGAAGGGGCTGAGTGGACCCTAGAACAGGGTCGAGCCCATGTGCTCTTTGACAGTTACAATGCAGCATATTTGAACAACAGGCTAGCAGACTTTTAACTGTGCTAACAGCAGAGACCGGTCAATGCCCACACTCATGGTAAAGAGTAGCGATGAATATTTGAATGTCTTACAACATTTGAATGTTGTAAGAGAAGACTTAACTCCATTTTTTAAGGTGGGGTTCTATTTGGGACTATAATAACATACTAACTGTAGCTGGGGTCTCTTTAATTTATTAATTATCCTGTCTAATAAGAGATCATTGATTTGAATTTTACACATGTCTCACAGGAATTTTTAGGTTCAGTCCATATTTTCACAAGACAGTTATTAATGCATAAGGGTATAAGAAGATTATCCTTTTCTGTAGGACAGTAGACAGAAGCCTAATTTAAATGGATATGCTAATAATTCTTTTCTAATTATGGCCATTAACTGTCTATTATCTTTAACTATTCATAATACAGTCCTCATTTTATTTCTTCACCTAACCAACAGCCCTTGCACTTGTATGAGAAAACTTCAGAACTGAGAATTAATCGTACTTTAGCTGGAACCCAGTCCCTCTTCATAAAGAAGAAAAACTTCCCTTAATCGTTAATGTTCTTGTTACTCCAAGCTAGGGTAGGAACTGGAATTGTAGTAAGTTTTCTGAGAAAGGGGAGATTTGAAAGATTGGGAATGTTAGGCCCAATCTGTCAAATCTGCCAAGACCAGGCAAGACAAAAGCTCATTAACCTTAACTTTGTTGTATGAGTAGCCATTTTCGTATCATAGAAACTTGTTTTGGTTCCTTTTTTAAGTGAATTATAAAGTTTCATGACACCTAGGCCTTTTTTGTTTGTGTTGTTAGATTGCATTTCTAAATAGACATATTAGATATATGCCATTTCAAATTTTTTTCTCAGATAAACCTTTTACCTGGATTTTAGACAGTTTGTTCTATTTAATTTTTAAAGTCTTCTTAACATGATGTTTTATGATGCACACAACTGGAAAAAATGAGCATACAATATTTCTTAATTAGACATGAGAAGAAGGATGGGGCATTTTCAGATATAAAACCTTCATTCCTCTAAATTATGATACCTGTACTTCAAGCTCCTCTGAAAAGAGGGCTGTCTTCTGGGGAAGATAGTTCATAGGAGAAAAACAGGATCTATCAGAAAAGCTGTTTACAATAAAACATTTTGACAGCTCGAATAATTAAACGGGTTTCCCAGGTGCACAGCACTGCCTTAAATGCCCCTCTGGCTATAACAGCACCAGGTTTATCCTTCAGAAAAAGTGTCCACTGTGAAAACAAGTCAATGACAGGAAAGGAAAACTAACCAGAATGGTTTGCTAAAATATTAACAATTTGGTTATTAAGACACTTGTAAATATGATAAACTAGTATTTTGCTTAACATTGAAAAAATGTAGTGTCCATTCCTTTTTAAGCAGGTGGGGGGGGGGGGAGAGATGTCAATTTAAGCCACAGATTTCCTGCTAAGCATGCATAGACTTGCCTGTGTGGAGCAATGAATTAGTAAGGAGTGGCACAAAAAATATGGGACCTCCCCACTCTCTAGTCTAGAATCTGATTATGCGTATTTTAAAAAATAATCTGCCAACCCGTTTGCTTCTCCTGCATAACTGAATTTAGTATACTAACCGTGACACCTGCACTAAAGGAAAGGATTACAGAAGGAAAAAAGGTAAAATTCAAGTACAAATAGACAATTGGATTGATTGGTTGGAATTCTATTGCTTTTAGCCAAAGGCTACTGCTTACATTATCCGGTGAAGGATTTGTTGCTAGTTGTGCAATAGGCATTCCATAATTGTTTACTGAATGAAGGAACAGGGTAAAGAGATGTTAGGGATTTCCAAGCAACTGCTGTTTTCTTTATATCCTCATGTTTGTCTGTTTCATTAATGGGGGATTTGTGGAAATAATCCCTTTATTTAGGCATGTCATGTTTGAGAGACATGCTTTTGTGTTTTTAAAACATATTGTGCATGACAAAAGTTATTCCTCCAACAAATATTTATTAATGCCTCTAATGGAATCTTAAATACATTTAGATAATGTGTGTGGTCAGTGCTGCTGTCAATCATGTCTTCTATGCGTGTGTGGGCACACGGGTAGACAGAGCGAGAAGACGAGTGTGGCCTATTTTATTTTATTCTACAGTTAATTGTAGACAACATTTATAGAGCATATGCAGGAAGTGAGGCACCATAGTAAGCATTTTAAAAACATTGTCTCCTCTAAGTGTCCAGAAAATGCTTTAAAATAATTTGTATTATTATCCCCCTTTTAGGATGAAAAAAACAAAGCTTAGAGAGAAAAAGCCAGTCCAAGGTTACACAATGCTGGAGCGGGGATTTGTAATGAGACACCCTGACTCCAGAGATGAGGGTCTTCATCACTGTGAGACAGTGCCTGAGACAGTGCCTCAGGAGAGTTTATTTAATGCCAACAACAGTATAGCAAATATACGTTAGTTTTTGCCATAATTATGGTAGGTTTATAGAAGAAAAACTGGGGGGTCATAAAAGAAGAAAGGAAAGTTTGACAGCACCATAAAACTCTAAGATGATTACATTGGTGCTTGATTTTCTCACAGCACTATAATAATGACTCCAGAAGACAACCTGCTAGTGGACAGAATACAGCGGTGTGAAAGAGCGGATAATCGACCAGAATCTTAAATACAAATATGTGTTTGTCAGAGGGCGATGGCAGTGTCTGCACTTTTGTCAGAGCAAACTGTATGCAATTGAAAATCTCGAGTTGTCCCAACTGCATAAGTCTGACATAAACGAGAGATGAGAAAAGAGAGGAAATCATGAAGGTGCTCCAGTGGTATTAAGCTTTCTGGACTCTATCGTAGTCAAACAATAAATGTGATGATGAATGCAAAGGATGCAAGATATAAGAGCCTAATAAATAGAGATATTATTATCACCAATACAGTTATTATAGTTGATACTAAGCACCTGGAAAAATTGAAAGGCTTTTACAGGAAGTAACTAAAGGGAATAATCTGATTGATATAAAATTTCCAGCAAACAATAATCAAAACAGTAATATATGTGTACATTTTTAAAAATTCAATCAACACATAAATATAGAGTGGGGCAAAAGTAGGTTTACAGTTGTTCATATGGAAAATAATACAATCTTTAATAAATCACAATGTAAGAATAAACTCTGTGTTTTGTGTACTCAGCTGTAGACCTACTTTTGCCCACCCTGTATCTGCTGAGTGCCTACTATGTGCCATACATGTCTAATTGCTTCACATAAATTAGCTATTTCAGTTCTCTCAAGAACCTTATTATTTCCATTTTACAGATGGGAAAACAGGGGCACAGAATTCACACAGCTGAAAAGCGGCAGAACCAATATGTGATCTTAGGCAGCCACACCAGCCCTTCATGTTTCAGGACTGCCAGTTGCTGTCTCTCAAGTATCTCTAGCTCTTTAGTGGCAAAGAATTATTTAGTGACACAGTGAAGAGAGCTTAAGTTGTAGATGTCACTATTTTTTAAACTTTATTTTTGTTGTTTACACCATTAAGTGTATTCTACTTTAAAAGAATGCCACAAAGTTCACCATGCTCATGAAGTTTGTGTGTCTGATTTTTCCACCGTACGCTAGATATTTTCCCTTGACCTCTATGTCATGTTCACTGTGAGGTTAATATTTCAGCCAAAGTAGTAAGATGTAATCTCTAAGAGGACATTTCAATGTTAACACCTGTTTTTCATCATTTAAGATATGTATTGAAATAAAAACCAAGTGAAAACAGAAATAGGACTAATTCTTAAAGTATGTTTATTTTCTACAAATAAATTAGCAGAATGCTTTGGGTTATCAGGAGGAATCTTCCCTGGAAACCGTCTGACACTGGCCTCATGGTAAAGTTCCTAAACCCTCTTGACAGTTGAACCTCAGATATCCGTCATCAAATTCCATCTAGATCCTTTCAGCTGCTTATTTGATTGCCCAGCTAACCCAAAGTTCAACATTTCAAGTCTGTTTTTACCTAAGGGCATAGAGAGGGACTGCTTTAATTTATTTCACTTCCTGCTACTGCATCCCTGTAATATGCTCTCCTAGCTGCGCATGATCATTTTATCTTCTCATTGAAAGTCAAGGAGGCTGCAAAGCCATTTAGCTTACCAGAAGCAGGCAGCACCAGGTGTTAGACCACAAGACTCCATTACTTTGAGAGAAGATACAAATCACCCAGGATGGTGCTTGGGTCCACAGAGCAGCCGGGCTAATAAGGGATAGATGTCTTGATAAGGGTAACAATTTTTGTTTGCAGAATGAATAACCATTCTCACATACATAAATTTGACAAAGCATTGGTTTATGTTTTTTCTTTTTAAAAATATGTCATAAGCAGATTGGGGTTCTATCATTTGCTAAGTGCTAAAAATGGTCTTTGACTCAAGTTTAGTATTTCTTGTCCTAAGAAATGAATATAAACTGCTAATTTCATGAAGCTTGCTATTTAAATTAAAGTCGATATTTCTATTTCTGATACATTTCAAGGAAGGGCAATGACTCCTAATCAAATGCAAGGGCACCTAGGTCCCATGAGCAGGTCTGGCATACAAAAGGCACTAAATGAATTGGCAATATTAATTTTAATAATAGCTACTAATTAAGTTCCTGCTGTAAGCCAGTGATGTACACAATTACGTTTTCTATAAAGCTCCTGATACACACTTTACATCATCCCTATTTATAGATGAGTAGACTGAGTTTCAGAGGAATTAATTGACAGCCAGAGAAGTCTGAGCCAGGCCATTCTTATTCTTGTGGTCTCAGCTACATGTTTGTTGCACGATATAATAACAATTCCTTTATGATTTGCAATAATACATAACATTCAGTGCTCAGCCTGTTTGGATAGAATGGAAGATTTTTTTCCTTTAATGGGAGAGTTGGACCCTTAAATCCCACTTTGGATTCCTTCCCATGACACAGAAAACTCCCCTCATTAATGCTCAACCTGATGCCTGTTGGTGATCCCTTGCTGGCAAAGAGAAAGAAAGAAAGAGAGAAAGAAAGAAAGGAAAGAAAGAAAGAAATGAGGGAGGAGGGGAGACCATTTTGATTATCTCGTATTTACAAGGCACTATGCTCTACACAGGGACATGAGTGGGCATCAGGGACAAAGTACTCTTCCCTGCCTGCTTCTAGCATTAAAGGAGACAGACAGGTGACATGTTGATCATCTATAAAGATGTGATTGAGGATGAGCAATATAATAGTGGTACAAGCAAAGTTCTACAGGAGATAAGAAAAAAATACTTGATTCTGTGAACAGGATTAGGTAAAATTTACAAAGGAATTGATGTTTGATTTGAAATTTGAAGGATAAATCAGAATTTGACAGGTTAGAGAAGGTGAAGAAAAGGATCAGGTCTTACACATTAAACACATATTTAGCACTAGAAGTAAAATGATAGCTAAAGACATGATGTTAACTTGATGATAGATGTTCAGATGATACGGTGCTTTGTGTGGTATAGTGGAAAATGGATATTTAGGCGGTCTGGTGTGTGTCAAGGTGTTAAAATGGAACTTTTTCTAAGGCAGTTTTCTCTAAGGTCCGTAGGCCAAGAAACTGGAGCATTCATACAGGAACTGATACGAGACTGTCAGCATTAATGATCAACAACCTTCCTGACCTTAAAACTTGCATTTCTAAGGGTGGGGGAGAAGGAGAAAGGGAAGAAGCTTTCAACTGAATTAAGTCTGAAGTTTTGATTATTAGTATGGATTGAAGTCTTCATTCCTAAAATAAGGTTCTTTTCAGGAAACGAATTGTCAGGAAGAGAAATAGTTCACAGGGCTCTAATCAAAAACAAAATACAGAGTGCCTGGTGTCTAGAGTTATATTTACAAAACCTTAACTCATGTTGAATGATCTTGGCAGCTTTGACAAAACCCAAATGCCCTTCTATGAAACTGCAATTTTTCCATACATTTTTCCTTAAATGTTTTTTCCCAAGAAGTGAATTTTGATCCATGATGTGGAGCAGTGAAGTAAGAGCCTGTTTAGGAGAGAGAACGGATAGCTGCTCTCTCTGTGGTGCCACGAGGCAATGTTCTGTGTGGCATCGGCCTTTCCAGCCTGTAACGTACAAAGAATCATCTGAGAATCTTGCCGCCCTGCAGATGCTGACTCAGTGGGTCTGGGGTGGGGCTGGATAATCTACATTTCTAAAATGCACTGAGATGAAATCAAAGCTGAAAGCTTTAGAACTCAGATTTTGAGAGACAGTTGGAGCTGGATCCAAATTTTAGCTTTGCTCTTTATTAGACCTGTGCCCTAGGGCAAGTGACATAACCTCTCTGTGCCTTACTTTCCTATTCTATAGAATTGGGCTATTGTAACAGAATGTGCATCACAGAGTTGTTCTAAAGATTAAATTAATTAATATAACACAATTCAAGAAGAAAACACTGTATGTTTGCTATTTCTTTATGGCTAAAACTGGTTCTTCTCTTATAAACTTTACTTTTATTTTTGTTTTAATTTTACTTTTATTTGTTTCTTGTGATGGTTAATATATTCACACACTTCAAGATTTTAAATATCCTAAAATAAAGTCCTCTTGAACACAGTTTTATGCTATCTTTCAATTCTCCTCCAAACAATTAACAAACATTACCAGTTTAAAAAGGATTTTTTAACAGCCTTACCTAATGGCTTTTATAATTTTTTTCTAATTTGCAGGCTCTTTGTTGTGTAGATTTTCAGAACCTAAGGACTATAAGGGCCTAACTTTCTCACCTACTAACTCCACTCCGTTAAAAAAAAAAAGTTGATTTTGATTTCTCTTTCTAACCTGAAAAACATCTATGTATGTATACAGGGCAAAAAAATGAACCTGGAGTTTTCCATCTCTTCAAAAGAAAACTGAAGCTATTAGAATCATTCTAGAACAATTTAATTGACTTCAGGACTGAGGCCATATGTTGATTACAAACTTCCATAAAGTTTTCCCTGAACTTGAACCCAAAGAACTCTTCCCAACCCAGCTGCACTCACTTTCCACATGGTAGAAGCGGCATTGCCTTTGACCATTGAGCTAAAGGAGCCATGGTCCAACCCCACTTTCCCTAGGATGGTCCACAAGTATTCTTATTTTACTAATTTATTTTTGAGTTCCACTTCCTGGCAGGAGCAGACTTCCCTGCTCCTAGAGAACGGCCGGGCGTTCCTTACTAGGTGACGGCTGCAACAATTGGGGGCCTTAAGACAAGCTGTGCAACGCTACCACAGTGAGGCCTTTACACATACGCCAGGGAGACCCCCGCACACAGTTCTTTAGCTAAATTGTTTTAATTCTGCATGACTGGAAAGCAACCTATAAAATATGGTGGGTTGAAATAATTAAGCTAAAATTCAATGTTTGGGTGAATGAGCCTTTGTAATACTTCTAAAAGAGATCTGCATTCTGAACATATGTTTCCTTATGTTCAACATTACAGACCTGTTGGTTGTCGTCATGGCCCTAACAAAACATTTTGGCTAAGAAAGTGTGAATGGGCCACACCTTTCTCAGTCAGTCTAAGGGTGACCTGTGCCCAGTTCCTCAGCTCACAATGAACAGAAATCTGTTTCCTCTCATTGGAATTCAGATCCTTGTGAAATTGGGTGTGATTTGCTTTAACATGCCCATAACCTGCTGTCAAAGTCCATGCTACCTGTTTGGATGTCTGGTCACATTTTGAAGATCTTTTAACCTTTATTTGTTCTGTCAAGTTCATTACTTCTAGGGAGCTAAATGCCAAGATTGGCAACAGTTCTAGTAAGACATGACCTGGAGACACGGAGAAGTAAGAGAATTGCTTCCTCTAGGGATATAGTGAAAGGATTGGATCTGGAGGAAACTTTGTATGTATTTCTAACACAGTAGTCAACACTATTGATTGAATAATAGTTTACCCTGCCGCCTTAGGTTGGCTATTCTGAAGCTCTTTGAAAATAATCCTTCTAGTCATACTTTAGCCTTTAGCATAGACTTTCTGGAACCATTTCGTACTCCAAGTTCCTTTCTGACATGAAGGCTATGAAAGAAAATGAGAGAGAGGGAAGAGCTTTCAAATCTTTTTAAGGACCTTTTGTTATCCAAGGATATTTTATCACGTTATGCTCTACACAGGTTTACTTTTTTGGAAGCATTCTGTGTGCACATTTTTTATGTAAAAAAACACATTTCTATATAATTTGTTGCTAATATGGATTTTAAATGGTTCTTTATGATAGACATTTAAAAATGAAAATTGACCACCCTGGCCGGTGAGGCTCAGCTGGCCAGAGCATTGTCCCATGCACTGGAGGTTGGGGGTTCCATCCCTGGTCAAGGTGCATATGGGAGGCAGCCAAGTTGATGTCTCTTTCTCTCTCTCTCTCCCCCCACCTCCCCCCGACTTCTCTCTCTAAAGGCAATGAAGAAATGTCCTCAGGTGAGGATAAAAAGAAAATTGACCTAGTAGAATTCATTTACTTATTTGGGGTTCCCTTTTGTTGCATTTGTTTTAGCCTCAAATGAATTGTTACACAGACCTCTAATAGGTAACTTCCCTGGTAGAAAGGGGGTGTGGTAGAGATTCGACACCATCCGGTGAGCTCTTCCTTGCCTTCCCTCCCCAGGGCAACCTCCAAGGTCATTCTTCTCTGACTGTCCCCAAAGGCTCTGTGGAACACAGTTCAAAAACCATTACCCTGATACATGTATGATATGATTCAATTTACTCAAATCATTTTTGTGTAGGGTTACAGGAACACTTCTCGTGGTGAAGTTAGATGGATTTGTATTGTTACATGTGAGTGGCAATAACTCAGTGAGGAAAAGGTGGTTCCAGAATATGTCATTTTTAAAGTTTGTCAGTTTTTGCATTTGGCACATTGCAAGCTAATGAAAATTGCCCATGCTGTGGGAGAAATAATCAATGAGGAATGTTTATTACAATGACATAATGTAAAGAAACACATTAAGGCAAGCTATTTCTCACATTTCCATTCTTTCAAAAGAATGAAATAAATGCTTTATCATGCATTTATTCTTGTTCCTACAGAAACTGATTTGTACTGACAAAATAATAAATATGCATCTCATATGGATTTTTAAAGGTGACTGATTTGTAAAAATCAATAACTGTCTTTTGCCAGCTCATGGACTGACATGATTGCCTTCATTTTCAAACATAAAATGACTGCATTAAAATAACATTAAGACAGAAACATCGGCTGACACAGGAAGAGAAATTCTTAAATGAAAACTGCTCCAGCCAGCTTTAATCAGTTCCTATGATGCTTTTTATTATCATCCAAATGGACTC
This sequence comes from Glossophaga mutica, assembly GCA_039655065.1. Taxonomy (NCBI): domain Eukaryota; kingdom Metazoa; phylum Chordata; class Mammalia; order Chiroptera; family Phyllostomidae; genus Glossophaga; species Glossophaga mutica. The sequence goes on along the minus strand of CM077306.1, from coordinate 44,500,972 downwards.
TATTAAAAGGAAAGCCAGTTCTAGATGAGGATGCAAATAATTATAGCTGCCTTTGGCCTCTGGTTAGTGTTATTAACTAATGGTTTCAAAATAAGAGATTTATTTTAGAAAGAATATTTTCCTTTAACAAAGAAACAGAAAACTGGACTTGGTCCACCTAATGTCAAATATGCAGCTAAAAACTGGAAAAATAGTCTATTCTTTGGATATTTAAAAAAATTAGAGCAATTGACTAAATTACTTTATATGGATAAATTTAAAGTCCTTTAGTTTGGCAATTCCCAAACTAGTTTTGGTTCTATGTCCCATTAAGGGTAAGAAATTTTGTAGACAAGAGTTTCCAGTTGTCTGAGGGGATTATATTCCAAGACCTCCAGTGAATGCCTGAAACTATGGGTGGTACCCAATATATGGATACAATGTATCTTGCTATTCATTCATGCCTATGATATAGTTTAATTTACAAATTAGACAAAGTAAGAGGTTATCAGTGGTAACTAATAAAATAAACAGTTATAAATGCATGCTGTAATGAAAAGTTCTATGTAATGTAAAGTTCTATGAATGGCTTTGGGGCCATTACTAAAATTTACATGAACACAGCATTTCTATACCACAACAGTCGCTCTGATAACTGGGGTAGCCCCTAATGCCTGAAAGACAGGCTGGATGCACAGCAGGGACACAAGGACCAGGGATGTTCTGCATCCCCAGTGGGACGGAGCATGATAACATGAGATGTCATCATGCTCCTGGGAGCGGTGCGCAATTCAAAGCTTATAGATTGTTTATTTCTGGAATTTTCCACTTAATATTTTCATATCACAGTTGACCATGGGTAACTGATGCCGTGGAAAGCTAAACCACAGATTGTGGGGTCCTCTACTGTTCTCTATTTACCATACCCCTTTCACCATTTGACATGATAATGTATGTTTGCACATTAGAAGCCCTGAGAAATTTTGCAGTAAAGGCCTATGTCTATCTTGTTTATCCCCTGTCTTTCCCTAACTCCTTTAAACATGGAAATATTTTTTTAAATGTGCAGGTTAATATTCTGTGTTACAGCACTGATGGACTTCCATTCTGGGAAATTCTGAATGAATTTATCATCTAAGGGTCTTTATTTTAATAAACAGCAATGTGTTAACATCAAACATCCAGCCACTCTGTCATAAAATTACAATTATGGAATCAGAAGTTTTAACTAAGTTTTAAAACAATTTAAAAATAAAAATTATTATCTCTAAAAAGTTTTGATCACTGAAATGTAGCTCTTGAAATACTTGATTTTTCACTCTTCTAAGTTCTAATGAGATTCAAATTGACTTGTGCTCAATGCTCCATTTCTTAGCATCGATATAGTACATTAATTCAACTCCTTTAGCTTATGTATACTTCTGTTATTTCACATGTCACAGAAACTGCACTTCTTTTGCTTTTATCTCCCAATGGAAGCCATGGAAGTGTGCCACTAAGTTGTCCCTTCAAGAAAAACTTGTTCGGCTATAAGAACTGTAGGGAGCTGACAGCCACCAGCTGCTGCACCTGCAGGATCGGCCTGAGCTTTCAAGCCAAGGCCATGCCATCCCGGGCAGCACCTGATGATCTAGCTCTGCAGGGGTGCTGGGCCTGGCCATTTCTACCCGATGCAGGACCCCTCTAACAGGCAGCGTTTGCTATGGAGCTCCCCAGGGTGTTAACCAAGATCTTGTCAGATCTGCCTCATGACCGGAAAGCTCTCCCTGCTCAGTTCTGCTTCCTCCCCCTTCCATTACCCACAGATATTACTTCCAATAAACCTTTTGCACCCCTGTCTCAGCATCTGTTTCCGAGAGGACCCTACTGACATGACACTCCGCTATTAGTCTCCAAGATACTTTAGAGACAGGGCCATGACTTTACCATTGCATTTTAAGTATCTATCATACAAGAATTAAATAATCAGCATTCAACAATCAGGCAAACTTTCATTATAATTTAGGTCAAAAAGGAAGGATAGATGTAGGTACAGATTCTGATAGAGATGCCACATGAGTCATTTTTCTAACCTGAGTTGCATGTATATAAGTGCAAGAGTGAATGCTGTGTCAAAATTAGTAATATGTTTGTGTGTAATTTAAATTTATTAAGGGGCAAGGTAACCTTTACCCCTATTTCTTAAAGGACTTCTAGTCTATATGACCCCACTGGAGAAAATTTATTCCTAACACCTTCTATGGATTCAGGTTATTAGAATATTATATCCCATGTGCACAACTGGAAATCACTTCAGGTATTTTAGTTCAGGAGAAAATATATCATAGGGAGATTAATTCAACATTTGTGTGCATAAAAGATAAAAAGGGAGAATAGTAAAAGCCGAATTATTCTAGGAGACAATTAGAGCGATTATGATTTTGGAATATCATCAAACAGATACTGGCTAATACCTACAATATGTCAAACATTTTCTACACTTACATGTTTAATCTAGAAAAGTTAATTTTCTATACACTTACAGGTAAAGCCTGAAGTATAGATACAAAGATTGAGGGAAGAGAGACTCAGAGAGAAACTTTGTCCAAGTTATTTCTGGTAGAAGGTTGGTAAGTGATGATTCGAGCCTAGTTCTGTCTGACACCAAGACTGTAGTCTTTCATGGATGTCAAACTGCCTTACGTGTGAACACTGGAATTCCTTTGAGACCAGCATTATTTTCAGTAACTTTGTCTAGTCAAAAAACAGCAACAACAACAACCACTGAGGGGTGGGGGATCACTCTGAGGCTTAGGTTCCAGAACAGATAGGTAAAGAAAGATCAGCCATGCTCTGATGGGACATGTAAGTACAGGATGGCAAGAGGTCATTGCCAAGAAGTCTAGAAATCTAGAAAAATGGAAGTTCATATAGAGAGCTAAATCATCGTACTTGGAGTAGGCAATATATGGGTAAAAATTACCATAATAAATAAACTGAGTTCAGAAAGACCAAAGCAAGAATATAATGAGAAATAAAACACATAGGTCAAGTTCAGATTGGAGAGCCATCTTCTAGAACAGGGCTGGGCAAATTGTGACCATAAGTGACATCTGTCCTGATGCTTTTGCAAATAAAACTTTATTGGAACACAGCCACACTTATTCATTTACTGTTTGTCTATGGCTGCTTTCATATTACAAACAGTAAACTTGAATAGTTGCGACAAAGGCCATATGTTCCAGAAAACCTGAAATATTTATTCTGACTTTTTACTGAAAACGTTTGTTGGCATCTGTTCTAGAAGGCTCTTATAATTGGGCTCGTGATCATAGATCTAAAGCAGGAGTCAGCTAAACATTTTCTGTAAAGAACCAGATAGTAAATGTTTTAGACTTTGGGGCCACAAATTGTGTCTGCTGTGTAATCTTTTTTTGTTTTCAATCATTTAAAAATATAAAACTATTCTTAGTTCATCAGCTTCAGGCCATATTTGTCCTGTTAAGTCATAATTTGCTGATTCTCCATGAGAAAGAAGCAGCTCTCTATCCTCTGCCCTTATTTCATGTTTCATATTAAATGTAGGCAAGAAATAGGCAAGAAATGTGGTCAGAGAGAAGCTGAATTCAACCAAAACTTGTAGTTTCAGATTACAGCTAAGGCAACTGACTAAAAACCATTTGTGAAAGCTAATTTGCATCACAAACCAAATTCTGCTTTTATTTTACTGGTCCCAGGAAACTATAAAATGGCTTTCCTCTTAATTGGATTAATTTGTGTCTTATACTGACTTGAAGAAATTAGATATAAGAATTGAGACTATGAGCACCCTATTATATGCATCCATTCCAGGGTTATTATTATGCCCTGTTTCATCTTTGAGACTGTATCGCTTCAGCTTTGGGTTTGGAGAATGCAGGACCCTTGAAGTGAGGTGTGACTGGATCTTTTAGGACTAGTCAAGGCCAGCATGGCTTTTGACTCACATCCCACCCTTTAATCCCTTTGCAGGTATCAGGCACAGTTAAGGGTCTACCTTGATGTCTATTTATGCCCTGCTCCTTAAATTTGCTGGGGGCACACATTCTAATCACCTTTTGTGGATCAAAGTTTAGTTATATAATAATTAGGAAAGCAAAGGGAAAGAGAATTCTTACTTCCCTCCTGATATCTAGTCATTCTACTCTTCTTTATGATTCTGATACAGTAAAACAAGGGTTTATTGTGGTAAATTTATATTTTGAATTGGTAAATTCATCCTACAACAATCTTATAAATAGTTAAACTACATTGAATGCTATTTGCCAGCTACCTTCCTCTCTAACTTTATGTTTATCATCTCATTGACTCAACAGAGGTCTCTCATTCAATAATCACTGTTATCCCCACTTTACATATGAGTAAGGTTTAGAGAGAGAAAGCAACTAACTCAAAATCCGACAAGTAGCAATGCTTGGATTTGGGCCCAAGTCTGTATGAGCCCAAAGGCAACATATTTTCTACCGTACCAACTGCACCTGTAATGGAGTATAATAGTGCCCTTTGTCATTCTGAATCTTTCCTGAAGGAATTTTATAACATTGTATAATGACTTTAAATCACATGATAAAGGAGATATTAGGAATTAGACAAAAAAAAATCTGGAATGTTTTAATAATGTTTTGACAATTTTGAAAACATAAATTAATGAATTATCTTCCTTCTGCTGCATTACTGGGAATCTCTGAAGGTTAGTTGGTTAATTACATTTAAGAAATTAGAGAGATATTTAAAGTGTATAATATAGAATTGAATTACTGTTGAATTAAAATGTCCTTTATTATATCATTAAAAATATTTCTCAGATCCTTTTAACTCTGAAGAAAAACTGCATTTTCATGTAGTATTTCTTCCTTGTTATACACTAACTTCACAAAAGATAAAAATCTCAGAGACTACATTCAGATTGATATTTTAAAAATGAGAATAGTCTGAATTAAATATGATGAAATTCAGTGAGAACCAACATAAGGTAGTGCACTTAGAACTCATGAATTCTCCTCACAAACATAGAATGAGGACATATTCCGAATAACAGCACAGGAAAAAAGGCTGGAGAGTGACACCGAACCACGTACAGAATGAAAGTGTATTGAATCTGATTATGTGCTCTTCCGATGAAAATACATTGGTAAAACTTTGCAGAAATAGTTTTGTATTACTATGTGTTAACACCTCCACAGGAAGTTTGGTAATGAGCTGATATCCTTGACTGTAAAGCATGAATATACCCTTACAGTATATAAGGCATTTTGCTTCCTCACTAATGTATCCTCTCATTTCAGCATCATAAAAGCCCACATTATCCTCATACTTGGAGAAAGGTAAACAAAAGCTTAGAGAAATACATGGATAGTTTGGCTAAAATATGATTATCTAAAAGACCTGCATTGAAAATACGATGGTCTAGCCTTTCGTGATGCCAGTACAAATTTGTAAAAGTTAAAATAAGACTGTATTAAAAGATAACCTGAGGCACATAGAAGATTTTAAAAGTGTACTTGAGCAAAAATCAATTTGAATTGGGCATCACCAAAACAGAAATGATTGAAGGGCTTTACCTGAAAGAGCTCAAGGAAAGACTTTTACAGAGAAGAGGCAGAAGCAAAACAAGGAAATTATTTGATTGGCCACAGCTTAATTTTGCCTTATCTGGGAAAGCCTAGTCTGCTGTCTGTGATTGGTTGTCCTCTGGTTTTTATTTCTTCACTTTGAGGCATTTCAGGTTTAGGATTTGGTTTGCTCATGTAGATTACTGAAGCATGAAAGCCACGTCAGTCTGATGAAGTTATCTTTCCTACCAGTTTATTTGCATCTCTACCAGACAAGGTCAACAATCAACATGTAACTTCACAATGTCTGAACCCTTAAGTAATAGTAAATAACAAAGTCAAACAAAGCCACATCCCCTACATACTTAAATAATCTTTGGGTGTACAAGTGACCACGTGTCCTGGTTTTCTAAGAACTGAGGGGGTTCCCAGGCATGGAACTTTCACAGCTAAAACCAGGAAAGTCCTGGGCACCCCAGGACACTTAGTCTACTAACAGTACCCCATTGTGATATTGTAAGGACATGCTGCATCCTCTTGAACTTATGCCAAGATAACTTTTTCTTAATAGTGAGATTACAGTAATGGTATTGTCTTGTTAGTGACTTCAAACCTTGAAAATGCCTGAAATAGATAAACATGTTAGGGGTTTACCTTGATCTGCATTACACTCACAACAAATAAAATTTCTTTTAGTTATTTATTGAAATACTGCTGCTCAGGAAATAAAGTCTGTAAGAAATGTCATCATTGCTTTCTCTCACAGCCCAGAAGCACAGTCCAAATTGAGTCACTAGTGAAGTGCAGCGTACAACATACCTTCTTTACTCATGTGATACTCATCTTCTCACACTTTTTGTGGTTTTGTTCATCTGCAATGCAAAATGTACATGTTGCATAGTAATCACTTGTGATTTAGTTACAATACTGAGTGTGATTCTGGTAATATAAATGTATGCATCTCATTGCATAACACATTTTGGATCAAATAATAGGGTGACACCAATTCTTGAGAGAGCAATGCAAGAAAGTAAAAGAAAATAAGACAAAGCAAAAGGAATTCATTCATAACAAAACAAAACAAAACAAAAAAAACCTCTTGCTAATACCCTCCACTTGGAGAGTGGGACTGGGACAAGAGTGGACGCTAAGATGACAGGATTGCTGTTACACAGTGTTTGTTTTAATTTTCTTTTTTTTCCTGATCTAGAACCAGCAGGACAGAAAAATAATAATCTCCTGGGAGCCATTTTTGTTGCTAAGGACCAAAAACAACCAAACAGTGGTCTGTTCAGGAATAATAAATCCGAAAATAAGAATCATGAGGCATCTCTGTAACCCAAATTCTTACCAACTCATCAATATTTTCTAAAGTCAGGCAAACAGCTGAAAATCAGAAAAGCAGCCAGCTCAAGTTGAAGGGCAGTCCTTTGCTCTGGCTGAGCTGGTTCCCGCTTTAATGAACTGGAAGGAACCAGATGTGAAGACAATTCTCTGCCCACAGTCTCTCTGAACAGTGGAATAGCAGAACACAGACCGTAAGTGTCTACAGTAACCCTCCAGCCCAGTTTCAAAGGGGTGGAGGCAGAGATTTTCAGGTATGGAAAAGAATTCCACTCAGGCTACTTTTAGAATCACAGCGCTTTCCAGGTTGCAACATCAGTGCCCATTTACCTTCCCAATCTACCCTCTTCCTGTGCACTTGATGTTTGAAGTCACAAACTCTGAATGTATGTAGGTTAAGATGACATAAAATCTAACCTAACCTAAACCCCTCAAGGGCGACAGTCACACAGCAGAGGGAAAACAGCTCAGTACTGTCTCTCTGAAATCAAGCTGTGACGGGGTTGGGGGAGGAGGGACTGTTGTCCTAAGATTTCTCCTGGACTCCCAGTTTTCATTATTTGCTCTTACCCAGAAACTTACAAAATCTCAAAAACAAACTCTAATCCTGTCTCCAAATACCAAGTATAAACATAATTACTCTAGATTTAGGAATCAGGACATCCATGTTAGAATCCAAGTTCTGCTTGTCTTTCTTTAGATCATGCATTCAACCTCTTTGAGCTTCAATTTTTTACTTGTAAAACAGGCATAATAATAGTGCCTGTTAATAAATAATAAAGCCATGAGGATCCAAAAAAATAACATGAGAAAATACCTTGAAGCTGTAAACCTTTGTACGAGTGTAGGGACTCCTTATTACTTAATGCAATATGGATGTTTTATTGTTACCTCAATTGTAGTAAGTTTGACATCACATTTAATAGCTTACCACCCAGAATTATTTTTTCTTGTATTTTTGTGCTTTAACTTTTCCATTATTGTCTTACTCAGCTATGATTAAAATGTAGGGTTATCTTTGAATCTTTCCCATCTTTAATTTCCTAAATCCTACCTATTCTTCCTTTGCAACAGGGAGCTCCCTTTCCTTTTTTATTGTTCTTGTGTCTGTTTCCCCAGGAAACTGCCTTTCATTCCTGAACTGGAGCCTGTTTTTCACACCACTGTTTAGCTCATCTACATAAACCAATGCTCTTACCATCCGGTCCTTCTTTGTAGATTCTTTCAGTAGTTCCCCCATTCAAAGTAATATTTCCTTCTCAGGTCTTCAAACAAGCCACAGTCTTGCCCCTCCTTAACTTTGGAGACAGTGTTCTCAATATGAATCCTCTAGGCCTCCCAAATATTTTCTTTTGGTTTAGAACAGCGTTAAAAATAAGTAATGGTGGCCTAGGGAAGAGTTGGGCTTATAACCCTGAGACCATTGAAATGATTATATTAGCAGTGGTGGGGAAGGCAGCATAAAACATCACTGAACTCATCATCAGGGAGATCAGAGAGATATGAGAAAGAGAAACTAGGAAAAAATTTTATTTACTATAGCAACAAGAAAAGTAAGTACGTAGGAATAAACTTAACTAAGGAGGTAAAAGACCTGTACTCAGAAAACTACAGAACACTGAAGAAAGAAATTTAGGAAGAAACATATAAATGTAAGCATATACTGTGTTCATGGATTAGAAGAATTAACATCATCAAATGTCCATACTACCCAAAGGAATCCATAGATTCCATGCAATTCCTATTAAAATACCAATGGCATATTTCACAGATATAGAACAAATATTTCAAAAATTTATATGGAACCAGAAAAGATCCTGAATAACCTCAGCAATTTTGAGAAAGAAGAATGAAGTAATAGGGATAGCAATATCTGATATCAAACTATACTACCAGGCCACTGTAATCAAAATAATCTGATACTGGCATAAGAACAGTACCAGATCTGTGTGCCTGCATACAGATCAATGGGACAGAATAGAGAGACCAGAAATAAACCCATTCTCTGTGGTCAATTAATATTTGACAAAAGGGGCAAGAGCATAAAATGGAGTAAAAATATCCTCCTCAACAAATGTTGTTGGGAAAACTGTACTGGTACATGCAAAAAATGAAACTGGACCACTAATTTATACCGTACACCAGAATAAACTCAAAATGGATAAAAGACTTAAATATAACTCATGATACCATAAAAGTCCTAAGGCAAAACATAAGCAGTAAAATTTCAGATATCCCATGCAACAATATTTATGCTGATATATTTCCTAGGGAAAAGGAAATAAAGGAAAGAATAAACAAATGGGACTACATCAAATTAAAAAAATTCTTCATGGCCTAAGAAACCATCATCAAAATGAAAAGGGAACTGACCATATAGGAGAACATATTGTCCAATGATATATTAGACAATGGCTTAATCTCCAACATATATAAAGAAGTCATACAACTCAACCAGGAAGACAAACAATCCAATTTTAAAATGGACAAAGGAAATGAATAGACACTTCTCCAAGGAGGACATACACATGGCCCATAGATATATGAAAAGATGCTCAATATCACTAGCCATCAGAGATGTGAATTGAAACTACAATGAGACAACACTTCACATGGGTCAGAATGACCATCATTAATAAATCAGCAAAGAACAAGTGCTGGTGAGGATGTAGAGAGAAGGGAACCCCAGTGCACTGTAGGTGGGAGTGCAGACTGGTGCAGCCTCTGAAAAACAGTGTGGAATTTCCTCAAAAAACCTAAAACTGGAACTGCCTTTTGACCCAGCAATTCTGCTGCGGAGAATACACCCTAAGAATCCCGAAACAACCAATGCAAAAGATTTATGCACCCCAATGTTCATAGCAGTGTATTTACAGTTGCTGAGTGCTGGAAATAGCATAAATGCCCATCAGTAAATGTGTGGATCAAAAACCTGTGGTACATTTACACAATGGAATACTATAAAGCAAAAAGAAATCAGGAACTACCTTTCTTGACAGCATGGATGGAACTGGAGACTATTTGCTAAGTAAAATAAGCCAGTCAGTGAAAGACAAATACCATAGGATCTCACATGTAAGAGGTACCTAATGAACAAAAATAAACTAATGAGCAAAATAGAACCAAAGGCATGGAAACAGGGAACAGGCTGACAGTGACCAGAAGGGAGGGGGATAATGATGGAAAGACAGGGTAGGGATGAGTTAAAGAACATGTATGAATGACCCATGCACATGAACAACAGTGTGGGGACTGACCGTAGGAGAAGGAGGTGGGCTAGGCAGAGGAGAGCAAAGGGAGAAAAATTGGAACAACCATAATAAAATAACAGTAAAACATTTTAAAAAGAAAATAACTGAAAATCAACAAGTTTCTCAGAAAAATGTCACTCTCTATCTCACCTTCAGCTTCTGAAAAGTAGTCTAAAGTTGTTCATAGACATGATGATTATTGCCTAGAAATTTTTCAAAGCAGGAATAAGTGATAGGCCAAGAAAACCTAAAATTGTCTTCCCCTACATTGATAGTGTCATGATTAAGCTATAATGTATTTTTTGGTTAAATATTGTGCTGTATTCAAAGGTCTTTCTGGTAATAAGTTCTATTCTGAACAACTATCTATATACCTAATCAATGGAGATAGAAAATCCGGTCTGAAACCCAATGGTGGGGCCTGCAAATGGTCCTTTCTTTCAGTTGCCTTAGAGTCACGTAGGAAGACTCAGAGCACACAGGTGTGAATAGACATCTTCCTTAATGATGAAACATGAATTGATGAAACATGGATACAAATATCTATGTGGTCGTGAATAACTAACTACCAAACAAATAGATAGAACATTGAGTCATATGGAGTTCATTGTAACTCCTCAAAGTTGGCAAAGGAGATATGAGGACTCGGTCAACCTTAAAGTTTCCTTCGACACTTTTTATTTGAAGACAAAATGTAACTGAGCATTGTTATTATGATATATGAAACTAACCAAAATATAACCTCCAGGTTTTCCTTTGCCTTCATGAATGAAATTTAACTTGGTAAGAAAATGTCTCCTTTTTTTCCCTTCTTCTCTCCTTCCATCTTTTTCTTCCTTCTTTTCTTTCTCAGTGTATATAGAAGGTCATTCTCACCACAAGTTGTTTGTGAAAGTCTATTGTTCCTGGATCATTGATTGTTTACAGGTGTCTACAAAGCTTGTACATTTTTAGCTTAAATCATTAGGCCCTTGGGAAATTATACTAATATATTCTTTTCTCCCCCATTGATTTGTGTGTATATGTGTGTGTATTATTTATGAAAAGGATAAATTGCTTCTGTGTTTCAAATCATCAGATGTAATGCTTGTCAGTATTTTGTATAATATCTCAAAACGTAAACCAATAACCAAGGAACATATTTCTTGTTGTGGTATTTGTGCTTAACAGTAAACCACTAATAGTCTATCTGAATCCCTGAGTAGTACTAGGACTAAGTCAGCATACCTGAGTTATTGGGTTTCAGCCCCTGTTTCTGACTTTAAGGGAGGCTAGACGTTGCTTTTCAGTGGATCATTTAGAGTCCTCAAGGTGGGTTTCCCCTCATCTGTGTAGAACATACACCCGTCACAGGAGTGCCCTGTATCACTGCTTGTTGGACTACCTTCTGCAGGAAGCCCCTGCTGGCTGGCTCTGTGGCACCAGCTCCTGAGTAGGTGAACAAAAAGCTCCTAGAGCAGGGGTGTCCAAACTTTTGGCTTCTCTAGGCCACATTGGATGAAGAAATTGTCTTGGGCCACGCATTAAATACACTGTGATATGTAATCACAAAAAAAAAAAAAACCTTTCATAATATTTTAAGTAAATTTACGGTTTTGTGTTGGGCCACATTCACAGCCATCCTGGGTCACATGCAGCATGTGGGCAGTGTGTTAGACACCCCTGTCCTTGTGGAAGAGGATATGTCTTTCTCAAACACTATTGTTCCTTAACTCCTAGGACAGTGTTCTGCATTTAGTAAGAGCCTACCACATGTATCTGTAAGGATAACTGTGTTAGCTCTTCAAAAGACAGTTACCAGGGCTATGTGCCTTGTGCCTTTTTGTATTTTTTTCTCCCCAAGCAAAGCAGTACTCACTTATGAAACCATTACCTAGTGAAAGTCTAAAGAGAAGCCCAGTGAAGAGCAGTCTGCATAGCTGCTGGCGAGAATCTCTCTCTATGACGCCAGGCTTGGGAGGGCCCTACCTCATTGCTATTTTGTTGTTTTTATTTGATTTGTGACACGTAGAATTTTATCTGAAGCCCATTTGTCAATGTTGGTAGTATTTCTCTTGCATACTGGGAATTTATATGAACAAATATTATCAAGCTAATTTTATATTATACCACAGAATATCCTTAAAGTAGAATAATGGCTTAATAACAGCAGTACCCTGTTCTCTGAGACTGTCAAATATTCTGTAATATATTTGTACTAGGGTGAAGAGAAAAGAATTTGGGAAGTCAGAAAAACACAGGAAAGGGGTGGTTGAAATTTCCGCAGAGGCCACCCAAGGTGATCAGATCATTGCACTGGGAGCTAGTCTGCCGCCTTCTGTGTAACTGCTGAGGAAGACGCAGGAGGAGCTGAAAGTGTGAGTTTGGGGACTCAGACGATCTCTGTTCCAGTCTCAGTGAGCATTGTAATTTGGAGAAAATACAGAACTTCTCTATGCTTCCATGTTCTCCTTTTAAAATATTTTTAATGCTTGCTTAGTTCTAACACAATTATTTTTCTGAGTACATTTTTTTTTCTGTTCAAAAAGTGCTAAAGTAGTTAAGCTATCCTCTGTGGAAGTCTCAGAACAAGTAAATTCTGGTAACAGAGTAGTCTCTATACTTTCTTATATTCATCTATAGCAGCAATTTTCAACTTTTTTCATCTCATGATACAAACTAATTACTAAACTAATTACTAAAAACTACTAAAATTCTGCAGCACATCAGAAGTATATATTTTTGCCCACTAAAAAATATGTATAGTTTTCACTGATGTACAAAAAAATAATGATTTTAATTACCTACATTTTTTGCTCCAAAGTGAGTTTTAAAACACCAGGTGCCTATACTTGTATATAAGGATTTCTGGTACCAAGAATTAACCAATCAGACTCAAACTAATTATGCGACATGACCAATAAGATGCAACTCTATTATATGACCTAGATATTTGTGGTTCAAGACAGGGCATTCAAACCAGACAGCTATTATTGTGTTGGCCATTGTCATTTTTTTTATGTGACAATCTAAGGGAAAAGAGATCAGTGACCCTGACTAAATAGTCAGGTATTGCATGTTTTAAAAACTCTTACAGCACCTGGCTAACAATCACCGATCTATAGGTTGATACATGCCAGAAATCACAAAGGCAGAAAGCAGAAAAATACAGCTGAGTAATGAACAGGTTATTGACTCTAACTCATGGCAAATGGAGCAAGCCAAGGCTTGCCCATTATAAGACTGTAGAATTTGTCAAATTCATATGAGCATTAAGGCTCTTTATTTGACTTTACAAATGAAACATTGTATTTCAAGCTACCAAGCAGAAGCATTTGCATCCTGCACAAATAAAAGAGAACTAAATGACCTTTTCATTGAAAGATTACTGGCTGTGATGTAGAGGTGAGAAGCCTGACTCCATGGATATTATACCTGATGCTGTAATTGCCTCCTTCTGGAGACGATGTGACCCGATATGACTGATCATATGAAATATCATCTGGTCAGTCCCCCACATTTTGTGGAGCTGCATTAAAGGATATAGATGTTTTCCCCATTTGTTTGAGTTTCTTTCCTTTGAGAACTACAACAAACAATCTTTTTATCTGAAGTCTAATCTTAGCCATTCACATGGAAGAAAATCTCAAATTGCTTTCAAGGTGAAAATAATTTAACTCTCCCTTGCTTTACAACTAAAAATAATCATTGGACTGAGAAAAGATATAAACAATTTCTGGTAATTTTTTTACAGAAAAAAGTGTGCAATATAAAATGTTTAGGGCAATATTGATAATACCTGCTTGGACTTCAGAAATAAGTTAAATTTATCAAACAGTATTTTAACACTTCTTTTTCTAAACTTATTGTAGAAACTATTTTGGATTAGATGCAATAGTTTTTTGTTTTGTATTGTTTTTTTCAGTGTTCAGGATGCTCATCTCTTGGGTCTTTCTTTCAAAAGTGTATTGGCCTTCAAAGATGCTTACATTCAGAAGCTGTCAAGATTAAAGTTTGTGGCTTTTTAACATATACAATGTTAGCATTATTCTTTGTTCACTAAACATCCACAGCTCTCCTTGTGACAGCCTGTCAAGAAACGTGTCTCTGAAAAGACACATTAGCTCCTCAGAGACAATCAGTGATGTGGTCCTCAGCGACGTGCTAGCCCCCGCCCCAGTGCCCCACACTGCTCCTGGGTGCAGTGATGTGATGTCTGAACTATTTGTTTGCTCTGCCATAAGATAGCATTAACGGATGTAATGGGGACAGATCACTCATTTGCAGAAATATTTATGGCAGTGCTTTCAAAGGAGCATTCAATCCACAGATGCCACTGATGCGGCATGTAGCAAGGGCTGTTTCTAAAACCGTGTGGGCTAAAATGTCTCCTACAAGGCATGAAAGAGCATTAACTTAATATGTGATGACCAGAGATTAGAGAACACTGGTGTCAAATTTGAGTAGATTCAGTGCACGTGCGCTTTCAGTAAAATAGGAGTGATTATGTTACGTTGAAAGGACCAGGTTAAATTGCCTTAATTTAAGAAGAAAGCTTCTCTATCACATATTTTATGCTGCCCAGCAAGGAACCTCGTCATATCCAAAATGCACCTTCATTTACCTGACCAAGCTTTTTTAACATTGTAGACATTGTTTTCTGAGCGGTGCTTAAAATCACACTTCATAGCACTTGAATGTGACACAGTTCAATGTGAAACTGAACCAGTCTTATTCTTTTAAGCTGCCGATAAATTTTCTATCAAAATGAGAAAAAGCTATAGAAGATGAATTAATTGGACAGATTCGTGTAAGTGTGATGTTGGCCACAGACAATAGCTTTCATCCCTCCCAGGCAGCATGCATTCCTTTGCTAAGCACCTCACTGTGCTCTAATTATTAAATGGCTTTTAGTCCCAAAGCTCCCTAGAAGCAGGTCACAAAATATTGTACCCAGCCAAAAGATGCTAGCAAATTTTTGTCAAAAGTTTGCCAAAGGTACTGAGAAATCCCTGAAAGGGCAAGCAGAAGCTAAATGCATTCAGCTAAATGCCCAGGAATACCACTGGGATGTCACTTTTGGGCACCTTTTAATACTTCCATTACTTTGAGCTACTTATTGCAGTGTTAATTTACTAAATAGGAACAATTTACTAAATAGGAACAATTTACTAAAGGGATTCCAGAAATGTAAAAGAATTATTGGACCTCTGAAAAAAGTACACAGCCTCTGGAAAGATGAGAGAGACGCAGCATTTCCAATAAAGTTGATTTACTACTTAATGCACATCTGAAACAGCGTGGTGTTGGTTCAGAGAGCAGTTTGCAGCAATTTGATTTACACTAATCAAATGAAATGGTACATTTTCCTGACACATAAATGAAGTACACATTTTAAAAAATTACTTAAGAAAATAGCTATTCGAAATATTTTGTCATCATGATGGAAGCTGGTGGACGTTTCACACTTACATTAAATTGATGAAGCTTCATTGTCTCTAAAGATACATCTTTGTATGCATCCATCTTGTACGTTTCCTTTAAGAAATAAAAAGCTCCTTCTTCTAATGTTATTTAACTTTATATCAAAAATATTTTTAAAATATATGAGACATGGATAGTAGGATGAGTAAGTCTAGATAAACAGGAGTTTGAAAAAAAGAAAATAGTATATAAGAAATGATACCTTTAAATGGTTTTCTTAAAAAATGAATTGGGTGTCTGAGTGAGGACAGAAAACATAAGGTGCACATTTCACACACAGGTCCTGAGCACCTGCTCTATGTAAGGTACAAGTGTACACGACTTGGTCCTTTTATTTATCAAACTTAAATGTATTGTGGAAGATAACTTGATGTTACAGAATCACCTAAAAGAACATCCAGACCAGATCTGACAGATTTGGGAGAGCTAAAGTGGAGGAACAGATGTTTAGTTGTTTTTCAGGTTAATAGTAAGTTGTGTTTGTCGGCTTGGTGTCAAGGAGCAGGGGGCAGCGGGGGCGGTATTGAGGGCAGAAAATGTGGCTTGGACAGAAGCATGGGTGTGTGAGCACGTCCTCCAGATGAGACAGGGCCTCTTGTGGTGGGAGAGCACAGAGCAGGTGGAGAGAAACAAGAGACAGGGCCGGGTGGAGGTGGTTACACGGATGTCACATCATGAAGAATTCATAGGCTTTGCCAAAAACCCAGGACTAATTCTGAGGTTCCTCAGGAACCAGTGACATGATTATATTTGTCTTTTAGGAAGAGAAGTGAGGAAGAATTTAGATGGATAAAAAAGTAAAGGCATTAGGAAGCTGTTGTTGTAAAGGTGAAAACCTAAACCAAGACATTCACAGTAGGAGAGATTTGACAGATCAACAGAAGGCAAATTCTGTATGGGAGATGAATGACGGGGAAGACTCTCATGCAAAATCCAGCTTGGGGTCTGTTTGTTTTTTCGAGATAACTAGAGGAATAACATTGACTCTAAACGAAATATGAGAAAAAAAGAAAAGGAAGAGCAAGTTTGCTGGGTGGAGGGCGGGGAAGATGATAATCATATTGTGCTTAATGCAGGTCTGGAGATTATCAGAGAGATTTGGGCTAGAATATAGATTTTGAAGTCACTGAAGGATATGTTCACTTTTAAGAAAAGAGAGGTTTGAACGAGTTTCTCTTTTGAGAATGAAAATGAAATCTAGTGGCATGAAACAGAAATGTGGCAGAGAGGTTCAAGATGGAACTGAAAGAGAAGGTGGTGATGGCCCCGTCTTTGAGGTGGCAAAGCTACCCAGGGAAGGAAGAAGCAGAGATAGCATGGAGTGGAGGGGAGGGAGGCAGAAGAGATTTGGGTGCAGACAAGTTTAAAAGTTAAGAGGATCAAAACACTGAGTGGGGGTGGGGGGGTATGGACACAGAAGTGAAGAGATCGATGTTATTACATGTGAAAGATGTCTAACCCCAGCCAGCCCTATCTGAAAATCCATTTATATGTATCAAGCCAGGTCCTTTCACCCCTGAGTGGGATAACTCTGAGGGATAATGTTCTATGCTGGCTCTTTGCCATTTTACCCAGATTGTTCCACTTTATCCAGGTTTTACCTACAGTGGAAACTTGTGTGACAGTGCACACTCTACTAGGTGCGTTCCCTGTCCTGTGTGTCTTCCTCACTACCCACTAATGTTTTGTGGCTTCACTCCCCAAATAAACAATTTTTACTCAAATCCCTTTTTCAGGATGGGCTAATAGGGAAACTCAAACTAAAATAAGATGTAATGTCAGACATATAGTAGGAACTCAATAACTGTTTTTATATGTAAGTTGTAAGGGATAATAAAAAGAATAAATGATATTATCTAAATACAGTACTTAGTTTAGTGTCTGGCACATAGAATGTGCTCCATAAATATCCATATTATTTTCGGGAGCTGAGAAAAGTCATTTAGTTTCTAGGATCTGTGCTAAATAGAATTTAGGAGAACTGATAGCCTCTACTCTGAGATGAGTCAAGAGAAGCATGGCCTCCAGGAAGAGCCAGGCAAAGGAGTGGAGGCAACATTCTTTGAGTGGGTGAAGAGTACAGGGCAGTTTTACACAATACAAGGCTTCCTTAGGATGCTACGGTCAAGTTTGTGAGGTGAATGTGGGTAAGAGCCAAGAATGTACATGTGAGCGAGGGAAGACATAGATACTAACCAGAGGTTTTCATTTTGGGTGGGTGACCAAGGATGATGAAAATGTGAGGCACAGCAGGATAAGCTGACCCCATAGTACCATATAAAGTTGCTTCATGTTATCCCAGGCTGAGATTGCAAAACTAAGGGAGCTAGGAGCTGACAGAAGGAGCTGGAATTCAGAGGCAGAGCTCATGGGTCAGACCTAGCAACATACATTGGCAGGTGGGTGTTGTCAACCAAAGGTCATTGGCATCAATTCAACACCAACAGGAACCCCCAGTTTTGGGTGCAGTGAAAAAGGAAGCTGTGGGATTCAGTGCAAACAAGTCAATAGTGATACAGAATAACTGTGAAAATAGCATGACTGTTAGGATGCTCTGGGGCCAGGCAGCCCTGGGCCACGCCCCTCTCAGGCTACACACTTCTGCTCTGCTCCTTACTGGTCTGCTCTGCTCTCCTCTGTGTCTTTCTGCTCCACTCTGCTGTAGGGAGACATCTTCAGTGTTTCAGCTCCAGTCAGGGAAATGCAATCTTCAATGGAAAGGGAAAATGCACCCCCAGAGCCAGAAGGGAGCTGACTTACACAGACAGAAGTCCCCAACCCGGGACCCTGATTGGTCCATCCTCATGCAAATAAGAACTTCAAATCTTTTCGGCATTTGATTGGTCCAAAAGGTACTGTCCTAATTGGTCAGAAAGAAGCTGATCTGTTGGTTGGTGAAGAAGCTGACAGGGATAAAGCTGTGCAGCTCCAATTGGATGGAGAAAGCCTCAGTCCTCTTGGTTGAAATAGAGTTCCAGTAACTCCTTCATAGAAGCTGGCTCAGATAGCAGGAACACTGTGCCAGCAGGCAGTTGTGTGCAGGCTTCTCCCTGAAGTGCAATTTGTATGAGAGGCCCCTGTGTAGAAATGGCTGCTAGGCTCTATTTTTTAAATTTGAGCATAGCTAGCTACCAGGAGCCCTTCTTAGTATCTTCTTCTCAGGATTCA
The DNA here is from genome assembly GCA_039655065.1 of Glossophaga mutica. Taxonomy (NCBI): domain Eukaryota; kingdom Metazoa; phylum Chordata; class Mammalia; order Chiroptera; family Phyllostomidae; genus Glossophaga; species Glossophaga mutica. The sequence goes on along the minus strand of CM077306.1, from coordinate 44,482,197 downwards.
TGGAGTCTTCAGGTTAAACCAGGACTAACAGTGATAACATAAAGAAATTAAAACGGAGTTTGTTCATTAGCCTCTCTTCTGTTTTTTCTATTGTGCATAATAATCATATCTAGGTTTATGTAACATCTTGTCCTTTGAGAGTAATGGTCTGTAATTGCAAGTAAAAATGGACCAAGCTCCTATTGCAAAATCAAGTGTGTGCAAGGATTCCTTAAATACTCTGTTAGAGAAATTTGGACACAAAAGTGGGGATAGAGGGGAGAGTTGATTTCTTACCTTTCAACCATAAGTCCAGGCCCATGAAATAAGTCCCATTTGCTGTGGCAGAGAGCTGCTGTGAAATGATGACTCAGCCAACATTTGTTTCGTGCCTACTAAGTGCCGGGATCTTCATTTACATTGTTGTATCTATAAAATGTCTTGGTAGGAAACACAGTGGCAGCTTTAACTGCAATTTTGCAACCACAGTTGCTTTTGGTTATGCAGCATTTCAGCCACTGGAAAAAGAAGGTAAAGCCTCGCTGCTTCCATGAGGCGGTGATAATTAGACAATACTGCTACCACCCTCTGCCCAGTTGTGACAGCCACCCCTCGACTCCCAGTCCCCTGAAACCCGTACCGCAGGTTACATTGCTCTGAGGTGATGAATTGCAGAGATAAGAGAAGATAGAAGGAGAAAGGCTGAAGTAAGATTTTAAAGAGAGAAAAAAAGTGACACAAGAAAGGAGAAAGTAAAATAAAAATGGAGACCTAGGAGTAACAAATTATATGTGTAAAGATGGTGTTTGAAAATGAGCCTTTTGCTTATGTCAGGATACATATTTCTACATCTAAAATCCATATTTCACCTAGAAGACAAAATAGCATGTTATGTAAGTCACATGGAAGAAAGGAAGTTACATATATTTTCCCAAAGCCGTTACAGGAAATGTGACCAGCAGAGACCTGCCATTTCTGCTCCTATTCCAAATAATCTGGTAAATCAGAGAAGGTGGGAGCAATGTTTAGTGTTTCTAAAACTATGTGCATGAAGAGAATTAGGTTCTGAGTTCAGAGCCCAAATCACAAGCTCTTTGTATTTAATTGTGACAAAAATGGAAGGTTTTTATTAGGTAGGTGTTTGTAAAGAAAAATTCCAATAAGCATTAGAGAATCTTAAACCCCTGATGAGGTAGTTACCTGCTGCAGCATTTAGACCTCTTGGGACTCAAACTGCCACCCTTTGGTGTGCCAAGCTGCCACGGACCCATGCGAGGGCCTCAGAATGTCTCCCTTAGGAAGTATAACCAATGGAAATCCTTTACCAAGACTGCCCCTGAGGTGCGTGCGTCCCTCTGAGAAGACATCTAAGGGATGATTTTTTGCAAATCGCATTAAGCTCGCACAGGAACAGTAATGCTCGTAGTAACTTGCTGAATTTTGCAAATTAACGAATGACAAGATGATGGCATAGGTCAGTGATACGTATTATGTTTAGTTTTGATTGTTTCATTTGCATGTTACAGCTCTGCCTGTCTGATTAAAAAGGTGATGAGAGTACAGGCACCAAACATCATTAGAGCTCCATGATTATATTACATTTTTGCATAAAAGGGAATGAAACTTTGATGTTTTATAATTACTACAGAGTATTAGTAAAATTTTATTATGCAATTAAAACATTAGCTATAACAAATACAAATATGTTTATGTGTTTTCAATTGGAGCACTTTAATAATTAGTGTTCACTTGTATATCAGTAGTTTACATACAACTACAAGCACTTTATATGAATTAAATTAAATTTATATGAATTAAATTAATATTTAATTTTGAACTTTTGAATCTGCTTTTCCTATAAATGGGAATTATTACATGGTTGAAATGTATAGTCAAAGGGATAAAACTGACACCGAACTGCAGTATGAGCTGGTGGCCGTAAATTCCTGGACCTCGGTTCAACTCCTTGCTCTGCCACCTAGTAACCATGACACCTGGAAGAAGTTGTTTCACCTCTCTGTGCCTCAGTTATATTAGTAAAACAGGAATGCCAATTATAATTAAAATACTTCCTAAGCCTGTTGTAAATATTAAATGCATTGATATATCACCGCATTTACAATGGCACCTGACACATAATAAGCACCGCATGAATGATGGTGATTAATATCATTATTGCTTGATTGTCAAAGGAGCTATTAAGCTAATTTATCAAGATTTTAATAAGCTTTCTCAATAGATCTCAAAAAATCTCTAGGTAGGCAAAGCAAGTAATCAACAGAAAAAAAGGGGTTTTTTTGCTCTTAGAGATGCTAGGTAGAAACCTGCTGAATCAAGGATGCCAGGTCATCGCTAAAGGTCTCAGACTTCATGCAGATGACAGTGAAATGGCAGTAGGAGCACAAGAAGCAGGAGGAGTCTGCCAAAGTAGGAAAATTCATTCCTCTCTTCCCCGAGGAAGGCCCCCACCCTTTCTCACTCCACCCCCCCCCACCCCCCGCCCCACCAAACAGGGAATCTCATGGGTTGGAGTTGAGAAATCTAACAGCCTGAGGAAATGGGGCCACCATGCATTGGGTTCCTCTTGCAGCCGAGGAAGGGACTAACTCAGAGCCTGTTTTCTTGAAGCAGAACCATCACTTACACTCTCTTCTTTAGCCCTTCCTGCAGCCTGCCACAGTGTGGTGAAATCTTGCTTCAAGGTTTCAAGCACAGGGAGGAAAAAACTCAGGCTATGTGCTTCAGTTCAGTTGACAGAGCATTCCTTAGAAACTGGAATTTCTAAGGAATTCCTAGAAAGTATGTAGCTAACAATAAAATGATAATCAGCTTCCTTGGGCTGTATTTCTTATTCCCAGTTGGCCATGGTCTGGGGTAGGATATGGACATTTCTAAATTATCTCACCAATCCATCTAAAAATATCCTAATCCCAGCACATCTAACATCATCTAATGGGGAAACTAAGGCCAATGGAGAAAAAGTGACTCGCCTAAAGTCAAATAGTAGTTAGTGGTGCCACTGTGGCTTAAAATAAAGTTTTCTGGTTTTTAGGTTAGTATTCACAAATTTGGCATGATAGATATAATACAAGGGACAAATACAGAAAACTGCCAACAATGTGAAATATAATTGTTAAAGTGCACAAGCATGCATTCTGCTTTTGTATACAATGGAGGTCTTAGCCATACTTTACTCTTTGTTTCCAAAGTCCTTCTCAGAAAAGTCCTATTTTCTTAGCAAGGTTCCTGATTAAGCAATTACATCCTGCTCATATAAACTGTCTTTATATCCCAATTGGACAGAGCACACTTCCATCTAATTTGTCTTACTCCCCTAATAGGCTTTGCAGAATTGCTATGAGAGCTTTAAATTGCTCTGCTTCTTCTCTGCTCTCTGGCATGTCCTTAGGGAACCATCGAATAAATTACTTATTTCAGTGTACTAAATGGTGCCCTAGTGCCTGAAAGAGTTAATTCACTTCAGAGAGGTAAGCAGTTATTCACCCAAGAACCAGGACTGTTACTGACCCAAAGGGGGCTATAACACTCTGGGCATATGGCCAATTAGCCACACTCTGGCTCAGCAGACATTCAGTAGGTAGGTGCCTAACCGTTGTTCATGCCCCATTGAAGTGACTCAACCATGGGGAACATGTGACTTGCTCAACTGAATACCAGGTCACTCAAAGAGTAGAGGTTGGAAGTAGTTCTGCCTAAGAAAACCTGCTTAGATTTAAACCTGACTTCTGGAGGTGGAATTTGTTTTTGTTGTTCACAGTTGGCCCTAGGAATCCTGAGTATACATTGCTAGTATATAAGCAATGGCCCTGCCCGAACAAGACATCATGTTCCCTAAAGGAACACCTCAAAGGTTTCAAATGAAGGGGAAAATAAGTAATTGTAGGGCATTATTCCATTCTCTAGGGCTGTTCAATAGGAAGAAGTGAATCACACATATAATTTTAAATTTTCTAGGGGCCGTGCTGTAAAAACAATAGGTAAAATTAACTTTAATCATATATTTTATTTAACCCAATATCCAAAATATCATCATTTCAACATGTAATAAATATTAAAATATTATTAATGAGATTTTATATTCTTTGTGTTTCTACAGTCACTGAAATATGGTGTACATAGCACATCTCATTTTGGCACTAGCCACATTTTAATTGATTGGTAACCACACAGGGCTGGAGGCTACTATATTGGACAGCATAGCTCTAGAGTTGGTCTGAATTGGTCTAGCACTGGAGAGGACAACATCTTCCTCTCCTCTTTACTGTTCATTTGTTTGTTTGTTTGCTTTTTTTTTTTTTTTGCCAAGAAAATTCAAATACTCTGAGTTTGCTCAATTCTTTGTCATTTTGGTCCTACATCTTCAGAATATTCTACAGACATTACCAACTTTTCACAAACATTTGCACTATGGGACACTTGTATGCTTTTTATACCCCAGAGTTTCAATTCCTGAAATAAAAGCTATGCTTGAAAATGATGGAAATAGAGTGATAGCGTTTCCAGAAATGTGGAAACTATAAGAAATAAGAAATCTTCTTTTTTATTTTTTTCTAGAGGGGAGGTTAGAAATATTGGGGAAATTAACTAAAATGAAGTTCAACAGTTACATAAAACTTAAGAATCTACTATAAGCCAGGCCTTTGTGGTGCAAATTCAGCAAGCCATAATTGAGAAGCTTGTAGTTTTGCAGAGGAGACTATCCAAGAATGATTTGATATGGTATAGAAGTAATCAATAAAAGGTAAGCACATACTCTGTCTTAGCAAACTATGTGGTATTTAACCTAACCAGTGATACAAAGACACATTTCCTGGAGGAAAAAGAAATAACAAAATAAAAGCTGGGGGTGCCACAAATGAGAAGAACTAGAAATAGAGCACCACCTAAGACATAAAGTTTCTCAGTCATGCTATGAGCTCAGACTAATTTTTCTCTAAGTGATGGGAAGCCATTTGGAAGTTTCTATGGGATTCACCCAATTAGGTTTGTGTTTTAGATGAATTATTCTGACTGTTCTGTGGAAGCTGCATATAAGGGTAAGGCGGGGGTATGGGGAAGAGCAGAAGAATGGAACAAAGGAGACAATCAGGGGGCTAATAAAAGAAGTTTGGGTGACCAAGAAACTGGCCAAGGGGGAGGGGCTAACTTAAGGCAATAGTAGATATATATGAAGTAAAATCAGTAGGTCTAGATGATGGCTTAGATCCAGGAGATGAGATTCAAAACAATTAGAGATTTGAGAGAGAAAGTCCATGTAGAAATAAAGGCAATGAGTTCTACTTTGGAAGAGCTTGAATGCATTGTGTGTGGGCAACATCCCTGTGAACTTGGCCAGCAGGCAGTTACACACAGGTCTGATGCTTACATATGTAGGCAGTAAATGATACCTACTATTTACAGATCATTTAACACAGTCAAGGACTTTATATCTGCAACTTCGTTTAATGGTCAGAAGGACCTTTTGAAGTACAAATTATTGTGACCAATTTTACAGATGTAGAAGATCATGTGTGTCAAAGTTAGTGAGTTAATTGGGTCACACAGTTAGGAGCAAACTCCAAATAGTCCGAGTCCATAGCCTCCCACTATACTAAAAATTTTATGCTGTGTCATCTAATTATAATACCATAGAGTAAAATTCATGAGTGGATATGCTATCGCCCAAGATAAGGATGAAAAGAGATTAGTGGTTTAAGGACTAAACACTTTATCACTTACAAGAAATCTAAAAGTCCATTCATTGCTTTTCACAAACATTTAAATATATAAAGAATAACTTACTTGCTTACAAATTTACCATGTTTGGTTTGAGAGCTTGAAAGAGTAGATTGTTCATATATTATAACTTCATCAATTAAATACACATATCCTTCATAACTAAAAATCATAAAATAATTTCCAGTTTTGAAGTTAGGTATAATTCATTGTGATAATTTAAATATTTTATATTCTTTTGTAACAAATCATTCAATTGTTGAATATTTACAGTATCTAGAATCTCTTCATTTTTTCCAATTTATGAAGAAGCCTAATCTTAAGAACAAAAGAAACTAATAGTACTCTACCAAAAAAATGAAATACTACTGTTTTAAAACTTGATAAATTTTATCATGTTTGGTAATCACTGTCAGGAGAGACATCTCTTCCGCCCACTGTCTGCCAGCAATCCCCCAATCCTACCTCCCACCAATCTTGTCTTCAGCAGCAAGGAAATAAATGATTATGAAAATAAATCATTATTGCAACTTTCCCATAGGATTCTTGGCTATGTCTATTTATTTCCACTTCTGACTGTCACCATCAGGGCTTTTTGCTTGGTGCCTCACTTGAACTTGGGTTCTGAAACTCAGTATGTTCTAGGGCCCCAGGTCTTCACTCTCCCTCTTCGCCTCCACTTCTAATTTCTGTTCCAGGAATCAGTTTAGATAATGCTGTATAGTTGCTCTTATATACACAGTGAGACACCACTTAGGACCTGGACCCTGTCAGCCACCTGTCTGAACATCATCACCTACCTACACTAATGCTACCATCACCCTCTTTGGATGGTCTGGCTGAAGTCCACTTAACACTATCTTGGGATGTTATAACTGGATGACTCTTATGGCCTAATTAGGCCTCTGGGAAATACCCTGACATATTTCTAGTTTCCCTCATTCAGCATCAGCCTGCCATGGAGTTGGCTCTTGGCAAAAGATGTTCATACTTTATTGCAATTTTATTGTAATTGCTCTTAGTGTACAGGGACCATAATCACACAGTAGTGTATCTTTTATAGAAAAGCTTTCTCTTTACAGGCATCTCAGAAAGCATTTTGAAGAAGTGAATTCTAGTTGGCAAAATCAATGAATCTTTTTCATTTGCTTAAAGTTTGTAAGGCAAAATTTTCTTTCTTCTTTTTCAGTAAAAAAAAAAAAAATGAAATGACTTAATAATTCAAGCTAGAATCTCTCCTAAAATTCAGCTAAGTTGTAATTCAGTTGTTACAATACCGATAACTACAAATAGAACATTGGTTAATCAGCAAGGCCTTATTTATTACAATTGTCCTGGTTGAGTCTGGCTCTTTCTCTCTTCCTAATTGTGCCAATTAGGCCCCTAAATAACTCATGTTAAGAAGATTTAGAGCTTTCTACTCATGAGGCTGCTCAAGTACCTGCCCAAATTATATTTTCTGAAGGAGCCCAGGTCTAACTGAAATCATCTCATATGCCAGCCTTCCAATGTATCTACAATCACCATTAAGTGGTATTGGGAACAAAAACCTATGACTTGCTTAACTAATAAAACTGTGATTTGTTTGCATGAGAAACCACATTTATTCACCCCCATTACAACCTATATCACCATAGCAAGAAGTAGAGTCACTTATTTTTTAAATAAACAAATACTTATTGAATGATTATAGCTCATACTCTAAGCACTGTACAGGCACTGAAGATACATAAGAGAACATTACAACATAGGTAAAGTTTCTGCCCTCAATGAGTCTATGTTTTCACTTATACTAATGAGGGGGTAGAAGTATTAGTTGGTGTATTAGTCAGAGTATAGGCTAGGTTATGCTACAGAAAATACATATCCCTCAAACTTACTGGCTTCTGAAAACAATGCTTTATCTCTCACTTTCACTTCATGCCCTTTAAAGGTGAATTAGGGCTCTGCTCCTCATCTTTCACTCTGGATTCTGGCTGAGAGAGTAACGACTATCTCAAATACTACTTGTCACTACAGACGGTCCAGGGTTAAAAATCACTCTAGAAGTTCTTGAGCTAGTAATTCAGTCCCTTGGCCTAGAAGAGATGCTTTTTTACTTCTACTCTCAACTCAATGACCAGAAGTAATTACACGAACTTACCCAACCTCAAGGAGGTAGACATGCCTGAGAGAGAACTGGAATATCTGAAGTTTTAATGACTTCAGAGACAGGCAAGTTCTGGGGCTGAATTTCAGAAGCCTTCAGTGCAGACAGCTCCCTAGGTCTGCAGAATGAGACTCTTGGAGCTTTGAGCATCCAAGATGAAACCTAGAAGTACAAGGCACTAGGGAAAGGGGTGAAGGAGCAGAGGAAGAGAGAGTTACAGTTATTGATTATCTACCCTCTCTCAGTTACTTTAAATTCACTGTATTGTTTAAACATTGAAAGTTAAGGGATTGAGGAGAAAAACAAAATGTCTAGCAGTGAACAAAGAGCTAGAGGTAATATTAGAAGGTAAAGTGGGTTTAGAGCAATCTCATTTAGCAACATAGTACTCGCTGTGACTGTTAACTAATCAAATGCATTCTCCAAAGTTTACCTGAATATTCTACCAGAGATCTAAGGAGAAACTATAAAAATGTAACTCATGGAAATACCTAAAATAACAAAGCTTACTCTGCCTTCACACCCACAACTTTAATACAGAAGCATATTAGTACTTTTTGTGACTGTGTGTGACTTCCCACCAGCCTTCTTTTAAATGTCAATATTCTTGATTATGCAATTATAGTTGTCCCAATTTTCCTCCTTTGCCCCCTCCACATACACCCCCCATTCCCTCAGGCAAGCATATTTAAAAATTATAAATAAATGTCATTATTCTTTATAGAAGGTGTTGAGAAGAGAGACATTTAGCTTGGAGTGAGTCCAGCGAGAGCTGTAGGTTTTCTTCCACTTTATTTCTCTTTTTACTTACTTTTGTCCCACACTCAGATTCCCACATGGCTTCTTCCTAAGTCTTTCTGACATCTCCTCACTAACTCATTCTATTTATTCTTCTGGTATTGAAGGTATAAAGCACTCTGTGGATTTCAGCTTATAGTACCATATTTCTTTGTTTTTTTTGTTTTTTCTTTTCATAAGCTTTTTTTTAAAACATGCATTGCCTTCTTGTATCTTAGAATTAAAAAGTACAATAAAAAGTCAAAAGCTATGGATGATGTTAGAAAGTAAAGACATTTTGGAGTAAAGAACTAGTACCCTGATCAGTACACTCAGCTAGCTCTAAGCATTTGGAAACTAGTTCCTAAGTTAAGACATCAATTTCAGCCCAGGTTTTTTGGGGGGACTTTTGTGTGTGTCTGTTTTGCTGTTGAATGTTAAAAAACAACTTTGTAAATTGGACCGTTTTACATTGTCACAGGAGCATCATACTGAAAACAAGCAGAACTACATCATAGGATTCCTGAAATAAAATGTGTATTTTGGAGGATAAACATAATTGACCAGCATACTTGAAATTACATTTTTAGGGAAATTTAGAGGAGAATGTATAATTACTGTCAATAATTATCAAAGATAATCTTGAAGGGTGAGCAGAAATGAACTAATTTACAGGTAACCCAAAAACCACATAGTTCAACTAAAACCACAGTCAGCTTTTCATTACCTCAAAGTAGATAACCCAGTTTGCAGACCAAACGTTGGACAAACCACAGCTGGGATCTGAGAAGCTCTCATTTCCTAGTAAGGCTGAACAATTAGGTAATTGTAAGATTGGAGGTCAGGACAGCTCTTCAAGGAGCAGGAGCTAAAGAGTCAAACTGTGGATAGAACTATTCATAGATTGGATCAAGTATGTCAGATTGTATGACTCCTGATAAATCGGGGCGTGTGTCCCAGGGCTTGAATACATGCACACCCCTGTGTCAGAAGTGACCTAATCCTAAATCTGCTTCACCCTAACCACCTCCCTCTGAAAACAGACTAATCCACAAACCCACTACTCCATAAACCAGTTAATCCACTTTCAGATAACCAAGAATTATTTGTACATACATTTACATGTGTGTATTTTAATACTTAATAATTAGGGGGGGAAGGAGCAGTTATTCATTCTTGACAGCCTAGACATTCTATTTAGGATAAAATAGAAACATTTCTTGATGCTCATTTTAACCCAAATGTAAACATATAAATAACATTGAAAAGCATCTCTCCTAACTGTTTTCTATACTCCCAGAGTTGAAAGCTTTTAAGCTTTCTGAAATTGGTAATTATTTTCTAAGTGAACAGAAATTTACTTTTCAATGGAAATTTTATCATTATTATTAACTAACTCAAAGAACATGTATTAAGCAACTATTATACATCAAGCCAAAAAACATATACTATTAAAGCATATAATGGGTGATGGCTTTGTAATGAGAGACCTATGTTCTTAATTTCAAGTATTTAAGGCACTTGTTGACATAAGAAATATCCAAAACTATAGAAAATTTATATAAGATTTTATGTGAGCCAAATTGATGACAATGCCGGGAAGCAAGGTCTCAAATGCTCCAGAGAATGACAGTTTCTTTTATACATTTGGAGTTAAAGAGGGAACAAAAGGAAAATTCAATGAAGGTGGGAGAAAGCAAGGCAGGGATTGGATTACAGGATAGTGAACACGATTATTTGCTCCCTTGAGGTGGTTAGGCCCTCAAGGGGTCTGAAAAAGAGGATTACTCTGATATTTCAAAGGTGTATTAACCTAGATGCACAAGAGCAATGAACAGGGCTTGCTTTAGGCAAAGATAAACCTTTGATTAAAGAAGTTATGTGCTTTGGATGTGACTATCAACCATAACTTGCCCAGTTAGAAATTTACGATCAGGTCACCCTGTGAGGTTACTTTCAGTTAGATTTATTACCGTGCCCCTTGTTCTGTCCGCGATTATAACCAAAACTGACAAGTACAGCGGAAGAGCACGTACTGAGCACGCAGGACCTAAAATAAAAATATCAAAGGAGTAATGAATCGAAGGTTTCTAAAATGAAGAACATGTTGAAAAAAACAGATTTTATAATAAAGGGCAATTTGGTTGATATGCCAAAATTTCGGCCTTGTTGAAAGCGTCTTCCCATTTGTGGCAGAACAGTGTGACCTAGTTAGTAGGGCTGGCCAGTGCTGTTCAGTTTCCTTCGCAGTCGGAACCTTCTCTCCTTCTCTTACCTAACTCAAGATCCCTCCCCCCTTGAAATATTTTAATCTAGAACATAGGTTGTGAGCCAGATTCATGCCTCAAACTAAGAACAGTTTTTACATTTTTTAAATATTGTAAAGAATAAAGGCTATACAACAGAAATTGTATATGAATCATAGTCTAAAGTAGTTACTAGCCAGCCCATTATTATAGAAAAAATTCACTGACCTCTTACTCTAGAATGTTCCTAAGCTCCTCCCTATTTTTCACTCCTCAAATCCAAACTAGTGTCCGCCTTCTAATATCTCTGCCACAAATCCTCTTCTCTCCATTCCCTCTAACCCCCTTCCTAACTGTCCTAGTTTATGATGCTATTACCTCTTGCTTTCCTTGGTTCTCTCTGTTCAATCTCACCCTTCTCTTTCCATCCATAATGTCATCAGAATAATCTTTCATAGAGCAAAAGTCACCATATCCTTGTCAGTAACTTTTCTCTTAACATCCCAAGACATGTCCCTTCTTCTCCTAGTCCCTGTTCTAGTGTGGATGTTGATTTAACACACTTCACATCAAGGATTTATTTGTAGCTTAGCTTTCCCACTAATCTGTGAGCTTCCTTTAGGATACAGCATAGTGCCTGTCACGCAGCAGACAAGTGTCAAAGACTAAGTGAGTGAATGAGTTTAATTCAGTGTTTTCTAAATGCAGATTTTAATAGAGCAGAAAAAGTTTCTAGGACCCTGAATATCTTTGGAAGAAAGAGGATAGGTATGTGCTACCGAGAGAACGTTTGGCAAAGAGCAGCAAGACTAGGAGAACTGAAAACTGACTTTTCATGCTAATGTCTCCTTTCATGAATGCATTTGAATACATAAAAATTTTAAAAATGTTTAAATTATGCACAAGACTAAGCTGTGTACTTCATATGTTTTCCCAGTTATTTTCATTTTATAAAGTTGGCATATGTGTGAATTTAGAACTGAAAATTGACAGAATTGGTTCATTTTTTTGTGCATAGAGTAAGAAAGGAAAGCAGGAGGACAGAAGGAAGAAAGTTTACCACTAGCTCCTACCCTACTTCTAATTTCTTTCCCCTTACTCCAGAGACCGAACTCCTTGTTTTTTTAGCATTTCTTTTTATTAATCGGGATAAACTTTGCTATACTGCCAAAAAAAAAACCCTCACTCTGAAATTTTGGGGCCTTAACATAGCTAAAGCTTACTCTTTCCTCACGTTGCATGTTTATTTTTGGTCAGCGTAGACCGTCTTCCGTATGGTCATTCAGGATCCCAGACTGAAGGCAGCTCTGCTAGCCAGACCTGTCTGTGGTGCGGATGAACTAGTTGCATTAAGTAAGACAAAAACTATCCAGTTATAGTATAGAATTAGAAATTCTGTTTGTTTCATTTGGGAGATAGATGTCCTACTCCGAGATTATTGATTTCATGTGCATTTGGTTGGTAGTAATCCAGTAATCTCTTGTTTTGGTTCCAGTGCAATCATTCTGTACCTTTAGCTCATGTTGACTTTTTTTTTTTTTTTTTTTTTGCTAAGCACCCCATTAGCTAGTCAAGAAAATAGGAAGATATTTATTCCTATAATATGTACCTTTTCTGGTGATCTAAGCAATAATTTTGTAATAATTTCCCATTTCTCCCAATTTCCCTGGAAATAAAACAATAAACCACAAATTTCAAATTAGAGCAATAGTTCAGGACCCTGCACGCTTTTCTGTTTTTGATGAGAATTAGGAGAGGAGATAGGATGGCAATGGGGTATCAGCAGCTGAGCAACCAAAAGATATATCTCTATAGCTCTTCATTAGTATAAACACAAATGAGGGATCAGCACTTCACATTCCACAGGTTTATGTTAGCCTTCTTGGAGCCTGTCTCCTTCCTTCCTTCTTTCCTTCCTTCCTTCCTCTTTCTTTCATTTTTATTTTTATTTTTTTTCTGCCTTAGATGTTTATCCCACCTACAAATGTTGAGAAGGCCATGTGCTGTCAATCACTCACCTCCCAATCTTGAAGGCCTGAATAAGAAAGACAGCTTTTTTATTTGTATCAATGATCCTCTGTGCCCTAACCTGCAAATCTAAAAGTGGAATAGGTTGGTGATTACTCTGGTTTAGAAGAGTCCAGGTTGAAAGCACAAAAAACATTTTGTTAACCAAATGGACCCTTAAGTGATTGTTTCTCTTTAGGATTGTAAGGTTAATTCAATACTTGCCTGGAGCGAGATTTCTGGCTAATCCGGTCTTCTGGAGAGAAAGAAACCAGAAAATGCTACCAGGTTAAAAGGGAAAAGAAAACAGCTGAGTAGAGACTGTTAGCAACACACCCTAATTTCTGGAAAAAGGGTTTCCTTCCCCTAGAGAGGAAGATCTTATATGGGAAGAGAAAGGAGCATAATGCATTCCTAAGAAGCCCAAGTGCCAACTTACAAGCTAGTCTATGGATGGAGAGGAGAGACTTTTCTTCTTGCCATGTTTGATTATGCATCTTTTCTCCTCATTCTCTTCCATGTGTCAGTAGATGGACCTGGGTAATCTCCTGCTTGTGAAAGCCTCCCCAAACTCTCTCCTCTGCCGTTTCTTGGGAGTATACCAAAGAGATTACAGGGAGTCCATGTATGTCTGTCGTTTGGCTCTCATGGTATCAGCTGGCACAACATGCTTCAAAAATTTGAGTTGTTAGTGTTTAAAATTCAGGAGATTTCATATAAAATTCAAGATGCTTGACTACTCTGGTAATATTGGGACTCTATTCCCCTATGGCAACTTTTGGCTGAATCTGAGTAGCAGCTGCCTCCTTTAAAGAAGACAAGAGCTCCCAAATCCTGCAGTCTTTTTACTCCCTGTTGTCTTGTTAACAGTGAGGCTGTGCATTTAATGTCAGATTTGCCTTGATGTTTTCCTTGGACTCCCAGCCTGTTTTACTTAATTATTTTTCCTGCCTGGCCCCTTTTTAGATATTTGACTTTGTGCCTCTGGCAAGTAGAACCAAGTTTTAATCAAAGCATCAAAGTTAAGTAGGGTGTTCTTGTATGTATTTTGCATGCCCTAGAATGCCAAGACCCAGTTATCAGTTTAGAGGAGAGAAATCTAGGAAGCTACTTGCCTTGCCTCAAGCCTAGGCAAAAAGGAATTGTGAAGGTCCACATGCAGTCCAACCCAGTGCGTCAAGCTGTGCAGGTGTGCTGAGTTAAGACCTAACTAGTATTCATTTGATAAAATATTTACAAATGTGTTATCTGATTTATTATGGCCTTTGGTGACTTGTAAAAAAATAAACATAATCCAAGATGGTCTAATTAAAAAGGGATTGTGTTGATTCTATAACTGAAAAGTACAGGAGCCCTGGCCAGTGTGGGTTAGTTTTTCTGGCATCATCCCATAAACCAAAAGGTCATGGGTTTGATTCCTTGTCGGGGCACATGGCTGGGTGGTGGTTTCAGTCTCCAGCCAGGGTGTGTATGAGAGGCAACCAATCCATGTTTCTCTCTCACACTGATGTTTCTCTTCCACTCTCTCTCCCTCCTTTCCCTTCTCTCTAAAATCAGTAAGCATGCCCTTGGGTTAGTTTAAAAAAAAAGTGTAGGAGTCAGTCTGGCTTTAGGCCAGAGGCTCAAATGACATCATTAGCATAACACTTGTTTCTTTATCTTTTAGGTTTGCTTCTTCTGGTTCTACTCAGACAACCACCCTGCCTTATGGGCAATTGTGCCAGCATTTTGCCTTATGGGCAATTGGCTGCCAGCATTCTAAGAGCTACATCCCATCAGGTCCATATCCAACAGGAGAGAGTACTTGTCTTTGTCCTAGCATTCCAGTAATGTATTGAGCAGTTTCAATATATCACATCAGCTCTTATTGGAACAGATCCGTTCCAGTCTCTGTGTCCAGGGGAATGTCAATAGGGCACCAGCATAGGTCAGGTAGTAAAAGTGGAGCAGGGGATGGGTGTGATTCCCCAGATGGCAATCAGGATATTTTTGCCAGGATAGGAGTGAATGAATGACGGATAGCATCAGTACCTGATCTCAACTCTATATGGCCAACTAGTTGGAAAGCAAATTCCCACGGCCCAGATATTCCAATTCATGAGGTATGGAGTGAAGCCCAGAAACCTTCTTCTTTAATAAGATCTCCAGAGAGTCTGATGCAAGAAGTTATTCATTCAACTTTGTGAAACATTTTGAGATGGCAGTATCTTAATACAACTAAAAATAAATTCATAATTATATACCAGGAACTATATTAAGTATTTTACAGGCGTTATTTCAAATAATCCTTAAATGACTCTGCAAAGTAGGTACCATCATTATTCTTATTTTTAGATGAGGAAGCAAAGCTTCAGAAGTTTAATAATTTTCCCAATGACACATAAATAATAAGTGGCAGAGCCATATTCAAACCCACAATTGTCTGACTCTGAAGTTAATGCTTTTGCTACTCTGTTATAATTTCTATATCTTTTCAGATTTCTGTGCGTACCATAGATTAAAGGGTGACTCATGAATAAGGGAGTTTGATCTTGCCATTCTTTGACATGAAGAACAGACAACTCACTGATGTGTTCTCCAGTGTGAGCCACTGTATTAGGCAGTTTACATCAAATATCAGTGTGTTGTTCCTACACTGCTGTACACTGCATGTGTCTTTTGGCAAGTTACGTTAGCTTTCTATAGAGGGTTATTGATTTCATTTCTTAGGTTGACATAGGAATTCAATGAATAAATAAAAGTGCCAAGACCATACCTGCCCTCAGTAAATACTGGGCATTTGTTTCCATCTGTGTGCTGAGTCAGAGATGATCAGACAGTGATTTATTTTCCTATGACTCTGTTGCAAAGTTTCACTGCAGGCCCCCCACCCCACCCCATTACCCTCACGCAGCATAGGTTGCAACAATTCTGGCCCACCTGCAGTCTTCAGAACATGTGTGACGCCCACAGCAGCTGGTATTTCAGATCGAAAGACTTTCTAGCAATTGGACATAAAGGAAAGAACAAATCTTTATTAAGTGCCTATTATGTAGCAGGCATATTTTAGAACATACTTTGCTAAGTTATGACAACAATGCTACATTATGTAAATGAGGACTCTAAAGCTTGGAAAACTTATTTGCCCAAGGTCACTTTACCAGGTGGGTAGGGGATCCATAATTTGAGATTACGTCTCGTTCCAGTGACTCCACAACCTGTGGGCTTCTCTGCATGTGCTACTTCCTTATAAAAGGGAGACCCTCATCAAGGATGTCAGCTATTCACCTGGTTGAATAGTTCATCAGTGAAAACTTCAGTATGTTTGGCATATTAATGCTCAAAACCAGAAGAGAAAGAAATTGTCAAACATGAAGAGAAGGAATGCTGGAAATTTTACTGATGAGCCTTACAGTACTCAAGAAGTATTGATTAGGACAATGGTGAACAGATCTTCTTTTAAATATAGTGCTAGATGGCTTTTATTTTGGTCTAGAGTAGAAATTAGGAGTTCAAACTAATCAAATGCTAATGTAATAAATTCTCTAATAAGAAAGTATCACATGGCTTTGAGTACATACCACATTTTCCTCTTTCTTTCCCAGAGAAGAGAAAATCTTCTGAAATCCTCAGCTGAGTTAGAGCAGGATCTTATTAGAGGTATGTAATAAATTTATGATGAAGCTAGAGCTTTGCAAAGTTGCCTTTCTCATTTGCTTTGCATTCAGATCCTTTAGAGTAATGGTGGAAAATTCAATTGAATAGGGAAAAAAATCACTGCAGTTCCAGGACTCCATCAATTATCTAACAATATTAAGAAACTGAATATATTTTCTTATGCAATCCATTTTATCTTTCCAAGTCAGCTACCATTGTTCTTTCTGAGGCTCAGGAAGGGAATTATTTGGGTTTTTCTAAAACTTCTTAGAATTCAAGTATCCTACCCCTTCTCTTTATTGGTCATCAATATTCTGAAAGTGGCAATAATTCTATTTTCAGCCTATATAAGCCACTCGCACCGTGCACCTAAAGGAAGCACCAACGTACTTTTCAAATAATGAGTTTCAAATATAAATTTATAAATATTGCCATTATTGTGAACTGCTAAAAGTTAGAAGTTACACATTCCCAAAACAACTAGAAATTAGCAAAGGGGTTATAAGATGGCACAGACGACATGAACACTATGCTCTTTCTTCACAGCCATAGCTCATATTTTGACAAGTATATTAAAATATGTATTATACTACACACACACACACACACACACACACACACACACACACACAGACTCATATTCCCAGGTGAGACCAAGGAAGTCTAACCCTTAATCCCCAGTATGTGAATATGTGAATGCTGGAAGCTGGGAAGAAGGGAACAGGCCATTCATCTTTTTTCTCATCTCCTCAACGACATCCCAGTCGTCCTCTGTCCAGGCAGCTAGAGACTCTGTGTCCACATTCTTCCTCACATGGGGTCCTGCCTATACTTGACCTGGGCCTCAATAATTCTGGACTTAGGAACTAACCCATTTCAAACCCATAATCTTCATTCTTCTAAAAAAAAAAATGATCTGCAGAAGAGTATCCCTTTAACTTTCCTAAAAATATATGCACCTGACATCCAAACCGAACTCTAATTTAGTGGTTCTCTTATGTTATTATGCTTAAGAACCACTTGGTGAGATTGTGAAAAATGCATAGTCCCGGGATACCCGCACCGACTCTCTGATTCAGTAGGTCCAAAACAGAGCCTTGGCCTTAGCTGGTGTGGCTTAGCTGGTTGGGTGTTGTCACACAAGTCGAAAGGTTGGCATTTCAATTTCTGGTCCAGGCCTGTGCCTGGGTTGCGGGTTTGATCTTCAGTCAGAGTGCATATGAAAGGCAGCCAATTGATGTTTCTCTCTCACATCGATGTTTCCCTTCCTCTCTTTCTCCCTTCCTTCCCCCATCTCTAAGATTAAAATAAAAGAGAAAAAAGAAAAAGTTAAAATGTGACTCCTGTAATAACCAATATTCTAAAAGAAAAAAAAGTGAGTCCTAAAATTCACCTTTTCAACAAAGACCACAGATTCTCTGAAAACTAAACTTTGAAAACAGCTATTTTCATTAATGAAAATAGCAGGAAACTAAAATAAACATTCGGATAGAATACAGGAAGAAGTGCCTCTCCCAGGCCCTTTCCTCTGGCCTTCTCCACCCCTCCTTGCCCTCTTTCTCCTGTTGAGGCTATGGCACCCAAAGCTTCCTAACCAAGGAACCTGCCCCTGAATCACGGCGCTGTCCCTGCTTTACCCAGACTGTTCTTCTTTATGTCTCTTTGAGATCAAATGGAAAGAGACATGGGATGGATTTCCCCTCTTGGAAATCAAATCAAATTACTCCCACCACACATAAATTCTACTCTTGAGGGCTATTATACTTGGCAGTGAAAAAACTAGTATTCTAGTGTTTGGGAAAAGCAATTGAGAAAGTGTAGAAGACCTTGTTTAGTGAGTTGTTTTTGAAAGTGTTCAAGGGTTATTTGTACCTTTGTGTAACAATTTTTGTAAGCTACAGCCTGTCTTAGACCGCATTTTTCCCAATCTACCTACACTGGGTGGAATAGGTAACCCCCAGATTCCTGTCTGCCTGGAACCTCAGAGTGAGACTTTATTTGGAAATAAGGACTTTGCAGATTTAATTGGTTAAAATCAGGATATAGGTTTTAACATATTACAGTGGGAAGTAATCGAATGACTAATGTCCTTATAAGAAGACAAAATAGAGACAGAGATGAGATGCAGACACAAAGGGAGAAGGCCCTGCAATGATAGAGGCAGTTATTAGCAATGAATCTACAATAAAAGGAAGCCACCAACTGCTGTCAGTCCTTGAAGCCAGGAGAGAGACACAGGATGGATTTTCCCTCAGGGTCTCCATAAGGAACCTACCATGCTAACACTGTGACTCTGAACTTCTGGCTTCTGGAGCTGCAAGAGAATAAATTTTTTAGCCACGTAGTCTGTGGTAGTTTGTTTTTAAGCCACTTACTTTGTGGTAATTTGTTACAGTAGCGCTAGAAAACTAATCCACTGCCTTTTCAGTCTTAACTCATTTTACTCTTTTATCCTTATCATCTCCTTGGTGAGGGGCCTCCACATCTTGCCTTTCTCTATTCACCCTCCTGGAAGTGCCTTCCCTTACCTTTTGGCTGGTTCAAATCCAGGTAATCCCTCAGGCCCAATTCAAATAGGACTTTTCCTATAACACTTTCCCTTATCTCCCCAGTTCAAACTCAGATATTCAGATATTTTTCTTGATAGTTAGAGCCAACAGTATTTGAACAAACCATTTATTATGTAAACATGACCTAGCAGTTTGACACTCATTCTTGACTTGAACTATTAATTATATCATGCATTGTTATTTAAATATTTTATAGACACCCACTCACACAGGGGTGGGCAAAAGTAGGTTACAGTTGTAGGTTCACGAAACACAGTATATTCTTGTATTCATTTAGATTATAAATTGAACAGTAAAGTAAACTTCTCTTGCCAAAGAGAGGTTTGGCCTTTGTCTTTGGCTCCCAGGAACTAACCTCTAAACCCTTGGAACACTCTGACTGACCAGAGTGCTTTTGTTTACCTGGGGCCTTGGGTCATACACCGCGTACAGTGCTAGTGCTTTGCTTGCAATACCTCTTAATTCTCATAGCAACCAGTGGAAGTATTACTGTTAATTTTGCCTCTTTTACAGATGAGAAAACAGACATAAAACTTTTAGCAAGCATATACAACTAATCCACTAATATCAACTTTTTAAAAGTCCTTGAATCCCTTGTGTTTTTCTGGCCACCACCTTATTTCTCCATGCTGCCTCACAGCCAACCACACACACACACACACACACACACACACACACACACACACACTCCCACAAGTTAACTGTATCCCTCACCTCCCCTTCATTTCTCAATCATTCCTTCACTCACCCTAACTTACTTAGCTCCACCTTTCCATCAGTGTGTTTCTTGTCAAGGTCTACCAGTATTTTTATGCTGCCAAATGCAGCAAAAGGGCCTCCATTTCCATGATTCTCAATCTCACAGTTTAACAAGTCTTCTTTCTTTAACCAATTTTTTCTTTTCTAATTTTTGTCTTCCTTGCTGAGCCTAATTAGTCTCTTTTGATGACAACTGTTCCTTTACCTAAACTTACTTGTGAGTGTTGGCATAACCCATGACACTTTATACGTTTAAATGTGTGTTGTGTGTGTGAGCATGTGCATGTGCATGATCAGATAGTGTGCATTGTGGCCAAAGCTACTGTAGGCAAACCTACAGACTTAGGTTAGAATCTATTTCTCAAGGCGACAGCTCCTAAGCTCTCAGCTGCTACCCATTAGTGCCAAAAAGTTGTTTAAAACCAGTAACTGGGAATCTTCCTCTTTGTTCACGTTTGCTCTGAGTTATGCCACAATACTCAGCATGGCTGATACCTGGTAGAAACAGCAGTGGAAACTGGAGGCAAAGGGGGAGTCAAGGTTTGAGCAAATAAAATATTTTTATTTTGCAAATAAATTGAATTAAGCATTCTCCAAAATGTTCCAGATTATATGTTTTCATCTTGTTTCCAACAGTGTACCAATTTCATTTTGAGGTTGAGAGTTGTTTAAAAAATAAAAACTAATTACTGTACAGGAAAAAGTATTAGTCACTGCACTCAAAAATGCTTAGAAAAATAAACTGAGCTATACAACTCATGTTTCACAAGTGAAGCTTCAGGCCAACTACAAACCGTACCTCCCACTCAGAGATAATGAAGCACGAAATGGCACTTTAGAATGAAAATTACATTGAGAGAAATTGCCTTTATAAACTCAAGGAAAAAAATAGCATCAACATGTTGAATAAAATTAGAGTACACTCACATGTTATTAACTGATAAGTAGTATGTTGTTTGTGGGTTTTTTCCATTTTATGTGAGTCTTTGCTTTTCCTAAAAATGTTACAATAATTCCTAATAATTCCCTGTGGGAACAATTATTGAAAGATTTGATTTAAATCATTTTCAGAAAGAAATCCATCTGGGTCTAGATTTGTATTACATCAAGTAGCTATTTGTGGTCAAATTCTAAATGTACGCTCTTTTGAGATACCATCCTAAAAACTTTAAAGATCTCTGTATCTTGAATTGTCATGTGCTTTTATGTCATTTGAGTTTGTTTACTAACCTAACAATAATCTGAAAATTTCAGCTGCTCCTTAACTTTTTCCAAATATTGAAGATATTTGCTCATGATCCAATTGGTAAATAATTCATATATGCAAAGCCCAAAAGAACTATTCAAACTACTATCTGATCTTGTGTTATTCAAGAAAGAAAAGTATCTTTATTCAAATATTTTATTTAGCTCCTAGGTATGTCATAGTATGCATGCAAACTAATTATATTCTTATTTTTCTTGATTTCACAGTTATAATTATATAATAATTTCATATACCTACTCATGAATTTGCTGATTTTTAAAAAATTTGCATGAGAATAACACATTTTGTATAGCAGGATATAAAAAATTAATAGCGATTTTATTTTTCTCTCTAAATAACAGGGAATGTTTCCAATTATTTTTTAGAGTGGGACATTTGGTACAGATAATGTTGCTATAGCAACTTTAGAACAGGCTTAATTTGGGCCACAGTGGTGAGCTCACCCACTTGTTTTAAATTCATCACTCAGTCTAATCTAACGTTTACATGAAGACATACGTTTACAAACACAGTAGCAGGAGTGCCTGTGTGGAAAGTTGTTTAGAGATACTATGCCTCAAATTTCCATTTGCATTCACAGCATTTATTAAGAGTTAACATCACAGTACCTAGAGCTATCATGTTTATTAAGAAAAAATAGAACCATATTCCAATCTTACTCAAGATTAACAGCTTTGAAAATCAAACCTTAACAGAACTCTGAAAAAATTTTGACCTTAGAATACACTTTACTTTTTAATGTTAAGCCTTACAACATCTTGGAAAGGAAATATTTGTTACGTTTTCCTGAAGAAAGATATTTTAGCTTATTCTGCATTAGTTCATTTCTACTATAATCATACCATGTATCTATAAGAATCTTGAAAATTTTATACATATTTAGGATCAAAGTGGTTTCAGGTGAGGATACATGGGGTTTCCGAGTTCTAGGAAAGCATGCTAAGTGTGCAGTGGGTTAGGTTTCAATGTCACACAGGCTAAACTCTTCAATGTATGATTCCAGGTGAGATTTACTCTCTGTTACAGTTGAGGCATTGCCTTTGAGGCGGCAGGCCTCTTCACCCACTTTCCCCTCTGCCCAGACTTTCTTTCCTATCCCCTTGTGTTAGGGCTCCGCTCAGATGTTAGGTCCCTACCCACTCTTCCCCGCTTCGCATGCTCAGTGGCCTCCCCTCCAGAACATTGGGTCTAGACGGGGCTCTGCTCTTTCACGTACTTTCACATGCGTACCTGCGCATTTCCTGCACTTACAAGACAGTCTTGTGGGGAATGCCTGGTGTCTTCTTCCCCCACACCAAAATAAATTCAACAAACGCTTGTCTTAATGAATCAACGTGTAGCTATTGAGCACCTACCATAAACCATAGTAAGTATTATGGATTTATTATTTTCATTTGGGGCACTAAGCAAAATAAATATCATATAAATATAAATATATGTGAGTAGACGCATGCATGTGCGTATATGTATATATACATATGTGTGTGCATATATGTATGATAACATTTGTACATGTGTATATGTACAAGGTTTTAAGGAGAAAGTTTTAAGGAAACAGGAAGATTTGAGCTAAAATATATTTGAGAATTGGGAACTAGCCAGAGTGAGAAAGGGTTTTTTGTTGCTGTTGTTTTGTTTTTGTTTTCAGCAATGAGAAAGAGCAGAAAGTAGTGGAAACGGGATAGCTGACCCAGGGACAGCAAATACGCAGATGGGGCTGGGTCTGCAGCTGTCTGAAGGAGAGGCGTTTCTTACATTCCAAGAGACTGGATAAGATGAGGTACCTCAAAAACAAAACGACTGCTAACTATAGAGAGAGATTTAAAATGATAAACTATAGTATTCCAGTGTCCAGACCTAGAACTAGTTCTGATCGTTATAATTAACTATTACTCTTCTCTCAGCATTTTTAGAACAGCAACACTTAGAAGAGTCACGACAAGGTGAAATATGGAATACGAAATTCTTTCTCAAATCTGTTTTCCTGTAGAACTGTCTTCAGTGGTCATTTCACACAGGACAGAAACGCAGTGAAATGGTGTAATGTAGGAAAGGTAAAGTCAGTTGGTACCCCATTCACTCCGCACTACTAGCTCCATGCTTTTAATTTCAACTTTTTAATCTCTTCATTGATGGGACAGAAATACCTAAAACAGAAACAAACAAAAATAACTACATAAAAGAGAACCATAACAGAGAAAAGATTTGAAGACCATCTTCATGGCTCAAGAAACCCAACAACAGGAGGCTCTTAAACCTGCATTGAAAGTATTATATCCAGGAAAACAAATTTTCTAGAAAAATAAAATAGGTATTGACAGTTTGTATCTAAAGTAGTCATTATATGTGCTCAAAAGGAGTAGGAAAGGTAAAATTGTAAAGAAATCATTAAAGGGAAAAAGTGTGGGAGTCTGTAAATCGAATTTCATTAGAGGGCAAGGCATGTAACTTTGCACTAAAAAACTGATTCTGAGGAGAAACACTGAATAAACATTGTGTGGGAGTCAACTCTCACAGGAAAGGAAGAGCGGATTTAGGAAACAGTAAAGAATACAGGTACAGATGTGACGAACGCAGCGAATGTAAAGCCCTAATGTTTCACCTTTAGATGGGTGATCTGGGGGGCTGGGACACACTCTGATGGGTAGGAAAAGTGCAAATAAAATAATATAAAAAGCTATGCCCTAAATTACCAAAATATTTTGATTCAGGATCAAAAATCAGTAGTCCGTTCATAGCAATAAGACAAAGGTAGGAAACTTGGTTTTCATAAAATAATGTTGATTCAATCATGAGAAATGGAGGCAATAAAATGGGATGGATAATTCTACACGTCTGCCTCCTTAAGAGCATTGAGTATGAATGAGATCACCTCACAATTTCATTCGAAACAAAAGGATGACAATGAAGCTTCATTGGAAAAATGTCTTGCACTGGCTGGTGTGGCTCAGTGGATTGAGTGCTGCCCTGCCAACGTAAGGGTCACTGGTTCAATTCCCAGTCAGGCAGGGCACATGCCTGGATTGCAGGCCAGGTTCCCAGTGGGGGTCATGCAAGAAGTAACCGCACATTGATGTTTCTCTCCTTCTTTCTTCCTCCCTTCCCCTCTCTAGAAATAAGTAAATAAAATTTAAAAAAGAAAGAAAGAAAAGTGTTCCTATACTAGAGCCCTAGCAAAATAATCTTCTTTAATTTAGGGTCTTACAATTCTGTTTCAAAAATTAATCACAGGTCAGGATTCTCCCTAACCTATATGAGTCAAATAAATAATTGTCTTTTTTTTTTTTTTTAGCTCTACAGAGAACATATTCTGCTTCATCTTCCTGAACATTATTCATTGTCTCTCATCATTAGAGTAATTAATTAGAGCACTAACCTCATTTAATAATAAAACTAGAATGTAATACATAGAAAGTTTAATAATAGCATAGCATATATTAATCACCATATTCCAGGGCCTGTGCTAAACATGTTCAATGTTAACATGTTACATGTTCATTACCGTACCTCATGTGATTCTCAATGTGATTGTGCTATTTATCCATTCATGGACTCTCAACTATAAATCTATACCCTTCATTCCCTTTCAATATTTTTCCTTGCAAAGTTGTGCGAGGTTGAGCTTTGTTTGTGGAGGGTGTTGGGGTGACTCCGAAGCAGAAAGGCGTTTCTCTTCCTGGGTCTGGTGTGCTCCCCTTGCCAGGCTCCTGCAGGGGGCCCCTGGCTCCCATGGCCAGAAACTTGCCCTGGCACCAGGCCAGGCCCAGCCCAACACCACAAGGAAAACACCTCCTTATGGGTGGCTTGTCCTGCTACCTTCTCGGGCCACTTTGCAGCCAGCACATTCTCCTGGCTCTTCTCTGGGATCCCTATCTCAGCCTGCGGGAGCGTTCTGTTCCTGCTGCAAGTCTTATTAGCCAACCCTCTATTACCTCCAACCCCCGGTAAAGCTATTCATTGCTTATATTAAACTTACTCTGTTCAACTAACTAGGAAGTTTCTGTCTCCTGCTTGGAACCTGACTGACAGAGGACCTTTGAGACAGTAATTACTAAGACAATTTTATTGAGAGAATAACTTTTCCAATATCATATAGCTAATAACTGGAACAATTGGGATTCAAATCCTGTTTTTTCTAACTTCACAGGTCAAGTACTTAAACCATTTATGATCAGTAGTAATTAAAAATTGCTCTCCCTTTTATTCTTAGAAGTGTCCCAGTTTGATAAATTACATGGTCACCTAATTAGACCATTTCTCATTTTGTTTAACCAGTCGTTCTCAAACCTTTAACTTAATGATACAAATGAGAATAAGTTACATGAATGTCACACTCTCTATCCAGTTCCTTTAATCTCTTTCTCTCACTCTAGAAAACACCAAGAGAAATTCACTAGTTGTTAATATGGAGATAACCTTAAATCACCTCTAATTTATTATAAAAGCAAACCTTCCACATATTTTGGTTCTTTGTCTACTGTCAGCAATTAATTACTTATGATACCTTACAGCTGACCGAGACACTCTAGTATATGTTAACAAAATGGTTATTCTAACCCATTCATAAAGGAAATACCCTCGTATGTGAGTTAAATCTTCTCAATTGTTTATACAATATATAATTTATTATGTATAATATACAAATTATTGAGATCCAGTACATGTTTTATTAATATATAAAATGTACTGCTTTATTAAAATACTTTTAAAAAGTGTTGATTATTTCAAGGGTGCCAAGTTACATCTCAAGCAGGATAATTGCTTTGATGCTTTTCCTGAATATTAACTTTTTATATGTGTGTAGCTTGGAGTAGGGTCTCTGGAGAGCAAAAACACACACAAAACAGTATAACTCACTGAGGACATCCTACAGTAAGTTTTTTTTTTTTTTTATGTGACATGATCTTACCTTTACATTTCAGGTAAACTACTAAATACTTTTCCCAATAAACCAGAAATAAAGATTCCTTATCAATATGCTAAGAATTTCCAAAGTTTTCTTAGGGTCATAAAACACATTTGGTTTTTTTTGTTGTTGTTTTTTTCCTAGCTTTACATCTGATGACAAGGACTTGAACTCCATTGAAGTCATAGTTTTATCCCCAAAGTATAAAACCAGAAGATTCAGAAGAGGAATTGAATGTAAAGTGACTTGGGAATGAGAGAGTGGCCCACCACAGATGCTCAATAACTCAATAACAAATAAATGCATTGAGTGGAGAGATGAATGCTGTTTCTTCATACAAGTATCACTGCAGTTACTCAATACGGTAAAGACATACTGTGATTTATAATTAATATGTATTTGGTTTAGTACCTTTTCTGGCACAGAGCTCCTGAAACACTTGTATCTTCCTAAGTGCTGAGAGCAACAAAGGTGTCTCTTGATATGTTAATGACTAAGGAGGGGAGTTGGTTGCTAGGAGATCTAACCATGTGATAAAAGGATTGTAACTGAACTCCCTCAAAGAAGGGAGGAGGCCTGCAGATTAAATCAGTTGCCAATGGTCACTGACTTAATCAAGATTGTGCAACAAAGCCTCCATAAAACGCTAAAGGACAGGGTTTGGAGAGCTTCTGGGTGGTTGAACACTTGGAGACTGGAGGAGAGTGGCGCACCTGTTGAAGATATGGGAGTGCCTCACCCTCTCCCCACTCTCCCCATGCCTTGCCCTACGCATCTCTTTCATCTGGCTGATTCTGAGTCATGTCCTTTTATAATAAACTGTTAATCTAGTAAGTAATGTGTTTCTCTGAGCTGCTATAGCAAGCTAATTAAAGGAGAGGCATCCTGGGAACCTGTGATTTATAGACAATTAGTCAGAATTGTAGGTAACAACCTGGACTTGCAACTGGCATCTACAAAGAGTTGTCAAGGAAGGGGCCGTTTGGACCACCAATCTGTAGCTGACTGGTCAGAAGCACAGGTCAGAAATTGTGCTTAGGACTGGCATCTGCAGTAGGGGCAGGCAGCCTTGTAGGACTGAACCTTTAATATGTGGAATCTGGTGATATCTGAGGGTAGATAGTGTTTGAGAATTGCTTGCTGGTGGGTTGAAATTGAGTCTCAGAACACTAAAATAGCTTACCTCAATGTTGTGCTGTAGCCTAAACATCTAAAATGTGCCAGGTATTGATAATTTCAGACTCCGGACTCCCATTTGAAGTTAAGAGAAACACTTTGAGAATCCAACCCTATCATTTTTTTTTTAAGAGATAGAGACAGAGAGAGAGATGTCAATTTGTCGTTACGCTTATTTATGAATTCATTGGTTGATTCCTGTATGTGCCCTGACCAGGGATCAAACTGTGGCAACCTTGGCACATCAGGACAATGCTCTAACCAACTGAGTTACCCCACCAAGGCCAACCTTATCATCTTAAGGATTGTGGCGGCCCATGTGTTTGAGTGGGTATGAAAGACTGACGCCAAGGCTTGCTTCACCCAGAGTCTTCCTTGGACGAGCAGCTGTGACCCATCATTCTTTGAAGCTTTGCCTACAGGCTTCTCCACAGAGCTATATGGCTTACGTGAGCCACCACTCTGCTTGCTGCACACTAGTGAGATCTGCTTCCCTTAAGATATTTAATATCTAGATGCCTGGCAGCGAAAGAATACTAATGAATGCTGTAGAAGCAGGTTCAGGAAAAACTGCAGAAATTGTTTCTACTGTTCACATGGGTTTCCATTGATTGCTTTTAGAAACAAGGTAATGTTTTTCGTGTGACTATTTAGAATCACTTGGGTATTAGGATTCTCTCCAGATATTCCAGATATTCTCTGTGCTCTCCTAGAATCACAAAACAGTTGATAGGATGGACTATTACTTGAATGCTTAGCAATGTGTCTCTGGTTCTCAAGCTCCAATTCTCAGCTAGAATATTCATTTGGAAAATACTTTGCACATCTCTCCATAGTGAATATTTGTGCTCATTATCTGAGAATTTGATTCTGTGGTTATGTAACCTCATTTTAGTAATATACTCATAATAAAAATTAATATACAGGCAGTGACAATACTTTTATGCACTTTTAGAGATACTTGTTTCTCAGATACTTGCATATTTAGAGCCATTACTTCTGCAAATTGCAATCAACAGTTTTTAAGAGAAAATCAGAAATCCATGCTATAGACTGTTTAGACAATAAATTTAACCTCTTAACAAGAGCTAGTGGCTTTATACAGGCACTTGAATGGTATTAAAATGAAACATTAGCTAGATTTGATTTTTTTGAAAAAAACTACCTGCCTTTAATTCCTCTGTAAGTTAATGGATACTTTTTTATTATAAAGAAATAGGACTAAGGAAACCAGTTGTATGCACTTCCTTTCTGCCACACTTTTCCTGAGATGACGAGACAGTAACCTCCAGCCCACTTTTGACCCCTCAGCCTGGCACTCAGGGAGTACCAGTCTTTTGTTTGTTTGATTATTTTAGTGTCAAAGCCATGCCTGGATGCTTCAAGCCTTTCAGGTAGTATAAAAGTGCAGGGAGAGGATGAAGGAAATTTTTTAAACGCATAATATCAATAGCACTGCTATGGGGTTAGGGGTTCTCCGACATGAATACTTAGCTGTTAAAGAGGCTGAAAATAGCAACAAGCAATTGTTAAATAATAAAAATTACTAGTCCCACTGCCTTGGGTGTAAGAGGCAAAATATTCTGCATGCTGTTATGTATCCCATGATCCATCCCATCTCCCATGAGACAGAGATTAATGCTGCAATACCAAAGAAGGAAAATGTGATTACACCAGATTTTATTGTAATACCATTATAGATTTGTTGCCATAATAATGTTGGATGCACATTGCTTTACTTGAGTAAGTTTTTATTTTTCTACATTTTCCCCTAGAGACTTGAGAGCCTATATGTCTATAAAACTACAACCTTGAGTCTGCAGTTGGAAAGGCTATCCATTGTTCTAAAGTTGCCTTTAATCTGACTGTACAGGCAGGCATAAACTACAGTAGTAATAGCATGTATATCCCTTATATTATACATTTTCCATTATTGAGCTCCTGTCTTAAGTGTACCTTAATATTTAAGGTGTATCTAGACACAATGAGATTTTTCCTCCATTTTAGTCCTTTTTATTCGTGGGTTGAAATGGATTCTGCAGTATTATAGATTTCAAACTTAAACAACCAAAAAGCGATGAAGCAAGCCTTCCTCACACTATTCTCTTTAAAATAGAGAACATATTTCAGTTAGTCTTATTAAAACAAAACAAAAAAGCTTTTGCCTTTCTAGAGCTTTCTGTCTTCCCATCGTTGACTGCCGTTTAAAAGATACCTTTCCCTCTCACATTTTTGCTTGTTCCTTTGCCAGTACTAATATTTTAATACCATCAAATTTCATTGTAAATGAAATGTTACAATGAACATTTAATATACTTAATATGTATACATTTAATATACTTAATATGTATTAAGTGTATATGAACACTTAGTATGTGGAGTCAGATGCAATAGGAACCTTTTGTCACACAAAGAGTATGAGTACATTAGGATCTTGTGTTAAAACCCCATTACTACCATCGCTCTCTCCCTAGGCCACTTCATCAATTGTTGGGGCTTTGTATACTACCTACGTGGGAAAAGTTTTCAAGTTCATGATCTCTCGCTCAAATTTTTTCTCTGAGTTCAGACTACCATTAGATATCTCAAAGACATCTCAAACTTCACACATCCAAACTAAAGCTCTTGGTTTCCCTTTAAGCCTATTCCTCTTTCTCATCTCAATAAACGTCACCCCTATGCACCTAGCAGCTGACACCAGAATGCAAGGGAATATCCTGTTCCTCATCCCCCACTTCCAGTCCATCAACAAGTTCTAATGGTTCTATCCCCTGAAACACAGGGGTGAGCAAAAGTCAGTTTATAGTAACTGTTCATATGGAAAATATATAATAAAATAATAATAATACAAGAATAAAGTCTCCCTTTTGCATACTTGTAACTGTAAACCTATTTTGCCCCACCCTGTATATTCTAAATTCACCCACCCCACTCTATACCCACCCCTACTCCCCTGCCCACGTGACACCTAACTGTGTTCTCAGTGTCCATTTATCACATCCTCGTATCCATTCCCCACGTAGGAACCAAAATATACTGTTAAAATAGAACTGAGACCATATCACACCCCAATTTAGCTTAGGTTAAAATGGAAAACTCTTGATGTCACTTTTAAAATCAAATCTGCATTTTGTGCTTCGGTTTACAAAACTTGACCCCTGCCCACCGCAGCAACACTGCATCCTGTTGTCTCCCCTGGGCCACACGGGCTCCAGCCACACGTGACTTCCCTACTCCCTGGACAGTGCTGCTCCTGTGCTGTGAACGAGCGTCCACCTGCTGTTTGAATTCCTGGTGCCGTCTGGGTGTTATTTTAAATTACACCTGCCTGTAAAGGTTTTCTTCCTGACCACCTTATTTAAGTATGATTCCCAGCCTCCTACCTCATCATCATTATGTTCTTTCACAGCCCCTGTTTTCAAAAATCTGTAATTATGTAATTAATGTATTTACTTCCAATTGCCTGTCTTTCTCTCTAGAATAAGTGTTCAATTAGGGGAGGGATGTCGTCTACCTTTTACATCTTTACAGCTCCAGCGCCTAACATGGAGTCAGTCATGTAGGAAATGCTAGACAGCTGGTGTTCCCCGGATCATCACTTAATATACTCTTGTCGACTACTCCTGATTTACCTCTGTCCCATCACCTACTCCACTTTCTTTATTCAAAATAAACATTTCAAAGTTATTTCAAATTATACTGCCTTACCACTGTCAATTTATAATCCAAAAATAATACAACTGCTATTATTTGACTAATGTGCTAAGAATTTTTGTCTGTAATTTAGGTAATTTCTTCACATACCAAGCATATTAATTTGTCTTTAGTGACAAATGACCACAAAACCTCAGTGGCTTATACAATGAAAGTTTGTTTCTACTTTTGCCCCACATCCCTGCAAAACAGTCTGCTCCACGTAGTCATTCAGGGCTGCAAACAGACAGACAGAGGCCTCACTATCTCACAGTTACAAAATGTATCATAGTATCTCCTTGTTCCCATGGAAGGAAAAAAGAGAAATTAGAAACCGCACATATGTTTTTCCTCAATCCAGAAGTAGCACATCATGCATCTGTTCACATTTCTTTGACTATAATTAATGGCATGGCCCTAGAAGGGCCCAGTAAGTGAAGAACTCAGGGATCGTTCCTCTCTGCCTCTTCTGCTTTCCCATCCAAATGGTGTAACTAATGATCTTAAAGTTTCTAGAATTCTTTGTTTTTCTATTAAGGGTGCATCTGTGTGTGTATTGCTCAGCTTAAATATATGGCAGTTACTTATAATGTAATTCAATTTAGAAGGGGGTCTTTTTATAGACAATATGTACAATACACATAAAAGAAACTTTGAAAGATGATGTTTTAAAATGCACTGTGTAAATTAATATAGTAAAAACAATAGTGTAACTGTGGATAGGAAAAATAAAAATAAGAAAAACGAAAAGAATATTTTATCGAGCCATAAAAATAATTACTATCTCAAGAGAATTTGTTCTTTCAATCTGACAAAAGCATATATGCATAAATATATAAAAAAGAAAGTTCCAATGGGTTCCCATTGCTCTCTAGATCAAAAAACTTTTCACTCAGCATGGATGGAACTGGAGAGCATCATGCTAAGCAAAATAAGCCAGGCTGTGAAAGACAAATATCATATAATCTCACCTTGAACAGGAACCTAAAAAACAAAACAAACAAACAAACAAGCAAAATATAATCAAAGACACTGATATTGAGAACAGGCTGACAGTCAGCAGAGGAGAGAGGGGAGGGAATTTCAGGGGAAAAGGGGAAGGGTTTAGAGCAACAAGTATAAAAGACACATGGACAAAAACTAGGGGGTAGAAATGGGAGGGAGGTGGGGAGGGCTGGGGTGGTGGGCTGGGGTGGGAGTAAAAGACAGAAAACTGTACAAGAACAACAATTAAAATAAATTAAAAAGAAAAAAACTTTTCACTCTAACTGTCAAAGTCTCCCATCAGTTAATAACACCCTGTCTGTTCTGCTCCTTCAGAGGTAAATCTTTATTTGTGCTAAAGACTTGACTTAGCACTAGCAGTGGAAATCTGGTAAAATTATATGGCCTCTGATTTCAAGAAATCCATACAATGAGGGAAGGCTGACTTGTGAATGGTTAAGAACAGTGTGGTAATGCTTTCAATAAAAGTATCTACAGAGAAGAAAGATAGGGAAGGCTTCACAGAAGTGGCAACATTTGTTTGGAATCCTAAAAAATTGTTTGGGAGGAGCAGGCAGTGGGAATCCACTACAAACACTGGACCAAGTTCCAGAAAGGGGTTTATGCCTGACCGTATTGTATATCAATACAAATCTGAATGCATTTTTTTAAAAATTTTAATATTTTAATTACAGTTGACATTCAACATTATATTAGTTTCAGATGTATAACATACTGAGTAGACATCTATATAACTTAGGAAGTGATCACCTCAATAAGTTTAGAACCCATCTAACACCATACATAATTATTACAATATTATTGAGTATATTCATTATGCTGCACTTACATCCCTGTAACTACTTTGGTCCATTTTTAAACTGAGTTGTTTGTTTTCTTATTGTTGAATTTTAAGAGGTTTTTTTTTTAATGTATTTTGATTAACAGTCCTGTATCAGATGTATCTTTTGCAAATATTTTGTCTAGTGTGTGGCTTGTGTTCTCATTCTCTTGACATCGCCTTTTACAGAGCAAAAATGGTTAATTTTAGTGAAGTCCAACTTACGAATTCTTTCATGGATAATGCCTTTGATGTTGTACAGTAAGTCCTTAATGTGATTGATAGGTTCTACAACTTTAAATGAAACAACAGATAATGAAACCAGTTTTATCATAGGCTAATTGATATAAGCAAGAATTAAGTTGCATCTCATCAACATTATAATGACATGACATTGAATTAAATGACATTATTCAAGGGTCTGCTGTATCTAAAATGTAATTGCCACAGCTGAGGTCATCTGTTTTCTCCTGTGTTATCTTCTATGAGTTTTGCAGTTTTGTGTTTTACATTTAGGTCCATGATCCGTTTTTGTTTTTTTTTTTAATTTATATGTTTGTTGATTTTAGAGAGAGAGGAAGGGGAAGAGGGAGATGAGGGGAAAGAGAGAAAGGGAGAGAAACGTCTATTGGTTGCCTCCAATATGTACCCCAAACAGGGATAGAACCCACAACCTAGGTATGCACCCTCACCAGGAATCAAACCTGCAAACTTTTGGTGCATAGGACAATGCTCCAACCAACTGAACCATACCAGCCAGAGCTCTGATCCACTGTGAGATAATTTCTTGGAGGGTGTTAGGTCTGTGTTTTATTTATTCATTTTTTTTGCCTTGAACATTCAGCTGTTCCAGAGCCATTTGTCAAAAGACTCCCTTTGCTCATCATGTTGCCTTTGATCCCTTGTCCAAAATCAGTGGATTATGTTTATGTGGGTCTATTTCTGGGCACTGTATTCTGTTCTGTTGACCTATTTGTTTATTCTTTTGCCAATATGACACTTATCTTGATTACTGTAGCTTTATAGTGTGTGTTGAAGTCAAGTAGTGTCAGTCCTCCAACTTTGTTCTTCTTTTATTGTGTTGGTATTCTGAGTCTTTTATCTCTCCAAAGGAATTTTAGAATTAGTTTGTTAATAACTAAAAAGTAGCATATCAAGATTTTGGTTTGAGTTGTGTTAAAGATCAAGTTGGGAAGTATTGACACTGTGACAACACTGAGTCTTCCTGTCCATGAACATGGAATCTCTCTCCATCTTTTTTAGTTCTTTGATTTCAGTCATCAGAGTTGTGTAGTTTTCCTCAAATAAACTTATACATGTTTTGTTAGATTTGTATTCAGGTATTTTCTTTGGGAGGGTGTGCTAATGGAAATAATGTTTTGGTTTTTCGTTTCAAATTTGACTTGTTAGTGCTGGCATATAAGAAAGTGGTTCGCTTTTGTATATTAACCTCTGCAGCCTTGCTATATTCACTCAATAATTCCAGGAGTTTTTTGTTTCTTCTTTTGGATTTTCTACATAAACAATCACGCCACCAGTGAAATAGAGTTTTATGTAATCCTTCCCAATTCATGTACCTTTTACTTCCTTTTCTTCCTAATCATATTAACTACAATGTTGAAAAATAGTGGTGAGAAGGAACATCCTTGTTTTGTACATGATCTTAGTGGGAAAGCTTCTTGTCTCTCACCGTTATGTATGATGTTAAATGTGATGTGTTGTGCTTTTTTTTTTTTTTTTGTAGATAGTCTATTAGGTTGAGAAAGTTTCCCACTATTCCTAGTTTAGAGTATTTATCATAAATGGGCGTTAGATTTTATGAAATGCTTTTTGCTGTATCAATTCATATGATTATGTGATTTTCTTTTTTAATCTCTTGATGGGATGGGTTACATTAATTGATTTTCAAATGTTGAACCAGCTTTGCACACCTGGGATAAATTCCACTTGGTATGATGTACAGTTCTTTTTATACCCTTTGGGATTTTATTTGCTGATATTTTGTTAAGGAATTTTCATGTATGTTCATCCTTAGTAGTTTTGTTTTCTTGTAATTTCTGTGTCTGGTTTTGACCTTCATTGGTCTCATAGAATAAGTTAGAAAGTATTTATTTTTCTTCTATCTTCAAAAGAGTTGTAGAGAATTGGCATCATTTCTTTCTTAAATGTTTGGCAGAATTTACCAGTAAACCAGTCTGGGTCTGGTGCTTTCTTTTTTGGAAGATTATAAATTATTTAATTTGTTCAATAGATATAGGCCTATTCAGATGGTCTGTGTCTTCTTGTGTGAATTTGGCATATTGTGTCTTTCAAGGAGTTGGTTCATGTCATCGAGGTTATCAAGCTTATTGGCATAGAGTTGTTCACAGTATTCCTTTATTATCTTTTTAATGTCCATGGGGTTTGTAGTGATGTCTACTCTTTCATTTCCAATATTAACACTGTGTATTCTCTCTCTTTTTTTCTTAGCCTGCCTAGAGCCTTATCAATTTTATTGACTTTTTTCAAAGATCCACCTTTTGATTTCATTGATTTTCTCTGTTGATTTCCTATTTCTAATTGTATTGCTTTCTCCTCTAATTATTATTGTTTTTCTTCTGCTTACTTTGGGCTTAACTTTATCTTTCTAGTTTTCTCATATGTTTTACCTTGAAACCCAACAAATAAAAATACATTTCCTAATTCTGTACACTATAGACCTAGAAACAATGACCAGTTTTGTAGCTCTGAGCATCCCTAGTGTCTGCATTGCAGAGTTTTCCACATTGTGTAGTGTCCGTGTTGCACAGTTTACTATGAATTCTTCTTAATAGGAGCCAATGATCCTTGGAGAAATAGATGCCTCCAGGTCCAAGGGTAGGAAAAGTCCAAAATAAACCTGGATTTCATGTTATGCTAAAAATCAAAGAAGCTCTTACTGACTAGTAGGATCTAGTAAAGGAATTCAGAAGGCAACCTGAATGGGCTCCCATTGGAAAAGGGGGCCAGGAGGGGGAAATCATGCACCCATCCTGTCTTTCTTTAACTAGCTGTAACTCAGGCTAGGCAATTACTTCATTTTGGGAAACTTCTTTATATGGAAGTACTCCTACTAATAAATAAAGAAGATTTTTAGAATTAGAATATTACTATTATGCAATTTTTAGCAACTAATGTATCTAGAAAATGATCATCAATAGCTAAGATTATAAAAAGAGCAATCAAATATTATATGACTTCCAAGGATATACATACACAGCAGCAACTCTGAAGTCATCTGATAATGCATTTAGATCTAACACACAGGAATAAGGCAGACATCACAGGAATGCAATCAGTACAATCCAGATAGTGGGAAATTCTATAACAAAATACCTGTTTTGTTGACAAATGTAAAAAAAATGTAAGAGAGGGAAGGGTGGAATATATAGACTTAAAGAGACTTAAGAAAGTCTCTTGACAAATAATTGCAATGTATAAAATTATCATTTTTTTATTTTATCCTCACCAAGCACATACTTACTGATTTTAGAGAGGGGGGAAGGAGGGAGAAAGCTAGGGAGAGAAACATCTATGTGAGAGAGAAATATCGAGTGGTTGCTTTTTATACATGCCCCTACCAAGATCAAACCAGCAACCCAGGCATGTGCCCCGACTGTGAGTCGAACCTGGGACCTTTTGGGCTGTAAAACAATGCCCAACCAACTAAGCCACACCAGCCATGACTGAAATTATTTTTATCTTGATTCAAACAAGTAACATGTATAGAACAAAAAACATAGTCATATAAGATAATAACCAAAGACATGTGAATACTAACTAGGTATTTGATTATTTTCATTTTTTAAATTTGTAATAATGATATTTTGGTTACTGTTTTATGTTGTTGTTGTTGTTGTTTTAGAACCCAGCACATTTTCTATTGCCAAAAAGCAGAAGTACTCTAAATAACTTTGCTCCTGTGGCTAGCTAATGAAATGGCTACTTTTCTTAATTGCTGTATAGGAACACTACTTCTAGAAAGCTTTGTCCAACTAACATGACCACTTTAAACATTTAGCACAATCAGATCTTCATAATAAACTTTATAGTACAACATATAACTATAATTCATGTCCTTTGTAAAATGAACAAACAAGCAAAAAACTCAGATACCCGAGGCAATTCCTAGAAATTGAAAGAAGCAATTTTTCTTCTACGGAGCCCACACCTCACGGCTCTGCCTCATTTTCACTTCCTGTAGTATCCCATCTCCACCCTCCAACAGAGAAGGGCCAACACCAGAAACTGAAGGTTTGACTCTGGGCTGACTGTGAGCACTGGGTGGTTGTGGTGTGACCTTGCCAATGATGACCAGAGGAAACCCCTAATATCTGAGGCTAGACCAAATTGCTAATTGGAATATAAGAAAATCAATGTACATACTGAAATAGGATGGTTATGAACAGGAAGAAAGTTAGAATAGGTGTTGAGAAACTAAGTTTAGCTGAGTAACAAGCGTGGACTCCAGGTTAAAGATAGAGTCAGGAGAAACACATGGAATGAGAGTTGAGCAGTAAGAAATGTTAACTAACCAGAAAAAGAGCAGCATCAGTACTAGAACCAAAAAAAAAATACAGAAATCAATTCACCGAAGGAGCAATGGACATCAGAGTCTTGCAGGCTTGTTATGAAAAAAAGAAGGAAAAAGATCTTTCCTGGAGGCATGGGGTCATTTTTGAAGTTTTAACTAGAGGCTTCGCTTACCTTAAAAGGACTTTGGTTCTTGGTAGACAGGAAACTATACATTGTTTACTACATGCAATTATATATTATTTATTATACTTACTGGCTGTGGGAAAACTTAATAGCACCATATCACAGGGTTTAAGTAAGGATTAAATAAGTATTTAAAGCACTTAGCCCAGTGCTTCTTAAAAGTTAGCCTTAAAATAATAACTGATGTTAAAGAGAGGTTGTGGACGTAAATTATACCTTGTTGAAGGAGGTTACTAAACCCTTTTCTGTTCCGAAGTCATTTTATTCCTTTAAATCTTGGAGCTTATTTCCCCTGGACATCTCTGCTGACATGGCCTTAGTTTATTTAAGCCAGTGGTTCTCAAAGTGTAACCCAGGGATCCCTGATGGGTCTCTAAGATTCTTTCAAGAAGTCTGTGAGGTCAAGACAATTTCATAATAATATTAAGATATTATTTGCATATTTCACTCTCACCCTCTCCTGATTGTTCAGCAGACTTTTCCAGAAGGTATGCGGTGATGTCATTACTCTGATGACAAATAGCTTATGTGTTTGTATGCTGCTATGCTTTAAAATGTCTTTATTTTTTTTATTTCTAATATGGTATGTATTGGCAGGTATAACCCATATAACCGTAAGCTCTTTGAGATCCTCAGTAATTTTTAATAGTGGAAAGGGATCCTAAACCAGAAAGATTGAGAACTACGGCTTTAAGCCATCATTGATTGCCTTTACTTTTACAATGTCTTTCTAATATATCTCTATCTTTTTCTAATTTCTCCAAGGTGCTCATTCAAAAATGAAAATCTGATTATATTGCATCTCTGTTTAAGGTTTATATATCTCTAGTAACCTATAAGATGGGATGGTCGCACAGCACAGTGGAACAAACAAGACAACCTTGGATTTCACCTAGAGCTGAATTTGAATTCAATGTATGTTGGACTCTGCTAATTGTCCTCCAATAACCATTTCCCTTTTCTTCATTTTTGCAATATAACCACTGAGTTTTAGCTTAGCACATGACATTGCCACTAGAAATTATGCCCTTGCAGAGGACTGTGGTCATATGATGATGGGCACTGGGAGATGAGCAGAAGTGATGTATATGTAACTTCTGGGTCATGTTGTCCAAAAAAAAAGAAAGAAAGAAAGAAAAAGAAAAGAAACTGGTTTACTTCCACTTCTTTCTTCTTTCCAGCAAGCTTCATAGGGGGTATAGGGTACAGAGCCAGCCAGCTTTAGCTACGTGGATGTAGACCATACTTACCTACTTGAGATTGTCTGACCAAGTCTGTATTGCTTAATAGAAAAAAATTAGCCTCTATCTTGAGTCTGTTTTGACCATGCAGGCAAACTTTGGCTTAACCTCAACTAAGTGGCTACATGACCTAAATACCTGAGGTAAATGTGTATAAAAGGCTCTTACTAGATATTTTTAGGTTCCTACACTGAGTTCCCAATAACCTAGGCTTGCTCTGAGCAGTCTTTCATTTTAATTTATTCTTTCATTTAACATTTATGAAGTACGCTAGGCACTGTGCACAGCAGTATAACATATATTTAGTTGCCATTCAATGTGTCCATCAACACCATGGGATCCAAATTGAAGAAAACAGTGTCCTGATAGTCAAGCAGAGCAAAGTGATACTTTTTGAGGTCCTGCTACTTGTGGAAAGACCCAGAAACCATATGACTGGGCTCATAGCTATTGAGCCTCAATGAGTGATAGTGTTTCAGATTTATTAGAGGAGGACAATTAAGAAAAAAGTGGGCACTAGTCCCTGGCTCAGTGTTTGAAGTGCAATGTGGGGCCTGTGCAAAGAGCATGTATGTGTGACAAAAAACGTCTTTCATCAAGCCTGGGCTATTTCAGAGCCCAGGGCAGGACTGAATGCGCCAGTAGAAGATGAATGGTCCAAGCTCATCAAGAACTGGGGAGACCAAACAAGGAGAAATGCTTGTGTGATAACAGGGGATATGTGTGTGATGCTAGAATCACATATTTCAGAGACATACCTTTCCACGTGAAAAGAGCACATACTTTGACAGCCCATTTTTTGTTTAAGATGGAATTTTGGCCTGTTTGGGGGATTGACAGTGTTATTATGACATTTTTACTAAAAATAATTTTATATGGTTTTTAGGTTAAATCACATGAAATCGCTGCCTTGTGAATCAAACAAGGTGTTACAGGCCCACACAACTGGACTCAGGGCCAGGAAGGCATCTTTTCAGAAATCTCAACATACAAGAATTGTAGGTAAGTGACCACCGAAGTTCCCAGATACCTGCAGCATCAAAGTGGCTGAAACTCCGGAGGACATCAAAATGCAAAAGGTAAAAACTTTACTTCTACTGTCTAGCTTGGGTCTGTCTAAAGATATGGCTTTTCTCTCTTCTTTGCAAATCTCATGCAAGTGCCTCTCGGTGGTATCTAACTAGAATCCTGCTGGGGAGGGAATCTGTGGAATTTGGTTCATAGGTTTTACAACTCTGTGATCCATTGGGGAAGCTAGAAGAGCTTTAGCTATGTTAATATTATTTTTACTAGACTATGGGTAAAGTTTCTGGAGTAGAATAAGTAAGAGTTCAAAACAAAAAGAGAAGGTGGAGGAAGAATGTGTCAATTCAGACCTCAGACTCTTACTCTCAAGTGGCCCTTTCTTTTTCTTCCCTCTACCTATCAATCTCCCCTCTGTTGTGGATAAACAAAGATGCTAACACTCATACCCCAGGGTGGGTGTGTACTTCCTGTAGGATCTGCAAAACAAAGACCTTCAGGGTTGGTTTTCTGTTAGTCTCTATAACTTTCTTCATTTAAGGAGTGAGCTACATCCACAATTTTTAAACTGGGGAAATTGGAATTGTTTGAAAATATATAATACGTTATCCAGAAATGAGAGCTATCTGGGATTCTATGCTATGACATTAAATATATGCTTTATTCATGAATGATCATTCAAAATATAAATTGATGTGTTAGTGTTAACAAAAATGTAATTTTTGGTTTGGTAAATATACTCTAAAACTTATCATTTCTGCTTTTTAGATCTTAAAAAAAAAACAATAACAGTGGCAGATCTTAGCCATGGGGCTTTCAATGTAATTACATCTGATTCCTGGACATTATATTAATGCTAAACTATTAGTATAGTAATGGCCAGCGACATAATTTTCATTTGTATTTTCATAATAGCCTCTATCTATGGAAGGCACCTAATTTGTCATAATGGAAAGTTGGTGTTTTCAAGATATATTTTAAAAGGGTAATTTCTTATGACTTGACCCCAGTAGTTCATGTTGCCAGATTGTATCATTTTTTTCAATATGTCAATGTCAATTCATTTTGCAATCTATGTAAGCCTGGTTTGGTGGTCAGTCGTTAAAGCTGCCTGTAATTGTCGAAGGTCTCACACATTGTCCTTTAGACATAAATTTGAAGGCAATTATCTGTGGAAATAGTTTAGTGTTTCTTAGAATTCAGAATTGTTTGTTTCGAATAACTTTTAAGATTTGAAAAAAAAGAGTTGAGTAAAATTACTTAGGACAAATACCAATGCATATTTCTCTTCAAATTACTTTCTTTTACTTTTTTTCTGGATCTAAATATTCAGATCCATTGTAGAAAGAATATTTTAAAATGGAAATTCAAACCACAAATAATTCTACTACCTAGAAATTCCACCACTTAAAAATATATATTTTCTTCTTCTTCTTTTAATTTTTTTAAATCTGTGTGTATAAGTAGATACGTGTGTTGGGGTGTGCACACCTAAGTAAGGATGTATGTTTTCTGGAAGAATTCAAGTTAGGAACATGCTAACTTTTATTTAGCACTTAAATGAAAGACTTCATCAGCATCTAATGTTGGAAAGTAAAATTTGAGGCCGAATTGATTTTTACTGCTTTGTAGATAACCTAAAAGTTTTCTAGATCTAGAATTTAGTTGATATGGGTGGATTAACTCAATAGATTTTCAAATGTTAAACCAGTCTTGTGTCTTTAGAAAAAACCCCAGCTTGTTCATGAAGTATAATACTTTTTGAATATTTCAGAATTCTATTTGTCCATATTTTGTTAGAATTTTTATGTCTATATTTATGAGGATCATTGGTCTATAGTTTTGCTTTGTTCAGTTTTTGTACTGTGTTATTCTGATTTCTTATGAGGTTAATACTGGCCTCATGAAACAAGTTGGAAATGTTACTTCCTTCTGTATTCTGAAAGAGATTTGTGTATAATTCATGTTCATTTTTCTTTAAATGCTTAATAGAATTCTCCAATGAAACCATTTTGTCCAGGAAATATCTTTTTCAGGAGCTTTTAAATGATGAACTTATTTTTTAAAATGGTTATAATATAGCTATTCAGATTATTTCATCTTGGTTGAATTTTGTCAGTTTATGGTTCTCAAAGAATTGGTCCATTTTTCTAGGTCATTGAATTAAGGAGCATAAAATTGTTCATAGTGTTTTAATGGCTGCAGGAATCTGTAGTGATTTTTTTAAATCAGGTTAATTGTACAAAAATAAAATGCACAGACCTGAACAGCATAATCTGATGAGTTTTGACAATATATACACTGATATAACCATCACTCAGATCAAAATGAAGACTGCTTCCAGCCCTCTGAAAAGTTCCATTGCCCTCCTTGTCGATCAATAAGCATCACTTCGGAGGAAATTGTTAATATGATTTCTAGCATCCTAGAATAGTGGTTGGCAAACTACAGCTCAGACCAGTTAAAACTGGCTTGTTTGTTTAAACAAGATTTTTATTGGAATGAAGTCACACCCAGTTTTAAAAAGATTGTATTTATTTATTTAGAGAGTGGGGGAGGTAGGCAGAAAGAGAGGGAGAGAAACATCAACGTGAGAGAGAAATATCAATTGATTGCCTCTCTCGCATGTCCTAACTGGGGACCTGGCCCACAACTCAGGCAAGTGCCCTGACGGGGAATAGAACTGGTGGCTTTATGCTGGCCCGGGTATCACACCCAGTTTATAATGTACCTGCATTGCTACTTTCATGCCACAAGGGCCAAGTGGAGTGGTTGAGACTGAGACATTCCGACC
This sequence comes from Glossophaga mutica, assembly GCA_039655065.1. Classification (NCBI taxonomy): domain Eukaryota; kingdom Metazoa; phylum Chordata; class Mammalia; order Chiroptera; family Phyllostomidae; genus Glossophaga; species Glossophaga mutica. The sequence continues at coordinate 44,439,676 of CM077306.1, read as the reverse complement.
CTGCAATGGGAAAGCCAGTCTTTTGGGGATTTTTAAGTGTTCTTACAGAGACTCAGCCTCCAGAGCAATGGAAATTGACATGCCATAAAGATAGAGAATGCCTCCTTTTGTGCCATAGAAACATTTGCTCTTCACATTTGAAGAGTATATATTTACATTTCAAAGAAGAATGAAACTGGGAGTTGTTTTCATTTCAAAGGACTGTAAAATAGAAAGCTTCCTATTGTCCTTCCCAGTGACGTTAGGAAGGTAAGATTTATGTCCTTCACTTAGGCCGGTGAGCTGTGTAGCAGTTCCCGTGTGTGAAGAGCAGGACCTGAAGCCATGTTTAGAGAATGCTCAGTAGAGTAATGACTCAGGGGGATGATGCATCCCCTCAGCAGGCCCAGTACAGCGTGGCAGACCACAGGCGCTAATCTAAAGGGTAATGAAACCCGCTCAGAGCATGCGCATAAGCCACATGGGCCTATCAGAGCTGACCTGTACAATATGTGTCCGCTGGGGCTGAGGAAAATAGCACGTGCTTATCCAAATTAAGGAAAACGTGTACACAAGAAATTGTGCAAAATCAACATGATTTTGCAACAAAAAGAAACATAAAAGCATCCAGAGAGAGAGAGTCACTTTGGGACGTCCTGCCTGTTCCACCTTGGGAGAGAAAGATCTCCACTGTGCTTCCGTCGAACAGACTCTGCTTTGCAAGACCTGGACTGCCCCTGTGGCCTCTCAAACCTGGACCTGGTCTTGGGATTCAAGTTCATTATTCCCAAATTCTCTCATGTGATATTATTACTGGCTGTTTCCGAGTGATTATTATTGTTATTAGGTTAGTATGGATTTGGGTTGAATCTGCATTAATAAAAGCTGAGTGAATGGCATAGTCACCTGTGTTGACCCTCTGTTATTCCTCAGTGCTGGTGTCACCTGCAGGGCTGATGGTTCTATAGGGGGCCTGGCCCTTTCAGTTCCTGAGGCCCCCGTCAGACCCAAGCAGGGACCAAGTGCTGACTTATAAGAAAGACCATGTTGTGAAACATATGCTTATGACACCATATAAACTTCCAGATTCCTGATTGCGGAGTTCTCCTGAAGTGCAAAAACTTCTTTTTCATATTTCAGGCCTAAACTTTTGTTTGTATTACATAAGCCTGAAGGGAGAGGACAGTGCGTAAGGAACCTATGCACTGATTGCTGTCTGCCTTTGATCCAGAAACTCCTTGTTTGCTTTCAAGACAAAAATAAATGAATATAGATACTAAAAACTTATTACCACAAAGCCTGAAATATTCATTATCTGGCTCTTTTCAGAAAACGTTTGCCAACACCGTTTTAGAATAATATTACTGTTCTTGAACAGAAGTATGTGGAATCATGAGTTTATGTTCTGTCTGGTTTTGGTTTTTCTTTGTTTTGTTTTTTGTTTTTGTCAACATAATACTTTAGAGATATATCCATATTGTTTGTATCAATAGTTCTTCTTACCTGTAAGTAAATTCCATTATGTAACTATTCCACAATTTGGTTATTCATTTTCTGCTGATGAACATGTGAGTTATTATGAACATTCTAGTACAACCCTTTGCAGGCATATGCTTTCATTTTTGGGGGGTATAATTTCTGAGTCACAGGAAAGATATATGTTTAACTTTACTCTAAAAACATCTCATTTGCCAAAAGTGGTGGCATCATTATGCACTATCACTGTCAATGTATGAGAGTTCTAGTGTGTGCAAACTATTGTCAGTACTTAGTATTACCAATCATTTACATTTAATCCATTCTATGGGTGAGAAGTGGCACTTTCCCATTTTATTTTTTTATTTTTAATTAGCTACCATTTAATGAGCATGGCCAGATTCCAGGTACCTTACAAACATTATTCCTGATCTTCACCTCAATCTTGCAAAGTAGATATCATTACCAGTAGTTGCCAGGAATAGGGAATGTGGTTCAGAGAGGGTATGTGAGTTGCTTAGGATCACACAGGTACTAAGTGGCAGAGCAAGAATTTTAAATTTGACCCCTATGACTCCCAAGACTGCCATTTGTCCCTGTGCCACACAGTTGCTGGTAAACCTATGATTGCCCCATAGGCTAGAGCTAGCACCGCACGAGGAGCAGGGAGAGCAAGCTAAACAGACCCAAGTCAGACTCCTACGTTCATTCAGCCAGCACTCACGGAGACTCTGCCACAGGATGGTCACTGCTGGGGATGTGGCAGTGAACAAAGCAGAGAGTGGCACATACAGAGGAGGGTAGACAATAAACAAAAAATAAAACACGTAATGTGATTTGCTAAAAAGATAATTAGCAAACAAGAAACTCCTTTTGAGTTTAATAATATGTCAGGATTTGCTTTAAAAAAAAACAATGCCACCAGCAACAAAAAACAATTAGTATGTTAGAAGGATGAAAATGAAGCAAAATTGAGAGTACCGGGGAGGTTTTAATTACATGTTTCTAATTACTAATGATGTTGGTCTCCTTTTTATATGCTTATTATCAATCAAATGTCTTTTGTGAGTATATGTCAAGTATCTATTGTTTCTTTTTTCATCTTATTTTTAGCAGTTCACTTTATATTTTGGATGAAAGTCACTTATCAGATATATGTATTGTGAATATTTTACCCCAGGTGACAGTGCCTTTTCACTTTTTTAAGAATATATATAAATATTTTTACAATTTTATTTATTTACTATTAGAGAAGGGAAGTGAGGGAGAAAGAGAGGGAGAGAACCATTGATGTGAGAGAGAAACATGGATCGGTTGCCTCTTGCACATGTCTTGACTGGGGACTGAACCCACAGCCCAGGCGTGTTCCCTGACCAAGGATCAAACTGGTGACCTTTTGCATTACAGGGTGATACCCAGCCACCTGAGCCACACCGTCAGGGAAAGAATATTTTTGGATGAGAGTTTTTTAATTTTGATAAAATCCTATTTATCAATTTATTTTCTTGTGGTTAATAATTTCTGTGCCTTAAGAAATTTTTGCCCTTTCTATGATCAGGAAGATTTCCTCTTATGTTCTTTTCCAAAAGTTATATTCATTAGACTTTACATTTAGGTCTATGGGCTGCTTTGAATTAACTTTTTATATATGGTGTTAGGAAGGGTATCAAGCTTGTATTTTTAATTTGTTTTTTGTGTTCGATTTTTTTCTATAGAAGACCATTTTTTTCCAGCAACACTTGTTGAAAATATTTTCCTTTTCTGTTTAATTTCTTTGGTGCCTTTATTGAAACTCAATTTACCACATGTGAATGAATCTATTTCTGAACTCTCCATTCTGTCTACTGATTTGTTTGTCTATTCTTATGTTGCTACTACACTGATTTAATGTTTGGCTTTATGGTATATCTGAAAGTCAAGTTGTCTCCCATAATTTTTCTTCAAGATTTTTTTTGACTATTCTAGTTCTTTTGCATTTCCATATGGAATTTAGAATCAGCTTTTCTACTTTTACAAAATAGTTGGCTGAGATTTTGATTGAGTCTCTAGGTAAATTTGGGAATAATTAACATCTAAAAGTACTGAGTTTTTTAAATTTATGAACATGCAGGTATGTAAAAAAATAATTTTCCTCCTACCTTCTAAGTTCTTCTAGCTGGGCTAATAATCTTAACAGAGACAAATGAACAGGAGAAAATTAAGTTTTAATATGGGTGCAAAGGGAATTCACATAAGCAGGAAATTCCCAAGACAATGAGGCAAAATGAGGTTTATAAGTCATTTTGGACAAAGGAAAAACAGGGGAGGAAAGGGTCTAGGATTTCAAAGAGGAAATAGGCAATTCACAAGCTGCCAAGCAGCTGAGAAAGTGGCAAATAAATTCTTGTGAGGCAACTCAGAAACGATGGGACAGAGGGCCATCTAATGAACAGATTTTTACACAGAAACTTCCCATCTACCATACTTAGTTCCTACGTGCGAATGTGAATATGCTAAGGTGATTATGCTAAGGTTCCCTTCCCAAAGCAGGTTTTACTATCTGAATCTCTTTAAGGAGGAAAGGGGAAGGTGAAAACGAAACAAAACACACAACTCTTCCTGAGTTTGTTGCGCTTTAATTATTTTCAGCTTAAATAACCTGTGTGTCAGGGTGGTAAATCCCTGGGAGATCCACTCATGACCCCCACCCCCGCCACAGATCTTTATTTATTTGGAGCTTCTTTCATTTCTCTAAGTAACACTAGGTAATGTTCAGTGCACTAGTCTCATAAACTTTCATTAAATTTATTCCTAAGAGTTTGATGGGGATGTTTTTTTAACGCTGTTGTGTTTCTTCTTTGATTTCCAGTCGGTTGATGCTAGAATGTAAAAATGCTCCTTATTTTGGCAAATGGGCCTTGACTCGTACAACCTTACTGAATTCACTCAGCAGTTCTAACAGTGTGCTTATAGATTCATCTGAATGTTCTCAGTGCATAATCACACTTTCTACAAATAAAGACAGTTTTACTTCATACTTTCCAAACAAAACACATATGTAGATTGGATTCGGTTAACAGGCTACCAAGATGCCACCCTTGGGAGTCTAAACTCTTCAATGTGCAAGTAAAAAACCTGAGGCCCAAGAAATGACATGCTTAATCAGTGCTTACCTGAGTCTAGAACAGTGTCTCTGAATCATAGGCCAGGAGTCTCTCTGTGACCAAACTACCATTTATATGTGCACAGGACAGCTCTCAGATAAACGTCCCACTTCTACATTCCTGGCAAATTAAATTTAGCTGCCTTACTGTAACAGCTTCAATCCTAGGTTGCCCCTTAGCAATATCTGTTCCCTCTATACCAAAAAGTTGCAAAAAGGATGCCTTTCCTAAATTCTCATAAATATTTTTCTTTATTCTTGAAATCAGAAGAATATCCTGGAATACATGTAGGTATGAGTGTCTTGATTTTGCCTCAAACTAACAGATAGCTTTCAATACACATCCATACATCTTATTTAAGCTCAAGCACTTTTTTGGCTTGTTTTTAATTTTTATCCATGTTCTTCTAATTATTGAATTTCAATTCTTACTAGCTACTTCTATTCATTCATTCAAAAATCTTCAGTCTGTATATTCTGGGCATTGTAGTAGGTCCTGGATCATAAAATGTCCAAAAAAAAAGTACATTTCTTACCCTATGATACTTAAAATTGAGTGAGGGGATTGCTATTCAGTTTTGTGCATGGTTCAAAAATTCTTAGCTCCTAAAATACAAGTTAGGGCATAGGGAATAAATAAATATCTCCTCCCCTCCCCCGCAACCCCCACCACTTATTTTTCCAAGCAGGTGACTGCTTCGTTACACCAGGCAAATATAGCCTGGTCATTAATCTCATTCTTAGTGGATCTTATCCCCAAACTCCATTAATACCATGTCAGACAGCATGGGCTTTTAGTATTATTGAAAATTCCTGTCTCTTTTTAGTGTGAAATCAGGAGCAGATGTGTCAAAACCTGTAAGACAGACATTATTTTAACACAGAATTTGAAATGGCTGTTTAATATAATTAATTTATTTTCCTAAACAGTTTTCCTAATTTCTAATATTTTCTAATATATTTTATTAGATTTTATTTTAGGATGTCTGGAAATGAAGCATCTTATTGTTCAAAGCAGTTATGTTTTCTGCGTGATCATGGAATGCACTGAGTTTTAAAAAATAGTCTAATCTTCCATGACTATTACTATCATTATTTCTAAAATAGATTCCTTGCTTTGAATTCAAAATACAAAAAGCCATGACTCCATAGAGGAAAATAGCCCAAACTAAGACAAATTATCTGCATAAGAGATTAGTTACAAAAGTCAGAAAAAAATGATCTTTATACAGTCACTCAGTCTCTGATTTTCTGCTAATTCTCTTTAATAGAGCACTGATTTCCTGTGGATAAGTTTTATACTAATTTTTCTAATCACAAAACAATTTCTGCTTCTATAGATAACTTTCAGCTATAAGTGAATATGTCTTATGCATCATTTTAAGTCTTTGTTTTTGGCAATGATGTCTTCATTTTGGTAATGAAATGGATATATTATTTGCAGAATAATTATATGCAGATTACTGCATGTGGTATCATTTATTCTTTTTCAAATTATACATTTCTCCCTCAGTCCTGGAATCATTTATATTATAAAAGATATGTACAGGAAGGAATAATTAATTTGCTTTAATTCTAAGCACCAGAATCCTCTGCCCTAACCCTGTCAGCACTTTATCCTTGTCTGACCTTCACCCCATCATCAGGGATGATAAAGTGAAGGGAATTTCTTCTGTCACAAAAGTCTTGCCTACAGTTCTGGAAGATCATTTAGTAGCAGTGCAGCATGATACTGAATTTTAGTTAGCAGGAGAAAAAATAAGAGAGCGAGAGTAGTTTGATGTAGTTTGATAACTAAAGATTTCTGTGTGTGAGAATCTGCTCTCAGTGGAAGAACAGATTACATATTTTAGCATTTAAAGAAAGAATTTAGCAATTACATGTCTTTCTTCCCCCCAAACCAAATTTATGGTGGTTTGGGTTTCTTTATTATTATTTTTTTCCTACTAACTGGTTTCTGATTTACCTGAGAAAAGAAGCATCATCTAATGCACTGTTCCTTAACCAATGAGTTTGGATGCTTATGTATGCTAAGAGAGAATTGCTGTCTCAAAACACTCTTGGTTTTCTTCATTTCTTCCTGCTGACTTATTTCAGGGATACAAACTACAGACTGATAGGCCCCAAGCAGGTAACAAAAAGCCATGATTGCAGCTTGGTGTACCACCCTAGGGGTTGGCAGGTCCTAGAGATTATGGGCCTACCTAGAATCCCTCAAATCCTAATTTTTAAACATTGTTTCAGCCAAACCAAAACTGTAGAGGGAGTGTGAAGGGGGATATGCAAAATTCAGTAATGAGGATACCAGTTTCTTTCGCTGGTCTGTGTGTCTGACACTGAATATCTTTTCTCTTTAATCTATCAAAGCCCTGAGAGGGAAGTAACATTGTCCCCATTTCATCAATGAGCAGAGAAACCAAGGCTGTATGCAGGTATTTGTAAATACATGTCAATAAATGTTTCCATATGTACTTATATAAATTATTATTATATGTGTAGGAGCAGTAGAGTTACAAAGCAAAAGTAACATCAAATCTAGAGACAAACTGGACTTTAGTATTAGCACTGCCCCCAATTCCATACATAATATAGTAAAATCAGCCCCTCTTTGCCTCATTTTTTATCTATAGAATGGGGATTTGTATACTTAAGAGTTGAGAGGTAATATGTGTGCTAATGCTTCATAAACATAAAAAAGCAAAAGTAAGCCAAGGTATGAATTAACTTTTACACAGAGACAACACAGAGTGGGTGGGGAGATGGGCATCCATAGAACTGTGTTAGACAATAAAGGTCTCCCAAAGATATTCCCATCCTAGTCTGCAGATCCTATGAAGAGGCCATGATACAGGGCAAAGGGGAATTGAAGTGGCAGATGGAATTAGAGTTGCTAATTAGCTGTCCTCCAGATAAGGAGATTATCCTGGATAGCTGGGTAGGCCCCTGTAATCACATGGGTCTTTAAAAGAGAGACAGAAGCCTAGCCCGAGTCAGAGGAGGAGACAGGATGACAGGAAAGGAGATGGGAGTAATGCGGTGTGGCGAAGGCTGTCCCAGCCAGACACTGCGGACAGACTGCTGCTGACAACTGACAACTGCCAGTCGCCCTGAGAAGCGGAAAGACCAGGAGGTGGATTCTGCCCTAGAGCCCTGGGAAAGGACTGCAGCCCAGCCAACACCTTGATTTCAGCCCACACAACTAATTTCAGATTTGATCTCCAGAACTATTAGACAATAAATTTGTGTTGCTTAAGCCATGAAGGTGTGGCAGTTTGTTGCAGCAGCAATAGGAAACCAACATGAGAGCTGACTGACAGAGGGGCTGCATGATGTTCTCTGCCAAGCGCCTCGGTGACTTCCAGCGGCTCAAAGGAATGTCAGACTGAGTACAATCGGACTAAGCCTTTCTGTCACATCTAGTGGCTCCCTGGCTACTTTGCTCAGGCTTTTTCACTGTTCACAGAGATGCTCATAGAGATCAGAGAGAGTTCTCTGCACAGGAACTCGTGAAGTGAGGACATATTTTGAGGGAGGTAAATATGCCACTCTCTTAATTATGCTGATGCTTTCACAGAAAGGACCTCAGTGAATGCGAGTGGATAAAGTAAATTCGTGACTTGATAGCCTGAAGCTCACTACTATACATGTACACCCTGAACGCTGGAAAATAAGCCAGTGATGTGTCTGTCCTTGGGGGCCAGAGGCAGAAAAAGGAAACAGAAGGAGATAGTTCCTCCCAATGTCGTAGCACTGCCATGCAACAAGGTGTATATCTAGAGCTACCAATTCTGGAAATGAAGTAGAGCCCGATAGGGTTGACAGTCAACGAGTGGGGTTTACCCAACCAGCAAGCTGGATGAGCTTGGAAGTTAATTTATTTCCCACACACTTTTCCTGAAACAAAATTCTACACTTAAAATATTTGCAGCTTATTGTACATTAGTTATACTGCAATAAAGCTGCTTTTTGAGAAAATGAAATGTGGACTTTTCTGACTTTCAAGCGTCTCTGGTCCTGATGAAAAAAAAAAAGCTATGAAGAAAGAGAGTGCTGTGGACGTTAGGGAGAGTTACAACAAATTCTACAAGTCTCTTTTTAAAGCTGAGATCAAGGTTGAGTCTCATTAGGAAATGTGACTGATCCACTCAGTCATGTAACCTCTGGGAGCATCTGAGAGCCTCTTCTGGTTTCTCTTGGTTCCTCTGGACATTCCCCAATTTTATTTAGGACTTTCAAAAAAGTAATTATATGCAGCCCAATGTTTTCTTCTTTCTATCATTTTCTTCCTTGAATATAAACTGCTGGTTAATTCAAACACCCTTATATCAGTAGTTATGGAGTCACTGCGATATTTTGAAATTATATTTTGTATCAGTAAGTGTTATGAAAATTGATAAACAAACCTCACATCAAGTGAATTTAGGGACAGCTAGAAAAGAGAACAATGACACAATTGTCATTCAACGCACTCTACTGACCCCAACAGGAAGAGACATATCAATACCTTGCCTCTCTGACAATAAGTGAGACCACTTACCTACCTCAGCATGAGGAACTAAAGAGTCCTCCTTGCCCAGTAACAGCTTAGTCGATGAACACTGCCATAGCTCAGCCAGTGAAATATCACTATAGTGAAATCTTTGAGTTTCCTCCAATGGCTCTTTGCTTACAACAGCCCCTCCCAAGTCCATAAAAAAGTCTTCCTCTCCTTTGTGTCTCTGGACTCATGCCTCATTCATGATTGGACCACATGTCCCAAATTACAATTCTTTGCTGCTCCTGAATAAACCCATTTTTCTGGAGAAATATCTAGCTATTTGTTTAAGGTCAACAGTATAATACAAAATTGTCTTTCTAGTCTCTTTTTAGAGGCAAGAAAAAGGATGCCGTTTAAAACTAGGCCATGAGAAAAACTTTTCTTTCTGTCTATCTCTCTCTGATAGACACACAGGAATGGGTGCCCACGTCTGCACATGTGCACGCAAGCCCTCCGCTCCGAGGGTGATACAGTTGTGTATTAAACTTGAGGAAAACCTCAGCCGGCACCAGCTTTGAAATCTTTTGTATTTCCTTATGCTTTTAGACTTCAGAGTTGTTTTTATCTGTTCTCCTTCCAGATAATGAAAGAGATGCACACAACGTTCTGTGTATTAATGTCATAAACACCTGCCTCTGGCAAAGCCTTAATGTGTGAACAAAGGAAGGAATTGTTCACACAGCAAATCATACTATGAGAAATGACTCTCAGTGGTGGAAACCTCTCTGTTAGAGGGAATTTCAGATCATTTCAATGTTTACATTTGCAACTCAAGCATATTGACAGAGCAATGCAAATAGATGTACACTAGGAACTGCAGGAAGAAAATTATTTGCACAGATACTGCAAAGATTTTCTAGTTACGTGAGAAATGAAAATGCATTTTTGCCATATTTGGTAAACTGAATGTTACTTAGAGGACAAACCTCATGTAAAAGGGAGATAAGGAGAAATTGATTTGAATATTATTGCAGGCAAAGTAAATAATCATGATGCATTCAACCTTTATAAATGTGCAAACCAGATTAATTTTCCCAATTACAAACCTTAATAATATTAAATGACTCTTAAACATGAAATAGGATAAGAGATTGATGGTAATGATAATCCACAAATGCATTCCAAAGGTTATTAATAAATGTTTGGTTAAACAAAGGGGAGAGTAGATGGGGAAAAGAGGGAGAATGCTGCATTAAAGACATATCCTCAAGACTTCTCAAATATTTAAAGGCTAATACACACTCTAAATCTCTAAATAGAAATAGAGTGTGTGATGTTTCCAAACTCTTTAAACCCATAAACTTTTTCACAAAGCACTTGGAGAGACTGTGAGTTCTGAAGAACATAGAAGTTAATGAAAACTCCCAAATGATGTAAACTTCACTGCACATTCTATTCCAGCCACTGCTACAATGGCAGCGCTAAAATCTCCATTTCTACAAGGGAATAGAGGGTTTCTACGAATGCAAGCAGAGACATTATTGTTCTACAATTCAGTGTCTGAAACGCAGGTCTCCATTGCTGAGAGTTGTAGCGGTCACACGGGGGAAATGCTGACCAGATCATCACAAAGAAACATTACAGGTGGACTCACAATATGTTGGTGATGCTGCCATAATTCAGGCCAAGAAATATGACTTCGTCATGACCAACATCGCAACATCAATCCCAAAGGTATAGGTTTAGATTAACTTTTAAAATTTTATTTATAATGAAAAACAAAATGGTCAAGCCAACCAGGCATCCAGATCCTCTTCCTACTACTTCTTCTCTTTATAGTCCAACTGGGAAGCTAAATTAAAATCAGAAGATTATTTAGTGACCATGGTTCAGAGCAAGAGGAGCTAGCAATATGACCTACATCATTAATGACACAAGTTTTAGCTTCAATGATGGTAGAGCTCCTGGGAGCACTAACAACTGCTTTCCCTTTAATTGCAGGTTTAGATAGATGTTGTAAGCATAATTCACCTAAAGCTTCACCTGAGCAAATAGGTTGGAAGAACCTATCATTGTCCACTATGATTTTCCATAATATTTTCATAGTCACTTTATCCCCACATTCTGAAAATAGCTTGCTATCATATAATTTTACTTGGTACAGTAGCAAGAACCTGGTAAATTCAGACTTCCCCCATTGCACTCCCACTTGTCCAGAAGTACTAATGAATCAGTTCCTTTATATAAATGAAACAGAAACACCCAGATTTTATTATCTTTAAAACATGCTTTTGTTTTAAGGTGAAGAACTGTGCTGGTGTCTAATACAACTGAGCATGTGCCACACACATCCATTAGGATTTTCTCTAGTCAAAGCCAAGAGGAGGGAAAATCAAAAGCTAACACCTCTGGGAGCAGACCACAACTAACGGCAAACTCCAGAGTCCTTATCCCCAGACATGACAACTCGGAGGTTTATTTTACATCATCTCCCATGGGTCTCCAGTGGGACTGAGTCACAATTGCCCCGTGATAAGCTGCTTATTGAACATTTTATATATTGACGTCCTTTCCCTGTCTCACTTCTCCACTTCCCAATTATTGCTTCCTATGATCATTTTCCAAATAAGCTACCTATACCTTAAATACTAGTCTCAGAGTCCCAGGGGAACCCAACATAAGACAATATGCAACTACAGCACTGAATTAGAAATCTGCTCTAGATGCAGAAATATTTACTTTCTTCTTGACAGCTCAGTTTATTTTAACTTGTTTTAGTAACCTATGCCCAGACTTGTATAATTCTGCAGAATTTCAATTTGCATATATATTATTGATCAATCCCTGACATGTAGGTGCTGTTCTACCCTTCTTGGATAAAACCATGCTTACGTCAAACGAGTCAACATCACACCTGTGGTTTGGTCCAGGTGTGGAATGTGCCGTGAGGGAAAGCCAGATGACAGTATTCAAACAGCGCGGCTGACAGAGCCGTGTGTTCAAACTTGGGATGAGCACTGCGCTGACTGCCCACGGCACTGTTTCCTCATTTATAACACAGGAGATTGTATTTTGCATTTATAAGGAATCTTTCTAACTCTACAATTTTAATTTCTGTGATTCTAACTGTCAAAAATTACTGACAATTACTGTTAAATTGATAGAAACTATAATTATTAAAACCACAGAGAAATACTTGCTTTTAGATTCTAGAAACTAGAATATGTAAGATTATTTGCACATTTTTGCATTTGAAATTTAGCTTTAGGCTAATTTTAGGCTAACAATGTGTTAAAAATAATTTCTCATTTAGGTCAGGACAGAACACCAAAAATATGTGTGTAGTGCTATTTTATTTTATGTTTTAAACTTAAATATCTAAATTGGGAGGTGTATTGCAATGAATCCTAACATAAGAAGGATAACACAGTAAACTTGGGTTTCGATGTAAAGAATTGCTAATTTGATTGAACCACTATTGTTTTTTTTGGAAGGCAAGGATCTTCATACTGAGGATAACATAGTTGGTTGACATGTTAAGATTGACCTTTACCTTTTGGCATGATATTAAGGATAGGTTGGACTAATTTTTAGGATAAATGGCCTTTACAACAAAAAAACTATCAGAATTTTCAAAAGCCCCATAACATTTTTAAACTTTATAAGGTCCTGAATTCCTCTATATAAATTAATAAAAAATACTGACTTTTAAAAAAATTTTAAAACATGCACTTATGATGGCCATTCTGACCGATGTGAAGTGGTATCTCATTGTGGTTTTAATTTGCATCTCTCTGATGGCTAGTGATGCTGAGCATCCTTTCATATGTTTCTAGGCTCTCTGTGTATCCTCCTTGGAGAGGTGTCTGTTCAGGTCCTTTGCCCATTTTTTAAATTGGGTTGTTTGTCTCCTGGTATGGAGTCGTGTGAGTTCTTTATATATTTTGGAGATCAAACCTTTGTCTAAGGTATCATTGGTGAATATATTTCCCCATACAGTTGGTTCCCTTTTCATTTTGCTGATGTTTTCTTTAGCTGTGCAGAAGCTTTTTAATTTGATGAGGTCCCATTTGTTTATTCTTTTGTTTATGTCCCTTGTTCTAGGGTACAAAATGGTATAGCCATTTTGTTTGTTTGTGGAAAACAGTATGGAATTTCCTCAAAAAATTAAAAATGGAACGGCCTTTTGACCCAGCAATTCCACTGCTGGGATTATACCCTAAGAATCTTGAAACGCTAATTCAAAAGAACCTAGGCACCCCGATGTTCATAGCAGCACAATTTACATTAGCCAAGTGCTAGAAACAGCCTGAGTGCCTATTAGTAAATAAGTGGACAAAAAAACTATGGTACATTTACACAGTGGAATTCTACACAGCAGAAAGAAAGGAAATCCCACCCTTCATGACAGCATGGATGGAGCTGGAGAGCATTATGTTAAGTGAAATAAGCCAGGCACTGAAAGACAAATACCATATGATCTCACCTAAAAATGGAACTTAATCAACAAAACAAACAATAGAACCAGAGACCTGGAAATAAAGAATAAACTGACAGTAACCAGAGGAGAGCAGGGAGGGGGATAATGGGGGAGAGAAGGGTAAGGGTTATCAAGATATAAAGGACCCATGGACAAGGACAACAGGGGGTGGAGAAAGGATTGAATGTGGGAGGTGGTGGTGGGTGGGGCAGGGAAGAGTAATGGGAGGAAATGGGGACAACCATAATTGAACAACAAAAAAAAAGAAAGAAAGAAAAAACATACTTGTTTTATTTTTTGACTTTATTTTACTTTTATTGGACTTATTAGGACAACATTGATGAATAAAGTTATGCAGATTTCAGGTATACAATTCTGTAATACATCATCTGTATATTGTATTGTGTTCACCACCCCAAGTCAAGTCTCCTTTAAACATACACTTATTTAAAACTGGAGAAGAGCCCTGCCTGATGTGGCTCAGTGGATTGAGCACTAGGTTATAAACTGGAAAGGTCACCAGTTTGATTCCCTGTCAGAGCACATGCCTGAGTTGCAGGCCAGATCCCCATTTGGGGGCATGTGAGAGGAAACCTATAGATGTTTCTCTCTATCTCTCTCTTTCTTCCTCCCTTCCCCTCTCTCTAAAAGTAAATAAATAAAATCTTTTTTTAATTAAAAAATAGAATGGAGAATAAATATACTTTCCAATTTTCTTAAGTCAGCTTCTTTAAAAGAAAAAAAAACTTCATAATTTTTAAGAAGCTACACGCACAGCAAGGAGCTACTCAACTACATAGAACTCATCCTGTGAAAGGTGTTGTCTCTTACCATGGGAGACTGTGGCATTTTATTTCTTCCCAGAAACATAAGATCAAGTTGGAAGTTGACAATTTTCTATAGCCTGTAAGTACTTCTACTTTTACTTTTAAGAAAAAGAAGAAACTAAGGTAGCAGCCAAGTGACCTAAGAGAGAGATCTTTAGAGACTAGATTCCAAACAAGGAAGTTCAGCCTTGGGCCAGTTTGACTTCTGATGGTATGTCCAATGGCCTTGAGAGTGTCTACTCTCCACGCTGTGCTTTTCAGAATGGTTTTCTGGATTCTAGTTTTGTCATGCTTAACTTCACTTCTCTCAGCAAGTACCTGTTTGTTCACCCTGCTTTGTTTTCTCAAACATTCCAAGTTCTTATTCCGTACTTCAGCATCTCTTAGCAAAACAAGAGAACATCTATTTGTGTTCCTCTACTTTTTAATGTATTAAATGTACATTATGGAACTACTGTCTGGATACTTCTGGTCACAGGAAACAGATCCCTGCCAAATGGATTCTGAAAACAGTTACTCAACAATGTAAAGTATCAATTACTCTGGTATTCTTCATTTTGTTTCACATAATCATGAGACTCCCCCGTGGCCTTTCTTCATTGCTTAGGATATAGGGAAACATTTCATGGAAGAACTGAAGAAACATATTTGCATGCCTGGCTCTCAGAAATCCTAGATAAAATGATAGAATTTTTTATATAAAATAATTTTTGTTAACGTTTCTTTCTCAGACCATTTCTTGGAAATTACTCACCCTTATCCTGCTAATTTAAGCTTCTCAGGACCTGTGACATTCTAAATTTGGTCATCATGTGATTTCCGAGTTACATTTATATTTTCTTTTTAAAAAGATTTTATTTATTTATCTTTAGAGAGAGGGGAAGAGAGGAAGAGAAACATCAATGTGTGGTTGCCTTTCACACACCCACTACCGGGGACCTGGCCTGCAACCCAGGCATGTGCCCTGACTGGGAATCCAACCAGCAACCCTTTGGTTCACAGGCCTGCACTCAGTCCACTGAGCCACACCAGCCAGGGGACATTTATATTTTCTTTAGCCTCAAGGGTTTATCTGGATGTACTCAAACTAGGCTGGATAATAATAGGAGGTTAAATTTTATTGAGGACTTACTATTTGTAGGTGCTGTGCTAAGTGCTTGGCTTCTCAGTAACCCAATGAGATAGGTCTTTATTAATTAACTTCATTTTACAAGGTACATTTTATGAGAACTGAGCCAGGATTTTAAGTATCATACTCAAGGTTGCACAGCTAGCCCTTTGTAGAACTTGAACTCAAACTCACACTGGCTACAAAGCTCTCAATAGGGAATTTTATCTGACTTCTCAATTTCTCTTGAACAAAATATTTCAAAGAATATACTTGGAAAATATTAATTAACTGGAAATAAATTACCAGCTGTCATGGTCCTCTCATAGCTCACACATTGCACCCTTCTACTGTATAAATACACATCAACAACAAACATTTGGAAACGCTCCAGTGTCAATTAAAAGCAAACACAGACTAGAAAACTCGACATGAGCATTTCATATTCAAACGCGTATTCCATCATTGCCCCCACAAATGCCTTTTTCTCTGTCTAGTCAGGATCGGCTAGGGCTTATGTGTTCGCTGTTCTTTCTTTTTTGTCTAAACCACATTTCAGGTCATGTTTGTCCAACATTTTTGTTTGCCTCTGATATGACTGAAATGATTAAATGAGTCAGTGGCCCTCCACTGGCGTGCTGGGGCATATGGGGATGTACCACAAATGTTTCCTGAGTGTGCTGCCAAATTTTGAGCAATGTGTAAAATGTATTTTGGTTACAGCTAGAGATACATATGGTCATTGAGATGTCTGTCAAATGGAATACGGAGCAGAAGAAGTCCTGTGATTCGCTCTAGAGCAGGTTATGACTTGCTGAAAGGAAGTAAAAGCTGTTTGGTGAGTTTTCGAGCTGGCTTCAAAGCGACCTGGAGGGTTCCCTAGTGAAGTCCATATCTTTGCCACTTGGGTTTTTAAGAAAGCATTTATCTGCAGTAATCAGTTATTCTCAAGCAGAGACCCAGTGCTGAAGGCCAACTGTTTGAATCCTGTGATGACAAGGGCAGCTTTCACAGGTTGATGGAGAGTTGGCTGGACTGTGAATGTGAGCACGTGCTAATCACTATAAGTGGTTAGCAATTCCAAAAAGTTCAAGAACTCCTGACACAGACTGACATTTGAGCTTTGTAGACTGCTAATTTCAGAAAAAAAATTATATTCCTCCTTTTCCTCCCAGTGACTTCCTTATATTTCAGAAAAACAGTGCCCCACCTGGAATTTTCCATGATCCCACCATTTTACCACACTTGCGTCTGACCTTCGGGTAGGCTTTATTGTCATACTAGTTTGTGGTTATATCTCAATGACCCAGACCAATTTAACCACCTGGAATAATTGACTACCTGACAGCCTGTTAGCATTGCTAACCTAAATATCTGAACAATATGAGTTCCACAGCCAAATCTAATTTATCACCAAGACAAACCTGTCAAACTTATTCTGTAGGCCTCTATGCTGCCATTCACTGAAAGAAGCCTACCTATCGCATCCATGAAAATGATCAAAATTCGTAAGTAATATTTTGTGTGTGTGCAGCATACATACATATTACAAGGAAATACATCATTGGAATCTTGGTGGGCATTGTGTTCAATCTATAGATTGCTGTGTGTAGTATGGACGTTTTAATGCTGTTAATTCTGCCTATCCATGGACGCAGTATGCGCTCCCAGTTATTTTGTCTTCTTCAACTTCTTTCTTCAGTGTCTTGTAATTTTCTGAGTATAGGTCCTTTACATCCTTGGTTAGGTTTATTCCTAGGTATTTTATTATTTTTGTAGCAATTGTGAATTGGAGTTTTTTTTTTAATTTCCTTTTCTGATGGTTCATTATTGACATATAGAAATGCAACTGATTTCTGGATACTTATTGTGTAACCTTCTGCTTTGCTGAATTCATTGATCAGTTGTAGTAGTTTCTTGGTGGAATCTTTAGGGTTCTCTATATACAGTGTCATGTTATCCATTTAGTAATGACAGTTTTACCTCTTCCTTTCCAATTTGGATGCCTTTTATTTCTTCTTCTTGTCTGACTACTGTGGCTAGGACTTCCAGTACTATGTTGAATAAGAGAGGTGAAAGAAGACATCCCTGACTTGTTCATAATCTTAAGAGGAACACTTGTACTTTTTGCCCATTGCATATGATGCTGGCAGTGGGTTTCTCATATATGGCCTTTATTATGTTGAGATATGTTCCCTCTGATCCCGCTTTGATAAAAGTTCTTATCATACCTGGGTGCTGGATTTTGTCAAATGTTTTTTCTGCATCTATTAATATGATCATGTATTATTTATCCTTATTTTGTTTACGTGGTGTATCACATTATTTGGTTGCAGATGTGTATCCCCTTGCATCCCCAGGATCAATCCCACTTGTTTATGGTGTATGATCTTTTTAATATATCGATGCATTTGGTTTCCTATATTGTGTTGAGGATTTTTTCATCTATGTTCATCAGGGATATTGGCCTATAATGTTTTTATTTGTAATGTCTTTATCTGGTTTTGGAATCAGAATAATTCTAGCCTCATAAAATGAGCTTGGGAGTCTTCTCTCCTCTTGATTTCTTGGAATAGTTTCAGAAGGATAGGTGTTAGTTTTCTTTTAATGTTTGGTAAAATTCACCTATGAAGCCATCCAGTACAGGACTTTCGTATGTTTGGAATTTTTTTAATTAGCATTTTGATTTTATTGTTTTTAATTGGCCTGCTCATATTTTCTGTTTCTTGTTGACTCACTCTTGGAAGGCTGTATGTTTCTAGGAATTTATCCATTTCTTCTGGAGTGTCCAATTTTTTAGCATATGATAGTTCATAATATTTTCTTATCAATCCTTTGTATTTCTGTGGTGTCTCCTCTTTAATTTCTGATTGTATTTATTTGGGTCCTCCCCCTTTTTTTCTTGATGAGTTTGGTTAAAAGTTTATCAATCTTATTTATCTTTTCAAAGAACCAGCTCTTGTTTTTATTGGTCTTTTATATTTTTTAGACTCTATTTGGTTTCCTTTTGCTCTCATCTTTATTATTTCTTCCATTCTACTCGCTTGGGCTTTATTTGTTATTCTTTTTCTAGTTCCTTTAAGTATGAATAAGGTTAGATTGTTTATTTAAGACTTTTTTTTGTTGTTTCTTGGGTGTAGGCTTGCAATGCTATGAATTTCCCTCTTATGACTATGTTTGTTGTCCTATAGATTTTGTGTTGTTGTGATTTCATTTCTTTTTGTCTCAAGTATCTTTTGATTTCTTTCTTGATCTCCTTGTTAACCTATTCGCAGTATCATAACATGTTATTAGCCTCTATGTTTATATGTGCTTTTCAATGTTTTTCTTGTAGTTGATTTGAAGTTTTATATCATTGTGGTCAGAGATGATACTTATATGATTTCCATCTCCTAAATTTACTGAGACTTGTTTTGTGTCCTAACATGGGGTCTATCCTGGGAAATGTTCCATGTGCACCTAAAAAGAATGTATATTTTGTTACTTGATACAAAATGTCAGAAAACATCAGTTAAATTCACCTAGTCTAGTGTGTCATTTAAAGCTGCTGTTTCCTTGTCGATTTTCTGTCTGGAAGATCTAAACATTGACGCCAGTACAGTGCTAAAATCCGCTACAATGACTGTATTACTGATGATCTTTCCCTTTATGTTGGATGCATAAATGTTTCCAAAGGTTATAGTCTCTTGCTTGATTGATCCCTTTATCATTATGTAATGTGTTTCTTTGTTGTTTATTATAGGCTTCATTTTAAAGTTTATTTTGTCTAGTACTAGCCAGCTGACTCTGTTGGAGCATTGTTCTATACACAAAGAGATTGTGGGTTTGATCCCTGGTAAGAGCACACACCAAAGTTGCAAGTTTGATCTACAGGCAGGGTGCATACAGGAGGTACCAAGTTGATGTTTCTCTAATACATTGCTGTTTCTCTCTCTCTGTCTCTCTCTCTCATTTCCTCTCTCTCTAAAATCAATTAGCATATCCTTGAGTCAGGATTAAAAAAATAAAGTTTAGTTTGTCTGATGTAAGTATTGCTACCCTAGTTTTTTGTTGTTGTTTCCATTTGCATGAAATATCTGTTTCCATCCCTTTACTTTTAGTCTGTCTGTGTCTTTCGTTCTGAGGTAGGTCTCTTATAGACAGCATATATATATATATCAGTCTTGTCCTCTTATCCAGTCAGCTACCTTATGTCTTTTGATTGCAGCATTTAGCTACTTACATTAAAAATGATTATTGATAAGTACATATTTATTGCTATTTAATTCTTTTAACCATCTTCCTCTCTTCTTTTTCTTCTTCTCTTTCTTTTTCTTCTCCTCCTTCTCTCCCTCCTCCTCCTCCTCTTCTTCCTTCTCCTCTTTCTTCAAACAGGCCTCTAACATTTTTCGTAATATCTATTTGGAGATAATCAACTCCTTTAGCTTTTTCTTGTCTGAAGCAGGAGTTTGCAGATTAGACAGAAAAATAGTTTAATAAATTGGCCAATCTGAAGAACAGAGAGTTAACGCCCTAAAGACCTGACTCCAGGATGGCGTGTAAGTTATAGATTATATAGCACAAAATCGCAAGACCCTGTGCATTGGAGGGTTCAGCATTGCGCTGGGAGCTGATTGTTTGGAGGTGAGGAAAGGCTAATAGATCATTTCTTCAGGTCTTGAGAACAGTTCTCAGGTCTGTTCCAGACCTTTCTGGTTCCACCTTAGGGCTCAGGAACTAAAACATCTCTTAAAACAAGATGTTATCCTTAGCTTGCTAGAGATCCAGACCCCTCAAATCTGTGACCATGGGTCTGGTTTACACTATTGTTTTCTGCTACCTCAGGGTTTGCTGACTGTCCAAGATGATGATGATGTGTGTGTGTTTGCATGTGTGTGTATAGAGAGAGATGCTTTGTGTGTTTGTATAAATAAAGAGGAAGAGAGATGCTTTTTAGAGTTAGAATTTAAAGCTAAATTTAATCAATGTCATAAGGAACCTTGATTTCATCTTGACATATCTCTATGCCTGCTTTCACCTATCTTTATAGAAGCTTTCACTTTCATTTTTTTAAATCAAGTACAAAGATTGCTCTGCATTTCTTAGCTATCCATTTTCTTATCTTAGTCTTTGTTGTTTTATGCACATTTTACTAGATGTTACACTTTCTTGTGTTTAGGTTTTATTTTCATGATGAGAAAGTATGAGTCACTTGGCTCATTACATTTTGCGTAGATTGCACATAATGATTTCTAAAATGAAAGTTATCTTTTCAGTGAGCAAACTGAAAACATGTGTTTCTCTGCCAGATCTGCTCTGACGAACAACAAAGAAACCTAAATGCTGGGCAGTGGATGGTAAACTTTCTACAATCCAGTGTTAGCCATGGGAGGCTTTGTTCTTTGCTTTCTTTTATGCTATGCATACCTCAGTATTCTTTATTTTAACAAGTGAGATCAAAGAAAAGCCGACTTAAATTCTTCGATTTTATAAAAGCATACATCTTCATGTATGCATGTTTGTGTATATGTGTATGTAAGGTTGCCATATGATTTTTCATTTTGATAAAATATCCTATATGTGTTGTGTTATAATATTTATTCTTACTAATATAGAAAAGAGAAACAATGACAAAGAAAATTAAAATAACCCCAAATCTTAATAGCATTAGCACAATTTTCTTAAACACTTTTTCTTATGCTGACTTTTTGTCAGCACTGTCTTCTATTATTGCCTCAGTGTCTTGTTTTCACATTTTAAGTTTACAATATGTTGTAATATCTATGATTGCAAATATCTTCATCAGTACTTTAAATTGAATTGCACCGCATCTCTGGAATAATGCGAGAGAGAACTTTGTGCCATCATCTAATACAGGAAAAAAATCCACGTGGAGGTTTTCTGTTGCTTCAACTTTGCACCCACTTCACAAAGAAACCAAATCTCTGCAGGGTTTCTTCTTAGAGAAGCACCTGTCATTATGCTTTTCATCTGTTGGCTGACTCGCTTGTTGTGGCTCTGCATCCTCCTCCACGACCCTGTCCTAACCTCACCAAAGTGTGGGCTGTTTGGGTTTCCTGGAATTATTTTTCAGACATCGCACACTTCCACAGGAAAGAGAACGTAATCTCCCTTAATGTGGGTCCCACTGCAGAGTTCTAGGACAAACTTTCTCAAGCTTGGAGTCTGTAGATAGTAACTTTCAACCTTAAAGCATAGTTAAAAGGTTGTGGTAGGCAGAATAATAGCCCCTCAAAAATGTCATGTGTTGTCATACACTACCTAATGGCGTTTGGTCAATGTTGGACTGAGTATACAAGGTTGGTCCCATTAGACTATAAAGGAGCTGAAAAGTTCCTGTCACCTCATGATGTTGTAACATCATAGTCCTATGCATTACTCACATGTTTGTGGTGATGCTGTTATAACAAAACTGTTGTGCTTCCTCAGGAAGCAAATAATATTTAGTCAAATAAAATATAGTACATTCAATTGTGTATACTACATAGTACTTGATAGTAATAATAAACAATCATGTTACTGGCTCATGTATTTACTATCCTACTTATCATTATTGTAGAGTGCACTCTTTCTACATACTCGTATAACAACAACAAAAAAAAATTTGCTGTAAAACAGTATGCCGTTTTATTCCAGCAGCAACCTAATACAGCTTGTGCTTACCACCTGTCTCAGTTACATCAGCATCATTTCCCCCTTGTGCTTGATTTAACCTCATGCTCTTTTGTAGAGCAACATGCTGTACAGGTTGTAGCCTAGGAGCAATAGGGTGAACCATGTAACCTAAGGTGTGTAGAAGGGCATGCCATCAAGGCTTGTGTAAGCACACTCTGTGCTGGTCATACAATGACGAAATTACCTAAACAGGCACTTCTCAGAACATACACCTGTACTTAAGTGGTACATGACTGTACCAGGAACCTGTGAATATTTTATCTTTCATGGCAAAAGACACTTTGAAGGTGTGATTAGATTAAAAACCTTGAGATGGGGAAATAATCCTGGACTATTTAGGTGGGTCTAATCTAATCACATGGGTCCTTAAAAGTGAAGAAGCGTTCATAGCTGTGGTCAGAGGGAGATGTGACTAAGCAAGGGCTCCAAGTGATGCTCTGAAGACAGAAAGGGCCATAAGCCAAGGAATGTGGGAGAGCTCTAGAAGCTGGGAAAGGCAAGGGATCAAATATCCTCAGTCTCCAGCAGACACCTTGATTTTAGTCCAGTGAGACCTATAGTGGGTTTCTGATTTAAAGAACTTTAGATAAGTTTGTGTTGTGTTAAGCCACTTAAGTGTGTGGTAATTTGTTGCAGCAGCAATGGAAAAGTAATACACAGGTTTTTTCCAGTTTTTTTTTTTTTTAATTCTGTTGGACATTTTCCTGTTTGCTGGACAGAAAAGGAGGTGCAAGAGAATTAGATACCTGTGCTCATTGGCCATTGTATCAAAGAGTTCTGCAGTGAGAGAATTCATGAAGGGAGGGGAGGAGGGAGGGAAGAGGGGAGAAATTAAGGAAGGCAGAAAGAGAAGTATGAAGGAGGGAGATTCTCCAAATATTGTAGTTGCATCCCAGTTTTAAGTTTTGTCCCCAGGAAATAGAAATTTGCCAAATAATCTCTTTAGTTACTGGAGAATCTTAGTCTGATGCATAGAGCAGTGGTCTCTACAATGTAAGTTATGCCATTGGCAGAAAACTAGAAGAATCATGTTCTACACTGTCATGCACAGAATTGACTGCCAGTTTTAGCAACACTTGTGATTGAAAGGATTCTTGCATTCTTTCTGTTACTACTATTGAAATACACAAAATTCTGTTTTCCAAGGTTATCAGCATTGCTAAAAACTCTCATAAATTACAAAATAAGATGATCTCCCAAGAGCTTCCTGAGAAATAATCTATGACTTTTTATTACAGTGAATTCCACTTTTAAAGCATTATCTTGATTAAAAACTTCTAAAATGTAATACTTCCTTTCTACTAAAAAGTGTGCAAAACTTGAGAATAAGAAAAAGATTGGCTGCATGTCCTTTCAGTCTCTCCCTGGAGCATTGTCTGACCGGCACAGCCCAGGGCTGCTTCATTGGGCAGGGGACACACTTGTGTTCCACTTGTAGTTGCTGTTGAAGAGGGACCAACTCTGACGGTTACACGTTTAACTTCTTTTTGTCCAGTCAAGATGCACAGTAGAAAAGATTACCAAGCCGGCCAAGATGGAAGCATAAGTGGACACACTGTGCCTCCTCTCACAACCAAAATTAAGGACAACAAATATTTAGAAACAAGAAAACAACCAGAACTGACAGAAAATTGAACTGTACAGAAGTCTAACAACCATTCATCCAGACTGGTAAGAGGGGCAGAGTCGAGGCAGGAAAAAGTGGAGGTGCGAACCGGGAACGCAAGCAGCAGCAGCTGGCAGTTCCCAGGTGTACAGGTGGCAGCTGGCGGACCCCGGGCACGGGGAGGCAACTGTGCAGACCCAGTGAGGTCATACAAGGCGACTAGCTGACCAGGTGGTCCCACATTCGCGTACGCAGATGTTCCAGGCAAAGGGGAAGTGGCGGAGGGGGCTGAATCCGAGAGAGAGCGGAGCCGGTGCCATTGTTCCCTCAGACCCCACCCCTACATACAGCGTCACAACCCAGCGACTGGGCTGCCCAGCCCTGAGGAACACCTAAGGCTCCATCCCTCACTACATAACAGCTGCGACCAGACTAAAATCAAACCAAAACAAAACAAAACAAAAAAAAAACACCAAAAATGGCTCAAACCGGAAAACAAATAAAAGCCCCAGAGCCAATTCCTCTAAGCAGTGAAGAGATAGCCAACCTGTCAGATGCACAGTTCAAAGCACTGGTCATCAAAATGCTCACAGAATTGGTTGATTTTGCTCACAAATTAGATGAAAAAATGCAGGCTACAATACATGAAATGAAGGAAGATGCATGGGGAACCGATAGAGATGGGAGGAAAACTGGGACTCAAATCAATGGAGTGGACCAGAAGCAAGAAACTAACAACCAAACAGAAAACAAGGAAGAAACAAGAATTCAAAAAAATGAGGAGAGGCTTAGGAACCTCCGGGACATCGTTAAACATCCCAACATCCGAATTATAGGGGTCCCAGAAGGGGAAGAAGAAGAGCAACAAGTGGAAAACTTACTTGAACAAATAATAAAGCAGAACTTCCCCAATCTGGCAAAGGAAATAGACTACCAGGACATCCAGGAAGCTCAGAGAGTCCCAAAGAAGTTGGACCCGAGGAGGAACACACCAAGGCACATCGTAATTCCATTAGCCAAGATTCAAATGAAGGAGAGAATTCTAGAAGCAGCAAGGGATAAGGGGACAGTCACCTACAAAGGAGTTCCCATCAGACTGTCAGCTGATTTCTCCAAAGAGACCTTCCAGGCAAGAAGGGGCTGGAAAGAAGTATTTGAAGTCTTGAAAGGCAGGGGGACCTACATCCAAAATTGCTCTTCCCAGCAAAGCTGTCATTTAGAATTGAAGGGCAGATAAAGTGCTTCTCAGATAAGGTCAAGTTCAAGGAGTTCATCATCACCAAGCCCTTATTATATGAAATGTTAAAGGGACTTATATAAGAAAAAGAAGATCAAAAATAGGACAGTAAAAAGACAGCAAACTCACAGATATTAACAACCACACCTAAAACAAAAGCAAACTAAGCAAACAGCTAGAACAGGAACAGAAGCACAGAAATGGAGATCATATGGAGGGTTAGCAACAAGGGAGTGGGAGGAGGAGAGAGGGGGGAAAGGTACAGAGAATAAGTAGCATAGACGGTGGGTAGAAAATAGATGGGGAGGGCAAGAATAGTGTGGGAAATGTAGAAGCTAAAGAACTTATGACACATGGACATGAACTAAAGGGGGGAATGTGGGTGGGAGAGGATGTGCAGGGTGGAGGGGAATGATGGGGGAGAAATGGGACAACTGTAATAGCATAATCAATAAAATACATTTTAAAAAAATTAAAAAAAAAGATTACCAAAAAGGTAATTTGTTTAACCCCCATGCCCAATAAGCAGTCAACAAAGATAATGTTTTATTGCCCTGTAGGACATTAATCAGTTTTGTCTCTAACATAGTCAGTTTATTTCAGCATTCCTTTCCTGACTGATAATATAAACTGCTCTTCATAACACTTTCCTTTTAATCAGTTTACCATTCAGCTGGCTTACTCTTTAATGGGTTCAAAAATCCTGACTTGTATTCATTTGTATGAGAGTCATGTTTTTAAATTTTTGAATATTATATTTTGGTATTACACAATATTTTAGTTGTTCATTGGGGGTGTGTGTGTGTGTGAGAGAGAGAGAGAGAGAGAGAGAAAGATAACTAATGATGTCATTTAAGCAAAATTAATAAAAATATTCTATTCTATTTTGATCTTAATTATATATATAATATTAAATATATTATTATATTTAATATTATATATATAATATATATAAAGAATATTAAAAATATTAGAAAAGTCTTGACAACCTTTAATGTCTGAAAATCATTGCCAAAATATTACTAAACTTAATAATGTACTCCTATACTGTTTCTTATTCTAGAATTAAAATATTTATAGAAATATTATTTGAAAAACCAAAATGTAAAATGTAACTTTTGAGGTGGGGCCTCAGAAAATTATTTTTTGTTCTCTTTTGCTCTCCATATAGGTTATATGCAACATTTTTTTAATTTATAATTTAAATACTAAGCAATGAAGAGATTAACATAAAAGATTGTATAACTGTAGACCTTTGCAATATAAAATGTGGCTTATTGTTTTAAGCTTTTAATATGTTAATGTAATACATAGCTGTATAGTTTTACAGGACAGTTTAAATTCCCTTGAAAATATAGACCTCAGTAAAGAGTCCAAATTAAAAAGAAGTTAATATGTTTCAAATACTAAGTTATTTTCCTGTTCCTCTCTTCTGAGTTCTACAATATTGAAGCCTGGTGAAAAATTTTACTTAAAGAAAGTATCCAACAAGCAATCCTAGTTAGGGATTTTTCACAATATCAGAAAATAAAGATGTTTTTCGAATGGATGTTCTATATTTGTTTCATTATATTAATTACCATCAAATATCACAATAATCAAAATTCTGTTGGCATGGAAACTGGTAGTGACATATCCACCAAATACACTAGCTCTTTACCAACTATTGCTACATGCAATAAAAATCTTCATAATTTGTTCTGCTCAGAATCTTTCTAGTTTAGGACCACATTTTATTTAGAAGGTTAAGTTGATTCGTATACATGAAAAATTTACCTGACAGGTTTTAATAATAGATCATATTCAGACTTGAAGTTTTGTATACTCATTTTAAATAAGCAAGAGTTATGTTGAATTTGTAATTACAGATTATGGTTTTAATGACAACTTTGAAAAATCAGAGTATTGGCTTATACTGTCCAAGATAGTCATCACTAGCCATGTGTAATATTTGTGCATAAGCTTGAATTAATTAAAATTAAATAAAATGTAAAATCCAGTCGTTTACCGAGCATGTTTCTAGTGTTCCATATCCTCATGTTGTTGGTGGCTCATGTGCTGGACAATGTGGATGCAGGATATGTCTGTCGCCGCAGAAATGCTCTGGGCAGTGCTGTTTGGGACTTCTGTCATCTTGGTCCTGTTTTTCTCTTTTCAAATGTTGAAGATAGATTTGCTCTTATCTAAGGCTTAAGCAATGTAAGATGAACAGATATCTTACCAGGCAGCAAGCTCAACATCCTTAATTTAGTGAGAGAATTTTAATGTGCTTTACATTATAATAAAGATTTATCTACCTCTGTTTTATGTACATAAAATATTCTCTACTTATTCTTTAGATTAAAATACATAGAATATGCTTCATGCATTCTTAAGATTTCTTAAAATTGTTTTGGTTTTGAGTAAGAATCATTTATATATTAATTAAAATTAATAAATAATAAAATCAAAGCAAGAGACATTCCTGGAATATAAATAGTGTTTAATCAATTCGAATTTACTACCCTTGGACCAAAGTCCAAGAAAAATGAGAATAGAGATCATTTATGTCATGATGACTTGATTTCAAAACTATTTACCAATTTTTTGCAAAACTGTTTACCAATTTTCTCTAATACCCCCATGATTTCCCTTCCTTGGCCCAAACTCAGTAATCATTATGTACTTTATGAGTCAGCAAGAATGAAAGCTTACATCAGCGGTTGTTCCAGGTGTCTTTTCTCCTGTCCATTCTAATCATAGTCAGATGAGTCCTGCTGATGGTGATAAGGTCTGTTTTAAAATAATTTAATTTAAATAATTCCTGACATAAAATAAAAGTAAAGTGGAATATCTTCTATTTTACACCATGGAATTTAACATGACATTTATCACTTAATATTAAGCCTATGTTTTAACCTTTTAGTAGATCATTATGTTTTTATTTAACTTAATGGAAAGAATGTAGAAACCCTATAGGATACCTGAAGAAACCCTCCTTTTATGAAAATGTATAGACACTGTTTATAATTTTAATAACAGAGATTTGCAATGAAATTAATATAAGTTCACTTTCCAGAAGCTCTGGAAACAATGTTGTTGTTTCCAGTTTTCAAGCAGCTGTGCCAACCTCTCCGATATTTTCTTAAGAAAAAACATGAAACGGGAGGGTATTGCTGATCCCTGCCCCTCCCAGGATCAGGACACTCCAACATTATGTGGAAAGAAAATGTTAATTTGAGTCCTGAGCTAAAGATTCTGGTTCTTTCAATGATATGTTAAGAGACAGATACATGATAAAAGGAAAATTACATTTAAATATCTCATGTGTGTTTAATGTAATCTCTCATGTAAAGAGAGCCTAATGGAGTCATTTTAAAACCAAATATTAGCAGTAGGAAAAAAATTTAACCTAAACTAAAATTAAAGTATGTTTTCCATTAAATTATATTGATTTACATAAAACCACTTTTATTCAAATCAGTGATGTAACAGTGAAAGTTTCATAATCTTACCTAATTACAGCAATCAAAAAGTGAAGTTCTGAGTCTGAGAAAATGGTTATATCTCTGGTAAAACGCACCAACTGAACATAATCTTGGGTTAAAAGCACTCTAATTTCCAACTGCATATTTAGAACAGAACAAAGTGCCGGCATGAAAGAATGGTTAAATCAGAAGATTTATAAATGTAAATTAATTATATTAACAGATTGAGGAAAAAATCATGTTATTTCATAAGATGTTGAAAAAAGCATTTGATATAATAGGCATTTGACCACAATTTTTAAAAATAAGATTTTATTAAACAGGAAATAGAAGGACTGTCCTCACCTTATAACATATATTTAGCAAAATCCTATGGTAAACTCCATAGTAAATGGTAAAGATTTAGGAGCTATTTCATCAAAATCAAGAGGACAATAAATAATTACAACTGTCATGTCTAGTACAATCAACATTATGCTGGAGGTCCTGTCAATAGGACAAGACAAGGGAAAAAAAAAACCGTAAAAAGGATAAGAGGCAAAATGTTTTTGCTCGGGCAATATAATTGAATGTAGAGAAAAATCAAAAGATGTTCATAAACAAACTTTTATTAATAAGAGAAGACTGCAACTTTCTTGGATACAAGACTGACATTCAAAAATAAATAGCTTCCCAGTACACAAGTAGGAACTAATTAGAAAATATAATAGTAAAAACAGTGCTGAAATATAATAGTATCAAAAGGGAACTAGCAAAAGATGAGAAAGACTTTTATTCAGAAAATTGCAACCATTATTGAAGGACATAAAAGAAGACCTGAGGAATTGTCAGGATGCACTGAGCTCACTAATGAGGTGACTCAATATGGTAATTAAGTTAATTCTATATTAACTCATATGGAAAGTGAATGCAATTCAAATGAAAATCTCATGGGATTCTATGTGCAATCAGACAAACTGAATCTAAAACTCCTGTGAAAGAATAAAGTTCCAAGAACTGGCCAGACAATTTTGTAGAAAATAAAGAGATAACTTGTTTCACCAGATATCAAGATCTATAGTAAAAAATATAATATAACATCATATATTATTTATTGGAGTGAGGCTAGCCAAATAATCTAATCAGCAAAATAGAATGCCCAGAAAGGGCTACAGACATGCCGAAACTTGACACATGACTGAATTAATATTTGACGATCACATAGGAGAAAATAATAGGTGTCCACATGATAGCATAACAAAAATTAATTGTCAGTGCATTAAAAACCTAAATGTGGAAACTAAAATGCGTTAAGATAAGCATAATAGAAAATATTAATAAATTTATCTATATTCAAATTTTAATAAAAAATAAGCCACATTGTGAGGGTACTTTAAAAGACAAACCACAGTATGGGAAAAGATATAAGGCAAACATTTAATAAAATATAAGCACCTGAAATCTATAAAAATGTTTTTCCAAATCAGCAAGTAAACAGTGAATGGCTGAATGGTTGTAAATACCCAAAAAGATGCTCAGCTTCACCAATAATCGGGAAAATGCACATTAGTACAGTGAGATGCCATTTTATAACCATAAGATTAGCAACATTCAAAAAGTTTTGTCAGAGAGTGAGCTCTTGCATACTGCTATTGAAAGTATAAACTAGTTTAAGACACTTCAGAAAGGGGTTTAAAAATATCTAATAAATATGAAGGGGTCATATATGTATTATAATCCAATAATTCTTCCAGGGATAGAGAATTCCCTCAGTATATAGAAATTCTCACTCATACATATGAGGACAAATATGTAAGGATAATCATAAGGTATTATTAGTAATATTTTAAAATTAGACACAACTTCAACATTCATCAACAAGAAAATAAATAAACTAAGTGTTGTATCTTTATATAAACGAATACTATTTGGCAATGAAGTTAATGAACTGGAAATAAATGCCTGTGCATGACTATATCTCATAAACATGATTTTTAAGTAAAATTATTCAAAACTTCAAGCTTCTTCAGGGAAGAGTTTTCAGACACTTTAACAAAAATGAAAGGAAATGCCTGCATCCCCGCCCCCCCCCCCCCCCATGCAGTAGGCAACAGCAGGCTCTCTCTTAGAGAGAGCGTCTGCGCTCTCATTTCCCTTGGCCACTAGCCCACCCTTCTATATCTCCAAAAGGAAGGCCAGATGTCAGTTGCCATTTTACATGATTTTGGTAGTTATTCTTACAGTATATACAGTGTTTTATTTTATCAGTGCCTTCATCAAAACATATATGATCTTTCTTTATTCTCACCACAGGACTTTGTTTTATTGCTTTGAGAGAGAGAAAGAGAGAAACATCGATGTGAGAGAGAAACATTGATTGGTTACCTTTGGTATGCACCTGGGCAAGGCAGGGGTGGGTGTGGGGAATTGCATGCATCTGGACCAGGGATCAAATCCACAACCTAAGTATGTGCCCTGACCAGGAATCGAATCCTCAACCTTTCAGTTATGGGATGATGCTCCAACCAACTGAACCACGCTGGTCAGGGCAATAAATTATGAAGTGTTTCGATATAAAGATTTAAAACATGAACAAAAACAACATGTTATTTATAAACACGTGCACAAATTAATATTACACAAATTGTAAAATTGTGAAAACATAGATAGGAATGATGCATATCTTAAGAAAATTGTTTATTTCTAAAGAAAGGAGTGAATTTGATTAATGGAAGAAAACTTGACCTGAACACTTGATTAAAGGTAAAAGATCAGTAAATCTGGCAAAACATTAACCTTAGTTAACTCTAGACGATGGATTTACAGTTACTCATGATATTATTCTTGTTTGTAGTTTTGAATTATTGTGAAATGGCAAAAATAATTTTAAAAGCAGTCTGTACAAATAGAAAAACAATGGAGAAAAATCAATGAAATAAAGAGCAGGGTTTTTTATTTTTAAAAAGATCAATAAAATTGAACAAATCTCTAGCCAGACTCTCAAAAGAGACGTAGAGACAGAAGACCAAATTTATCAACACCTTGAATCTAATGGGGAATAGCACTATGGACACCCTGTTTTTGAACAAAATAATAAGGAAACACTATAAACAACTCTGTACTCATACATTTGACAACATAGACTAAATCGACCAATTCCTTAAAAAACTCAAATGACCATAGCTCATCCAATATGAAGTAAATCATCTAAATAGCCATATAACTATTAAAGAAATTGAATTTATGGTTTTAAAATTTCCAAAAAAAAAATCCCCATGTCCAGATAGTTTCACTGAGAAATTCTACCAAACATTAGAGAAGTAACACCAATTCTACACACTATCACTTAAAAAAAAAAAAAACAGAAGAGGAGGAAATATTTCCTAATTCACTTTATGAAATTTGTTTTACCCTGATACCAAAACCAGACAAAAAGAGAAGAAAAAAGAAATGAGATCAATATCCCTCATGAACATAAATACAAATCCTTAACAAATATCAACAAATAGAATTCAGAAATATAATACAATTCCTTTAAATTACATACCATAGCCAAGTCCAGAGAAATGTCAGCAGGCTTCCAAAATAATGAAAACAAATCAATGGAGAACTTTTTCATTTGGTAAAGAAACCTGCAAAAAACCCTACAGCTAACATCATACTAAATAGTGAGAAATTCAGAGCTTTCCCACTAAGATCAAGTACAAGATAAGGATGTCCCTTCTCACTACTTCTCAGCATCATCCTGGAAATTCTAGATAATACAAGAAAAAGAAAGAATGGAAGGAAGAAAGGGAGGGAGGGAAGGAGGAAGGAAGGAAGGAAGGAGGGAAGGAAGGAAGGGCAAAAGAAAAGAAAAAGAAATAAAGGGTATGGAGACTGAGAAGGAAGAAATAGGACTGTGTTCATTTGCAGGTGACATGATTGTCTATGGAGAAAACCTGAAAGAATTGACCAGAAGACTCCTAAAACTAACAAACAATTATAGCAAGATTGCAGGATACAAGCTTAATATACAAAGTCAATCACTTTTCTATATAGCAGCAATGAACAAATGCAATTTAAAATTAAAACACAGTACCATTTACATAAGCATCAAAAATGGATATAATTAGGTATAAATATAATAAAATGTGTATGAGAAAAACTACAAAACTCCAATGAACAATATAAAAAGACCAACTATATGCAAAGATATTTCACATCCATGAATAGGAAAACTCAATATTGTCAAGATGGGAATTCTTCCCAACTTGTTCTATAGATTCAACACAGTTCAAATCAAAATCTCAATAGGTTATTTTATAGATTCTAAAGTTTATATGAAGAGGCAAAAGAGCAAAGTATCCGACATAATACTAAAGGAAAAGACAAAGTTGGAGGGCAGACACTACCCAACCGAAGACTTGCTATAAAGCTTCAGTAATCAAGACATGTGGCATTGGCAAAAGAATAGAAAAAATAGATAAATGGAACTGAACAAAGAACCCCAAAATAGACCCCCATAAATATAGCCTACTGATCTTGATCAAAGGAGCAAAAGTCATAAAATGGAGAAAAGATAAACTTTTCACAAATGTTGCCAAAACAGCTGGACATCCACATGCAAAAAATATGAATCTATATACAGAATTTACATTTTTCACAAAATTCAATTCAAAAAATCACAAACCTAAAAATGTAAAACATAAAACTATAAAACTTCTAGAAGATAACATAGGAGAACACCTAGATGACCTTGGCTATGGTAATGTCTTTTTATATACAATACCAAAGACAGAATTCATGAAAGAAATCATTGATGAGGTAGGATTCACTAAAATTAAAAATTTCTGTTCTATGAAAGACACTGTCAAGATAGTGACAAGATAAGCCACAGGGTGAGATAAAATACAAAAGGTAAGCATATATCTGATAAAGGACTGTCACCCAGAATACGCAAAGAACCCTTAAAACTCAACAATAAGAAAGGAAATGACCCAATTAAAATGGGCTGAAACCTTAACAGACACCTCATCAAAGAAGAAGGACAGATGGCAAGTAAGCATGTAAAAAGATGTTCCACATCACATGTCATCAGGTGTCTCATCAACAGAGACACCATGACACACTTACTAGAATTGCTAAAATAAGTGGCCCATTCTAAGGTGTGGGTTCCATAACCAGTCAGGGCACACACAAGATTCAAGCAATGAATACATAACTAAGTGGAACAACAAAATCA
The DNA here is from genome assembly GCA_039655065.1 of Glossophaga mutica. NCBI lineage: Eukaryota > Metazoa > Chordata > Mammalia > Chiroptera > Phyllostomidae > Glossophaga > Glossophaga mutica. Next base: position 44,405,999 of record CM077306.1, on the reverse strand, counting down.
ATGTTTCTCTCTCCCCTCACCCCTTGTGCCACACCTTCTAACCTCTCTCTAAAATCAATCAATAAATTTTTTAATTGACTTTTAAAACAATAATGCTCAAGCATGGAATAAATATTTGAACTCAAATATATCCTAACCTATAACAGCTCCTCCTTATTTATCATCAAGGTACAAATTTCTTAGGCTGCATTTTAGGATGGTCAGTGATATGAGCCTGGCTTACTTCCCACTGCTTTCCAGTACACCCCTCCCTGAGCATCCACCCCAGCTATGCTACTGATCTCACAGCCACTGCCTCTCTGCTTTTCCCAATGGAACTTCTTGTACCTAGTACCCCCTCACCCCCCATCATCTCTGCCTGGCAATGTTTTGTCTGTTCTTCAATACCTGGCTCATCTGGTTCCTACTCCCTGAAGTGTTTCTCTTCTTATATACCAGAAGTTCTCACTCCTTTCTCTAAACACCCTGCCATTCCTGCTGAACCTTCTTTATGGTACCAAGAAGTAAGATGCTCCCCTGTGGTGTGTGCATGTGTGTGGCTGATTTTTGTCCATTTATCTCCTAGCAGATTTCCCACCACAGAGTGAGAGAGCAACAAATATTTATTAAATTAAATAGCATTTTGCCCTGACTGGTGTGGCTCAGTGGACTGGGTGTCATCCTGCAAACCAAAAGGTCGCTGGTTTGATTCCTGGTCAGGGCACATGTCTGGGTAGCAGGCTATGTCTCCCTGCAGCTAGGGGCATGTGAGAGGCAATCAATCGATGTTTTTCACACAGTGATGCTTCTCTCCCTCTCCTTTTCCATCCCTTACCCTCTCTCTAAAAATAAATAAAAATACAATCATTTACAAAATTAAATAGAATTTTAAAAATAAATTGTTTAATGTATGACTTTGTTTTCAGGATCATAGTCTCTAACAGAAGAGTAGTAATTTCTTGAACTTTTTAAGGACTTAAAATACTGTGTTACCAGTGGTATGGGAATGCCATAGTGTAAAAATAGTAGCCTGTTCCATACAGCTATAATGAACACAGCAAAGGGAGATACACAGCTTTATCATTTTGTGTGTTATCTGAAATATTTTCATAAAATTAAAACATTTAAGAAATATTTGGTAGCATATTGGAATGCTTATCCTCAGCAATATGGAATGTAATTTTGTTGGTGTAATATGAAGGAAAATACAAATAAAATTATTTGCTGTAACTGCTAACAAAAAAATGATATGTGTTGTGTTAAAGGAAGCAAATCAGCACATATATTATCTGCATTATCTTTCTACTGTCATCCTTCATATCAGTTACTTGGCTCAGTTTATTTTGCTTCTTAGTAAAGTAGGTCAGTCAGTTGTCATTTTATTGGAGCAATGCATTGTGCTATTGGTACATTGCCCATCACATAGCACAGGGTTAATTAAGATTTAAAATAAAAATAATTTCTTTTAATTTTATAGGTAGTCCAATTATAGTAACTCATTATAAGTTACAATATTATTTAGATACAATTCAAGTACTTATATTATTGAGAATTTTACCTATTATACTCAGTAATAAAATATTTTAATCACCTAGAGAGTTTACAATCTTATTATTTTCCTAATTATTGCTTCAGTTTTATAAGTTAATATAACAACATAAATGTTATAAACAGGAAAAGATCCTCTTGCTCAGGAATATAATTCTATTTCTGGAATAGAATTCTTCAGGTAATATGGAAGGGGCCAAAGTGTTACCATCTGAATTGTGACTAAAAATGCATCCTCAGCTCTGGGAGTTAAATGCCTTACAAACACAAAATAGCCCTACTGTCAAGATAATTGGCTTTACTTAATGTGCCTTTGATGTGATATCTTAGTTACTTTCGGTGGTCTGAGTTAAATGCTTGTTATTTTTTAAAAATTTACACCAAGCCAACATAACATTAAGTTCTTCTGCCTTATTAACTTCAGCAGTGTGTTTTTCAGAGCAATCCTACCACTAAGAAATCTAATATTAGGCTTGAATCTTCCCCTGTCGAAATGCTTTCATTCATTCATTCATTCATTCATTCATTCATATGATGTTTATCTGTGCCTAATATTTCCCAGGCAATGGAATGTAGAAAGGTCCTAGTATTCAAGAAATTCAAATCCAATGGAGAGACGTATTAACAGAAAAATTACAATACAACATGAGTTATATAATTCATTAAACTATTCAACAAAAATTATGTGAATACTCACTATCTATGCCTGGTATTATGGCATTCAAAGAACTAGAAATAACATCACAAGCAAACAAATATGATCATTGTCTTTATGGAGTCTATAGTCTAGAGAGTTATGTAAGAAATAGGAGACAGAATTAGTAGTTATCAGCAGATGGGTGATACAGTGAATGACTGGGGGTTCGAAGTTGAACACACAAACCATTCCTTTCCAGGTTTTAACATGAGTTATAACATCTTTTTGGTTATTTATTTATTTGTATTTAGCAGATACCCATATAAAAATTGGTGCATGCTAGGCTCTGTTCTAAGCACTTATAAATTCATTAAATCCTCTGTAACACAGGTGGCAAACACAAGGCCCATGGTCCAAATCCGGCCCTCCACCTTGTTTTATCTGGCCTGGCACCTTATTTCTACCTGGTGGCAGCACTAAGCTCTCACTTAACAGTTGAGTAGTTACATTTATACCGTCCTTAAATTACATTTGACCCTTTGAAGGCAACTGCAAGGCTGATGTGTCCCCTGGTGAAAATGAGTTTGACACCCCTGCTCTATAACGACCCTCCTATTACTTATCCCTATAAATAGAAACTTTTTATGAGAGGCCAAGTAACTTTTTCACAGAGCTATTAAGAGGAATTCCCACCAAGGCAATCTGGATCATAAATCCATATTTCTAACCACTAATCCCGACTGCCTCTCACAGGTACCGTGTGACAATAGGCATGTTCCATAGTCTATCGCTATGGAAAACATAAAGAAAGGGATTGCTCTGGTGGGGAAGATGTCAGACTGAGTTACTTAGAGAACATCCTATTGGTAGGTAGCTTGATGGATGTAAGAATTTAAGAAATTTAAGAAAGAGGGCTAGGCTAAATACACAGATTTGAGAGTTGCCAAATTTATAGATAAAATGAAAGCCTGCAGAGTCAATGAGTTCAGTTGGGGATTTCCAAACACTAAATACACAGACCGTTTCAGGTCCATATTGAAGTTTAGAGCAGGTCTTAGCTAAGTAGTGAAATAAGGACTGTTGAGGATTTAGTGCCTATGATGGCACTAAATGTGTCAGCTAGACTGGGCCCAGGGATGCTCAAATATTTGGTTAAATGTTATTCCTGGATGTGTCTCTGAAGGTGTTTCTGGAAGAGATCAGCATTTGAAGTGGTAGCCTGAGTAAAGCAGATGGCCCTTCAGTGTGGGTGGGCCTCATCCAATCCACTCAGGGCCTGAAGAGAACCAAAAAGCTAAATAAGGTTGAATCCTCTCTTTGCTGACTGTGAACTGGGACAACAATCTGCTTCTGCCCTCCATGCTCCTGGTCCTCAGCCTTCAGGTTGCACTGGAACCTACAGCATCAGCTCTGTCTTTCAGACCCTTTCTGGGTCTCCAGCTTACAACAGACAGATTGGGGGACCTCTCAGCTTCCATAATCATGTGAGCCAATACCTTCTAGAAAATGATAGATAGATAGACAGATAGATAGATAGATAGATAGATAGACAGATAGAACCCTAATTGTTCCTGTTTCTCTTTTGAACTCTAATACAATACCCAAATTCTTTCACTCTTTTACTCCTTACATAATTATAGTCAATCAATAATCCTCACAAAGAACAATTATCAGAACCTAGCTAAGATCTGCAGTTAGACAGACCCTAAAACAACTTACTCCACACTCTTTAGCTGAAAAGAGAGAAAGGGAAAGAAGAGAAGAAGGAGAAAGAAAGAAAGAAGTAAAAATTTAAACATACTGAACTGAAAATACCTATCATTTTCTAATTAAGTTAGTTTGGTAATTTTTTCTTTATAACATAACTTGTACATATATTCTCTTACTCTCTTACACCTACGGAGCTCCTGAAATGCACAAATTGCTGCCACATTACAGTCATTATAGACTTTCCTGTTTTGACCTAACAATAAAGTGCAAATATCACCCTCACAGGCCTCAAGACTCAGGGGTTGCCATGTATGTGAAGTCCAGGAACCTTGAGGAAAATGTATGAACAGAGTTCCTAAAACTATTAGATCCTGGATTGATTTAAGTTGTAGAATCTCTGAACTTTGACTGTCTTACTATGCTTCCCTCTAATTATTTAAGCAAGGCAGTAGCTTTCTAAAATACTGTTTTTTAAAAAACCTTAATTCTTAATTCCTTCATGAAATCATCTTTTTGTATTAGTGTAGAACAGCAGTTTTTCAACCTGTGTGTCACAGCAGGCACACTGGTGTGCTGCAAGAAATTTTAAAACATGCAATACCTGACTCTCATCAGCATCACTGACCTCCTTTTCCCTTAGATTGTCAAAGTAAAAAATAACAATCACAATAAAACAATACCCCTCCCATGTGGATGAATCAACATTATACCTATTTTTTGTCAGATGGGCAAAAAATATATTTTTGGTGTGCCGAAGAATTTTAGTTATTAGTTTATGTGTGCCATGAGATGAAAAAGGTTGAAAATCACTTGTGTAGAATATCTCTAGCACTCTTAAGATAATCAGTTGTGTTCAACAATCATTATTGCAAGGTTATGCTTGGATTATGGAGGATTTTTATTGCAAAATAAGTGGTGTAACCTCATAAAGGGATTTCCGGTCTCAGACAAGAGCTAATGTGGGGCATTTAAAATAAGGAATAGGGGAACTCCAGAAAGCAGGGGAAATTCTGAAAATGACAGCAAGTAGGCAAAGACAGTGAGGTGAACATTTGCAAAGTTGGTAAATGCAAAGAGAAGGCAGGAAAAGATAATCATTTCAAAATAATAACAAGAACAAAAATAAAATATGGAAATGGAAAATTAGTAAAATATTTGCTTAGGAAAATGTTATACTCATTTCATTCAGCAACAATTTATTGATTGCCTGCTCTCATTCTGTGGGAACACAACTGTGAATAAAACATTACCTCAGAACTAACAGTCTAGTGTGGAAGACAGGTTAAAAAATAATGAAGATTCAATGTGTTAAGCACTGTAATAAGGTGATAAAAATACTGTGAAAAGGCAATGGAGAGAATAATTAATTCTTACCAGAAGGATTAAGAAAGATTGAGAGTGTGGCATTTGACCCTTAATCCAAAAATGAAGAACAAAGATTATTGAGGAAAATCACTGAGTAAATAATATAGTCCTATAATTTATTACTAAAGGCTCCCCATTTTAGAAAGCTCTCTGGCTGATATGAATATGAAAATAATTTTTAAAAATATTATTGTGAACTAGCCACATTTTGTGTAATTCCTTTTTAGTTTTTTTCACTCACAGCTGACGCCCACTGTAGCCTTGGTTTCAGATACACAGCACAGCGGTTAGACAACCATGCGCTTCACAAACTGTCGCCCCCAATATTTCCAGTGCCCACCTGGCGCCATGATGACAGAAATGTAACTTTGAAAAATGACCTTCTCTATATAACTTTTACCAAGATGTCTGACCAAATTTTCCCTAAATTGGACTAAAGTAACTCACTTCTCTTTTAAGAATAGAAAATCCATTCCTCTAAAAAATGATTAGCTTTATTTAAACTTAACAAATCTTAGGTCATTACTCCAGTAAATCTAGCATAATTTTAATTAATGCAATTTTAATATAAAATGAATCATATCATAGTATTATCTCAGATTGAGTTTGAAAGTAACAGAGCAAATGATAAAAATACTAAAAGATAAAGAAGTCATCCTATCAGTTAATGCTTAGCACAGTGCCTGACTGGCCATGAGTTTTCCTGTTTAAATAAGTAAATTATAATATATAAACACGAACAATTTAATTATTTTAAATGACTTCAATAAATTAAGTTAGAATGAGATCAGTAAAACACTTACTAAAATAAACCAACCATTTGTCTGAGTAACTCAAATATCTACTCAGCTCCTATAGTCCAAACAATTTTCTGTGTAGAAGATTTAGTCTTCCGCTCCATGTAGACAGTAAGCACTGACAATAACTAACATTAATGGAGCCTTCAGTGCGGAAATGAGAAAAGCTCCAGTCCTTACTGAACAGCGGCAGTCATTGGCTCTCTAGCCCTCGTCAGGACATTCCTGGTTTTATCAGTCAACTTCAATGTAAATAACAGTATCGTGCAATATGCTGAATTTTCCCCACGAGGAGAGCAAAACAGGAGAAAAACATGCAAGAATTCTTGTGAACAGAAAACTAACACAAAGCAGATAGTATAATATATGGGAATGATATAAGATGCTAGCATCTCCCTTTGTAAAATTCAATGCCTATTTTCATTACAAAAGAAGATATTACGATGAATTCACAACTCCCTTTGAAGTCAAAAAGTAAATGCTTCAACATGAACTTAGAAATGTGTGCTCCTAGTTTCTCACTGGGGCTGGAATATTGACTCCTGTCACTTGAGTCCAGATTGTATCTCAGTTATACTCAGAAGACACAGTAAAGGGGGAGAAATGGCATTTTCCAGAAATCACAACAGTTTGAATAGTTTTATTTTGTTGTTGTTTAAAACAAAAGGTTGTTTAGAAGATAACAAGTGAGTCTTGCAGAGAGGACACTGAGAATTCAAACTTACCTGTCAGGAAATGGTCTTAATTCTACCCTCATCTAAAATAGTTCCTTCAGAAGACAGGAATATGGCATAAAAATATACATGTTTAGTGACCGGGACTGTTTTTCCTCCTGAACTTTACTAATAGAGGTTTATTTCATAAGTGAATGCAAAACTGTTTCAATGTTTTAAAATTCTACTTATAACAGGTATTTATATATTTATTTTGGTCAGTCGTCGTGTTCAAGAACTAGAGGATGGATTTTTCTTCTTTGTTCTGTCAAGTATCAGCTATATGATCTGCACAAAGCAGGTCAGTCAAATATTCACAATGCCACATTAGCTGCTTCCACACAGGGGCAGGGTAATGAGTGTGGGGTTCTGCTGCAAGCAACAGAACCAACTGGCTGTCAGGAGTGAGAAGGAAATTACTGGAAGAATATAGTTTGCGAGTTGGAGGGAGATTGTTCTGGAAAATGAGTGAGACCTAAGGGATTCTGGAAGTTAGGTAGCATGGACTTTTGTCCAACACTGTGCACAAAAGCAGGACACACTGCCATAGCACAGCACACCTCCACTCAAAGCCCTCCCAGGCCCAGTCCTGTCTGTAAGGAAGGGGGGAGAGAGCCGTTTCCCCTCCCCCTTCCATAGCAGAAGTAGGGCCCTGGATCTCACTAACACTGCACCCAGTGAGGTCTTTCTTTAAAAAAAAAAAAAAAAAGCCAGATATTAGAAGCCGAACAGAACAGAGAAAAGATGAAAAAAGAAAAAAACAGAAATGTCTATAATATTGTTGTTCCCACTTCTTTTCTAAATAATATAAAAATATAAAGACAAGTGCAAAAGATATAAAGCCTCTCTTAGTCTCATCTGATTCTCTTCTCGGGCCCTCTGACACATTCTGGAGGCTAATTTAAATGATTGCAATACATTTCAATGTCTAAAATGAAAGACAGTTTTCAAAATATTATTTCATTCAACTGGAATTGTAATGAAACCTCAAATCTATTTACGCACATTTTATAAATGACATGACACTAAAATGCTGGATAAAGTGTGAAAGGAAACAGTAAGTTAACAGATGTTCTGTTAACATGGTGTCCATATATTTGAAAAAAGCACATGATGACTTTGAGTATGATACCTTATCTTAGGGGAAAATGTTGTCCTTGAAATAGATCTATGATCTGTAGACCAAAAAAAGGGGGGGGGGAAGCATGAAGAGTTTAATAGCACAAGCCAAATATAATAAATAACACAGCAGTCAAAATTTGCTTATAATAAATAAAATAAAGTCTAGTATAGCCAGAGTCCTTAGGAACTAAACAAAAAGGAAATTCACCTATAGTAATTTTTAAACTTCTTTTCCTAAGAAGGGCTCAGATGGCTGAGTTTGAAAATCTCAGCCCAGAACACTAAAATCGGTGTCTAAAACCATTCTTCACACAGGTACCAAAGTGAACTTTCTAAGACACAAATCAGGGTTTATTTAAACCCTCCAATGTCTCAGGCCACTTAGAATGTCATTCAAAAGCGAAATAAGCCAGGCAGTGAAAGACAAATACCATATGATCTCACCTTTAACAGGAAGCTAATCAACAAAACAAACAAACAAGCATAATATAAACAAAGACACTGAATTTGAGAACAGTCTGACAGTGTCCAGAGTGGGAGGGGAGGGAATTTCAGGGGAAAAGGGGAACGGTTTAGAGCAACAAGTATAAAGGACTCATGGACAAAAACTATGGGGGGTGGAAGTGGGAGGAAGGTGGGGAGGGCTGGGGTGGTGGGCTGGGGCGGGGTAAAAGACAGAAAACTGTACAATATCAACAATTAAAAAATACTGATTTAAAAAAAAATAAAATAAAAAATGGGGGGAAAAAAAAAAAAGCACCCCAGGGCCCACAGTGCCCTCTGCCTTCTGTCCCTGAAACCTCACCTGCAGCCAGTGCCCCTTTGTTTTCTCTTTCCCAGCTCACTGGCATTTCGGTTTTCTCTGAGTCAGCCCAAGCTCTTTTCCACCTCAGGGCCTCTGCACATCTTATCTTCATTACTTAGAATTTTCTTGCTTCTTTTCTACCTTCCCTCCTCATGGTTGGCTACTTCTCAACCATTATGTCTCAACTTAAATGCATAACCCCATGGCACCCCAATATTTAGCAAAAAAATTTATACAATTTTATTTATTGTCTTTCCCTCTTCCCCCCTCTCCCTGCCAGGACTATATACATCGTGAGGTTAGTGGACAGGTCTTTCTCTCCCTACACATTTCACATTATCTGCCATGTAGCAAGTAGCCAATTAACATTGGTTGTACAGATTAATGTTTTAAATACATATTTTATTCTATCATTTTCTACTTTTCGAAAAGGTTGGGTATATTTAATATGAAATAGTATTTTGTTTTATGACTCATGAATTCTTTCTAAACAGATGAGATTAAAGTATGAATCATCAAGTTCACCAAGGCGAACTAAATGGCTGTACTTTCAGACTAAGGAGATATCTGATGACTTACATAGAACTCTCAGATATGGCCCAGTGGCTAAGAGAGTAGCCAATGACACAGGCTGATTGGGTTGGCCTTTGGGTGGAACTATGTATTAGGTGTGGGAATTTAGAGAAATTACTCTGACACTCAGCTTTCTTTTCTGAAAAATGGGGAAAAAACAATACCCTCATTGGGTTGAGGTGTGGATTAAATAAGACACCGTAAAAAAAAAACAAAATCTGAAACAACACCTGATATATCGTGAGCAGTTGTTATTATTAACTAAGGTAAACCTCCAAGTTCAGTAGATCTTAGTACATTTGAAAATTTCAGCATTTTTCATAATCATTGGAGCTCGACCTTTCCTAGTTGCTTGCCAAGTCACCCTAGTGATAAAGATCATTTCAGAGTTCATGTTATTCTGCTTTCCCAACCTCACACCAAAAAGGCTCTTTTTCCTCCAATTTTGTTTTATTTCTAATGGGAAAACTGAGGCACAGAGGGATAAAGTGATGTGTGTAGGTCACACAGCAAGTTAGTGAGCTGCATGCATTACTTGGAATGGCTGCTTTAGCAGTTATTCGGATTCGTTTTCAACTGTAACATGTTTTGGTTATTTCAAATGCTGGATTCAACATTTTTAAAAAGAAATTGGACCTGATCCATACCTGGCATTATTTATTATTCCAAATTATTTGAAATTCATCCAGTGCTAAACCCCCATCTGTAAAAAGTGCTAGCGAGCAGAGAAATTATATATGAAACTATTACTTGAGACAATAGGCTTTGTCCTTTCTTGAGCACTTACCCCCACATGCCATGGCATAATTTCAAAGTTTTGTGGGACACACAATCCTAGTCTAATGATTGCATACTCATTAGTTTTAGTTTTAGGTAAATAGTTTTCAGGAAAGAAAGAATAATACTTTTACAATAGCAATAAAAGTGAAAGAAAACATCATTAGAGAAGACTTTTTTTATGAAAATAAAATGGCTCATTACCTGAACTCATAGTAGAGGATCCTGGTTATTAAAGTCATGTATAGAACAATGCATGAACATTAGCAGACCCTGGAATCCTTGTCAGCCCAAGTTCCACAATTATTTCATCTTACTCTCAACCTACAAATGCCTCTATTCTCTCTACCAGGAAACTTTATGAGCAATATCATTAAAGAAAACAGTTATTCAGTGCCCCTAGACTTGACAAATATCTATAAATAATGTTTATTGTGTGTAAGAAAAGAAAATTGCAGCATTCATAGAATGTAGACTTTAACAGGACCTTGAAAATATTCAAGCTCAGCCTCCCACCCAAAGCTGGCGACTTTTGTGCAAAGCACTCACAACTCACAACATCATGGACTCTGGTTCTACTTGTCTCTGCTGTTGGAATTGTTTGGGTTTCATGAGGTTCAAATATGCCTTCTTTTGAAACTTCTGGATATGCCCTAGAGAGCTTCACAGAATATGTTTTCTACATGACATTCCATAAAAGTGAGAAGACAGTGATGCACTCCCCTACAAAAATATTTTAGTTTTTGAAATATTGAATTTATTATCTTCAAAAAGAAGTCAGATTTAGTCTACACCCTTAAGCTACCATTTCACAGTGTAAATATTTCAGGTCTTTTTATTGGTGGATGGTTTATTTATGATTAAGACTTTATTCTTGGCCTCTCACTTGAGAAATGGAGTTATAGAAATTAAATCTAATTAGACTAGTTTTATTCCTCCTTTCTTTTCAGAACCCAATAAAGTTAGAACCTGTATTGTGTTAAATGGTGCCCACCCCCAATATGTACACGTCCTAACCCCTGAAACCTATGAATGTGACCTTCTGTGGAAAAGGGTGTTTTTGCCAATGTAATTAAGTTAAGGCTCTAGAGTTGAGATCACCCAGGATTTAGAGTGGGCCTAAATGTCATGACAAATATCCTTATAAGAGACACATAGAGGAGACAATTCTTCGTGGTGTGGGCCCAGACAGGACCCATGCCCACAGATAGGTTTTCTCATGGGGAATCAGACCTGCATTGTACCTAGGCTGCTTTGAGACTTGTTTTTTGTTTTTTTGTTTTTTGTTTGCTAAAACTCCCTCACCCTGAATTGAGGCAGCAAACTTTTATTGCATACCTTTAAAGTAACTTCATAAAATCCATGCTAAACCTTCCAAGGATGAGTGTGACCAGTTCAACCACTTTTCTCTTTACATTTGCAAATATCCTTCTTCTGTGATGTGAGTAGCAACATCCTCTCCTTTGTTTTCTGTAAAAGGTAATCACCTAAAGTGAACCTCTGCATAGTAAATGAGGACCATCATGTAATGTGCCCAGAAAAGCAATAAAAACCTGTCAAGGCAAGGGTCAGGCTGCTCTCCTCTTGAGAGAGTGGCCATGCCATCCCTTTTCCTCCACAGGACTCAGTAGTCCATGTGATTTTGTCTCATATCTCATCCATAACGCTGCAGACCCCATGAGCCGGGGGAACCACATGAAGAGAGAAACACATGAGAAGAGAAGACCCATGAGAAGACAGGGATAGAAACTAAAGTTATATAGCTACAGCCAGGGAAAGCCTAAAGCCACCAGAAGCTGGAAGAGGCAAGGAAGAATTCTCCCCCTAGAACCTTCAGAGGGAGCCCAACTTTACTTCAGACTTCTGCACCCCGGAAATGTAAAAGAATAAATTCCTGTTGTCATATGCTGCCCAATTTGTAGTGAATTGTTATGAGAGCCCTAGGACACTGATACTGAGCTTTCTATCACTCTGCATTCCCAAATCTTTTCAACAGAGCAAATGCCAAGTGATAACCTGTTCTCCCTTTGTCTCAATAACTGTACCTTCCCCTTCCCCTGTGTTACATTTCAGATTGTTATATTTGTGGGTTTTTTTTTTTTAATCTCAGTTTTAATGCTTACTGTGGGGGAAGATCCAAGAGATATCCTTGGATTCAAGATGCCGACTAAAGCTAAGATGGATCTAGAAAATCACAGATGCATGCTCTTATGTTATCAGCCAAACACTCACGAGCTGAACGTACTGTGAGAACCCCCAAATCAAATAGGGCTAAATATCATATTGAAGGCTCATTTTTTTCTCATTTCTCCTCTCTCTCTTGATTATGCTCCCACCACAAATCAGAAAAACTGGGTTATAAGAGATCGCAAAATTGTGAAAAAAAAGAAAAAAATGTGTACCTACAGACATAAACACACAATTTTATATGTGGAACAATGGTTGACTTTTATTAAGAGTCAATAGGCCTGTTTGCTAGGGCTGCCTTATCGAAGCACTATAGACTGGGTGACCTGAACAAAAGAAATTTAGTTTCTCACAGTTCTGGAGGCTAGAAGTCCAAAATCAAAGTGTCAGCAGGGTTGATTCCATGCTTCTCTCCTAGATGCAGGTGGTTTGCTGACAATATTCATCATTCCTTGGATGTAGAAGCATCACCCCAGTCTCTACCTTCATTTTCACATGGCGTTCTTCTTATGTGCTGTCTCTGGATGTCTCCTTTACAATGACACCTGTCATATTGGATTAGACATCCACCCTACTTAAGTAAGACCTCATCTTATCTAATTACTTCTGCAGTGACACTCTCTCCAAATAAGATTATATTCTGAGGCACGGGGGTTAGAAGTTCAAAATATGGTTTTGGAGGGATACAATTCAACCCATAATAGTCTTCCAAATTAAGTACTTTTGAGGTGTGCACTACATGGTAAGAATTGTGTTCATTGCCATACGAAGTGGGAAAAGTGTCGTGATTTCTATTCTCAAAGGACTTTCTCGAATGGACATGGGAAACAATAACTGAAAAAATTTTCATAATATGGAATTTAGATGTACTAGACATGTTCTGAGAAGGAACAAACAGGTTTTTGTTTGCTTCTTTGTTTAAATACGTCATAGACAAACTTTAGAAAATTTCCTTCAAGTAAACAGTAGAGATAGCAGGATCCTGAAGAGACATTTCACACCCATGTTCATAGCAGCATTATTCACAACAGCTAGAGAAGGACACAGCCCAAAAACCTATCAACAGATGGGTGAATAAACAAAACATAGTCTTTAAACACAGTGGAATATTATTCAAGAAGGAATAATACTAAAAAGGAAGGAAATCCTATCAAATGATACAATGTGGATGAACCTTGAGGACATTATACTAAGTGGAATAATCTAGTTGCAAGAAGACAATTTCATTTATATGAGGTATCTAAGGCAGTCAAACTCACAGAGGTAAAAGGTAGAATGATGGTGACCAGGGGCTAGGGGAGGAGTCACAGGGGAGTTGTTGGATTGGTACCAAGTTTCAGTTTTATAAGATGTAAAGCTCTGGGGAGATGTTTCACAACAAGGTAAATGTATTTAACACTACTGAATTGTGCACTTTAAATGGTTAAGATGATAAGTTTTATGCTATCCATTTTTTATAATGATAAAAAAGTAAAATAACTGAAGCCAAACACTCAGTGGACAGGTTAAGAACAAATTAGATATACACTCTAAAAAATGATGAAATAATAGTCAAAGTGACAAAAACATGTACTCAGGAAAGTCAAAAAAAAGAGAGAGAGAGAAATGTGAAAGGCTAGAGGCAACTTGGGCGAAATCAGCCCCACTTTAAGGTAGATCCTGGATCAGTAAAAGAACATTAGTGAAAAATTGGCAAATAAAAAAAAATTAAAGGTAAAGTTTAGTTTAGTTAATAATATTGTCCCAAAGTTACTTCCCTGTTCTTGATAATTTACTATGATGAGGTAAGATATTAGCATTAGAGGAAAAGGGGATAGAGTTATAAGTACCTTCTCTAAACTATTAGTACACCTTTTCTGTAAGTCTAAAATGTGTTCATAATCTTTTAAAAACAGACATTAGGCAAGATACTACAGCACAGTATAAACTGCTGTGTTCAAATCCTAGTGCTACCACTTAGCTGTGTGATTTTTTAAAAAGTTACTTAACCTCTCTGGTCCTCACATTCATCATATGTAAGTTGGGGACATTAACAGCATGTGTATACCTCACATGCTTTTTATGACAATTAAATGAGTTAATATTAGTAAAGTAGCATGTAACAAGCACTATAGAAGTAATGAATAAAAAGTAAATTATTGCTTAGGAGAAATGTTGGCTATTTAAGAATGCAATTAGATAGTCTTGCAATTGGTTAATAAAACATCCAGAGTCTCTGAAGAGAAAGCAAGAAGAAAAAAATAATTTGGAAGAGGCTTGACTCTGAACACAATAAAGAATACTTTTTCCACTGAGGCTACAGGACAGAGGGTGGCATGGATACGTAATAGTGTGTATAATTAGAAATAGGAAATCGAAGTATTTTCTTACTTAAGAGATGCTTTATTTTTTATGAAATACAAAGCAGGATTCTTCAGTACATATGAGAGGGAGGAAGGAGTTAAAGCAGTGGGTCCTTTCTACGTTTGTATTTGGGGATAAAGGAACCTCCTGGGGAAGGAAAAAAGATTCTCATAGACATGCTGATACTCTTTGCAAAGAGATTGATGATATTTGTTACAGGGAGAGCCCTCATTTATGGCATTCCTTTAGCAGGATGTTCCTATTTTAAGATTGCTTATGATAAACAGACCTAGGCTGTATAGATTTATGGAGCATGGCTCTCTGGAAAATGTCATGCAAGCTAAGTGACTATTTGGGGTACAAAGTGGAGATATTTCATAACCTAAATGTCCTCACCATAGAAGGTGATAACATATGAGTATTTCTTAGAGACCTCATCTATTACTCTGACCACACCGTGCATGTCTAAGGCGGGAATGATGGAGTAGGAGAGCTCCGCAGGATGTCTTAGCCTGGCCCGTGCTTCTGCTGCACCTTTTGATTGTTTGGTTTCTTGAAAGTAATAGTAAAGCTTGAGACTGGAGGAGATGTGTCATTTTTTGGGAGCCAATTTGACAGTCCAATCCCTTGGGTTAGCTCCATGAACAGGAAATGGTGAAACAGGAGGTTTAAGGAAATTAAGTTTGTAATAGGGAAGGGAGCTGAAAAAGGCATGGAGCTGGATGGTGTGGAAGACTCGGCAGGGACCAGAGGCAGGGAGTGGGTCATGGCACCAGTCCCTGTGGACATGAGATTTCTGCAGTAGTGCTCACCAACACAAATATAAGAACGAAGAAGGTGGGTGGTTCAACAAATGGAATTGGGTCTTTTTACCAGTGTCAGATGAGACTAGAAGATAAGGAACTGAAGGAAGAGAGAGAGGGAAGGGAGGCAAGGAGGGGAGGAGGCAGGGGGGAGGGAAAGAGAGAGAGAGATTGAAGTGAGATATTTTGTGCTCAAAGTTGAATATGAAAGGAAGAAAATACATGAGAGCTGTATGGCACAGGCTATGGAACACTAGAACTGAATTTCAATCACTGCCTTCCCACTTCTCTTAAGCAATGTATTTAACCTCTCTAGCCTCAATTTCCTCATGTGTGAGATGAGATAATTCCTACCTCATAGGCTTGTCATATACTTTAAATAAGATAATGTGTACAAAGCACTTAGGACAATATTAAGTGCACAATAAATTATAATTTTTACTGAATGAATTAATTGAAAGAAAATGAAAAGATCAAGAAGATCAAGGCCTTGATATTTTCAAAACATGATTAGCAGGAAGAAAATACTGAGCTTGAAAGAATCTGAAGTTGCTCAGAGAATGGAATATTATATCAGAGTTTACGATTTCAAGGATGACGCAGTTCCAGGGAATGAAGTGGTCCAGGACAGGGACCCAGGATCTCATGCGCAGCTAACATGCATGCCTATGGTGCTGTCACTGGTCAAGTCCCGCTGTGGGAGGCCCCTGTCCTGGGAGCCAGATGTGGGGGGGCTCCACCCGCAGAGCCCCATCCGTCCATCATGGATAAAAATAAAACTACCAAGACATGATCTGCTTGGGGAGGAAAGGTGGTCAAACTCTCAGAGGAGAATGACCCAGAGCCCTTTCCTCACTAGGCTTTTATTGGGTTCAAATACACAGGAATACAAGTTTAACATTTCAAAGAAATCTGAGGGCTTAATCTGAGTCAGTGTCTGTCAGGAAAGGGGGTTGCAAAACTTTGGGAGACATACTCATTTCCTCCTCGGACCCTTATCATTTAAATGAGAGCACTCTTAGCAAAGCAGGTTTCACAGGACTTTAGGAATTCTTTCTTATGCCGATCACCCAGGGAACTCTTCTGGCTGGCACAGGACTGCACCACTTGCCCTCATAGTTTCAGGCTTTAAGCCGATTAGGCTCAGGAAGCAGAAGACATCTCCCAGATGGAAATGGGGACTCGGACTATGTTAGAATAGCCGGGGGGCGGGCGGTGGGGGGCGAGGGTCCATCGCCCCCTCTGTTGCTGCAGCCCCCTGAGTCCTTCCACGAGGGCCTCCCAAGTGGTCGTGTCTGGCTTAGGTTACCCCTCCCATGAGGAATCTTACCCATCATCAACTAACCAACCAAGCATTGGAGGCCAGATATGGATGAAGCAGAAGCTGCGCTCCTGCCAGGGAGATAAGCTTTGTCTCCTAAGTAGCTCACATCCTCTTGACAGAACAGACCCAGATGAAGTGGGTCCCTTAGGCTCTTACGCAGCCCACCATGGGGTAAGGGTTACAACTCCTGAAACCAGGCTGAAGGGTCCACAACATCCTGCAACTGTGAATATTCTGGGACAGGTCCCCAAAAGAGGCAATTTTAACTTTTTGCTTTTTACTAATGTAAGCATCATGCAAAACACAACTTCCTTCTCACTTGTAAATTTTTAAATAACACTCTGAAAATTGTGTTGAAATAGATTGATTTGGTTTTTATTCTTTTCTATGTAATGAATATATTGGTGAGGACAACTATACGTCTCTTATCCTGTTAACCCCAGTGGTTCTGCTATTTCCCCATGATCAACACATTAACTGAGGTCCATTAAGCATGAGCCAAGAAACACTTTAATATGACAGCAGCTTTCATTTAAATTACATTCTAAACAATATTCCATTTGGCTAATTTACAAGATCAAAGCATAATTATTCTAGCATAGTTTCTTAAAACAAATTAGTTCAAATCACTAAAAAATTTGCAGAAGTTGTTTATGTAATATAGCATTTCAACAGAATAAATGATTTAAACTAACATAACTTGTTGAAGTTAATAATAATGCACTTGAGAATAATTCACAGAGATGTTTAATCAAAGGAAAACATGTAAAGATGAGAAATAGGCAGTTTAGAAATATACTAATATCAGTGTGAATGACATTAACATGATTCCCTATATTTTAATGGTATAACTAGTTCAAAAAAACATAGTAACTAATAATTAGAAAAATAAATTAGAACATTTAGAACATGTAATAGCATGATCAATGCTCTTGAACATAATTATAAGAAATTATAAACTGATGGGTAAAATTGTAATTCTAAATATTATATCCATGTGATAGCCAAGTAATTTGCTTTAGGTATTGATTATGATTCTGTTCAGAAGAATAATTTCATGTCTATTGTAAATATGCTAAAATGGTATTATATATATTTCTAAATGTTATTATATTGACAAATAAGATATTTCGAAAAACTTAGTCGATTCTACAAAACACTAAGTATTCAAATATTTAGAAACATTGATATGGCTGAAGTTTTTTGGTATAATATAATATAAAATAACAGAACATAATAGTAAAGTATAATATAGTATACATATGTACTAACAGTAATATAATATAATAAAATAATATTATGGCTTTAGGTTTTATAAAATTAGTGTTGGTAGATTTTGTAATCTAATTACAAATCTAATAATTATATAATTAGTGTTGGTAAATTTTCATTAGAATGATTTATTATTTCCAAGTGAAAAAATGAGTCATTTGACAAATATTTCTACTATCATTGTAGACCAATGGCCAAATCCATTCTAAAGTCATAATGAAGATAAAGTTTCTGCTTTTTAACTGTCAAAAATTAATATGCTATTTTATAACATTCATCCTAAAGGTCTAAAGCTCTTCATCTTCTTGTCTTGCTTCTTGTCTCATATTTGCCCCTTTAATGCAAGAACTGGCCAAAGTTTTATATTCTGTCCTCTTCTGTTTCCTCGCCCTTAAAATAAATTACGGCATCGAAGTAATGCAAGCTTAGTATAATTACTCAAAAAATGATAAATACTACAAAAAATGATTAAAAGCAATACTATCTCTAATTTCCTCCTAATTGACTTCTATTCCTCAGAGAAAAAGTCTGTGAATCATTTCTACTTTAATTACTAAATAATATGCTTTTATATACTTCAGTTTATTGATTTAACAACTCTACATACTCTTTATTGATTCAACATTATCAATTTTTATTGAATTTATGGAGTGACATTGGTTAACAAAAACATACAGGTTTTCAGTGTACAACTCTTTAATACATCATCTGCATACTGTATCGTGTGCTTACCACCCAAAGTCAAGTCTCTTTCTGCTACCATTTTATCCCCACTCTGCCTGCTTCCACCTCCTCCCAACCCCCTTTTAGTTCGGCAATCACCATACTATTGTCTGTGTCAGTGTTGCTGTTTTCTGCTTAATCTCTTCACCTTTTTCACTGAGCCTCCCAGCTCCACCCAACCTCTGACAGCTGTCAGTCTGTTCTCTATATCTATGAGTCTGTTTCTATACCAGTAAGTGAAATCATATGGTATTTGTTTTTCTCTGCCTGGCTTATTTCATTTAGCATTATACTCTTCAGGTTCATCCATGCTGTTGTAAAAGGTAAGATTTCCTGCTTTTTCATGGCCAAGTAGTATAAATTTACCATAGCTTTTTTATACACCATACACTCATCTACTGATGGACACTTGGGATGCTTCCAAATCTTGACTATCATAAATAACACTGTAATGAACATAGGGGTGCATGTATTCTTTTGAATTAGTGTTTCAGGTTTCTTCAGATATATCCCAGAAGTGGAACTGCTGAGTCATAAGGCAGTTTCATTTTTAATTTTTTCAGATATCTCCATACTGCTTTTCACAGTGGCTGCACCAATCTGCATTCCCGCCAACAGTGCATGAGGGTTCCTTTTCTCCACATCCTCACCAACGCTTGTTGTTTGTTAATTTCTTGATGATGGCCATTCTGACATGTGTGAGATGATATCTCATTGTGGCTTTAATTTGCATTTCTCTGATGATTACTGATGTTGAGCATCTTTTCATGTCTATTAAGCATCTGTATGTTCTTTTTGGAGAACTGTCTATTCAGGTCCATTGCCTACCTTTTAATTGGACTGTTTGTTATTTAGTGTCAACTTATATAAGTTCTTTATAAATTTTGGATATTAACCCTTTATCAGATGTATCTTTGGCAAATATGTTCTCCCATTCACTGGGTTGTCTTTTCATTTTGTTGATATTTTCCTTGACTGTGCAAAAGCTTTTTAGTTTGATGTAGTCCCATTTGTTTATTTTTTCTTCTGTTTCCCTTGCCAGAGAGATATAGCAGAAGAAATATTGCTATGAGAAATGTCTGAAATTTTACTGCCTATGTTTCCTTCAAGGATTTTTATGGTTTCATGACTAATATTTAATTCTTTAATCCATTTTAAGTTTATTCTTGTGTATGGTGTAGGGAGGTGGTCTTGTATCATTTGTAGGGACTCAGAAACAGCACTTACATTATCACTATTATGTAAATATTGTTCAAAGTTGTACCAAGTACCATACTAAAATTGCATTTCCCAGAATCCTTTTCCCTATATGATGTGCATTGGAGAGGGCCATAAGAGATATAGTGTGTGAGATTTTGAAGGCCAAAGTGAAGAAGTAGCCATATTGTTTTTATGCTCAGAAGACTGAGGCAGAGGCAACAGGAGCTGTTCCACCCTCTTGCACATTTTTGCTTATTCTTGTTCACCTTGTTAGCGAGGAACAGAAGCCCAGCCTGTAGCTTCTGCATCTTTCGCTAGGTCTATCTGTTTTCTTGATTCGGGGGCCAGATAAGTGTTTAATTCCATGACAAAAGGCATCAGTTTATCCTGTAGAAAGAACACATCATCAGAGTTGGAGATAGTGAGACACTGGCACAGATTTCAGTCCCTTTGTGTTGGTTTCAGCTAGTGTTCATTGGTTCCAGCATGTTCACTCCCCACTATTTTATTTAACCTTGCCTTCCTCCTTGTTTTCCTGCAGGCGTCTTCAAACTCCAGCATCAGGTATCAGGTGCCTTATGGCATAAACAGATTCTACAATTGCATGTGTACGCATGACTGATACAAAGATGGTTTCTAACATCAATTTTCAATGAATTCTTTTTCTTTTAAACATTCTACAGTTGCTTAAAATTATGTCACATCTTGGTTTGTTTCATATGTTTTACTTACCTTATCATTGCATTTCTTTGTTCCTTTTTTTAATGCATTGTATTCTTTTTTAAAAAAGATTTCATTTATTTATTTTTAGAGAGAGGGGAAAAGAGGGAGAAAGAGAGGGAGGGAGACATCAATATGTGGTTGCCTTTCATATGCCCCTAACTGGAGACCTGGCTTGCAACCCAGGCATGTGCCCTAATTGGGAATCAAACAGGCAACCCTTTGGTTCACAGTCCTGCACTCAATTCGCTAAGCCTCACCAGCCAGGGCTCTTTGTTCCTTGAATTTGTGACTTTATCAAACATTTTTCTGCCTTCTCAAAGACATAGTCTATACAGTTCCTCCTCACCCACCCCAGAGAGATACTTATGAGAGTCTTATCTTTTCAGCTCTAATCTTATACTGTGCAAAGCTATAGTTCTGGGATTTCTTTGACCTCTTTACCAAGTTAAATTCACTGTTCGCTACACTCTGTATCTACTTTCTTTGTGTATTCTCCTGTTTTGCTGGAGTATTTCCTGTAGTCACTTACAGAGAATAGTTGATGAACAATAAATCTTTTGAATCTTTGCATGTCTATATACATCTTCTAACAGCCCTCATAGTTACTTGATAGTTTGAGCACAAAATAATTTTCCCTCAGAAATTTAAACAGCTTGTTTATAGAACTCTGAGTATCC
This sequence comes from Glossophaga mutica, assembly GCA_039655065.1. Taxonomy (NCBI): domain Eukaryota; kingdom Metazoa; phylum Chordata; class Mammalia; order Chiroptera; family Phyllostomidae; genus Glossophaga; species Glossophaga mutica. Next base: position 44,384,721 of record CM077306.1, on the reverse strand, counting down.
TTTGTCCTTGGTGCTCTGCAAAACTTCATTAGAGTATGACTTTGTGGCATTCTTTTTGTAGTTCTGAATAATCAGTGACTTCTTTAGCTATAAAGACTCATGTCTTTTTTAGTTTTGAATTACTCTTTTCCATTTTTGCCTTTGATAATAGTCCCTCTGTCACCATCATCAACACTCCCGCATACACTCACACACATGCAAGTGTTTTGTCCTGTCTTCCTAGGACTCTAATTAATCAAAATGTAAACATTCCATATTGGAACCCTATGCCTCATCTTTTTTACTAACATTTCCATTATTTCTTAATTTGGCCAACTTTCTGGAAGATTTTATATATATATATATATATATATATATATATATATATATATATATATTGCTTCAGTGGTCATATCTTAAGCTTATAAGAGCTCTTTTTTAATTTTCAAAGTTTCCCTCACATTATTTTTCTGTTCGTGGTTTAAGAATGTAATATCTTCTTGAATCTCTATGAATATATTGGATACTTCAGGTCTGATGGAAAAGATATCTGTACTTGATTGTTTAACTTGCTGAACAAATATAATAATAAGTATTCCATAGGGTTATTTTTAGTATTGAGTGAGATAATCTATGACAAATTATTTTTGTGAATTATAAAATACCTAAGAATGATATAGAAAAAAGTTATACAATAATTTTCTGAGCATAGCAAATAAATGCTTTAATTAAGCTGGCTTTATAGTCTTATTTTCTTCTATATTTTCCAATATGCATAAAATTCCAGCCATATCACACAGCAATTTTTAAGTTATTTTTCTGAATCCTTTGCTGTTATACCTCCCCACTTTGCCTTTTTTCTTATGGTAGAGATGACCACATATTAATTTATTTTATATTATATTTATTTTCTACATCTTCAGTAATGAAAACATCATTTTTAAGAGATTAATTCTTTATTTAAAAATATAAAACACCCTGGTAAATAGCAACATTAAATGGTATGGGAAATACTTCTTATAGTACTTTTAAGAAGATAAGTACAAACTTGCATTTGATATTCTCCTCACAACTCATAATTTTCTGACCTCTCCATCTCTCTTGATGTTGATTCTAGAAATAAACAGAATCAGTGTATGCAACTTTTTCTAAGTATCCAGAAATGAAAGTGGCATGTTCTCCTTTCCCACCTCATCCTCCCTTCCTGCCCAGTGAAATGCAAATACAATGACTAGAAATAAAGCAGGTATCTTACAGCCTGAGTTAGAAGCTATGGGTCAAAGATGAGCAGAAAAATAAAACAGAGGGAGCACCCTGGATTCTTATCTTTGAAGTACTATACATACTAGCACTAGGTTAATGATATCCGTATTTTTTATGGGAGGGAGAGACAATTTCCTAGCTTGCTGGACCAATGTTATTTTGGGTTTTCTACACTAAAAATTAATCTAATCCTAACTAATACTTTGGGGAGTGCATAACATTACTTATGAGTAAATGGTCTTTTAAGACTCAACTAAGGTATCACTATTTCCAGTAAACCCTGCCTAATTATACTTCTTCGATTAAATTCAGCATCTCAGCACTAGATTATATTTTTCATGAGCCAAAAGACCATTTATTTTATTCACCATTGTATGTGTAGTTTGGTGACTAAAACAACATATGGGCATATTAGGCATTTTAAAATATTTGTTAAATATGCATAACTCTCTGATCCTTGGAATTTTGTGGCTACCCCCACTGAAACCTGTGTACTTTTCCCCAAGCCTCTCTTGCATCTCACATTGTATTCATACCCATAACTGTATATGCATCAAACCAGATGTGTTATATCACCTAGTTTGCTCATTTATACATAGTACATGTCTGATAATACTGGCAAATCAAATGCTTTAAAAGGAGAGTAAGGTCATTCATATATAACAACTTGAATTTTAAGTGAAATTTAAATAAAGCATTAAAATTTTGGATGAACTTCATCAAGACTGCCATCAAAAAGTAGTGTTTCCTCTCCTCGATAATAAAGACAATTTAATGATTCTGTCTATTAAATGTTATAGAGCACATTACATTGAGTTTGGACAGTTCATTGAACTTCTAAACCTTAGTTTTTGTATCACTGACACAGGGTCAATATCCACCACACCTGGCATCTTGTACTGTGCTTAAACTTGTGTCCAATAAATGGTAGCTGCAATTCTTGTAATGAGTAAGACACAGTCTCCTTAAATGGTAACGATGTAGGGTTCATGTACACTCACTTATTTACAAATATTTGCCTGGTTCCTACAATGCAACAGTGATCTAGATTCAGAGGATGCCAGGTCCATGTTTATCCTTCAGGGATATAGCCACTGAACAGAAAACCACAAACATGCTTAGCCGTACACAGAAGTAGGCTGGGTCAGGCGGAGTCTGCCCGTCATGGCGAGGATTTGAGAAAGCTGTTGTAGGGGTCTTAGGGGAGTATGAGGGACTTACAGGTCAAGTTTACATTAAAACTTACTCTAAAAAGATTACTCCTCCCCAGACCCTGGGCCCCCTTTCCTTTTAGTTTCTACTTAAACTCTGGTATTCAGCTCTCAAAAGACATTTTCTCAAGGAAGCCCTCTGAGGAGCCCAGAGTCCATCTGGTTTTCCTGTTACATACCTGGTCTTCTCCCTTCAGATAGCCACGAACAGAACAGAAAAGCCAGTAATATAAAAAAACTTGCGTGTAGATAAGATTTTAAAAACAAGTCATTCCATATGCATCGTATTTGCTATTTAAATAAATTCTGTCATGGATTTTTGAAACATGATCTCTTAATTTTATTTTTAGTTTGAAGCAAGAGACTGAATATGTTGCTTATAACAGTCTACTTATGTTTTCAAATATTTCCAAATTTAACCTTTTTAAGAGTAAAAGTAATTTGCTGAATTTTCTCTTAAAATCACGGTAGCAGTGCTAAGATCTTTTTAACTCACTTCTCTTTGTTATCACACCTAACATCTTTCAAACACCGAGAAATCCATTATGAACAACATGTTTTTCTCAAATGTAATACAAACCAATTGATTTTTTTAGCAACAAAAATCAGGTCGTGGGAGAAACAGGAAGATATCTGATGTATTCATCCTAAAATAGGAAAGCTTGTGTAAAAGAGAAGTAAAAGGTTATGTAAATGAAGGAGGTTAAGACCCAAAAGGTTATGACACGGTTGGATCATTCTCATTACGGAAACATTAACACAGATGAGTACAATCTGCAGACCAGCTAAATCCAAATTGTACAACTGTACCCAAGGGAACTGAAACAATTTCAATAGTTTCCTTAAACACAGAGTTTGAAAGCGTTGCTAAGTTATTTAGAAGAACTGTTTAATCTTTAACAGTAAAATATTAATCCAAAGAGATTTTTTGATCTATTACTTATTTCTAGAGAGCAATAAATGTATTATTCACAGATTCTGAATGAGCTTGCATCAATCACTGTGAGACATTCAATCAAATTCATCTTGAAAAATGAAATGGCAAATGCATTTAAATTCAAGAAAGCCAATTTGGGGCAATTGACTATAATTAAGAATGTTCACTGGGATGAGGACTACTAGTTTCATGAATACATAAGAAAGAGCCTTAAAAACACAAAAACTTAAGTCCCAGAGTTGAGATTTTGACATCCCATTGAAAAGAATGAGACAGGAAAGAAGGTGTGTGAGAAAGTGAACAAGTAACTGAGTGACTGTATGAGTATGGCTGTGTGTGTGTTTGTAGACCCACAGTTAATGTGACTAAAAGGAATTGTAGTTCTTCTTCCTTCCCAACGCCCCAGCCTCACCACCACCAGAATGTGATTACAGTCATGTGTCACCAAACAACAGGAACAGGTTCTGAGAAATGCATTGTTAGGTGACTTCATCATTGTGCGAACACTTAGGAGCTTGATGAACAAAACAACATGATATTAAGTCAAGCACAAGAGAACATGATGAGATCAAGGGATACCATAAACACGAGATGTATGATGATGCTGCCGGCATAACAGGGCGTGCTACTTTACAGCGTTTTTTTAAATAAGTAGAAACCCTGGCTGGTGTAGCTCAGTGGATTGAGCGTGGGCTCTGAACCAAAGAGTCGCAGGTTCAATTCCCAGTCAGGGCACATGCCTGGGTTGTGGGCCAGGTCCCCAGTGGGGGCCATGTGAGAGGCAACCACACATTGATGTTTCTCTCCCTCTCTTTCTCCTTCCCTTCCCCTCTCTCTAAAACTGAAGAAATAAAATATTTTTTAAATAAATAAGTAGAAACAGCGTACTCTAGAATAGTGATGATGAAAGTATAGTAAGTACATAACATAGTCATTCATTGTTATTATCAAGTGTGAAGTAGTATACATAATTGTATGTGCTACACTTTGTATGACTAGCAAGGCAGTAGTTTTGTTTACACCATCATCACCACTAATATGTAATGATTTACACTGTCACATTATGACATCACTAGATGATAGAAATTTTTTTTTGCTCCATTATAATCTTAGGAGACTGGTTGTGTATGCAGTCTGTCACTGACCAGAACCATCATTATGCAGCTCATGACTGCATCCTTCCATAAAATAAAAATTTAGAATCTTGTGAATTTCTACACAAATTAAGGGAAAATGACAGAAAAGGCCTTGAAAAATACACTTTAAGAAGGGTATGACCTGGTAGTGTAGTAGAAGATAAACTAACTTCCAAAACCAAGCTTTTAGGGAGAAGCAAAATGTTTCCTGACAGCCTCTTGAGGAGATATTATTTGGACAAATAACATCCAGTTATTATTCCTGCAAGCACAGGTCAGTTCATTCAAAATAACCATACTTGATTGTGAAACAGATATTTTCACTATTAGTTTTAAGTTTAAAAAGGTGGTCCTTCTTCAAGTGCAATTAAATTTGATGCCCCGAGCTTGGTATAATGCTAGTAACACCTTCAGCTGGCTTCTCCCCAAGGAGCACTATATTGATGTCACTGGCAGGCACTATTGCCAATTTAATTGTTCTGACTGCACAGTCTTCAAAAAGAAGAGTTCTAAATTTAGCTGAAGTGCTTGCCACAATGCCAAAATTAACATTTTGGTTGCCTTCACTCTGCCAACAATAGTGCTTGAAAAATTGCCAAGTGCCTAGCAATCAGATAGGCACCCTAGGCACAGTGAGGTGGAGACCAAAAGCTCTGGGTGTTCAGTAAAATTATAGAACATATTCTCACTTCTCCTTCACCCACCGCAGTACTCTGCTTCCAATGAGCTGTTTCTCCCCTCCCCCACTTCTCCAGGAGTCCTTCCTTTCCCGCCCAGCATAGTCCTAGCACAGACTTCAGTTTCTCTGCACCTTCAATTTTCTAACCTTTTTGTCTTTTAACTATTTTCACCAGCAAATTCCCAGCTAGAGAACATTACAAATTTCCAGTGCCTCTATTTGTAAATCTAGGTATTTATGGTGGAATAGATTTCATAATTGTAGAGAAAAAATTACCAGGATCACAGAGTTTAGACATCTGACCTCAACGAGGCCTTCAGGACAACCTGTTAATCCTTTGATTTCTCTAAGCAATGCCTTCTCTCATCTTCTCTTCAGCAAATATTCACAACCTCAATAGTCTGTAAATCCACCTTCCAACCCTTATACTTCACTCTCAGCCGAGGTTGCCTGAAAACACAGAGAGGAAATCAAGGTTATAAAGCATGAACTCCCTCAAGGTCTGGTTCTTAGACTTACTTCCTTAAGGCTTCTCCCTCTGTCCACACCTCATACTCTCCTGTCTGATATTGATTTCCCCAACAGGGCTCTAGAGTTCAACAAGTCTCCTCTGCTCTTCCTGCAGCAATTTTTAGTCCTTGACATCTTTAAATGATTCTTCTCCACTGGCTCTTTCCTGCCAGCCTGCCAACTTCTGTAAATCTCTCCTTCTTTGCAAATAACGCCCCACAGCCCCGTACCTCTCTCTCTCTTCACTTCACTTCATTGGCATGTGCAATCATTGCTTTTTTTTAGATCATAAAGGTTTACTATAGAATAGCTATTTGAAAAAGTTGGGAATGTATAATTGAATAGAAGTTGCTATAATCCCATGGTCCAGAAATGAGCATTTCACTTAACTCTAAAACACATTGGTCTATTCACTCTAATATTTTATTCTATGAATTTATATGTGTGAGTTGTTTTATTTTGTAACAAAATTTTAACTTAAGTTTAATATACCTTAAATGCTAGTGTTTTACCCATTATGTGAAGGTCATTTCACCTATGCATGTCACCAAATACTTCTTGAAAAATAATTTTCATAGCAGCCTGTCAGCTAATTTTTTTTGCTGTTCATTTCTTTTTCCCACACTCTGGCATTAACAATATTTTATAATATTTGTTGGTTTAATGGGTAAATAAATACATACTTATTTAAATTTGGATGACTTTGATTATTGGAAATTTAGACATAATTTTATCTGTGTTTACTGGCCATTTTATCTTCTTTTATGAAGTATCTGCTGGTGTTTTATGCCTACTTTCCTATTTACTTTTGAGACAGTTTAATTAAGAGTATTAAGCCTCTTCATTATGTGTTCCAATAATTTCATATTGTTGTCTTTTATTTTTCTTTATAGTGTTATTTTAAACTTAAATCATCAAATTTCCTTTTAGATTTATTCTGTGGATTTTGTGCATTGTAAATCACCCCTTCCTGAAAATCTACATCATTTTCTTATTCATATACACTTTAGTTATTTACATTTAACTCTTTTACACCCCTATGACTTATTTTGGACTACAGTATAAGGTGAAAACCGAATTTAACTTGATATTTTTCATAATAGGTAACAATGATGCCAGTAGCATTTATTAAATTATCATTCCTGTCCCCTCTGATGACATATGACATGTCATCTTCATCATATATTTTATTATGTCATCCTATTGGCCCTTTCACATGTTTCTGTGGCTCAGCGCTGTATCTCAAGACGATTGGCCTGCATAGACTTTTTTCACACTCCTCTGTGAACAGGTTACCAGAGCTCCCAGTGGGAGGCACTGATGGAAGGGGCCATGGTATTTCTACCCTCTCTCTGCTTCAGTGGGTATTTTGGGCAGAAGTTGCACTTATTCTTGGGCACTTTTTTCCTGCTTAGACAGGCATCCCATGATCCTACTTAGTTCACTAGTTGACCCAGCCCCTGAGCTCCAGGAACTCCACTCCCTCCCTTTGTTCCTCCAGAATAGAAGTATAGCAGCTGCAGCTGCATTGTGACTCTTTGGTCTCTTCTATCATCTGTGTAACCCATTAATTGTAGTAAATTCCCTCTGCTTTGAATATTCAGGTTAACATCAGTTTTCCTGTTTGAAACCTAACTGATGTAGCTCTTGTTCCTATTCATTGATGTATGTGTTCTTTTCCATACCAGGGTTACAATTTTAACAACAGTAACTTCTCTAAAATAGTTTAACATAACTCATCTTTTTAAAAATTTTACTGCCAAACTTTGTTTTGGAAACTAATTTTTCCACGTGAATTTTAAAATGAAATTGTCATCTTTTAATATATTTTATCCCTTTGACATGCTTAATGATACACTCACATCAGCAAAAAATATACCTAAACAAAATGTTTATTAAAGAGTTATTTGTACTTGTAAACTGAAAACAACCAGTGTTAAGTACATTTATGATATATTTATACAATGTGGTATTCTGGGTCTTTAAAAAGAATATGATGTATACACTGCTATGTGAGCACACATTGCCATAATTAATTTGGAAAACCCTCTAGTAGTATATACCAAAACTAGTGATATGAATATTCTATCACCTGACTAGTCCACTTCTCGGTATACAAGTCTATCCAACAGAAATATATACATATGTTCACAAAAAGACATACAAGAATGTTTCCAGCAGCTCTATTCATAATATTCTTAATTTGGCACAACTCAAATAGCCACTAAAAGAGGAATGTATAAATTATATTATATTCATATAATATGATATGGCGATGAAAAACCAAACCACTGAAGGACTCATAAGTGTGATGTTGAGTATAAGAAACCGGACACAATACTAACATAATGTATGATTCCATTTATATAAAGTTCAAAAATGGGTAACACTAATCAATGTTTTCAAAAGTCACAATAGATTGATGAACACAATCCAAGGAAACAGGAGGCAGCGAACTGCAACAGAAACTACAGACAAGGCCTGTCCTGGTTCCAGAGAAAACAGCCGACCTCCTGGGGCACTGCTAAAGATTACCACCTGGGGACAAGTGGTGGCATCCGGACCTTTGTGTTCCAGTGAAAGACAGACAACCACCCTCCCCTGGGAACAGCTAACTGCCCAGAACAGGAATGTTGCAGCTTCTGAATCTCAAAGCCCTCACCGTACCTTGTTTACTCCCCCATTATAAAAAGCCTGGCCTGGCCTGGAAAGAGAAGACAAGATGGTCTGTTAGGGTAAATCCGCCATCCTCTTGGGTCATTGGCCATCTGAATAAAGTGCCCATAAAAATTCAAAAAAAAAAAAAAAAAAAAAGTCACAATAATGTTAGCCTTTGGAGAATTAGGATCAGGAAGGGGCATGAGGAAGGCTGATTTCTGCACTCTTTTGTATATATGATAAATTTCAGTTTTAGAAGATTAAAAATATATAAGGTAGATCCATATGTATTGATGCAGAAAGATATCCAAGTTATCCTGCTAAGTTAAATAAAATGGTTGTTGGAGGGTACATAAAGAAAGAGTCCATATGTGTTAAAAATGACTATCATATATGTGTCTATGTATGTATATTTCTACCTGAATGAATACATACACGTATATTTACACATACAAAAGAAATTAAAAGAATGATAAACTTGGTTTTATTTTTCCCCATAATCATGAACTATTTTCATAATAAAAATTTAGTGGAATATATGTATCATAATGCATTGATTTAGGAAAATTAGTCTACTTTACAATATTATTCTTTTAGCCAGAACTGTGGTATGTCTCATCATGTGTTCATCTCTCCTTTTATACCTCCAGTTAAGATCCTTAACTTCCTTCCTGTGAGCTCTGCATAGCTCTTGAGAGGTTATTTCTGTGTGTTATTTATTTACCATTGCTCTTATGAATTAAATTGTTTGATAGCTAAGTTCCTCAAAAGAGAAATCTAACCTCTCTATTACCTTATTTCCCACTCATTTCTAACCTGCTCACCCCTAATGAAGCTATTCTGGCAGATTATCAGCTGCCAAGTACAACAGATGGCTTTTACTTTTTAGCATGACACTCTTAGACAGTTATTAATCCATTGATTCAATATTTATTGATGACTTGATGTCTGCTAGACACACACACACATATATACATATATGTATACACACACACACACACACACACACACTGTAGGTTCAAAGGTAAACACAAGGCCCACCCCCATCAAATTGCTTATACCTTAATGGAGAACACAATAATCTGGTACTTACAACACAATATGGTAGGTGCCGAAGTACAGATAAGCACAGGATTCTGTGGACAAACATCAGAGGGGTACCTAACCAGGCTTGGGTTATTAGAAACCACTTTCCAGAATAAAGTGTATGAATTGAAACCTCACTTTTATGAGAAAGATGAGAATTATAAACATTCTAGACACAGATAAGACTATGTAATAATCTGTAGAGGATCAGAATCAAGGGAAAATATATTTCAGTGCATGTAAGGAGATGCTGGTGATTCAATATGTCTGGATTGTAGAACTTGACATAGGAAATTGCAGAAAGCTAGGCTACAACAGTAAGCAGAAGGCAGGTCATGATGTCTTTTAAGGAGTTTGGGACTGATCTGATAAAATGTTCACATTAGAAAACAGAACTAAGCTGCAGTGTGAATCACAAATTAGAATACTGGGGTCACCTACTTGCTTTAGTATTCTAGACAATGGAAATGAAAGGAAGTACTAAGATGCCAGAAGTAATAAACAAGTAAAAGTAAGAAGACTGTAATAAACCAGAAGGTAAGGATTGAGGGGGATCAAGAAAGCAAGCAAGATCCTGATCTGGCAAACAGAGTGAATTGTGACTGCTTTGACTAAAATGAGACAAACCAAAAGAACTATGTTGCAAAGGTAGGGAGTGATGCAATGATGAGCTTCTTTTGAGAGATGTGGGTTTTCAGATGTTTGTGCAGTACAGCAAGAGGCAGTAGGATGTTTGGGCCTGGTCTTTAGGAACTATATTTGGGAAGGAGTGTTAGATTTGAGAACCATAAGCATTTGGTAGGTGAGAAAAATGCAAGTGGATGAGACCATATATGTTAAGAACGTAGACCAAGAGGTTAAGGGACAGGCTATGGTCAGTCATATTTGGGTATGCATCTTGCTTTTGCTACCTGCAATGCTCAAGTCCTTTAACCTCTCTGTAAGGTAAGAATAATAATAGTATGTATCTCATAATATTTATGAAGATTAAAATATCTATAAAAAGCCTTTAATGCAAGTAAGAATTTGATGAATGTTGGCTATTACTATCGTTGCAGTTGTTACAAGCTTGAAGACAAACTCCGATAGCTTTAAAAGGAAACCAGAGGAAAAGAGCTGATGAAAGGATCTGAGAAGCAACAGCCAGAAAGTTAGGAGTAAAATCAGGACAATATAATGTCACATAGGCAAAAGGTGGGGTGGGGAAGAAAAAAGAGCATTTCACAATGAAAAAGTAAACAACACTTTTATTTATTTTTTAAATATTTTATTTATTTATTTTTATTATTTATTTATTTATCTTTAGAGGGGAAGGGAAGGAGAGAGGGAGAGAAACATCAATGTGCGGTTGCCTCTTGTATGTCCCCTGCCGGGAACTGGCCTGGCAACCCAGGCATGTGCCCTGACTGGGAATCGAACCGCGATCCTTTGGTTCGCAGGCCCGCGCTCAATCCACTGAGCTACACCAGCCAGGGCAAACAACAATTTTAAAGTGCAATTATAGGGGCAAATAAAATAAGGACTTCTTACCATCAAACTTTCTTAAAGAGCATAGATTCATTGGCATTTTAGAAACAAAAGCCAGATGGCAATTAGTTTGAGGACTGAATAGAAGGAGAGAAAATGAAGAGAGTGAATGTGAAAAGAGAAAGATGGTAGAGATAGAGGAAGAAGGTTGGCTGGTCGTTCATAAAATTAGAGACTTAACCATGTAAATGCTGACAGGAGGAAATCTTGTAATGAAGGTGGTTTTATATGTTGACAAGAAAAGACAGGCAATAGTAAAGACTTAAGGATGATGTGGGAGAAGATGGGTCTAGAACACAGGAGCACAAAGATTTTTGATCAGAAGGAAGGATGTCTATAACACTGTGACCGAAAGGAAGGGAGGCAGGAGAAAGGGGCAGAAGGTTTGCAAATATGGTGGGAGGAGCACCGAGGAAAGATCCATTTGATGCTGTATCTTTTCTCTGTATATTGTCTCCTCTGAGTGAAAAGTGAGACAGAGAAATCAAAGGTTTGAGAGAGAAAAAAAATTGAAAAAATTGCTGTGGAAATTGATACAAGGAACCAATTAGAGAAACCTAGAAGGTTTCCCAGGCAGCTTTCAGGACCTGGTTATTGTTGAAACAGTTAACTCATCAGATCATCAGACTGTTTTTTGGGGGGTTTTTTTTTTTGTTTGTTTTTTTGTGCTATTTTCTTCAGTAGTACTTAGTAGGCCGGGAATGAAAATGGAGAAAGTGGGCAATGAAATAGGCTTAAACTTCGGTTTTGCTGGTGGATACAAGGGAGGGGAAAATACCAAGAATGGCAAGAAAGGGATTCAAATGATGGAGTAGGGACAGAGAACAAAGTGAAAAAAGGAGGGAATTATGGGTAAAAGTAAAGAGAGCCAGGAGTTGTAGATCCTGGAGAGGTTGTGGCATAGAGGTGGGAAGACCTATAAGGATAAGAGTTTGTGATATAAGAGCAAGCTGTGAATATTTCAAAAATGGAGCACTATCTGATGAAATGGGGACTGATCTGGAGGCATGGAAGTGTCTACCTGGAATGGAATGGATGTGAAGACCATTGGTGTAGAGAAAACCAAGCTAACAAGATGCTAGGCTGCTCTCTGAAAGACCCAGTTATCTGCAGTTACCCCAAATAATGAGAGGAAAAGGGGTAGAAAGAAAGATGTATCAGGTACCAAAATATATAATGAATGAAAGGCAGTGGATGGAAAGTTTATGAGAGCAAAGTAAAGTGTAGAAGGTGATACTGTAAAAGTGTCATGAACCTCTAAGGAGGCGAGAAATGGGGAATTGTAAGAGTCTGGATGCGGCATTGAACACGAGAATTTTCAGCCTGCCTACCCCATCCCCAGCTTGGTGTGAGAAAATGAGTGGCAGCCACTTAAGACAGATGCTAGAGAAGTCAATTTGCAGTGGAGGCCAGTGTGTGGCATCAACTGTGTATGTCAAGGATAAAGATGTGGGAGAGGCAGATTATGTAAGACAGGTATTACAGAGGGTGGTGTGGAAAGGTATGGGAGGTGGTGGGCAAGGGGGTCTGCTGGCACAGAGAAGAAGCAGCCCTTTCAACATGAGGATGAGAATATGGGGAATAACACACAGGGGGAGGATTTAAATTAGGGGCAGTGACCACAAATTATAGGAATGTGAAACATTGTGGGATTCATTGATTCTAATTGTAAGGATTTACATGTCAGCTATTTTAGTAAATTCCTGACTGGTCACTCTGCTTCCAGCTTTGCCCTTTTAAATTTATTTTCCATGATGTACATGTATTAGATGATCTAAAATGTAGCTCTGATCCTGTCATTCATATCCCTGATTCAAATCCTCTGCTACTTTCATCAAATCTCCAGAACTAATTGCAAATTCCTAAAAGTAGCATTGTGTGGAAGTCTCTACAGTTACCTGGGTCCTGTCCATCTTCCCAGTCTTATCCACCAGAAGGTCCTAAAATGCACCCTGTTCATCCCAACTCACCAAACTACATGAAACTTCCCCAAACTCCACACACTCCAAATGGGGATGAGGGGAAAGAACATTCTAACTGGAATAAGCAATTGGAAGGGACATGTAAGCTTTAAGAAATGTCAAGCACTAAAATTTAACTAGACTCCAAAACATAATTAGATAAGACATGAAAAATGAGGATTGCTTGTAGCTATGATTCTTGAATAAAGTACTGCTTCTTTGAAATATGTTAAAAGGTAGGTGCTATTAATTATTTTAAGGAGTTTAATTTTTTGCATCTATCAGGCTAAATATTTTTATTAGGATAAACTTGTCTCATGTTGCTATTAGTAACTACTGACCTTTTCCTCATCTTTCTGAGTTCTACATAGTCAAATTTTTTCATTTTGAGAGACATATTGGTGAAGAGGTACTCTTCACAGCATGTAACTCATAACCGACACCTTGCAAAAATGTATGCAAGTGTATATATTTTTCAAAGATAATGAGGACAAAGATTTAAAATCTGCCCAAATGTTTCCTGGCAAAATGTATATGAATCGTGCCGAAAAGGAATTGCATACTGCATGCCTTCAATCTGTTTTTGAAATATTTGTAGATACAGACAACATCTGTTCCACTGGACTAAGATATACTGTAAATGCTAATAACTTTGAAAACCCCTGATTTTAAAAATTTGTACTTGAAAATTAAATATTTTTTAAACAGATACATGCTGAAGTTTTAAGTAAACTTAAAACAATTTATGTTACAGAAATTATAAAGAGGGGTCTTCCAGTCAAAATGACAGCCTAGGCAGATGTGGCTCACCTCCTCCCACAACCACAAAAAAATTACAGTTAAAATATAGAACAACCATCACTCAGAACCATTAGAAATTGAGTTTAATGGAAGTATGACAACTATGGAATTAAATAAATCACATCCATCCAGACCGGTAGGAGGGATGCAGACACAGAATGTGCTGGTCCCACATCCATGTGTGATGGGTAAAAATTTGAAAGGGCTATTTCAGGAGTGAGCAGGCCCAGTCCCACACCAGTCCCCCTCCTCCTCAGCTTAGGGTTTTAGTGCCAGGAAGATAAGTCCCCGTAGCTTATGGCTGCAAAAAACAGTGGTGATTGAGTCAATGGAAAAAAAACTGCTGGAGGCCCAAGCAGTTCTTCTTAAAGAACCCACATGTAGACTTATTCAGACTCACTCTCTCTGAGATCTCCAGCACCAGGGTAGCAGCTTGAAAGGCACCCATGGCATAGAGAGAGAAACTGAAGTGTCTGAAATTGAGGTAAGCAGAGGCCATTGTCTTTTTTTCTGAACACCTCCCCCCACCCCACACACACACAAAGCCACAAAACCAACAATATGGTACCATATCTGAGACTCTATCAACCTGGCTAATAGTCTGCCCACCCTGGAGATCCCCTGAGACTGCCCCACCTAACTTATAAACCCACCCAAACTGCTTTTCCATATGAATGGCTGGTCTTGGCTCATCCTTCACAATTTTGTAAATCCTCTCAAACAAGCAACAGCAGGCCTCAGTGTGCCCAAAGCCTGACACTAGCAGCAGACAGCCTATATTCACAACTCAGCTTCGCCTGAGAATCTCCAAGCCTGTCACAAATAGCAGATATCTCATTTTGCTTTATAGCTCAGGCAGGGTGGCCCCAAGCAAAACACAGGTGGTTCTGACCTTGGCCTGCACCACCTGGGAAACCCTAGAGCCTGCACACCAAGTGGGCAGCTACAGAACATGTCAGACCGCCACTACCCTGCCCCTGCACAGCTGATCCTCCACAGAGGGTGGAAGTTGGTGGTCAGTGGTCATAGTCAGTTCTTGCAGCTGACTGGCCTGGGTAAATTTCTCCATTGACCTGCCAACAGCAATCAAGGCTCAACTACAAGAGGAGTGTGTCCTTAGCCCACACAAAGAGAATACCTTGAATACTCAGTTTAGGGGAAGCTGTGCCACTGGACCCTACAGGACACCTACTACATTAGGCCACACTACCAAGACACAGAGTCAAAGCAGATCTACCTAATACACAGAAACAAACACAGGAAGCCTGCCAAAATGAGAAGACAAAGAAACGTGGCCCAAATGAAAAAACAAAACAAAACAAAAAAAAAAAACAGACAAAAACTCCAGAAAAAGAGCTAAATGAAATAGAGATAAGCAATCTGTAAGATGCAGAGTTCAAAACCCTGGTTATAAGGATGCTCAAAAAACAGTAAGGACCTCAACAGCATAAAAAAGATCCAGTTAGAAATGAAGGATACACTAATTGAAATAAAGAATAATTTTCAGGGAAATAACAATAGAATGGATAAAGCTAAGAATCAAATCAATAATTTGAAACATAAGGAAGCAAAAAAACAACCACACAGAACAAGAAAAAGAAAAAAGAATACAAAAAAATGTGGATAGTATAAGCAGTCTCTGGGACAACTTCAAGTTGTCCAACATTCACATCATAGTGGTTCCAGAAGGAGAAGAGAAAGAGCAAAAAGTTGGAAATCTATTTGAAAAAATAATGAAAGAAAACTTCCCTAATTTGGTGAAGGAAATAGGCATGCAAGTCCAGGAAGAACAGAGAATCCCAAAGAAGATGGCGAAGAGGCCCACTCCAAGATACATCATAATTAAAATGCCAAAGGTCAAAGATAAAGAGAGAATCTTAAAAGCAGCAAGAGAAAAGCAGTCCATTACCTACAAGGGAATTCCCATAAGACTGTCAGCTGACTTCTCAAAAGAAACTTTGTAGGCTAGAAAGGATTGGCAAGAAATATTCAGTCATGAAAAGCAGAGGTCTGCAGCCAAGATTGCTCTTACCAACAAAGCTATCATTTAGAATCGAAGGACAGATAAAGAGCTTCCCAGACAAGAAAAAACTGAAGGAGTTCATCGTCACCAAACCATTATTATAGGAAATGTCAAAGGGACTAATTTAAGAAAAAGAAGGCAAAACTATGAACAATGAAATGGCAATAAATACATATCTATCAACAACTGAATCTCAAATCAAACTAAGCACACAAGAAGAATAGAGACAGAATCACGGATATGGAGAGCGTTTTGATGGTCAACAGATGGAAGGGGGGTGTGGGGGAATGGGTGAAGAAGTGAGGGGATAAAGAAGTACAAATAGGACTTCCGGCCAAGATGGAGGCGTAGGCAGACACACTGTGCCTCCTCTCACAACCAAAATTAAGGACAACAAATATTTAGAAACAAGAAAACAACCAGAACTTATAGAAAATTGAACTGTACGGAAGTCCAACAACCATTCATCCAGACCGGTGAGAGGGGCGAAGTCGCAGTAGGAAAAAGTGGAGGTGCGGACCCAGGAAAGCAAGTAGCAGCGGCTCGCAGTTCCCAGGTGCACGGGCAGTGGCTGGCAGTCCTTGGGCGCCCAGGCGGCAGCTGGCGGACCCCGGGCACAGGGGGGCAACTGTGCAGACCCAGTGAGGACGCACAGGGTGGCTGGCTGTCCAGGGGATCCCGCATTCGCGCACACAGACGGTCCAGGCAGAGGGGAAGTGGTGGAAGGGACTGAATTCAGGAGAGAGCTGCGGAGCAGGCGCCATTGTTCCCTCTCAGACCACGCCCCCACATACAGCGTCACAACCCAGCGACTGGGCTGCCCTACACTGGGGAGCGCCTGAGGCTCCACCCCTCACTACCTAACAGCACGCGCATGTGCACAGATAATCCAGGTGAAGGGGAAGCAGCAGAAGGGACCTGAGTCCAGAAAAGAGTGGAACAGGCGCCATTCTTCCCTCTCGGACCCCGCCCCCACCTATAGCGTCACAACCCAGCGACTGGGCTGCCCCGCCCTGAGGAAAACCTAAGGCTCCACCCCTCTATGTAATAGCTGCGACCAGACTAAAACCAAAACAAAACAAAAAAACCCACCAAAAATGGCTCAAACTGGAGAAAAAATGAAAACCCCAGAGTCAATTCCTCTAAGCAACGAAGAGATAGCCAACCTATCAGATGCACAGTTCAAAGCACTGGTATCAAAATGCTCACAGAATTGGTTGATTTTGCTCACAAATTAGATGAAAAAATGCAGGCTACAATACGTGAAATGAAGGAAGACGCATGGGGAACCGATAGAGATGGAAGGAAAACTGGGACTCAAATCAATGGAGTGGACCAGAAGGAAGAAACTAACAACCAAACAGAAAACGAGGAAGAAACAAGAATTCAAAAAAATGAGGAGAGGCTTAGGAACTTCCAGGACATCGTTAAACGTCCCAACATCCGAATTATAGGGGTCCCAGAAGGGGAAGAAGAGCAACAAGTAGAAAACTTACTTGAACAAATAATAAAGGAGAACTTCCCCAATATGGCAAAGGAAATAGACTACCAGGACGTTCAGGAAGCTCAGAGAGTCCCAAAGAAGTTGGGTCCAAGGAGGAACACATCAAAGCACATTGTAATTACATTAGCCAAGATTAAAATGAAGCAGAGAATTCTAGAAGCAGCAAGGGATAAGGGGACAGTCACCTACAAGGGAGTTCCCATCAGACTGTCAGCTGATTTCTCAAAAGAGACCTTCCAGGCAAGAAGGGGCTGGAAAGAAATATTTGAAATCTTGAAAAGCAGGGACCTACATCCAAAATTGCTCTTTCCAGCAAAGCTGTCATTTAGAATGGAAGGACAGATAAAGCGCTTCTCAGATAAGGTCAAGTTCGAGGAGTTCATCATCACCAAGCTCTTATTATATGAAATGTTAAAGGGACTTATCTAAGAAAAAGAAGATAAAAAATATGACAATGAAAAGACAGCAAACTCACAGCTATTAAGAACCACACCTAAAACAAAAGCAAACTAAGGAAATAGCTAGAACAGGAACAGAACCACAGAAATGGAGATCATATGGAGGGTTAACAACAGGGGCATGGGAGGAGGAGAGGGGGGGAAGGTACAGAGAATGAGTAGCATAGATAGTGGGTAGAAAATAGACAGGGGCAGGGTAAGAATAGTATGGGAAATGTAGAAGCTAAAGAACTTATGACACAAGGACATGAACTAAAAGGGGGAATGTGGGTGGGAGAGGGTGTGCAGGGTGGGGGGAATGATGGGGGAGAAACGGGACAACTGTAATAGCAATCAATAAAATATATTAAAAAAAAACATACAATCAAAAAAAAAAGAAGAAGAAGTACAAATAGGTAGTTACAGAGTAGCTATTGGGATGTAAAGCATAGTATAAGAAATGGAGTAGCCAAAAAACTTACACACATCACCCATGGACATAAACAATGGTGTGGGGTCTGCCTGAGGATGTGGGGGGGCGTGGTCCTGAGTGAAGCAAAACAAGGGGGAAAACAGGACAACTGTAATAGCATAATCAATAAAATATAACAAAAATAAAATGAAAATTCAAAAAATTATAAAGAAAATATTTTACAAAATAAACCCAAATCTAAATTTACAGGGGTGTACAACCTTTTAACATCTCTGGGCCATACTGAAAGAAGATGAGTTGTCTTGGGCCACTCAGTAAATACACTATAACATGTAATCACAAAACAAGATCTCATAATGTTTTAAGTAAATTTATGATTTTGTGTTGAGCTGCATTCACAGCCATCCTGTGGGGTCTTCAGAGTGTCTGCTGATTTGAGAAAGACGGAATCTACTTAAGGAAGAAGATAAGATCCTATTATTCAAGTTAACAGATAACAGGAAGATTTCTCCATTGTGTTTTATTTTTTTATTGATAGGAATAATTCCGAAGTATTTATATTCTTTTAAATGGTGTCAGTCCCTGCCCTGTGTGATACATCGAGTTGAAGTAACTTCAGTTTATTAGGTTAATGCCACCTCATCCTTAGGTCCTTCAACCAACTATATGCTTTCAAAGTCCTGCAATGGGTTAAGAACACTAGTGAGCTTTGCAATGAATATGGTCATTCCAATTATAGGATTTGGGATATCTAGAGTAAGGTCTTGGCCCCAAGTGCCAACTAAAATATAAAAACTTGCCTGGTGATCTCTCCCCATGTGGCTTGATGTCTGCCTCATATTTTGTTTGCTTCCATCTAGTGAAAAGTACCACCCATCTGGCCTGGGCCTCACAAGTATGACTCTTCCCAGTCTCTCAGAGAGTTTAGTTCTGCACCTGTACTGACAGGCAGCTCTTGGGTTGACTTTAACATGAATTATACATGTTTGCTGAGCTCCTGTGGTCAATGTGACTTAGATTGATAGTCCACCTCTTTGAAAAGAAACATTTTTCACAGATGCGAACAATTCCTTGTCAGTAAATTTGGGGAAAGCGGGATGGGATACAAAACATTGCCTAAACTGAACAAAAAGGAAAAATTAAATATTCATGTAAGGTTATTATGGTACATGATATCACCAAATAAACAGGTAAAAATATTTATTTTGATGCATGGTCAAAAAATTTTTAACTTATATTGTTTTCTATAACCAATAAAATTCTTAGTTGTTTTCACTTTGGACATTTTAGTTAGAGTGTACCACTTGTGGGTAAATATCATTTTGGCCAGAGGAAGGCTGGTGCATTGTATAAGCTGAAACAATCAGTTTTCCATTGAAACAAATCGGAAGGTAAATGTAAAGCCATGTGGTGGTATATTTGTGAGATTAAGGCCATCTAAAAAATGAGAAAAGAATGAGTCTAAGCTTTTCTCCTCCAATAAGAAATCTATAAACTAGAGATTCTTTTGTTTTCCTTTTTGAGAATACAGTCTAGTGTCTTGAGTGGTTTCTTTCTCAACACATAATTAATTCTTGGAATGACATTCGCTTTGAGTGTGGACAGTCATACCTTTGGGGCAGAAGAGGTTGTTTCCACTTTTGTCATTTTGTACAACAGTTATAGTAGGAAAACTATTTCCTCCAAAAATTACCACTTCAGAGACCTCGAAAACTAAACAAGGTTATTTTGTATGCTTATGAAAAGCAAAACAGTCTCACTACTGTGAACAAACAAGTAGAAGAGAAAGGCACTTGCGCTAATAGTGTCTTTATCACTGGGAATGTGTGCAGGTCATTAAAAAAATAGAGTCATGTAAAATATTTAAGGACCCAGTTAAAATGGTCTTACATTAAAAACTTTGAAAAGGATTTTTTAAACAGGAGAGATTTTTAACAGACTAGCAGAAAACATTAATGAATTTTTAATGCAGATATAAAAACTTTTTCAATGTAATTTTCTTATCTCTTTCCTTTTTGAGAAGAGACCTTGTATATAAAAGAGAACAAAGTGTGCCTTTCATAACCAGGGAATACTTGAAAAGATAGATTATGCATTTATAATTAAGTTACTTTTTCTCTTAGCTACAATAATAAATAAGCCTTGTTCTTTTACAATTTATTTGCAACTCTAAAGAGCCAAGATGATATATTTATCAAGCTACAGATAAAAATTCAATATCATATAACTTGAATGAACCAAGTGTGAACTATATGAACATAATGGCTAGAAAAAAATAAAAAACTAAGCTGTAATTTAAGTATAAATGTATATCCAGTGTTGTCCATGTATTTCTTCCTTCCCAGGGTTTGTGAGCAGATTTGGTTACTATGAAATGAAGAGACTAATAATGACCTATACCTCAACAAGTATTTTACAATAAAATACACTTATAAGCAATAGTTGACTTCCCTCACTGATGAGAATGTGTGCCATTTAGTTTCAAAATGAGTTTCCATTAAATATAAAACTTGAAAATATTTTATTTGTTAAACAACATACAAATAGTAAAGCATTATTTTTATTAACTAATGTTATTTTACCAAGTTTCTTGATGAGAACTTTTTAACATTGCCTTCAAGTTGGAATTCTAATTTAAATACTAAAATTTATTTTCAATTGTCCCCTATTGTTTTTACTCTATCTTTGTCAGTATCCCAAATCCTTGAAAACTTTCAAAGTTAGCCTTTTTAAACCTGATATTTGTTTACCTAAGTACATAGGGGGGAAAAAAGCAAGAAAGATGAAAAGGAGAATATTGTATTGGCCAATCAATCAGATTTTTTAACATAATTTAAGATTATTATTTATAAGAAATTTCTTTAGAATGTTGGTTCTTCCCAAAATTAAAAAATGGTAATGTCCTAAAAATTATTATAGCTTTCTTTCCATTTTTTTCAGAGGATTGTTATATGGTTAAATATATTTTTCTATTAGAAATAAATATATTATATCTTAACCTAAAGATATAAGATATTAAGAAGTAAGAGTATCAACAACTGTACTTGAACAACAATAAAAATAATGTGGGGGAAAAAGAAGTAACGGTATCATCTATAAAAGAATTTAGTATAAATTTCCTAAAAATATCTACCACTTTCTAATTCAAACTAAAAAAATTTGCACACAATTTTTAGAAGTTCAATTATTGAATAAGATCATAAAAATACAGTTTTTTCATATTATGAGCACAAACTCAGTAGGAGTCATTGTATCCCCTCTCTGCAGAAGAGAAAATGAAAATCCAGTGGGGTCACTCCTTGTCCTCACCATTTACATACAAAACAGGCTCATGGTCCATGTTTCCTATTTCACTGATATTTTCACTTCAAAAAAGCTTATATTCACAGTTTTACACCTGAAATAACCATAATCTAGAAAAAATATTAAATCAAAATGCAAATGATGCTTAATATTGGTCTTATACTTCTAATGATCACCATCATCAAATGCATTATCATTTTCATAGGGGTACATGAATATTTTATAAGCTGGCAAATATTTTTTTCCATGTAGAAAATTATTTTAACCCCATAAACAAGGTATTATGTGCTTTACTCGAAGTTTTTTTATTATCTCTAGATTATATTTAATAATAAAGCTTAAAGTATAGAACCAAATCCTAGATAATGTTTGTCGATATAAAAAAATCTCTTGATATGAGTCAACTAAGAAAGATCATACAATCATACCTCATTTTATTGCACTTGGCTTCATTGCACTTGGCTTTATTGCGCTTAGAAGATTTTTTTTTTTTTTTTTTTACAAATTGAAGATTTGCAGCAACCCTGCATCTAGCATGTGTATTAGTGCCATTTTTCCAACAGCATTTGCTCACTTTTCGTCTCTATGTCACATTTTGGTAATTCTCACAATATTTCGAACTCTTTTATTACTATGATATTTAGTATGGATATCAATGCTTAATGATCTTTGATGTTACTGTGGTAATTGTTTTGGAACACCACGAACCATGCCCATATAAGACAGTAAACTTAATTGACAAATGTGTGTATTCTCACTGTACCACCAACCAGCCATTCCTCTGTCTCTTTCCCTCTCCTTGGGTCTCCCTGTTCCCTGAGACACAACAATATTGAAATTAGGCCAAATTAATAACCCTACAGTGGCAGCTGTGTATTCAAGTGACAGAAGGAGTTGCACATCTCTCACTGTAAATCAAAGCTACAAACGAGTAGGTTTAGTTTGGAAGGCATGTTGAAAGCCACGATAGGCCAAACACTAGGCCTCTTGTGCCAAACAGTTAGCAGAGTTGTGAATGCAAAGGAAAAGTTGTTAAAGGAAATTAAAAGTGCTACTCCAGTGAACACAAAAATGATGAGAGAGAAACAGCCTTATCACTGATATGGAGAAAGTTTTAGTGATCTGGACAGAAGATCAAACCAGCCATAATATTCTTAGGTCAAAGCTTAATCCAAAGCAAGGCCCTAACTCTCTTCAATTCTGTGAAGGCTGAGAGGAGTGACAAAGCTGCAGAATAAAAGTTTAAAGCTGACAGAGGTTGGTTCATGAGATTTAAGGAAAGAAGTTGCTTCCATAACATCAAAATGCAAAGTGAAGCAGCAAGTGCTGAAATGGAAGCTGTGGCAAGTTTTCCTGAAGATCTAGCTGAGCTATTTTTAAAAGGCCACACACTAAACAATAGCTTTCCAATGTAGAGGGAATAGTTTTATGTTGGAAGAAAATGCCATCCAGGACTTTTATAACTGGGGTCAGCAACTGACTTTAAAGCTTCAAAGGACAGGCTGAGTCTCTTGTCAGGGGCTAATGCAGCTGGTGACTTTAAGTTGAAGCCAGCGCTTATTTGCCATTCTGAAAATCCTAGGGCCCTTAAGAATTATACTATATCTATTCTGCCTGTGCTCTGTAAATGGATCAACAGAGCCTGGATGACAGCACATCTGTTTAAAATATGATTTACTGCATATGCTGAGCCCACTGTTGGGACCTAATGCTCAGAAAAAATGCAATTCCTTTCAAAATATTACTGCTCGTTGACAGTGTACCTCATCACCCCAGAGTTCTGATGGAGATATACAACAAGATTAATATTGTTGTCAAGCCCACTGATATAACAACCATTCTGCAGCCCATGGATCAAGGAGTAATTTTGACTTTCAAGCTTATTATTTAAGAAGTACATTTTGTAAAGCATTAGCCACCATAGACAGTCAATCCTTTAATGGATCTGGGAAAAGTAAACTGAAAATCTTATGGAAAGGATTCAGCATTCTAATGCCATTAAGTACATTTGTGATTCATGGGAGAGGCCAAAATGTTAACATTAATAGGAGTTTGGAAGAAGATGATTTCAGTCTTTATGGATGACTTGAAGGCGTTCAAGATTTCAGTGGGGGAAGTAACTGCAGATGTGATGGAAATAGCAAGAGACCAAGAACTGGAAGTGAAGCTTAAAGATGTGCCTGACTTGCTGCAATCTCATGATAAATTTTAACAGGTGAAGAGTTGTTACTTATGGATGAGCAAAGGAAGTGATTTCTTTAGATGGAATCTCCTCCTCAAAAATGCTGCATAGACTGTTGACATGACAACAAAGCATTTAGAATATTACATAAACTTAGTTGAGAAAGTCATGGCAAGATTTGAGAGGACTGACCCCAGTTTTGAAAGAAGTCCTACAGTGGGTAAAAAGCTATCAGACAGCAAATGCTACAGAGAAATTGTTCTTGAAAGGAAAAGACAATTGATGTGACAAACTTCACTGTTGTCACATTTTAAGAAATTGCCACAGCCATCCCAGCCCTCAACAACCAGCACCCTGGTCAGTCAACATTGAGGCAAGTTCCTCCATCAGCTAAAAGATTATGACTCACTGAAGGTTCAGATGATGGTTAGCATTTTTAGTCAGTATTTCTAAATTAGGTTACTTTTTTAGACATAGTGCTATTGCATACTTAATAGACTACAGTATTGTGTAAATATACCTTTTGTATGCCCTAAGAAACTAAAGAAAACTGCATGACTCACTTGATTTCAGTTGTCTGGAACCAAACCCAAAATATCTGAGAGGTATGTTTGCATTTGTACAGCACGGTGCCTACTAAGCTAAGCTTTTCCTTTTTGAAACACAAAAAAAGTCAAGTTTTGGTCAGTTTGGGGGTAGTGTGTGAAGGAAGATGTTTGCTTGAGCTAGGTAGGTATGCATATGGGAATGGCCTAGCTGACTGAGAGGTAACAAGGAGTAGTGGGAGACATATAAGGAAAAATGAATGTACTTAAATGCTTTGAAGCACAAAAATTTCAAAATCCTGTGCTAATCATTGACTACTCAAACTAAGCAAAGGCACTGTCTAAACCTTGTTTACCTGGGCTTCAGAAAATGCAAGTCACCTTGTAGCATTTATTCTTTGTTTTGAGAGTTACTAGACTGGGTCCTCATGATTTGCAAGTTCCAGATGGGCACAAGTTACACCTG
The DNA here is from genome assembly GCA_039655065.1 of Glossophaga mutica. Taxonomy (NCBI): domain Eukaryota; kingdom Metazoa; phylum Chordata; class Mammalia; order Chiroptera; family Phyllostomidae; genus Glossophaga; species Glossophaga mutica. The sequence continues at coordinate 44,360,080 of CM077306.1, read as the reverse complement.
GTGAAGAGTATAAAACATTTTAACATTGTTATTTGCTAGTCAATACCTTCATGAAATGCAGGGCATCGTAGGGGAGGAGGCAGAAAATTTTCTTACCAACAGAGAAAGCTACTGGAAAAACAGAGGTTTCAATCTAACTTGCTCCTCCAGCTCAGGATTTGAGATGGTCTGACTGGGGTGCCCCTAGTGGAAAAGGACATCAAAGGAGATGTTGCCGTGATATAAGGCAGAGTCTGGAGAAGTTCCTGAGTAAGTAGCTGAGACTAGAAGCCCTTTCAAGCCTCTTTGCTTTACCATTTAGGTACAAATAAGTATTCTATATGTGAATGTGTCTAAAAAGTTATACTCTGGTTGCCAAATCCAGAAAAATTACAATAGCAACATTCTGTGGTGGAACAGAAGCAAGGGCAGCCCTGAGTCAGGGACCTAGAGTGATCAGCATGGCCCACTGCTCACCACTAAATGACTGAAAGCAGCTCCATGGTCTTTGGACCAGAGTAAACTTCAGAAATCCTGGACAGGTATCCCAGTTGTGTCCTGAAGGGGGAGATTCTGGATTTCTGCCTTACATGGCTAATGGGGATAGCAGAGGGCGATCGAGTAAATAACTAAAAAAATAGAAAAGATAGATTTGTAACTCCAGCTGGAGAAGAGGTCTTTTTGGTTATATCTAGTTCATCAAGCAATGAAAGATGTACGACTATACTTGATTAGATAGAGAATTCAAATTCTTGTTTAGAGCTTATAGTATTATGTTTCCCTTTCTAAATAATTTTTCAACTGTCCATAGTCAAAAAGTAGAAACATTTGTCTTCAAAATATTTCAGCTATCTTTAATTAATAAAATCCAGTAATAGTGACATGATTCTGCACTTGCTTCACCCATTTTGCTTATGCGACTTCAGTTCAGCATCACTGCACCCCTGTAGCTTAGGCCAGATTACTGTTTGGGTGTTCAAGACTCAGGAAATAAATAATGTTTGAAAAGTTAAATTAAACACTCAGGTCTTTTGGACCAAGTCACTTTGTGTTAAAATACCAGAGAACCACACACGTACAAAAAAGTGCCAAGTATACTTTAAAGGACTTTGGGACTAATAGTATAAAGGGAGTTGATATTTGTCTCCCTGCCCACCCTGGCTGCTCTCCATTTCAATTACCTACCTCTTTGAATTGTCTGGAGTAGAAAAGGAGAAAGAGGCAGATGGCAATGCTACTTGTCAAAAGAAGAACCAGAAAGGAGTACACTGATTCCCCTTCCCCTTTCCCATGATGTGGTGAAAGGGTTCTTGCATGAGAGTTACATGGGGGCTTGTTCTGAATGACAAGCCCTGGGCTCCCCTCCAGGACCCATACCTGGGCTCTTGCAGGTAGACTGTAGGAAATCTTCCTTTTTAAAAGCCTTCCCACATGGCGAGTCTGCATACTAATGTGTAAGGACCGCTGCCTACTCCCTACAAGGGCTGCCTTACATGTAAGTTTAAAGTCCTAGTACTGAAGTTGTTTGATTAGCAGTGTTTTCAATATCACATAATTTGTTTATAAAGCCCTAATGAATCAGTCTGTGTTTAAGTCATTATAAATTCCAGAAAATTACTCTTTGCACTTTTCCATGCTTATAGTTAATTAACCAGAAATGCATCAGCCTACGAATTAGCTTTTGAAATAAAACCATTTTGTTTTTAAATGTTTCCCTTCTGTTTTCAACTATTATAATATGTTATAGCCTGAGGAAATATATAAAACATGAAAAGAAAGGTCAATATTGAAATTGAAATCTTGTAATAAAATGATATGGAAAATTTGAATATGATTAGTTTAGAATAACACTGCCAAGGAACTTCAGCTGCTCCCTTTCAATAAGTCAGGCAGTTACACAGCACTATTTAGGTCTGCCTTGCAATTTTTGGAACCAACTCACATATGTCATTGCCTCACAGCATTTGCCCTCAGGATTCCCTCTGCCTGGAGTGCCTTCCACCAGATACCTACGTGGTCACCCTAGTATTTTTTAGGGCTGCTCAAATCTCACTGTGTGAGTGCAGCCTTCCCTGGTGACTCAAGGGGAAACAGCGCCCCCTCCTCTATTCCTATCACACTTACTTTATTTTTCTTTATAGCATGTTTTATCATATGACATTTTTCATATTTATAGTTAAATATTTAGTTGCGGTTATTCCTCAGTAAACTAAACTGTGAGTTCTATGAGGGCTAGTACTTTTGTTTTGCTTTGTTTTGTCTTTTTCATTGCTTTTATCCCCATCAGTGAACATGCCCGGACCATGGTAGGTACTCGAGAAAATTAAAGACAGCGTTACGTTAGGTTACCTGCCCGTGGTACCTGTGTGAAGAATCAGTGTTCATTTACTCATTCAGTAAATATGTGTCCAGATCTGTGCCACACGTTGTGTGTCTGGTTTTGGGGAGTGACTCTGTCTACCTTCATGGGGAGAAGACCAGCTGCCTGGTCACTTGTCCGTGTAAGGCCCCAAATGTTTCTGAGCCCCATTTTTCAGTCAAGGCCACCCCTGCCTAAATCTTGGCTTTGTGCTAGTATTTTAACTCTAGCTCTTGAAGTACAAGGAGCCTTCACACTGGATTCCTTTTCCATTCAAGTATGAAACCAAAAATGTTTGCCTCACTCCAGCCCATGTTTGGTTTGGTTTGGTTTTGATACCACCTCACATTTCACTTCAGCTGCTGCTCACTCTGACTTTCAGGTTCCTCTTTGTTTCTGGCACATGGGGATTTCTCTCTTTGATTAATGATTGGTTATTTAGTTAAAACATTTGTTAGCTTTTAGTCAACAGGTCCATGTACTGGTGAAAAGAGGCAGTGCCTTCTGCATTGCCCACAATCTGGTCACACGAACTGAAATTTCCTTAAATACCTGAGAAATTCTACTTATAACTCTGAAAGTGTGGGTGGTTCATAATTGTATTGATTCATTTCTATGGCAATGTGCCTTTAGGACTCTGGTGAAAAATAAAAATCCTAGTTCTTTTCATATTGATTTTTCACCTCATTATTCTTAAAAAATTTGCTTCTGAAGGCCCCATTTCTAAATCTTCCATTGCCATTTCATGACTGTTTTTGTGAATCGTTGATATTTCACAGCACTAGAAGTATAAATTATTATTCCAAAGATCCTCTGTCATATTCAAAGCATCACATCGGAGTCGTAGGCATAGGCTATTTTAATTCATCTCAAGGTGCCAATAAAATACTCTTAAAAGCTTTCACTAAAGATAACTTAATATTGAGTTTCTTCATATGAGCAAAGATAAAAATACTCAGAGAAGGTTAAATGCACAGGAGAGCCCCAGATCAGAGAAAGAATACATTCATAATTGAGTCATTTTTACAAAACCCAATAGAAATTGGACAGAAAAGCTGTCTTCTGCTTAGCCCTGCCAGCGCTGCAACACCCCTGTAAGAAATGCTTCCTGAGGTGCCCGGAGCTCTCATTTCATCAGGCAGTTGGCTGAAGGTGGTCAACACTTATTAAATAACGTGCTCATCTTTCTTTGAGAAGGAATGCCATCCCAACGTTTTTTCTTTTCTTTTTTAATTTCAGCCCAATTTTTCCAATGGCTTTATACTAAGAACACTAATTATGAGGGGGAAATGTCCAGGCATTTTTTCCAAACATCACACAGTAATTACTTTGGAAACAATGCCTAAAACTACCAAGTTTGGATTTAACAATCATTCACATGGCTTATGTCTATATAATGCCAAAGTTATAGGTTCACTAAACAAGCTCTTCCCTAAACTCAGTCACATTAACAAATAAACTTGTTAAATTATCCTGTATGGGTGGAAGAATTGACTAAGTGACTTGGTTTAATGGAAGATCTAAAGATTGTTTACATCATTTTTTACCATCCACATGAAAGCCACTTCAGAGTATTCTCTGAGTTTCAGGAATAAAATCATGATGGATGTATTTATCATTTCTTCGTATTATATAACAGTCATTCAGAACAAAAAGAATACCTTTGAGCTTTCTCTGTTCAAGTTACTTAGAGGTAGAATTGTGTACCAGTTAAGAGCCCAAATTCCAGAGCAAGGCTGCCTGGGTTCAGTCTACTTCTTAGTGTGTGACCTTGAGAAAGTTACTTCATCTGTGAAGTTTCCTTTTGATTATAATAGTATAAGATTATTATAGGATAAAATAACTACATAGTAAATGCTTAAAATGGGGCCTGATATACACAAGCACACTGTCACTGTTAGCTTGCTGCCTCTTGCTCTCTTATCCACACAATGCAGTCGTAAAAATCCACACTTCCCACAGCAATGCCCCCCCTCCCTAGCTGTACACTCCAGGTGCCCCCCAGACTCATATGGGCTGTGTATACTCTCATGCTGTAGCTGAGCCTTGATTTCTATTGGCACATTAATAGAAGGCATTTGCCCCCAGGCTGATCAGCTGAAAGGACTGGCTACAACCTACGTAGTGGATTAGCTGTGCAGGGACCCACCCCATGGAGCAGGACCTACTTCATCAGGGCTCTTGTGGCCACTAAGTTCACCCCTTGAGTGTGTCACTTGTTGAGGTGATTGGTGGTGCTTACAACTTGGTTTGAAGCTGTCCACTGGGAGTGCTGGCTCTGAGGTCCCAGCAGGCCAAGGTCTGCCACTGCCTATGCTCTGCCAAGGGCCACCAAGCATGAGCTACAAAGCGATCTGAAGATGACTACTACTTGTGCTGGGCTTGAAGGTACCCTGGAGAAGCTAAGCTGCAAACCAAGGCCAGCTGTCTGGGCCTGGGGCCACTGAGTGAGCCTTACATGGCATGATGAAGCCAGGTGCTGCTTATGTGACAGATTTCAGGAAAGCTTAAAGCATAAGTCATGACATGACATTCTTATGGAAAACCCACTGGAAACAGCTTGAGTTGGCCTGCTAACTGGATGAGGCAAGGTCTTAGTGAATCACCAAAACATGGTCAGTGGTGTTAGCCAGGTTGATGGAGACTCGTATATGGCACCCACCTGTTGACTCTGTTAGGGGAAGACTCAGAAAAGAACAATGGCCTCTGCCAACACTTGTGTCTCAGAGAAAGCTGCCCTCCAGCTCTGGTCCTGATACCAGACAATTCAGTTCCTCCCTGTATGTCCTTGGTTCCCTTAGCTGCCCCAATGTTGAAGCTCAGAGGAGGTGAGTCTCAGTTTTTGTGCAGGACTTTTAAAGAAACACCAAGAACCCAGAAGCCCCCCATCTCACTCAGCCACAGTCCCCACTATTTTTTTTCCATCTAAAAGTTATGGGGACTTCTCTTCCTAGCACTGGAACACTGGGCTGGGGTGGCCTGGTAGGGGGCTGGGACCATTGCTTCTTAGCAGGGGCCTCCAAAGCCTAGATAGCCCTTCCAATTTTTATCTGCCACAAATGGGTATGGAACCAGCTCCTTCTGTGTCTCCACCCCTCCTGAAGTCTCTATGTGGCTTCTTCTCTATATCCTTAGTTGTAGGATAGCTGTTCAGCAAGATTTTAGGAATAATGACTGTTCTTTAGTTGTAATTCTGATGTGGTTATGGGAGGACACCAGTACCACATTTACCTAGGGCACCATCTTGACCACCCTTCTTACTATATAAAGTGTCTTTCCTCCTTCCTTCCTTCCTTCCTTCCTTCCTTCCTTCCTTCCTTCCTTCCATCCTTCCTTCTTTCCTTCCTTCCTTTTCTCCTTCCTGTTCAGGATATCTTTCATTTGCTCCTGTAGCTGTAGCTATTTTTCCACTCTTCATGTGCTCTCTACTCTGGCAGAACTCTTGTGGACTATAATGGAGTACCTTACTCACTGATTTTCTGTTGGGTTTGGTTAATGAAGAACATTGACATAAGACCAAAAAGTAGGAAGAGTGTGAAATTATGGTATTTATGCCACAGACAAACTGATTTTTTCAACCAAAAGTCATAGTTTCTGACAGTCAGCCCTCTTCCATGTCTCTGGTTTTCAAGCACTCTTCTATTCTAATGTCCTTTCTTACTTGAGTAAGTTATCTGAGCTGTAGATACTGTTCCTCCCACTTATTCCTTTTTGTCTGAGGTGGTATAGTTGTTACTAGCCCTGGATATTGCAGTATCTCTTGTAGTTTTCCCATACCTGGCCCACCATAAACACCCCATTTATTAAACTATTGTCAAATTACAATGAGTGTGCCATGTCACCATGCTCAGAATACTCGTTTAAAGTTTCCTTCCAAGGCCATGACTGATACCTTACCTAAAAATAGTGTGATAGAACTTAAAATATATGCTTTATTTTATTCTGGAAAACAGAGATTACACTAAGCAGAATACTTGGGTGTTGTTTACTAATAGTGTCTCTTACTATTTCGTGTTCCCACCTTATTTCCCCTTAATTATCCCAAGGTATTCAATGGCTGGCTCTCTACTGACACCCACTCTTTCCTGAATCAGCCATCTAGTAGCACTTCCCATAGAGAGCTTGTCTTCTGTTTCTCCAGCATCAACATTTTACCTATCATAGTTACATTTCCTTAAACACCTGGAAACTGTGTTAATGTGATAGTTGGCTGGTTAGCATATTTTTAGGTTGACAGATCTTTTCTGGAAGAAATGCCTTAATTCAAGGAATTGTGGTAGGTTTCTGGAAAAAAAATATTTTGAGATGGGCATGCTACGCACTGCTTCAAAATTATTTCCTAGACGTGACCATTTACTGCCTGAAAATAGAGTCAGATATGTTATATTCAGTAGATATTTCTTCTTAACAAAAAACTGAGGATTATAAAAGTGAATTCAGTGATATTAAACATGTTACAATGGGAAAGTAAAAGGGATTTTGTCTTTGCAAGTAAATTAAGGCACAGATTGTCTAACAATGCTATTCTGCTAATAACTGTTGAAAACCCATTATCTATAATATCTGATGAAAAAATATAATATTCATTTTTATAATTTTAAAAAATTAAAAAGAATTTAATTTCAAAGGTATATAGAATTTACAGCTTATTTTTATACTTGTATAACTAGATTCTGTTGGTATGCATTTTGTGGAGATACTTTTTTATTAGGCCATCAATTTTTAAAACATTCAATGTTATTTTCTCATGTTTAAAGGTATACCTAAAATGTACTTTGGTAGCATTGTCTCCTCACAAGTAGTAGAAAATAACAAGCTATTTTAGTCACACTGAAAATAAAGTATCCCCTCTTTACATAAAGTTGCCTTCAATTTTTCATGATCAGAATCATAAAATGATAGAGCTCTTATGTTGGCTTAACAGATGAGCTGCATCTAAGTGTATGGTTTTAAGTCATTGTGATTCAATTCCCAGGTCTACTTATCAAGATTAATATTTAAGTAATGATGAGTAATGAGAGTCCAGATTGAGTGATGAGAAGTGGTTTTGATAAAATGTCACAAATCCCATTATTGGTCAAAAATCTATATTCTTTAATAATTAAATATATATAGTAGTTATGCAATGCCAAGATTTTGGAAATTATTTTGAAATGGTAAAAATGGTATATTAATGAAGCCCATATTTTAAAAAATTGATAATGACATTATATTTCTCTCAATCATTTTCTCATCAAGCTTCAAATCATACAAAAATCTATAGAAGCAGTATCTGTGTCTTGATAAGTGGGAATAAATCATGCTTACAATGAAAACAGTACAGAGAAATTCGCAAAGAAAGAAGCAGCAGATTTTAAACATGAAAGATAATGTACAATTATAGGATCAGAAAGAGGGAAAATTTTATGTAAATGATACCAGTTGGAAATATTTTCAATTTGATTATCCTGGGTCAGATATGGAATCACCTCTCCAACATGAGGAGCCTGAACATGAGTTCATGTGATACAATCTACTCTAATGAATGTGCTCATTTCTGTGATCCCTGAGAAAAGAAAAACTCATAAGGTGAGGCTCACAATTAACCTGACTCTTCCTGGGGACTGTTTATTGACCACAGTAGAGAATGCTAGAGTCCAAACAGAATATGGCATTCCTGTTGAGCTGAGGTAAAAAAAGATTAGAGCATAGGGTAGCTTCAATGACTAGAATTTGAGCAAGTTACTGAAAAAGAGGAGATAACCTATGGAGGGGGACCAGAGCTGTACAGGGTCCCTTATAGACTATCCAAGGTATACAAGAGAATGGCTGCTGAGGAATTTACAACAGAACAGACATATGTACTAGAGGTCAGAGTTTGGAGATGTTGGAGATCTAGCCCAGCCAAATTAGAGGAATTTCTTTAATACCTTGTGATATACAACCAAGACAACAGGAAGAACAAGCCATAGATGTAAGAACCATGCCTTGGATTACGACTTGCTTTAGACCTCCCTTAACAAAGCCTAAAATTACGCTCAGAAAAAAATCCTTAGGAGAAAGTGTTTAAATATACAGGGTCTAGCAGAAGTAATGCCTGCTTGAGCGTGGTTATAGGGTAATAACATGGTGTAATGATTTACAGTTTTAATTTGAACATTTCACCTAAAATGTCATATGGTATCCTTGAGTGTGATATTGTTATGTTACAAAATTACGTGCTTATGATTTTATAATAAAAGACTTTAATTAAACCGGGGCATTATTTGTGCCAGACCCTATATTTGAGTCTTAAAAAGCTAAAGAGCTTTGGAACTATTTGGGATTTCCACAGATTTGTCCTAACACACTAAAGTACAAACCTACAGTAGTTTAACCTGACCAGCTAGTGACGGAACCAACTATGGAAGCAAAAATCAACACTTCTCAAAGTAAGATAATAGAATTTAGAATCTGTACAGGGTATCATTGATGATGTCCAGTACACAATAAAAAATTATGAGGTATGCAAAGGATCAGAAAATGTAGCTTGTAGTAAAAAAAAAAATAAGAAAGTCAATAGAAATAGAACCTGAGATGGCATCAATATTAGATTTAGCAGACAACCATAAATCTGTTCAAAGAATTAAAGGGAAATGTGTTCAAAAGTAAAAGAAGATATGGGCTTAATGAACAAACAGATAGATAATCTAGGCAGAGGTATTCAAACTATTTTATAAAGGAAGCAAATAGAATTAGATAAAAACAAGTATAATAACTATAATGGAAGTATCACTAAATGAGTTTAACTGCACACTGTAAATGTCAGAAGAAAGATGTTTGATTGTGGTTATAAGAAAAAAAATGAAACAGAGCATTAAAAATGCGTGGGACTATATGAACTTGATAAACAGAGAAGAGAGAATAAGGCAAAAAAAATTTGGAAGAAATAAGAATTTTCCCCAAATTTTCTGGGGGAAAAATCTACTTACAGGTTAAAGAAGCTAAGTCAACTACAAGCTGGATAAAATCAAGGTAAACCACACAGTAAACATATCCTTCAGTGAGAATTTTAAAAGAATAATAATAATAATTAATTAATTAAAAACATGAGGGTCAAAAAAGAAACACAAGAATTTTAAAAATTTCAAAAATCACTCCTTTACCAATCAGGTGTTTCAAAACAAATGTCAGTGTCCTGCAGCCCCAATAAAACAAGAACCAAAAAAATTTTAAAATTAAAATAAATAAATAAATAAATAAAAGAATTTTTAAAATTTCTAACTAAATATTTGTAAAGGTACAATATATAAAAATTTGTGAGATTTAGCTGAAATAGCACTTGCATTAAATTTATTGTTTTAAATGCCTGTAGTAGAAAAGAAGAATGTTCTTAAATCAGCTATGTAAGTTTCTTCTTAATATGCTATAAAATAAAGAGGAAATTCAATGCAAAGTCAGAAGAAATAAGTACTACATAAAAAAGCATATGTCAATAAACATAAAATACCTAAAATAAAACCAAATGTTGATTCTTTGAAGAGCTTAATAAAATTGATATGCCCAGTGCAAAACTAACCAAGCAAAAAAGAAGGGAAAAGTACAAATTAACAACATCGAAAATGATATAAATGATGCCAGTGCAAAGCATATAGATGTTGAAAAGATACTAATGAAATATTGCAAATAATATTATACCAATAAATTTGGAAATTTAGATGAAACTGGAAAATTTCTTGAAAATTCAAAAAGTGACTTACAAAAACTGACACACAAAAACTGACACAGGATAAGTAGAATGTCTGAATGGTCTAAATCTATTAAAGAAATTAAGTTTTCATTATGAAATAAAAAATCTTCCCAAATGAAAAATACCAGGCCCAGGATGTTTAACTGTTAAGATTTATCAAATATTTAAGGAAAAAATATGAAAATATCTTACACAAATTCTTTTAAAAATTAGAGGGAGACAGAACACTTTTGGACATACATTATGAAGCAATCATAACTCTAAATTTAAAAAAAAAACCTGATAAAGACATTACAACAAAAGAAATTTACACATCAGTGTTCCTCATGAGTATGAACACAAAAATACTCAATAAAACATTAGCAAATCAAATTTAGTAATATGTGTAAAAGATAATACTTTATAATGAAGTAGGATTTACCTTGGGGAATATAGGATTACTTCAAAATTAAAGATCAATTAAGGTAACTTACAATATTAACAGAATAAAGGAGAAAAGCTATAAAATCATTGCAAACTAAGAGAAAAGTCATTTGACGAATTCAACCCTTGTTCATGATAATGACTAAAAAACCCTCTCACCAAGCAAATAATAAAAGGAAACATCCTTAATCTAATTAAAGACATCAAAAAAACCCTACAGATGTCATACTTCATGATGAAAATTAAATGTTTTTTTTAAATATTGGGGGGAAACTACCACAATCAATAAGACAATTATATCAAAGTTGCAATATAAAAATGTCAATATTCAAAATCGACTGTATTTCTATATGTTAGCAAAAACAATTGGAAATTAGACGTTTATAATACAACTTCCAATATTATCCAGAAACTTAAGATGCATATGTATCAGTTTAATGAAATCAGTTTAATTTAATAAAGATGTACAAGGCCTCTACACTGAAAAATTACAATGCATCACTAAGAAATATTAAAGAACTCTACATAAAAGGAGAGTTATACCATTTTATGGATCAATATGTTCTCCTAAAATTGATCTATAAATTTAATGCAATCCAGTAAAAACCTCCCAAAATTTTGAAAAAATTGACAGGCTATTTTAAACTTTATATGAAAATGCGAAGGACCTAGAATTACCAAAACAATTTTTTAAAAAGAACCAAGTTGAAGACCTTATACTACCTCATGTTAAGACTTAATGTAAAATTTCAGTGATCAAGCCCTGATCAGCCTGGCTCAGTTAGTTGGGTGTCATCCCACAAAACAAAAGGTTAATGGTTCAATTCCTAGTCAGGGCACGTGCCTGGGTTGCAAGTTCGGTCCCCAGTCGGGGTGTGTATGAGAGGTAACTGATCAATGTTTCACACGGCCTCTCCCTCTCCTTCTTCCCCCTTCCCCTTTCTCTAAAAATAAATAAATAAATATTTTTTAGAAAATTCAGTGATAAAGACAGTGTGGCACTGGTATAAAGATCAAATAAACAAAATGTTTGAAATAAAGCCTCATTTTTATTGCCAATTGATTTGCAGCAGAAGTCAAGTTGATTTAATAAGAGAAGCAAAACCCTTCCACAAATTATACCAAAATAATTGGATAGCCATATTGGAAAAAATGAACCTCACACCATTCAGAAAATTTAATTTTCAGTGAATTACAAATGTAAATATAGAAATAAAACTGTAAAGCTTTTAGAATAATACATTGAAGAAATTTTTCTCAAAATTGGATAGGCAGTCATTTCCTAGGCAGGATACCAAAAAACTCCACAAACCATAAAAGAAATATAAATAAGTTCATATAAATGGACCTTATCAAAATTTATATCTTTTGCTCTTTGAAAGATACCATTAAGAAAACAAAAAACTATGGAAAACAGTATGGAATTTCCTCAGAAAACTAAAAATGGACCTGCCTTTTGACCCAGCAATTCTGTTGCTAGGATTATATCCTAAGAACCATGAAACACCAATCCAAAAGAACCTATGTACCCCAATGTTCATAGCAGCACAATTTACAATAGCCAAGTGCTGGAAGCAACCTAGGTACCCATCAGTAAATGAATGGATCAAAAAACTGTGGTACATTTACACAATGGAATTCTATGCAGCAGAAAGAAAGAAGGAGCTCCTACCCTTTGGGACAGCATGGATGGAACTGTAAAGCATTATGCTAAGCAAAATAAGCCAGGCAGTGAAAGACAAATACCATATGATCTCACCTTTAACAGGAACCTAATCAACAAAACAAACAAGCAAAATATAACCAAAGACACTGAAATTGAGAACAGGCTGACAGTGACCAGAGAGAAGAGTGGAAGAAATTTCAGGGGAAAAGGGTGAAGAGTTTGCAGGAACAAGTATAAAGGACACATGGATAATAACAAGGACGGGGTGGAAACGGGAGGGAGGTGGGGAGGGCTGGGGGGTGGGTTGGGATGGGGGGGAAAGGCAGAAAACTGTACTTGAACAACAATTCAAATAAATTTTTTTTAAAAATTCACTCGTTAAAAAAACAAATAAAAAAATAAGGCACAGACTGAGAGAAAATATTCACAATATTTATATATTTCACAAAAGACTTGTATTCAGGATACATAAAGAACTCTTACAATAAATAAGAAAACTCTGTAAAATGGGCTGAAAGCTTGAACAGATGTGAATGGGCAACAAGCACATGAAAAGATGTTCACTATCATTAGTCATCAAGGAATTCACAATGAGATTTCACTATACATCCACAAAAACAACTAAAGTTTAAAAACTGAAATTAACAAGTCACCAAGTGAGGCAACTAGAACTCTCCCACATTGTTGTGAATTGTAAAGTTGTACAAGCCCCTTTGGAAAAGTTTGACAGTGTCATATAAAGTGAAGCTTATAATTACCATAAAACCATTCATTTCACTTCTACATGTTTTTCTCAGAGAAACAGAAACGTATGTCCTCAAAAATACTTATACAGTGATATTTACAGCAATTTATTCATAATAGGCAAAACTAAAAGCAATCCAAAGGTCTGTCAATAGGTGAATGAGTAAAGAAATCATGTCATATTCATACAATAGAATAGTACTCATCAACGAAAAGGCTTGAATTACTGGTACATGCAACCACATTGGTGAATTTCAAAAAGAAGCCTAATCCAAAAGAGTACATGCTGTAGGAGTTCTTTCATATAAAGTTCTAAAATGGGCAAAACTAATCTGCAAAAACAGAGATCACATCAGTGGTCGGGGGTGGGGGAAGACCAGGGGATTTTGACCATAGAGAGGCAAAAGGAAATTGCCTGGGATGATAGAATAAGGTCTGTATGTCTTGAAAGGGTTGGTGGTATCCACTTGAAAGTACACGTGCTTTGCAAAATTGTTTGAACTGTGCACCTAAAAACTGTGCTCATTTTACTTTACGTAGATTATTTTTCATTACAGTTAAAATAAAAATTTCAAATGGGAAAAGTGACTGGTGAAAATTTATGTATCTCAAGGGCAGTAGTATAAGTGGGAAAGGGGATGCAGCCAATCATCTAGTGTATTAGGAGCACTGGCTGAGAATTCATGTTGCTGGTAGATGCTGTTATAACTTGAACACCTGGTGCTTTGTAAACCTGAGCTGGCAGTTTACAAAAGTAATAGTTTAGTGGTAATAGAAATCAAGCATAAAGTATAATTGCCATAGCTATATTTGTAGTCAAGTAGAATTTTCGTATGATTTGACTAATTGAAAAGCGTAAAAAAATCTATTTTATGGAGTGTTCTCCAGGTAGAAGAAATATATTAGCAAGATTAAACTGAAACAACAACAAAAAGAATCCTGTCTATCCTGGAGATTCTTGATCATCACCAAGCTACTGGAGTTTATTAGAGGTTTTATCTACTACTCAACCAGGGAAACTGTGTGCCAAAGCTGAAGATCTCTCAGTCAGAAACATGCCATATGCCTCTCAGATATTAGTAGGCTCTCCTAAGGTCATTGCTAAGAGGTTAGCAACTTCTACATCCAGATATGGGTTCCTTTTAGATTAACTGTTTATTCAGATTCTGATAATATATGATGAACCATTTCAATGGCTTCCTAAATTAGACTGTTCTCCATACAGTATCAGGGTTGTCTCTCTAAAACACAAATATGATCACACTAACTTTAGCTAACTCCCCCACCGTGTTCAGGAGCATTCCAAACTCTGGCATGGTGTGCATGGCCCCCCACACTATGGCTCCAGTCAATCTTTCCGTTTTCCTCTTCCACCACACCCTTTCCACAATCATTGCTCCAGGCACTCTGAAGTCCTCCTCACTCACCAGTTATGCCGCATTTTCTCATAAATCATTCACTATTCCCGACACTCAAATGCTTCGGAAAATGCTTGATCTTTTGTGCAAACCTACTTCAAATGTCATCTCCTGTGTGAAAATTTTCTCATCTGTCCAAGACGAGTGTTTCCTTCCTCCCAGTTGCTACCTTACTTTGTGCAATACGCTGTTACAATATTTATGTCATTTTATTCAGATTGTACGTTATTATGTCTAACTTAACTATCAGATTTTGATCGGTTTAACGTCAGGTACTCTGCAACATTTACCATTAACTTTCCCCAGCCCCATGCACAGTACATGAATCTCTGTAGCAACTCAATAAATGTTAGCTGAAGAACGAATATTTGATCAGATATAAAGCTTTTCCATTAAGATATAGAAGAGTATGTGTTCCCCATGCTAAATCAAATGCTCTCCATACGCAAAAAGATTTTCTTTTGGGGGGCCAGGCATAGACAAAGCTATCATCCACAGGAATCCCCACCCCCTTTCAGTTTCCAGGATTTTGATGAGAGAAATAGAGTCCTGCGCCTTGAAAAACCAATCAACTTTATCTCCATAACTATTGCAATGGGAATAACTCAGGACAGATGTCATCGTAGAAAAAAATTTAAAGGACACTTTAAAATAAAACTATTTTGATAAAAAGTATTTTATGAGAATTCGAACATCCAAAAGTAAATGGTTTCCCAAGCAGTGATGGGTACTGTTCATAATTTAAGGAATGACATGCTTCAAAGCCTCTGTTACTAATGAGAAAGTGGACGATGAGACCAAAGCTGTACGTGTCTGCTGAATTAAAGGGGTTGGCAAAAAAACAGGTAACAACACACAAAATTTGAAGCTATTTAATGTCAGTGCTAATGGATGGAAATTTAAGGTGTAAGGTTGATGTCCTTGCATATCGAAAACAGAGGTGCAATCACACAATCTAAGCAGATCTTCACATTGATCAGAACATAGAGAGCTCTGCAGATTATATATATAACATAATATAACACATAAAGATATATATATATGTGTGTGTGTGTATATATATATATATAACCTCATGCTTTTATATATAATGGAGAAATATGTGTATCTGCATTCAGAGAAAAATATAGCATGGGGTTATACATCTCTGGTTTCCCTACTGTGCCAAAGCATCTTCAAACATGAAGAGAGCTGCACCCAGGACACCCTGCTTCCTTTCCCACACCCTGACATTGTTCAAGTTCTTACTTGGGAATGCATCCAAGGCCTGGAGCACAAAGATGTTCTGTATATGATTTTAAATGAAACAATTTTATTATAAAAACTGAAAAATGACTGAAGGAGGGAAACTTGTCCTACTCATGGGTACTTCTATAAATTCACAAAAGACTGCATTGTGCTGTACCCAGTAATCGTTATTAAGCGTTAGTGTAGAACTTTATATTTACAAAGTGCTTTGTAGTCTTTTGTATTATTATTCCTCACAGCAGTCTTATGAGGTAGGTTGGTATTGTTAAGTCTATTTTACCCCACTTCAGGAGGTCCTTCTTTGAAGTACTTTGAAATAACCTTGAAGAATCAAAACCCTTTAGTGTGTCTGGAAGAACAAGGTGAAAAAAGCCCATGGTGAAAGCTTGTGTCGGAAAGGAAATCCTAAAGGGAGCCTGTGTGCTGGAAGGAGATCAGAGACCAAAACAGAGGCTGGAGCTTACATCGATTGGTTTGGGAAAATGGACAACCTGAATATAGTGAGACTCATGAACGAGGCTGGTTACAGAGCCTATTTTCTTCTTGGTTTTGCTAGAAAACCTGGTCTGGGGCATTGCTAAATTGTTGATGAACCAAATACTTTTATATGATATCCAAATGAGATGCTGGATGGTTTTTATACCACATTAAATAGAACCACAAAAGGAGAAATGATGAAATACAGTGCAATTAGTCACTGGTTCTGTTACATATCTGAGCATTAACTAATCAGCACATAGGAAAAAAATTTTACTTTCATAACCTTGAAAGATAAACTTTATCTTTTTTCCATATTAAAAATATTCCCATTTGTTTGGGAAATTTGGAAAATAAATAAAAGTTCGAAAATTTCATCCATACTCCTTAATATCTAAGATAATTAATATTAAAATTTTTATATTTCCTTCACATTTTTTCTAAGCATATTTTGTATTATCCTGATTATATAATGCATCTAATTTTACATGTTCATTTTTTATTTAACATTTCAATGTAAGCGTTAGTCTCTGTTTTGTGTAACAAACACTAAGGCCTACAGCTCTTCTAAGCCTGCATTAATTTACTGAGTCCTAGAAAGCATGGAAATTTTAGCATTACCCTAAATCACCGTTACCTTAAAAATAGCATTACTTTTAAAATCTAATATAATGAATTTCCCTAGCAATGGCAGAAAACGGTCACAATTTGCTTGAAATGGATCATCAGTCTCGTGGCTTTAAATGCTACCTGTATGCTGATAACTGCCAATTTATATGCTCATATTTCTCTTCTGAATTACAGACTTGTGTGTCCAACTGCCTATTCAGCCCTTTCATCTGAATGTTTAATAGGCATCTAAAACCTAAAAGGACCCAAACTAAAATCTTGATTATCAGTCTAACCTTGTACGCCACTAGGGATCCTCCTCTCTGAGTTCATGGAAACTCTACAATGCTTACAGTTGCTCAAGCCAAAACTAGGAATCAGTTTTCATCTATGTCATAACCAACACCCCATTTATTAGCAAACTTTCTCAACTAGACACTCAAAATCTAACTTTGGTCCATAATCTCTACTGATGTCACCCAGGTTCAAGTCACTGAGTTCTGGATGATGGTGTTAGCCTGCTACCTGGTCTCTGCTTCTGCCCGTGCTCCCTTTAACACTGTCAACAATCTAGAAGCTAATGCTACCCTGTTCAAACCTACCAGAACACACTCTTCCTTTGCTGGAAACCTCGTAAAGGCTTTCCATTACACTTAGAGCATAAGCCTTCCTTGGACTTAAACCCACAGGATATGCCCACCCACCTCCCCGCACACACACTTTCTTATCTCTAGGACCTCATCCCCAACTACTGCCCAGGCTATCCATTCAGCTCCAGCCACACTGGACCCCTCCTATGACCAACAGTCATCCTCCTGCCTTGGGACTTTTTCATTTCTTGTCCCCCTCCCTGAAATGCTATTTCTCCAAAGAGACACACAGCTCCCTCCCACAGCTATTCCCTTCCTGGCCACTCCATCTGCATTTTAACAGCTAGTCCCACCACTAAACCATCTATCTCCCCTCCTTCCCTACTTTCTCTTTAGTGTTTATCCTGCTTAATATATCCTTCCCCACCAGAATGTAAACCACAATGTAACAAGAAAATAAGGGTGTAGATTTTTGTCTGTTTCGTTTGTGGCTGAATTTCCAGTACCTAAAACAGTATTTAATACCCAGTATGAGCCAAATAAGTATATGTTCAATAAATGAACCTTCTCAGGCAAAGTATATGGAAATATCTTTTAATAGGCATAGCTAATTTTAAAATTAGGGTACAATGGAAAGAGCTAAGCAAAATGTATTTAAAGACAAGGCAAAGTAAAGTAGCCGGTACAATGCTGAGATGCCCCAGAGGCTACTGGCCAAAGTTGTAACAAGTCCTCATCCTAGGAAGACATCTTTGATAATTAAGGCCAAGTTTTTTGAGGTGGCCTACTCTCCTACTAAGATTCAGGGAAATTTTGGGGTTAAGTTCTAATGAAGCCCTTTCTGCATTGTCACTGGTAGCTTAGGAATTTTGTGTAATAAATAAATTTCTACAATACCTGGCTCTCATACCATTTTTAGGAAAAAAATTAACCACAGGAAAAGTTGTTGCTAAGATTTCATTCTTGAACTAAATGAGTATACATTAAATGTAAATAATCATGGATATAATAAAACTAGTTTTGTGCAGCAATTTGATTTCTAAAATGTTCTTACAGTTTATAAAATATGACCATTTGCACCAAGGTCTATTGCCATGTTCAAAATTTGTAAGGTTTCTATGAGAGTGAAAATAACTAAAAAATAAATAATTAAACAAAAATATTAGCATTTTAATTAAGTGCCTCCTAAAGATAAATAAATTGAACTTATACAAAGTCCAGTGATAGAACAAATTAATGTTTCAAAGTAACAAAGAGAAAAGTTTAACTGCCTTAGCACAAATGAATAATTAAGGTGAGGTTAACTTACCAAAATTAGCTTTCAAAACAGAGCTACTTAATAATCATTTTAATTGTTTGTAGTGGGGAAAATCCTTAAGGATTCAGGCCTATATATATGAGCCAAACAACTTACTCAGGTCATTTCTTAAACCTTAAGAAATGGGCTTCAATGTAAGTGAAAGTTAAGACTTCATTTTTATTTGCTAACAGCGCTTCACTGCAGGGACAATTTCTCACTTTTCCCGAAGGCACTGACACAAATTTTGGTGATTATTGCTGAATGCCAGCCCATATGCTGCACAGCATAGTGTGGCATGTGGTGGGCTAACTTTGTAGCAATGCAATTTAGATTTTCGAAGATAGACACACATATGAAAGCTATCAAGTAACTAAATTTTTACCCTGATGAATATCTGTATCTGTCACATCAAAACCCATCCCCCTAAAAATAGACTGCATTTATTTTACAAAAAGGGGTACAATGTACAGCTTTTGAAATGTCATGTCTTGTTTATTATGCAAGACTATATTCGATTTTCTTGTCTAGGTTTTTAAATTGCTAATTACTGAAAAAGAAGATGATATAAAAATACTCTGCCAAAATTGATAAAATCAAAGTAAAATATCATTATAAGAACAAAACTCCCAAATATAATGTTTTCCTTCTTAATCAATAAATTTTTGAGTATATCAGGTATAGTTCCAATAACTGTTTCATCTACCAAGACATTAGTAACATCTGTGAATTCTCCTCAAGATGTGAATTGCTTCTATTAAAGTTGAATAATAGAAACAAAATGTTTCTATTAGAAATGTTTCTGTTAGAAACAAAATGTTTGTTCCACTCCAATATAATACAAATTCAATATTCATTTTATAATGGACCATCACAGAAGTAGCCTTAGCTAGTCACACCATCACAGCCCTAGAATTCTACTGTTCCCAAATAACTCAACCTGGCACTACTAAATAACTTATCATTTGAGGAGAGTTTTAGCTGCCTTGAATCTGTATGGACACCAAAACAAATTTTAAGCCCTAATACATTGATGAAAGATTTATTGAGCCCTTTACATGTGCTAGTCATTGTTCTATCAATAGAAATTCAAAGTTCAACCAGATAGATGTGGAGCAAGGAAGACAAAATTAAATAATTATAAAATTCCAGTTAGCCATGACAGATTGAGTAAACATTGTACCTGAAAGTCCACTAAAATAACAGTAAAAACACACAAACTCACAAAGACACAGACAGTAGGAGAAAATCAATTAATAGTATAAGTCAACAAAACTGAGACAATGGAAAGTAGGCGGATACTAGGTAGCTGGCTGGCATAGGTTTCAAACTTCACCTCTCTGCTGAGCTCCTGGGTAGGGAGAAGAAGTGAATGCTGGGGACCGCAGGAGGGGGTCATTAAGAGATAAACTCCTCGGTACTCAGAATTCCACAAAAATCATGGAAGAGACACTAGCTGTCTCTGACATGAGGTGTATAGAGGTGAAGCTGGAGGCAGCTGAGTTGATTAAAAGTCTGGACAAAAAAAATAGACTCCTCTGGTCTCTGCCCTAGCCAGGTGGTTCATACTCTGTAGATGCTGCATCCAAGAGGTGTCAACATCTACAGGGTAAATAAAAAGAGTAAATGAAATCCTGTGTGCTCAATGGAAAATACTCAGCCCCGTTCCCTTCAGCTCCTAGAAGATTTGTTGCCTAGCTTTTACACTCCTTTTTCTGTCTCATGGAAGGAGATTGGACAATCCCTCTCTGGAGACTCGCACAAGCCCATGAGAAAACACCTATCAATACTGACAATTGGGTTTGCCAGAGAAATGCTCTCCCATGCACAGTCATAGTGAGTCCCACCAGCTGGAAAGCTCCACAGGTGCACACAGAAATTCTAATTTATCATCTCTCAGTGTCTCACTTTTAAGTATAAATGGGTGACCAAAGATCATGAGATATAAGTAATGTATCTTATCATACCAGACCAGAGCAAAGCAATTAGGAAATTAAAAAAAAAAAACTGGGGAAAACAAAGAACAGAAGAAAATTCTAAGGAACTCTAATACATCTATCTCTTCCTGGAGATAAGAGATATGGCATTCATAAAATAAGAACAGAATGCTACTCGAAACAGAAGGGAGTAGCATTCAAAGTACAATAAGGAGCCCTTAAAATTAAAAATATAACAACAGAACTTATCAAGTTTGGGAAATACAGTTGAGTAATTTACCTGTAAAGTAAAATAAAATAAAACAAATGGTAGTCACAAAGACAAGGTAAATATCAGAAGAAAAACTTTTAATAAGAGAATGATTTCAGAATCCCAAGATGTCTAATAGGAATTCCAAATTGAAAGACTGAGAAATAAAAGGAAAGGATACTATCAATAAAGTGATACCAGAAATTTTTCAAGAATTGAAGTATGTGAGTTTCTAGATTGAAAAAGCTCAGGGGTTCCCAGTTCAGTAAGTGAAAACTGATCCACAGCAAAGTACTTTATTATTAAATTTTAGAACACCAAGGATAAAGGAAGGATCTTTAGAAGGAAACCTGTGAGAGGGGAAAAGCAAACAACAAAAAAATGTCACATCCAAATAATAAAGCATTATAATGGCATTATAATTATCAAATAATAATGGAGATATGCCTTCAGAATTCTGAGGAAAAAAATATTATTTCCAACCTATAAGTCTATACCCAACAAAACTATCAAGAAAGTGTGAGAGTAGAATTTTTTTAAAAGTTGAGATATTTATAGCTTCAACAATTTATTCCAGAGGGTCATCCGTTCTTAGGAGAATTCTAGAGAATATGCTACAGCAAAACAAAGGCATAAACCATGAAAAAAAACATAAGATTCAAGATGCGCAGAATTCAACACTAGAGAAGGGGAAATCCCAGGGCAAAAGTGAGCAGAAGTGACAAGATGATGCCCCAGGCATGGAAAACAAGCAGTTTAGATTGGGCTAGAAGGCCAGAAAGCTCCGAGACGTGTATGTATGTTAGATGTCCCCAGGGAATGGGGAAGAGATAGTGTTGAAAGATGATCAAATATGCTTCACTGTACTGAGACTTATTTCACATATAGTTTTGGGATAAATTAGCAATAGGTACAAGAAAACTAGACAAACCAAATTTTTTAAAAATAAAAGGAAATTAATAACTTCAGGGAAAAATTGTTTAAAAGAAAGGAATTATAACCAAAGTACATTATGTGGTTCATCAGTAAAGATTAGTATGAGAATGGTGTTTATTAGCAATAATCTAAACAATGACTATATTCCAATTTGGCTATTGGGGAATATGGATGACTATAAGAGATTCGAGCTTTAACCTTTTATAGTAGGAAGTTAGTAAATAACTACTCCAATTTTAAAGTCAGCAGTTGCCAGATAAGCTCTGAGAGGCATGGGACAGGGCGCTGCTATTTCCATCATAAATATTGTAGTACTGTTAGACTTTTTTACAGCATGTATATATATTTTTGAATACAAATAAAATTGTATAAGTGCTGCTATAATTATATATAGTAAGTGTGAAAGAGAAGTATTAAGGGTTGTGATAGGTTACTTAGCCTTACATTGACAAAGTAATATATTACATTTCTCTACTCTAGCTTGGGTTCCCTGTGAAATGAAGAATTGCATGGAAGAAATTTGGGGCAAGTATCTCTGTAGGAACGACACTCACAAGGGAGTGACAGGAGCAGAACTGGACAGAGGGAGACGTTAAACTGAGAAGCAGTTGCAACAAATGCCTCAAAGGGAGCCGTGGAGCTGGGACAGCCTTACAGAATTGTCCCAAATGAAGCCAGGGTGTCAAGTATTTGACTCCATTGACCAGTTACCAGGTGAGGACCAATCCAATAGAAGAGAAGTAACTTGTAACATAACATTCAGTGAGGCGATTTCTGCTGAAGGAGGCACCTTCGTGGAGAGAGACTTAGCTCTGAGCCATCAGCCAACACTGTCAGCAGCTAAAAATGGGTGCATCGTTAATGATCAGCAAACCAGAGCATCCACTAGAACCCTTCTCTTATTAACAAATCAATTTGCAGAGTTTTATATGTCAAATTGGTGGAATTTAAAGCTTTTTCGTTTTTTAAAGGAATGCAAAAATTAAAAACGCTTTTGAGATGGTAGGGAACTTTCAGAAGTAGACCACAATTATTTGTTTTCTCCATAATGCTACTAATGCATACTAGAAACAGTGCTTTTGTAAGCTAATCATAAAAGAGAATAGCATTTCTCATGGAAAATGCCTTCAGAGTGCCCCCTTCAAATGAGCAGCCATGTCTCCTGGATAGTAAGGTGAAGGAAATGTGGGGACGCCACTTCACCTGATGGATATCTATCTTTCTACTACTCCAAAGACCTGGAGGTAAGAATGTGGGAAGGTAGGAAGTTTAGAGGAGGAGAGAGAAGATCCTGTAGAGTATCGGCCATACAGGGGGGTCCCACTGTCCTCCTAATTTTCCCTCTTTGCCCAAGAAGCCACTGCAAGTCCATCCACTACCATCACTTGGGGGAGCTGTGACATGGGATGAGAAGATAGTATCACCCAGGCAGCTTACTTACATTGTATGTTCTGCAACTTTTAAATAGAAGAAATGAGAAGCTCTGTCATCGGCAGACAGGGAATTCTACCCAGCTGAACCTGTTCTTTGTGAGGGACTCTCTTGTCTTACTGTGCATTTACTGAGTGCCTGATGTGTGTCTGGCATTGTGTAGGACACCAGGAGGAAGACAAGGATAAGTCTACAAGATTCAGATATGTGAGCCAGCAATTAAAATATTGCAGATTGCCTGTTGTGAGAAAACTGAACTTAATCTAACCTCCCTGAGGAATGTTGAAGGATGACTGGTCGTATGTACTAGATACACTGTCAGGGGCAACCTTAGAAGGGACTGATAAAGAATTAGGAGGACGGGACCTCAGAGTAAGCTCAGTATAACTACTGGTGCAAATTAATTATCTGCTGAGTGTTTACTAAAAGTAAGATAATGTGTAACAACTGTAGCTTTAAATAGAGCTGAAAATCCACTACAAATTTGTAGCTACTTGTTAGCTACTTGCATGCATTCAGGGTATTTACTTTGCTTAAAAATAAAGTCAGCTCATTCTAAATTTATGATTTGGCATGTTCCTTTGGGTCTCAATTTCTTTTGTTTCCCCTCCCAACACTGTATAGATATAGGCAAAACAACAGTAAGAAAAAATATATATGTGCACTATTATTCAAAATAGTCCTCTCATTCAAAGACATCATGAACATTTAACTAGAAAATTCATTCTACAGCCTTTAGAACTCCTTCAAGCAATATGATTTCATGGCAGATCCAACTTTTAGCAAAATGCCATTTACAAAGTGTTTTAACTTAAAAAGTAAAACATGCATTTGAACCATCTTAGAATCAAAGGGCATTTAAAAATATCCAATAAACTGTATCACGGCCTCCTGAGTATGCCATTTCAACTAATCAGATAGTAAAGGTAAACACGCTTAACACAGGTGTTATGTTGAATGGTTCCAAATATTCAACATGACTTCCTTTACAGCAGCTCTAGAGTTAACAATATTTCACAGTAAAATTTGCTTCTTCCAAAGTCATAGTTTTGTCTGTTTGCATAATCTATTACCAATATTTTACCCTTGCCACATTTTCTACCATTCTTAGTAAGTTTTGTATTGGGTTTATCATTGTAATTTCATGTTGGCCACACACCACAAGTAGTTCATTTTTCAATGGATTTGTGCTCTTTACAAAGTGCCACATCAACTATTACCAAAGTTCAGCTTTTGAATACTGACAGCTCTAGTGAATAAAACACTGTCTGAAACAAAGGAATTGCTGAGCTCCATTTGGAAGAATTCTCTTTTGATCTAATTATCCAAATCCAGTCAGCAATGACTTTACATAAACTAAAATTATAAGAAATTGCTCTTACCATGAAGACAAATGACATGTGTTTACACTTTGGCATTTCAGTGTATAACAGTACACAAATGTTTCTATTTGTTTTACATGTCTTATGCACAACTCAAATGCTTTGGTAAATACCATGCTCCAAAACACATCTTTCCTTTAAAAATGCTAAAAAAAAAAAATACATACGTAATTGTTTATTTATAGAATCACATTAGTGCCAGGTAGGAAAATGCATACCCATGTTGGCATCGATTAGGTTATATCAAAAGGAGGCTTGTGTTTTCTTATCTAGTAAGAAGCAGGTGGTCTAGCAACCCCCTGAACAACTGGCAGCCTAGTTCACATTCTGCGGAGCAGCTGCCTCCTATTTTAACTGGCATTGTATCACAAACACAGTCATCACTGTGTAACTTGTAACACTGACAGGAATGGACCTTATTCCCACATCATTTTGTAGTATTTGAGCAGGTTTTCTAGTTTGTTCACATTGATACCATTGAGAGGTCTAGCTAATGCAAGTATTTGTCCTTGCCAAAAGCTGTAATGGTTGATAATCCTTTAACTTTTCTGAGTATTACTAATATCAGATTACTGAAACTTCTTTAGGTATTGTTAAAGAAAACTTAGAATTCTGTAACATGGAACTTTGGACTCTATTAAAGGTACCCAAAATGTTCACTAAGAATGAATCAACCAAACACTATGTATTAAGAACTATATACCGTTTACTTGAGCAGTAACTATAATGCAATATGCTTCAAAACCTAAACAATGTTGTTCTGGTATTGACTGATTAAATAATCCCTCTTCATCAGGATGTACTGAAATCCTTAGCCACCTCGGAAACGCCTAGGTCTATGACAGGCTCACACACACTCTTTCATGGCCTGCTATGCTCTCTTCTGAATCCCTTTCCTCCCTGCTTCAGCAAGATCGGCTCCTTGCTGAAGGAGGGAGGAAATAGTAAATGAAGAAATTGTCCAATTCTCAGTCTCTAGTCCATTCTTTTCAGCACAGATTCTTTATCAATGGTCCAGGAAGACCAGAACTGAGGTAATTCATCTGAAGCTGTGTCCATAAGCAAAGCTCTGCCCTTTACCAATTTAAGAAAATACACTCTCCTCATTTCTTTCTTTTTAAGCCTTGACCTATATGGATGGTGACTGAGTAAAATGACTACTGCAGTTTCCAACTTCCTGGGAATGACCCCTCTCTGTTTACAGTTCTGTACATTTTTTCCCTAAGGTTTAATATAGCAGCTGGCAAAGTTTTACATCTCACTCTAGCTTCTGGCAAGATGAGAACAGAACAGCTCCCAGGCTTGATGTTACACAAAAAGTCTCCCTTTGGGATCCTCCAGTTTAGACTTCCACGTTCCCCTCCCCACCACCATCCCAGTTCAGGTGCCTGGGCCCTGGCTGATTAACCATTTGGTGATCATTTTTCCCAAGGGCTGCCTATGCAGAAGCGGAACAGCTCCAAAATTATTTAGACCACGAGACCCGTCCAAGCAATTACTTTTCTTTGTTTTTCTAAGAACTCAGACACTTTAGTCATGTCGACTGCTACACATATACAAAAATCCATTTAACCAAAATTTGACCATTTTGGCCAAAAATTACTGTTCAGTCAGAAGCAAGTTCAGTTACCAATGCTTTTCCTTAAAGCAGCAAAGGCACCAACCTATAATTTGTCCCATTGTCTCCTCTCTTCTCTTGTATAAATATCAACTGGCTGCTAATCAAGTCAAAGCTTAGAAACTTTCTAAGGAAAAATAAGCGTTTGCAAACCGAATTGAAAAACAAATCACTTCAATAGCTTAGATTTGCACTTCGAAAAGAGTCAAACTAAACTAATCACAGTAGGAATTGATGGAGGATAGCTCTGGATTTCAAGTTATTATAATTTTTCAATGTCTGTCTCACATTTTTAGCTGTCCGTCAGATATAATTACTTTAGAAATTCCATCTTCAGTGCTAGTTCTCTGTTTAGGGCCTCAGGGAACAGCTATAAAAATGAATTAGTCCCATGAAAACAGACTACTTATGGGTGTTTTGTGCATGGTATTTGGACCATAGAATAGGCATTCTGTAACCTTGACTTGACAGGAGTTCAAGGTGATTGAAGCACAGCATTGGAGAAGGCAATGAAAACAAACCCATAAAGACGATTCTGTGTTGTTCCACCCAGCCCGCCCCTTACTCCATGTCTAGAGGGACACATGGAAAACCAATTTACTGGCTTCTTTATTTGGAGATCTGTTACCTTCAATTTTAAACAATTAGCAAAAAAGTAAACCAACAATTCCCTTTCCTAATTCATTTAGTGCAGTTTTTTTATTTGAATCTATTAAAATGTCTTACTTTCAAAAGCAATGATAACAGGAAGTGATGATTTGAATAATCCTCTGGAGGATTAGGGCAAAGTGGTTAAGATCAATGGTTCTTTCACAAGTCTGCTGCTTTCTAGTTATATGACCTTGGGCAAGTTATTTAACCACTAAACCTCAACCCTCTCATGTGTAAAATGAAAACCTGATAATACCGAATTCATAGAATTGAGGTTAAATGAGATAAGGCATATAGAGATTTAGCACAGTTCATTATTATTATCTTGTACAAATATAAACTATGAAATGTGCATCTTCTAGTACAAGATGCATGATGTACTATTTAATTTTTAAATGTTTCATTGAACTTGTAAATATTTCCAATATTTGCCTATGCTAGGAGGTTTTTACATTAAGTGTATTCACATTTAGTCACTTATCTCCATAAATTGTAGAATCTCTTTTCTCTATATATGACAAATTACTTAAAAGAGATACCCGTAGATGTAGTGTATCTATGATACATGGTATATGGTGATGATGCCTCCTCACCAAATTTCTGTGTATATTTTAAGAAAGACAGTAAATGTGATCATAAGTAAGAGGAGTTATGCATGCTGACAGTTAAATAGTCCAAGCTTTGTCCAGGGTTTCTAATCAAGAAAATATTCATTAATAAATCATTAAATATAGGAATAACTAGGGTATGTATCACCAGAGGCTTTAGAAAATACCTGCCCACATCTAAATAAGCACCAATTTAGGTCAACGCATCATGTGCACAATGAATAGGTATGATAAACTGACAACACACCCGTCTGCCCTCAGATCCGTTAAGTTTTAGACGACTGCCTGGTACTACACTCAGACTAGGTGCACAAAGTAGAGATGTTGCAGGTTATAGTCCAGTGTCCACTGGGAGATACAGATATTAAACAACATATAGAATGAATTGTAATGTGAACTGTGAATAAAATAATCAGCTGGCTGCTAATCAAGTCAAAGCTTAGTGAATTTGTATAAAGGATAATTACCTGCCATAAATGGCCCAAGAAAGGTTCTCTGGAACTTTAAATCAACATTTAACATTTGGAAGATGTAAGTGTCAGTAGTGTGACTAACAGGGAAAGAGGGTGTTATGGACTGAATATTTATATCCCCTCAAAATTCCCACGTTGAAACCTTACCCCTCAACGTAATGGTATTTGGAAGCAGGGCCTTTGCAGGGGATTGGGATTAGATGAGGTCATGAAGGTGAAGCCCTCATGAATGGTATTAGTATCCATGGGAGAGCTTGTTTCCCCTCTCTGCTCTCTGCCATGTGAAAATGCAATGAGAAGTTGCTAGTCTGCAACTTGGGAGAGGGCTCTCACCAAAACTCAGCCATGCTGGCACCCTGATTTGAGACTTACAGCCTCCAAAACTGTGGAAAATATATGTCTGTTGTTTATAAGCCATTATGTCTATGGCACTTTGTTATAGCAGCCTAAACTAAGCAATACATAGAGTTTTAATACATAAAGTGGTTAGGGATATCAATTAGAAGCCAGGCCGAAAATGGTTAAACAGTAATACTCCTGAGTTTCTGCTTGCACAAAGATGCCTGTCTAATGGTGTTGCACAGAAGTATCACAGTACTGCACACCACGACAAGAGTGGCGCTGCAGCTTCCCTTCAGAAAGTGACTTTTCTCACTGAAGAGGACAATTATAAAGAGTAAGCTTCCCCAGAGACCAGTGGAGAAAGCTGAGCATAGAGCTGATTCAGTTAGAAGGAGCTGCAGGGCAAATAGAGCCAGCCACCTGGATTTTGTAGTGTTTCACAGGCAAGCAAAGCCTCAGGTTCAATTAAAGGCTCTAGGTCATTTAAGTTTATATAGCTTCGGAATGGGCTAAAACCGCAAAACATCAATCCAGGCAGTCTGTGAAAGTAAAATATTACAGAGTGCACATAAAAGAAGCTGCAGAACTTGGACAATAGGAAGAACAGAACATCCAATAAAGCCTGAACAATGAATATATGCTTGTTTGTATAATTATCACCAGCTTGTGAGAATAAATTGAAAGTGAATGTCATTAAATCAGCAAATATTTATTGTGTTACATCAGGGTACAAAGAAAATGTGGAGACCAAGATAACATGTCCTCAAGGAACTTAGACTGAAGGATCTGGGTGGGGGAGGGAAGAAAAAACTAGAATCAAACATTAATCACATACATTCATAAATGATATAGTCTGTTAGAAAACATTAAATGCTGTGGGAAAAGAAGAAGTAGAGTAGGAAAGGGAACACGAGTTTCAGAGAAGGGACCATTTGCAAAATACTAAATAGTCAAGCCAGGCCTTACTGAAAAGGTGAAATTTGAGCAAAGATTTAAAAGACATGAAGGAATTAACCAATATCTGAGAGAAGAGAACCCTGGAATATGCAACCTATGCATTGTTGTAGGTACTTACACTTGAGTTTTTGTACAGAAAAATGAGTGTTTCATTCATGTAAGTGCTATTTATACATGTATTTTAAGCACATATTATCATTTTCAGGCAAATCCTTTTCCTGAACACTAAGTTAAAGAACCCATCCCAGTGTCTTTAGAGATAGATGCTGTAGCTTCTTGGACCTTAAACTGACCGCCACCATGAAGATTCTGGGTCTTGGAGTAAGCAAAGCAAAGGAAGCAGCACCCATTTGTAAACTGTTGCTTTGGAAAGGGTTGTTTCCATCTCAGCCTGTTTCACATTAGGTAACATAGAGGAAACAATTATGTCGTGAACCCTTCCTGAAGAGTAATTAAGAAGTAATTTAGCTTGATATCCAACTTCCACTTTTGACTTTATAGTCACAGGTAAAGTCTGCTTTCCCTAGTTCTAAAGCAACTGTTATAAGCTTACGAGGAAGCTTGGAAGAGACCAGAAAGCCCTCACACCAGCCCTTCCTGCTATCCCAGTTGGGGGGTATCTTAGGGAAAATGAAGAAGGATTTAGTATGTAATATTACATTATTCTTGGAACAAGATATGTTCAATATTTTTCTATATAAAAACAATTCAATGTACCACTGATGCTTTTAAAAAGAGATCCCTTCCGGATTCTGGAATGATGGGAGCAGCTGGAGAAGGGTGACAATTAAAGCAAAACACAACATAATTATTGAAAGAGTCAGTCAAATTTTAAGGCAGCCTTCATGTAAATATAGTATCCAGACCTTAAAAGTGATACACCCACTTTATTTCGCATCAGTCCCATCATGTCCAACTAATAAAGGTCATTTCCGAGCATTGCATTGTAGAAGACATGCTAACGAGGAATAATGTGGTTATAGGATTATGACCTCCATGATGTGGGGATGTAGAAACTGCCATCTGAGGGGTGGTTAACTACCACAGCTAGGACAACATAAGACAGAACCTCACATGTTTGCCGGTGGTCATAACAGTTATCATGGAAGTTTTTAGTGCATTATATATGACGGAATGAGGCTCCATGGCAGACAGTTAAAAAGAAGCAGATTTTGGCACAGGATAAGAAGAAACTTCCTGAAAATTAGAACTTTCTATATAAATGTGGCTTATCAGCTTGTGAACTAACCCCTAGTTGTTAGAAGTATTCAAAAAGACTTTAGATGGTGAACTAAAGTCAGAATTCCCATGTATAATGGAAGCTGATTATCTCAGCTTAGCCTCTAAAGAATTTTCCCATATTCATATTCTTTGATTTTATGTGGTCTATGAATGAGCAACAGTTAATCAAAAACTTCTTCTTTTATGAATTATACATGCCCCGTAAAACTTAGTGTAAATTTAGGAAATTTGATTTACTCTTTTGTTGATATTATACAGTCATCCAAGCTATCATGCACCAAATTAAAAAGTGCTAGAAGGGAGATAATACTGCATACTGAGTTAACTTTATTTAATGACCATGATGAATTGGATCATTCTACTTCCTAATTTATTACCTTTTATCTCCACATACTTCCCTTTGGCCCAACCTTGTGATACCGGAATTGGACTCTGCAGCACTCATTTCTCCTCTGCCAGCTGCCTCAGTGCTAGGTTTTGCCAATAGAGGGAGCTGAAGAGAGGCTGCAAAGCTGGAAGAGGGAAGAGGGTATTTTTCTCCTCCAGTTTTTTTGTTTTTCAGCTGTGATGAGAA
Source organism: Glossophaga mutica (assembly GCA_039655065.1). Lineage (NCBI taxonomy): Eukaryota > Metazoa > Chordata > Mammalia > Chiroptera > Phyllostomidae > Glossophaga > Glossophaga mutica. The sequence goes on along the minus strand of CM077306.1, from coordinate 44,329,161 downwards.
ATTCGGTGTTCCTGGGGTTCTGGAAGACTTCTCCATAGTACTGACAGCTCTCAAAGTTCTACAACAGCTGATAACCTCCATCCACTTCTTCCATCAACCCAGGATCATGTAGAGTGTTCCTGAGGTAGCCTCAGCCTCTCCTCAGGGATCTGACTCAGCCTGGTGAGAAACCCTTTCTTCTCCGAGTCTCTTCCTTTTTCACTTTTTCCTAAGTTCTAGGAGTGGCTTCTTTCCATATTTGCTATCTCTGAATACCTTACTTTAGGGTTCTTTTACCTGTTTTAGTAGATAAGCATCCCCTACTTAGTTGATAAGTCTTTATATTTAAGTTTTCCTGTTCAAAGATTGAATTGGTTCCTAAACCCCAATTGAACTCTGACTAATACAAAACTTGGTAGCGAAAATAAAACCAAATCTTACAAAAAAGTATCTCACTATTGGTTTTTCCTAAAACTCTCATGTAATAAGTAAAATGTTATTCTCTTTCCCCTGGTTTTGAGATAAGTTCTGGAGTGGTGGTTGGGTGAAAATGACTTTAAATACTTTTAATACTTTTCACTGGACAACAATCCTATTCTGACGAGTTCTTGACAAATACCATACATATATTCATAATCTTACTACAGCTCACCTGACTATATCCCCAAAAGACTGCTTAGAAATATTTGAAGTCTTTATTTGTGGAAGGCAGAAGCTTGGCATGATAATTAGTCATATAAAATCTCATGATTAAAAAAAAAAACAACACATTTCACACTAGCTTCTTTGGTGTCAGATTTAACTGCATCCAGTGATTATGAAAAGAATGCTAAAGACTCCAGGTCTACTTTTAGTCTACTCATCAAATAATACAGTGTGAATTTGGCAAAAAAATATTACATACTCATATTTGAATATAAATGTGTATAAACTATAAATATCTAATCACCTCTACAGAGCTCAATAGACTCTAGGTACCTGTAACTGACCCAAACTATAAGAAACAAGATAATAATCACTAGAAACAAATGGTGTGATAGAAGGGATTGAAACATTAAAAGTCCTCTTCTTCAACCTGTGAGAGAATTTTAGTTGCTCAACTATACTTTTTTGTTATGCTGATTTACAGTAGTGGCTGCACTGGAGGTTACAGGTAGAAATAAAGAAACAAAGCAGCCAAATAACTAGTGGCTTTGCTATGCAACAAAACGAAGCACGGGTAGCAAAGATAAAAGCAAATTAAAGACTTCAATAAGGGAAGGGCAAAAGTGAGGACTGACGTAGAAGATCCAGGAAGACTGTGAGAGATAGAGGGTTTAGAGTGGAAGTAGGGGAGGATATGGAGAAAAGGGAACCCTCCTGCACTGGGGGTGGGGGTGCACCCACTGTGGAAAACAGTATGGAGTTACCTCAGAAAAAGAAAAGTGGAACTGCTTCATGACCCAGCAGTTCCACTTTGGGAATACATCTGAAGGCTCGAAACACTAATTCAAAAGAGGATGAGCGCCCCTATGTTCATTGCAGTGTCGTTTATAATAGCCAAGGTATGGAAGGAAGCAAGCTAAGGGTCATCAGTAGGTGAGTGGATAAAAAAGCTGCAATAAATAGATGCAATGGAATACTTCTCGACAGTAAAAAAAGAATGAAATCTTACCCTTTGCAACAGTATGAATGGAACTGGAGAACATTATGCTAAGTGAAATACACCAGTCAGAGAAAGATAAGTATCGTAGATTTCACTCATATGTAGAATCTAATAAACAAAATGAATAATAAGCAAAATAGAGACAGACTCATAGATAGAGAGCAGGCTGACGGCTGTGGAGGGGTGGAGGAATCAAGCAAAAAAAGAAAGAAAGTCATGGACACAGGCAACAGTGTGGTGATTGCCAGGGGGAAGGTGGGGTGGGGGGAAGTGGAGAAGGGTATCCAGGGATCAGTGGTGATGGACGGAGATGATGTGTTATACAGTTGTCCACCTGAACCTGTATAGTTTTGTTAACCAGTGTCACCTCAATAAATTCAATAAAAAAAATGTGTCATTACAGTAAGGGCAGGAATTAGGAAAAATAATATGTAAAGAAAAATTTAATATGTTTTCCTGTGTGGTGGCCTGTTTAGTACTCTGCATAATACCCTCAACAAAATTTAATAAGGTTTTTGTTCCTTTTCAAAAGTGTTTCTGTTTTAATTGGTGTAATATGTAATTTCTTTGGATATGATGGAAGAAAAGAGACAAGCCTCAGGATGCCCAGTTATAGTCAAGACCCAGTTGAGAGGGGAGAAAGCATTTCCAGATGATGATGTGCCTTTCTGTTACTTGCTTTTATTACATATCAGTTTTCCATTAAAAAATTATATAACTTCATAAAGTAATGAATACCTACAGCTCTTTGTAGGTATATAGGATGCCTGTCCAGAAGGTATCCAGCCATGTAGTATGACAAATGGAGACATTTATTGAAGAAGATACAAGAAACAGTGTACACAGGACAATGACACCTCAGTCCCCTTCAAAGTAGGCACCTTCGAACCTCACACAGTTCTCCCAATTGCCATCAGCTGCCCCATTGTATTTTCCTGAATTTCATTGATGGTCTGAAATCTCTTTCCCTTCAAAGGTGATTTTAGTTTTGGGAAAAGCCAGAAGTTGCAGGGGCCAAATCTGGGCTTTAGTGGGATTGAGTCACCTGGGTGATTTGATGTTTCACCAAAATGTCTGCATGAGATGTGATGCTTGAGCTGACACATTGTCATGATGAAGCTGCCAATCACCAGTTGTCCATAGCTGCAACCTTCTGGATCATCCAAATGGTTTCTGTGGAGGAATGTTCAAGCTTAATACAAAATTTCAGACAGATTCATTGTTCTACTCCCTCAGTCATTTTGAATGCAATGACCACACAGTACACATGCTCACTCAATGGCATCTACTGCCCCCACTGACTAGTACAGTGAAGTCATCATTTTTCACACATGAGCATTCCAGGCCACTCTACTTGGCTGCCAGGTTCCATTGACGTCATGCAAACTTTTCTCATTATGTTAACAGTGATCAGACTTTTTTCCAAACAGACTTTGTATGTGTTCCCTTCTTTCTAGTCCAGACTTCATAATTCAAATGTATTCTCTATTAGTTAAAGATGTCAAAACATACATAGTAGCCAGACCTTTTGAGGATATTGTTTGGGTTATAGGGTATACTATTAACTATGATTCTGCTATGAAAAATTATAGTTTGTTGACATTACTTTACATCATTACAATAATACTCTTTAACATAATAATGAATGCTAAAATTAAAGGAAAATATGCCAAATACGCATTAGTTAACATATTTCTTGCTTCATAGTACCACTTCCCCCCCCCCGCAATACCTGGAACAAATATTTAATACCTGCTTAAGAGTTATGGGACTAAGTAATGGGGGGAGACCAACATGGGTAGCACACAGCTCTGCCATCAATCTAGTGAGTGAGAATGATTTCAGTGGAGCAGGGCAGAAGTGATGAACCTTCATAATCACAAAGAAGAGTGTCTGATATCTCAGAAAATGAGGTCTTTCAAAGTTTGTGCATGATACAAACTATACAGGTGATGTAAATGCCTTTTCCACCTATTGTTATATAAAACTACTGCCTGTGAGTGTTCAAGTTCCACTTCTAGTAACAAGGAAACAGTTCCTATCAGACCACCTCTCCAACAATGAGAAACTTTGGACAAAGTTTCTTAAATTACCAGGGCTAGCACTCAGGTGAGGTGAGTGAAATACTCATCTCAAGTGCAAAATGTAAGGGTGCCAAATTGCATTCTTTTTTTTTTTTTTAATATACATAATTCTATTACAAAATTCTTTATAAAACAAAATGCCAACATTCTAAAAAAACCCAAAATTCACTATTGATACTAATTCCTATGAGTTTGCTGTGCTACCATACACAAGTCAAGAAATTAAAGTAACCATTAAATATTTAGAAACATTTAACATCCAAAGCCTTAAAATCTAACTGTATGTAGTAGCCCCCTCAAAAAGCTACAACCTGCATTTTGAAAAAAGTATTTTCTCTACGTAGAATCTTACCAGCTATACAAAAATCTGTACAGTTTTTATACTGAAGCTAATATTGAGCTGCACTTGAATTCACATTCTTAGCAAAACAATTGCCTGAGCGCACACATACTCCACACACATCATTACAGGATAGCCTTTTATTCTTCATCTTCATCCTCTTCCTCCTCCTCATCCTCTTCCTCTTCTTCCTCCTCCTCATCTTCTGGTTCGTTCTTCTTCTTTGAGCCTGTTGGCCTGCCAGGTCCCTTCTTTCCCACTTCACTTTTGCCTTTGGCACGATATGCAGCAATATCCTTTTCATACTTCTCCTTCAGCTTAGCTGCTTTTTGTTCATATGGTTGCTTATCTTTGGCTGACTGTTCAGACCACATTTCACCCAATTTTTTTGCAGTATCCCCAATGGATAAACCGAGGTGTTCACTTTTGATCTTTGGGCGATGTTCAGAGCAAAACAGGAAGAAGGCAGATGGAGGTCTTTTAGGAGCATTGGGATCTTTCTTCTTGCCTTTCTTATCACCTTTGGGAGGAACGTAATTTTTCATCTCCCTGTCATAGCGGGCTTTGTCACTCTTTGCCATATCTTCGAACTTCGACTTTTCCTTTGCAGACATGGTCTTCCATCTCTCCGAACACTTCTTGGAGAACTCCGAGAAGTTGACGGAAAGTCCGGGTGCTTCTTCTTGTGCTCTTCCCGGCAGGTCTGCACGAAGAAGGCGTACGAGGACATCTTGCCCCTCGGCTTGTTGGGGTCGCCTTTGGCCATGGTGACGGACGGCGTCCACCTGGTGGTAGGTTTTCCTCAGCGTCCCACCAAGTAGCAGGCTTCGGCCGAGACGCTTCCCTCGCTGGGCTCCGGCGTGAACTGGTTTATCGCTTACCCCCCAAATTGCATTCTAATGCAACATTTTTTAAAATCAAAATTAGTGCCAAAACTCTATGATGAACATATCAAAATTTTGAATAAAGGATCAGTATTACTATTTTTTAAAATTTACCTTTGGTTCCAATATGGCTTAGCTTGGCACTGTTACTGACCCTGTCCTTATTTAAAATTTTAATACTCTTCTCACTGTGGATTTTTAAAATAAACTTAGTAACCAAGAATTAGAATGAAGTGAATTCTCTGGGTTCTTTGAAGGAGATTGTTAGTTGTCCAGGAAAGAACCTAGAGAAATGAAGTTAAAAAATGACTGGGGATCATCTCTGCCCCATCCAAACGAACCACAATTATTTCTCTGAAGAATATAAAAAAATATGAATGTGGAGGTTATCATTTCAACAGTGCTGAGTGTTTTCTGATCATTAAGGTTACATACCAATTTCAACATCAGCTTTTCTCCTGGCATTGGGTACTTGGTCTAGTCAGAAGTAATTCTAGTTGAAACGGTACATAACAACTTGACAATTTGATCCAAAACTGCTGCAAAGGGAATAATTATTTAATGTGCCAATGAGGAAATTCTCCAAAAAGCAGGGGAAAAAATATTTTGGAAATGGCCTCTCTTGCAGGTTATTTGAGTGCAATTCTATGGAGTTTGGTAATAGGGATGTGGTAGGCTCAGCCGTGCTCTGCCAGAACCCTTCCAAGTGCTGCCCAGCTCTGGGGAATGCAGTCAGCAGGCAGCTCCGCCATCCATTCCTCCAGGGTTTGCCTCAGCTGTAAAGGGCCACCTCTCCTTAGATCACGTCCTTCTCAAGGTGTCCATACCTGCTCAATGGGCAAGGCAGGAGTTTAAGAGCCCTCAGCGAGGGGAGGGGAGGGGAGGGGAGGGGAGGGGAGGGGACGGGAGGGGAGGGGAGGGGACGGGAGGGGAGGGGACGGGAGGGGAGGGGAGGGGAGGGGAGGGGACGGGAGGGGAGGGGACGGGAGGGGAGGGGAGGGGACGGGAGGGGACGGGAGGGGAGGGGAGGAGAAGAAAAAGGAAAACACCTCTGAAGGGCAGTCTTCCCTTCATGGCCCCTGCTGGATGGGTCAAAGATTTGTCGCCTGCATCAATTCTGTTTCTCCCTCCTCCTCCCAGTCCTGCTTCCTCCCCTTCCCTCTCCTGTCTGGCACTCTAAAACCCACCTCCGAGTTTGCTTCCAGAAAACCCAATCTGTGACACAGAAGTAAACAAGAGGGCATTTTTCTTTTTCCAATGATTACTTTGAACAGCAACCAAAAAACTTATGCAAAAAATAAAATAAAATAAATAAACAACTATATTTGTAACATCTTTTTGCACTTTCTCAGTTTAGATCTGAAGTATATTCCCTTGCAGTTAGCATGTATGTGTGTTTTTGGATTCAGATTTTGTAATTAATGTGATTTAACATACAAGACCTTATAACGAATTTGCCTACATATTTGTTTTTGCACTGCACTTGGGCTATTCCATAGGGGATTTCTTAACTGTCTCCAAATTTATGGCATTAAACTGTTTCCTGTTTTTTTCACTGCTTAAAATAGTGCTGTTATAAATATTTTTGCACAAATTGCTGTCTTTCTTTTTTTATTAATTGCATTGACAATTGCTTTCCCTGAATTGGATTAGAGTCCTCTGAATATTAGCTCTGGTACCAGTTAGCAGAGGAGAAGGCAACGATAAAAGGGGAAAGAATAAGGTTTCACTTAACTACCAGCTTTTCCTTTCTCATTGATAAAAGGTATATATTAACTGAGTGTATGTAAATCTGGAACACCCTGAAATTTGATCAAGTCCTGGCTAACCTCTTTTTTTTCTCTGAATCTTCTTGAATACCCCACTTTAAAGTAATTTGTACCTTAAATATGAATATTGAATTATCTTTATAGTGACATTATCCAAAACAGAGTTTATAGAATATTAGTTTGCCAATATTTACTATGAATGACAAGAAGTTCAGAGAATAAACAAGTTTAGGGAATGCTGCACATTAAATAATCTGCTTGAAGATTAACAACATAGAGGGGTATGTAAAAGGCAGAATTCTCACAGCAAAGAAATTGTTATATGACAGCTATGGAGGTGGTTAGCGGGTGGAGGGATTGAGCAAAAAGGCAAAAGCTCTCATGGACGTGGGAAAGAGTGTGGTGATTGCAGGGGTGGGGAGTACAAGGGGGATACACAGTAATGGGGAAATACAATAAAAAAGAAAAAAATTAAAAAGGAATTATTGTATTAATCAATGCACCCATACAGTAGAATTAATATTATAAGAAATAGTTTGTAAAACAATGGTATGTATGGTATCACAAAACACTTTTAGAAAAAATTACTATATGCATACAAAGAGTATACACAAATCACTTACTGGTTAAGATATAGCTATCTTTCTAGAAAAGCCCATTTATGCTCTTACATTGGTATTCCCTCTAGCAGCTACTACCCACCCAGGCAAATTTTAGGTGTTTTATAAAGGTTTATGAAATTGTGTTCAACATCTGTGAAAAATCCCTTTGTTCATTGCTAGACATTTATATAACATAGTTTTAAAGAAAGATAACAGCTGAGGGGAGCTACAGAAAAAAACAGAATTATGTTGAATTTTTTTTTTTGGACATATGAAGTTGCTCTGTGAGAACAAGAGCACTCGGCAGATGTACAGATCTATTATCTTTTCACATGGCAATATGTTCCTCCTTTCAGAAAACTGGAGCAGGTTTGGAACATAAAACAATACAAATAGATTGAAATTCAAAGCATAAAATATGAAAAAGATTGGCAAAATATTGGAACAATCTTAAGACATGTTAGGTGAGCTTAAATCAAGACATTAAACATTGAGGTTCACCACTTTTGCAGCATCCAGATGTATAATAATCCTGCTAAATACTTGGAGTAGCAGATTTCCAGCAGAAGTATCCACATGCACCTGCCACATTAATAGCCAGTGGTGGCGGTGGTTTTCACATATTGTTGTTTTAGCCTTGACTCTCTCAAAAGGCTCATGCGATCTACTTCATGACTCACATAACCTGTGTATTTATTTTTATTTATTGATTTGCAAGAGAGAGAGAATTTGTTATTCCACTTATTTATGCATTCATTGGTTGATTCTTGTAAGTCCCCTGATGGGAGATCAAACCTGCGACCTTGGTGTATTGGAGGATGCTCTAATCAACTGAGCTACCAGGCCAGGGCCATAACCTGTGTATTCAGAAACAGATGTTTATAAGTCTACATTTGGTGATAAATATTAAAGATAGAAGATAGAAGAGAATTTTGAAGCAGTCTATTTCATTCTTTCCTGGTTGTCACTGCCACTACCAGCTACACTGTTGCAGATTGTGCTCCACAGACTAAGAATTTTCCTCCTACCTTGAAATTTCAAACTGTTTCTGTATTTTAATTTATTCACAAAATTTTAGAAATCATTATTAACTCTCATTTTACAGTTGAGAAAACAAAAAACTATGAAGTTCAAAGAACTTGCCTAGATTCAGGTAATGAATTTTCTGTAAATTTGTATAAAGATAGTGTCTCTTGGCTCCTAATACAATTTTTTTTCACTACGCTATTCTAAGAAATTTTGGAAGTATCGTTAAAACAATTTTGCATTACAGTTAAAGAACACAAATTCTGGAGTTAGGAATACCAAGGAATGAAAGGAATGTTATTTAACTCTTCTAGGCTTGGTTTATTCATTAGTAAAAGAGTAATAATATCCTTTATGACATAGTATTGTTGTGAGTTTTAAATGACATAGAACATGATTAAGAATAAAAACTATTGATTAAAATTATTATTACATGTGTAAGTAATTTTTTTCTGTATTCCATAGCCTTCAAATACTGCAGATACATTTTTATCAAATTTGGAGGTTAGTCTCACGTAAATTGTAAGCCAGGTGTCATATTCAAAATTCACGCTGATTTCCATTTCTGGGGCAATGAGTCAGGAGAGGTACTATTTCCTTTCTATTCTATCTCCTAGGCACAACTCAAATTCCTTGACATTGTACATAAAACAAACATAAGAAGAAAGATGGAAAGGAAAAGTCAGGCAAGCCAGGGGACTGAGAGCCCAAGCAACTACACAGCAGTAAATTCCTTGCATTTTCTTCTCGCCTCATACATCCCAGACTGGATATTGAAGAAGTCAGCAACCCAACATCACTAATGACACAGACCAACAAAAAGCCCCAGGAAAAGTCTGCTCTCTCTTGACAATGGACCAGGAGAGGGGCAGCCTAACAAGACAGAAAACATTTAGACAACAACCACAGGAAATCTTGAGGCTCCCTCCGCACAAGCAAGGACCCAGCAGAGAGTCCGGACTTCAGCCTTGCCAGGCGGTAAGGAGGCGCTACAATTCCCTCCCGCCTCCAGGACGGTATCACAGAAGGCCTGGGTGGGCAGCTGAGACTTTCTGCTGAACCAGCTGGTAAAGAGACCCGCTCCATGGCCTCATAAGAGACCATGGTGGTGGGGGGGGGGGGGGGAACTTGCACTTCTACCCCACACATCCCCCCTTCAACCTAAACCTCAAAGCTTTTTACAAAAATTAATTTGAAATGAAGCATGGATTTAAATATAAAATGTAAAACTGTAAGACATTTAGAAAATAACATGAGAGAAATTTCTCAGGCCCTAGGGCTTGGTGAAGAGTTCTTAGATATGACACCAAATTCATAAAAGTGAAAAATCGATATATTTGACCTTGCCAAAATTAAAAACTTTTGTTCTGTGAAAAGACAAGCTACAAAATAGAAAAAATTGTTTGCAAACATATCTGAGAAAGCACTTGTCTAGAACTCTTGAAACTGAAAAACAAATCATCCAATTCAAACATGGGCAAAAGGCATGAAGAGGCATTTCACCAAAGATAGCAAGTAAATGTGAAAAAAATATGCAGCATCACTGGCTATTAGGGAAATGCAAATTAAACCCATGAGGAGATACCACTATATACCTCTTAGCATGATAAAATAAAATAGTGATGCTGTTTTATATCTTGTTAGCAAAGACTAGCAAGAATACAGAAACACTTGATCTGTTATATGTTGCTGGTAGGAATAGAAAGTGGTACAGCTACTCTGGAAAACAGGTTGCCAGTTTCTTAAAACAAACTACACTTACCGTACAACCCAACAATTGTACTCATAAACATTTAGCTCAGAGAAATGAAACATTATTGTAGCAGATTTATTGTAATAGCCAAAACTGGAAACAATAAAAAATGTAATACTGCTCAGCAGTAAAAACAAAGGAATTCTTGATATACACGACAACTTGGTTGGATCTCAAGGACGTATGCTAAGTGAAAAAATATTCAAAAGGACACATATGTTGTGAGCCCATTATATAACATTCTTGAAATGATAAAATTGTAGAGAGGGGACACAGATTAAAGGTCGCCGAGGGTTAGGGATGGTGTAGAGGAGGGAGTTGAATGTGGCTATAAAGAGGTAGCATGAGGGAGATCTTCGAGGTGATGGAATAGTTCTGTATCTCAATCCCACTGATGGTTATAGAAGTCTGAACATGAGATAAAACAACACAGTATTATACACACGCATCAACTCAATGCCTTTGATATTGTATTATAATTATGTAAGACCTTAGGGGAAACTGACTGAAGGGTACCTGGGTTCTCTGTGTATTACCGTTGCAAATGCCTGTGAATCTTTATTTCAAAATAAAAAGTTTGTTTGGGAGCATTTCTGGGAAGCAACAGAAGCTCATATAAATTCTGGTCAGAAGAACCACATTCTGTCCAAGGGCACCTGAAAGCAAAGTGTGACACAAAGGAAAATTGGCAACCAATTGAGGAGACACTGTACATAAAGATTTTTGTGGCAGAAGGAAAAGAAATTATTCCTTCCTAATATGAGTCCTAAGTAGATTTCATGGTTTTTAAGCTGCAACTACAGATTAGAATGAAGTGGGGCCTTTAAAAATATTCTGTGTCCAGACCTATTTCTAACAATCCTGACTCCTTTGGGTTAAGGAAATGATTTTCAACCGGTGTGCTGCAAGAAGTTTTAAAACGTGTAGTACCTGACTAGTCAGGGGCACTGACCTTGTTTCCCTTAGATTGTCAAATAAAAAAATGACAACAACCAACACAATAGCCATCCAGTGTGAGTGAATCAAAACTATACCATTTTTTTGTGTTCAGATCAGCAAAAAATAGAATATATCTTTTGGTGCTCCACAGTATTTCAGTAATTAGTTTATGTGTGTCATGAAATGAAAAAGGTTGAAAATTGCTGGGTTAGGGTGATCGTAATTGTCTGGATGATTCTGAGGTTCATCCTGGACTGACATACATCATAGTACACTAAGGAATGTGACATCAATTCAGCATCTGAAATCTGACACTATTTTGAGCCCTGTAAAGGAAAAGCAAACCCAAAGGTTTATGTTATTCTAATATTGAGGTTATGTTAAGAGCAGTTACTGAACCCTCTGAACCTCTGAAATCTTATCTGATGGAGCAATATCCAGGACCCAGGGAGTTAAAAAAATAACATAGGTAGTTCTTAACAAGCTATGTTTGAAAAAGAAATCAATAGCTCATCCTTTGGGTATCAATGGTTCTCTCAGTCCTTTTACTTTCTCGCAGCTGTTAATAAAGATGCAAGGAAAAGGGATTCTAAATTTCAGGCCTTCATCTGTGATGGACTGCTTCTGGGCTGGAAGGGACAGTTCTACATGGTGTAAGCCAAGGTAAACAGCAGCAGGGATCGTTTTATGTTGTCCAGCATAGCAGAATGACAAAAGTGTTCTGTAAAAAAAGATGTAATACAAATGTAAAACTTAAAAATTATTAGGCTTTGCCCTGGCTGGTGTAGCTCAGTGGATTGAGCTCAGGCCTGCAAACCAGAGGATCGCGGTTCGATTCCCAGTCAGGGCACATGCCTGGGTTGCAGGCCAGTTCCCAGCAGGGGACACACAAGAGGCAACCGTACATTGATATTTCTCTCCCCTACCCCTCTAAAGACAAAAAAAAAAATCTTTAAAAAAAATTATTAGGCTTTATATTAATTACTACAATTATGAAAGGTTACAAAATTCCACATTAATAGTTATAGTTTCTATTAAACTTTATTTAACAATTAATGATGCTCTTGAGCAATGCTGGTTATTGTAGTTAATATATAACTGAAATTCAAAGCTGAGAATCCTGGAAACAGTTGAGGAGCTGAAGTAGGCAGCTTCTGTTCATCCCTGCTGTTTGACCCTGGATGAGTTCTTTATTGGACTCCTCCTATGAAAATTGGAAATAACAATATTTTGAGGAATGAAAGAAATAATGAGAAAATACATAAAGCTGGAAAATGTTAAACATTTTGTCATTGAGATAATTATTACCATTTTAAAAATTCAATTTTTAATATTTAGCTGCCTACTTTGGGTCTATGAAGCTATTCTTTTAGAAGTTGTAGTTTATATAAATAGAGCAAGTTTTTCAGGATCAAAACTATTATATGGTGAATCTATTGTTAGTTGAAGGCTGGTGGTTTCCAAATTGTGAGTGATTTGGGCCTATTTGCTGATGTTGATGAATCCTATTAATGATAACTCATAGAAGTGACCAACCAGCTCCCTTAGTGTACAGAGCCATATGGCATTCAAATTTTATATGCCATTTAAAGCCTTCCCTTTAGAAATCTAACATATATTTTATTTCTATACCTAGCCATTCCATTAAAAGGCACTTTAACTGTGGTGCCACTACATTTTTAAGCTTTAGACTTAGGAACAGAAAATTTCTGATGGTGACCAATTATCTGTCAATATTCCATACCCCGAAGCAATGCAGAGGGCCACAGGGATATCAGGAAGAACTGCAAGCTGTCTGTAGTATTCCATACTAACTGGAAAGTATAGACATGATATTGAATAGTGTAAGAATGAATGATTCATGTAGACACTTTTTAAAACTTTACAAATACAAAATTATACAACAATCCTAAATAATAAATTACAAATAAGCCTATGTGAATGATTTAAGTTATATGAACAATTGAATAAAATTTTAAAAATTAGCTATGACGAGTCAAAGGACATGTGTAAAGAACACATGGATAGAGCCAAAGTGGGGTGGGATCAAGGGTGGGAGGTGGTGGTGGCTGGCGTGCGGTGGAGTGGTGGAGAAAATATGGAGACAATTGTACTTGAACAACAATTAAAAAAATTAAAACAAAAAAGAGAAATCAGAAATCATTTTTATTGGGACATCTTTACCCATAAATTATATTACCCATATAGCATTACCTATAAATTTTAACTTTGTAATTAACAAAAATATTTTAACATAAAAGTATGAGGTCTTGCCTTCTTTTACATACGTATGTATGTTACTAATTTCATATTTCTATTTCAAACATACTGATTTCACATCTTTAAGAAAATTATTGTTTAATATTTGAAGTACAAATATAAACTTGGTCATTCTTCAATAAACATTTTCTATTCTGCAGATTTTTTGTTTTGTTTTTGTTTGTATCTCAGGTTGAAATAGCTATTTCAAAGTATACCTGTAGGATTGTCCTTATATATATAAATAAAGGGTAATGTGGTTTTATTGGCTTATTTGTTTGTTTATACCCTTCTTTATTCCAAGCAGAATTACAATGTCCTATTATAAATAGCTACACCATCACATAAAAAAAAAAAAAACTGAAGAAACATAAATATTAAAATGAGTAAAGAAAAAATAAGTTGAGGCTCCAAGTATGGTCAGAATGCATATGGCTCAATGTACTTGCCAGAGAAAGGTTACAAATTTAGCTTGAAGAGAAAAATATGATTGGCTCATGACACAAAATGTCCAGATGTTCAGGAAATGTGGTTAATTCTGGTGCTGAAAGAATTGAAGTTGCAAGTAAAATGGAAGAAGCCCACATTTCTTTTAACTGGACATTCAAGATAAAAAGCCAAATTATCCAAAAAGGCAGAAATGGATATTCATAAACACATACTAAGATATTGAAACATAGACTAACTATGATAAACACTCTACAGCTGTTCCTTGCCTTGCTTTCTTTCTATTATCAGATGTTGACAGCAGATTGGATAGTGAAGCAAAGAAGCCATTAGGTCAATTGACATAATCTTCTTGTCTAATATTGTGAACAGACTCCAGGAGGTCTTTATGTATCGCACTGGTAACTAGGTATTTCCTTTCAGAAACTTATTGCCAAGAAAATAAAGATTTGAGCACTAGCCAAACAAAATTACAAAGGAGGCTACAGGTAAACCCCAAGACTAATTCATGTCAAACCAATTAAATCAGATGCCCATAATATCCAAGAAAAATCACTGGGGTATATAATGGATTGGACTCAAAATTTAAGGAGTGAATGTAGGAAAATTCTCCTTGCTTTTGGCTGAAAACGAATGGAAGGAAGTTGAAGACTGAGAAAAAATAGAGGTCAAGAGGAGTAAGGAAAGTGGGACAAAGTGGAAGAGAAAGACAGCTTCCAATCAGCTTTCTATGCTCAAGCCAGCTACCAATTAGCCTTTATCCTGAGCAGGTATTCGTAAGCTTCAAACCAGCGAACATACCTAGCCTTTGCAGAACAATATGAGAAAGGCACACCGGGTGAGTTAGAAAAGGAAGTAGGAAACTACACAAAGAGAATACTTTCTCTCTCTTTTTTTTAATCCTTACCCAAGGACATTTTTTTCATTGCTTTTAAAGAGAGAGAGAGAAAGAGAGAGAGAAAGGGATGAGAGGGAAACATCGATTAGTTACCTCTCTCGTGCACCCCAACCAGGGATTGAACCCGAAACCTATACATGCACCTTAACAGGGAATCAAACCAGTGACCTTAGGGTGCACCAGACAACATTCCGACCAACTGAGCCACACCGACCAGGGTGAGAATATTTTCAGTATCATTTAGAAGTGCAGACAAAAATACACCTTCATATGTAGAAACACATGGTTTCCAAATTTAGAAATTCCTGAAATAATGACTAAAAATAGATCTGGAAAGGGAGTTCCCAAATAGGAAGAGGAACTCAGAGACCACTGAGTGAGAAAAGGGCTCATTCAGAAAGAGAAAATGAGAATGAGGTGGAGAAGTCTATGGGGTAGGAGGGAACAAAGGACTAGGAAGAGGAAACCATCCAAAAATGTACCTTATTGCAGATTGGCCCTGGGGAGCCTAACTGACTACGAGATGCTGAGTGTCTGGCAAGTTTCCCCTCTTTGACAACATTTACCTGGGTAGCAATAGGATAGAACTCCACATAGAAAATTTAAATATGGTGGGGGTAGAACGAGTGGATTCTGTAGTCTTGCTATAATACTATCAGTTTTAGAATAAATTTAATGATAGGGAAGAATCATCTTGGACCCTCTTCTGGAGTATTTATTTATGAGATACAGAAAAACCTCATCTATAGCATTCTCATTTTTTAAGGCAATCTCATATGATCCTGAAGATATTATTATAATTAAGTTCTAGGGTCCATATGAATGAAAAATCCTGGTAAACTGGACTCTTTGTAGATAAACTCCAAAATCATGACTGAATACTTTATATGGGACTACACAGGAATGGGATGCTACTAATGAGAATTTTTCTTTTCCTTGTAGATCATATAACTTGGTTGAAATGACAACTAGAAAATACTACACACAGTCAAGTACAATATGATGAGATGCTAGAAATGGAAAAACTGAAAGTAATCACTTACACCTGCTTCTGTTTATGGTAAAGACCAAAAATACATTCAAGGAATAGAGTAACTTGGTAAGGTCAAGGTGAGTCATTGGCTAGCATCAAATTTGAACTGGGTCTTGAACTGTTCGTCCGTTGTGAAAGTGACTGACATACTTAATTAGAAAAGAACTCAATCAGCGAATGTACAAAGTGAAGTATGTAAAAGACCCATGTAAGAGACAATAATCCAGAGGTAATGTGGAAAGATGCTGGGGGAATAAAAGGATGACCTTGGACAGCACTGAAGTAAACTGTTGAGGGAAAGAACTTTAAAAATAAACTTCCAGGAGCCAAGAAAGTGCTTTGATGAAAACACTATTTTTTTCTTTTGGCTTTTTACAGGTGAAACAGGCACCCAGAATTATTGGAGACAGATGGTTGCTAAGAAGTGGAGAAGCAAGATTTAGGAGATGTTTAGAGACATCACCCCATGGAACAGCAGCAGGTAAAACAGATGTCTGAAATTTGTATGTGTGCTGTTGTTTTTGTTGTCCTTGGGGTTGTCGTTTGCAGGAAATGTTTTGCACTCATAAGTTAACTCAGGAAAAGTAAGTCGCTGCTTCTGTCACGGTAAACGTGGAATGGAATCTGTGCTCATGACTTTTTATTGAGACTTTTATTTCATGTGTGACAAGACAGACTTTGGAGACAAGAGATGTTATTAAAGTATTGTTTTAGACTGCTGGAGGAACACCGTGGAGCTATTGTGATAACTCCTACTACTGATTGGTTTTATTTAATCATATTTCTAAGATCCAAAATCAGGAAAGAATTTGTCAAGGTAATTTACCTTGAAGTTGGATCAGAGGAAGACACTATTGTCCTTAAATTAAATTGCAGAATATATTATAAAAGGATGAGCTTAACACTCCATTCAACTGTTTTTACTACTGTACTATCAAAGTAATGATTGCATATTTAGCATTCACAGTGTGAAAGGTGCTGAATAACACATTCTTTTAAAAAATAGCAGATGACACTGTCCTCAGATGCAGAAATCTGTGGAAATGCTATGTAAATATTTGAGGTAAGAATTTGGCTTGAAGTGTTTAGAAAAAGGGAATGAGATATTTAAACGAGACAAATGGCTTAGAGGCTTAATGGAAACAGATGGGCAGCAATTAGAGGGAAAGCTTAGCGGGAGCGCTAGGGCAGACCGTCCCCGCCGGAGAGGCGCGGAGATGGAGCCTGGCAATGGGAGACCGAGGAGGGACGAGGGGAAATTGCCTACTCCGGCTCCTGTTGAACCTTTCCTGCTAAGTAAAAAGATAGCTAAATAAGATAAAGTAAAGAATTTTAAGATAGGAAAACAGCTTCAGCAGTGTGCTCAGATGAAAGTCATCTGTAAGTCATAGTATCTGTACCATTTTTTCTCTCTCTCTCCTGCTTCCCACTTTTCTCCTTGTTGTTCTTTCTGTTCACTTCTCACTAAAAGGGTTTGTTTTACAGCTTTGTCATTTTCTTCATTGTGTTAGAAAGGGCCACAGACTTCCACAGAACTCCAATCTTGTGTAAATAGGGTAAAGGAGAGAGGGGGGCAAACCCTGTTCTTAAAAGGATGGAGTGGAAGGGGATTGGCTACTAAAATTTATTTGCTTTCTTCATGTTCAGGAAGTCTAGAAAAACTGAATAATGCAAGAAGTGGTGGGGGAGGGTTGTGGATACAACTTAAGAATTTACCAAGTACACATTCAGGTGTAACTGGTTATATTCCCAGCTTGGGGATTCACTTTTAACTAGGATAATGGGGCAGGTGGGGAAGGGGGCAGACCTGTGGCATTACTATATTACTTGGTTTATTCTGATTATATTTAATAATTCCACAATGATATTTAAAATATACCATGCTTACGATTTGTATTTGATGTTTCCTTTTTTGAGGCTATCATCTAAGTATCCAGAGGCATTAGTATTTTGATGGGAAATGCTTGGCATGCTTGTAACTACTAACCTTTAAAATCTTCAAACATGTATCTTGACCACTAAATCCCTAATCGAAATCATGTTATGTCAAATAAGATAAATAGAACAAGAAACAGTGTACATGAAGAATGAAAATATTTGGGAGGAAAATAAATCTTTACAATTACTGACTGGTGTTTGGGGGAAAGCAAATGATGCTCTTAAGGAGAGCACCTTACTTTAATTGTGGAGATTCTTGCTTTTATTGGTAATGGAAAAGACTCCAAAGTTTCCAAAACACGTATCGATCAAGTTACAATAAATAGGTATGTATCCTGAAGTAGAATAAAGAATTAAATTTTAAATAATAAAATAAATATAACTTATAACAGAAATAAAGTAAATGTTAGAAATTACCCAAACTTGGTAATTAGCACCAAATATCTTCACCGAGAATGTAGCCAAACACTTAAATTTATATCAGAGAGAGTGAGAAGTGTTCAAACACATACCCAAAATTAAGTGACCAAAATCCCTGAAGGAGCATGAATTTTCAATTTCAAAAACTTTGGGTTGAGGTACTATATAGGACTCATCATGTGGCAGAAAAAAATCTGGCTGAAATTCAGGGGCCTCAATTTTAGAGTACCCTTTTCTCTCTTCACCACTCTAAAACTACGTTTTCCCTCGTGTATAGAATGAAAGCTTTGGACTAAATAATGTGAATTCCTTTTCAATTCTCATACTTAATGAATCTACAGAATCTTATAGAAATAAGAGAATGTATATTCTCAATCCAACATTACTGTCCAAAATTCAATTACTTTCCAGGATTCAAAATGTATACACTATGATCTAATTTTTAAAAGAATATTTATCAAAAAGAGTATATTTGCACGTAAAGAAATTCTAGGAGGGCTTACACCAAAATGACAACATTTATTTTATTCATCAGACACTAATCATCGTGTGCTCTGTACTGCACTCTCCACTGTGGCCACAGTGCTAAATGAAAGGTCACAGGCCTTGCCCTCTTAAAGCGTTTGGACTGGTGGCTACCCCTCTGGGAGACAGAATTTTCTTCTTACTCTCATTTCTGGAGTTGCTACATGTAACACTTTCATAATAAGAGACAGTTAACTACTTAAGCAAATCCCACAGTTTTCAAGTACCGCATAATGTAGTCCTGCTATATCTTTATAGTGATCTACAAAAGAATACTCAGAACTGAATGTCTCCAGGATTTTAAACAAAACCAAGACAAGAGCTCAAATCTATTCTCATAAGCAATAAGTTTTATAAATTTGATTGCTGATTTATTATTATACCAGATCTCGGTGGCCAGCTGACCAAAGGAGCCGGGTCAGAAACATCATCAGACTGCTTACAGTTCAGGATCCTGTCTACAAACCTAGGACATTCTTGTAAG
Source organism: Glossophaga mutica (assembly GCA_039655065.1). Taxonomy (NCBI): domain Eukaryota; kingdom Metazoa; phylum Chordata; class Mammalia; order Chiroptera; family Phyllostomidae; genus Glossophaga; species Glossophaga mutica. The sequence goes on along the minus strand of CM077306.1, from coordinate 44,310,136 downwards.
TAACTGGTCATGAAATATCCAGATGACACTTCAAGTAAAATTATTATGGACAAACCTCAATAGTCCTGTGTCCAAAAGTAAATAGTAAAAACTTTACAGTGCTACCCATAATGATGGATTAGATCCTCAACTACAATAGCCTCTCTGATGAGGCCCATCTTATGTCCAAAACCTTTCAGGGGGGTCCACAGCATGGGCCTCCTGATAAGTTTTTCTCTAGTCTTTGTTTGCTGTTGATCCCTGTTTAGTCTTGTATGCCTCATAGTTCTCCTTTGTTGCCTCATAGTTCTCCTTGTCTAAGGGCCCATTTTGGAGAAATTGGAATTTCCTCCTGACACCTGCAGTCATTGAGCTTTCCAGCCAGAGAGTGCTTTCTTCCTCATTACATGTTTGCTCCTTTCCTAAGTTTCTTTTCATAAGTTTCTTCTTCTAAATCACCCATAAGCCTACATTCCACACGAATTTCACCTGACTGGCAATTTAGAAATGAGTGTTAGTGTGCTACTATGATTATTTTTCCCAATCTGATAAGACATATTTTCTTAGATATTTTTATTATTCTTTTGATCATTATTATTATTATTTCTGTGATTATTAGTAATCTATTACTAATTAATATTTAAAAGCAGACATACATACATGTAGTATACTAATTACAGATAAAGGAAGTACATATTAATAAATGTATTATTGAGGATGGCCTAGGTAATTGCATCAGAAAAAAAATATTTTTTAATAATCCAGGTGGGAGTATATCATTTCAGGAGGCAGTTTAATGTAACATTTCATAATTCTGGAAAATTCAGGACAACATACTTGAAATAGCATTGGTTTATTAATCTATGGAACTGGGTCCTAAACATTCTTTCTCTTTTAGTGTCCTATGATCTCTATAATGGTAATTTATTATTTGGTACCTAGACTGCATTCATCATGCTATAGTTTAAGCCTGTGTCATGATATTTTCTAACCAGTGAAACGAATCTCTGTTTTTATCTATAGTTTTCAAGTTATATTAGGTTAAAATTATCCCTCAAGTGACTTACCACTAACTATTTAATTTATCTTAACAATAAGTTTTTACATTTTATAATACAAAGCTCTTTTATAGATACAAAGCCAAACTAAATATTATCTCGGCCTTCAGGGAAACTTTAATCTAGCTGGGGAACTTAAATGAATAATAATAACCCAAAGTTAGTTATTAACTGAACTTAATCCAAGCGCGGTGGGGTTGTACAGCATATACTACAAAGTTAGCATAAACTTCATATTCATTTAAATATCAGAATGTCAAGCTGCTCTGGCTTTGGCAGGCCAGCCCCCACTGATCACCTGCATTGATTCAGTTGATTGGGCTGCCTTGGAGGGAAGACTCATTTCCCCTCACCTCTTCGCCCAGCACAGAGTACGTACGTGTTGTAAAATGTCGTAAGCGCTTTCCTCTGATCAACAGCGATGACAAGTATATTACACACATTTTACCAATAAAGAAATTAGGACTCAGAAGTTCAGTTCTTTACCCAAGTGCCACAGCTAGAACTCCTTTTGAGTCTAATTCCTTACTCTTTTCACTAAACCATGGTCATCTTCCCCAATGGTATCACTACTGTCAGAGTCACTGGTCTTTCAGTAATCCTCCAACCAGCCTCCCCGATCCATCCACAGGAAGACTGGGACCTGATCTGTGGAAAATTTATGGAGATTGTCATCTTTTCTACATTACTAATTAAGGCATTTCTAGATGAAATGAGAACTGATATCAATTAACAGTCACTGTCTATAATATTGTGTTGTGAAGGATTCTGAACACCTGTTTGAGATCAACAGAATAAAGGGCCATAATTGGTTGTTGATGTTACTATGAGCAGAGAAAGGGGAAGTAGTTATATACATCTCATGTAGTCTTTCATCCCTAATCATCTGTAGATAGAGTTTATACATTGTATCTAAAATACAATTTTGCTGATTTATGGTTACTTTATTTTTTGTTATAATCCATGCTATAATCTACCATGACACCCTGTTTTGTCCTCCCTTATCAAACCACATACTAATTTTTCTATTCTTCTAATAACTATCTACTTCAAACAGTTATTTTTATAATCATTAGGGGAAAGATCCTTAACCTATTTATTATCAGTTTGAGTAGTTAGATATCATATGGACATAAAGAATCAAAGTTAACATATAGGTGTAAAAAGTAATTTTTTGTCACAAAGAATTGAATTATGGTTACCATAGTAACCTTAACTATGAATGTTAAGGCTTTGTTAGGTAGAAGAACAAACCATAATAGTGCAGAAACAGGGCTTTTTTATGCTTAATAGGCCAGAGATATTATATATCATAATTTTCTGCAATACATTACTTCTGCAGAGTAAAAACCTCTAAGATGGTAAATCAGCAATTTCTAAGGGTTGACTAGCTTCTTTAAAATGTCCTGTGGGAAGAAAAATAATATACTTTCCACTGCAAAGTTTCTATTGAGGTACATGTAATAAGAAAAGTAAAAACAAACATTTGGACACATAAGAGTCTTGATAATAAAGACAAATTTCTAATACAATCATAGAACCGGAGAATTGGTAAGCACCTTAGAGATCATCTCAAAGCAGAAATGTGTTGTATAGATTCCCTAATACATTGCAGCCAGCCTTGGCTTAAAACTCCAATAGAGATTTTATTTTCTCATCAAGAGAAAAATCTCTGTTGTTGTACAGATTGAGGTGTTATTGTAAAGATGTATCTGTGAGCCAACAATCTGCCTGCCTTCTGCTTTCACCCATGGACTCCGCTCTGCTCTCTGGAATGACATGGAGTGAAAATAATCCCGTAACACTTGACAAGCCTTTAGGGACTGGAAGACAGCTATTAAGATTTTTTCACTAGTCTGATTCCTCAGGTTAACCTGTTTCATTCAGTTCTTTCAGCTCTTCCTGTAGCTTATAATTTCCTAACACTTCCAGTTTCTACTGGTCGTATTACAGTCTTTTTTTTTAACTAAGGGGGAACAGGTGCTGAATTGAGAAAAATAACTTTCCTGTGTGTTAGTTACAACCCAAGCATTGGACTAATGTGATCTGAATATCTCAAACTGAAGAGAGCTACACTTTTCATAATACCCTTATTAGCTATGTGGTCAACTAAACACTGTAGATGTTTTCACATGAACTGCTTTTTCCTGCTGTTTTGTACTTACATATTTGTATTTCCAAGTCTAGGGAGCAGCCCTTTATTACAGCTAAATTTCATCTTGTTGTTTTGGTCTGATGTTTTTGCTGGAAATATATTTTGGCAGAATTGGGAAAGAAAGCTTTGGATCTCAAAGCTATTGTTGCCAAGCTTTTAAAATCTAATAATTATGTCTTCTAGTTCCACTGATGAACATATTGATCAGGATACACTCAGGAAGGGATTCCTCTGGTCTTCCACCTTTGCCCTCATTCCAGATTGAAACAGAGATAATGATGATCCCATTATCTTGCATTTTTATGCCTAGAGACACTTTGTAAAGCCTTTTAAAATTATGATCTTTTTGAAACCTAACAGCCACCTATGAGATTGACTTACAGCAGTTATATCTTCATTTTACAGATAGGGATATTTGCAAGGCCACACATCTACCAAATGGCATAGTTAGCACTAGAAAAAGCCTAGTTCTTTCCCTACCACAGTGGTGTAGTTTCCAATGGGATCCATGGTTGCCCTGAGGAAGAAAGAAGGCTCTGTCACAACACACACTGCTGCCGTTGAGATCCGGACAGCATCGGCAAGACAGGAAGATCCTCAGTATCTCTCAACCTAATGTTACTCTATCCATGATAAATAAAGTAATGAATACTTAAAAGTACTCTAGCCATTACTGCTTTGGTTGTGAATGTTAACTAAGCTGTGAAAACACCTGGACATTTATCCCACCCACGTTACCAGCTTATCCATCGGCCTAAGGTCATTGTACAGTCTTAACATTTCATACCTACCAATCTAGTGACTCTGTTAAAATAGGACCAAATATTTAGGGATCTTTTATCCTTAAAAAATGCCATGGAAAATCTTATATTTTTCCTAAATATTAATCATTTACATAATAATTTGTTCTATCATTTCATAACTGATAGGTTTTTCCTTTTATGAAATAGGGATATTATTTTTCAAATTCTGGGAAACTTTGCAGGACTCTATGGGATTTTTGGGGGGAAGGGTTGTTAATAGGAGATCTTAGATAACTGATGAAAGTTTCAGAGTCATCCTGAAATGACACTTTATCTGCTTCTGGAGACTCAGATTCATTTGTAGCTATTGGAAGTTTTATATTACCTGTTTACATATCTTGTTCTATAATTGATTCTACAATGTATTGGCTTTCAATTTTTATTTGGAAACTTTGCCATTTTGTAGCAAATATAGAAGCAGACAGGTTTCGAATATTATTTGTGACATCAAGAAGCCTGACACCATTTGCTTCTAATGACATAGTCAACCGTTCTTCTTGTTATTCTTCCTAATCTAAACACAGCTTCAAAGTCATATGAGCTGTTTCTGGCAACTTTTTTCAAATACTCGGTTTATTCTGGCTTTTAATCTTTCTGATGTTATTTCAAGAAGTTTATGCTTCTCTTTTCAATGAGTCTTATTTTTGAGTCTCCTCAATTTTTCCACATCTCTTTTTTAAAAAAGATGTTCATTGGAAATCTTCTGCAGTGACATGATACTGTATGTAAGAGAACTCTAAAGAGTCCACACACACATAAACAAAACTACAAGAACTGGTAAACAGCCCTGGCTGGTATAGCTCAGTGGATTGAGCACGGGCCTGTGAACCAAAGGATCAAGGTTCAATCCCCAGTCAGGGCACATGCCTGGGTTGTGGGCCAGTTCCCGGCAGGGGACGCGCAAGAGGCAACCACACATTGATGTTTCTCTCCCTCTCTCCTTCTCTTCCCCTCTAAAGATAAATAAATAAATTTAAAGAACTCATAAACAAATTCAGTAAAGTAGCAAGATACAAAATAAATATCCAGAAATTAGTTGCACTTTTGTATACCAATAATGAACTATCAGAAAGGGAAACTAAGAAAATAGTACCATTTACAACTGCATCAAAAAATAAATAAAATGCCCAGGAATAAGTGTAACCAGGGATGTAAGAGACCTGTATTCAGGAAATTATAAGACACTGAAGAAAGAAATTGAAGATACAAGTAAGTGGAAGTATATACCATGTTCATTGATAGGAAGAATTAATATCATTAAAATGTCCATATTATCCAAAGACTATATAGACTTATCCTATAAGACTTACAGGTTCAACGCAATTCCTACCAAGATACCAATGCTGTATTGCACAAGACTAGAACAAAATACTCCAAAAATGTATATGGAACCCAAAAAAGACACAAATAGGCAGAGCATTTCTTGTGAAAGAAGAACAAAGTTGGAGGAATCAGGAAATTTGGTATTAACCTATACTACAAACTCATAGTAATCAAAACAGCATGGTACTAGCATAAAAACACTCAAATACATCAACGGAGTAGAATAGAGAGCCCAGAAATAAACCTATAACTTTATAGCCAATTAATATTTTCAAAGAAGGCAAGAATACACAATGGGGTAAAGTTAATCTATTTAATAAATGGTGTTAAAAAATTGGACAGATATGCGCAAAAATTAAATTTGTCCACTTCCTTACAACATACACAAGAATAATTTTAATATGGATTAAAGACTTAAATGTAAGTAGTGAAACCATAAAAATATAAGAAAACATAGGTAGTAAAGTCTCAGACATTTCTCGTAGCAATATTTCTTCTCATATATTTCCTCAGGCAAGAGGAACAAAAGATAAAATAAATGGGATTACACCAAAGTAAAGAGCTTTTGCACATCAAAGAAATCATCAACAAAATGAAAAGACAATCCACTGAATGGAAGAATATATTTGCCAATGATACATCTGATAAGGGGTTAATATCCAAAATTTATAAAGAACTTACAAAATTCAACACCAAAAACAAAAAACAAATAATCCAATTAAAAAATGGGCAAAGGACCTGAATAGACTCTTCTCCAAAGAGGACATACAGATGGACAATAGACATATGAAAAGATGCTCAAATCACTAATCATCAGAGAGATGCAAATTACAACCACAATGAGATATCAGTTCACACCTGTCAGAATGGCTATTGATAAATCAACAAATAACAAGTGTTGGCGAGGATGTGGAGAAAAGGGAACCCTAGTGCACTCTTGGTAGGAATGCAGATTGGTGCTTCCACTGTGGAAAACAGTATGGAGTTACCTCAAAAAATTAAAAATGAAACTGCCTAATGACCCAGCAATTCCACTTCTGGTAATATATCTGAAGAAACCCAAAACACTAATTCAGAAGAACATATGCACCCCTATTTTTGACTGCAGCATTATTTATTCAATAGCCAAAATACAGAAGTAGCCCAAATGCCCATCAGTAGATGAATAGATATAAAAGCTGTGATATACTTACTGAATGGAATACTACCAGGCCATAAAAAGGAAGGAAATCTTACTTTCTGTGACAGCATGGATAGACCTGAAGAGTTTTATGTTAAGTGAAATAAGCCAGTCAGAGAAAGACAAGCACCATATTTCACTTATATATGGAATCTAACCATCAAAATAAATTAACAAACAAAATGGAAACAGACTCACAGATGCAGAGAACAGACTGACAGCTGTCAGAGGGGAGGGTGGTTGCTGGGCTGGATGAAGGCTGGATGAAAAAGGTGAAGGAATTAAGCAAAAAACAGACAAACAACTTACAGACACAGGCAACAGTATGGTGATTACCAGAGGAAAAGGGGTTGGGGAGGTAGAAGAGGGTAAAGGGAGGATAAATGGTAATGGAAGGAGACTTGACTTAGGGTCTTGAACACATAATATAATATACAGGTGATGCATTATAAAATTGTACAACTGAAACCTATATAATTTTATTAACCAGTCTCACCCCAATACATTCAACAAATATTAAAAAGGAAGCTCCTTATACATACTGATATTTTACTAATGCCTCCTTGTTTCCTTTTTCTTTGAGAAATTTCATTTTCAATGCCATTCACAGATCTCCAGCCTTCAAAAAAAAATTTTTTTTTTCTTTTTAGGTCTAAAGTTTTTTTTGTTTTTTTTTAATTTTTATTTTAATTGTTGATCTTGTACAGTTTTCTGTCTTTTATTCTCACCCGAACCCACCACCCCAGCCCTCCCCACCTCCCTCCCATTTCCATCCCCCCCGCCATAGTTTTTGTCCATGTGTCCTTTATACTTGTTCCTGTAAATCCTTCCCCTTTTCCCCTGAAATTCCCTCCCCTCTCCCCTCTGGTGACTTTCAGCCTGTTCCCAATTTCCATGTCTTTGGTTATATTATGCTTGTTTGTTTGTTTTGTTGATTAGCTTCCTGTTAAAGGTGAGATCATATGGTATTTGTCTTTCACTGCCTGGCTTACTTCGCTTAGCATGATGCTCTCAAGTTCCATCCATGCTGTTGCATAGGGTAGGAGCTCCTTCTTTCTTTCTGTTGCATAGAATTCCATTGTGTAAATGTACCACAGTTTTTTGATCCATTCATTTACTGATGGGCATCTAGGTTGCTTCCAACACTTGGCTATTGTAAATTGTGCTGCTATGAACATAGGGGTGCATAGGTTCTTTTGGATTGGTGTTTCAGGGTTCTTAGGATATAATCCTAGCAGTGGAATTGCTGGGTCAAAAGGTAGATCCATTTTTAGTTTTTTTAGAAAATTCCATACTGTTTTCCATAGTGGTTGTACCAGTCTGCACTCCCACCAGCAGTGCACTAGTGTCCCCTTTTCTCCACAACCTCTCCAACACTTGCTGTTTGTTGCTTTGTTTATGAAGGCCATTCTGACTGGTGTCAAGTGGTATCTCATTGTGGTTTTAATTTGCATCTCTCTGATAGCTAGCGATATTGAGCATCTTTTCATGTGTCTCTGGATCTTCTGTATGTCCTCCTTGGAGAGGTGTCTGCCCAAGTCCTTTGCCCATTTTTTAATTGGGTTGCTTGTCTTCTTAGAGTGGAGTCGTGTAAGTTCTTTGTATGTTTTGGAGATTAAACCCTTATCTGAGATATCATTGGCAAATATGTTTTCCTGCACAGTTGGTTCTCTTTTTATTTTAATACTGTTTTCCTTGGCCATGCAGAAGCTTTTTATTTTGATGAGATCCCATTTGTTTATTCTTTCCTTTATGTCCCTTGCTTTAGGGGACATATCAGTAAGAATGTTGCTGCGTGTAATATCTGAGATTTTCCTGCCTACGTTCTCCTCTAAGACTTTAATGGTGTTACAGCTTATGTTTAAGTCTTTTATCCACCTTGAATTTATTTTTATGTATGGTGTAAGTTGGTGTTCGAGTTTCATTTTCTTACACGAAGCTGTCCAGTTCTCCCAACACCACTTGTTGAAGAGGCTATTTTTACTCCATTTTATGTTGCTGCCCCCTTTGTCGAATATTAATTGACTATAGAGACTAGGGTTTATTTCTGGGCTCTCTAATATATTCCACTGGTCCACGTGCCGGTTTTTATGCCAGTACCAGGCTGTTTTGATTACAGTGGCCTTGTAATACATTTTGGTATCAGGTATTGTGATCCCTCCTACTTTGCTCTTCTTTCTCAAGATTGCTGCCGCTATTCTGGGTCATTTATGGTTCCATATAAATTTTTGAAGAGTTTGTTCTATATCAGTGAAATATGCCATTGGTACTTTAATAGGTATTGCATTGAATCTGTAGATTGCTTTGGGAAGTATGGACATTTTGATGATGTTAATTCTTCCAATCCATGAACACGGTATGTGTTTCCATTTATTTGTGTCTTCCTTGATTTCTTTCTTCAGTGTTGTGTAGTTTTCTGCATACAGATCTTTGACCTCCTTGGTTAGGTTTATTCCTAGGTACTTTATTTTTCTTTTTGCTATATCGAATGGGATTTTTTTCTTGATTTCTCCTTCTGTTGTTTCATTGTTGGTATACAAAAATGCCTTTGATTTCTGGATATTGACTTTGTATCCGGCTGTTTGGCCAAATTCATTCATTACGTCGAGCAGTTTTTTGGCCGAGACTATAGGATTTTCTATGTATACTAACATGTCATCTGCAAACAATGATAGTTTTGTTTCCTCCTTTCCAAGTTGGATGCCTTTTATTTCCCTTTCTTGTCTAATCACTGTGGCTAATACTTCCAATACTATGTGAATAGAAGTGGTGAAAGTGGACAGCCTTGTCTTGTTCCTGATTTTAGTGGAAAAGAATTTAGTCTTTGCCCGTTGAGTATGATGCTGACTGTAGGTTTCTCATATATAGCCTTTATTATGTTGAGGAATGCTCCCTCTATTCCCACTTTGCTGAGTGTTTTAATCATAAATGGGTGCTGTACCTTATCAAATGCTTTTTCCGCATCTATTCATATGATCATGTGATTTTTGTCTTTGCTTTTGTTTATGTGATGAATTACATTTACTGATTTGCAAATGTTAAACCATCCTTGCATCCCTGGGATGAATCCCACTTGGTCGTGGTGTATGATCTTTTTAATGTGTTGTTGGATGCGGTTTGCCAATATTTTGTTGAGGATTTTAGCATCTATGTTCATCAGCGATATTGGCCTGAAGTTCTCCTTCTTTGTTGTGTCTTTATCTGGTTTTGGTATTAGGATGATGCTGGCTTCATAAAAAGAGTTTGGGAGTCTTCCATCTTTTTGGATTTTTTGAAATAGTCTGTGGAGAATAGGGGTTAGCTCTTCCTTAAATGTTTTGTAGAATTCTCCTGTGAAGCCTCTGGTCCAGGGCTTTTGTGCATCGGGAGTGTTTTGATTACTGATTCAATTTCACCAGCTGTTATTGGTCTGTTCAGGCTTTCTGTTTCTTTTTCATTGAGTTTTGGAAGGTTATATTTTTCTAGAAACCTGTCCATTTCACCTAGGTTTTCAAATTTCTTGGCATACAGTTCTTCATAGTAATTTCTTACAATCCTTTGTATTTCTGCAGTGTCAGTTATAATATCTCCTCTTTCATTTCTGATTGTGTTTATTTGAGTCCTCTCTCTTTTTTTCTTGATGAGCCTGCTTAAAGGCTTGTCAATTTTGTTGATCTTTTCAAAGAACCAGCTCCTGGATTCATTGATCCTTAGGATTGTGCTTTTAATCTCTATGTCATTTAATTCTGCTCTTATCTTGGTTATTTCTTTCCTTCTACTTGCTCTGGGCTGTCTTTGTTGTTGTTCCTCGAGTTCTTGTAGGCAAAGGGTTAGGTTGTTTGTTTGAGATGTTTCTGTCTTTTTTAGATAGGCCTGTATCGCTATAAGCTTCCCTCTGAGGACTGCCTTTGCTGTGTCCCATAAGTTTTGGGTCGATGTGAGTTCATTATCGTTTGTTTCCAGAAACTTTTTGATTTCCTCCCTAATTTCATTCTTGACCCATTCATTGTTTAATAGCATGCTATTCAATCTCCATGATTTTGAGGGTTTTGGGTTTTTCTCCTTGGGGTTGGTTTCTAGTTTCAGTCCCTTGTGGTCAGAGAAAATGCTTGGTATGATTTCAATTTTCTTGAATTTGTTGAGGCTTGATTTGTGTCCTATCATGTCGTCTATCTTTGAAAATGTTCCATGTGCATTTGAAAAGAAAGTGTATTTAGCTTCTTTGGGATGAAGGGCTCTATATATATCAGTTAAGTCCATTTCCTCTAGAGTGTTGTTCAATGCCACAATATCTTTGTTGATATTTTGTTTGGAAGATCTGTCCATTTTTGACAATGGGGTGTTAAAATCACCTACTATAATTGTGTTGCTGTCTATATCTTTCTTGAAGTCCTCTAAAATTTTCTTGATGTATTTAGGTGCTCCTCCGTTGGGTGCATAAATATTTACAATATTTATGTCTTCTTGGTGGATTCGTCCCTTGAGTATTATGAAGTGACCTTCTGGGTCTCTCTTTATGGACCTTCTTTTGAAGTCTATTTTGTCTGATATGAGTATTGCTACCCCAGCTTTTTTTTCCTGACCATTTGCTTGGAAAATTTGTTTCCATCCCTTCACTTTGAGCCTGTGTATGTCTTTTGTCCTGAGGTGGGTTTCTTGTAGGCAGCATATGTGTGGGTCATGCTTTCTTATCCAGTCAGCTACTCTGTGTCTTTTAATTGGAGCATTTAATCCATTTACATTTAAGGTTATTATTGATAGGTATTTATTCATTGCCATTTTCGTACCTGTGTTCCTCTCTCTCTTTCTTTCTCTGTCTTTTCCTTTCTTCCCTTAAAGCAGTCCCTTTAGTATCTCTTGCAGCATTGGTTTGGTAGAGGTGTATTCTTTTAGACTTCTTTTGTTTGGGAAGCTCCTTATTTGATTGAAAGCCTTGCTGGGTAAAGTAGTCTGGGTTGCAGGCCTTTGGTTCTCATTGCTTGGAATATTTCTTGCCATTCTCTTCTGGCTTGGAGCGTTTCCATTGAGAAGTCAGATGCTAACCTGATTGGAGCCCCCTTGTATGTTACTTCCTTTTTCTCCCTTGCTGCCTTTAAGATTCTCTCTTTGTCTTGGAATTTTGCCATTTTAATTATGATGTGTCTTGAAGTGGGCCTGTTTGGGTTCCTTTTGATTGGGACTCTCTGTGTTTCCTGGATTTGTGTGGTTTTTTCTCTCACCAAATGAGGGAAGTTTTCCATCATTACTTTTTCAAACAGGTTTTCTACCCCTTGTTCTTGTTCTTCTCCTTCTGGTATCTCTATTATATGGATATTATTCCGTTTCATGTTGTCTTGCATTTCTCTTAAACCCTCTTCATTCTTTCTAAGCCTCTTTTCCTTATCTTGCTCATTCTGAGTGTTTTTTTCTATTTTGTCCTCCAACTTGCTGATCCAATCTTCTGCTTCATCGATTCTGCTTTTCATTCCTTCTACTGTGTTCTTCAGTTCAGAGATTGTGTTCTTCATTTCCTCTTGGCCTTGTTGATAGTTTCTATTTCCTTTTTCATGTTAATATAGTTTGTGGTGAGTTCATCATAACTTCCCTGTAGTTTATGGTAGCTCATTGAGAGCTCATTGAGCTTCCTGACAACCATTGCTTTGAACTCGATATCTGATAGTTGAGTTGCCTCTGTTTCATTTAGCATTCTTTCTTGAGCTTCCTCCTTTCCTTTCATTTGGGGATTGTTCTTTTGTCTTCCCATTGTTTGTAAGACTCTTGTTGTTAGCCTCAACTTCTTAAATTGATCTGTTCTGGCTCCCTGGGTTTGTGGTATGACCTTCTGTGGTAGAATATCTGTGAGATTCAGTGGTGGATTCTCCTTTGGATATCCTGTTGTTCACCGCTTCTACTGTCTCATCAGCTGGAATACCCTCTTTTGGGGGCCAACTCTGGTTTTTGTTTTTTTTTTCCCACAGTTCCAGGCTTGTTTGTTTGTTTTGTCTCACTCGTGGGTATTTAAAAAAAGAAGAGGGGGGGAAATGAAAAAAAAGAAGAAAGGGGAAAAAAGAGGAAGGTAGAAGAGATAAAATTGGAAAGAAAGGAAGAGGGGATAAGAGAAGAAGGAATTCAAGGGAGGCAAAAGGAGTTGGGGAGTAAAGAAGAAGATATAAATAATGAAGAAGGAGTAGTTAAAAACTCATATAAATAGGCTTACAAACAAAAAGACACTAACAAATTGGCAAAACAAAAAAGAGACACGCACACAGACACCCCCACACAAATAAAAGCAGCCAAAAAATATATATATATAAAAAAATAAAAATATATTAAAATTTTTTTTTTTTTTTTTTTTTTTTTTTTTTTTAAAAACTCTCTTGTGCCTGGCTGGTGTAGCTCAGTGGATTGAGCGCGGGCCTGAGAACCAGAGGATCGAGGTTCGATTCCCAGTCAGGGCACATGCCTGGGTTGCAGGCCAGTTCCCAGCAGGGAACACACGAGAAGCAACCGTACATTGATATTTCTCTCTCTCTCCCTCTCTCCTACCCTTCCCCTCTAAAGATAAATAAATAATCTAAAAAAATAAAAAAAATAAATAAAATATTTAAAAAAAAAAAAAAAAAAAAAAAAAAACCCTCTTGTTGTTTCCAAACTTGCCAGCCGGTTTTTCAGGTCTTGCTGGCTGCAATGGCCGAGGGGTGATCTTATTGCTTTTCTCTGTGTTCAGAACTCAGTCCTCATTGTGCTATGTATCCCAGCGTTAGTGGACGCCTCTCCCCACAGGGTTTCCAGCGTGGGATCTGAGCCTCCTGGTGTGTGCGCACTTTTCCGAGTTTATGGGTGTGTGCTAGGTTCTCCAGACGTGCACAGCCGCCTGCCTTTGTCCCTGGGATGCTTTCAGTGTTTGGGCGCAGCCGTCTGCCTTTGCCCCTGAGAAGGGCCTGCATTCCAGCTGCTATCCAGCGCCTGCACCTTGGGCCTGAACTGTCCGCATTTGAGCACCTGACCGTGAACTGGCACCTCTGGCTCCACAGCTGTCTCCAGTGGCCAGCACCTATGTTTTCATGAGTGTCCACTAGCCCGCGACCGTGTGCGGTCCCCTGAGGGTGCCTATTTTCATGCAGCTGTCTCACTTCACCCGCGCCTCTGTCTGCTATTGGGGCGCCTGTGCTTTCGTAGTCGCCCGGCGACCACGAAAACTCGGTTCAAAGTCGCGCAGTGACCTGGTGCGGGGCACCCGCTTTCGCTCCCTCTCAGGGCACCCACTTTCGCTCCCTCGCAGGGCACCCACTTTCGCTCGGCTTCGGCCGCAGTCTCGCAGTGGCCCCTGAGATCTCCCAGTCAGTTCAGCCGCTGACCCAGCTCCCTCCCCAGAGCCCTGGGGTGGGCTTGGCGTAGCGCTGGGCCAGGGCCTCAGCCGCCCCGTTCTCTGTGGGCTGGAACCCTGGGCTCTTATTGTTCCGAAGAGCTCTCCTTACTGCTGGTTTTTCAGTGTCCGCTACAATTTCCGACCTCTTATTCTCCAATATGCTGTGTTACTGTTCCTTGTCTGCTCTGATCTTCCGTAGATTGGCCCGTTTTTTCTCCCTCAAAAAATATTTTTTTAAAAGAAAAAGAAATCCTTTACCTACTATATGCCATGTATTATTGTAAAGTCCTTATGTAAGAAGCACACCTGTCTTTTCACTGAAATTTTTGAAGTCTGTTTTCCTACTTCATTACTTTTATGGTCTTTGAGTTACTGGCAAGTACAAATGAGCCAGAAATATTGCCAAGGAAACCTTCATGCTACAGACAAACTGTTGTGATAAATGAGTTTGACCACATGTTTTCCTCTTTGGTTTAAGTAGAAAAGAGTCTGGGGAAATACTCTTCCCAATCCACACAGACTTCCTAGGGATAAAGCTTTGGCAGCACCAAAAGCAATGGGAAGGGTCTTCATAAAAGGAAACCATTATTCAGTGAAGTTCAATTACTACTATCCCTGGCATGTCAGTACCTTAGAATTATTATTCCATGTGGTAGAAAATTCAAGACATATACGAAAAATTAAATTCCCAGTGTATGCAGATTTGATATTTTCAGGCATTAATATTTTATATTTATTAAGGCCTAACTAATTTGTCTTATGAGAAACCCTGATGCATAGAAATAAGTCCTATCATTTAGATTAGCTACTGGGGGAGCTAATCAGTACAGTGATGCTAACTAGACACACGTTTGCTAACAAAAAGGGGTGCTTCACCAACGTCACTTGAGAACCTTGACAGTTGGTGACCAAAAGAAACCGTGACCTTGACAAGTAAAAAATCCATTTTGTTTAGTCATAGCTTTTGTGTACACAGTGTAGTGATGCGAACCTCTGGGTTAGAATATCCTCTCCCCATTCATTTAATCATTCAGGCTCTTTCCAAAATAAGGTATTTTGAAAATATGAAGAGAAACAAGTAGAAAATGTGAAGAAAACCAACATGTTAAGGCCTTTTTCATAAAAGGCCTTATGATTTTTCGTAAAAAATCTTTGTTATTCCCCCCATTCCAGAATTAATAACATGCTGGAACTGTATATTCTTAACTCACCTGGAGTGATAGCAGCAACTAAAGCACTAACCAAGATTTCTCCTTCATAAAGTACCTTTACATACGCTACCTGACTTGATCCGTGACAACAGCCCTGTGAGGTAGGTGTGACTGTTCCAATGGTACAGATAAGAAAACTGATGTTCTTACAGTGTCATTTACTTGCCTTAAGAGAAAAAGCCAGATAGTGACAGTACCAGAATATTCCAAATCGCCTCCATTTCAGAGAGAGTATTCTTTTCACTACATTACAACTGTGAGGAAATTTATAGTTTCTTTTAAAGTTCTACTTGAAGAATTCAAAGAGATAGAGGCACAGGTAATTGCTGTGTAGGTCTGGGATAGTGATGTTAGATGAGGGCAGACCTAAACAGCAAGACCTCAACCAGAAAAAAAAAAATGAAAGAACAGTTTGTTACACAGAATTAAATGATAACTATCCAATGACAAGACTATCAATGGCCCAGGCTCTAGAATTTGTTCTTATTCCCAATGGTATGAATTCTAAAATTAATGTAAAAGTCTGATTAGGATCTTTGATTGCTGAGAAATATTTCATTGAGCTTTATGAGTCAATTAAAAAGAGTACTAGAAGGTGAAAAAAGAGAAAAGATACAGTAGTTTACAGTTGTTACATTGGAGAAATGGGGAGACAAAAACTTTTCTACTTGAACTTTTTATCCTTTGTAGAGAGCTATATTTTTTGTTTGCCAAATATTCTGAGTTCCTTCCCTGCGCTGTTCCCTGTGGGAGGCTTACATATTGCTTTCCTATTGCACTTAGAGATGTTAAACTTAGAATTGCATGTCTGCCTTCTGAGCAGAAGCTTAAGAGCCAGCACATACTTTGCCATGTCTCTTTTCTCTGTCCTAAGAACAGCAACATCCAGAGAAAGGTCACACCTCTGCTTCCTAGAGATGAGAAGGTACAAAGAGCCACGGCTACCTTGCAGTGAGCACATACCATGAGTGAGAAACGTTTGTGGTTGGGACCACTAAAATATCTGGGTTGTTTGTTACTACAGCATTACCTGTAGTATCCTGACATACATTCCTCCTAAGTGTTTATCCTAAAAGAACTGGATAACTAGTGAAATGCACACTAATTCAGCCTTATAATAATGATTGTCCTGTTCACTTATTTCTTTTAAAAAATAACAGAGGAAAATGACATGGGATTTAAATATTTCTGAAGAATATGATGCCAGTCATTAGAAGCTGGGAAACTGAAGTGGCACATTATCAAATGTGTGAGAAATATCTAAATTTATCCAAAGTAGGTAAGGATAAGGTGAAAAGTCATGAAGTTTGCACATTGTTGGTGCTTAGTAATGACAGATGCCACAGTGGCAAGGTTCTTCAAAAGCCAAGTGTTCCACTGAACAGAGCAACAAATATAGACATTTGAAAAGTAGAGTTAAAAATTTTCCCAGAAATTCCCCTAGATCTAAGAATCCTATTACACTTTAGAGTTCCCCAGTAATTCTAAAACTGTGAGCTTTTTGAAAACCAAAGGAGCCTATTTTGCTTAAATATGATATATCAAAACTGTATATCACAGAAAATTAGTTACTATTTTATCTTTAGTTTTTTGGGGGTTTTTTACAGGAAGTGTTTGTATGTCTAAATTGATAGTTTTGCCAGTGGTCATTTACTTGTGTTTCATTTGTGTGTTCTCTATTTAAAGAATAGCTGTTGGTATTTTTATCTCACTATTAAAATAAAAAACATTTCTTTACTTAAGATGATGGGATTATTTTACTTCAGGTGTGTTTCTTTCAGAGTTGATTTGAAGCTCATAAGTCCGTCCGATGCTTGCCCCACATGTCACACGCTGCATCCCCACATCAACAATGCCTCGAAGCATGTCTCTCCAGTGGTGATTCAGAGCACTCCCTGCAATCTCAACTTTGTATTCTGGGCACTTAAGGGTTCCTGTTACAATACTAACAGTTTAGTCAGGAGCTGATACTCTTAATACCAGAGTGAAATCATTTACCACATCAACAAGGTGTATTCTCAGGGTATATTCTGATAAAGGTGAAGAAAAGAGCCTAAAGTATGAACATACCCAATTACCAGCTCATTCGTCTCTCTCTCTCTCTCTCTCTCTCTCTCTCTCTCTCTCCCCCCCCCACCCCTCTTCTTCGCTGCCCCCCCGCCACACACACACCTGAGGCCTAAGGGCAACATGCATTACCGAATCTTCTGCCCAGTCTACTGTTAGAGTACCCTAGGGTCAGTCCCGGGGCTCCTCTCTCATTACCCTAGCTACAGACACACTCTAGATGCTCACATCCAGTCCCATGGCTTGAAGTACTGTCTACAAATAAACAACTCCTAAATTTTCATCTCTAGTCCCAATCTCTCCTCTGAACCCCAGGCTTGTATATCTAACATCTCCTCTTTGATGTTGAGTAGGGATCTCAAATCTAATATGACAAAACTCACCATCTGAACTTTTCCCAGGCCTTCTCTTCTTGCTGTCTTTTCTATAACAGTAAATGGCAACTCTCTTTCTTTCAGTGTTCAAGGCAAAACCTTGAGATCAACTATGTCTCCTTAATTTCTGTTGGGCTGTATCCCGTTGGCAAATCCTGTCTACTCTATATTCAGATTACACCCAGAATCTGACTACTTCACCTCTGCTTTTCTCCCTATATCCTAATCCATGGCCATCTCTCATCTGGGCTCTTGCAAAAGGCTCCTACTGAAATCCTCTCCACCTGGCCTTCTAGCAATATATTCTCCACTAGGATTATTTAAAAATGGAAGTCAAAATGTCTTACTCATCTGATTCCTCAAACTAAGATCTATCTGCATTATCTTCCCCTCCTTCCAACCTCCTGTCACCCCCCATATTTTGTTTCTTTTTCTCAGGCCTCCTCTCTCACCCTCTAGCCCTCAGTCATTGCTCTCCACTCTGGCCTCCTTCCTGCTGCCACCTCAGGACATTTGCATTTGCTTTGTTCCTGGCAAAGATTATCCCTCGACTATCTGCACACTTTAACTCACATGTCTGCTCAAATATCACCTTATCAAAAAACTGCACTCTGGCCAGGTGGCTCAGGTGCTTGGAGCATCATCCCATACACCACGAAGTCGCCAGTTCAATCCCCAGCTGAGGCAGAGATGTTAGGCAGCCAATCAATGTTTCTCTCTCACATCGATGTCTCTCTCTCTCTCCCTCCCTCCCTCTCTCTCTCCCCTTCCTCTCTCTCTAAAAGTAATATATATCCTTGGGTGAGGATTTAAAAATTATTTTTAAAAAACTGAGCACACTATGCAAAATAGCATATAATCGTCCATCACTCACCCTTTCCTACATTTTTCCTTCATAGCACTGACCACCCCTAACTAATTGCATATTCAGCTGTGTCATTCTCCTACTACCTAAATATTGTGTCCTAGAAGACAGGGACTTTGTCTGTTTTGCTCACTCTTGTCCCTCTAGTGCCATTAACTATTCATTGAATGAATGAAAATCTGATGCAGTGAAAGACTTTGGAGAACCAGGGAGCAGGATGGGAGCAGTTGGAAAAGTTTACCCTAAGGGGAGAGCAGAGAAGCAGGGCCTAACTGGGAGTATGTGGTACTGAAGATAAACTTTGCCTGCTAAGCATTTTTCCTAAAGTTAGATCTGTGTCATTTATTTTTCAGTGTGAAATGTTAGAGAGCCTCCAAGGTCTCCACTCCTCACAGGAAATCATTTAAGTAATTTTGGCAATAAAAAATAGCATGTGATTCTTCCTCCAGAGTGTGATTTTTTCCTCCCTTCCTACTCATCTTACATTTTATATCCTCTTTGGAGTGTGAGTATTGTCTGTAGTATAGTCTCCAAATTTATTTGTGTTTTTATGACTGAATGATAATCAGGCAGATGTGGTCTTTTCTACTTGTATTCTTGTATTTATTCACACAAAAATTTAATATGGAACCTTGGTGTCTTCGTTTAAGATGTGAGATTTCCTATCATTACAAACAGCAATAGCTCTATTGTTCAGATAAGAGGTACCTTACTCAAAGTCTCCTTGTAAATAAATAATCTAAAACATACATACTCACATAATAATAAATAAAATGATGAAATTAGGAAATCACCATTTGGTAACCATCATATTAATAATTGATTCAGGTATGAATCACACATTGGGTACCTAGATTAGTAGATGGAAGTTTGAGGAGTAGCTGGATATTTCTTTAATCTCAAAGTAAATACTCACAGATACCTATTGATTAGAAAAAGTAACATGGCAAACACCTTAACCAAGTGATCGAAGTTAAGTCCACCAGTGAGAGTCCAAAGCTGCAGCACGTGCCTCCCCATGTGATGCGCTGAGGAAAACACAGCCTCGCTTCTGTGATATTCCTGCCCAAAGTGCATGACGTGAACCTGATCATGAGGAAACAGACTAAATCAACGTGAGAAAAATTCTACAAACAACCTGGCCTGCGCTCTTTCAAAAGGTTCAGTGTCATGACATGCGAAGAAAGACCTGTCCCAGATTAATGAAACTAAAGAGACAAAACAATGAATACAACCCATGGATTTTTCTTCCTATAAAAACCATTCCTGGGACAACTGAAGGAATCTGAATATGTTTTCTAGATAAGAAAATAGTATTAGATTAATACCAATTCTTTGATACATATAGTGAGATTATATAAAAATGTCATGGATTTTTAGGCAACACTCAATAAAGTATTTAGGGGAAAGGAATACTCTGCAACTTTCAGTACAGGAAAAAGTGTGTATGTAGAAAATGAGATAGGAAAAGAAAAAAGTGTAATAAAATGTTAATATTTGGGAATTTGAGTAAAAGTTATATTCTTTGGTTATTTTTGCCATTTTTCTCTAAATTGCAGATTATGCTAGCAGTAGACTTTGTAAACAGCAGTTTAGTGACCATCAGTATATATTTGTATCATTCTAAGGTTATAGGATAAATTCTAAGTGGAATTGATAAGTCAAAAATACACATTTTAGATTTTCAAAGAAATTGACAAAATTCTTCTCCTTTACTCCTGTGTACCATTTGACAATCCAGGAAGGACACAGAAAATAGTGCATTATCTGACACCTCAATATTAATAAACACTGTTCCCCTTTTAAATGAAAGTCCAATCAATAAGAAATAAGATCTTGCTGTTTGGGTTTGCATTCCTTTGATTAGTAGAGAGGTCGAACATCTCTTCATATATTCAATAACCATTTGAATTTCATTTTCTTTAAAGTAGCACATCATACACTTTGCCATTTCAGGTGTCATATTTTTCTTAAGCATTTATAGGAGTTATTAATATGTTAAGAATACTAAGCAATGCAATATTTTTAATCCTCACCCAGGAATATGTTTATTGATTTAAGAGAGAAAGGAAGAGAAGGAAAAAGAGACATCAATTGGTTGCCTCCCATATGTGTGCCAACCAGGAATCGAACCCACAACCTAGGATGTGCCCTGACCAGGGGTTGAACCAGCAACCTTTTGGTGTTTGGGGCAACACTCTAACCACCTGGCCAGAGTGTAACCAATGTAATATTAATTGTAGATGTTGATTCCACTAGGTTATTCTGTCTTCAACTTTTAATAGTTTTATAATTTTATATAGTCAAATCAACCTTTTTATAGGGATTCAATTCGTGTGATATTTAAAACATCTTCTCTAATCCCAATAATATAAAAATATGTATTTTTTCTGCAACTCTTATTGTTTTATTATTTAGCAATTAAGTCCCTCAAAGCTACTTTGTATTTCTGTAGATGATAAACTGTATCTATATACAAATTTTTTTAAGTTTTTTTATTGATAGAAGGGAAATTAATAATAATGTATAAACCAAACGCTTCACATGTTCTTCGTTTAAAACAATCATGTCACAGAATAGTTCAATTTCCGAGCTTGCTGAAGATTTATGACTAGTTTGCATCCCAAGGACAGGTTTGGTAGATTCTTGCCCCATCCAAGTCCAGCTCTAACAGATGACAGGATGTGTGGGAGCAATGCTGTCATCCTTCCCAAATAAGCTATCTTTTCCCAGAAATAATATCTTAGAGTAAATATCCGCCTGAAGAGAAGCGTGTTGTTTTCTACTTAGATGGGGCTGGCAGGCAGTGTCAGTCCCTTTGATCCCTTGAAAGAACATGGGCCTGTGGGCTGCTATCCTCTTGAAGGGTGCTGTCATTGCCTGTCAATCCATATTAGACATCGATGGTGTTTTGTAACAATTTATCTCCTTCAAGGTGGTTTAGTTATTTTCTGCCAAGATTATGCTACAGGATGTCATTGCTTTTGTCCTGTCTGTCTCGTTATTTTTATTGCCAGAGAATGTTGTCATTTACTTTCCCTGATAATCCATCTCTCTGGGAAAAGATTGTATTAATACTTTCACGCTGGGTAATAGCTTCATTTTTACACCAAAGAACATAGAAATAAGATTGCTGTCCCTATTCTTTGAAGATGCTGTCAGAAATAAACAATAAACAATCCTAAGAAAAAGGGACTTTAAAAGTAATGAAATGTTATGAATAGAATATTTTTAAAAGAAAATAGCAGCTATATAAGCATTCAATTACATGCAAATTGACATCTTTGAATCACAGCATGTTGGTTAAGAGGAAAGCTTTGGACTTAGCCGTCGCTAGCTAAATAACATTGAATGTATGTTATACATTCTTGTGCGTCACTTGCTTTATATGTAAAATAGAAATAATAACAGTACTGTGTCCTAGTGTTGTTGTAAAGATTTATTTGGATAAATCCATGGAAAATATTTGAATACTACTTGGCATGTATTAGGAACTCAAGAAGCATTAGCTGTCTCATCACCTTATGTACTACAGTAATAACTTTCTAAAATAATTAGATTAAAAATAACATATTTAATCCTTAATAGCATATCTATAATATGAAAATGCCCTGCACTAGACATTGACAGATATTGATGGAATCAAAGCTTCTTGTTAACTCATGAACTATTAAAACAAAGAAATCTAACAGCAGCTGTTACAGAGTAGAATACTTTTAATAATATAGCTTTAGTTGAGTCAGAACTCTACAAAAATATTTCTAACTTTTGGATGACAATGTTTTACCATAATTGCCTCTGTAACTTAAGAAGTTTGTAATCCATGCTACAAATAATTGAAGGCTTCTTTCCCATTCTTTCTGTCACTGCCTTCTTCTCTCTCTCTCTCTCTCTCTCTCTCTCTCTCTCTCTCTCTCTCTCTCTCTCTCTCTCTCTCTCCCTCTCACCTTCACCATTGTGAAAAGTATGGCCACATGACATTGCTTTGATTCAGACCTCGGACAGCTCCAAGCACAACTCCTAAGTTTCTCATCCAATGACTCACTCAATAACTCCTCTCACATTCCCTCTTGTTCAATATCCTTCAATATTCCTGTTCCAGCCCCCCACCACCATTCAATTTTTAAAAATTTTATATTTATTCTTATTCTACTAGTCTTTTTTATATACTGTATATTTAACATTTTTTATCAAAACCCAGGTTACCAGGAAATAGGCACTATATGATTTATTAAAGAAGTATCATAGTACATTTAATAGAGCACAAGATATAAGAAGCAAGAAATAAGGATAAAAAATGAACACTTAACAAATTACAAAACTAAAAATTGACTTCTGTGTCTAATCTCATCAATAGTTGAATTACTGCACCTATTAATATATTGAGGAGTGTCACAAGCATAGCATAGCTTTATTTAACATGAACCTTACAGTGATTTTACACAGAACATGACCAGTAATGCTGATATCCTTGGAGACAATGGAAAAACATTGACTGCTGGATAGATTGATTCATTCATTGGCAATTGAATTGCCCTGACCAATGTGTACTAGTTAATAGGTTGATGAAAGGAGGCTCTAATGGAAAGCAAAAATTAAAATTTGTATGCTATTGTAAAATTTACTGATATATTATTAAGACACAAAGAAATGCATAGATTTTTAAGGGTACCTTTCAATTTTAACAAATGTGGGCACTAATGCGAGCCACACCTTTCTGAAGATAAAGTGCATTACTCTCATAGGAAGTTCTCTGTATCCCTTTTCCTGGCCAGTCCCTACCACATAGAAGGCAACACTGTTCTGATTCCTATCACAAAAAATTTATTTTGCCTGGTCTAGAACTTTATACAAGTGGACTCATGCAATATGTACTTTTCAGACTCTGGCTTGTTTCACTTAGCATAATAGGTTTTGAGATGAATCCATATTGCAGAGTGTGCCACTAATTTAATACTTTTTTGCTGAATAGCATTCCATTGTATAAATATACCAGTTTGTTTTTTCATTCTCCTACAGATGGACATACATCTAGGCAGTTTCCAGTTTTTACTATTATGAATAGAGTTGCTATAAGCATTCTTTTTTTATTTTTTAATTTTTTAATCAGTATTTTTTTAATTGTTGATATTGTACAGTTTTCTGTCTTTTACTCCCCCCCAGCTCACCGCCCCAACCCTCCCCACCTCCCTCCCATTTCCACCCCCCATAGTTTTTGTCCATGTGTCCTTTATACTTGTTGCTCTAAACCCTTCTCCTTTTCCCCTGAAATTCCCTCCCCTCTCCCCTCTGGTCACTGTCAGACTGTTCTCAAATTCAGTGTCTTTGTTTATATTATGCTTGTTTGTTTGTTTTGTTGATTAGGTTCCTGTTAAAGGTGAGATCATATGGTAGTTTTCTTTCACTGCCTGGCTTATTTCACTTAGCATGATGCTCTCCAATTCCATCCATGCTGTTGCATAGGGTAGGAGCTCCTTCTTTCTTTCTGCTGCATAGAATTCCATTGTGTAAATGTACCACAGTTTTTTGATCCATTCATTTACTGATGGGCATCTAGGTTGCTTCCAACACTTGGCTATTGTAAATTGTGCTGCTATGAACATAGGGGTGCATAGGTTCTTTTGGATTGGTGTTTCAGGGTTCTTAGGATATAATCCTAGCAGTGGAATTGCTGGGTCAAAAGGTAGATCCATTTTTAGTTTTCTTAGGAAATTCCATACTATTTTCCATTGTGGTTGTACCAGTCTGCACTCCCACCAGCAGTGCACTAGTGTCCCCTTTTCTCCACAACCTCTCCAACACTTGCTGTTTGTTTCTTTGTTTATGAAGGCCATTCTGACTGGTGTCAAGTGGTATCTCATTGTAGTTTTAATTTGCATCTCTCTAATAGCTAGTGATATTGAGCATCTTTTCATGTGTCTCTGGATCCTCTGTATGTCCTCCTATAAGCATTCTTGTACTAGGCTTTCTGTTGATACACATTATCATTTCTCTTGGATAAACATCAGGAAATACAATGGTGTGTAAATACATGTGTTTATAAGAAACTGATACCCTAATTTCCAAAGCAGTTTATCGTTTTTATTCCCACTAGCATTATGATAATTTTCTGAAAATTCTACATCCTTCACAGCATTTGGTGTTGTGAATTTTTTAAAAATATATTTTATTCATTATGTTATTACAGTTGTCCCAATTTCCCCCATTTGACCCCTCTGCCCAGTACTCTCATTTCCATCCAGCAATCCCCTCCATACCCCCTCAGTTCATACCCATGGGTTGCGCATATAAGTTCTTTGGCTTCTCCATTTTCTACACTATTCTTAACCTCCCCCTGACTATTTTGTACCTACTGTTTATGCTTCTTATTCCATGTACCTTTCCTGCTCTATTCTTCTCATCCCCTTCCCCACTGATAACCCTCCATGTGATCTCTCTTTCTGTGAATCTGTTCCTGTTCCAGTTGTTGGCTTAGTTTGTTTTTTTTTTTAATTCAATTTTTGATAGTTGTGAACTCGTTGCCATTTTAATGTTCATAGTTTTGATCTTCTTTTTATTAAATAAGTCCCTTTAACATTTCATCTAATAACAGTTTGGTAATGATGAACACCTTTAGCTTTACCTTGTATGGGAAGCACTTTATCGGCCCTTCCATTCTAAATCATAGTTTTTCTGGATAGAGTAATCTAGGCTGCAGGTTCTTGCCTTTCATCACTTTAAATCTTGCCAGTCCCTTCTTTCCTCCAAAGTTTCTTTTGAGAAATCAGCTGACAATCTTATGGGAATTCCTTTGTAGGCAACTGTCTTCTTTTCTGCCACTTTTAAGGTTCTGTCTTTATCATTAACCTTTTGGCATTTTAATTATAATGTGTCTTGGTGTGGTCCTCTTTGGGTCCAACTTGCTTGGCATTCCTTGTGCTTCCCGGACTTGTATGTCTATTTCCTTCACCAATTTAGGGAAGTTTTTCTATCACTGTTATTTCAAATAAGCTTTCAATTTCTTGCTCTTCCTCTTCTCCTTCTGGCATCCATATGGTTCAGATATTGGTATGTTTGGAGATGTCCTAGAGGCTCCTTATATTATCCTTTTTTTTTTTTTTTTTTTTTTTTGAAGTCTTCTTTTCTTCTTGCTGTTCTGGTTAAATGCTTCCTTATGTTCCAAATTGTTGATTTGAGTCCCAGCTTCACCACCTCCACTGTGGGTTCCCTGCTGATTTTTCTTTCTTTCACTTAGTGTAACCTTCATTTCTTCCTTGGTGTTTTTTATGTTATTCCCATACTCAATGAGTTCTTTGAGCATCCTGATCACCAGTATTTTGAACTCTGCATCTGATAAGTTGGTTCTCTGTTTCATTTAGTTCTTTTTCTAGGGTTTTCTTCTGTTCTTTCATTTGGGCCATGTTTCTTTGTCTCCTCAATTTGGCAGCCTCCCTGTGTTTGTTTCTGTATTAGGTAGAGCTGCTATTACTCACTGTCTTAGTAGCATAGTCTATTGTAGAAAAGGCACCTGTCTACATGGATGTGGCTTCTTTAAATCCTTGGTTGTTGGACTTCCATACAGTTTGATTTTCTGATGGCTCTGGGTGTTATTTGTTTTGAGGTATGATTGTAATTCTTTCTGTGGTTGCACAGGGAGGCAAAGCATGTTTACCTATGCTTCCATCTTGACTGGAAAGCTGGAGTTGTGAATTTTTTTAACCCTTCCAGTAGGGGACATCTCAATGAAGTTTCAATTTGCTTTCCTGTGCCCAACGATGCTGAGTAAAAGTTCCTTGTCAGATATATATGATGAGAATATTTTCTCCCAGTCTGTGAACTGACTTCACTTCTTAGTGTTGTCTGGAAGAATATAAGTTTTAGATTTTGATGAACTTCAATTAACAGCATTTTTTTCTTTTGTGATTTGTGCTTTATGTATTATTGCTAAGAAATTTTCATTTTACCCAAGTTGCAAAGCTATTTTATAATAAATTTTCTAGCAACTTTATAAATTTAGCCTTTATGTTTAAGTCTATGAGCTCTCTTGAATTAATTTTGGTGTATAATATGGAGTAGGTATGTTCATTTTTTTCCCATATGGATATCCAAATGTTTCTATACTTTTGTTTGAAAAAAACCTTTCTTTCACCATGAAGCTATAATATTTTGATACTTTTATATCAAATATTTTGACTATATAGACATAGGTCTATTTGGGGGCTCATTATCCTGTGTCATTGATCTATTTGTCTATATTTTGACCACTACTACACTGTCTTGATTACTACACTTTGTGTAAAGTTTTGAAATCAAGTAATGTAAGCTCTAACTTTTGTTTAATAATTTTTCAGTTATAGTCGACATACAATATTTTAGTTTCAGGTGTACAACCCAGTTATTATTCATTTATATAACTTAGGAAGTGATCACCCCAATAAGTCTAGTACCTATCTGACTCCAACTACATTCTATATGCTGCACTTTACATCCTGATGACTACTCTGTAACTACCAATTTGTACTTCTTAATCTCTTCATCTTTTTCTCTCACCCTTCCAACCCCCCTCCCATCTGCAAACTGTCAAAATGTCCTTGTATCTATGAGCCTGTTTCTGTTCTGCTTGTTAGTTTATTTTGTTTTGTGGATTCCACATAAGTGAAATCATATGGCATCTGTCTTTCTCTACCTGACTTCTTTCTCTCAGCACAATATCCTCTAGGTCTACCCATGTTGTTGCAGATTAAGCCCTCCAACTTTGAAGATTATTTAGGCAATTCTAGGTTCTTTAAATCTTCCCTATATGTTTTAGAATCAGTTGGTCAATTTCTCAAAAGGTCTCGCAGTTATTGTTATTAAAATTTCATTGAATATATGGACCAAATTGGGAAGAATTTACATCTTGAAAATATTGAGTCTTCCTATACAAGAACATTGAAATCTTTTTTATTTATTTAGGTCTGCTTTAGTTGCTCTCAACATTGTTTTGCAGTTCTCAGTGTAGATAATCTACACATTTTTTAACAAATGTGAAATATCTTTGGATGCTACTGCACATGCTAAAAAACATTTTTCTCTTCATTGATAGAAATAATTGTTCTGTGTACTGATTTTGGATTTTCAACATGTTAAATATACTTACATTTAATAAGTATTTGGAGACTTTTTAGGATTTCCTGTACAGAATCATATTATCTGAAATAATTTTGTTTTCTTCAAATCTTAAGTCTTTTTTTCCTCACTGCATTGGCCAGAATGTCTATCAAGTAAAATGTTGAACAGTACTGAGGTAAAATTTAATGTTTCAGCACTGAACAATAACAACTGCATTCTATCAGATGGGTGAAGTTCCCATCTATCTCTAGTTTATTGTAAATTTTTATTATGAATAAGTGCTAAATTTGCCAAATACTATTCCTGCATTTCTTGCAATAATTGTGTATTTTTCCTACTCTAAACTATTACAATGTAATCTGAATAATGTTCATTTTTTAATATTTAATCTTACCTTTATGTCTAAACCCCACATGGCCATAATATTTTAGAGTGTTAATATAAATTACTTGATTTGATGTGCTAATATTTTAGTAATGTTTCCTGCATCTATGGGTTGAGAAATATTAGTTCATATTTTTGTAGTATTTTTATTTGGTTTTGGTAATAGCATCATGCTGTCCTTATAAAGTGAACTGAGAATTATCGTTTTCTACAATTTTCTGAAAGATTTTATGTAAGTTTAATATTATTTCTTAATTAATGTTTGCTAGAACTCACCAGTGAGTTCTCTTTGTGGAAAGATTTTTATTCAAAGTTCAAACTCTTCATTTTTTTAATTTAATGTTTATTATATTTTTTCCCATTTCCATGTAGTCTCCTCATACTCCTCTCCCCCTAGCAAAAAGTTCAAATTCTTGAACAGTATAGAATCTATTGGCTTTTCATTTCTGTACAAATTGTCCCTAAAACTTGGCAGTTTAAAAGATCTGTCTACATAAAATATCCAAATCTGTAAACATTTCCCTGTTTTTTTTTTGTAATAAAATTTTTGTAAGATTTTATTTGAGCCAGACTGATGACAATGCCCAGAAACAAGATCACAGGTGCTGGGAAGAGTGACAGTTCTACAGTTGCTTTTATACATTTGGAATGTAGGAATAACTAAGGAAGATTACATGAAAGTCAGAGAAAGCAAGGCAGGGATTGGATTACAGGATGGTTAATGAGATTATATGCTCTCTTTAGGCTGGTTATGCTTTTGAGAGGTCTGAAAAAGAGGCATTTCAAAGGTGTAATAACCTAGATGCACAAAAACAATGGACAAGACTTGCTTAAGGAAGAGATAACCTAGGAAGTTATAGGCCTGAAGATATAACCTAGGAAGTTATAGCAATATGCATGCTCAACATGCATTTTTTAAAGTTGGCTATATAAGATAGAATGGAATATTACTTGGCCAGAAAAAAAGAACAAAAATCTTGCCATTTGTGACAGTGTGGATGGATCTAGAGGGTGTTATGCAAAGTCAAATAAGTCATTCAGAGAAAGACAAATTCCATATGTGGAATCTAAAGAACAATACAAACAAATGAACAAAACAGAAACAGATTCACAGAGAACAGAGGGGAGGGGTATTGGAGGACTGGGTTAAAAAGATGAGGGTGTGCAGGGTGGAGGGGAATGATGGGGGAGAAATGGGACAACTGTAATAGCATAATCAATAAAATATAAAAAAAGAAAAAAGATGAGGAAATTGAGAAGTACAGAATGATAGTTACAAAACAGTCATGGATATAAAGTACAACATAGGGAACATAGTCAACAATATTGTAATAACTGTGTGTGGGGCCAGGTCGGTGTTAGAAATACCAGGGAGAACACTTTGTAAAGCACATGATTGTCTAACCGCTATGTCATACACCTGAAACTAACATAAAATAATATTAAATATACACTGTAATTGAAAACAGTTCCCTTCAACCAACATCCAAATTCATCACCAACTCCTGCCTATTCTACTCTCACAACACATCTTAAACTTACCCATTGCTTTCCATCTTCACCATGTTTCTCTTCTGGACCCTGACCCCCACCTTGCCTGAACTACTGTGACAGCCTCCTACTTGGTCTGTCACTTTTAACTCTTGCCACCAAATGGTCCATTATCCACACATCAGCCAGAATGACCTTTTTAGAACTAAAATTATGTCAACTTCCTGATTAAAACTCTTCAATGATTTCCCATCACTTAAATAAAATCCAAACTCCTTCTCATGGTCCACAGAGCATTTTTGGTTTGAATTCTTGGAGCTCTTCCACCTCCTATTATATAACTCTTTCTATCTCACTCCTTATACTTTAACCAGACTGGTGTCCATTTTGTTCCTCAAACAAGTCAAGCCTTTTCCATAACTGGCCTTTGCAGTTATTGTTCTTTTTGTCTGTAATGCCACCTTGCCAAGAATGTTTTTCTGACTCTGCTGTTGAAAACTATGTTCTCCCTTTACTTGTTAACTCACCACCCTAATTTTCCTTCATAGTACTTACAATTATTATTATTATTATTATATTTTGTTATGTATTCTATATCATTATATATGATATACTATGGTATTTTTTATTATAAATTTGACTATTTTTAATGCTCATGAGAATAGAGATCTTGCTTTATTATATTTATACTGGCTCCCACAGCATGGCACATAGTAAGGGTTTAATAAGTATTTGTCAAATAAATGAATATCTAAAAACTCTAAATATCTAAATTTTAAAAATGGCTGTGTAAAAATTAGGGAAATTTATTTTAGTCAAATGAAAACAGATAGAAGTGTGGGTGGGGACTATGACTATTGTCTTCAAATAGGTTAAGGAACTACATATAGAAACAGAAAAATAATTATTTTGAATTAAATGGTATAAGTTACAGGGAGGCATATTTGCTTCAATATAAGCATAATAGTGTTTCAATAGTATAAGCTATCTAAAGGTAAAATGGGATGCCCTGTGAAGTTAAGAGCCCCTTGTGACTGGAAGCATTCAAGCAGAGACTGGATGACAATCATCAAAGCACAGGAGATTCATTCCTACTTGGAAAGAAGGACAGTTCCAAATGACAACTATATTAGTTAACTTGAGTAGGTAACTAACTTGGAAACTCTGGACTTTTTTTTTTTTTCATCTTTTTATTTCCTAGTATGAAAAATTAGTCATTGCACAGCACACATTTTAAGTAATTTTTAAAAAAAGTCTGAAAAAGAATATTTGGGGAGAGCTCTACTTAAAATTTTCTAGTGGCAAAAATAATTAGGTTCTGATTTTTTGGCAACTCAGAAAAATCAGTAGTCAGTACATTAAATACAAACAAGCTAACAGTACACATAATTCCCTGATAGAACTATTCTGAATTACCCAAAAGAGAAATTTTCCTTGGATAAAATTTAAAACATTACATACCATACCAAGGAAGCTGAGAGTGATTTTTATGAAAATATGACCATGACAAAGTGAAAATAAACAAAAAAATTGATAAATTTCTAGAGCATCAGATTTTAGCTAATGGAGTAAAACCTCAGGTCCTTGTAGAATAAATTTTACACATGAGTGTCTATTCCTTTAAACAATAAAAGTTTTGTTTTGATAGAAATCTTTTCACAACTGTAAAGGCCCATTTGCCAGTTTCCTGTCTTATTAAACAGAGACTAAAATTTTTTTTTAATGCCTTAATGATCCATACAATTATCACTGTGTACTGCACATACACCAGTGCCCTCAGAGTCTACAAAGCACGTGAATATACATATAGCCCTGCATTAGCATCCCAGTGGTGCGTGTTTTGACTAGTAGTGTCTCCTTTTTAAACTTTTTAGGTCTTCCTTACTATCAAACTCCAGTCTGTCTTTCTTCAAGGCTGTTGAAAGTCTATCTTTGAAGCCTTTTTCCTGATGTTAAGTTTGCTGCTTTTTATCTGCCATTATTTTGAAAAACAAATAACTTAAGCAGAATAAGAACACATAAGAAAGATTAGACCAAAACGGTGGACTGAATGTGTGTTATGTGCATCTTTCTTTCCCAAATCCTTAGATATGAAAGAAATAATATGCTGTGTTTGTGTTATACAAGAATGTCAGGCATTTTAAAATTTTTTTTTTATTTTAATTGTTGTTCTTGTACAGTTTTCTGTCCTTTACTCCCATCCTGGCCCACCCACCCAGCCCTCCCCACCTCCTTCCCATTTCCATCCCCCTTGTTTTTGTCCATGTGTCCTTTATACTTGTTGCTCTAAACCCTTCTCCTTTTCCCCTGAAATTCCCTCCCCTCTCCCCTCTGGTCACTGTCAGCCTGTTCTCAATTTCAGTGTTTTTGGTTATATTTTGCTTGTTTGTTTGTTTTGTTGATTAGGTTCCTGTTAAAGGTGAGATTATATGGTATTTGTCTTTCATTGCCTGGCTTATTTCACTTAGCATAATGCTCTCCAATTCCATCCATGCTGTTGCATAGGGTAGGAGCTCCTTCTTTCTTTCTGTTGCATAGAATTCCATTGTGTAAATGTACCACAGTTTTTTGATCCATTCATTTACTGATGGGCATCTAGGTTGCTTCCAACACTTGGCTATTGTAAATTGTGCTGCTATAAACATAGGGATGCATAGGTTCTTTTGGATGGGTGTTTCAGGGTTCTTAGGATATAATCCTAGCAGTGGAATTGCTGGGTCAAAAGGTAGATCCATTTTTAGTTTTCTTAGGAAATTCCATACTGTTTTCCATTGTGGTTGTACCA
The DNA here is from genome assembly GCA_039655065.1 of Glossophaga mutica. Lineage (NCBI taxonomy): Eukaryota > Metazoa > Chordata > Mammalia > Chiroptera > Phyllostomidae > Glossophaga > Glossophaga mutica. The sequence goes on along the minus strand of CM077306.1, from coordinate 44,278,044 downwards.
GTCTGCAATCCTACCAACAGTGCACTAGTGTCCCCTTTTCTCCACGACCTCTCCAACACTTGTTTTTTGCTTTGTTTATGGTGGCCATTGTAAGGCATTTTTGTAGTGAATTTATCTGAAGTGTAAAATGCCTGGGAGAGAAAATACGGGAGCTCTTGATTCATATGTCCTCCTAGCAATCAATATTGGCACTGGGATTAAGAACACATGATGTAGAGATAATTGAAGTCTGGTGGTTATGAGAGGGTAAGTTCCTAAAAGAAAGGTCGGCTTGACAGACAAAACAAAACATGTTCAATATGCTGACACTTGCTACAAGGAGACTTTCCACACCATCATCCTGGCCATTTGTCAAATTTAAGAAACTTAGGTTTCAAAATGAGAAATGGACCCTTTTCGGTTTAACTTGACCCTTTTCAGTTTATCTTTAACTTGAACTCTTATTTTCTTCAAGTCAATATGTAAATGACTGACAAGGATGGCAAACTTTTATATTTATATGTGAGTTATATTAAACCCATATAACATACCTTAATAGTTTTAGCACTAGAGACTCATGACTTACTTCAGTTTTGGAAAATTCCAAGTTATTGTTGCTTCAAATGTTACCTCTCTGCCAGTCCCTCTAGTTTCTTCTTCTAGAACTCCTGTTAGGAGGACAATTAGAATCTTCACTTCTACCCTCTATATGTCTTAATTGCCTTTGCATATTTTAATATCTTTTGTCCCTCTGTGCTGTGTTTTAGGTGAATTCCTCAGACAATCTCCTCATTTCTTAATTCTCCTTTTTTACTCAGCCAGTGTATGAATTATCTATTGCTGCCAAACAAAGCACTTCAAAATTTAGTGGTCTGAAACAAGAACAATTTTATTTCTCATGATTTTGTGGGTTGGCTAAGCGGTGTTACTGCTAGTCTTGCCTGGACTTCACATGTAATTACATTCACTGGGCAAGTCAGCTAAGTGAGGTCTGGGCTTTACCAGGCTGCCAACAGCTGTGATGGCTGAACTTTCTCCATGTGAGCTCTCTCCACCCTGGAGATGAGCCAGGCTTCCATCATGGTGGCTCCAGTGTTCCCAGCAGCACCATAGAAGACCCAATACTCAAGTATTTTCAAAGCCTCTACTTTCTCACTTTTTCTAATGATCCATTGGCTAAAGCAAGCCACATTGCCTAGCCTAGATTCAAGGAGTGGAAAATAGACTCTACTTTTTGATAATAGGAGCCACAAAGAACATATAACCATTCTTTGCAATTTACCATATCTAGCTAGAGTTTATTCATCTTCTATATTTTGTATGGCAAGTGAAGTTTTTAATATTCAATATTTCAAACTAATTCTTTTTCATATCCACATATTCTTTTTTATGCCTATTTTGTTTCATGAAATCTCGTTCTTTGTAATGTACATAATTTCTTCATTTTTAAAAGCAAATCTAGTTAAGGTATTTATCATATTTTGCCATGCAAATGACTTCATATAAGATGAATTTATGTTATGATTGTCAATTTTGTTGATGTCTTTTCTATCATTACTTTTTTCATGAGGTTCTTTTCAAGGGGTATTGTTTTGACTTGTTTGTTGTTTTGGTATATTCTCAGTCTTTCTCCTCCACCCATCTACTTTAGTTAGTTTCCCACTCTTTCAGATCTCAGGTCAAGAACTGAGTCTTACAATGTGTTCTGGGATTCCTACACTATTATGGCCTATGGGTTAATAATGAATTTAGACCGCGGGGCCTGCAGGCAGCTTGACTCAGTTCCCTGTCACAATCTTCTTGCTTCCATAGCCTACAACTTCCTGTGAGCCCCACACAGCAGGTAGGAGGAAGGCAAAAATATCAGGCCTTAAAAAAGAAGAAAATTTTGCCCTTTGTAACAGTATGGATGAACCTGGAGAACATTATGCTAAGTGAAATAAGGCAGTCAGAGAAAAACAAGTACCATATGATTTCACTCGTATGTGGAATCTATGAACAAAATGAACTAACAAGCAAAATAGAGACAGGCTTGTAGATACAGAGCAGGCTGAAGCTCTGGGGTGGGGGGTGGATTGAGCAAAAAGGAAAAAGCACCTATGAAAATGGCCAACAGTATAGGTACTACAGGGGGGTTATAAGGAGGGCAAATGATAATGAAAAAATACAACAAAACAACATATCTGATAAAACATATTTTAAAAAAGAAAAAATATAAGGCCTTTCTTTTGTCAGCTTCCTTTCATAGGAGTGAGTAAAAGTTATGAGATAGGTCAGGTTCCTCGTGTCCTGTGGAGAATTTTTCATCTTCATACCAGGAGGAGCCATCCATCGGCCACTTCTGTTTCTAGGCCCATTTCCAGGCCTTCAGCTTGAGTTCCACTTAGTCACTCACATTTCTGTCTGTTTATGAGCCATGGAGATATTCATGTGTTTTGGACTTTGTCTATGGCTTTTAAATTTTATTTGTTATGGCTGCAGGTTTAGACTAGATGAAGTATATTACCCATGAATTTACTGCCCAAGTACCACAATAGTTTTAGCAAAGCATCTTATAACTCAGATACGTGACAATAAGCCCATACAAAAATGCTCAATAGTATTAGTCATTAGAATAAAGACTGATTGTACCAAGTGTTGACAAGGATGTAGAGCAACAGGAGCGCTCTTAGTGGGAATGAAAAATTATGCAAAATTACACAAAAATTGTCACTATCTTAAAAAGTTAAAAGCTTACAAATGTTGACACAATGTCAAAAATGCTAGAGAGTTAATGAGGAATAAGAGTCTTCATATATTGCTAGTAAGACTAAAAAGTATGCAAAAATTGGCACTTTCTTCAAAAGTTAAACACATATCTACCATGTGAGTAGCCATTGCACTCTTAGGTATTTACCCAATTAATCCATTCATCCATGTAAACACTTGTACATGAATATTTACGACAGCTTTACTTGTAACAATTAAAAACAAGAAACAGCCCTGGCCAGGTAGGTCAGTTGGTTAGAGCATTGTCTCGTTGTGCCAAGGTTGAAGGTTTAATCCCTAGTCAGGGCACATACAAGAATCAACCAAGGAATGCATAAATAAGTGGAACAACAAATAGATGTTTCTCTCTCTCTCTCTCTTCCTCTCTGTCTAATCAATTCTAAAAAAACTGAAAAAAAATCCAAATTTTGTCAAGAAATCAATGGGTAAATAAAAAGATTATATTTTGGAAGGTGGGCCCCTTGTAGTACAGGCTTCCCCCACTAGGTGAGTGTTCTAGTGACCCATCTATATCAGTGTACCAGCTGGAGTTTGCCCATTTCATGAGGGGTGATTTAGGAGTGCACCTGTCCGTATCATGCTAAGTATAGCAGTTTTTGACCAAAAATGGTGTGACCCCCACACCTCACCCTCCCTATTCACCCCATCTCACATTGAGCAACTTTCTTTTTTGTTTGTCTGCATTAAAAAAAGTCCTCAAAATGAAACATTTTGCCAGTGTAGAGGAGGTGAAACCAAAAACTGCAGAAGCACTAAAAGGCATCAAAGTCAATGAGTTCAAAATCTGTTTTGAGCAGAGGAAAAAACATCTTGATAAGTGTGTTGCATCAAATAGAGAGTACTTTGAAGGTGACTGAGGTTTAAACATGTAAGAATAAATATATCATTTTTATAAATAAATTCCATTTTCAGGGGGTCATCCTTGTCCATATAATGGAATGCTACTCGGCAATTAAAAAGTAACTATTAACACAGACTACAGCATAGATGAATTTCAAAATAATTAAGTTGAATGAAAGAGGACAGACCAAATGAAATAAATATACTATATGGTTGCATTTATAAATCTTCTAGAAAATGTAAACTGATTTATAGTAACAAGAAGGTCCGTAGTTTTCTGTGGATAGGGATCGAGAACAGGGAAAGGTTGTGGGGAAGAAACCTTAGAGTCATGAGGGAACTTTTGAGGGTGATGGATATGTTCAGTATGGTAATGGTTTCATGACACATATATGTCAAACTTAAACTGCACATTTCTTTTTAATTTGTTATCGTTACTCCATTACTCTTGTCCCAACTCTTCCCCGCTTTGCCGTCCTCTGCCCATCCCATCGCCCCACCGCTCCCACAGTCCATCTCCACACCATTGTCCATGTTCATGGGTCGTTCATGCATGTTCTTTGACTAGTCAATACATCCAGTTCAGTGTATACCAATTATGCCTTAATAAAATTGTTTAAAATTTAATTTGATATTATAAGGAATTTGCTCAACAGGCTACAAATGAGGCAAGTGGCAAAAATGGGATTTGAACACTGTGTTGTGGTTTTAGGCCCAAGCTCTTAACACTACCCCAGGCCTGGTAGGAAAGGACAATGCGCCTCACTCTCACTCAGTTTGCTAGTCTTGTTCATCAGAACTGTCCTTCCTCCCCATTCTCTTTCACCCCATTTTTATTGACTCCTACAAAGGCCATTAAGCCAATTCCCAAGATCAGAGTCAAGAAAGAGCACCACTTTTTGGTTATGTTTCACCAGGTACCATTAGTAAGAAAATATTGTGACAAATTTTGAAATTTATGGGGTGTTCTTGCTACTTCATATCTCTGGTGGTCACCTTTGCTTGTCTTTGACTGGGCTATTTTACAACTTTGTAGAGATAAAAATTAGCTTGTAGAAAACAGATTGCAATGAAAATACTTCCTGTCCATAGAAATGCAGATTGTGTCTGGTGGAATGCTATTGATTATTGCTCTGTGAACCATGACATTTTTGGTCAGTGTTCCATCTATTTGTATATTCATTTCAGAATTCTCAGTCTGAATGTACTGTATTTTCAGACTATAAGATGCACCCCCCAATTTGGGAGGAATAATGGTTGTTAATGCTGCTGTTGAGTTGTGTTTACATTTACATTGGTGAAATATTAAATTACTTATGTTATTAAATATTTTACCACATTTTTTTCTTCAAAAATTTTTTTCCTATTTTCCTCCTCTAAAACCTAGGTGCCTCTTATGGTCTGAAAAATACAGTAAGTTGTATTTTGAACTGGTTATAACATCTACTGGTTTCCTTATTAATTAGTGAATTAAATAAAATTTTTGATGTGCTCATTTTATATTTGTATGAGTCATGATATTATCCTTTAAAAACATATCTTTTAATATATATATTATAGTATAATGTTTAAAATTTTTTCAAGTATGTTTTCTAACAAAACATCTCCCTCAGTTTCATAATCTGTTCCTAACCCTGTCCAACCGTGAAATTCTCTTCTGTATGTATTTTCAATGACTGTGAGAATTTCAGTTCTAATATGTATGAGACAATGGTGAGCCTCTTCCATTGCATCTAACTAGGAAAAGTAAGGTTTGGGAGAGGAAAATAGAAATTGGAGGTAAAATAAAGGTGGAGAAGTAAAAAGTATTGTCCACCCACCCCCCGACACACCCATAAAGGGATATAAAATTTAAAAAGGAGATGAAGAGCCCTGACTGGTGTAGCACAGTTGGTTGAGCACTGTCCCACAAAGCCGAAAGGTCACTGATTTGATTTCCGGTCAGGGCACACCTGGGTTGCAGGTTTGGTCCCAGGTTGGGATGTTTCTCTCTCACATGGATGTACCTCTCCCTTTCTTTCTCCCTCCTGTCCCCTCTCTCTAAAATAAATAAATAAATAAATAAATAAATAAATAAATGGAACATAAATGCAGACTTTAGGACCTCCATCCTGTGACATCTGTGAAAAAAAATGAAGAAAGTCAAATACATGGCTTGAAGTGATTATAGAAAGAGCCGAGGCCTTATACAACTGCATATTTGCAAAGAGAGTAAGAAATACCTACTTTGTGATGAGTGTATTAATTACAGATGACTCATGGTTATTCCAGTTCAAATATTTAGGTTCTTCTCTGTGCCTTACTTAAGGGAATCTAGTGATGCTCTTTGTTGACTAAAATGAGAATTTGTTAGTAAAGATTGGTTGGGTAAAAGGTAATGTATTCCATGCTCATCTAAGAACTCTATCAACAGTTGGGTAGAATTGACTCTTCCAATAAATTCTTAACATTTACAAAAAAGTCTTAAAATAGCAAATTACAGTTCACTTTGCTAGGGGTTTTTTTTTAATAATGTATTGTGTCACTCAGTAAATGTTATATTTAAATTTCACATCTGCAAAGATGCATATAATCACAACCTCATGTTTGAGTGGAAACTGATGTACTACATATAAGCTGTTTCCAAACATGTATAACTAATCCAATTTCTAAGCCAAATTTCTTCATCCATGCGGAAAAAATGACTCCTCACTGATGCTCATATAAAAGTTTTTAGTGAGTGCAAGATTAATTGTTATAGCATTTGAGGGGAGAGAAAGGGCATAATTAAAAATTATAAAAGTATCTTAGTTGAGGCAATCAAATGGAAGGGAATTTTCAACTTAAAACACATTTTAATATCAGAGTTGCCTGCCACTTGGGGTAGTTACATTTTGTTCTTCCTGGTTCTGCTTCTTTTCTAAGGTGATCTTCAGTTTTCTTTCTGTCTTTCTGTATTTTTGTTTGACTTATAATTTTTATTCTCCATTTCAGAACAGAATTTTTACAAGAGCAGTAAAAAGGTTTTCTCCAAATTGCTTAACATTATCTATCTCTTTTCTAGAAAATGGGATCCTCATCTGTCTCTGCAAAAAGGCTTTCCATAGTTTCTAGTACAGCAAATGCAATGGAATAAGTTATGCTCCCAGTTAAAAAACATCTAAGATAAAATAATATTTAAGTACATTGGAGAATAGCCCTGCATGCAGCATTTGAGCATTGGCTTCTTTAATCTTGAATCCCAGGTTTTGAAGAAAAATGCTCTCAGAATAGTTTCCTTCAGTAACTGCTGAGTCCTCTCCTCTAAGTGCAGCAGAGGGTAGAGGGGAATCAGGTAGAGACCAGCAATTCTCATAAGATGATGATACCTCACATATAGCAAAGGTAGTGCTTTAATGCCACAATTAAAATCTAAATGGTTCTCTGAAAAATAAAAGTGAAGGATAACAAGTCATTTCTGAGATAGCTGTTCTATATTTAAACTATACTTACATGCCATTCAAATTAACTCCGAGTAAATAGACCAAAATACTTAATACATTGGTTTATGTCAATTTACCCCTAAAACTTATGTCACTAGTGACTGATGTGTGTACTGGTGACCTCCCTTTAGTCTTCCTTTCCTTATTGTCCAAATTATCTACATTAAACATGAGTATTTTAATAATAAAAAATACATATGAAAAATGTCTGTGGAGCTATAGTATTAGAAATGCAGACCAAATAAGATAGAACTTCCTGTCCCTGAGCTATGTTTATTAGGAGCCCCCTGCAGCAACCTCCTTATTTGCCTACCTTCCTTTACTTTAACTAAATGGTAGATGTTTCTACTTCAGTGCCTTGCTATCGAACTAACATTAAAAGTGCAAAAATGGGACTCGAAACCTAGCTGCCACTTGCCTCATTTCTAACAGTGGTACCTTCCTTCTCTCACACTCAAATCCTTTGAGCTAACTTTGACTATTTCTTTGCCTATCACTTCCAGTTAGCAAATCATGAACTGTTCCAAACCTGTTCTCTGTGTTTTATTTTCCATTCCCAAAGCTCCTACCCTAGCACATTTTTTATTACCTCATTTATACAACAAATACACATTGAGCACCTACTCTGCACAAGGTATTTATACTATAACAGTGATGTTGACAGTTGCTCTTCCCACCCTCATGGAATTTATAGTCTGGCAGGGCAGATAGACAGCAAAGGACAAATTCCATAATTAATCAATAAAGCTACATTCAGGGTAATGCTTCATAGAAGGACTAAGATTGTAAGTATAAGCAACTAGACAGACACATCTAGTTGGAGAGCTCCAGTGAAGATTTCTTAAGGAAGTACCACTTGCCTTGATCTCTGAAGTGGTGGCATTAAGTAAGCGAAGCAGGGAAAGAGCAATCTAAGTATAAAGAACAAGGTGTCAAAGATCCCGCCCCCCAGGAGGAAAGGACAGGGGCGTTCAGAATACAGGCACCCTCTTAGCCCAAAGCAGAGCCTGTTTGGATAGAAGACAAAGAAGGGAGGAGAATGATTTGCCCTGAAGCCCGCAGGGTAGGGTGTGCAGATCATGCAGCACCTGTGGGCGATGTCCTAGATTGTAGCCCTTAAAGCCTAAAATTAGCCTTTCTGCCTCCAGGTTATAGCTCCTTCAATTATTATTGCCCACAACAGCTAGACAGTCTTTCCTAAAGATCTGCAGGAACACATCAATTTCCTGATACAAAGAAAGCAGGGGGAAAAATCATCACTTAGTAGCTCACCATTGTCTACAGACTCAAGTAGACTGATTGATTGGGCTTTGGTATGAATTAAATTGTACCTCCACCGCGCCCAGCACCCCCCCAAAAAAAATTTATATATTGATATCTCTACCACTAATATCTCAGAATGTGACCTTATTCGGAAATAGGGTCATTGCAGGTGTAATAGTTAAGAGGGGGTCATTCTGGAATAGGGTAGGATGCTAAATCCATGACTGGTGTCCTTAGAAAAAAGGACACAGATATATGCACACAGGGAGAGTGCGGTATGAAGAGCAGAGTTATGTTGTTGCCACAGGGCACAGAACTACCAGAAGCTTGGAGAGATCCTAGAACAGGCCCTTCTGCTAGCACCTTCAGTGGGAGTGATAGGGGACTCAAGACCTGGAAAATTTTAGCTTAAGGAAAAAGTTATTAAACCTAGCAAGTAATGTGTATGTTAAAGCTTTTCTTTCAGAAACTGCAGATAAGGCCCATCCTGGCTCTTGGGAAACAGCCGGCCTCCTGGGGCGCTGGCTCGAGATTACTGCCTGGGGACAAGTTGGAGGCATCCGGGCCTTTGTATCAACAAGGAGACAGACTCTCCCCCTCCCCTTGGGAACTGCAGCCTCGCTCACCTAATCCTCCCCGAATTTCAAAGCCCTCACTGCACCTTGTTTGTCTTCCCCCACCTCCTTTATAAAAATTCTGGCCAGGAAAGAGAAGGGAAGATAGTTTGTTAGGGTATGAACCCGCCATCTTCTCCGATCACCAGACATCTGAATAAAGCGCTCATAAAAAATTCAATCAGTCATTGCTTATTGGATTTGGTAGTGACAGGCAGGCCCAACGCTGGTGTCTTTTCCAGTTACAGGAGCACGGCTCTGCCAACACCTTGGTCTCAGGCTTTGGGACTCCATGTGAGGCAATAAGTGTCTGCTGTTTATGCCACTCAGTTTGTGATACTTTGTAACAGTGGCCCTAGCAAGCTAATAAGGTCTTTTAACCTTAATTTTTCATTTGAGATAAATTCAACTGTTGTCCCCAGACACATAAGAGTACTATCACCCTTCTTGTTTTCCTTATCTCCTGATTCAAATGGTCTCCACTTTTCTCTGCTTATCTACAGCAGTTCTTTTCAAACCTATCCATGGGAACCTTCTTCTCTTTTGAAGCCTTATATAATTAGTGTTAATATCATTTATGCAACTTTTATAACCTACATTAAATAATTTGGGGAAAACGTGAAGCCAAATAAATGGAAAAAAGACGATGTGGTACCTAGTTGAGTTATTCTTAAAGATCAAAACACCCAGAACCCTAGTAAGTGGAACAGATAAAAGTGAGATTGCCATGGATAAACCTAGGGTGAATGACCCAGAGCTGGCTCTGATCTGTCTATTCCGTCTACCACGGCTGCCCTCTTCGAGGTACCTGTGAAATTCCGCGGAACTTAGAACTGCATCTGAAATCACTGGTTTGAAGTCTCTCTTCTTTTCCAGGTGTATAAGATACTTGTTTTATTTATTAGGAACTGACACAGAGACAAATCCTCCCTATACCCATGTTCTTCCTTGGTGCTTAGCTGGGCATTAAGTGGGTCAGAGTCACTCAGATACTGTTTACTGAACCTCAGCGGCAATGGCTGAAACAGGATTGGGTTTGCCAGCTTGTTCCTTGTGTTATTTTTCCCGACAGTACGACTGATCCTCCAGTTGTCTGATAGCGATTCAGTAGAAGGGGAGAAGAGGCCCTTGGAGCGCTCTTAAATTACATTTCTGTATGCCTGAGCCCCAGCCAATCTCAGGAATGCACTGCTGACATGGGGGCTGCCTGAGCATCTGTGGAGAAATGCTCAGTACACTGTTCTGCACCAGCAGTCTGAGTGTCATTTTTGCACTACGAGTTTCAGAGACTGTTACAAAATTAACGTGGAATAGTCACAAAGTAGTTTATACTTTTCTATGTAGGAGAGGGCTTTCTGCAAGGGATATTATATATAAGGAATAGGCTATTAATTAGAACTGCTAAGTTGTGTTATGACCCTTTTTTCTTTGGTAGTCATGGCTTTCTAGGATTTAGACATCCTAGACTGTCACAACTTTAACAGATAACTTAATGGATTCTTACAAAAAATTTTTCCTACTTAAAAAAGTATAATGGCTCTGCAATATGTGTATAAACTAAGCATATGTATTTGGCTGAATGAGGGCCCCCAAGTGTATCCAACTTCTAATCCTTGGAACCTGTAAATGTTATTAATATGACAAAAGAGACTTCAGAGATGTGATTAAATTAAGGGTCTTACAATGGGAGGATTATCCTGGATATCTGGATGGGTGCTAAAATGTAATCACAAATGTCCTTTTATAAGAGGTGGGTAGAGGGATATTTGACACAGAAGAAAGGCCAAGTGACCACTTCAGCAGAGAGAGAGAGAGAGAGATTGATTGATTGATTGATTGATTGATTGATTTGGAGATCCAGGTACTGTTGGCTTTGAAGAAGGAGAAGAGACCATGAGCCAAGGCATGTAGCTTTATAGAAGATGGGAAAGGCAAGGAGACAGATTGTCCCTCATCCTAGAGTCTCTGGGGGGAGTGTGGCCCTGTCAACACCTTGTATTCAGCCCAGTGAAACTGATTTCCAACTTCTAACCTGCAGAACTGTGAAAAAATAAATGCTTGTGGTTTTAAGATGCCAGGTTTGTGGTAATTTTGTAATGGGGTGCTGAGCTAGAGGTCCCCCCAAATAGAGAAAACCCCCATAGCTATCGCTTGGAGATGAAGGAAGTTGAGCAGGGCCATTGAGAGTTACTTTGCATATCTGAAGAACTTGACCAGTATTTTAGTAAAGTTAAAAGCTGTGCCAGGGAGATGGGTGTGACTAACATGTGATTCGATGTAGCCTGAGGGGCTTAGAGGCTGCTAAGGGCCAAGCTTACACAGACTAACATTGGCAGCTGGGAAAGGCAGAAGAAACCAGACTACTGGCCGGTGAAACCCAGTGTGGGAGGAGTTGGAAATAGGGTTATGGAGGAAGATCCCCAACAGGATTTAAACCCAGGCATGGCAGCCATGCTGGGGCTTAACTATGCGGCTTGGGAGCAGAGAGGGGGCTCTCTTAACCACGCAGCATAGAAAGAACCAGAAAAACAGGATGTAGCAGCCGCATGGGGCTCTTGACCCTGTGCCTGGGGAAGGAGAAGCCTCTTGACCATGTAACAGCAGTGTGGGGTCTTGGACACGTGGTTTGGAAGGATGCAGAAGGATTCCCGGCCCACCATGAGGATGCAGTTTGGGATTAAAAGCAGGAGCCTAGATAGCCAAGCATGGACTACTGGAGGGAGCCAGGCTACAGACAGGAATCTGCCCAGCTAAGCTACAGACTTCTATTTCTTTTCCTGAGAGATGGTACTTCTGACTGGCCTGCTTTGGCAAGGGGGGATGGGGGCGGGCAGGACTGTGTGTTTTTTTGTTTGTTTCTAAAGGGAGTGAGATTTAACAGCAGAATTCCACCATTGTGCTAAAGCTGTATAACTTTCAAATAAATATTTCCTTTCCTTTTCATAAGTCTCTGACATTGGGAATCATGGTTGTTATCGGTGGCAGGCAGTAGAACCCAGAGCAAGAGAACTCAGAGGGGTTCTGTTTCAATTTGTTTCAGCAGCCATAGGAATCTAATACAAGAAGTTCTGGATGTATCACAAGGGAAGATGGGGAAGGAATCAAGAAGAAATCACAGCTAAAATAATTATAAGATGTCTAACTCCAAGCCTCTGATAATTCTGAATTAAGAAATTACAATCTAAGGATTTTTGTTGTGGTTGTTTTGATTCCAATGCCCCTCTTTTTAGCAAATTCTAAAATCAACAAAATGCCGCTAAAACAGAGGTTCTAAATGCTTAGTCATGTGCAGTGCTCTATGGGATGTTTTTATTGGTCCTTAGATGAGTGAGGATGTAATGAATTTTGTTTCTAAATCAAATGTATTTAAACATTTGCTTTATACGTGATCCTTTTGTAAAACTATGTTATCATACGCTGATATGTTATAATTTTAAGTAGTAACTTTAAAATAAAGCAGCAAAATTAACACAGTTGAGTGCTTTTCATACCACATCATATTACTGCAACTCCTCCTTCCTTTTGTCTCCTTTTTCCTTCAGTTTTTCAGTTTTAATGATCCTTGTCACCCATCTAAACAATCCAGGATAATCATTTTAAGATCATCATATAAACTGCCTTCATTCATCTGCAACTTTAATTTCCCTTTGCCATGCAAACTTACATATTCATAGGTTCAAGGAATTTGGACATGGACTTTTGCGGGGCAGGGAGTGGGGGCATTATTCTGCCTACCATGTTAATAAAGTCAGATGAGCCCTGACTGGTGTGGCTCACTTGGTTTGGTGCTGCCTGCAAAGTGAAATGTTGCCAGTTTGACTCCTGGTCAGGGAACATGCCTGGGCTGTGGATTCAGTCTCTGGTCAGGGCGCGCCTGAGAGACAACCTATCGATGTATCTCTCTCACATTAATGTTTCTCTCCCTCTCTTTCTCCCTCCCTTCCCCTCTCTCTAAAAATAAATGAATGAATAAAAAATAAACTCAAACTAAACAACCGCTGAGACAGAAGAATTAAGGTGGCTTAATTTTGATTATTTCCTTGGGAGGAATTAGGAACATTGAAATTACTGGAAAGACCTACATTGGCAAAACTTTTTGAGACACTGTCAAGCTGCTTTCCAAAAACTATTACATCAAATTAAAGATTAGAGTCTAAGATGCGTTATAATTTGATGTGCCATTAAGAAAGAAAATTCACTGCCAATTAAACTATGACACTATTTTTCAACACTTAGAATTCTTATTTTACAGCTATTTAAGTAATTTTTTAAAACTTCCTTGGCCTTGTGTTTTTATCACACATCACAACAATATAAGAGCTATGGCCAAGTATGGAGTCACAGGCAATACCAGTTACCTCAGAAAGTACTGCATGGCTGAGGGTGATTTAAAATCCTATCAATCGGATGGCACATTTGAATTTCAGAGATGTTAAAATGTGCACATCAGAATCAATGAAATGCAATATATAGAGAATGGGAGACCCTCAAAAAACGATGATTTAACATTCTTGATTCTCACTGTTCAGTAGCAACTGAGCATGTCTGTGATGGGGGTGACTCCAGCTTTGCTGAGGCACACACTGCACATCTGCCATCTGTTCACAGAATGGGCACCTCGGTTAGTGAGTGAGCACGGTAGCTTCCGCACTGAACTCACAGGGCCACAAGTGCGCCTGTGCAGCTACTGGCACTCTCCTTGCTGCTCTTTGCCTGAATTTAAGGATATATAGATTTCCTGTCGCCCTCTTGAATATCAAGGCTGTGGTGGGCTATTACCAAAAAAAAAAAAAAAAAGCAACATATATTACACAATGGGGGAAATAGGCTTTCAAAAAATCAGTTTAAATAATTTAAAAATATTTTCCCTTTTTAAAACTTTATTTATTTACTTTTAGAGTGCAAGGAAAGGAGAAGGAGAGGGAGAGAAACAGAAATGTGCAAGAGATACATCAATCAGTTGTCTCTTGCATGCCCCCAACTAGGGACATGGCCCAAAACCCAAGCATGCACCATGACTGGGAATCGAAACTGGCAACCTTTCGGTTCATAGGCTGGCACTCAATCCACTGAGCCACACCGGTGAATTTCCTCACAAAACTAAAAATGGAACTGCCTTTTGATCCAGTGATTTCACTGCTGGGATTGTACCCTAAGGACTCTGACACACTAATTCAAAAGACCCTACACACCCCAATGTTCATAGCAGAATCATTTACAACAGCCAAGTGCTGGAAATAACTGTAGGGCCCATCAGTAAATAAGTGGACCAAAAAACTATGATACATCTATGCAATAGAATACTACACAGGAGAAACAAAGAAGGAACTCGTACCCTTCATGACAGCGTAGATGGAACTAGAGAGTATTATGCTAAGTGAAATAAGCCAGGTGGTAAAAGATAAATTCGATATGATCTCACCTATAATACGTAGAACTTAGTCAACAAAACAAACAAGCGAGCACAATATAACCAAAGACATGGAAATAAAGAACAAACTGACAGTAACCAGAGGGAAGTGGGGAGGGAGATAATGGAGAAAAGAAGGGGAAGGGTCAAGCCAAGAAACATGTATGAATGACCTATGGATATAACAACAGGGTGGGGATTGACTATGGGAGGAGGGCAGGGCAGGGCAGGGGAGAGCAATGGGGGAAAAACTGGGACACTGTAATCGAAGAGCAATAAAAAATTAATAATAAATTTAAAAAAATAACTTCCATTTATTCAGAGGTTACTATATGTCAGGCACTATGCTAAGGGCTTAGTCAATATTTCCATATTTTAATGTCCCACAATTAACAACTTGGCACAGAAGATATAAATATTCTCCCTTTAAAGATGAAAAAGTGAATCCCAGGCTGGGTGAGTATGTCCTAGGAAATATGGAGAGGAGGGGCATAACTAGGTTTTGAACCCTGGTTTGTTGTAATCTAATCACTGTATATGCTATAATGCGTTCTGTATTAAATATATTAATTATATCTAAGCAAACAAATCTTTCTTACTAGATAATTCTTATAAGATACCTCAGGAAAGTATGCTTTATGAAAACAAACTGCCAGGAGTAACAACATAAAATATAGATTCGTCATTTTTCCCTAAACTGAGAATTGCTAAATGTACTTCTCAAGGACATCCCTGCTACCTCCAAATACCACTTAAAATTATTCATTTTGCATCATGACTCTGCTATAATGTATATACATATCACATAGTTTTAGAATAAATATTTTGCTAAGTATCTATTCCAAACTACTTCTCTGAAAATAACTTAACAAAATAAAAAGTAATTGTTTTATATTGAAATATAGGGCCAACTTATGCCACTGATGTATTTCATACTTATGTAGGTAAACACTTCCATAATTGGGAAATTTTCCCTCTCAAATAATAGATGGGACTGGAGTTATGATTTTCAGAGAAATCAGAGAAAACTAGCAGAATATCTCCTACATATCATTGGTTTACAGCAATTTGAATAGTCACTGACATTTACTCTTTAATTTAATAAACAGACATTATTTTCTTATTGTTTCTCTTCATCTCTGACACACAGCATCCTTACTACTAAGAAGCTCTTGAGCTTGACTATATATTGGACTTATCGGCAGAGAGACTTAAAAAAACTATTACTGTCTAGGTCTCAGCCCCACAGTTTTGATATAGTTAGTTGGGAGTGTGACCTGTGTGTCTGGATTTTTAACAGTTCCTCAATTATCAGATGATTCAAATGTGCAGCTCAAGTTGAGAACCACTAATATAAAGGGTTAAATAATAGCAAACAAATTTGTGAGTTTGAGAAATAAGGCTAATTATAACAGCTTAACAGTGATACTTTTGAATTAGCTGCACATTTCAATGTATTATATATGTGTTCCTAACACCACAGGTAATGGAGATGTAATTATTTAATGTTACTAAATACTCTAGGCATTTCATGAATCAAGAAATACGACAAGATCATTATCTCATTGTAACTCTGCTCCTAAAATTATCTTATTTGTTTCTGGAATTCTGTAACAAATTTGTGTTTGGATCACAGAGCCAGAAAATTCATAGTACTACTGTCTTGGGGGAGGAGGGTTGGAGTGTATAGTAATAAGGTTTAAAATTTATAACTTACCATCTTGGGCAGTAATCCTGGCCAAGTTTCTTAAAAGACAATTTGACACACTGATAGAACTTTTGCCAAGATAATCTTTTGCAGAGCCAAAGTAACTTTAGTTATGATAAACTGGCCCCAGTGCATGAATTAATGAAACAAACAATTATAACAGGTTATCTATACTTCTGATATCGCTGTTTTCTCTAAAAACACACACAGAAGAAAGCAAGATTTTGTGTAGCAAGTGGTAGAGATGCAGCTTGGCTCCAAATAATAATAATTTTTATTCATACAAAATTTTATAATTTTTAACCTCACTCAAGGATATCATTGATTTGAGAGAGAGAGGGAGCAAGAAATACCAATGAAAGAAACACCTGTTGCCTCCCATACGAACCCCAACGAGGGACTGAACCCGAAACCTAGGTATGTGCCCTGACCGAGAATTGAACCCACAACCCTTTGGTGTATGGGAGGGCGCTTCAACTAAATGAGCCACCCAACCAAGGCTGTAATTTTTATTTTTTTTAAATATTTCATTTATTTATTTTTAGAGGGGGTGGGAAAGGAATGAGGGGGCAGAGGGAGGGAGGGGGGAGAGAGAGAGAAAGAAACAGAGAAACGTCGATCAGTTACTGCCTCTTGCAGGCTCCCACCCAGGCACCTGGCCGGCAACCCAGGCAGGTGCCCTGACTGGAAATCCAACAAGCAACTTTTAGGTTTGAGGAGCAACATCCAACTCACTGAGCCACACCAGTCAGGGCAGGGCTATAAATTTTTAAAGCTTCATAATAAAGTTCTTTATTTGGTTTCTATGGTTATTTAAAGGCATCTCACTTCTTGGTAATGTTCTTTCTTAAATAAATATTTTTACAACTCAAGCAATGTAGTAAGAAGGTAATTTAAAAGAAAATTCATGATTGGTTAATGAGAAGCTATCATAATGCTGTTGAGAAGGATAAGGTAAGCCACGATGATGTTTATATTTGTCATTATCACTGTTTCTAATTAGCATATTACCTCTGGTTCAGACTCTATATCATTACACATCAATACTCCACTTTACATAGCTCCTCAGTGTTATGTCTTCTAAATAGACAATTGGCAACTGCAATAACAAACACTCCTTAAGAGGAAAATATGACCTCTTAAGAGGAAAGTGTCATCTACTGGGACTTGATGTCAGCCAATGAATATTCATTCAAATAAACATCTGTTACTTCCACAGCCACTGTAGTAAATCAGTTTTAAGAAGCTATACAGAGATGAATATCACATCACCTTCCTCACCCCAAATCAATCTCTTCAAAATGGGATCTCTTTTGTTTGGGCTGTCCATCACACATACTAAAACACATTGTAGTGACTTAACTTAGGCAATATGGAGCCCACGGGTATGCTCCTGATGTCAGTACCTGGTATTGGTTTTACTTATTTCATATTTGCAGCACCTAAATTGTGGTTTATCAACTTATGTGGTCGTAAGTGCTGCAATATTGATTCTTATTTTCAGTCTTTAACAAACAAGCGATTGTTCTTGTAGCAGACTGTGTGCATTGTTTTACTAATTTGACTAGGTGTACTCAGATTAATTTATTAATCCATGTACTGTACCAGTCAAGGCACAAACTGCCTCATGATGCTGAGAATTTACTCTAGACAACTCCTGTAAATGACTCACTATTATTTTTATATAGTCATATAGTTAAGTGCATAAATATAACTTATCAATGTTTTAGTGTTCTTTTTAGGAACCCAGAAATTTCAGCATTCTATAAACTATTCCTTAGCCAACATTTGGCAAAAAAAGAATTATTGCTCTTATTATAAAGTAAAAAGTTTAATCAGTATTAAAATAGTCTTAAATGTAAATTTGGAGAAATTTTTACTGTTTAAAAGAAAATGTTGAATTTAAACATGAAATGCTTTGTGTTTAAGATTTAGCCATCTCTTCTAATATTGAAGTGATGGAGTGCCAAGATTTATTTTCATAATCTCTTACTTTTTAAGGGTTAGTCCACTTTTGCAGACTTTTGATTTTGGAGACTTCTATGAAGAGTCATTGACCTGCATGTACCACACTGAAAAGGAACACGTTTGAAATAGCTTCAGTTTTTTTTTTCTTTTCATGGGAGTGTAGAGTGAGAGATGCATACATTTGATTTAATAAATAAATAATTTAAAATGTAGGTCAACATTGTAACAGGTGAAAAGGGATAGTAAAGAAAGGGGACAAAGGAAGAGAATAGCATAAAGAAGAAAGATTGGCTGAACAAAAATTGCCCAAAACGACCAGAAAATATTTCTGATTTTTACAGGAGCTTTCTTACATATCTCCTTCTGATTGAACAGTCTCTGTTAATTTCACCATCCAAAGATTGTCCCAAAGCAACCCCCTTGGGATGCCTAACACCTCAGCACTGCCTCGTTCCTCTTGGCTGTTAACATCTCCAATCTGTCTCAGAGGCCCCAATTCTTTCCCTTCTGACTATGGGGTCAAATATGCTATTAGTTCCTTTTCCTTTCCATCCCATTACTTGGGATGCCACTTATTTATTTAGAAGTGGCATAGCATAGTCAAGAGCATGGGTTTTCTGGCCAAAGTCTATCATTTACTAGTCATGTGACCTTGGGCAAGTTTCTTAATCTTTCTGTGCCTCAGCTTTCTTATCTGTAACATTAATATATAACAGTATCTGCCTCATTTGGGGCTATTGAGAGTATTTAATGAGTCAGCATATATAAAAGTAAGGGTTACAGAAGTATTTGCTGTTATTGAGCAAACAGTTTTGAGCTCCGAGAGAATGGGAGGCACTGGGGATATAGCTTTTAAGGCAGAGAGTGAGTGAAAGAAACCAGTACCTGAAGTATCCTATCTGGAAGCTTGAACTTTGAATAGAGCCTGCTGTGTGTGTGTGTGTGTGTGTGTGTGTGTCTTGAAGGACAGGCAATCTATATTCAAAAATACAGTTTTCTCATTTGTTAAATAGGTACTCAAAGTTTGTTTGTTGAACAAGTACATAAATAATTCTTTCACATCTTCTGGCTTCTCCTGTAATGTAGTTGAAGGCAGTAAAAACACAGGTTTAAGGGGCTGCTTATTCCATGAAGGATAGATAGGTGAATGAAAATCTGCCATCAGTTTTTAGGCAGGAAAGTCCTGTTCTTGGACCTTGAAGCCCTCTCTCTTAAACCATCCTGCTAGATGATAAATGCTTTAGAGCAGAGATAGCTTCCTATCTTGTTTGGCACATAGCTTCCAGTACTGTGCTTCGTCTTTTAAAAGGTATTTGTCACATGATTAAATAAAGTTGCGGATATGTAAATAGTTGTATTTCCTAAGTTTGATTTTGTGAGTACTGTAGGGGTCAGAGGGTGGAGGTGTTGTGTGTAGCAAAAATGGCCATAGGTAAGTTGTAGACTTACAACTTCTTTTTTCCTAGGGATAAGAAAAAAAGTTTAAATTTAATCTGGCCAGGGAGTAGAAGTCTAACCTGATTTAAACAACTTAATTAAACATTTAAATAAATAAATAAAAATTATACTTTCTTTTCTTTACAAAATTTTAGACAATTTGAACTATTTGGTATACTTTTCCCACTTAAATTGACAGCTGGTTCGGATGCATATATGGTCATGTAACCAAAATAACTGACAGTGGGGTGGGGTGGAGTAGAGTGGAGGTGGAGTGGGGTGGCTGGTTATGGTAGCCTTTGTTTAAGAAAGACATTCAAATTTTTCAAAACCAAATTGAATTTTAACAATTAATCAACTCATGTGGATAAAAATGGCCTTCAATCATTGTTTGCATAACTCTTCCCATTAAGCAATGTTGATGTTTAAAATGCACTGTCAGCCATGTTTGTTAATTCAGTTTGTTCAACAGCACTTACTTACACAATAGCATAAATCATACAGATTCCAGAATTGGAAAAATCCTCCAAATTCTTTCATTTTGCTGATGAGGAAACTGGTGTCTAGAAAGCTAAAGCAACGTAATCTGAACTAGAGCCCAAGATGCCAGGTTCTGAGTCAATGGCCATGATTAATAGAGAGCTACAGAGAGCTGGACCAAACATGCAGTTGTTATTTTTCCATCAGTCCTTTTAAATATGTCTGTCAAGAATCTGAAATTGAGGATGATTGATTTTAATCTTAATTGCTAGCATTTGCCTTTATAGAAAACATAACTTGGTCTCTGCTATGTAGACATTTTATACAGCAAGTAGGATAAATTTTGCTGCCCTTCTGTTGTTTCAGAAAAGAACATATGCCAACATTCATTCTCTGACCAGGGTTTTATAAGTAGTTCGGTGAGAAAATGCAGTCATTGTTCTCCTGACATGTACTTCAGAGGTTAGGGTCACATTCCAAACACCGTTAATTTATTTGTCCTTTAACCTATTACCCTTTAATTAACCTACTGTTCTTTAATTTCTCTAAATACTTTCAGACTCCTATATGTTTGGCTTGTGCTGCTTTTCATGAAAGTCAGATCCATAAAGAATTAGGCAGTGTAAAAAATCATGTTTCTTGTTGTTATTCTGTAACATTCCCTTTAATTGACTTTGAGTGTGAAAGTCACTTGGCCATCCATTTCTTCATCCACAAATTATTTTCTAAATATTTAACAAATATTTTATGCCAGCCATTGTATTAGGCACCAAAAACAGATATGGTCCCTACCCTCATTTTAGTAATTACACAAGTATTTACTTAAAACTATGTTAAATATTGTACAATATGTAGTGTATTATGATTATAACAGTATTGTCAAACTTATATCAGTGTATCAGAAAAGACCTTTCCCATGCTGATTAACAAGGGTGAGGAAAGAAGATTGCTACACTCATGACAAAAGAACTTTCTGATGACATCTCTACAGAAGCTGGTGACTTGGGAAACTGGACTATATGCCCTGGTGGATATGACAGTACAGTGGAATGGGAACAGAATTTCAAAATTCTGTTTCCAATTCAGTCAAGAGCTATCTTTAAGACTTTAGGGGAGTCATTTAGTACCTAAGACTCAACTTCCTTGCTCAAAAATGTCTAGTATTTCAATATCCTTTTCTTCGTTTAAAAAAGGTTTTATTAATTTATTTTTAGAGGGAGGGAAAGGGAAGAAGAAAGAGAGGGAGAGAAACACCAACGTGTAGTTGCCTCTCGCACACCCCCCACTGGGGACCTGGCCTCCAACCCAGGCATGTGCCCTGACCAGGAATTGAACAGGTGACCCTTTGGTTCACAGGCTGGCAGTCAATCCACCGAGCTATACGAGCCAGGGCTCAATATCCTTTTCTTGAAACACAAGTACTGGTACTAAGTAGTCACTGTTTTATGAGTTGGAGTTGGATATACTACTTATCCCCCCGCCCACACACACACACTGAGTATACATTCTTATTGAACATTATTTATCATTTTTAACCCACTTGAATCTCTGTGATGTTTCCTTAATCTGAGTTATTTTGGGATATTACAATCAAAAAAAGTTAAAATCATATGCACTTTGACATTTCACCAGGCATACCTTTGAGAAATTTTACAAATTATGATAAACCTCTAGAATTTGGCCCTGAATAAAATTAAAGTATAACTCTCAAAAATTAATTAATATTCCCATTTTAAAAATACTGTTTTATCCCTGCTGGTGTGGTTCAGTTGGTTGGAGCATTGTCCCATAAACTGAAAGGTCACAGGTTTAATTCTTGATCAGGGTACATGCCTAGGTTGCAGATTCAGTTCCTGGTCGGGGTGTGTACAACAGGCAGCTGATCAACATTTCTCTCTCACATCTATGTTTCTCTCCCTCTCTCTCCCTTCCTTCCCCTTTCCTTAAAATCAGTAAGCATGTCCTCAGGTGAGGCTAAAAAAATATTGTTTTACTTCTTTAGTTATAAAGACATTCAACTAAAACATAAACTTCATCATGTAAAATTAGACTACTTTCTTTCTTGACCCAAATTAAAGCATATTGTTTCTTATTGAATCTTTTCCAATTAAAGTAACCATGTGTGTATTATAGAAAAGGTGGCCAGATTCACAAGTAAATAGGCCCTTAACCCAAAATGATTGTTTGCATATTTCTTCCAAATTTCTTTCATACATTTTCTATTCATATTGTGCATACAATTTTGTTTTCTGAAGCAGAAGTACACTTAACCTGATTTCACACGTGGGATGATCTAAAGTATATCAGAAAACTTTAAGTAACATAATATTAAGTAAAAATGTCAGCAACCAAGATGATGCACAACATTTTTTTAAAATATTTTATTTCTTTATTTTTAGAGAGAGGGGAAGGGAGGGAGAAGGAGAGGGAGAGAAACATCAATGTGTGGTTGCCTCTCACATGGCCCCCACTGGGGACCTGGCCCGTAACCCAGGCATGTGCCCTGACTGGGAATCGAACCATGACCCTTTGGTTCGCAGCCCACGCTCAATCCACTGAGCCACACCAGCCAGGGCACAACATCTTTTGTTAGTTTTAGTAAATAAGGAAAACATCAGCTGATCTCATAGAAAAGGATTTCAACCCTGAGGTGAAACTGATGGTAAAAATGATAGTTATAATACTCACCACTTTATATTCATGTATATTCCATTGAGTGAATGGACCATAATTTACTAAAGCATAGCCTTTATATTGAACAGTTTGAGTAGTTTCCATTTTTATATAGTATAAATTACACTGGGATAAACATTGTCAGGCATATGGTATTTTTTAATATTTTGGATTATTTCCTTAGGAAAGATTCCCAGAAGTAGAATTACAAGGTTAAAGGGTATGAACATTTTTATGACTCTTGAAACACATTGCCAAATTGCTTTCCAGAAAAAAGCTTATAGCAATTTACAATGCCTCCAGCAATATACGCAAGTGCTCTTCCTCATGATATCCTCACAGGTATTTGGCAACATACAGTTTTTAGATTTGCAAATTTTATGTATAAGAATGTAGTACCTCAATACCATATGATCTCACCTATAAGTGGAATGTAATCAACAAAACAAACAAGTAAGCAAAATAGAACCAGAGACATGGAAATAGAACAAATTGACAAGGACCAGAGGGGAGGGGGTGGATAACAGGGAAGGAAGGGGAAGGGTCAAGTCAAGGAACATATATAGAGGACCCATGGACAAAGACAACAGAGTGGTGGAGGGGGGATTGAATGTGGGAGATGGGGAGTGGGTGGGGCAGGAGAGAGTTATGGGGGGAAATGGGGACAACTGTAATTGAACAATAAAAATAAAATCCTACTCTGACAAAAAATAACGTAGTACATCATTTTAATATAGATTCTTTAGATTTTTAAAGGCAATATATAGTTTAAAAATCTTAAATTTCTAACATGTCCTTTTAACTCTGTCATGATTTGATATTTTTGTAAATCTATATAGAATTATATGCAATGTTTTAATCCTTTTCCATAGTGCAGACTATATTGTCTATTTTGTTGTTTCAATTTGGTATATGTAGATTTATGTGTTTTGGGGAGCATACTGAGGATTTGATTTTTGTACCTGGTCTAATAGGTGATTTATTTTTCTGTTGGTTTTTAGCATAGCATATCAAAACTCCTCTTCGTCTATATTAAATACTCAGATTATTCTACTTTTTCTAAGGAGTGATTTTTTTAAAAAACTTAAGTTTTGAATTCATATGTAATTTATATTGAGTTATGATATAAGGCATGGTTTTTTATGAACGTTTTCTGTGTTTGTAACTAGTTACGTTAATATCATTAATAGAATAATCTTTGTTTTTCTATGTTTTAGGTAAAAAAAGAAAATTCTCACTGTTACATATGAAATCATCTAATTCTTGATTTAGACCACAGTTTCAGTGATCTACCTGTCCTTAAGCCCAAGCTTATTGTTTTATTTCATGTAGTATCCCCTCACATGGCTTTTTAAAAATGTTTTTGCCTACTTTTTCTTTTTAAAATTATTTTATTGTTGTTCAAGTACAGTTGTCTGTATTTTCTCCCCACCCCTCCCCCCACCCCCTGCAAACCCACCTCCCTCCCTTCCTTCCACCCTCCCCCTTGGTTTTGCCCATGTGTCTTTTATAGTAGTTCCTGAAAACCCTTCTCCCCTCTGTCCCCTCCCCCCTCCCCTCTGGCTATTGTTAGATTGCTCGTATTTTCAATGACTCTGCTTATATAACCTTAATTTTTAAAAATTCTAAAACAGTCTGCTTGAATTTTTATCATTACTTTTAATTTATTAAATAACATATTTTTTTAGAAAGAAAGGAAGAGAGAGAAACACTGATTTTTTTGTTCCACTTATTTGTGCAGTCATTGGAAGATTCTTGTATGTGCCCTGTCCAGTGAGTGAACCTGTAACCTTGGCGTACCAAGATCATGCATTAACCAACTTAGCTACCCAGCCAGATGTTAAATAACTTAATTTAAAAACTGTTAAACAGTATTTATTTTCACCAAATATATACATTTGCATTTATTTATTCACATTTTTCTTTATTATAAAAGTAGTGCCCACTTATTAAAAAAATTAGAAAAGAACTGAACATAAATAGAAAGAATTAAAAAGCTTATTCATAGTTGCTCTAAAATATAGGTATAGTTAACTCTTTAAAGTATGTTCCATTCATATATTTTTGTATCCCTAGCTGTAAAGATATGGTGCATAATCATTTGACAAACATTTGTTGAACACTTACTTTGTGTAAGATACCTTGCAAAGTACTGAGTCAGGCTTTGACTTCACAAAATAGAAAAATCTTGCCCTCATTAACATTTTATCGTACCTTACTCATCTATTTTTGCATATTCCTCATAGTTTTTTTTTTTTAAGATTTTATTTATTTTAGACAGGGGAAGGGAGGGAGAAAGAGAGAAAGAGAAACATCAATGTGTGGCTGCCTCTTGCATGCTCCCCACTGGGGACCTGTTCCACAATCCAGGCATGTGCCCTACACTGCGAATTGAACCAGTGACCCTTTGATTTGCAGGCTGGCATTCAATTCACTGAGCCACACCAGCAAGGGCCTCATATGTATTTTTAATAACTGCAAATTTATTTGCATGGATTAATTTAATTAATCATTTTCTTACAGTTGAATATTTTCAATTTTTCCCCACATTTAGAATGTTTCCTTAAGATACATTTTTTTGAAATGGAGAAATTTAGTTAAGGGGTATGAACACATTTAAGGCTCTTGACACAAGCTTCCAAATTCATTTCCAAAGGGTTATATCAATTTTCACTGCCACTGGAAAAGGACAAAAGGATTTTTTTTTTACCTATTTGCCAGCAATAATTAAAATCGCTAAAATTTGTTTTTGTTATGTTGATAGGCATCTCATTTTAATTTTCCTTTTTTATAACTAATAAGGTTGAAGTATTTTTTTACTAAGGTTAAATAAATTTATTTGTTTTAGTATTCTGTATATGCCTTTTGCCTTATTAAGGTATTGATGTGCATGAGCTCCTCATGGAACAAAGATGTGAACCCTGTTTGATATTAACCCTCCCTTATAGTTATCTCAAAGCAGAAAAGCAGGAAGTGATCAGAGTTTTGTGCCCTGAAGTCCTTGAATCAAACAAAAGCTTACGTACTGTTCTGTTCCCAGTCCAACGTCTGGCATGTAGCAGGTGTACCATACATGACACACTGGAGGAACGCAGTCCTGTCAAGCAGTAAACTGGACTCTGGGGGTCCAAAGACACCGAGACTAACAATGGCAAACACGGCTTGTTAAATTAAGCCTGGGCCAACAAATGACTTCCTAGTAAACCAAGCCTGTTTTCATGGGTAGAAAGAGAAAATTTCATAGCCAGAGTACTGAAGGACACAAATAACTGGGTAGCATCTGAAACAACCTGAGAAAAAAAGATAGGGGTTAAATGAAGAGACATCCAGAAAAGTTGTTGAGTGGAGGAAACAAACAAAAGTGTTCTGAAATCAATAAAACAAATTAGGTGTTTATTCTACATCCCTTATGTGTGAGTTATGTTGCTGGCCATGGTGGGTGTTAAAAAAGATGTGTAGCTTTACTGTATTACATAATTATTCAATTCAGAAACTTTTCAGGTAACTCAAATGATGTATTCCCATGCAATTCTTGGTTATGCACACATATACTTATATACATATACACCAATGAGACCCATTGAAGGCTCAGGAGAAAGCACCTCCCAAACCAGGGAGGTCTAAAGGATTCTTGGGCCTTCCTTGTCTCCCTTATGACAGGTCCCTTTGGTCACAACAACATTGGGGGGAAAAGAGGAGAGAAGATAATTGAGGCACTTTCTGTTGCAATTAGATTGAGTATCTTTGCCCTTACCTGTAACTCTCGCAGAGTTGTGAGTGAGAAGCTGGCAGGACCCATACCACTAAGATAATAGGATACAGAGAGGGAACAATCTTTTTTTGTGGTAGCAGATGTAAGAACTGCTTTGTGGTCCTCTTCTGAGGGGTCATGTGGAAATTTTCTATTACATACTTTATGGGATAATTTGCATTAAAGTAAAATTTGTACACCCTCAGGAGTGAGTATAAAAACATGATCCCTAATTTCAAGGGTGGACATGGCAAAAACAAGAGAGAGAAAATTATTACAAAACAAAACAGGGTGTGCTGTGAGGAAGAACATGAGAGAAACAATTCATAACTTTCAAGTTGCTTCTGGTCAAGGTGGTATTGTCATGTTCCTTGAAGCAAGCTGTGAGTTGGAAAGATCACTTAAAAGACACCTTTAGTCAGATGAATAAAGGTAGCTGGGCACCTAATACTGTGGGGGTAGGCCTCGACTCTCCCTAAACTCATGGAGCCATTTATTTCCTTTGTGATGACTTCAACTATATGGTAAGTACGGTTAAACACCTATTATGTCCCAGGTACATTGCCAAGGGCATTATCTATATCATCACCTATTGATCCCTCTGGCCCAGTTCATTGTTAGTTCTTTTGACCCCACACCCCATGACCCCACGGTGAATTATGAATTCCATTACTAATTATTAATTGATAATTAATAATGCTCCACTCATTCTGTTCACTTCTTTAATACAGCAGTTCTCATTTTGCAGCCTACATTTCTGGCTGTTCTACCACCCATGAGCTTGGTCAGAGCAGCACCTGTATCTCACTCCAATTTCCCAGCATTCGTTAGTTCTTAAGTATTCTGTTGAGTAAATGTTGAGTGAAACTCCATAACTTCAGACTCATTGAAGAATCATGGAACTTTGAACAAGTGAGGATTTAAAACCTTTGCTACAATTTTCTTTTACGTATATGAAGACTTTAGTTGGAACAGGTAATTCCTTGAGGTCACAAAATTTGGTAGAATGAGATCAGAATCTAGTTCTGTAGCTTTCCAGCTCCATACTTTCTTTTCCATAAGATGCTACCAAACCCAGCTAAGTATCTTCATTTCCCAATCTCCTGGTCCCACCCAAATCCTATCAGCCCTTAGTCTTTGGGTCTTCAGACTATTTCTGTGATATGAAATTTCCTTAAAAAATCCACTTTTATGTGTAGCATTTCTTTCACAATTCTCCATTCCAAAGTCCAAACTCAAAATTGCCCGGCTTTTGCTGTAGCACCACAGTGTAAAAGTTTGCAGCGGGGAACATTCTGTCCATATTTTCACTAACAAGCTCACTTTGATTCAGCCAAATTAAATGCTTGTCAGCACACCATACTCTTTTTTCACCATTTCTTGAGATATGCTGTTCATTCTCACTGGAGTATCCTTGCCCTTATCAAACTGGTGAGCTTTAATGAACTGCTCCTCTTTTGGACTGTGAGCTTCTAGCACAGAATGGAGACCTGGCTTTAGTCACACAGTAATGAATGAATGATTTTGTGTGTCTAGCACCTAGCAGTATAGCCCTCAAAAAAGTTCACTGAATGACTGCATCTTTGGAAAATTACAGAAATGTAACTTACTCTTCAGAGTTGTGAGCAACCCTCTACCAAAAATTTTGTTTGGAGGAAAAATAAGTAAATATGTTGGCTCACTGTCTTTTTTTCTTTAACTCTAACTCATCTGTTATGACTGCCATTCTCACTCCCTCTGTGAACTCCACATTCTCCCAGCACCTCTGCCCCTGGACACTTGTGGGAGAGGAATCCACAAATTCCTTTGGGGCTCCATCACTGGAACAAGTTCTCAGTAGTTGGAGAAGTCTGCGCTGCAAACAGGAAATTTTTGTGCTTTTGTCTCGTATGTGCCTGGGGCAAAAACTGCACAGTCCACCTGGAGACTGCAAGACAGAATGATAGAGCGACACTAATCTTCACTATCCTCATCTGTGTGGACATTCTGACCCTGTCAGTCCGGGCTTCTCTTTCCAGAACTGTCATCTAGCATGCACATCAGAATAGCCCCACAGCAAATTGTCATGTTTGAAGCTCCTAACTCTTTCCCTTCACTTTAAACATTCTTGCACGGGACATTTAAAAAATTGTTTTGGAATTTTAAGTTTTCAAAGGATCGGAAGGACTGTCCTGTTTGGCAGGCTGAAGGCCAAAGAGAAACTGGCAGATCCCTTAATCTAGAATCCCTTTTTTCCTCCCTCAATGCCCAAGATCCTATCTTGCCCCTTTAGCTCATATGAGGGGCAAAAGGCAGCTTTCCTCCACCTGCGTGCCTGGCCTCCTCAAAGACATCTATTAGTCTCCAGTCTAGCAGGGCAGCTGGGGACTCCCGACCACGCGCCTAGGGCCCTTGTCCAGTCGTGGGGCTCTGGAGTCCACGCCAGCCCTGCGCAGACAGAGGGGATATGGCCAGTCCTAAGGATGACCTGGGTCAGCCCGCCCGGAATGCACGCGGGGCCCAGCCTGCGGGGCAGGTAGTCCAATGGGCAGCCTCGCTCTGGAGGCGGGCTCAGGCCGGAAGCCACCCCGCGGCACAGCAGCCCCGCGAGACGGCGCCCGCGCCCCCGCCCGCTCAAGCAGTCGCTCCGCGGCCAAGGGCGGCAGGGGCCAGCCCGCCGGGTCCCCGCTGCGCTCTTTGTCCTGGCCGCGCGCGGGCGGACGCGTGCGCCCCTCGGGTGACGGGAAGCGCGGAGAGAGCGCGCGGGAGCGCGCGGGAACAGCTCGTGCCCGCTGAGTGCCGGCGGCGCGCGCCCCTCCGCCAGGCAAGCAGCGAGCACGCGCACCGCCGCCGCGCCCGCCCCTCCCCCACGGGACTCGCCTAGGAACTTGCTGACTGCGCGGCCGGGAGGAGCCGAGCCAGGCGGCGGCGGCGGCGGCGGGAGGCCACAGCGCGCGGGGGTCTCCCGCGTCCCTTCCGCCTCATCGGGAGCTCGCGCCCTCGCCCAGCCGAGCTCCCACTCCCCCCCATTTTTTTCCGAAGGCGCTGGGCGGCGCCACCCTCCGGCCGGAGCCCGGCACTGCACAACCCCCTCCGACTTTCAATGTTCCACACTCCCCGGCCAGAGCCTCCTCGGCTTCTTTTTTTCCCTCCCCCCCCTTTCCCCCCCCCAGCTGCCTCCATTTCCTTAAGGAAGGGTTTTTTTCTCTCTCCCTCCCCCACACCGTAGCGGCGCGTGAGCGGGCCGGGCGGGCGGCCGAGGTAAGGCGGAGGGGCCGGGGGCCGCGTGGGGGGCGGCCGGGGCGGCGGCGGTGGGGGAGGGGGTGGGGGCGGGCAGCTTTGTTCGCGCCGGGCGCCCGCGCCGCCGGTGTCCGCGAGCAGCGGCGGGGCCGGCTGGGCTGCTCGCATCACTTGGCGCCCGGCGCGGCGAGCGCTGCCCGCGGCCCCCGCGCGGCCCTCCCCACAAAGGGCCGCGGAGCTGCGTGGCCGCCGCCGCCGGCCGTGGCTCGCCTCCGCGGGTGCGGAAATTTGTTGCACTTCTTGGGGCTTTGTTTGTTTGTTTGTTTTTCCTCTGATATTTTTTTTTCGTTATTTTGACAAAATGTCGGTCCGTGATGTAAAAATTGAGCGAGGAACCTTGATGGCATTGGGAGCTTTGCAGAAGGTGCAGTTTGGATTCTGCTTTTCCCAGGGTGGCAGCTCGGTCTTGGTCGGATGAATCTTTGCTGCTGGCCGTGGAAACGGCTAGAGGAGCTTGTTAGTTGATTTTTAAATTTCTAAGTGTTGTATTTAAAGGATTACGTGCACAGAAGAGGAATCGCCACCTTAAATAAGCATATGGGCGATTAACAGGGTATGTTTTCCTCTTGGAAGGGGAATTTGGTAGCTTTGACCAATGTCAGTGTGTAAATATTTAGACGTTATTAGTGACTTTTGAACATTTTTCAGCGAGATTTGTTATTTACAGTGTGTCATATGTTATTAATGCTCGTTGCCTAAGTTCCCTGGCAAATCTGTTTCATGCCTTCTGAGAAAGTAGACAATTGATAGATTGTCCAAGGGATGGGAAAAAAATGTGAGTGGGTTTTCTAACTTGAGTTCGGTAAATCCCTGAACGCTGGCGTTGTGAGACACACCACCTCTCCTGTAACCTTGCTGGACCATGTGATAAGTGTGAACACTTTTGAAGCGTTTTCATTAAAATACGATTTTAGGTGAATAATAAGAGAAGACTGTGCTATTCGCTTATTTCTTAGACTTAACATATCCTTTTTTCTTCCCCTTTCTTAAAAGTTTTCCAAGTAATAACTTCATCAAGATGTCCAGTGATAGGCAAAGGTCCGATGATGAGAGCCCCAGCACCAGCAGTGGTAGTTCAGATGCAGACCAGCGAGACCCAGCTGCTCCAGAGCCTGAAGAACAAGAAGAAAGAAAACCTTCTGCCACCCAGCAGAAGAAAAACACCAAACTCTCTAGCAAAACCACTGCTAAATTATCCACTAGTGCTAAAAGGTAATGTGTAAAAGAAGGATTAAGCACACTGTCAGGTTGTCTTCTAAATAGTTGGACACTTTTGTAGCAGTAGTTTAAAAAAATTTACTTCGTGGTCAGTTTTGTTTGTACTTGAATGAGTTGTCATTCTTCAGGTGGTATGTATATAAGCCATCTCCCTAGAATTATACTTTGAAGCAAACTTATTCTCTACTTTGGTAACTTCAGTAAGAGTGTCCTTGAGTAAAGATTGGATTTATGTTCTCACAGATTGTTTAAGGAGTTGGGCAAGGAAAATTTGGCAAACCCAAATTAGTTGGTACATTGAGGATGTTCCTTTTAATGAGTCATACCCTTATTCAGTGAAATTGACTTACACAGATCAGCAGTGCCTTTCTTCATGAAACTTAATGATCAGAAACAATCATGTTTGCTAGGATATTTGTAAATTCACTGCCTTGGCTATTTGAAAGCAGATTTAAAAACTGTGATTCATATATGCTTTCAGCTTTTTAAACACGTATTTTAAGTCAAGCATCCCAGATAATTACTTTTTGTAGTTGAATTATGGTGACGCCTCCAAATTCCTGTGAGGGCAAATACAGCTGATAAGTAGCCATTTACAATTTTAGGTGGCTCTTGGTGATTGAAAACTTTAATTTGTCCTTGTGCCTTTTCCCTCTTAAACTTGTGAATATGCTTGACACTTTAATACTCAACAGCAGGACAAACGTATTTTGTTGGGTATACTCGAAAGATCATTTGTTTCCTGTTGATTTTTATTATCTGTGATGGTGAAAATAATGTACTTGTCAAGTGGGACTCCATCAGTGGTGGTAGTGGAATATCCATGGATCGTAGTAATTGTACATCAGATGTACCTACAGTATTAGTCAGTGTTGACATTTTGTTGATTGTCATTGATCACAGCCATAGGGAAAAGAAAATATAAAACTGGTCAAATATTGGCATTTTGTAGTGATGCAGAAGTACTCTTATTTTTCTATGGATTTTTAATCTTGTATCAATAATTGTTAATAATTTGAGAATATTTTATTAAATAACAGCAGTCTTTGCAATAATTTATAATCTTAATTTGTTGTAATGTTATTGAGGAACATTTTTAAAATGTTAGGCTTTGGAAGCATTTTGAATTTGAATGAAGTCAGTAACTGCTTCCCCCTCTTTACTCAGAGTTATATAATATGTCTCCTTATCTTTTTTTCTCCCCGAATTTATTAAATTTAACTGTTGTACTCTTAAGATTACAGAAAACAGATATGGTTAAATAATGCCAGAGTCCTTTGGAAGTTTTTCACTGGTAAAGACATTTGTAAATTTTAAACTTCTTTTTTACAGGTAAAATATCAAAACTATTAATGTGTCAGAGCAATAACCTGTTAATTCTTACCTTGGTAAAAGTGACTTGAAGTCATTGTCAAATATTCTAGTGCTTTCCCTCCTCCCTTTTTGTCTCATTTGCATATAAGCTTGAAAAGAGAATTTCTTTGGTAAAAAGTGTTTTAAAATAGATTTTACATCCTTTACTGAGTGCTAGTGGAGGACTATTTCTCAAAACAGGTGTAAATGTCTTACTTATTTACAGTAGCAAGTGAGAAAAAAAGCTGCAAAGTTTCTGTTAAGGGATTTGGGTTATGCCTCTGAGAACAAAGAGGAAGCAGCCATGTTAGCATTACTGAAGGCAAAGCCAGCCTTGCGTTTAACTGCATGGTGGTAGAGGGCAGTGTAATTCCCCGG
This sequence comes from Glossophaga mutica, assembly GCA_039655065.1. Classification (NCBI taxonomy): domain Eukaryota; kingdom Metazoa; phylum Chordata; class Mammalia; order Chiroptera; family Phyllostomidae; genus Glossophaga; species Glossophaga mutica. Next base: position 44,245,463 of record CM077306.1, on the reverse strand, counting down.
TTATTCTGTAGACTATCTCAAATCCTTTTTGTCTGTTCTCATTTCACTAACAGAATTCAGAAGGAGCTAGCTGAAATAACCCTTGATCCTCCTCCTAACTGCAGGTAATAAACAAATTTTGTTAATTTAGTTTCAAATTGTGGGAAAAATACCCAGATCAACGTATTGTCATTGGATGTGTGTGCTGCTGAAGAGGCTACATTTGCTTCTTTTCAGCTTTGCAAATGGATTAAACAGTGTCTATGGTGAATTAAATAAATTTGGGAGGAAAAAAATACTTTTTAGCATGTGTTATACATTTTGGACTTAAGTTCTGATTTTGTGCTTTTTACTGAGATTACTGTGAATGGTGCTGATTTTGTTCTGTTGTAGTATTTCTGTAGTGTGTGTTTATTCAGAAGTATATTGCAGAAACTTGTAAAATTTTTCTAAGTTTTAAAGTTACTGCTTATGTGCTACCTGAACTGACCTTCCAAATTTAGAAATCACTGAATGTGTTACAAATGTAAATGCAGTAAACAAGAGTATTGTGGTTTCCGTGTGATTTATTCAGTAACTTGCCTTAAGGACAAATTTTATGTGCCAAGCTAATGGTTTTAGTTATTTTCGAGAGAATGCATTGTTGGAATTATTTACATTTTAATCAAATGTCCTAATTACTTGGGGATATTCTTAGTAATTTAGGTACTTGAAATATATGTATGAGAAGCAGTAAATGAATTGGAATTTGTGGAAAGAATTCATTTCAGTGGAACTCATAGAATAATTTAAGGTTGTTGGTTAGTATAAGGTGCATTAAAATAACTGGTTGATAATTTTTTCTTTGAAACATGTTTTCAATTCATCTTAGTGCTCTGTTTCTCAACAGAGACTATGATTTCCAAAATTCGTCAAACTTAGAAAAACAGTCTTGTAAACAACTTGCACAGAGATATGTGCTCAAGAATGAGAGTGGCTGCTAGAAATAAGGCAGTGCTATGGTTTGGTATGAAAATGTTTTCTTGTCTTACCCGTATTTTTGCTACAAAGTTGTTGTACACTCGTGATGATGAGACCCATCTCTGAAGTCTATTTGAGATATGATAGGGCATAATCCAATTACTTCTTACTTTGTGTGTTAACTGATCCTCAGAAAAAGTGATCTGATTCTGATTTATCTAGTGAATTAACAGTTTTGCTCATATTTATAATCAGCAATTTCAGTTCCAAAAGGAAACATGAATATAAACTAATCCTAAGCAGATAGCAGAATGTCATATCTGAAAGTATTACTTAACAAGCTGTGCTGTCCAGTGATGTAGCCACTAGTCACTTGGGGCTATTACCTACTTCAGCTTAGTCCAAAATGAGGTATGTGCTAAATGTGAAATACACATTAAATTTTGAAAACTTAGTACGAAGAAAAGAATGTAGAATAATCTTACTGATGTACACTTTTTTATTACATGTTGAAATGAAAATATTTTGGATATACTTGGTATATAAAATATGGTTTAAAATAAATTTCACTTTTATCTTTTACCATTTTAATGTGGTTATTAGGAAATTTAAAATTATATGTATGGCTTGTGATTATATTTGTATTGAACAGCACTGCTCTAGAGAATAAATAAATGGAAGTATTTTCAGGCTTATAAATATTATGTCAGTTGGTAGCCATTTAGAAGGGTGGGTCAAGTTAAATTTGCTGTCTGGAGAATCACCTCATTTGCACAGTGTATTTTGATATTTCCTATTACAAAAGGTATAAAGAACTATCAATTCAAAACTCTTAAATGTGTTAAATTTTCATGTAAGGTCAAACATTATTAAAGATTTCTGTTGATTTTCTGCAAATGGCCCAAACTGTTGTACATGTATAAATCTAGAGAGTCCAGGAGACATGTGTTGAATGCCTTTAGAGTAATAGCGTAGCTTTGCAGTTGTTGAAGAAATACACTGTTCAGTTTAACATGGGAATGGTTCCACAAGGTCACTGAGGATTATTTTAGAGGAAGTAGAATCTTTCTAGGAGATAGAAAGTTAGCTTGTTTTTATTTTTCTCTTTGTGTACCAGATTTAAGTTGTCTGTGAAATAATGCTTCAAATTTAATGATTAGACTAGTGAAATAGCAAACCTCTGGCTTGCTTGTGAATAGTAACATGGAGTATATCATCTTTGTTTTCCCTTGTCACAACATGAGTTTACTGTCAATTGTTACAATTGACAGCTTTCAGTTCTTAAATTCTTTAATTTATGCATTTATTTGTAACTGTGAGTGATTAAAGAAAAAAACAAAATAAGAGTCTTAGTGTAGGGAACTGGGGGGAAGTTGTTTCTTAATTAGTTTGGGTACAGTCTGCTTCCATGTACCTGACGTGTGAAATACCCAGATACTTTTGTGTGTTTTATTCTAAGTGTCTTCAGTTTCTTTTGGGTGGAATACCTAATCCTTGTCCTTGAGCAGGAATTTGGAATATTGAGTGTTTAGGGGAGGCATTTTAGGATTTTTGATTGTGAAGTCCAAGTTTGTATTGTACCTGTACTCATGTCAGGTATGTGACGGATTGTGGTGTTCTCGTAATTCACAGGTGCATCAATGAGAATTTTAGCTTTATGGTGTTATATAGTTCAAATGTGTTGTTATTAAAAATGGGATTCTATGTTAATAAATTTTAGAATATATGAATTCATATTGCTTGAAACTGATGAAACCTGTTTCTTTTGACTTTTCATGTGTAGTTAATTAATCAGAATTCCTTTAAAGTTTTGAATATGATTTTTACAAGCTTGTCAGAGTATGTGACAGGTTTAATTGTTCCTCAGGGAAGAAATGAAAGTATATCTGTGTACATTTAGGAAAAAGTTGAATGAAATACAAGGTAACTGCAAAACCAAAATTAATTCAGACTAGATTAAGATTTCTTTTAAGTTCCTTTCTATGTCTAATGAAATATTCTTCAGTTTTTATATAGCCATATCTGTATTCACCCACGGTGATCCTAGAATAGACTTCATTGTTGAATTATGTGTGTGGCCTGTAGCTTGTTTGAATATATTTTGATACTGTTGATATTTCTTTTGCTGATAGTATAAACATTTGATAAAATGTTATTTCTTATATGGCATTTTCAGTTTTTAGGTGTTGGAGTACCTTAGGCCAAATCATCCTCAATGTAGGCATGATATTTTGTGGCCTAAATTTATACTCTTTTACATACTGTAATCTAGATTAGGGTATAAATAGTTGATGAGAATGAAGAGAAATTGTGTTATGGGCATGTGTTTTCTTACCTGTTTTTAGGGAAAGTTAATGACTAGAATTGTTGAATGAATTGCTGTTCAGACATTTATGCTCTACCTGTTTCCCAAAGTGTGTTCTTGTCCTCTCAGTTACCACTTGTATAAGCAACAAAAATATAGAAAGATGCTGGATTTTTAACTCAACCTCTAATTCTGTCTGTACATGAGAAAGTACAAATACACATTCTTAAGATACTTTTTTTAATATATTCAGATTAAATCTGTATTGAAGGAGATATTCAGGGACATTTGTAAATTGTTTTTGGATGTGGGAAGGTTTTATTGGAAGGGTGTGTTCCAGTATTAAGTTATACTATTAATGTGTTTACAGTGCAAAACCTGAAAGCAGGTACTATAATACTTGCAAATTTTGCTAACTTCCTTGTTTTTAAAAATAATTAATAAAAGGAGCAATTAAATTCAAAACCAGAAGTTGTCAACCCTTGATTTAGTTATAAGCTTCTGTCTGTGGATGAACTCTACCTCCTTTTGAGGAACCACTTTTCAACATTTTCTAGGGTGGACTAGAACTCTGTTGCTCAAAGAGTAATCTTTGCACCAGCAATATCTGTATCAGAGGTGAGACTGTTAGAAATGTAGAATTTTGCCTGTCCCCACCGCAGATGTACTGAATCCGAATTTGAATTTCAACAAGATTCCCAGGTGATTGTATTATGTACGTTGAGATTTGAAAAGCACTGGTGCTGGAGCTGGACTGTCTGGGTTCATACCCCTGTCTGGCACTTACTAGCTCTGTTACCTTAGATAAATTATGGAATAGTTCTCTTTCAGTTTCCTTAGTCGTAAAATGGAGATTAAAATGATACCCTCTTTATAGGTTCCTTGTGAGTATCAGATGAGTTAATATGTTTAGTTTTGTAACAGTATAAATCAGGGCCAAAAAGTGGCCACAGTATGATTAAAAGTAGTAGGAGACAGTTTTGCAGCTTGTCTCCTCTCTTGCTTGCATTTCCTCCTGTGCATCCCTCCTACCTTAGGGATAATTTCATTTCAATTAGTTCAGCACTCATTTATTGAGAACATATATTTGGTGTTAGTAAAAGCAGTTGCTTGGAACTTGAGTAAAAAAGAAAATGTAAGAATATTGGGCAAAGATGAACAAATAGTATATCCCCGTTAAAGGAATATGCATAAGGTTAATGATACTTAGCTCAGTAGAGAATGCCTTGACTGTCCAGGAAATTATAATGAAAAAATTTTAAATAAGGTTGATGGCTGTTTGTCCTTTTAAATATTTCACTATAAGAATTTGAAGTTTTACTAAGAATGAGGTCATGTCAGTATTTATAAAATATAGATTCTGAATTGATTTAGTTTACCAGTTACCTTAGTATCCTGTCCTTGTCTGTGATCTAAGGAGAGATTTGGAAGCTTTTCCTAATTGGTGTATGAAGGCAGGTCTTCATCAAAACAAACTGTGGTATCCACATAGCTTTGTTGCTTGTACAGTACCACTGGATTGTGAACCCTCCCACAGATGCAGGTTGCTTTTTCTTTTTACTTATACATTTAATTGTTGGTATTATTCATATTAGTGTGTGCTATGTGAATGCACTGTATTTTATAAAACAAATTATGTCTCATGAGTCATTTAGTCTTTTCATTTTCAACTCCAGAAAATTAACTTATAATTGGAAGTTTGATTTGTAAAACAAATAAATACAGAATTACTCTCAGTGAAGGTATTTTCCATCCCACCCTATTGTAGGCATCTACCAATGGATAGTTACTATTATTTTGTTATTAATTAATTAATTAAATTTTGGCATCAGCATAGACCTCAAAAATCATGAGGATTTTTCTAGGCACTTGGACATTATTGATAATTTTAAATATTTTCAGTAAGCTAATAGTTGCTTCAGCACAATTGTGAATATAGAATGTACTATATATTAGTGCTACATACTATAATTATTTACTCGTTGGTCTACTTTCTGCAAGAGATCTGGTTCCTTTGAAAGGACGACTCTCCTAACATTTTTTGTATCTCTTACCTTCACACAGTGCTTTCTGCATGTGATGATGTCAATAAATTGAAATCTGTCATATTGACAGGAATAGAAATTTCAGGCAAAATAATGACTTTGGAGTAGAGAAAATGTGTTAAATTTGTTATATATTTTTACTTTTTTTCATAAGTGTAATTTTTAATATTCAAATGTATATTTAGCTACCTTTTTCAGTAACAGATAATTGATTCGGTAATTACAGTAAGCCTAATTATTTTCCTCATATGCACATGTATGCCAGTGTGGCAGAAGGACTCAGTGCTGTTGTGACTAAAAACTTTTTTCAAAAGAATGATGTGATTAAAACTATTCTTTTGCCCCAAAGGCCATATTTTTATTAGGGATCCGTTAAGTTTAATGAAAATAATTATTAGAAAGTGCGTGGAAACTGTGCATTCTCAAAAATTATATGATTACTTTGCATCTACATCCAAGACTCTCAAATTGTTTTGTTCCTTTCAGTAGGTAAGCAATTACCTACTGAGGAGGGTACCTCATTCCCTCCTTGATTGAGCTGATGGAACAACAAATGGATATGTTTACTCATGAAAAAAATCAGCAAGTCGTTCTTGCTTATAATACAAGAATAAGAATGGAGAACTTGATCTGCCATTCTGGTCTTCCCTACAAAAGTGAGATTAAAAACATAAAACCACTTGCAGATATAGAGAAATAGAAAATGTTTTTTTTTCCTCTTCTCACACTGCTTTTGACAGAGAAGTATACTTAACATTTACAATCTAGAAGAAACATCTGTAAACTTTTACTGTTTGTTTTGCCTCTGCATGAGTGGTTCTCAACTAGGGGGCCACTTTTGCCTCCCTGTTTGCCCCACCACTAACCCCTGCACAATTGGCAGTGCCTTGGAGACCTCTGTTTTTTTATTTGTTTGTTTGTTTGTTTGTTTGTTTGCTTTTCATAACTTGAAAAGAAAAGGGGCTGCTACTGAGCCTTCAGTAAGTAGAAATCAGGGATGCTGCTAAATACCTTACAGTGCCTAGGACTGTTCCCTGCACCCCACCCCCCCAAAAAAAGCCCAAAGAATTACTTGGATTAAAATATTGGTTGTGCTGAGGTTGAGAAATCCTGCTGTAGATATTTATTCTGTTACCTTGCTTCTTGAATTTTTATGTAGTTTGCTTTTGAACAGCCTATCTTATTAGTGATGCCTGCTTAATATATTCTACACTTTCCGTATAGCTGGTGACCCCACCTTTCACTACTCTGGTGCTATAGTTTATATTGTATTATCTGATATGTGTGTTTGATATTACTGATGTGAACTCACAGAAGTGGCTCTCTTGAGTATCTGCAAAATTACGGTCTGTTGAGGCCAGAAATACTTAGAGCACTATTTTTATTTCTTATGTCTTGTACTAGTTAATTATACCCCACATGATCTAACTTTAGGCTGGTAGAGCCTGTATTCTCCTAGGGATATTGAAGTATCGTCAAGGAGAAATACCATTGGAAAATCATCAGAATTCAGCTTTACATTTCATTTGGTTTTTATTTTCATCATTAAAACAATACAAAATTATTTGTTTCTATTATAGTTATAAGTTCACAGTTTTTTATTTTAAACCATTGGGGTCAGATGTATTTCAGAATGCAGAAATTTTCAGATTTTAGAAAGGGAGTATGCTGTGCTTTTTGTATTTTAGGTAATGCCTTCAGTGAGATCTGGGGCAGCACTCCGTAATCAAACATATTCATGTTTCTAAACCAAAAATATATGATCATTCATACCAAGTGGGATAAATAGAGACTACAAATATTTTAAGTTAATTTGTGTTTGATGTTACAAATTACTTTGCTCCAAACTTACTTTTTAAAGAACCTTTGATTTCCGCCTCCCGCCCCCCCCCCCCCCCCCGAGATTTTGGGATTCCAGAATTATGCATAAGCAGTTGTGGTCCTATACTACTTCTATTAACAATGATAAATGACTACAGTTATGTTAATCCTAGTGAGGGTGTTTTAAAGTCTTGCTCTGCTTTCCTTTCTTTTACCTGTTTTCTAATAGCAGTTTTCAATTTCTTAGTTGTTATTTTGGGGTCATTGCTTTTTGTTGTATAATTTGTATGCTTAACCAGAAGAGTATTGAGACTCTTGATTTCAGATTTTCTCCCCTATAAGGTGAGACTATAAGTATCATTTTCTTTTGAAGTTATTCTATGTATATTGAATTACTTTTCTACTTCATTATCAAATACTGTCTTTTGATCATTCCATTTTTTTTAGATATACAGAAGAGAAGATATCTTTTAATACTTAGACACAGTATTTGTCATTTTTATGTATGCATTTTGTCTTGCAGCATTTGAGGCAATTTGGCTGTAAAGATATGCTAAGTTTTGCTAACTGTGTTGCATTAACAAACTTAGAAGGCTTATAACATATAAACATAAAGCTTTATTTCTCTTGCTCATAGAAATTCCACTGTAGGTCCAGGAACTCTTATGGGTAGCTCTTGCATGTGTTGACTCAGATCTTTGCTGCTTGCATCTTACAGCTCAGTCATTTGGAACATTTGTCCAGGCAAGAGAGCTGGAGGGTCCTGTGCCAGCTTTTAAGTGCTGTGGTCTAGAAGTAAGACGTGAATTAATCACATGGCCTCAACTAACTGCAAGGTGGCTGGAAAACGTGGGGAAGCATATGGGGATTCAGTGAGAAATCAATTTCTCTGACATAAAAACTTTATATACCTCCATGAACAGATGACTTTCACTGTCACTGCAAAAGTGGAAGGACGTAATCGAGCACCCAACCTGACATTACCGGATTCCACAGTACAGTATCTATTAATAAGTTATCTTATTTAATTTCCCAAACCCTACGAAATAAGCATTGTTCTTGTTAAGATTTGAAAACTGAATCTGAGAGTTGAGTAAATTGCCAGTTGTCACATACATAGTTCATATATGCACCAGATCCAGGCAAAACTCTAGGCTTTGACATGAAAGTTAGCACTTTTGGCTTCTGTACAGTGCTGCTTGAGAAATTTGGTAAAAGGTTTCGGAGTTGATTATGGGTCCGGAGGTGCATGCTTAGTGTAAATAAATATCTCATTTGTTTGCTTTAGTCTCTTGAAGGATCCAGAATACTGTTTCGGTAGGGTTTTTAGAACATGGTAAATATGGCGACTTGGAGAAAAGGGAGTTTCCTTCTTTGGCTTGGGGGGTACTAAGCTGTCTTCTTTAAAAAAAAAAAAAAATTATTTAAAAGCATTTGCTTTTCAGGCTGCATTCCCCAACTTGCCAGCTTTCTTGCCCTATTCTCTTACCTTGTAAGGAAGAGGATAAGGGATTGAATATTATCATAATGGAAAAGGTAAATCTTTGTTCTCTGTCTGTAGTTCTTTGCATACGGCTCTCCTGTGGGCCAAGGAGTAACTTTAAATTTACCTCTATTTTTTTCCATGAGGTATTGTGAAGCAGTCCATGTTTATGAATTGCTCTGAAGTGAGAAAAAATCTGCAGATAAGAATTTTTAGCTTCATGGAGAAAAGCTCCCCCGCCAGGATTATACAAGAATTTTAATGCTGATTTCCTAGCAATGTGTACACTTAATATTTTTTAATACTAGTACCAGATGTGGTTTTTTACAGAAATTTGGCTTTATGATAGATTCCTCCTAATTTTATCTTGTTTTATATAGGTTCATAGTTTATGTAAGTAGTGTTTTCCCTATACTTGTGAATTCATACAAAAGTTATTCATAGTTATTAATATGGGGATTTGCTTTTTTTCTTGAGAGTCCCTTTGGAAGAGGGGCTGGTTCACTTACCAGAATGTTTTTCTAGGTGACCTGATAGGTTTATATGGTTTATTTTATATTGATGAAATGAGTTTTACAAATCACTCTGTGCCTTATATCTTGTTTAATGCAATATAAAGTTAAATTCTAAAGCTTTGAGATTTTTCTCCGTTAACATTTCATTGGTTTTATGAGGATGTATAGGTAAATAGCGTAAGCTTGTTTTTAGTACCTGTTTTGGATGGTCAGTAGAAAGGGATTAACTTTAAGAATAATGGCCATAGAATCCAATTTCTAGGATCACTCAAATTTTTAAAAATCCCAGTCTTGCACTGATTGGTGTGGCTCAGTGGGTTGAGCATGGTTCTGCAAACTGAAAGGTTTGATTCCTGGTCAGGGCACATGCCTGACTTGTGGGCCAAGTCCACAGTTAGGCGTGTGCAGAGGCAACCACATATTGCTGCTTCTCTCCCTCCATTCCTCTCTCTCTATAATTAATACCCTAGTTGTGCCCTAACCGGGTGGCTTAAATGATGGAGTGTCATCCAGTACACCAAAAGGTTGCCTGTTTGATCTCTGGGCACCTATGTAGGTTGTGAATTCGATTCCTGGTCAGGTGCATATGGGAGGCAACTGATAAATGTTTCCTTCTCTCGCTCTGTCTCTCCCTCTCTTTCTCTATCTCTCTTCCTCCCCCTCCCCCTGTTTCCCTCTCACTCTCCCTAAAATCAATAAGCATATGCTCTGGTGAGAGTTAAAAAAAAAAATCCCAGTTACCTCTGTTTGGTCCTTGGTATGCATAATAATTGTTTTAATTTTTTGGTTATTTGCAACAGGCGAAACTTTGAAAGGAATGCAATAGTGCCGTGTTCATTCATTGTCTGAAGTTTAGTTTGCCTGTTTTGGAGGGATTTGAATCATTTATGCCATTCCAAAGTTTCTTTGCTGCTTCACTGTCCCAGAGCAAATATACTTTGTCATTCTGTTTAACTTCTGGCTTGTCTGGGGAGAAATAAAGACATCTCTAGTCTGAAATTACTTTTGGGAGTATAGCTCCACATGTTTTGGTGTGAATGAAAGGCCTAGGGAAACATGAATTTTGTTACCTTTTTATTTTCCTTTACTTATAAATCATCATGATGATCCTCCCGTTACATCCATGCGTCTCACTTTTTATAAACACCATTCATTCCCTTTCTGAGGGTGGTTATTTGTAGTTTATTTTGCCATTTACAAGCTTATAGGTCCTTTACAAATGGGTCTTTTTTTCACATTAAATTTTAGTAGGTCAAGAATCCATTTATTCTGAGTCCCTTTAGAGAATCGATCATAGAAGATTGTGACTACGTGTTTGTTACAGCTTCCTATTGCTTTCTGTAGTCTTCTCAGTTTAAACAGAAGCAACAACAAAATATAGAGGGCACCATAAGGCCTTGCCTTCATGGTTTTATTTTTGTTTCACATTTGTTTCTAAGAGTATTTGTTGGATTTGTGATATATATGCTTGTAGTAAATTTACCTGCTGTGTTAATGAGGCAAAATCTGGCATTTCAAAGGGTTCAAACAGAAACTTAGATGCATGTGATCTATGTAGAATTCAGTGGCAGTTTTAACTAGTATACCTTTAGATTTTCTTTATTTTCTTTACACCAGTCTGTTTAAAAATTTTAAAGACATTTCTGTTACAGACTCTCAGATGCTTAATATCCCCATATCCATTAGACGACCGTGCCAAGTATTCATTTTCTTCTTTTTTTAACCCTAAAATAAATATGTTGCAAATGATCACTTCCCCTCCTGCTGAGGTTTCTTAACTTTTGAAAACTAATTTTTTATTAATGGAGAAATTGAAACACATATAAAAGTAAACAGACTTGTATGATGAATCACCATGTAGCCTTCACCCAGTTTGACAGTTACCAACCCTTGACCAATTATCCTGTTTGTCTGTTACCCCCTCCATTTCACCCTCCATATTATAAAGAAGCAAATCTCAGACATTTCATCTTCATTTTTAAAAACAGCTATTTCAGTGCGTGCTTTCAAAAGATGAGTACTCCTTTTAACTTAACCACAATATCATTAACGCATCTAAAAATTTTATCGAAATTCCTTGGTCATTGTTCATATTTACAAGTGTTTCATGAATGTCCTAGACAATTCTTCCCCACCTCAACTTACTTGAATCAGTTTCCAAATAAAGTAGATACACTGTGATTGGTTGACATTTCTTTTATATCTCTTCTAATCTGAAAGTTCCCTGTTTTTTATTTTTATTTCCAGTTTTGCAATTTATTTAATGATGAAACGGGGCTGAGTTTCTCAGTCTGGATTTCGCTTATTGCATTCCTATAGCATAGTTTAATACCTTTCTTTGTGTTTAGTGTTTACTACAAATCTGGCAGTTAGATCAGGAGGCTTCGTCAAATTTAGGTGTGGTATTGTTATTTTTAAAGATTTTACTTGTTTATTTATAGAGGGGGGAAAGAAGGGAAAAAGAGAGGGAGAGGAACAGCGTTGTGAGAGAGAAACATTGGTTGGGTTCCTCTTGTACATGCCCCAACCTGGAGCTGAACCTGTGCACCCTAGGCATGTGCCCAGACTGGTTATTGAACCAGCAATCCTTCACTTTCTGCCATGATGCCTAACCAACTGAGCCACACTGGCCAGTGCTATTATTTTTGACAAAACTGTTTCAAAGGTGATAGTGTGTTTTTCTATCAGGAGACACAGAAGAAAGATCCTGTTGTCTTTGTTATTTTGGCAGCCATTGGACTATAGCTCTAAAGAGAAACTTAACATATTTGGTTACTCAGTTGGGTAAGTTACATAGTGAAGGCAGAATAAGTGCTTAATTTTTTCCCTTGTTTACCAATTTTATTTTTAATTCTTTTTCACAATTATAAATTGGTTTCCTAGTATCCTTTTCAGAATCATCGTGAATTTATATTTGCTATGTTTCAATCTACTGCAGTAATTTAGTATATTGCCGTTATAATCCTTACAGACCTTCTCAATTTTAAGTAAACTTAAATTGCTTTTGCCTTATGAAAGTTTAGATGTATAAAAACTGCATGGTCATACTTGGTGGTAAACTAATGCAAATGCATGCATTCAGCTTAACATTTGCCCTAGGTGCTATTTTGAAAATTATATAGTTACTGAAGCTGTTTTTTTTAAAAATGACATTCTCCTGGCCACCTCTTCTTCATTTGTCTAGGGCTAATTAATGTCTTAGCATTAGAATAACTGAAATATCTTTATTAGAACTATAGTTCTGTTTTTAAGTTCTGAATTGAAATATATCAGTGTGTAATGCAGAGAACTTTATTAGAGTCAAATTTATCACAAGAATTGAGTTTAAAAATTCACCTTATTATCTAAATATACAAGGCAAAATACGCACACGCACACGGCAAAGTCACCTTCTTTGTCTACTTACACTGTTTCTCATCAGGGCATTTCTTGGCATTTTGGGATGGGTTGTGCTTTGCCTTGAAAACGTTAAGCATCCTTGGACTCTGCTGACTAAGTGCTAATAGGGCCACTCCCAGTGTAGTGGTTGCCAGAAATCACTCTCTCTCTCTTATTTCCAAATATCTTGGGGGAGGAAGGGTTATCACCTTAAGTTGCAAATTACTGGTCTAGATTCCATTTGTTTTGAGAGCAAGTCATAATGTTGTAATTAAAATGTTTTATGTATTGTTGCTTCAAGTAATGTATAATTGTCATAGATTTCTTAGGTGAAGTCTATCATGACCAAATATGTGTAATTTTACTGCACATGCAGTTGTCTTCTATGAAAAAGTGGTATTTTCTTCTATCAATTGATTCTTTACATTTCCTCCAATCTCTGAAATCTCATACTAAATATGAACTTTATCTTTGTATATTCCTTTGATCATTTCATTATTAGTGAATTTAACTTGATTTACAGGAAAACCTGTGTTCCTAACAGGAATTTTCTGCTAGCGCATTGTCTCAAACTGTGAACTTTCTCTTTTCTTTTGCCTCTAGTCTCTAATTGTTATCCTCTTCCTGTTTCTGAGAGATTTATTATTAAAGCCCATTTAATCCTGTCCTCTTTTCTGTCCTTGTCCCCTATCTGGCTTCCCATTTTTCTTTAGTTTATTGAGCCATATATTGGGTTGGCCAAAAAGTCCATTTAGTTTTTCTGTAAAATAAAAGATACATTTTTTTTTTCATTTTTACCAAAACTTTATTGATTTGGATATTTTGAGTATGTCAGCTATCTCCTGTTTATGGTTTAATGTTGATTGTTCTCACTTAATGTCTTGATTTGATTGCTATCAACTTCAAGTGATCTAACTGAATGTGGACCATCATCCAGCAAGAAATCTCCAGCACAAAACTTCACAAACCACTTTTGACACGTTCAGTCAGTCACAGCACCTCCTCCACACACTGCACAAATCTTTTTCTTTTTTTGCATTTTGGAAGCATTTTTCCCTTCTTAAGATAACAAAGCATAATATGCCAAAAATGTCGCTTATGTCTTCCGTCTTCAGTGTTAAAATGGCTATACAAAAATTCACCACTTTTGATAAATTTTTTAAATAATGAATGTTGATATGACAGGTATCACAATACAGTCTGACAAAGTTGTTTCTAATGAAGAGTTAAAGAAAACTAAGCGCAATTAGAAGCATCGTAGGTGGAAAAAACTAAACAAACTTTATGGCCAACCCTGTATGTAGCCACTTATCTACTTTTCTGTCTTGTATTTTTTTCTTTTTTTTTTTAACTTGGCTTTTTCTCTTTTATTTCAATAATGCCATTCGATAATCTAGCCATCAGTATTTTCTTCATGATTTATTTTAATTTATTTTTTGTTTTAGGTGCCCACCTTCTTATGTCTCTTTATTTTCAACTTCTTTTTTGCCATTTCTGAATCTCTACTGTCTCCTCTTTACTGTTCTTTAGTATTTATTGTTTCCTCCTCCGTGCAGTATCTATCCTTTTTTCGCTCTTGTATTTTGTATCCCTTTTTATCTCCCCTGGGCACTCATGCTGTATTTGTGAACTCTGGTTTTTGATTATGGCATTCCCTCAGAAACCTCAGTGGTTGTCCATCAAAATTTTCTGCATCTGGCTTCTAACTTATCTTTATTTTTATCTTCCATTATGTATACAAGTCCTGTGCTCTAGCAAAAGTGATTTGTTTCCCACCCTCTGGGCATAACATGGGTTTCCTAGGCTCTGTGTTTGTTTACCTTCTCTCATTACCTAAAATAGCTGTCATCCTCCAAATAGTAGTGCTCCTTTAAGGCCCATTTCAAAACTTGGATCTCTCTTTTGAGAGACTTACCTATTATGTATTTCTGCTACTTATCACCTCTTGTCATGTGCTTTTCCCAATTGCACTAGGCACCAGGACTGGATATAGATTTTATGTTTCTTTATATTTTTCAGCTCTTCGTATAATGCTCTCGCACTACATTTTAGAATAATTTTAATGAGTTTATTAATTGAAAGTAATCTAAAGTTAGACAAATTCTCAAGGTGTGGAGCACTGCAGGAACCCTGTTTTGACCATACATCCTGGTCTATATATCTATTGTCTTGGCCTAATTATTAATAGCATTTCCTTTTGCTTTCAGAAATGCCCTGGTTTTTATGATAAATTATAGGGTCACCTTATGTGATGCTATATGTGAGCAGATTGATTGGGCTTGGCGAATCAAGAAATTATTGTAATCAACAGTTTTCCAAAGCAGAGATTCCTATTTAGTCTAAGGGTGGCCTGAGACTCCATTTTATGAAGCATGTCTCTTAGGGTTCAGATACTAGCAGCTTTCAATCATTTTTTGAGAAATAGTACTCTGAGGCTTTGGGCTGAGGAGACGGGGAAGGGACAGGGAACATAACGAAATACCATTTATTCTCTGTGAAGCTAGAGAAGAACAGTTAAGATCATGTTTCTTACTTGATGCAATGGTCCACTATTTCTTAAGCATTCCCTACTTTGATTGCCTGTCACAATGGAAAAGTATTGGTAAAAGTGTGTGGGGGGCAGGGGTCGACTAAACGTTAAGGGCATGTGCGCAGCTGAGTTAATGAGGGCATGGAATTGTAGTGCAAACAGCTGAAACCAGAAGTAAGTCAGAACTTAAGTTACAGCTTTGGAGGGTGATGGCATGAGCTAAAAGCACCAGAAATATTCCTAAATCTCACTGTTTTTATTTATAAAAACAAGAAAATTAAAAAAAAAAACCTAACAGCTCGCTCTCCAGATAATCAACAGAGGATTATTCATTTGAACATACAAATTAGCTTATAAAGTAACTTTAAAAAGTTAATACTTTTGCTAAATACTTTTATTTCTAGATTCATAGATAAGTTGTTTTTAAAGGGCAGGTATTTCCCATGTTATTTTTTATTCTGCTTTAAACATGTTTTGAGGCACATACCATCTAAATCCCCAAGCACGATAACCATTACTACCAAAATGACAATTGTCTAATCTCATCAATGAACCAGAGTATTAAAATTGTAAAAACAAGTAGAATTAATTTAGTAAAAGAGAATAATATCCCTCAGCAAAGGAAGTTATTTACAGGCCTATGAAGAATTTCAGTCCCAATCCTCTGACTACAGTAATAGGCTAAAGCAGAAAAAGAATTGAGTCTTTCAAGAAATACACAATGTGAAATAAAAGCACGTAGTATATTTTATGCATTCATTAGTTACTGACTTTTGGGTTGTTTTTACCTTTTGGCTACCATGAATAGTGCCACTCCAAACATTTATGTACAAGCATTTGTTTGCATACCTGTTTTTAGATCTTTGAGATTTATGTATATCCCTAGGAGTGGAATTGCTGTTTCATATGGTAGTTCTCTATTTAAGTTTTTGAAAAACCCCCAAACTGTCTATTTTACTTTGCCATCAACAGTGTATAGTTCCAGTTTCTCCACATGCTTGCCACACTTAGTTTCTACCTTAAAAAATAATTATAGCCATCCTAGTGGGTGTGAAGTGGAATCTCATTGTGGTTTGGATTTGCATCGTGTGTGTGTGTGTGTGTGTGTGTGTGTTTTAAGATTTTATTTTTTTTTAGAGAGAGGGGAAGGGAGGAAGAACAAGAAGGAGAGAAACACCAATGTGTGGTTGCCTCTCTAGCACCCCCCACTTGGGATTTCGTCTGTAACCTAGGCATGTGCCATGACTGGGAATTGAACTGAAGACCCTTTGGTTCACAGGCCGGCACTCAATCCACTGAGCCACACCAGCCAGAGCTCATTTGCTATATTTAAACTGACTTTCATTTTAAACATTGAAGTAGAGAAGATTTCTTCTTTAACATAATAAAATGGGCTTTCCTTTAACAAAAGTCAACATTGTGTTTATTGAAAATACTTGTGAACAGAGGGGAGAAAGAAAAATCAGGGATGACCCCATTGTAGTTATGTAATAATCGTGACAATAGTGTAAATTTTAAAAAGAAAAGGTATACTTATTGTGAAGGCAAAGGCAGAGCAATTCTTTCTCCTACCAAAAAAATAGTTTTTTCTGTACATACAGGAAGGCCAGCTGACTCAGATAAAGGGCTTTGGAATTGTACAAATTCAAGTTTCAGCTCCACAAATTGACAAATTTTGAGCAAGTTATTTAACTCTTTTCTTTCAGATATGTAGACAGTAATCCTGTTTCATCTATTTTTAGTGTATTTGATACTACAAACATGGTGTATATTGCACATAATGGTAAATAGCTGTTGTTGTGTGGAAAAATAATTAAGCTTTTGAAAGAACATTTTGAAAGACAAGGTATTAGCATTAATTCTAATACAAAGATTAAAAAAAATAGTTCTAGTCCACAAATACTGGGTTGACCAAAAAGTCAATTGATTTTTTTTCCTGAACGATGGCTCTAGTAGTGCCTAGCTGTCTTTAGAATCATTTTAAACATTTTTATTTATTAGGGAGGGAGAGAAAGAAACATCAGTGTACGAGAGATTTATCCATCCTCTCTCACATGCCCCCAACTGGGGACCTGGCCTGCAACCCAGGCTTGTGCCCTGGCTGGGAATTGATCTGGGAGCCATTCAGTTTGCAGGCCAGCACTCAATCCATTGAGCCACACTAGCCAGGGCCGAAACACTTTTCTTAGATTGTATTGTGACAGCTGTCATACCAGCGTGCGTTAAAAAAAAAAAAACACACCAAAATTAGCGAATTTTTGTGCAGCCATTTTAATATTGAAGATGGAAGAAAATAGACATTTTTGGCATATTTATTATTTCAAGAGGTAAAAAAGCAAAAAACTTTGTGCAGTATATGGAGAAAGTGCTGTGACTGATCAAATATGTCAAAAAGTGGTTTGTGAAGTTTCTGGGTACTATTGACATTTTGTCCAAATAATTCTTTGCTGTGAGGCTGTCCTATGCATTGAAAGATGTTTAACCCCTGGCCTCTATTCACTAGAAGCCTATGGTGGGAGATAGCTGACATACTCAGAATTTCCAAATCAATAAAGTTGTTGGTAAAAATGAGAAATGTGTCTTTTATGGAAAAAACTTTATGGAGTTTTGGCCAGCCCAGTAGCAATGATGAGTAGGACAGAATTTTAAAAAATTACACAATATGGTAATTGATTATTTCCCTGGTAAAGACTAAAACTTTTGTGTTCAGCAACCATCTTTTGCCTTTTTCATTATCAGTAATTTACCCAATTTTTTTTTAAAGATTTTTATTTATTTATCTTTAGAGGGGAAGGGTAGGAGGGAGGGAGAGGGAGAGAAATATCAATGTACGGTTGCCTCTTGTGTGTCCCATGCTGGGAACTGGCCTGCAACCCAGGCATATGCCCTGACTGGGAATCGAACCGCGATCCTTTGGTTCGCAGGCCCGCGCTCAATCCACTGAGCTATACCAGCCAGGGCAATTTACCCAATTTTTTTAAAAAAAGTTTTATTGAATAGAGGCTCAGCTTGAGACTTGATATATTAAGCCTTAAAAAAATAAACTGGTAAAGTAACTTTCTAAAACTGGAAGTAAGATTATTAAGTGATATTGGGATAAATGAATAGTGATTTTAAAAATTGATCACAATTTTTATAGCTTCAGATGAATGAAAATCTTAAATATGTATTGTAAAAAGTCAAACTGTTGGAAAACTTTGAGAAGTGGGCATATGTATTGTTGGTAGATGCCGAACATCCACATCGTACAACTCCAGGGGGTGTCACACTGCACACTGTTATGAATTAGACACCGGGTACCCTTTGAATGGCACCCCTTGGAGTTGTACAGTGTGGTGGTAATGATTGCACCCTGAAGATGAATTTTAAATCCATAAGCAAAATCATAAACGTAATTGAAATTCCAAAGTGTAAAGTAAGTGCTATGAAAGGGAACAAAACCTTTAAACACAGAAAATGGTTGCATCAGCGTTATAAAGGGTATGTATTCATAAAGAGTTAACTCATATCAGTGATCTGTCAAGATTCATAATGATTGGATGAAGGATATGAATTCACACAAGCTCTTAAAGACAGAAGTTAGAAATGACATTAGAGGGGTCACACTACTTGAACTGTTATAAAAACATATTGAAAGCTTGAACTAACTCTTAAGAAAAATACTTCAGCATAATATTTCAGGAGGGTTAGGGTACTGAAAAGTTACTTCCAAGCTCTAGAGTTTCATAAATGAATTATTACATTTAATGTAAATTAGTGTGAAGGAACAAGATAAAATACATCACTTACTCAGGAATGATAGGTGGGAGGGGCATAACTATAGTCTCCATCCAGAAAGTTGAGAGCTTGTCTGTTTCAAGTAGAATTTAAAGAGCTTCTTTTTTTTTTTTTTTTTTTTTTAAATTTTTTTTTCTTCTTTTAGATTTTTTATTTTATTATTTATCTTCAGAGGGGAAGGGAAGGAGAGAGGGAGAGAAACATCAATGTGCGGTTGCCTCTTGTATGTCCCCTGCCGGGAACTGGCCTGGCAACCCAGGCATGTGCCCTGACTGGGAATCGAACTGCGACCCTTCGGTTCGCAGGCCCGCGCTCAATCCACTGTGCTACACCAGCCAGGGCTAAAGAGCTTCTTAAATAGCTGGGGAAAATAAAATTGTTTTGCCTTGAGTCATGGAACTCCTCCTCCCCACTATGAATGTGTAGGGGAACAAAAGTGGAAATATAACAAAAGAGATGACTTGGAGAAGGGATGGGTTAATGGAGCACTGGATAAAGTAGATTTGCTAAGGCACAATGGAAGGAATGGGTAGGGGGGAAAAACCCTAGAGATTAGGCCTGAAGTGAGTGTCATCAGACCTCTCAAAACTCAAGGTCAGGGCCCTGACATGTAGAGGTACTAGGAGATCTCTGTAGGGTATTGAAAGAGAGGTTGGGATTTAGAAGTAACAGATTAGTCTGTAATTTGAGTTGTGGTAGTTAGAGACTTGTCAAAAAGTAGTTGACAAATAGATGGTTCTGGGGAAAAGGGTCTGGATGCAATTCACCTTTGAAATCTGGTAATATATTATTTTCAAATATGGATGAGGAGATTTTACAATTTTAGTTTTTTAATCCTTTAACAAGATAATACTTTTGTCACTATTAAATATTTGGTAATAAAAATTGATGTTTGTCCATGTCTTTGTGTTTTAGTAATAGAAGTTTACAAGAAAGTTGTACTTCCCTAGTTGTTGCACATGGGCATTCGAGGGCTTTATTATTACAAGCAGCACAGTATCCTAGAAGCCAAGTTGGTGTTAGCTGAAAGTACATGGGGCCTTTTATACGGAGCTGGCCAGTGAAATTCTAGGGATTAGGTTGACTTTATGGTTGGCCTACTAACCACTTCTTGGAATGGATGTATTTTAATGGTTGCCGTTTTAATAAAAATGTGTATCAGATGTTGGCTGCATGATAATAGCACTGGTACATTAGAAGCAACATAATGCCTTCTAATCTGTTTTTAATGACCATATTTTTAGGACTATAAGACACAGTGGACCATAAGAGGCACCTAGGTTTTAGAGGAGGAACATAGGGGCAAAAAATTTTGAAGCAAAAAAATGTGGTAAAATATTTACTAACATAAATAACATAGGCCACCACCCATCCCCCCACAGCGAGCCAGGTAAGCTACATTTGGACTATAAGACGCACCCCTCCCCCAATTTGGGGGTGCGTCTTATAGTCTGAAAAATACGGTATGATCTGTTTGATATTAATGTTTATTTAGTGGCCATATTGAAAGTTAAAAAGAACTGTGAAATTAATTTTAATAGATTTTATTAATTCAGTTATCTAAATTTATATTTTAACATGCAAACAACATGAAATTATACTGAGCTATTTTATCTTTTTTTTGATAAGTATCTTTGAAATCTTGTGTATATACACACTTAACCTATTTTAACATATTAAGTGTATATATATTTACAAAGTGGCACTAGCCACTTAGTAGCCACAGGTAACTATCAGATATTGTATTGGACAAGCATGGATTTTGAATATTTGCCCTGTGTCCTTTTACCTCTCATGGATTAACTTGTCTTTTATACCCTCTTACCTCTTTTTATTGTGTATACAAGAACTGGGGCACACCCCAGTTTGTAAGAGAAAGATTAATTACCCTTTTTGAATAGTGGTGATTAGATGTAAAAGGTCTAAAGGAGAGCTTCAGTATAGAAATGCAGGCATTTTCCAAAGGATTTTGTTTTGAAACATATCTCTCTGCCCATAATTCTTCATTATTGGTATTTTATGGTAGCACATGCATACTTTTTGTCTGAGAGGGAGTCTATTTTGGGGAATGGTGGCAGTGTGTGGACAGTATATCTTGAAAATCATTTTTGCAACAGGAAGTATATTCAGTGTAAGTGGGATTCCTAAATGGAGGAGTTTATTTAGTGAGGAACTATATTGGACTTAAATATGTTTTCAAAGCTGGAATATCACTTGTTGTTTAATTTTTTATAGTAACACTTTTTAAGCAAATGTGAGCTAATGTATTTGTAACTTATTTTGTTAGATAATCTTGCCATTAGCAATAGTTACGTTTCAGACAACCTCTAATGAGCAGATGTGGTGTTCTTTCTCTGGACTTGCATAGAAGTACTTTGTAAAAAACTTAAATTCGAATTAGTTATATCTTTAAGAACTTAGTTCCAGGTAGGATAATATTGTCTCAACATGTAAAATTAGTTTAATCTAATTGTAGCTGGACTTTATTTGATGTAAACTTTCAGTAAGCTATGGTTAGTTCTCTGTTTTTTGGATTGTGATTTCTGTTCTCCACTGTAATTCCGTAAGTCAAGTTTACTATTTTTGAACATTAAATTTGATTATTAAAATGCTTTATGCAACAAAACTTACTTGTTCACACATGGTACATGGTAGAACCAGACTCTGTTTTCTAAGACTCCTAGTCTTGTACCTTTTGATTGCCATTTACCTTTTTGTGTATTGAATTGTGTGTTGCTTAATTTCAGCTATGCATGCCCATTTGAAACAATAGCTGTTACATATCAACTATGCAAGGTTCTTTGCTAGGTAATTTTCACATTTTACTTATTTCCCAGTTTTCTCAGGCAGATAATTATGTTTTTAGAAAAGAGAAGAATAAATTTTTGAGAGATTGTGTAACTAGTGTAAAAACATACTAATGATGGAAACAAGATTCAAACTCAGGTCAGTCTGGTGCCAAAGATCATGCTGTGCATCATTACTGCCGTAGATGTTCTGATGGCAGGGGGTGAGAATGTGCATGTGCCGTGAGGGTGAAGAGATAAGGACAATCTGTGACAAGGAATATGTTTTAATTTGTGTCGTATGTAGGTATATGCTTAGGGCTTACTTATTTTTAAAGAGGCCAAGGCATTATAGTCTTCTGCCCTGTGAAAAAAAGTAATGTATATTACAAGTGACAGCTAAGGTTGCTGTTGCTTCTTGGCCTTTTGCTAAATGTAGTTCTGAAAGCTTGTGCTTTTAAAAAATCTTAGGGTAGACTGTATCTTATAAGGAGAATGTTTTGAAAGAGTTTTAAATAAAACCCAAGGGTTTATATTTGCATATACTTGCATACTGACAGGGCCTGTCAGCCAGACTCAGCACTGTGTATTTGTGAGTCATTTTTAAAAATTGCCTTTGAATGCAGTAGTAAAAAATTCAAACTGGCTTAAGAAAAACATGAAATATTTGGCATAGCTAAATACTGGTACAACTGAATAAGTTGTTTCACATAACTAAAGAGTTCAAAGCGGGGTTGGCCTTAAACATGTCATCTACATTTGACTGACTACTTCTGCTAACCCTGCTTCTTCTTAGTCAACTCTAGTATTAGGCATTCTCATTGTGGTCATCAGGTAATTGTTAGTGTCTTCCCAGCTACATCCTTGAGGCTCAGATACAGTGTGAAACAGTGTGAGAGTTCTTGCCCTAGTACCTTCCTTCATCAGAATTCTGATGGTATCCCATTCACTCTATTGAGTTCATCCTTGAATTCGTCACAGTGGGAGGGTGGAGTGAAATGTTGTGTACATATGGTTCAAACCTAGGTGATTGCTCTATACCTGGATAGCAGGAATAGAGACTTGGGTAGCATTAACTCCATTGGAAGCACATTGGCCATGAGAAGGACTGCAAATGTGAAATGGGTTACCACAAGTCAGGGAATTCAGCTCCAAAATCAATATGCATCTCTTTTGGGTGGCAGGCATTCTCCACAGTCCTCACTGTTCCCAGTGTGCTGGCTTACTTAACTAATTTACTTTACCTGCTTGACACTTGAGAGAGCATTTGGGTTTGACTCCCCTGGACCATGGCTTTCTGTTTCAGAACTATTGAAGAATTTGTTGCGGTTGTATAAATGTATATTTTTCTTTATTCCATTTTTAATAGGCCTATTTTTATAGCTTTAGTCTTTTGGATATCCGTGTCTTGACTCTTTTTATGAATATGAAATTACATTTATTTGAGTTGTGGAATGGCAAGATGTTTACAAAGGGTTGGGTTAATTAGATTTTTGCATGACTCTATTTACCAAAACAGGTTTGCAGGCATACCTTGTTTAATTGTGCTTCACCAGCGTGTTTTCATCATCATCAAGGCAAAACCGTGAACCAGCAAAAAGATTACAATTCATTGAGGCCCAGATGATAATTAGTAATTTTTAGCAATAAAGTATTTTTAAATTAAGGTATGCTCATTTTTTATACATATGCTGTTTTAGCACACTTAATAGATTATAGTATAAACCTAACTTTTATATGTATTGGGAAATCAAAAAATTTGTGTGACTAGCCTTATTTTGGGGTATTTGGTTTATTTGTGGTGCTCTGGAATGGAACCCACAATATCTCCAAGGTATGCCTACACATTTTTGGAAACCTCAGAAGATGTCTTGAGTTGCTTCTGTTAGTTGTTTTTGTTGTTGTTGTTGGTGGTGGTGGTGTTGTTTGTTTGTTTGTTTGTTTGAAAGAGCCTGTAGTCAGGCTTTTGGCCTGTGTGTATGGTGACAACTCAACCAAGATACAGACAGATGTAACTATCAGTGGTTGGGTTGAGGGTTATTATTAGGTGGCTGTGCAATAGCTGGAGGGGAGGAGATCCAGCCCTAGTCCTTCTGTAGGAATAGAACCAGGAGGCTTTCCTAAAGTCCCCTACTCTGAAAGCAAGCCTCAGTGGGACAGAGTGAAGAGGCACAAGTTCGTGGCACTATTTGGGATTTGTGTCAACAGAATAAAATCAATGGTGCGGAGCTGGAATTTAGCACAACTAATGTCGACCATTGCCCCAACAAGAATGGCATTGGCTTTGAAGGCTTAAGGTTTGCTCTCATAGACACATCTTAGCTTGTTTTAAAGGATCACCTCTGCAGTGGCTGTTTAACAC
Source organism: Glossophaga mutica (assembly GCA_039655065.1). Classification (NCBI taxonomy): domain Eukaryota; kingdom Metazoa; phylum Chordata; class Mammalia; order Chiroptera; family Phyllostomidae; genus Glossophaga; species Glossophaga mutica. Next base: position 44,221,522 of record CM077306.1, on the reverse strand, counting down.
TGTCCATGTTGATCGTGATTGCAGATATTGTCAGCTTTCACTCTCTGCCTTTTCAGATTTTCATGAAGCCTAAAATTTGGGGGTATAGACTGGCCCGATAAAATACAGGACACCCAGTTAAATTTGAACTTGCTTATTTGTCCCAAATACACCTGGCATATACTTATACTAAATGTTCCTTGCTTATCTGAAATTCAGATTTAACCGGGTGTCCTGTGTTTTTTCTATACTTATTTTTTTTTAGATAATTATAGATTTATATGCAGTTGTAAGACATCATTCTGAAAGATTGTCTTGTATTTTTTTATTTGCTAAATCTGGCAACGCTCTCTGGGTCTTTTTATCATAAGTCAACCCAACCTCAAAACATTTGTTTTCTGCAAATACTAGTTAAAATTTTTTTGGGTGTCTTAATTATTGCAGATAAGAGTGGTTTTTGAAAAAATAATCTTTGAGGTAAGGTACTGTTAGTATATGAACACTTTTAAAATTTCAGAATAAAATTACTTAAAAAGCCATGCAGAATTTAGAATATTTAACAGCTTAATGTCCTTTCTAACAAGGCACTGCACTGGAACTGTTATGAAACAATGAACTAATTTAGCTTGAGGCATATCTGAGCAGGTAATATTTGGAGCCAGGTAGTCTCAGGTCTTTTTTATCACCCCGTCCTTCAAAGTCATCCCAACTCCCTTGACCCAGATTTGGCAAGAGGGTTATATAATGCTATCTTTTCTAGCAGTTTGTGGTTATTTCATAACTATGGAATTATAATTTGGATTAATCAAGCCTCATATACCCACCACCCCTTTGAATAAGATGAAAAAAAGAAGTGACCCTTTAGGTTTTCAGAGTTTTTCAGCCAAATTGGAACAGCTTGCTTGCCTGTTGTGTTCTCTCATCTGTACTGTCGGGAGGTATGGTACAGGGAGGAACATGGCCAGTGTGTTTCTCACATAACTACTCAGTCATCCCAGTTGTTACTGTCCATTGCTAACAGGCCTTATTAGCACTTGTTTTATGAACAGAGTTAGATTAATGTGGGGAAAAGGGGAGGAAATGAACTAAGTAAAAATTGATCATCTCTGTTTTTTTTTTCCTTTATGCTTAGAAATTCCTGGGCAAACAGCTCTAGAACATTGTTGTTCTCTTCTGATGAAGAGATGGAAATTGGGTCTGAAATTAAGTAGTCCATTGGTCCTTCCATTGGATCAGCTTTGGTCTCCAGCTTTACCTCCTCTGGAGAAGCACAGTATCCACATGCTCTTCTGACATCACTCACCAAAAGGCAGGATGGTGAATGGAGACCAGGAGAGCAGATGGTGCTGCTGAAGGGCTCCAGCGTATCCAAAAGAACTTTCTGCAGGGCCAGAAAGGTCTGATAATCTGCCACTCGTATTTGGGAACTGAGCACTTCAAATGTGGCTAGTACGAATGAGGAACTGAATTTATAATTTAATTTTACTATTTAATATTTTAATAACCACATGTAACTAGTGGCTGCCATATTGAATGGATTCTTGAACCTTTATCCAAGCTTCTACAGAAACAGAAAAGTCAGTTTGTGCTTGTTTCCTAAGCATACACGGAAAATAAATCCAAACAGGTGTAGTATTTTATATTCTACTAATAATCTTTAGTCTGACTGTTTACAGTAGGATTAGACAGATGTCAAGACTCAGTTTAAACTTTGGCCTTAGTGATAAATTACTGCTTGTTACATCATGGGGTCTCTACAGTATAAATGAGTACGATGGCTATGCCAGTTAGGCAGCTATTTTGCATAAGAATTTTCCCCCCTAAACGGGGTTTGGCTAGACACTTTGCAAATAACTCTGCTAATTTATTGAATAACTGTTATGTACCAGGCATTATTCCAAGTTTCATAGCAGTCTCATGAATGTTATTCTCATTTTGAGATGAGAAAAGTGAGGCACAGAGAAAGTAATTGCCTAGGATCACACAGCTGGTAAAAACATGGAACCAAAGTTTGAGCTTAGGCAGACTGGCTCCAGAGTTTATGCTCTTAACTGCTACATTGCCCTGGTCTTGTAAGTTGTTAAAGTGGCCATTGCATTTCGTTTGCATGCATAGAAGCAGACTACTGGTGGAAAGGTTTCTCAGTTCCAAACCATTTGGGCCAGTGCTGGGGACAGACAGCTCAGGGTTTTTGGCAGAGCAAGAGATTGGACCTGGCTCTGATAGTGATTAGTGGTGAGGAGGATAGTGGAGGGGGAGGGGATTCCTCGATGACTTTGGGTTGGGTAAAGGGCATAATTAAAGTGAGTCAGAGAACCCTGGGCATGGTGAAGGCCGGTCAACTCTTACAAGCAAACATTAAATAGTTACTAAGAGAGAGTGGTTTAATTTCTTGAGAGCCAGGTTTGAAATAATGATTTGATAGATTATGACCATAGTCTTCTCCTTGTAGTCTTTGAAAAAGTCATTCATTCTCACATCACACTTGTGAACATGTGGAAGTTAGGGGCGCTGCTGCCTGCCCCGCTTCCCACACACACGGTTGAAAATCCGCACATAACTTTTGACTCCCTGAAAGCTTAATTAATAGTTTACTGTTGATGTGAACCTTTACCGATTACATAAACAATCAATTAACACACTTCACATGTTAATATGTATTATATGCTATATTCTACAGTAAAGTAAGCTGGAGAAAAGATAATGTTAATAAGAAAATTATAAGGAAAACTTTTTAGTACTATATACTAAATAACATAAATTTATACTATCTGTTTAACAAGATGAATAGTCTGTTAGTATCTGCATCAGCATTTTATATAATACAAAACACTGTAAATGTTATGTATTACCAACACTAGATATCAAAAGTGAAAATATGTGAAAAATAAATTCATATTTATTTACAAGTGTAACGATTCATGTATCAGTAATGGAGAAACAGCAACATGATTGCTTCATGGTAGCCTAGCCTATACACTTGTGAATGAATTGTTGTAAAACGTTTATGGCAAATAGTATTGTAGTCATATTCATAATACAGTATTAGAAACACTGTTTTATTTTAGAAAACACACACCTGTGACAATAGGCTGCTACACATTCTCTCCAAATGAGAGAGAGGGGAGGGGAGGAAGGAGAGGCACATACAGTATGGTAATATGGTTCTTTGAAAGCAGAGTTATAAAACAGTAAGAAACCTAACACATTAATTTTATATTAAATATCATTCACCTTATGCCTATATAAGGATAAGCTATCCACTTTCATGTAAGTCTTAAAGGTGAATTCTTAAGCAGTGATGATGGTGCTGATGACACAAAGACGTTTACATTTCTTGCCATATAGTTTTTAGCTTTGCGCATGGAGACACATACACAACAGGAAGCTCATTAACTGTACGGCATGATGACTATCCACTACTCATTAAGTGGAAGTGGATCATCATAAAGGTCTTCATCCTTGATGTGTTCGTGTTGAGTAAGCTGAGGAGGAAGAAGAGGGTTTGGTATTCCTATCTCAGAGGAAGTAGAGGTGGAGGAGGTGGAAGGGGAGGTAGGAGAGACAGGTACCCTTGGTATTACTTGATGGAAATACATAATTTCTGTCTGACTTTTTTATTTTTTATTTCTCTAAAAATGTTTCTGTGCTCTACAAGTCCTTCTTCTGTCATTAGCTTTAGTTTCAGTGCCTGTATCATAGAAAGGTCCATGTGGTAAAAGACATCAAAAGCAGTCTTAAATAATTGGAACCCTTCTTCCGGATTATCTATGTCCGTTTGTTTCCTGGTACTGCTTCTAAATCTTCTTTCTTATAACCTGGCACTGATTTGGAAGCACTCATCAGCATCTTCTTTTAATTCCTCTGCTGTGGTGTCTGTTGCTCTTGAATTTCTCCAAGATCCATGTTTTGAGACTCTTTACCCCCCATCTTTTATTCAATATGCACATTTCATGATTTCCTAGATTGGCTCTGTCATAAATCCTGTGAAGTCATTCACCACATGTGGACACACTTTTCTCCAAGAGCAATTTATTGTTTGGGGCTTGACAGCTTTCATAGCTTTTTAAATAATAACAGTGGCACCTTCAGTGGTGTAATCCTTCCAGACTTTCATGATGTTCTCTCTATCCAGGTTCTCTTCCATAGCATTGACAGTCCTTTCCATAGGTTACCATGGGTGATAAGCTTTAAAGGGCCTAATGACCCTCTGATGTAGAGGCTGAATTAGAGATGTCGTATTTAAGGGCAAGTAGACCACTTCCACACTTTCGGTGTTGAACTCATGGAGGTCCAGGTGGTCAGGGGCATGGTCCAGTATCTAAAGAAGTTTAAAAGTCAGTCTTTTACTGGTAAGGTACTTCCTGACTTTAGGGACAAAGCTTAGATGGAACCAATCCAGAAAAAGGTTCTCCGCCCAGGTCTTCTTGTTTTAATAGTCAGAAGACTGGCCGCTGGTGTTTTTACTTTCCCTTCAAGGTTCTGGAATTAGCAGCTTTATGGATCAGGGCAGTCCTGATCATAAACCTTCCTGCATTTGCACAGAACAGTAGAATTAGCCTCTTCCTCCAGCCTTAAGTCCTGGGGCTCCCATCACTTCCTTACTAATGAATGTTCTTTGTGGCATCCCTCCTCTCCACCCCAGAATAGGGCACTTCCGTGTGCATTAAATACCTGTTCAGGCAGATATCCTTTCTCCTCAGTGATTTTCTTAATGGCATCTGGGAACTCATATGCTGCTTCTTGGTTTGCAGAAGCTGCTTCTCCTGTTATCTTGATTTTTTTTTAAGCTAAACCTCTTCTAAAATTATCAAACCATCCTTTGCTGGCTTTAAATTCTCCAGCTTTAGATCCTTCACCTTCCTTTTGCTTTAATTTGTAATACAACGACTTTGCTTTTTCTCCAGTCGTTAGAGTCTATAGTTATGCTTTTCTTATAGCTATCCTGCACCCACATAAAACCTGCATTTTCATTATGAGCTAAAAAGGTATTTCGCAGAAAGTGCAAGATTTTTATTCCTGCTACTATAGCTGCAGCAATGGCTTCAGAAATTTCCTTTCCTTTTTTTTTTCTTTTTTTTTTTTTAACAACTGTTCTTAGGCTGGATTCATTTATCTTAAAATAGCGGGCAACCACAGCAGCAGACCTCAATCTACTGTACATATCAAGCAATCCACCTTTTTCTTGTAATGTCATGACTTTCCTCTGTTTCTTGGGAGCACTTCCAGCATCAGTAGTGGCACTTTGTATGGATCCCATGGTGTTACTCAAGGTTTATGGTACTGCACGAAATATGATGAAAAATACTCAAGAGCCACAAAAGATCACTTTATATTTTTTACTGAGATGTAATTCACTGGGGAGACGAACTGCTCACTTAGAGATGATTAGCATTGCAAGGTAATTTTAAGCAGAAACTGGAACACTTGGGCTCACCACAGTAGCAATAGGAGGTGGCAACAAAATTATTATAGTAATACAGTGTGCACTATAGTTAATTTTATGCAGTTATGATTTAACACTGCATCTTTACAGTTGTTTACATTTCTCTCAACTATAAATGGCACCGTGCATGGTCTGTAAGTGTTATGTGTGTAAGTTTTGATAAATTTTAACCTTTTGTAATATTGTATATATCTTATGGTATAGTTGTATATATCTTATTATGGTAGTGAATGATAACATAGACTAGTATCTATGTGTAGTTTATGCATTCATGATATACCTGACTTTTAATTTTTTTGAAAATCCTATGCTACCCATTCATATGTGAGGTTTTTTGAAATTGTTGCAAATGTTCAACAAAGAATGTCCTATCAGGGGTCTCAAACTCATTTTCACCGGGGGCCACGCCAGCCTCGTGGTTGCCTTCAAAGGGCTGAATGTAATTTTAGGACTGTCTAAATGTAACTACTCCTTAACTAGGGGCAAGGAGCTTGGTGCTCCCTCCTGGTAGACACAAAGTGGAGGGCCAGATTCGGCCCACAGGCCTTGTGTTTGCCACCTGTGTCCTATCTAATCCCTGATTTCCTCAGTGGTTAATTAATGCTACAGTGATGTTTTTCCTAGGCATGTAATATTTTTGGTGATTGGGCACTTTACAAAGCAAGTAACTGAAAAGTAAATGATCTTTTTCACTATCTATAAAGCCCTGTATAAATTATTAAATCATCATATTGTTTTTATTATAGTGTATATACACCTGCCTATAGTCAGCGAACAATTAAATACTTTTTTCTGTACAGTATTTATTTTTCTTTTACTAATGTATTGATTGTGAAATTTTCTTCTAACTCCTGTATATGCTAACACTAATTCCACTAGGAAATATAAGCAACACCATTTTAAGGATTTATTGATATCAAGAATTATAAGGTGGGATTAATAAAGCATATTGGTGCTTAACTACTTTATAAATGCTTTTTATCATAAAAGTACAATCTATTGTTATCTTTCTTTTTTTATTATTTTTCTTGATAAACTCCAGTTTTTTTTTAAAGGTTATTTATATTTTTAGAGGGGAAGGGAGGTAAAAAGAGAGGGAGAAAAGCATATCAATGTGAGAAGGAAACGTCAGTCAGTTGCCTCCCACGGGTGCCTCGACTGGGACCAAACCCACAACCCAGGCATGTGCTCCAGCTGGGAATCAACCAGGAATCCAACCATCAGCCTTTTGCTTTGTGGGACAGTGCCCACCTCACTGAACCACACCAGCCAGGGCCTTCTCCAGTTTTTTAATATATATTTTACTCTTCATTTATTGTCCTCTAATATATTTGTGTCTTGATATTGTAAATACTATTTCTGTTTTCTATTCTATTCTAGCCAGATACATGGTTATAAGATTACAGTCACATGCATTTCTTTTTACCCTTTCTGGATTGTGGTACTGCTTAACCAATTAGAAACAGTACGGTGAAAGTCTGCCAAAGTATTACTTCTGGTATAGTACTGGTATAGTAACTAGAAAATACGTATTTGTGGTAAGCTGTGTTCTTTTGTATTTTAATTGTGCTTCTCTCTATAGGTCTCATTTTTATTCAGTGAAATCAATAGAAGGTTCAGTTTCAGGTGTGTTAGAACTGCCTATTAACATGTTAGTGTACTATTTCTTGGTTTTCCTATATCCTTTGTAATTTGTAGTTGTTTTTGAGGTGGTTGCTTTAATTTGATTTCTTCCCAAAACAAGAGTAGTGGTTGGTATTTTAAACTGTAGAGGAAGTCAAAGGGGTATTTGTGTTTCTAGGTTTGCTTCTCTGCCTTAAAAGTTGTATGCTCTAAGGGAGATTATCTGCAGAAACCATGCAGGTTTTTAATACTGTCGTATTGCAGATTTTCCTTAGTAAGTGTAAAAATTCTAGCAGGATTGGCACTGTTTTACTTAGTAATTGTTTTATGGCTGCCAAAAATGGATTGAGTAGTTACATGTGAACTTTATTTCAGTTAGACATAAAGGAAAAATAGTAGCTAGTAGAATTTTTCTTTACCAGTTATACTTTTTTTTCCTGTGTTTGAATAAACAGTGTTTTCTAGTAGGACTTTAGAATAACTGAAACAGCCTTTGACTGATAAAACCAATTGAGGGAAAAAAATCCTTTTTGACAAAAAGAAGTATGATATTCTAGAATATTGAATATACGTACTTCCTGCTGGTAGTTTTTGTTATATCCTCTTCTTTTTGGGGGTTATACTGTTACATGTATGTGCCATTTGACAGTATTTAAATTTGTTTCAGACTTTTATTTGTGCTTTGATTACTCTGAAAAAATGAACCTACTAATTTCTTTCTTAGCGAATACCTTAAGTTAAAACTTTCTACTGAAAACTTACTAGCTTCAACAGTACATTATACAATAGGCAGATTCCTTATGGACTTATCTCTTATAAGCCCCTCACTTTGTTAGTAAAATCAAGGATGGATTTAGTGAGGACCACAGGATCTTGACACAGTTTTGATCAAAGCCGAAACAAAAGTACTAGTATTTTTTTAGTTCTCCTCAAACAAAATTTTCTTTTTGAAAGATAACACAGTGGCTGCAAAGAGACCATGACATAGAAGCATAATTTCTAACTGTATTAGTTGCCAGGTAATGTTCTTCCATTCTTCAGCTTTCATCTTGATGCTTGCTGTTGTATGAGCTGTAACAGTTTACTCACTGAGATCTTGTGGCAACTAGTGTTACAAAAATTGGATCATACCAATATTTATTGTTTATATTTTAGCTCTTGAAATGAAGGATAGGTTCTCTTTTAACTGTATTTAGGAAGAACAAATGATAAAGATTGGCTGTAACTTTTTTCCAGCCAATAAATTACTTAATTGGCATAAATAAAAATCATTGGAAAAACAGCGATTTTATTTATTTGCTTTAAAATTCTCAGAGCGAGGTTAATTAGGCAAAGTGGACTCTAAAATGCATTGTTTTTTCCTCTTTAGTGTTTTCTGAACTAAACTGACATTTTTTGTGGAAAGGTAGTGCTATTTTCTCCACTGTGAGGCTGAAGAGTAGACTACTGAATGGAAGGGGGGGGGAATTAATTATTTTCTTCTTTTGATAGAAATCAATGTGATTGTTCACTAGCTACAGATTTGTTTTGCTCCCTGACAGCAATGACAACTTTTAATAATATATATTCCTTTCTAGTTCAGCAGTGCTGAGTGTATGATAGTATACATTACAAATTTTCTAACGTAATTCAGGCAAATATTTTATGTTGCCTTGTTTAGTTGATAGAGGGTCAAGGTGTTTGTCACCTGAAATTGTCATTTGAATCAGAATTGTCTTAGGATTTACATTATTTTCTAGGTAGTTTTCTATGTGCTATGTATTTTAGGTACTTCACCAGCTCTTCAAAAAGAAGTGTGTGTGTGTGTGTGTGTGTGTGTGTCTGTCTGTCCACAGACACATGTACATACACTTTCATAGATTCGTGTTTGTGTGTTTCTAATTGATTTTAACTCATGTATCTGAAAACTACATGTTGTCAGATAAGTATACAGAGGTTTAACATTACTCCATTGGCATGGAGTAATCTCTGTTGTACCTGAAGCCAGTTTGGAAGATCTGACTAGTGAAATATGTGCAGTAAATTTTTTTATATACTAATGGTTTGATACACAGTCATACATATACACCCTTATATCTATCTGTTCTTTTTATATGTATTTATATGTATATATTTGTAACTAATATTTGCTTTTCACACATTGAAGTTTTATTGTAACACATGTAGTCAGTGGATTTAGAGACATTGATAAATATTGACATTTCTCATATTAAATATTTCAAGAGTCTCTTCTATGTATTTGACATTACTTGGTGTCGATAATGTTACAGTGACTAAATCAGGCTTTGTCTTTGCCATATACTCCTTCCTTTTCAGTCAGGAAAACAGACATTAGTTTTTTAATTACAAATATATTAAAAGAGGAAAGACACTAAGTGTTACGGTAGTGTACCATAGGGGTTGTGTTAAATTATGTATTGGTACATGTAATAAACTACCCTACAAGTTAGTGGCTAAAATAGCAGACATTATCTTATAATTTCTATGGGTCAAGAATTTTTGGGAGTGCATCAGCTGAGTGTTTTTGGTTCAAGATCATCCATGAAGTCGTAGTCAAGGTATCAGCAAGTTGTAGTTATCTGTGGAGTTGATTAGATTGGAAGATCCATTTTCGGAATGGCTCACTCACACAGCTGTTGGCAAGAGGGTTCAGTTCCTCACTGCCTGTTGGCAGGAGGCCTCAGTTCCTTACCACATAGACCTCTCAATAGGCTGCTTAAATGTCTTCATAATGTAGCAGCTGCCTCCAGAGTAAGCAGTGAGAAAGAGAGAAGGGAGAGGGGGAACACGGCTTCTCCATCTGGCCTGGGTTTCCTTAAAACATGGTAGCTGGGTTTTAAGGGCAAACTTTGTGACAGAGGGAAAGAGAGAGAGGGTGCTAGATGAAAGGTGCATTGCCTTTTCTGACCTGGCCATGGCAGTCATACAGCATCACTTCTGCTACATTCTGTTCATCAGTTTGGGAGTCCCACCCAAATTCAAGAGAGGAGAAAGAGATTATGCCACTTAATGGGGAATGGCAGGGTTCTTGAAAAGCATTTGGATCACAAATACTGATGTGATCATTTTTGGAAAATACAATCTGTTGCACAAGGGTAAACAAAAGGGCATACTGGCAGATCAGTTAGCATGCTTCTAGTAGTCCAGGAGGGAGATGATGTGGCAGTAGCGATGAAAAGAAGTAGATACATGAGAGAGATATTCCAGAAGGTGGACAGAATCTAGTGATTGGAAAGATGTGGGTGTGGAGAAGATGGGGTGTTAGAGATGACCCCTATGTTTATGACACATGAGCAATCAAGTGGATGTGGTACCATATTCTGGGATAGGAGATGTCTGCTAAAGATCAAAGTGGAGAATGAGGCTTTATTTTTGTTTTCAGTGGTTGTAATTGTGGTGGGGTGAGGCAGGGGAAAGATTCTGAGTGAATTGAGTTTGAGTTACGTGAGGGACATTCAGTGTAAACGAACGTTGCTAGTCTAGCTCAGAGAAGCAGTCTGGGTTGGAAATAATTATTTGAGAATTTTAGATGTATATAGATGGTAGTAGGTATGGTTAAAGTTTGTGTAGGTGAATGTAGACTGAGAATTTAAAAAGAGAAGTAAAAGCTCTGAATGTTATTTTTTAATGGTTGATTAGAGAAGGTTATACCAGCAAATGAGACTGGAAGAATTGGCCTGAGAGGTAGGAAGAAAACAAAAAGGACATATGTCAAGGAAAACTAAGAAGGTGATGTTTCATGGGTGTAACAAAGCCATGCAAGTTGAGGATTGAATAATGGTTAGTGGATTTGGTCTCTTGGAGGTGACTTTGACAAAATTGTTTTTGAAGAAGAGTGGAGGTGAAAACAAGTTAGAATGCTGTGAAAAGTGAGTGGGGAGGAAAGGAATGGAGATGTCCTGTCAGATGCATCCTATCAGATGCACAGTTCAAAGCACTGGTCATCAAAATGCTCACAGAATTGGTTGATTTTGCTCACAAATTAGATGAAAAACTGCAGGCTACAATACGTGAAATGAAGGAAGATGCATGGGGAACCGATAGAGATGGAAGGAAAACTGGGACTCATATCAATGGAGTGGACCAGAGGGAAGAAACAAACAACCAAACAGAAAACAAGGAAGAAACAAGAATTCAAAAAAATGAGGAGAGGCTTAGGAACCTCCGGGACATCGTTAAATGTCCCAACATCTGAATTATAGGGGTCCCAGAAGGGGAAGAAGAAGAGCAACAAGTGGAAAACTTATTTGAACAAATAATAAAGGGGAACTTCCCCAATCTGGCAAAGGAAATAGACTACCAGGACGTCCAGGAATCTCAGAGTCTCAAAGAAGTTGGACCCAAGGAGGAACACACCAAGGCACATCATAATTCCATTAGCCAAGATTCAAATGAAGGAGAGAATTCTAGAAGCAGCAAGGGATAAGGGGACAGTCACCTACAAAGGAGTTCCCATCAGACTCAGCTGATTTCTCAAAAGAGACCTTCCAGGCAAGAAGGGGCTGGAAAGAAGTATTCCAAGTCATGAAAGTCAAGGACCTACATCCAAGATTGCTCTATCCAGCAAAGCTTTCATTTAGAATGGAAGGGAAGATAAAGTGCTTCTCAGATAAGGTCAAATTCAAGGAGTTCATCATCACCAAGCCCTTATTATATGAAATGTTAAAGGGACTTATATAAGAAAGAGAAGATCAAAAATATGACAGTGAAAACACAGCAAACTCACAGCTATTAACAACCACACCTAAAACAAAAGCAAACTAAGCAAACAGCTAGAACAGGAACAGAAGCACAGAAATGGAGATCATATGGAGGGTTACCAACAGGGGCATGGGAGGAGGAGAGCGGGGAAAAGGTACAGAGAATGAGTAGCATAGATAGTGGGTAGAAAATAGGGGGAGGGCAAGAATAGTGTGGGAAATGTAGAAGCTAAAGAAGAACTTATGACACATGCACATGAACGAAAGGGGGGAATGTGGGTGGGAGAAGGGTGTGCAGGGTGGAGGGGAATGATGGGGGAGGAATGGGACAACTGTAATAGCATAATCAATAAAATATATTTTAAAAAATGCAGAATTTTACTTAGCTTTACTTTCCGATGTAGCTTATATGTGTTCTTCCCAAACTATATTGGTCACCTGCACTTTTTTGGTTTTAATAAACTAGAATATTTGTCAATAACTGATTTGTTTATTGAGACAAAGAAGGGATAAATAGTACTCGATGGATTTTTACAATAAAGATGAACAAAAGTAAAGGATTTTTTAAAAAAACAACTGGAGAAATAAATGTTAAAGTATAATCTTGAGGAAACAAATTAATGGGATTGTTAAAAGACAATGTCAGCGTTCTTGGAGAAATGAAAAATTTTCATTGAGTGATAAAGGCAAGACTATCTTTTACTTTGAATTGCTCATTTCAGTAGATAAGAATAGATTAAAAACAAGCTAATAGGCTTAGGAAGTCCCCCCAAATAATAGACATTTAATAAATAGATGCTACAAATACCATCAAAACTGAATGGTAACAAAAAATTTGAAGGTACTAAAACAATTTCAAAGATGTGTGGAATAAGTGTAATCAGTAAAGGATCTCTTGATCTTTGTCCCATCTACTGGAGATGAGACTCAAAAAGGTTAAGTTACTAGCTCAGTAATTCATGGCTGACTGAACTGGAAGAGCCCCAACTAGAAATTGGTTCCTCTTCTCCTCCTGTTCAGAATGTTATATAGTACCATTATAGAGCATGTTAGAGCTATAAAAATGAGACCGGAGCAATTACTAGTGAACATTTAGTGAAGGATCAAGCAAAAAAGAGAAAGGACTTAGGGGCATGGACAACAATGTGGGGATTGTGGGTGGAGGTAAAAGAGGGTATAAGGGGGATAAATAGTAATGGAAAAATAAAATAAAAAATAAACTTAAAAAAAGACTGGAATAAATGGTAGTGAACAATGTAATGAGTTCAGTGTTGGGGAATTAAGGTTTAATCCTAAATCTGCTGCCAGTTTAGCTGCACAAACCTGGACAAAACATATGACCTTTACCATCTTTATACCTTTTTGTGTTTATCAATAAAATAGTGGAGTTGGAGTCAAAGCTATTAAAAATTTATTTATTGAGCACCATCTGTGTGAGAGGCATAGTATCATTTTCTTAAAACTTTCTCTTTTAATCCTTACAGCACCCTTCAAGCCTGCCCCTATTAACCTCTTTTTACAGTTGAGGCTAGGTAACTTGACAAGATTACCTGGCTAGTAAGTGATGAAGGTAGAATTCCAACTCAAGCCTGTTGACTCCAGAACTGATGCTTTTTACATAGCATCACTAGACCACAAACTTCATTCGTTTTTGTACCATTTTAACAACTGTTTCCCTATCAATGTGTCACTATTGTTACTTACTTGATATTTTTCTTTAAATCTATATTCATGTTTTACTTAAATTTATTTAAGAAGGAAACTGTTTAATAAATAAAAACAAAACTGAGCAAATTGTTGTGAAAAACCCTGGAGGAAAAAAGGAGAACTCTACCTTTCTCCCTGAAAAAAAGAATAAAGATATGTGAAAGGTAGACAGAACCAAGGGCCCAGAGAAAAAGAAATCTATCTGGGTTAGAGGCTAGAGCTTGGAATTGCCAGAACAGTTCAGAGAAGTGGGTTTGAGACTGGCAGTTTGGATCCTATCTGAGAAGAGAAATGTATCACAGACAAGATGGGGATAGAGTAAGGAGTTTCTGGATCTGATTTAAAAGAGAAAGCTGAGGGTAGGATACAGAGTTGAGCCAGGAATGGAACCTGGCATATAGAAGGGTCTGAAATGGAGGGCGGAACTCTTCTTCAGAAAGGGGAGAAGGGTAGAGCCTGAAGGATGGGCATAGGGATTGGGGAATCTGGAAGAAAAATAGGACTGGGAGCTCAGATTAAAGTAGAACAGTGGCCAGTCTCTCCAGAAATTAAGGCAGTGTGCAGCTGAAGGCTGAGGCCCAAGAGGGGTCATTGGCACAAGAAAGGGCAGGGACCAGTGAGAAGGGGTCAGAAATGAAAGCTCAGAGGTGGGTACATCTGAATGTGACTCTAGAGGCTGAGGTGGAGGCGAGGAGGGGGAACCAAGTATGATTCTCTCCTGTTTGAAGCCAACAGTTTTTCTCCTCACACTGAACCATGAGTGCAACAGTTCTGGGCAGTTTTCTCCAAGGGAAGACAGTTTTTACATGCCAGTAGTATGCACACCACCCTTTCAGTAAATGTGGTTGCTTCTACATTTGATTCCTCTCTCCCTTCTAGGTCTGGGTTCTCCCTTGATCTGTTTGTGTACAAGTACTTATTACCCTCTTGTGTTATATATTACCTATTAAAAAATTGTTAAATAAAAGGCTTTAAATCCTTTAAAATAATGCTTAGAATACTCCTTTAGTGTCCGTTGTCTTTCAGATACCAACTAAAAAGGGGGATTTGATAGGCAAGAGACAGAGCTATTGACCTGAGGGATTGAAGCCCTACCACTACCAGTTTTTTTTGGTTACAGAATCCCCTTGCTCATGCTGTCATCCATCTTCTGCCAAGTCCTTCTGAGCTTAGTTTACTTTTTTCTTCATTTGCTTTCAACACCATCTTTATTTCCTGCTTTTCTCTCTCTACCTAAAAGATCCTCCTAGTTATTTCTGTTGTTTTAATTTTTACCGAGCTCCGCATAATGAGACTGCCAGGGTGACTGTGCTCTGTTTTCATTCATGCCTGTTGGACTTTAATTTGCTTTAACTCTTGGTACTTTATTAACCATCTCTTCTAAAAATGAATATTCTTAAAAAAGATCATATTAGTACTCAATGCCAATAAAATCTAAAGAACACTATTTATATTTAAAGATTCTGTCCCTCTTGGAAGAATGTATTTTAGTGGTTTACATACATGCATAAATACACAAGTGTACACACATATAAACACTCATATTTACACATGTGGTTAATATTTTAATCTATATACATATACAGGGCCTGGCACAAATAACTCCCCTATTTAATCTATATCAAATTGCTTCTCAGCTTTCTGGCTAAGAGCAAGTGTAATCTATATCAAATCTTTTATTACAAAATCATAAACATGTAATTCTGTAACATAACAATATCACACTCGAGCATACCATATGACATTTTAGGTGAAATGTTCAGATTGCTGTATATCTCGTGTGAGACATTCACATACCCTACCAACTACATTCAGTGGCGTTACTTCTGTAGGACCCTATATACCCTTGACCTATAGCAAGACATTGTGTGTGTACTATATCTATAGGTGTGGTGTGCATGCGTCTATGTATATGTGTATGTATGTGTGCTTGTGCGTGTGTATATATATGTAAAAATGCATATAAACACATAACCACACTCATACACACACATTGCAGTACAGATGATCCATTCAATGTTAGTTTTTGTGCCCAAAACTTTTGGACCCTCATTTGCTGAAACCTCTGCATTTTATTTCAATTTCTAATGTTTGTTCTTTTAGTGGACCTTTTAATGAACAGGTTCTGAAGAACTGGAAGAGGAAGTCATTTTAATTGCAGGAGTTGGGACTTTTTCATTCTGGTTTTCCATTCTGCGTGGATTCTTTGTTTTTTATTTGACACAGTGGTAATAATCTCAATGAATGGCCATAGTACAGTAGTACAAGATATATAATTTATTTTTTCAGTATCTGGGGTATCCAGAAAAGTTCATGCCTTTTTTTTAGGGGAGAATTATTTTCCCAATAAACAATTATGTGGGCTGGGAGCAGGAGAGAACTAGGTTTTCTGGACTCAGATTTTCATTGTAAAATGAGGAAGTTGGAACAGAACTCTTTAGTTGACATTAAATAATTGGAGCATGTTCAGCCAGCACTCAAAATTTGCTGCCCATAAACATCACTCAGAATATTAACTTTTCATTAATTTTCATTTTGCTCTTAAAGAATAAACTTTAAAAATACAGTGTGCAGGGCCATTTTTAACTTATTTTAGGTTGTTACTTTTGAACGCTCAGAACTTTATTTTCATTTTTCATTTTGAAGGAATAATAGCAACTATAGAATTCTCAAGAGTTGGGAGCTGCATTTGTAATTATATTAAAATTTATTTTCATTGGAGGGTGTACTGTACCGGTGATTTTTTTTTTTTTTTTAGTATATTTACTATTAATTTTTTTTTTTTGAAAGGTTCATGAATTAGTTTCTTTTGGTTGCTGTAACAAACTATGTGGCTTTGATTATAAATTTATTGTCTCACAGTACTGGAGGCTAGAAGTTCTCAAAAGCAAGGTGTGGGTAGGGTCATGCTCCTTTTGAATCCTTAGGGAAGAATTTTCCTTGCCTCTTCTAGCTTCTAGTGTTTACAGGCATCTTTGGCATTCATTGTCTTGTAGATGCAGCATTCCATTCTCTGCCTCTATTGTCACATGGCCATCTTCTTCCTGAGTGTCTGTCTTATAAAGATAGAAGCCCTATTAAAGGCCCACCTTACTCCTGTGTGGCTCATCTTAAATTACTTCTGCAGTGACTCTTTCCAAATATGGTCATGTTTTAAGGTATTGTAGGTTAGGGATTCAACATATATTTTGGGGTGTGACAAAATTCAACCTGTAACAATTGGTAAGATCTTGATATATATAAAAATGTAGTAAAACAAGATTATTGTCCTGTTAATCATTATTTTATAATTTTTTCAAGTCTCCTCTCCCACATTTCTATATGCTGAGCAAATATTACTAAACTCTTCTTTGTTTCTAGATCTAAGATCAAATAAAAGGCTTAGGATAAATTCAGAGGAAATGTCCAAACTAGTTTTCATGTAAACCTAAGAGAAAGAATGTTGAACAATTAAAAGTGGTTTTCATGTGTGATGCATAAGAAAAAGAATTAGGTGGATATTGGAAGTAGAAAACTTTAAGTTAATCTTAACATCTAGGAGTTCCTTGATGTGAATATAAAGTCTAGATTTTTCAAATACAGAATATGGTAGCTGACTAGGTAGATTAAAATTTTTATCACATTTTTAGATTTAGCTTATAATGGAGGACGAAAAAGAAAGGGAATTTTATGCTTCTTGTTTCATGATATTTTACTTGGAATTTGTAATTTATATGCATATAAAAGGGTTATTGCATACTTTGTCAACAATTTTTATAGACTGCTGTTCATGAAAAGCAATAACTATTTTAGAAAAGTGGTTTAACAGGTAGGAAATATGGAGTAGATAATTGCTATAGCAAAATATTTGGTTTTGTGAACTTGCATATATAATAACATAGTTGCAACTAAAAAAAGATGAGATTAGTTAAGATTGTGGTGTTTTTACTGGCAAACAAGATATTAATCCCAGTGGAGAGTTGTTTTCCCTCTTGAAATTATGCATTCATTTAAATTATGTTTTTCTGTATAACTGAAACTAATACAACATAATGTTGAATGAAAACTAATTTAAATGTTTAAGTAAAAAGTTTTTTAAATAAAAAATATTTTTAATTATATTTTCTGTCCTTATCTAAATTTTAAAAATCAATATTCAAACACTTGTAAACCCCTCCTTCCTTGAAGTTACAATTTTTCTTTTAGATGAGCTCAATCAAAACCTGTGGTTACAAAACCCAGTAATCTAGTAATGTTTGAACTGATGGATTTCTTAATATTTTTGTAATTATTTTATTTGTTTATACTTCATCTTTTCAAATACCGTAATTAGGTTGGGAAATGTTTTTGGACTTTGTTGTCTTAACTTAATTTCTAAGTTCACCTGCAAGTTCGGAGCAAGAGTCCTGAGAATCCATGACCTTGTTTTCCTTATGTGAAACCACTAATTTTTCTCTCTTGATCAGTTGTTTTGTTAAGAGTAAAAGCTGCCCTGTGTCATGACTTTTGTGAAGATAAATTTGTATTATTTTGGAATTGTAAAATGCAGATCAGCTGTAGTGAGATATTATTAACAATAATATTTGAACTTAAGTGGGAATGCATATTAATATCATCTGATTAATGTTGTTATGGTCAGTATACTATGAATCTGGGAATCATAGACCATCTTTTTTTTAATGAATGTTCAATAATTACCTGATAGGAAATCTAACCTTTTCGGTAAGACTGTCTTGAAAATAAGATTAATTTTGCTACCTCTATCCATTTCAGGAAGACTTACCCAGGTGGTTGGAAAAAGAAGTTCAGTCAGTTCTTGTTATTTGCAATGCCTTATGTTCTATAATGTTGCCACAGACACTAAATTAGTGATTACTGAAGCATTACTCCTAAGGGAAATTCAGGGTTAGGTTTCTGTGAGCCTTTGGTTATAGTTTCCTCAACTGATCGGTATATAACTTTGTTTATATTACTGTTTAAAAGACACCTTTAATGTACATTGTTAATTTATTAACATTGAACCCATTGCCAACAGCACTATAGCTCATGCTTCAACAAAGCTTGTCTAACACATGTATTTTCTCATAAGGCACATCAGGGCCTTTTTGCACTTCGGACACTAGACAGTGCTTCAGCACTATGCCTGGGGGCCATTTCAAACAGTAAATCAACAAAAGCACAAAAGTGCAAAAAAACATGGCACTAAATAGATCTTGGAAAGAGCACTTTGTTTACAGTATGAGAGCTGAAACTAGAAGGCAGAATTGCATTGTTCTACCTCAGCTGGGACTCATTTTTTGCTGCTTTACACGTCTTGAATGACTGCAAAAGGGTCATTGCTACTATTGATTTAAAGTTTACAAATGTATTTTGAATTCACAAATACACCAATACAAAATGAATAAATGAGAATCACCTATATACTAAATGGTAAAATAATAAATTGGGTTAAGTTATTACGTTGTTAAAGTTGGATTCAGATACTTTTTATCTTAATGTTTACAGTAAATAGTATATCCTCTATTTTTGTTTTCTGATTACTCAAACAGTATAGCCATAAAATCATTTTCAGTAATATTTGTACAAATAGTTTAATGCCTTGCCCTTTCATTAGTGAATTGGCATCAGAAAGAAGACGGAGGGAGGGGAAAGTACGGAAGGTCTGAAGGAAAATCCATGTCCCTACCGGGGACCAAATCTTCAGTCTAGGTATGTGCTCTGACTGGAACCTGCAACTTTTGGCATATGGGACAGTGCTCCAAGCAAATGAGCCACCCAGCCAGGGCCAAAGGATTATTTTAAAAATATTCATTAATGTCTTCATTTATCTTCTTCCAAGATTAGTCTTTTGACTGGTTTGTTTACAGAAAATCGTTGATGTATATACAGTTGACCATTATAAAGTGAATTATGGATTATGTTGAGACTTGATTAAGAAAAAGTTCTTCCATCTTACCATCCTGTCATTCACTTACCTTGTACAAAAAATAATTTAGAATAGTTTCCAAAAAAGGAAGGAACATTTAATAAAGTATTTTGGAAGCTGAGTTTCAATTACTATGCAGTGAGCAAGCGATAACCAGATTAGGCAAATCTCCAATAAAAGAGAATTGTAGAACTATGAATTATACTTAGAATTTTTCTCAATTTGTTTTCAAAGTTTACATTATATATAAAATGATACTGTGTAAATGTAATTGTGATGTGCTGCTATAGTCATTGTTATAGCAATCTATTTTTCTCTCCACACTTTATTATGAAAATGTTTAAGCATAAAACAAAGTTAAAAATTTTATGGTGACTCTCTCTATGCCAAGAGTGTCAAACTCATTTTCACCAGGAGCCACATCAGCCTTGCAGTTGCCTTCAAAGGGCTGAATGTAATTTCACCTCCTTAACAATTAAGGAGTAGTTACATTTACAGAGTCCTAAAATTATTTCAGCCCTTTGAAGGCAACTGTGAAGCTGATGTGGCCCCCGGTGAAAATGAGTTTGACACCCCTGCTCTATGCCCACCAACTAGATTCTATTATTGAATCATTTATTTGTATAAAGGCAGTATAATGTAGCAGGTTTATAAATGAAAAACTGTACATGCTAAAAAACAATTAAGTGATCCTCCAAATTTTTAATGGAAATGAAATGTGTCTTTTTTTTTTTTTTTTTTTATGTAGGTCATTTGCTTGAATTGTAGTAATTAAAATGTAATTTCAGAAGTAGGTTTTTCCTGATGTATATCATCATACTGTTTCTTCATTATTAAAGTCATCATTAATAAAAATAGAATAGAATCTCATGATCCCATTGGCAGGACAGTCAATTAAAAATTATTACAGATATTTAGAATCCAGCATAACGATTTGTTGTAGCTTAAGTTAGTCACATGTCAGTGGGTTCTGGGACTAGAGCTGGAAGTGTTATCAGTTAAAAATATCAGATAATTTTTAGGGACAACAGTGTTTTGCGGTACAGTTTAGGCTTTAGGATGAGTCTGGGCATTTGTTCAGAAACCAGACCCCTTTATCCTAGTATACTCGAATTCCTAAACATACTAGTGTAGACACTCTCCTAATAACCAGAAACCCTGCTATTAATAACATAAAAGATAGTGAAGTAAGTTTGCTTTCTGTAAATGTTTTTATTACCAGTATTTTATTTACAAATAAATATAATTTTCACAGTATCATAATGTTAATTTTGTCATTGAAGTTGTTCCTGTTTTTTCTCCTCATAGTTGATGTGAAAATGTATCTGGCCTTGTTACAACTTTGATATTTTCCTTCAGGATTTATTATGAAAACAGGTATAGTTGCCTGGAATGTATGTTTAAGGGTATTCTTTTAGAATAGCTACTGAACAGGTATCCTTACTCATAATTGTTAAATATCATGTCATTTTTCTGGATTTAGGTAACTACTGAATTTATATTAGAAATTATGGAAATATGGGATCATATTAATCCTGGATTTTAATATTATTGGCTATTAATAATCTTCCACAGTCATACCTACATATATTAGCAGTAAAAAATCATTTTAGTGACAATCTGTTAGACTGAATAAAGAGAAAAATTTTAGTTCATACCTTCTCTCCTGTAAGAACAAGTGTAGTGTTAGTATGTAGTCCTTTTTTGTTTTTAAAACTCTTTAAGGTAGTTCAGCTTTGTATTTAAAAGAGCAGGAAATGGATTTATAGAAATTTACTGAAACTCGTAAACACATTTTATCTAAATGTATAAAAATTATTTTTAATGTTCAGAAATATGTTACAATTAGAATAATGCCAAGAAACAATTTTATTTCATTTGTATGATCAACAGAGTAGTAAATAAAATAACACTAGAACCAAAGAGACTTTTGCTATAGTGTCAAGCGTGTTGGCATAATGAATACTTACATAGTTTTAATTAAAACAGTAGGGAGAACCGAAAAAACAAACTCAGACCCTTCGGAAGATTCAGTCAAAAAGTTTGGAAAAAATGATTTCAAGCTAATAGGATAAAAACAAAAAGATTTTTGAGCACACCGGATATAGATTGCATGTTCTATAGATTGTTTTGGCATTTTGTTGTAATGTGAAAATTTTTTTAAATTTAAGAAGACACTGAGTATACCCTAGGTAACTTATGTCCTTAGTTATACTCCGTGAAAAGAAAAAATAAATTGCTTGAAAAAACAGCTGCAGTCTTTCATAGAGTATTTTGATATCTGCTGGTTTCTGTAACTTGTTGGTGTGAAGATAGGGAAGAGATTACTTCTTTGTGTATTTTTTGTCAAACATTATTAGAGTCATTTTTTGATAATCCTGGGAAAATGCCCTCCAAAGTTTGAGAAAAAAGAAAGGGGGGTGCTGCATATAGTGGAGATTAGATGGGATTAATTAGTGTCCTTCAAGTTGCAATATTGCCATTAAATTAAATGTTTGACTCTGGCCCATTCTTATATGGTATTTGTTCTACCATCACTTCAAGTAGATTACACTGCCTTGGCTGAACTTCCTAGATACATCTTTTGTGTTAGTCAATGTGATTATGTTTAATCAAACCCGTGGCAGTGGCCATAGTGAGTCTGTTGTACATACATTGTCAGGAAACTTACATTAATTTGATATCGATTGAAATTCATGTCCAACTTGAGTTTGTTGACCATACAACATTTTGTATAGTTTCTGTGGTTATTGGTAAAGATGATAACGAATTACCTAGGCAATTTCTATTTTAAGGATTTGATTGGGATTTTACTAATAAGCAAGAAATAGCTCTTTTCGTGAAGTTACTTATTTGTTAGTAAAAAGATTTTGAATGAGAATTGCACAGTATATTCAAACTTTTAATTTTATCTATTTTTCCTAATCTGCACTACATTTAGGAATTATCTTAGACTTATTAAAAATTTATTTGGAATTTTTAAGGTAATCTATGTTCCTTTAAAATGTTACCAGCAACTTTTAAAATTAAAGGTCATATATTTTATAACTTAATATGACCTTATGTGAATTTATAACTTAGGTGATATTTATGTGTGCACATATGTGTATAAATTAAATCTTAGGGAAAAAGACTAACAAAGTGTAGGCAAGTTTTATAGTCACAGTATCCAACGTTTTGCTTTTCTGGATAAGATATTAGTAACTGCATCATGGCCAACCAAACCACTTGTTTGAATTGACGGTCATGGTTAACCATAATTAAAAATGCAAAATAAATTTGAAAGTTGAACTATTTGGGCCATTAAATGATGAAAAGATCTTACCAGGAATTCCTACATGGAAAGCCATTTTAATTCTAAGATTTAACTTAAAAAAATGTAAGAATTTATTTATGGGTAGATTTATAAAGGGTTTTGTCATTTGGGCATTACGGAGACTATTTCTGTCAAGTCCACTACTTCCCCTCACCCAGATGAGATTTTAAAAAATTATTCTAATACTACTTTAAAAATACAGGTTCTGTGTATATTCGTAAAACAGTATATATCTTTTGCTTATTTTAATTTTTTTATTTTATTAATTTTTAGAGCAAGAGAAGAAGAGGGGCGGGGGGGAGTGAGATACATACACGTCAATTTGTTCTAGTTATTTAAGCATTTATCTGTTGATTCTTACATGTGCCCTAACCAGGGATCAAACCTGCAACCTTCACATATCATGATTAGGGCATCTTTTGTTTATTTTTGAGCATTTCATAATTGGTATCATAACCTAATTAGACTTCTACAGCCTTCTTTTTGTCTGTCGTTCTTTTGAAAAAAAATTTAGTAAGGTATAATTGATGTACATCATTTGATTAGTTGCAGGTGTATAACAATGATTCTATGTATGTGTGAAATAATCACTACAATAAGTTTAGCTGACATCCATAACCACATATAGTTAAAATTTACTCTCCTAGCCCTAGCTGGGTGGCTTGGGGCACATGCAGGACGCAGCTGATCAGTGTTCCCCCCCACCCCCCCGCCCTTCCTCTCTCTCAAAACCAACAAATGTATCTCAGGTGAAGTTTTCAAAGAAGAGAGAGAGATTTACTATCCTAGCAACTTTCAAATATAAAATACAGTATTGTTAACTGTTGTCACCATGCTGTATATTCCATCCCCAAAAATTAAAGTCTGTACCTATTGACCGCCTTCACCCATTTAGTCCATCCACCACCTACCCCTCTGGTTGTTCTCTGTATCTGAGGTTTTTTTTGTTTGTTTGAAGATCCCACATAAGCATGAGGTCATACAGTATTAGTTTCTCTCTGCCTGACTTCAGAATGCCCTCAAGATTTATTCATGTTGTTGCAGATAGAACAATTTCTTTTCACTGATGAATAATTTTGTGTGTGTGTGTCTATGTGTATCTGTCTGTTTATTCATCCATCAGTGGACACTCAGTTTGCTTCCATGTCTTGGCTATTGTAAATAATGCTGCAGTGAACATAGGAGTTCATACATCTTTTCAAGTTAGTGTTTTTGTTTCCTTTGGATAAATACCCAGCAGTGGAATAGCTGGGTCCATATGTTAGTTCTATTTTTAATTTTTTGAAGAACCTACCTACTGTTTTCCATAGTGACCGTACCAACTTACATTTCCACCAGTGGTACACTAGGGTTCTCTCTTCTCCACATCCTTACCAACACTTTTGTCTGTTTGATAATGGCAGTTCTAACCAATGTAAGGTGATATCTCATGGTTTTCATCTACATTTCCCTGATGATTAGTACCTTTTCATGAACCTTTTTGGCCATGTATATATCTTTGGAAAAGATTTCCATCGTATGCCTGTTTTTTAATCAGATCTCTCTCTCTCTCTCTCTCTCTCTCTCTCTCTCTCTCTCTCTCTCTCTCTCTCTCTCTCTCTCTCTCTGCTGTTGAGTTATATGAGTTCTTTTTACGTATTTTGAATATTAACTTATCAGATACCTGATCTGCAAATATTTTCTCTATACTTTGTCTTTCATTTTGTTAATGGTTTCTTTCTCTGTGGTGACAATTTTTAGTGTGATGTACTCTCACTTGTTCATTTTGCTTTTTTGCCTTTGCTTTTGGTGATTGATATCAAGTAGCTTACCACTGATGTTTTCTTCTAGGAGTTTCACTGTTTCAGGTCTTATGTTTCAATCTTTAATCCATTTTGGGTTCATTTTCTTGTATGGTATGGATTTTTTTGTATCAATTTCATTCTTTGTATATGGCTATCCAGTTTTTCCAATATCATTTTTTGAATAGACTGTTCTTTCTGCATAATTCTTGACTCCTTTGCCAAAATTAATTGACCATATATGTGTGGGTTTATTTCTGGGCACTCTGTTCTGTTTCATTCATTTTATATCAGTTTTATGCCAGTACCATACTGTTTTGATTACTATAGCTTTGTAATGAAGTTTGAAATCAGGGAGTGTGATTGTCTGGCTTTTTCCTTAGAATTTCTTTGGATTATTAGGGGGTCTATTATGGTTCTGTATGAATTTTAGGATTGTTTATTCTTTCTCTGTGAAAAAGTGTCATTAGAATTTTGATAGGGATTTTATTGAATCTGTATATTATTTTGGGTAGTATGGACATTGTACAATATTAATTCTTTCCATTTATGTGTGTCTTCGGTTTCTTTCATCAATATCTAATGGTTTTGCACTGTACAGATTTTTCATCTCCTTGGTTATATTTATTCCTTATGTATTTTATTCTTTTCATGCAATTGTAAATGAAATTATTTTCTTAATTTCTTTTTCTGATAGTTTTAGAAGCTCAACTGATTTTTGTGTGTTGATTTTGTATCCTGCAATTGAATTTATTAGTTCTAACAGTTTTTTGGAGTGGCGTACTCAGGGTTGTCTATATGTAATATAATGTCATCTGCAAATAGAGACAAGACAGTTTTACTTCTTTTTTTGTTTGGGTGCCTTTTATTTCCTCATCTTGCCTAATTGCTGTTTCCTAGGACTTCTAACTACGTTGACTAGTATTGGCATGTTTTCTCTGATCTTAAAAGAAAAGCTTTGCACTTTTCTTCATTGAGTATGATGTTATTAGCTCTGGGCTTGTTATATGCATTATTTGTATTTTCTTATGATTCCCTTGACATTGTACCATGCCTACATAAGGAAATCTTAAGTTAATAGCTTAACAACTTCTCATATAACACAAGGACTATAGAACAGTTTAATGCCAATCAGCTCCTTTCCCAATTTATATGATTGCAGACTAATGATTTTAAGTGCCATTGCTTCTGTGTAAACTCAAAGTTTACCACTCTTACAGCACTGATGTTGAAATACCGTATAACCTGTTTTTAGTATCCGAAAGTTGTTTTCTGCAGTGGGAAACCTGTATCAGAGAGATACTCCATTAACAAAACCTGAAAACTAAAAACTTCATATTCGCCCTTCTGAGGGTTTTATTTTCTGAAGAAGCAGAAGCTTCTAGTGCTACTTGGAGCAGATTCTATGCCCAGGGAACATCTCTAACAAAATGAACTTTTATGTTGAAGTAATACCTTATGAAAGCTGAAATGAACATCATTATTTCCAAGGAGAAGAGAAACAGAATCTTATTCAAATCTAATAGCAGCTGTGTGAAAAAATACATATTCCATATTAATTTGTAATTGGTGACATTCTGGAGATTCAACTTTTGCAATCTGATAAAAATGTATATTATTATTTCACATATAGAGACTGCAGAAAATCATTCGGGTAACTTACTCAAATGGCCTCTATCAAAGGGAGCCTCCAAATTATATATAGCATGAATAAGATAATGAAGTTTCCAAAATATTAGAGTGAATCATTCAGTATTTTTAATATGTTCTATGTATCTTGCCCACTCTACATTTCTTTATTAATGCTCTAAATATTTTTACCTAGTATTTTTTTCTTTATAAATAATAAAAATCTATAGTCTCTGAAAAATAAAAGCAGCTTGTAAGTATATTAGTATAACATGCAAAGAAAATGAGATTGAAAAAATGCCATTTTATTTACTTTTTAAAGATTTGTTTATGTATTTTTAAAGAGAGGGAAAGGAAGGGAGAAATAGAGGAAGAGAAATATCAGTGTGTGGCTGCCTGTCTGTTGTATGCCCCCAACTGGGGCCCTGGCCTGCAACTTAGGCATGTGCCCTGACTGAGAATGGAACTAGTGACCCTTTTGCAGATCGGCACTCAATCCACTGAGCCACAGCATCCGGGTATCATTTTAGCATGGTTTGGCCTTAGACAGCCAGGTCTCATTTTAAATGTGCTTTCTTATTTCCGACGGTTCAGAATTACTGAAATTTGTGGGCAAATGTTTGATGTAATTTTAGAATTCTCAAACACTCTCCAACAAAATGTGGAGCTTAGGGTATTGTATTGTAATACTATTTTATACCCTACTCAAATTTCAGTATGTACTTTGAATTATATTTTATTTCTACTTTAATTGAAGTCTCAGAAGAGGTATTGAGAAAGACAAATGTGCATTTCAACAGATGGAAAGGTTTGAGTAATAGAAAAAAGTGAGAATTTGGCCCTGGCTGGTGTGGTTCTTGTCAGTTTGATTCCCAGTCAGAGCACATGCCTGGGTTGTGGGCCATGCCCCCAGCGGGGGATGAATGAGAGGCAACCACACATTGATGTTTCTCTCCCTCTTGTTCTCCTTCCCTTTCTCTCTCTCTGAAAATCTTTTTTAAAAAAGAAGAAAGTGAGAATTTGAATTTAAACACAACACTGTCATTGTCATGAAAATTTTCTGAAGTTAATTGTATTTAAAGAATATATAATATCTTCGGGAAATATTGATTCAGGACTCGTAATCTACGAAAAGTAGAGAAAGGGGAAAGGTAAGACACTAGTATTTTTCCTGGCTGGTGTAGCTCAGTGGATTGAGCGCGGGCCTGTGAACCAGAGGATCGCGGTTCGATTCCCAGTCAGGGCACATGCCTGGGTTGCAGGCCAGTTCCCGGCAGGGGACACACGAGAGGCAACCGTACATTGATATTTCTCTCCCTCTCCTTCTCTCCTACCCTTCTCCTCTAAAAGATAAATAAATAATAAATTTAAAAAAAAAAGACACTAGTATTTTAGATTATTCTAGATAGATAAATTCAAGTTAGATAAGTGGTAGAATCTCCTTTGGAAAATCTACATTACATATAATATACAGATAAACAAATTATTCAAATAACGTAAGTATTATAGGGTTAGTATTCATAATTTTTAACTTGTATATATTATAGCAAAAAAAAAACGGATTTGTTAAGTGAATTCTATTCATTCTCTTTAAGGGATAATACCAGTTTTAATAGTGAAAAGAGAAATCTACAAGTAAAATGTTGAGATACCTGTTGTCTTGTGATTTGTATGATAACAGGATATATATTGAGGTATATGTGTGGAGAGAGATGTAGATATATGAGTACATAAATGGAGATACATATAAAATTCTTATATATGGTATATATTAACATGTACATATTATTCCTTTTCCTGAGGTATTCTTTTGGTTGCTGCAGTAGATCTTATACAACTATTAATTTTTTTACATGTAAGGATTATCATTATTTTACTGATGTTTAAAAATATGTTCCTTAAAAGTATGTTAATTTTTAAGTAATTATTATTGTTAAATAAGTCTTAATTCTGTTCTCAGGGTTCTTACAATGGGGCATGGGAGCAGGAGGAAGGTCGTATAATATTAGGCAATATAAACTTAAAATGAATTCTAGTGGTCTTAGTATTCCGCTGTCTTACAGTTCAGTATTTATTATATGTGATATTGAACTCTATAAGTCTGTTCAAAGTAAGCTTACAGCTCTGGCCAGGTGGCTCAGTTGGTTCGAGCATCACCTAGTACATCAAAAGGTTGTGGGTTCGATTCCTGGTCAGGCCACATACCTGGGTTGCAGGTTTGATCTCCAGTTAGAGCGTGTATGGGATGCAACCAGTCGATGTTTCTGTCTCTCTCTCTCCACTCCCTCCCTCTACCTCTCCCTCTTTCACTTTCTTTCTCTTTAAAATCAATAATAATGTATTCTCATGTGAAGATTATTACAAAAAAACTAAGCTTTCAATGTGGTAGGTGATAAAATACAGTGCATTTTTTAAACAGGAGAGAAAAGACTCTCATTTTCTTAGGTGGCATCTCTGAAATACCAAATTTTTAATTGAAATGGATAGAATGGAGGGATTGCATTATAGCTGGCATCATCTTAGATATTATAACTTTTGAAAATGAAGAACAAGCTGGAGAGCAGCAATACCTGATTTTAAGACACACTGTATAAAGCCATGGTAATCAAGGTAGTGTGGTATTGGCATAAGGATAGACATATAGCTCTGTGGAACAGAATAGAGAGCCCCCAAATAGATCCACACTTAAATACTCAATTGATCTTTGTCAGATGTGTCAAGGTAATTCAATAAAGAAATAATTTCAACAGATAGTGCTGGAATAATTGAATATCCATCCATATGCAAACTAATGAGCCTCGGCCTTTGCTTCACATTATATGTAAGAACTAACTCAAAATGGGTCATAGAAATAAATGTGGAAGCTAAAGCAATAAAACTACAAGAGTAAAACATATGAGAAAGATTTTATGACCTCAGATTAAGCAGAGACTTTTTTTTAGGATGCAGAAAGCATGAAATAAAAGGAAAAAAATAGGTAAATTGGACTTCATCAAAATTAAAGACTATTGAGAAAATGAAGTCAAGCTATACATGGAGAAAATATTTGCAAGACCTTTATTTTATAACAGACTTATATCCAGAACATGCAAAAACCCCTTACATCTTAATTGTGAGAAAAGAAACTAGTTCAAAGTGGACGTAATATTTAATAGCTGTGTCACCTACAAAGCTATATAAATTCTAATGAAGCTTAATGTAGTTAGTCATGAAAGAAATGCAAATTAGAATCACAAGATACAACTGTACATAGACTAGAATGGTTAAAATTAAAAAATAATAAAATTGATTTTACTAAGTGTTAGGGAGGACGCGGAGTAGTTGGAGCTGTCATACCTTGCTGTTGAGAAGGCAAAATGGTAAAGCCCCTTAAAATTAATAATTTGGTAGTTTGTTACTATAAACGTACACATAAACCATATGATCCAGTGTTACGGGGTTGAATTGTGGCCCTCCAAAAAGTATGTTTAAGTCCTAACCCTCAGTATCTCAGAAGGAGACCTTATTTGGAAATAGGGTTATTACAGTTTAAGATAAGGTTATACTGGAATAAGGAGTTCTTAATCCAGTATGACGTGTGTTCTTAAGCAGAGGAGGGAGACACAGAGGACACAGGTAGAGAGATGGCCATGTGAAGACAGACATAACGGGGGAACATGATATGGTAGTGGAAGCAGAGATTGGAGTTACGCAGCTATAAACCAAGTACTCTAAGGATTGCTGACAGTAAGGAAAAGGCATGGAACACATTAATTTCCTGGAGCCTTCAAGAGAGCATGGTCCTGTTGACACCTTGATTTCACACCTCTAGCTTTCTGATCTGTAAAAGAATAAATTTTTGTTGTTTTAAGACACCCAGTTTGTGATACTTTGCCATAGCAGCCTTAGGAAACTAATACACCCAGAAATAACACTTACAGTCATTTACTTAAGAAAAATGAAAACATTTTTACAAAGATATACTTGAATATTTCTAGTAGTTGTAACAGCCAAAAGCCGAAGACCAGTGTCCACCAACTGGGTGAAGAGATAAACAAATTGTGACATATTTATATAAAATAATGACCTAGTAAAGAAGAAGAATGAATGAACTACTGGTACACACCACACAACATGGATGAGGCTAAAGGACCATGAACAAACCGGGTCACAAAATTCTACATACTGTGTACTGTATGCTTCTATCGATGTGACATTCTAGGAAAGGCAAAACTATAGTGACAGAAAGTAGATAAATTAGGGTTGGGGAGAGGAGATTTACTGCAAAGAAACACAAGGAAACCCTTTTGGGATAGTAGAAAATGTTCTATATCATGATTGTGGTGGTGTTATAGGACTATACATTAGTCAAAGTTTATCAAATTGTTCACTTCAAAATGGTGAATTTAATTTTAAATAAATTACACCTCAATAAAGCTGATTAAAACATATCAAAAGGAATATAATAAGTGGTTACATTGACCAGATAATGAATACACTTTCAGGAATGAAAACATTAGCTTTTAAGATTGTACAGATGGTACTTTTGGCTGTGATAACATTTCTGATAACTGTCGATTGCATAGTCAAAAAGTGCTGCCTCTCAGTAACTTAAAGTGAAGGTAATGTATCCTAGAAAAGGATGATAAAGACTGATATCAAGGAGTTGAAACAAATTTTAATGAAACATGAGAGTGGATAAAGGAATCATTTGAAAGCTAATTTATTTTATTGTGTGATTTTAAATACCTGTAGCTAAAATAGTAAATATTTTAAATCGTCATTTGACTCTGTGTGTGTGTGAGTTACGTACTGTTGAGTCAGCTCTGACTTCTGATGACTCTGAATGAGTGATGTCCACAATGTCCTGTCCTCAACTGCCCTGTTCAACAGCCCTGCTCAGTCAGCTCTGTAGACTCAAGCCTATGGCTTCTTTTATGGGGTCACTCCATCTCATGTTTGGTCTTCCTTTTTTCCTGCCACCTTCGATTTTTCCCAGCATTACTGTCTTTTCCAGAGAACTTTGCCTTCTCATGATGTACTTGAAGTAGGACAGCTTCAGTTTTGTCATTTTTTGCTTCCAGTGATGTTTCAAGGCTTAATTTTCTGTAGACCAACTTGTTGGTCTTTGTGGTGGTCCACGATATTCATAGGGCTCACTTCCAACACTCCATTTCTTTTTGTTTTCCTATCAGCCTTTATTGTCCAACTTTCATATTGGTACACAGTACTTGGGTATGTGAGGGTGTGAATGATCTTAACCTTTGTCTCTAATGACATATCTTTGCTCTTCTTGATGGCCTTACTTATTCTTCCATTGCTGCCTTTTGATTTCTTGCCTGAAGTCTCCATTTGAATTGATGACTGAACCAAAATGAGAAAAATCTTGAACAATTTGGGTATCTTAATTGTCTGTGTTAAAGTTGAGTATTTCTCGTGTGTTCATGATTTTGGTCTTGATGTTCAAATATAATGCTACTTTGGCACTTTTTGTCTTTTGATTTCATTGGAAGACATTTCAAATTATTGCTACTTTCTGCTAGTAAGATGGTATCATCGGAGTTAGTTGATATTTTTTCCACTAGTTTTTATTCCCCCTGCCTCTGAGTCTAGCACAGTTTTTCATATGTGTTCTGTGTACGGATTAACCAAATAGGAAAATAAAATGTACATTTGTCTGACAGTTTTGCCTTTGGTGAAACGATTCTGTCCTTTCATATTCTGTCCTGGCAGTGGTTTCTTGTCCACAGTACAGGTTGTGCATTAGGACGATCAAGGGCTGAGGTACACCCATTTCTTTCCGAGCAACCCAGAGTGTATCATGATGCGCACAGTCAAGGCTTTTACTATGATCATAAAATATAAACTAACTTTCATCTGTTCAACATTCCTAAAATTTGGTATACTTTATTTGGCCTGGGAAAAACTATTTTTCTCTTTCTGAGAAAATGGAGGATTGCCTATTCAGGCAATGCATAGAGCTTTCTGTTCTACCCAGTTAAGAGGAACTGTCTCTAGTTCTGCATGTTTCTCTGTATTGCATTTAACCATTCTCATATCTGTAAAGTAGTTAGGTAGCATCTTATTTATTCCTTTTACCCTTACCACAGTTTATAGTGCCAGACTTCTGATGTACATAAAATAAGAAATCAATGGATAGGTCAAAACATTTTGTAATAAATAGTCAGTCTTTTTTAATTAAGATGTTATTTATTTATTTTTAGAGAGGGGGGAAGGAAGGGAGGAAGAGGAGAGAAACATCAATGTGTGGTTGCCTTTCATGCGCCCCCAACTGGCGACTTGGTCCACAATCCAGGCATGTGCCCTAACTGGGAATCAAACTGGTGACCCTTTGGTTTGCCAGCCAGCACTCAATCCACTGAACTGCAGCAGCCAGGGCTTAAGAATCAGTCTTGTGCCATGATGTGTTTTATCATGCTTAACATTTATTCAACAAGCGTTTATTAAGTATTTCATGGAAAGCATTATATTAGCTGCTTTGGGACATTAAAAAATGCTGTAACATCTAAACAAGTTTAGAATAAAATATAATCTCTGTGTAGTGTAATATAAAGGAGCTTCCAGTTGGATCATAGGTTAAAAGTACCGGAAAAACTGTTTAGTCTGATGACAAAGGAAAGCATTTTTCAGCATCTATAATATTCAGAATAATGATAATCTAAACGTCATTTAACAAAACAGTTTCTGGGATTTTTTAATAAGCTTATGGTTAATTGTCATATTGTAGGTTGATCAGAAGAATTGTACTGTGCAGTGTGTGAAATTATCTTAGAAGAGTAGAAGACTTGAATTTTCATTAGTATTCTCTTAAAGGTTCCTTCTGAGGCTTCAGCACATTTCCTTTTCTCTAAAGAAATACAATGAACAGTTATGCTTCAAAGATTCACTGGCATTTTTTCCTTCTCAAAGTGGATTTTAGTCCTCATGTAGAGTATCAAAGAGCACTTGAGACAGAGCCCTTAACCTCTCCATATAGGGGCACCGAGCAGTAAATAGAAGCATGGTATGAAATATCTTTTACATAGATGATCAGTATAATTCAGTACAATTTTTGAAATGGATGTCAAGGTTTTCTGTGAGTGCTCTGAAACATTGATTCTTAATACTATAAATTGTGATAAGCCTTTGTCAAATAAAATGATATTCATGACTGATGCTTTCATATGGTGACTTAAATGATAACCAAGCCTTGGATATGAAGCGCTGTGGTCTGGAAGAGCATTGGAGTGTGAGGCACAAGACCTCATCTCCACCATCACAAAGTGGAGGGTCATCTGGGCAGATCTTAGTACAGTTGACTTAGTATTATAGTGGTGCTTATCCTTTAGGCAATAGAAGGAAACCATAAATGAGAGACTGACGCCTCCTGCCACATTTGCCAAAACTAAGAATGTCGGTTAATTACTGTTAAGCTCTAGGCTTTATTCAGATTTACCATTTCTTTTCACTAATATTCTTTTTCTGAAACATATTTTAAGTTTTCCATGTATTTGAATATTAATGTTTTCTGTCTTAATGAAACAGTATATACTGAAACCACTGTCTTTCCTTGTTAACTTTAGGCAGTTGCCCTGAAAGATGTTAACATTCTGTGCCTTCAGGAATTACCTATTTTATGTTTTCTGGTTTGACCTCAAGCTGCTGTTCTCTTCTTCTAGTTGGCCCTTCATTAGTGTAAACTAATCAAAAAGCCAAACAGCACTGTGTACTAGATATGTTGAAAAAAGAGGAGGAAGTTACTTTGACCATTAGGGAGGGCCTTCTGTTTATTAATGAATTCAGATAATGATCATTCAAAGTCAGGAGTGATGGGGGAGGTAGGGAAGATGGCTGGAGCAAAGACCTGAGGAATTTTCCAATGATTTCAAAGGATTTCCATGGCTTTCCAATACAGTTTGCTACTTCCATTCTTGTGTTAGAAAGAATATTTTTAAAAGCTTGCTAAAAGATTGATTGGATATGGGTCCTGGTAAGGAAAGAGGCTTAAAATTTAAGTTTTACGCCTGCAACATGGGAACAGTAAATGAAAGTGTCATTTTTAAAAATAACATTTTCTAATTATAAGTATGTAATTGTAGAATATTTGTTGAGACACAAAAGCAAACAAATACACATAAAAATCAACTGATTTTATTGTAGACATAACCATTTATCTGTAAAATATGGTATATGTACATATTTTACATACTTTGAATACTGTATACAGTTTTGTGACCTCTTTACCTTACTCTATCATTAGCATTTTCCCATATCATTAAATAATCATCAAAATCTTGTTTTTTTAATGGCTCCCTCATAGTTCATTGAAAACTAAAAGTGATGTACCTTTCCGTTTTGTTGGACTTTTAACTGATTTCAAGCCTCATTATTGTTACTTTGCTTTGAGCTTCCTTGTACAAAAGTATTTATCCACATCTCTTTATATTCTCTTAGGACTACTATTTGGAAGTAGGATCACTTGATCAAATGGTTTTTGATACATGTGGTTAAGGAACCTTTCAAGAGTTTTACTCATTTCGCCTAGTAGTGTGTGAGCATGACTGTCCTTATAGCTTTGCAATCATATATTACAATCTTTGGTCTTCAGAAGGGCTAGATTTTATTTTGAAGATTATTTTGACTTTGTTGAATTTGAAGTGACAATTGTATAGACAAGTATAATGTTCAGTAAGTAATATGTGATGAAGTAACGTGATAAATGCAAAGATATAACCCTACAACTAAAGATTTGGAAACTATAAGAAATTTATATGAAACAGGGTCTCTAAGCTATATATTATATATACTGATAAATATATATATCTGTGGCATTACATATAGGAAAAAGAGTGCTAAAGCCTGAACTTTAGGGCAAACACAAGTAATAGGGGATGAAGTGGAGACAGAATCTTTTGAGGTGATAGAAGATGTAGGTTTACATTAATAGCATGTGTTTTCTGTAAGACCTTGTTCTAAGGAGTACTCAGTTTTAGCTTATTGTGTAGCAACTGCTTTTGTAACTTCAGGTTTTTGGCATTATATTGATATTCCAATAATGCCAGTAGAACTGTTATGTCTCATAGATTATTGCATTCTTGATCTTTTGCTGTTTTATATTCTTTTAGATGATATAAATTACTACTAAAGTCCCTGAATGGTAGTTACAGGTCTCAATCTATTTCATTTCTCTTTTAAAAGTATTTTATAGCACAATGGTTGTCATGTAATATCTAGTGATATTACTGGTTAATGTTCTAGACTTTAAATAGTTATATATTATACATAATTAATAATATATTTCCTATTATGTAGAATTTTCTAAATGTTAGAATATCAAATGAAAGAACTTAATGTTGAACTAGGATTTTAATTTATTTTTCATTTTTTAAATATATTTTATTGATTATGCTATTACAGTTATCCCATTCCCCCCCCACTTTATTCCCCTCTGCCCTGCACACCCACTCCCACCCACATCCACCCCCCCCCCTTAGTCCATGTCCATGGATCATACATATAATTTCTTTGGCTTCTACATTTCCTATACTATTCTTAACCTCCCCCATCTATTTCCTATCTACCATTTATGTTACATATTCCCTGTAGGTTTACCCCCATTCCCCTCCCTCCTTCCCTGCTGATAACCCTCCATATGATCTCCATTTCTGTGATTCTGTTCATCTTCTAGTTGTTTGCTTAGTTCGTTTTTGGTTTTCTTAGGTTCGGTTGTTGAAAGTTGTGAGTTTGTTGTCATTTTATTGTTCACGTTTTTGATCTTCTTATTTTTCTTAGATAAGTCCCTTTAACATTTCATATAATAAGGGCTTGGTGGTGATGAACTCCTTTAGCTCGACCTTATCTGGGAAGCACTTTATCTCCCTTCCATTCTAAATGATAGCTTTGCTGGATAGAGTAATCTTGGGTGTAGGTCCTTGCCTTCATGACTTTGAACATTTCTTGCCAGTCCCTTCTTGCCTACAAACTTGCTTTTGAGAAATCAGCTGATATTCTTATGGGAACTCCTTTGTAGGTAATTGTCTCCTTTTCTCTTGCTGCTTTTAAGATTCTCTCTTTCTCTATAATCTTGGCTAATGTAATTATGATGTGCCTTGGTGTGTGCTTCCTTGGGTCCAACTTCTTTGGGACTCTCTGAGCTTCCTTAACTTCCTAGAAGTCTATTTCCTTTGCCAGATTGAGGAAGTTCTCTATTATTTTTTCAAGTAAGTTTTTAATTTCTTGCTCTTCCTCTTCTTCTGGCACCCCTATGATTTGGATGTTGGAATCTTTAAAGTTGTCCTGGAGGTTCCTAAGCCTCTCCACTTTTTTTTTTTTTTTTTTTTTTTTTTTTGAATTTTTGTTTCTTCATTCTGTTCTGATTGAATGTTTATTTCTTCCTTCTGGTCCAAGCTGTTGATTTGAGTCCAGGTTTCCTTCCCTTCACTGTTGGTTCCTTGTACATTTTCCTTTATTTCACTTTGCATAGCCTTCACTTTTTCCTCTATTTTGTGACCATACTCGACCAATTCTGTGAGCATCCTGAGCATCAGTGCTTTGAACTATATGCATCTGATAGGTTGGCTATCTCTCCATTGCTTAGTTTTATTTTTTTGGAGCTTTGATATTTTTCTTTCACTTGGGCCATTTTTTTTTTCTTGGTGCACCTGTTACATAGTAAGGGGTGGAGCCTTAGATATTTGCCAGGGTGGGGCAACCCACGTACCTATGTTGTCATGCTGTGGGGCTGGGGTCCAAGAGGGAACAGTGTCCCTTGTTCAACTCTCTGCCTGCTTTTAGTCACTTCTCCTGCTACCCACAAGCAAATTGGACCCTTCTGGTGCTGATTCCCCTGCGGGTGGGTTTGTGTACATTCTAGGACCCCGTGGGTCTCTCCAAATAACTCTCCTGTGAGTCTGGGAGTTTCTCCCACCACTGCAACCCCCACAGGTGTTTTCAGTCAGAGGTTTTGAGGCTTTACTTCCCCGCACTGGAACTCTGGGTTGTGCAGTATGTCTTTCTCCCCAGTTCTTCCTCCTGGTTTATCTGAACATAAATGTGGGACTGCCCAGTCTGCCAGTCACTGCCTTGCCCAGTCCGCCAGCCACCACCTTGCCTGGTGTCCTCTCCACCCTGCTATTCATCTCTACCTGGCTACTCATCTCCACCCCTCCTACCGATCTGGATGGATGTTTCTTCTTTAACTCTTTGGTGGTTGGACTTCCATACAGTTTGATTTTTCTGTCCATTCTGATTGTTGTTTGTTTTTAAATTTGTTGTTGTCCTTTTGGTTGTGTGAGGAGTCGTGGTGTATCTACCTACGCCTCCATCTTGGCCAGAAGTCCATGTTTAGGATTTTAAAATAAGATTTTATTTTACCTGTGTTTAATAGCTCTACCTTAGGTCTGGGCTTTTAAGTCTGCACTGATTTATAAGCAGAAAGAAGGAAATGGCAAGAACTAATAATCAGGAAGAGCAAGGATCTGAAACTGTCATAACATTACTATTCATAGATAAATGTATAGGCAAAATTACTTGTGCATTATATAAGTGAAAATATTATTGAGACATTTTCTCATTTGATCTTTTTTTTTTTTTTTAATTGTTATACTCTGCTGGTTATCATTGCTGCTTTGGGAGGTAGTGATAGGGAAATTGTCCAGGGAGACTGGTGTGCCCCTAGTTAAGCCCAACAAAGCAAGCATTACCTTGGTAAAATTACTATAACCCAAAGGTGATAATGAGTTTTAGTGAAAACTTATAGCCTACAACATCTTCTGTACAGTGAGAGTAAGAGTACAGATCCCAAGTGATTATGTCATATCTGAAGATTAAAGTTATTTTTGTTTTCATTCTGTCATTTCCCGTTCTTCCTGCATATCAGATCTCTCCCTCCCTGCAGTCACTTCGAATTGTGGCTGCACATTATATCACCTGGGAAGCATTTAAACATCTCTAAGCTCAGAGCACACCCCACACTGATTTAAACCACCGTCTCTGTTGGAGAGTGAGATGTCTAGGATCTGGAAATCAATAATTTTTAAACCTCCCAGGTGATCTCCTTGGCAGCCAAGGGCGTTACCCCATCGTTTCAGATAGAGTCATGGCACCAGTGCTGGCAATGGCCACTTTAGTTTCCAGCACAGATGCGCAGTACAAAAAGTAGACACTCAAATCTTTAATGAATGAATGGATTTATTCCTATTTTTGCCATTGAATCTAATGTGGAAGGTATGTAAAGTATTGTATTTTGTATATTGTAAAAGCTCAAATATATTTTTCAGATTCAGTGTGAATTTATATGCTCAAAAAGGCATAGTATGGATTAATAAGCCATTTCCACCAGACTTCACAAGGTCTTAAATTTACCAAAACAGATTAGTCTGAGGGGGAGGAGAATAAGAAGGTATGATAATTGTGAACTGCTAGTAGATAGCTAGACCTATCCTTTTAGTTAGTAGAATTATTTTCCTGTATTGTTTCCTAAGCCATCTTCTTTCCCTTATTATCTTTCCTTTCTAATAAATTGTAAACTCCTAATTATGCCTTCATCCTAGAGAGATAATGACTTTTTTCAAAGCACTCAGGAATACTACCTGTTCACTTATAAAACAGTTGTTCGAAGTTTGGAAAGAAATACAGAGATACGCTTCAGATAGTGTTCTGTCTAGATAGACCCACTGTCTGCCTGTGTGCTAGCCATAAGACTTTAGGGGAAGCTACTTAACTTCTGTGAGCCTTGGTTTTCTCATCAGTGAAGCTGAGATAGTTACCTATCTTACAGTATTACTGTGAGGATTAAACACGATAGATATATGGCATTTAACATGGTGACTCCTGGTAACATATAAGTGCTTAATCAATGCAGATTGTTGCTGTTGTTTCTGCAGGTGCCATTCTTGCCGGAACACATGCAATCCAACCTTCTCAATACAAAGGTTGCTCGGGTATTCAGTCTAGTTCACACATGTTTGTTTAGACTGTGGTGTACTTAATGTAATTAAATTTGTTCTTGTATGTCAGGAATATTCCAAAGCCTCTACCACCATTGACAACCCTGTTAAAGTGAACAACTAATGATAACTAAGATTACCTTTCCCTCCTTCCTGTTTTCCAAGAAAGATATAACTCAATAGGTTCAGCTGAAAGAGCATAGTGGGAATTAGGAAGAGAAAGGGTGATGGGTGTTTGAATTAGCAATTGGGAGTGGAGAGGAGGTATTCTTGATGTCTTGGTTAGTAAGGGACGAGTCAGGGATCTGCAAATTACACAGTACCTCATTTATAGTTACAATAGAAAAGGTTTAAAATGACTCTTTGTGACCCAGCATTTATGTTATTGGTTAAAATGTGTACCAAGTTCCAAAGTACCTGACTTTAAAACAAATTTTTGGATATATCCCTTTGTAAGTTGGAAACTATTTTTATAAACCAGCACTTAAAGAATCATTTAATACTTCTTGCTTTAATATAGGAACATTTACTTGTTCTAAACTTTATATGTTTTTTTTTCTAATTAGTGCACTTATTTCTTAGAGTATTTTTAGATTCACAGCAGAATTAGCTAATGTTTGTTACAGTAAATGAACCTACATTTGACACATTACTGTCACTCGAAGTCTGTAGTTTACATTAGGGTTGGCTCTTGGTGTTCTATATTCTTTGGGTTTTGACAAATGTATAATGACATACATTCACTCTTACACAGTCTTTACATCATCCTAAAGATCCTCTGTGTGTGGCCTATTAACCCCTCCCTCCCCACAAAACCCTAGCATCTACTGGTTTTTATTTTTATTTTCTACTGACTCCATATTTTTGCCTTCTTTACTATGTTGTGTGGTTGGAATCAGACAGAATGTAGCCTTTTTAGATTGGCTTCCTCCCTTAGTAATGAATTAAGATTCCTGCTTTTTTTCGTGACGTGATAGCTCATTTGTTTTGAGTGCTGAATATGTTCTGTCAGCTGTATGTACCAGTTTATTTACCCATTTGCCTACTAAAAGACATCTTGGTTGTTTCCAACTTTTGGCCATTATGAAGCTGCAATAAACGTGTGCAGGTTTTTGTATGGACATAAGTTTTTAGCTCACTAAATATCAAGGAGAAAAATTGCTGGATAGTATGGTAAGAGTATATTTAGTTTTGTAAGAAACTGTCAAACTGTCTTCCAAAGTGGAAGTTCTGTTTTGCATTCCCAGTAGCAGTGAATGAGAGTTCCTGTTGTTAACACATTCTCCATTTTGTCATTGTTTTGAATTTTGGCCATTCTAATAGGTATGTAGTGGTATCTCATTCTTGTTTAAATTTTCAGTTTTTTAAATGACATGTCTTAGTTTGTTTGGACTACTCTAACAGAGTACCCTCATAGACTTAGTCGCTTATAAACAACAGAATTTTTTTCCTCACAGTTCTGGAGGCTGCGAAGTTCAGCCAAGATTTGGTGTCGGGTTAAAACTTGCTTTCATAGACAACTATCTTCTTGCTGTGTTCTTCCATAACAGAAGGGGCAAGGGAGCTCGGGGGGTTTCTTTTATAAGGGTACTAATTTAGTTCATGGGTATATATCCTTGTGACCTAATCACTGTCCAAAGGTTCCCCTCCTAATAGCATCACATTGGGGATTAGGATTTCCACATGAGTTTTGGAGGCATGCAAAAATTAAGTCCATACTAACATAGAATGTTGAACATCTTTTCATGTGCTTTTTGCTATCTTATATCTTCTTTGGTGAGGTATTTGTTCAGGTCTTTTGTTCATTTTTAAATTGGGTTGTTCATTTGCTTATTGGGTTTTAAGAGCTTTATGTATATCTTGGATAACAGTCCCTTTATCAGATGTACAAAGGATCATACTAGAATACTATACACCAGCAATTCAGTAACCTAGGAGAAATGGATAAATTCCTAGAAATATAACCTGCCTAGATTAAATCATGAAGAATTAGAAAATCTAAATAGACCAATCAGCAGTGAGGAAATTGAAACAACCATCAAAAACCACTTAAAAAATAAAATATAGGACCAGATGGCCTCACTAGTGAATTCTACCAAACATTCAAAGATTTGAAACCTATCTTTCTCAAACACTTCCAAAAAATAGAAGAAGAGGCAATATTTCCTAACACATTTTATGAAGCCAACATAACCCTGATAACAAAATCTGGCAAGGATAATCCTCCCAAAAAGAAAACTACAGACCAGTATATCTGATGAATGCAGATGCAGAAATTCTAAAGAAAATACTAGCAAATGAAGTACAGTACATTAAAAAATAATACGTCGTGATCAAGTGACATTCCAGGGGTACAGGGATAGTTCAGCATATGCAAATTGATCAGTGCAATACACCACATTAACAAAAGAAAGGATAAAAAATCACCTGATCTTATCAATAGACTCAGAAAAAGTTACCCTAACTGGTGTAGCTCAGATGGATGTTGTCCTGTAGAGTGAAAGGTCCCTGGTTTGATTCATGGTGAGGACACATGCCTGGGTTGTGGGCCTGCTCCCACGTAGGGGCATGTGCAAGAGACATTTGATATTTCTCTCACACATTGATGTTTCTCTCCTCTTTCTCCCTCCCTCCCCCTTTCTCTAGAATAGATAAATAAAGTCTTTAAAATGCAGATGCAGAAAAAGGATTTGATAAGATACAAATCCTTTTGTTTATGATTAAATTAATACAAATTGTTTATGATTAAAACAATCAGATAGGAATAGAAGTGCCTCAACATAATAAAGGCCATGTACGACAAACCAATATCATACAATATCATATTCCAATATGATATCGTATCATACTCAAAAGTGAAAAACTGAAAGCTTTTCTTCTAAAATAAGAACAAGACAAGGATGCCTACTTTCACCTCTCTTATTCAACATAATGCTGGAAGTCCTAGCCGGAGCAATCAGGCAAGAAAAAGAAATAAAAGGCATACAAATTGAGAAGAAGTATGTGTCAGTTTTTGCAGATGACATGATTTTGTACATAGAACACCCTAAATACTCCACTAAAATACTATCAGAAATAATAAATACATTAAAGTTGCAGAATACAAAATCAAAGTACACAAATCCACAGCTTTCTTATATATTATCAATGAAACTTCAGAAAAAGAAATTTAAAAAATAATTCCTTTTGCATTTGCAACCAAAAGAATCAAATACCTAGGAATAAACTTAACAAAGGATGTGAAAGATGCATATACTAAAAACTACAGAGCGTTATTAAAAGAGATTGAAAAAGACAACAAAATGGAAAGATGTTCCGTGTTCATAGATTGGAAGAGTCAACATAGTTAAAATGGTCATATTACCCAAAGAAATATACAGATCTAATGCAATCCCCATCAGAATCCTAATGTCATTTTTTAAAAAGAAATGTAACAAAAAGTCATCAAATTTGTGTGCAATCATAAAAGACCACAAATAGCCAAAACAGTCCTGAGAAAAAAGAATGAAACCCAAGATATCTCACTACCTGACCTCAAATTATACTACTGAGCTATGATAATCAAAACAGAAAAACACACACAAAGATTATTGGAATTCTGAGAATTGAGAGTCCAGAAATAAAAACACATGTATACAGGCAAATAATTTTTGACAAAGGAAATAAAAACACATAGTGGAGAAAAGATAGCCTCTTCCATAAACGATGCTGAGAAAAATGGAAAGCCACGTGCATAAGAATGAAACTAGATTAGTTTGTCCCCATGTACAAAAATATAATTCAAAATAGATCGAAGACCTAAATACAAGATCTGAAACAATAAATTACAAGGAAGAAAACATAGGTACTAAACTTATTACACTTATTTTACTTGGTTGTAGACAACATTTTACGAAAGGCAAGGGAAATAAAGGCAAAAATAAAAAATAGAACTTAACCAAACAAAAAAGCTGCACAACAAAAGAAACTGACAACCAAACAGAAATAGCAACAACCAAATAGGACATGATTTTTGCAAACAACAGCTCCAACAAAGGGTTAATATCCAAAATATATAAAGAACTCATAAAACTCAACACCAGACAAACAATCCAGTTAAGAAATGGGCAGAGGTCCTGAACAGATACCTCTCCCAAGAAGATGTACAAATGGCCAACAGATATATGAAAAGATGCTCAATTTCACTAGCTGTGAGGGAAATGCAAATCAAAACTATACTGAGATATACTACCTCACACCTGTTAGAATGGCAATTTATCAACAAGACAAGTAATAACAAGTGTTGGAGAGGTTGTGGAGGAAAGGGAACCCTCATTCATTGCTGGCGGGAAAGTACACTGGTAAACAGTCTCTGGAAAATAGTCTGGCAGTGCCTCAACAAACAAATAGAGTTACCATATGGCCCAGCAATCCCTCTCCTAAGTATCTACTTGAAAAACTCAAAAACATGTATTTACAAAGATATATGCCACCCTTCTGTTCATTGCAGTATTATTCACAGTGGCCAACAACATATGGGGTCAGTGTCCTTCGATAGAGGATTGATAGAGAAGATATGATACATATATACAATGGAATACTTACTCAGCCATAAGAAAAGACGAAATACTGCCATTTGCAACAACATGAATGGACCTTGAGAATAGTATGCTAAGTGAAATAAGTCAGAAAAAGCTAAGAACCATATGGTTTCACTTATAGGTGGGATATAAAACTGACACTTGTGGACACAGAGAGTAGTGTGATGGTTACCAGACGGAAGGAGGTGGGGGTATAGTAGAAGTGGATCACCTAATATATGGCAACAGGATATGGTTTGATTCAGGTGATGGGCAACACAGTGCAATATACAGATCTTGTGTCACAGAAATGTACGTTTGAAACCTATATGATCCCATTAACCAATAAATTTAATTTTTTAGAAGAATTCTATATATCTTGGATAACAGTCTTTTATCAGATGTTTCTTTTGCAAATATTTTCTCCCAGACTGTGATCTGTCTTCTCACTCTTTGGCACTGTCTTTTGCAGAGCTGATTTTAACTTTAATGAAGCC
The DNA here is from genome assembly GCA_039655065.1 of Glossophaga mutica. Taxonomy (NCBI): domain Eukaryota; kingdom Metazoa; phylum Chordata; class Mammalia; order Chiroptera; family Phyllostomidae; genus Glossophaga; species Glossophaga mutica. The sequence goes on along the minus strand of CM077306.1, from coordinate 44,177,454 downwards.
CAGCTTATCAATTATTTTTTTCATGAATCATGGCTCTGGTGTTGTATCTAAAATGTGTCGCCATACCCAAGGTCATCTAGGTTTTCTTCTATGTTTTCTTGTAGGAGTTTTATAGTTTTGCATTTAATTTTAGGTCTTTGATCCATTTTGAGTTTAACATTTGTGAAGTGTGTAAATTTTGTGTCTAAATTTTCTTTTTTTACATGTGGATATCCAGTTGTTCCAGCACATGTTTTTGAAAAGACTGTATTTTCTCCATTGTATTGCCTTTTTTCCTTGTCAAAGGTCACTTTTGACTTTATTCATATGGGATCTATTTCTGTTCTCTTTTCTGTTCAGTTGATATATTTGTATATTCTTTTGTCAAGACCATGCTCTCTTAATTACTATTGCTTTATAGTAGGTCCTGAAGTTGGGTAGTGTCAGTCCTCTGACTTTGTTCTCCATCAGTACTGTGCTGGCTATTCTGGTTCTTTTTCCTCTCCATATAAACTCCAGAATCAATTTGTTGATACACACAAAATAACTTGCTGGGATTTTGATGGGGATTGCATTGAATTTATAGGTCAAGTTGGTCATATTGACTCTTCTTACCCATGAATATAGAGTATTTATTTAGTTCTTTAATCTTAGTTGCACTTTTAATAGATTTTTGTATTACTATATAGCGCTTTAAAATTTAGTAAAAGTAAAGTCTTTTGATGTTATACCGATATGACATCTTAGCAAAATATGGGTCTTACATTTTTGTAGCCATAAAATTAAACCGATTCTTAAATAAGAACTTTGTATAGTAAGATTTTTTAAATTAAAATTCATACTATACACATAGGAATTTTTATTTTAACAATTTAAAATAGGACTTTCAACACATACCACTTTTCATAGTTATGTCAAGTCCAACTTAAGTCTTTGTTATAGTCTTTTCTCCATGAATTTAGTTCAGCTCATTTTAAGACTTTTGCCATAGGGTTAAAAAGCATGCAGAATTTAATATAAATCTTTGCATATTTGTCTTAGTATGGGATTCAAAGTTGTATGTGTTAAAAGCATATATTTGTCAGTTGAATCCATTATTAAATTAAGCATTCGAAGGTTCTTACAGGGAATCACTCCAGTGCTGGAAAAGTATTCATGATTTTTGCAGTAACAGTAATAGCTAAAAAAAATATGAAAGTGATGAGAAATTGGTTTTTTAAAGCTATCGGTCCTTATGCTGCTAATGTCTGTAATAGTGTCACTTGTTAGCATTAAGAGCAGCTAGTAACAGAAAATTACCAGGTGCAAGTGTGCCACTGTCTAAACTTCCTATGTTGTTCTGTGGACAAGATAAAATAGCTTATGAGAAATGTAGTATTTAAAATGAAGAATTCAGTGTTTGCAGGGGAAAAAAAACAGTAGAATAAGAGTACTTCTCATTTTCTTAATATTATATTAGACAAAAAAATTGAGTGCTCAATTATGGAATTTAACAATTCATCCCTTTTTTTTTTTGGCATTACTGCATCTTGAGGTTTCAGTAAGCAAAGCTCTGAATATTTTTGTTGCTGCTTTTCCATACTCAGCTGGAATGAATTTTACTTTTGCTGTATGAATAAGGTAAATTGCTATATAAATGAACCCTTTCTTATGAAGGCAATGTAAGAAAAAGCTCCATTTCCTCTCCTCTCCTCCATCCCTTTCTCCTGTGTGTCTCTCTCCCTCTTCCCTTTTCCATTCTTCCTGCTTCTCTCTTCTTCTCCCCTTCCCCATTAAACTTGCATTATAAAATCTCCCTTTCTTCTCAGTCAAATCCCACAACTCTTCACTTACTTTGAGTTATTGAAATACTTGTAACTTTTAGGATGTAAAAAGTCCAGTTCATTTCTTGTAACCTTACAGAGCTTATATGCTAGTGGGGGCAGACAATAAGTAACATATTGAATAAATAGATAAGAAATAGATAAGGTATATAATATGTTAGAGAATGATGGATGCTATGGAGAAAAAGTAGAAAGGAAGATGTGAAATACGGGGATTATGTGTGATGGATAAAGCTATGCAGATATCTCTAAGAGGAACATCATTCAGGCAGAGACACAACTGGTACAGAGGTCTTGAGGTGAAAGTGTACATTGCGTGTTGAAGAAACAGGTTACTCAACTAGTTGAACCAGGAAGAGGAGCAGATAAGAAAGATAATGGGGGTTGTAGTGGCAAATTGTGTAGTGCTTGGTAGGGTCATAAGACTTGAACTTTAACACAATAAGAAGGCAAGCCTTTGGAGGGTTTTAACCAGAGTTATATGATCTGATTTACTTTGTAACTATCATTCTGTCTGGTTGTCGTATCGAGAAAAGATGACTATGGTGGTCCTAGGGTCAAAGGTGGAAACAGGTAGGCTATTGTAATTAACCATGCAGAGCATGCTGGTGTTTTTGAATCAAGATTGACTGGCAGGAGTAGGGAGTGTGTTGGGTATGTTTTGAAGATAAACCCAGTAAAATTTGCTGATGCACTGGATGTGGGGTAGAAAGAATGTTGTCGAGGATTAGGTCCTAAGGCTTTTATAGCAACAAACTGGAAGGAAGACTGGAGTAGCCATTAGATGGAATAGGGAAGATTGTAAGAGGAACTCAATGTGGGACATGTTAAACTTGAGGCATTTTCCATAGTTATTAAATATAAAGACGAGTGAGAATTTTGATGTATAGTCTGGAATTCAGGATAGAAAATCTGGGCTGGAGATACAGATTTGGGAATTAACAGCTTATTGACAGTATTAGAAGCCATAAAACTACATGAGCTCACCAAAAGGGAAGATGTAGGTAGAAAAGAAAAGAGGTCCAAGAACTGAGCTCTTGAGAACTGGCAATTTTGGAAGTTAAGGAGAAAAGGAAGAGCAATAGTGATAGAGAAGGAGGCTAGGAAAGTTAGGTGGGAAACCATTAGGTTATTCTAGCAACAAAATAAGAGAAAGTATATGAAGGAGGAAGAAGTGATCAACTGTGTTAAATGTTGCTGGACCAGGCAAATGAGATAATGATTTGAGAAATGAGCATTGGGTCTAGTGATGATGTCATTTGTGACTTTGGATGACAACTGTTCAATGGAGTGATGGGAAGAATAAAAGCTTGTTGAGACATTAAGGTGGGAGCTGGAAGGGGTAGAGGAATAGAGGTTTGTTTTTACTAAGGTTGAGGACATGGCACTTTGGTGTTCTTGTGGGCGCGGCTCAAAAGAGAGGTAAAAATAGATGATCTAGGATGGGGTTTAGAATGACTGGAGTTTAGTGCTTATTAAAAAAAAAAGGAAGAGATTGAAAGCTGGTGTAAATAGCACCTATCTTGAGATCGTCAGCATTTCTCACCCATTTTCTGCCTAGCTGTGAATCCTCATTGGCAGGTCAGCTGCTAGTCTGCAAAATGCTTTGTTTGAGTTAGGCTGGAATCACTCCTATACCTAATGCCTTCTCTCCATCCTTTGCCTATCCCTCCTTTATTTAAATAAATAAAAAAGGGGGAGCTGACTAGCAGATGACACCTTTGTGAGAAGGAAAGAGATCCACTTATCCCAAGTAAGGCAGCTAACACACGGGCTGGGTTTTAGCCCTTACTTACCTTAAGTTAGATGTCCTTTGAATAGTGAAGGAGTCACTACTGTAAGCTGTAGCCTTCCTCAGTCTACTCCAAGGCAAAGGGAAAGTCGTATTTAATACTCTGCTGTAATGAACATCTCTTTTATCCTGTGGCAAAATAGCATGATAGGTGAAAAGAAAGGAAATTCAGAAACCAAGAGTTTAGTATGGGAATCCCAGCACTTCTACCAACTGGCAAAAGGTATTTAAAATGGATCCTTTCTTTTCTGTGCCTTGATTTCTTCAGGCATAAAGGGTTGGGTTTGCCCTCAATCAAATCCTTTTTCCGTCTGAAATTCTGTTACTCGTTAAAATATAGTAATCTACAACTTAATTTCTATTCAACCATGTGAAGCATAACACAGTTCTGCTAAGAACCAAAAAATATCACTCAGGAAATTTGGTTTCTTGAGTTCTCACATAAATAATTATTTGCAAAATTTGACTGGGGATTAAATTTGATATAGCAGCACTGAAATTTTAAGAGGACATTAAGGAAAACCAAAATACAGACTAGTTCATAGACTTTGTCCAAAATCTCTGCATTATTTTGTAGCTGTGGGACATATGGAAAGTTATTTAATGCTCCAAACCTTAGTTTCCTCATCTAAAAATAGGAATAACAGTACCTACTTCATAGATTTGTAAGGAGGATTAAACGAGTCGTACACTGTGATGCTATGAACAATGCCTGGTTTATAATAAGGATAAAGTAAACCTTAGCTAACATTTCTACTACTGCTGTTACTACTACATGACACGTAGAGTTTAGAAACATTTTAGTAAAGTAGCTATCCTATAAAAGTCTCTGACACTATAATTTAATTTTATAATGGTTATCTTGAGTCACTAAAGGAAAAATTGACTGCAAAGAGGAAATGCCAGTGAATTGGGTTTAACTTTTTTCTCTCCACAAAATTGGTACTCTGTTTTGTATATCTTTAGTTACAATGAAAATTCAGTTAGGGAGTATACTGATTCTCAAATGATGACAGAATGAGCCATTAGTGTAATTAGTTCCAGTTGCTGTGATACTTAAACCATGAAGTAGTATTGTGTTCAAAAATATATTTTCCCTAAATAGGCTGAAGGAATAACATTTTTTTTGTCATATATAACTTCCTTAAAGATAGATTTTTGAAGCATCCTGTGTTTTGATTATACCATCAAGCTTTCTACACCCTTTCTATAAACTTTTTCAGAGCACATATTTGATTATTGATAGCGTCACATACCTGTTTACAGTTCATAGTTTGTTTTACAGAATTAATAAGGTATACTTGAAATCATTTTCAGTTATACTGAATGTTGTACTGTAATTGTTGTGGTCAATTTATTAATGCTGGTTTGCACTAATTTTATATCAAACATATAGATCATTTCTAAACTGGTCACTTTAAAGGAAGAAAAGCTTTATATAATACATTAACTTAAGAAAGTCAAGGTAATTAATGATGTAAAGGTTAGAGAAAAATGGAAGTCTGTAAGGTAAATTTGAAGAATTTTAAGGAGTATTAAATGGGCCTTAACTGACAGATAATTGTGAATTTAGATTTTGGTTGAATTATTTTGTTTGTCTTTTGTAAATGAAATGAGTTGCACACAGTGCAGTGTTCCTGGGATTTAGTAGCACCTAGCACTCAGACCTTGGTTTCTAAAACCTTCCCACTAAAAGGACCCAGGGATCCTTGAAGAAATGGCTGCTTCCCAGGCAGGGAGCCTAGAAAGTAAGGAAGTATTCAAAGAAACTGATGGTGAGCTGTCACCAGACGATAGGGGCCATTTTGAAGAGTCTCTCACTGGCCAAATCTGGGTAGAGCATCAAAATAATTAAAGGCTGTAATGAACTATAGAGCAGCATTAGGAAAGCAGTGGGAATCCATGAAATCTCACCGGTAGTATACACATTCATACAAATGGGGCTAAAGAGCCAGCTGGTAAATGTGATTTTAGCAGTTCACTTCTGCCGGGACTCATAAGTGGATCTTAAATCTAGGGGAGAAATGATGAAGACCAGGATATTTGCATGGTCTTAAAGTGTTTGTCCAAAGGTTGTCTCTTAGTTGTGGTGGAAAGGTATTAAGTAAGCAGTAGGAATATTGGACAGCACTTGATTGGGCAATGAAAATTAGCATCACCATTTAGGGACTAGTGAATACCCTGTGCCTCAGGGTGTGCTACCCTGAAAAGAACTTATGTACCATTCTGGGCACTGAGGCACCACCTGTAACTAATCCTGAGGAAACATCAGACAAGTTCAAAATGATGAGCATCCTTTTGAAAAAAGAACTGTATTAAAAAATGTTCATGTTATAAAAGTCAAAGAAAGGCTGAAAGGTTTTTTTATATTAAGCCTATAATGGTGCAGGACATAGATGATCCCAAGACTAAATGCTACAACTGGAGAAAAATTTTAAGGTTTTTTTTTTTTTTTTTTTAAGTATTACTGGATCAGTGGACAATTTTTTGTAGATCATAGATTTTAAGTATTGTATTGATATTATATGTACTGAATTGTGGCTATATTGCAGTTGTATTGGAGGTTGTTTAGGAAATGCACACTAAAGTATTTATGGGGAAGATGGATTCAACTTAACTCTCAAAGGCTCAGGAAAAGCACTTTGTGTATATGTGGGTGTGTGGGTATTCATATACATGTACCTATGCATAGAGAGAGAGGGGTGATAAAGCAAATGGGGCAGAAAGGTAACAGAAAGAGATTTGGATAAAGTTACACAGATGTTCTTTGTTGTGATTTTTCTCTAAGTTTTAAATATTTCCAAATAAGTTTATATACACACATGTACTCATTGTAGCTCATTGCTTACTGCTCTAGGTTGCTAATTTAACTTTAATATTTAATTGGTTTAAGATGTTAAAATTCATTGCTTACAGATATACACATTGATTTTTAATTTCTCTTAAATAGTGCTGGGCCTAAAGGAGATAACATTTATGAGTGGAGATCGACTATACTTGGTCCACCAGGTTCTGTATATGAAGGTGGTGTGTTTTTTCTGGATATTACATTTTCATCAGATTATCCATTTAAGCCACCAAAGGTAAGAACCTTAAAAGTACATTCTTTAATATTTATCCTTCTTCTCTAAAATCAGTTTATTCTAGAGCTTAAGTGTATAGTGATATAATAATTTCATTGTTTTTCATGGATTGATACGGAAACTCTCATGCACCAAGAAGTTTAAAACTCATTATGAAAGTAATTGTTTCCTGCTTTTTACAAATAACTCTGTAATCAGCAAAAAGAGGGTTCGTTGATTGTAAATAAAAGTATGAGGGGGACCCAAAAAAAAAAAATCCCTGGAATTAAAAAAAAAAACACATGTGTTTATTCTTACATTTTAAACTTCAGTCACCTTCAAGGTACTCTCCATTTGATGGAATACACCAATCGAGACATTTTTTTCCACTGCTCAAAACTGTTTTTGAACTTGTTGGTTTTGATGCTTTTTAGTGCTTCTGTTGTTTTTTGTTTGTTTGTTTGTTTGTTTTTTGTTTTTGTTTCACCTATTCCACATTATCAAAATGTTTCCTTTTGAGGACTTTTTTCATCTGGGGAAGCAAAAGTAAATTACTCAGGGTGAGATCAGATGAATAGGGAGGGTGAGGTACAAGAGCATGCTGTTTTTGGTTAGAAATTGCTGAACACGCAGTGTGGTGTGGGCAGGTGCACTCATAAATCACCCATCATGAAATGGGTGAACATGTTAAAGAGCCTTCAAAAAAAATTCACTGAAGCCAAACCCAGCCTGTCACAACAATGCCAGCTGGTACACTGATACAGATGGGTTCCTTGAACATGCACCTAGTGAGGGAATCCTGTACTACAAGGGTCCTGCCCTCCAGAAGATAATTCTGGATTTTTTAGCACCCCTCCCCCTTGTATACCACTCAGCACATCATTAAAGCAGATGAATTTTTGGTTTTAGATACAAGGGAAAATATCCTGTGGAGCTTCCTTAGAAACATAAAAAGTAAACCTCTGTGACACCTAGAAATAGGGTTAAATAACTTGAATTTTGTGCTGAGTATCGTACCTTATCTTTATAGATGAACAAAATGTAGAAAAACATGGCAAAGAAGAGAGAGACTAAACTATTTCATAAACTTATTTTGTGCTCTCTGTAGGTAGAATGTAGTAATGGGAGTCAGGATTGCTTGGTGACTTAATGCCTCCTTGTTGTCTCTGAATATGAATTAGGTAACAGAAGGATTGAATTGTGCCTTGTAATGAATGTCAATTCTTTTTCAAGTCTTAAACATAAATTACTTAAATAGATTCCTCCTCTTGACTTCTCATTATAAAATGGTCAGGCTAGCTGGTAAAAACCACAGTCACTAAGCCTGAGCATAATTATTCTTCACTTGATCTTAGCCAAAAGGCCTAGAGGCGAGGAGCACAATTATTCTTTAGTTACAAAGATTTATGACATATTAGGGAAAAGTTGGTTACCAAGCCCTTAACTATGATGAAGTGTTTTCTTTTTCAGTGTAGTTCCTTCTGTTCCCAATACTATGTAAAAAATATATGCAACAATTTAATTCCTGCAAAAAAAAAGAAAAAAAAAAAAAACCCAGACAGTATATTATCTAAAAAGGTAACATTTCCACCTAGTGGTATTTACCTCAAATTGCACCTACCAAGGCTCCCTAGTACCTACAGGTATTTGCTCTCAAATTGCAGCTATTAGTTTTTTGAGTGCTTTACTCTGGTCCCATCAGAATCTAAGATCTTTAAATAAGTCTTAGTGCTCCCAGGTATATAGATTATGTCTTGCTAGATCAATCAAATGACAGGATAAACCCTCATGTTAATAATAACACAGATTGTATTCACATTCAAAATAACATGTTAAATGGCAGTATATCACTGACCACTCAATTTGCATTCAATGGTTTTCTGTATGATAGAAAACAAAACATAAGCAAAATAGCTCATGACTATATAAATAGTGATACTTTGACATGCCTTGTTTTTCATGTTGGAAAAGTGGTTTTAACATGATAGCAAAATTAGAAAAAAAATTTACAAGATTTACTTTTTACCAAATTATCTTTGTACACGAGGGAAAATATGTTAAAGAAAAAAGACTTCTTAGGATGAGAAGAAGTCTCATGGAAAACAAATTGACTAACATAGGGTTTCAAATTATAGTTCTGTATATGATTTATCATAATTTTTGGTTAATGTAATTACTTTTAAAATTTATTTAGTATTTTAATTTTTTCTGGTCTCAGTATTTTAGTTTTTTAACCTATTAAATGTTAATTCCTCTTGCCTAAGGTTATCTTACACGATATTGTGAAGCATTATTTAGATCTATTGGTTGCCAAGTGAAAAAGAAATAAGATTTCTGCTTTTATCTTGGTGTTAGGTACAATTATTTCTCTACAGTGCTGCTTATTTTTGAAGTTCAGATAAAGTGGTTGAACTTCAAAGTATTAATTATATTGTTTGTAAACCATACATGTAGTCAGCTGCCAAAACCTTAGCATGTATTATTCTCATTCTATAGCAGAACTATCTAATAGAAATCAAATGCAAGCTACACATGTAATTTAAAGCTTTTAGTAGCTATATTAAAGGATTAGAAACAGTTTATTAATTTTAATAATATTTTATTAACCCAGTATATTGAATATATTATCATTTCAGCAACCACTATAAGAGTATTATTAATGCTATATTTTACATTCCCTTTTTGGTTTTAAGTCTTTGAAATCTGGTGTGTATTTTACACTTTTAGCACTTTTTAATTCAAGTAGCCATAGTTTAAGAGCTCTGTGTAACTACGTAGTATTTAGAGCAGTTGTAGACGAGCAGGGTCGGCTCTCCCCTCACTCCTGCAAGACCAGTGCTTTCTTTCCTGTTAGACTAGTGGCCCCTTTTTTGTTTTTAATTTTGCGTTCTTATCAGAAAGATACTTTTGAGGGCTTTTAATATTTTCTTCCTGCACTCCACTTGGGAGATCACAGTACGCTGCTATTTCCAAGAGCTCAGAAACTGTTTTTTCTCTCTGCAACTCCAAATTAATAACTAACCACTCGATGTTTGTGATTGTTTTGAACTTAACAGTATTTGTTCCTATGATTTATCATTCCTTTTCACACATCTCGGACATACTAGTTTTCTTTTCCTTTATTCAGTAGCTTAGCACCTTGTTTGTTTTGTTTTACAAGACAGTGTGGCAGTTGTGGAAATAAGACTAGGAAATAGGCTGGTGGTTTTACCAACCTTCCTCTAAGTTGTTCTCCAGTATTTTCTGACATGTGTCCAGAAATTGCATTGACACTGATGTTTTCTACAACGAACTATTGTAACTTTTATTTTATCTTTAAAGAATTCTTTACCACTTCTTCTTACCTTTGACATCAAAACATTTTTGTTCTTCCTCACTTTCCGTCTTCAGAATGGGTGGTGTGTGCACAGCCTGCATGTGTATATGGTGCATACATAACATAGGGTTACTATATCATTCATTTTGATGAAGCTCATCAAATCAGCTACTCACTTTGATTTAAAATCATTGTAGTTCTTGCTATACTGGTAAAACCCAGAAAATTTATTTTAACCAAATTAAATAAAACCATTTGATTTTGTTATTACTTAAACCTAGTATTTGATTAGCTCTTTAGTTAAATTATTTGCTGTTTAGTGTCATCTGTGATGTTTTACCCTACATTTTTGCTCGTGAGGGTTTTAGTTGCCAAGAAAGCATTTCATTTTCTTCCTGTTTTTAATGTGACTGCCCTTAGGTTACTTTCCGCACCAGAATCTATCACTGCAACATCAACAGTCAGGGAGTCATCTGTCTGGACATCCTAAAAGACAACTGGAGTCCTGCTTTGACTATTTCAAAGGTTTTGCTGTCAATTTGTTCTCTTTTGACAGACTGCAACCCTGGTAAGAAAATATTTATTAACATACAGTGAAGCTGTAGAAACCAGTGGATTTTCTTGGTTAGCTGAAATGCACGTTTGAGAAGTGCTAGTAGTGCAAAGATCGGGTAAAATATTTTGCGAGGAAATTGTCAATGCCATTTCATTTAGAACAGACCAAAAGTTTCACAGTGAGTTTCTCTTTAGTTTGTTAATGGAATGCTATTCTATACTTATTTTCTCCCTATCACTGGTGGGCCGTTTTCTGAATTCTGTACTGTACAAACCACTTTGACCGTAGTAAAGCAATGTCTCTGACACCAGTGCCTCCATTTCTTCTTTTATGCTGCCTTATGCTTTACAGCAGCCACTTAGTGATGAAGAACTTGTTATCTCTTCCTCTTTTGGATTATAGTTAGTTGTATTGGATGTAGTTAATAGTGGAGGATATTAAAAAATTGTAGCTGATGAAATAGTTGGACAAGATTATGATTATACATACTTAGAGGTAAAGTCATTAGTGCAGAATTTATAAAAATTTAAAGAAATGCATAACTTCCACACATGATCTTTAACATGGGAAGCTGAGTTGAAAAAGTGATGTTGAAGACAGGATTTTACATACGTTACCTTACTAGGAGGTCACTTTTTAAAAGAAGTTGACTTATTTTTTCTAAAGCTTTGATTAATCACAGGAGGCTATGACTGTTATCTTCAGCCCAGCAGTTATACTTACACCAAAGACAGATGTACGGATGGTTGGATAGATAGATATTGTGACATCATTTTATTAGGTTGGCAAAAAAAAGTTCACCACCTCCCCCCAGTAAGGTAGCTCTAGTAGTGCTTAGTTGTCTTTAATTCATTTGAAACAATTTTGTTAGATTGTATTGTGACAGCTGTCATATCAGTGCACACTTTAAAAAAAAACTTAACCAAAATTGGTGAATTTGTATGTAGCCATTTTAAATTTGAAGATGGAAGAAAATATGCAACTTTTTTGGCATGTTATGCTTTATTATTTCAAGAAATGTAAAAATGCAGCTGAAACCCACAAAAAAGATTTGTGCATTGTATCTGCACAAGTCAAATCTTTGTATCTGCAGTGTATCAAATCTTTTTTGTGCAGTGTATAGAGAAGGTGCTGTGACTGATCAGACAGGTTAAAGGGGTTTGCAAAGTTTCATGCTGGAGATTTCTCACTGGACCCTACTCCGCTGTCGGGTGTAGACCAATTGGAGTTGATAGTGATCGAATTGAGACATTAATTGAGAACGACGATCAACATTATACCATGTGGGGGATAGCGTATATACTCAAAATATCCAAATCAATCAAGGTATTGGTGGAAATGAAAAGTCTTTATTTTATTTTAGGAACAAAACTAAACAGACTTTTAGCCAACCCAGTATTACAGCAAGAGTGGAAACAACTTGAATGTCCATTAATAGAGGGTCTCCCTGTTACAGATAATGAGACAGCATTCTGTGAACTGACAGGAAAAGCTCTCTAAGATATATTAAGTAAAAAAAGCAAGGCACTGAAAAAATGCATATGTGTAACAATGTATTCTAAATGTGTGTGCATGTATGTATCTCTGGACAGAAATGTGGCAAATAGCTGACAATTTTTGCTAGGGGAAAGAACTCCTGAGTAATAGAAGTTTATATCTCAGATTGAATTTCCAGTTCAGAATTCTATTTTTAAACAATGGTAAGTTTTCAAATGGAAATAAGGATAGTTATTTGAGTCATTTTTATAAAGAATGATGGAAACATTTTATTCTGAATAGCATTGCATTGTTGTTAAACCTGAGTTTTTATTTTAAAATTACATTTTTAATGTTTGTTCATAAGAAGGCAGAAATATCTAGTACACTTTGCATTTTTTAATAAAATGCCAAGAGTAAAAAAAAAAATAATTTTTGTGTATTAAAGGCAGATATCTTTTATAAAAAATCACTTATTAACTCTACATTCACTTTTTAGTTATAAGGCCTTAACAAAATTGAATATTAATATTAAGATGCTGCTAAAAATTCATGTTTCAGTTGAATAACCTGTTAAAACTGTACCTTTAAGACATAATATCTTTCATTATTCTTTTCCAGCGGATCCTCTGGTTGGAAGCATAGCCACTCAGTATTTGACCAACAGAGCAGAACATGACAGGATAGCCAGACAGTGGACCAAGAGATACGCGACATAATTCACGTAATTTGTACGCAGTGTGAAGGAGCAGAGGCATCTTCTCACTGTGCTGCAAATCTTTATAGCCTTTACAATACGGACTTCTGTGTATATGTTATACTGATTCTACTCTCTGCTTTTATCCTTTGGAGACTGGGAGACTCCCCAAAAAGGTAAATGCTATCAAGAGTAGAACTTTGTAGCTGTAGATTAGTTATGTTTAAAATGCCTACTTGCAAGTCTTGCTTCTTTGGGATATCAAAATGTATTTTGTGATGTACTAAGGATACTGGTCCTGAAGTCTACCAAATATTATAGTGCATTTTAGCCTAATTCATTATCTGTATGAAGTTATAAAAGTAGCCGTAGATGACTAGGAATTATGTCATTTGTATTAAACCCAGATCTATTTCTGAGTATGTGGTTAATGCTGTTGTGAAAAATGTTTTACCTTTTACCTTTGTCAGTTTGTAATGAGAGGATTTCCTTTTACCCTTTGTAGCTCAGAGAGCACCTGATGTATCATCTCAAACACAATAAACATGCTCCTGAAGGCATAGTTTCCTGTCGTAATATTTTAAGTCTGTCTTGTTAGAAGGTGATTATTGTTGATGAAATAAAAATGTAGATATGAAGATATTGACTACTAAAGACCTAGTACAAATAAATGAATTATTAAATAGAAAACATTTGAAATGTTGTTGAATGTGTAGAGTTTTTTCCTTTTAAGTTTAATTGAGAGAATACAATGAGGTTAAAAATGCAAAACTGGATTTTAAACCATTGGGCTTAAAAACATATAAAGCTCTGCTTAGATAATATGATATATGAGATAAAAATAATATGAAATCCTTATTCACTCAGGAGTCTTATGCTGTATTGTCTTATGGAACATTTTGTTTCCAAATTGGTGATTTCTGTCCACCACTGGAGCAATATTGTCAAAAACACTAATCTGGTAGCTTTTCTATGTCTTGGTGCATTTTTTTAGTTTACTTCTAATCTTGGTCTTGAATTTCTATGGTGTGTGGTGTGCATTACCATTCCTGTTGTGGTACTTGGCTAGTTGCCAGAGACAGAGTTGAACGCAAAAACCCTTTTCTGCCCTGAAGGTGGAATAGAACTCTGAATTAGTGTGCACATGTGGCATTATTTCTCAGTTGAAAAACTGCCACATTTTAAGAGCTCCACAGGTTATATAAATTCCTTCTTTCTAGTTATAATTATTAAATATTGGATTTCTTAAAGGAGTTAGAATTACTTTTCATTATTCAGGTATGGTAAACAATATAAATGCTCTTTTTTTCCCCTGTGACTGGGGTTATTATAGAGGTAATTCTTCGGTCATGTAACCAAAGTTGTGAAATATGAGGCAGATGTTTTCTCTAGTCCTAAATATGGAGATAGAATACCATCTTAAAATTTGTAGAGTGGAATTATTAGCATAAAGATACACTGCTTCAAAAATAAAGTAAAACCTTTATGGTTGCATATATCCTTGCTAAGAATAGTGGTCTTCTTTTGACCTGAGTGTCAATAGAAGTCCTTAAATCAGAATAAAAATAAAATTACTTATAGATCTACTTTTTATTTAAACTCCCCCCTTAAGAAATCTTCCCATATTACAAAGGAGCAGCAAACAAAAGGTAGCATTTTGAAAATTCAGGCCTAGGCCCATGAAAACATCTAAGTCTTATTTTAAGTGGTGCCTAATAATCTGTAATGGAGTTCAAGTCAGTGTGATGAGAGTGAGGACCTTTTATGTAAGCTACAAGGCTTTCTGTGTAGGTTGGCTGCAGAAAGTGGTTTCTCCCCACTTCCAGCATTATACATTCTGTATTCTAGAGCTGCGGTTTTCAACAGGTGTGCCACGAGAATTTCTAAAACATGAAATACTTGACTAGTTAGGGGTACTGACTGCTTTTCCCTTAGATTGTCAAATAAAAATTGACAACAGCCAACACAGCAATAGCTATTCACTGTGAATGAATCAAAATTAAACCTGTTTTTGTCAAATCAGCAAAAAAATACATTTTTTTGGTGTGCCACAGAATTTCAGTAGTTTGTGTGTGCCATCACGTGAAAACAGTGGGAAATCACTGCCCTGGAGCAATAAATTTCTCTCTTTGTGCTACATACATGTGTCCTACTGAACGTTAGGGGGTGTGGGGGTGCTGTAATTGTTCTTCCTTCGTTTGCTATCAGCCTAATTCCTACCACCAAATTGTTCTGCATACTTGTGGGGGCTGTGTCCTCTACTCACCTGGGACAGAATGGAGGGAATTGGTTACTTGAAAGTATTTGTGATCTTGTACAAACTACCTTTGTAGCCTTGAGTAAACACTAACTTTTTTGAGTTTCAGTTTATTCATATATGAAACAAAAGAGTTGAATTTGATTATTTCCATATTCTACATTAGCCCTCAAACAGGTGATTCTAACCTTACAAAATTTGTTACGCTTGTCTGCTTTCTCTTTCAGGGAACAGGCTACAATTTCAAATGGACTGAAATAAAAAACAGTCATCATATGGTTTTTTTTAACAACTAGGTTCTCTTAAAAATCCAAATTTTTAAAATCTTCTCTACTGAAAAAATATAGATCCGTTTCCCAGTTACATAGGTATTCATCTATACTATATTACACTATACTATACTATACTATACTATACTATACTATACTATACTAAAACAAGGTGTATTATAAATCAGGGCTTTTTTTTCCCTTGAAACTTGGCTGTAGATATAAATTGTAATATTTCAAAACCCAGACTTTTTCTTATCTATTAAGAACAAATTTCACAAGTTAGAGTCCAAAGGTAACTTTGTTAGTACTCAGAGTGGTCCTGGCACCATGCATCCCATTGAGCCTGGAGTGTTCTGATTATGATCATGTGCCCTCAGAGGAGTTGTGCAGTACACCACTGCATGCCAGGTATGTTACTGAAGAGCTGCATTTTATTGACTCCCTGAAGAGCTCTAGGAGAGAGACTGATGATCCTCAGTTGAGGGTGAAACGGATGCACAGATGGGTTAAATAGCTTATCCCAGATTACACAGCCAATATGATGTGCAGGTACAGCCCCCATTATTTACATCTAGGCTAACAGTTTTTGGTATAACATCATAGTTAATATTGAATATGTATATATGTAAAAGTAGATTTACATAACTTAATAACTTCTGAAAATTATTCAGTAAGGTAAGGCACAGTTTTGTATTTTAGTAAATCCTTATTTTAATAGTCTTATTTTAAAAGTCTCAAATGGAATCTCACAAAATAAGTCTTTATTGATAGTTTTCAATAAATATAAAGTATGTTTATTTAGCTTCTGCCTTAGACATTTGTCATAAAATACTTTCACTGATTTCCTTTTTTTTTTTTTAATTTGGAAGAAGAAATGATGTTACTTTATATTTATTTAACTATACATCACGTAACATCAGGAAATTTATAAGCATTTGTCGACTACTTTTTTCTAAATAACAATAGGTATTAGTTAGCTAAACATTGCCTCTTTTTACCCCTTAAAGCCAGGAAATTTTAAATAATCACAGGGATAAAATTCTGTAGAAATACGCAATGTGAACTGACCCATGTATGTGCTACTCTTTCTAATAAGAACTTTGAGGTGCCGTGTACTTGAAGTCACACATGGGTGGCTTGTCCGAGGGTATTCTTTCCAATACTAAGAATGACTGCATTGTAAAATTTAAGTCAGTTTCAGTCCATGTGACTTCAGATGTTAGCCTGCATTATAATCATGTTAATGCAAAACATTAACACATTTTCACTTGACATTTATATTGTGGTCTCTGGAAAGATTATGGCATGATATGAAACTAATTATTTTTATGAAACCATTACAAATTATTTTAAAAAGTTGAGATGATTTTACAGTAATTACATTATCTACTTATAATCTTTTCATTTAGTGTTCCTTATTTTAGCTAAATAGAACATATAAATAAATCCAGTTGTTTCATGTCTAAATAAAGCTTTTCAAGTTATACTCAGAAAAAATAATTTATAATTACATTTTATTTAGTAAGTAGACATTATTTGGAACATCATTTTTTAATAACTAGTTTGTCAACTTTTGGAGGGGTAAAATTCTTCATTGATTTAAATGTATACTTGGATGTTTAATACAATGTTTCTACAGTGGACTGATAGTCCTTTCGGAATGGTTATAAAGTGAATTTCTGGGACTGATTTATAAACTGCATTGCCAGTAGTGTTAGGTAGTGTTGAACCTTTCTTAGAATCAACCTTGTTAACTAAAAATGAGGAATGATCCTCTATGGTGGATTCATGTTATCACACCTAGTCTCATTTTCCTCTTTTTCTCCCTGACTGTTAAACTCATAAGCACTTCTCTGAAGGGAGTATCCTGGATTTGTAGCAGTGTCTCTTTTGTTTTAGTTTGCTACCACCTGTGCTCTCAACTTCTTGGGTTTCCAGTAGTTCCTGTGACAGAAGTCCAAAGTGGTATTTAAATGATAATGTTCTATATATTAGTAAGACCAAACATAAGCTAAGTTTGAAAATTTTGAAAAAAAATTAGGTGGTAGATTACCCAGATGCAGGAACAGGGACAGTACAGTGCAAACTTCCTTAGCAATATTTGCTTTTGTCATTAATTTAATTATATGAGAAAGAGAGTTTTCACTGTGATTAGGCAGCACAGCTCTGGGTGTGTTTAAATCTTCCCTATCTCTAGGTTACCTTGTTAAAATCCAGTGGGGCTAAAGTTCTGTTGATGCAGAACATAAAAAAAAAATTTCCCCCAAATTCTTCAATTCCTAAAGTTTATCTCAAGTTCTACTCCTTTGATGAAACCTTTCCATTCTACTGCCATGTGCCTTTATTCCATCGGTCTGTCTCTCTGGGAAACTGTCTGCACAAACTCAGAAATAATAAGAAATTCAGGCATGTGCATATTTCCAAGTATAAACAGCAAACCAGAGTACTTTCTCTGCAGGAATTCTTTGTTCCTCAGTTTTCTTTTTTTCTATTGGAAGGGAGTATGTGGAGGGTGGCTATACTATTTAACCTCTTAATTGACCTCCATGGTGAGTTTATTCTACAAATTTTAAGTGTTTGCTAATCAAAGATCCTTTCAGACACTAGATGTATACAGAGAATACATTGTCACATTCTTAATTTATAATTTCTTGTTCAGAAAGATTTTTCCCTCTGCTTAGTAGAAAACACATCTTTGCTAATGTGTATCCATTTTTCGATGCTGAGAATTGAACAGATGTTCCTGCTGAAAATATTAGTATGATTTACTGCTAAGTTTTACCCAATCCCTGCAATATTAAACATACTTAATACTATTTGATGCTTTTAAAATCACTACTTTCTGGTTTTCAAACAACTCTTAGTACCCACCATCTCTAGCATGCATTTTGGCATTTTATTATGTTTGGTTTAACACCTTATGCATGTTTCTGGACAGTGAGCTCTTGGAAGATAATCTCTGTACTCCTCGTGTCTATCCCAGCCCAGTATCTAACATGATGTATGTTTGCTGAGTGAATGAATGAATGTTATAACTTGGGGATGTCTTCTGCAAAAGTTTATTCAGAAACCATGTGAAGCATATCAGTCGTGCCTTCTTTAATTCCCATCGTACTGATTCAGTGCTTTATATGTGGTAGGTGCTGGATATTTTCCTGTTAACTAAATATATGAAAATAGCAGTGGGTTATTCCCATCTTTAATGTCTACTTGTTTAAAATGGAGAATGATTTAATTTAGTGATTCTAAAAAGTCCTTAAATATACCAAAATGCTTTTTGTCCTACAGAATCTACATAATTTCCATTATCATTACTGTCTTCCTAATTGATCTGTTTTTCCTATTCCTTTGTCTGTTAAAAAGAGAAAAGGACACAAAGGAATACGTGTATCTGCTTACCATATTCTTTTAGGAGAGTCTAATAGAACAAATGAAAAGTGATGGCCCATGAAAAAATTTAAGAGAAGTATCTTAGGGAAAAGGAACTAGAGGAACTAGTATACTATATATACAGTAATATGGAAGGGGCAGTACTTGAGTGTTGAAGGTTGGTTATTGAGATAGCATCCTAATCTCTTTATTGTCCCATGTTTTCCTGCATCAATAGGTGAAACTGAAAGGTTACTGGGTCAAGGCTTCCTCATTTTAGACGTGTAATTCCAGCAACTACTCACTCATTGTAACCTGTGTATTTTATAAGTCAGCTGAGCAAACTCAGGTATTCTGGCTGCTTATTACTCCAGGCTCATGTCAGAACAAGAGGGGGAAAAAGTTAAACCTGTGGAGAAAAACTGAGAGTCATTAAGCATCTAGAGAAGTACTGACAGTTGTGGGGCCAAGTGTGTAAGGGCCGATGATGACAGTTGTTACGTGAGCATTTCACAATTTTATCTCCAGAGTGATGGAAAAAAAGTAATTACGAGGAACACACGGGAGTGAGGGAATTTATATGCAGGGCCCAGCACAAATAACACCCTTTTTAAAAAATTACAGAATCTTCTATGGCAAAGTCATAAGCATGTAATTGTGTAACATAACAATATCCCACTCAAGCACATCATATAGCATTTTAGGTGAAATGTTCAAATTAAAACTAAATTATTATACCCATATTATTACCCTACCAACCACACTTAAGCAGGTGTTACTCCTGCTGGACCCTGTATATATATATATATATAAGGGTGTCAGTGGCACCCTTTACCTGATTCCTTTATTGTTTTTTAGGAGCACTTCAGCCCTTTGCTAAAGTTTTTTCCTGTCCTCACAATTCCCAAATAGTAAAAGGTCATTTCAAATACACATATGAGACAATGCTTTTTCTTCTATAGTTTTTTTTTTTTTAATGACACCTAATTATACTTGTGTTCTGTTATCTCCCTCAACTTGATTACCAGCCCTTAGAAATCGGGAATTTAATTCACTTAATCAAGCTATTAGTTGTAGACTCCGGCAAATACTGTTTTAGGTGTTTAGGATTAACAGTGAACAAAGGACACAAAAATCCCTTTCTGTGGCATTTACTTTTCAGTTCAAGGAGGTAAAGTTGAAAAAAAGAAAAAAATAGTACATACATACACAATGGTAAGTGCTGTAGAGAAAACTAAAGCAGCGAAGGGAAATAGAAGGGTGTGCTGAGAGGGAGAAAGGGAGGTTAGTGGTAGAAGACCTCACCGAAAAGATGAGTCAAGCGCTGAAGATGGTGAGGGATTAGCCACATTGGGAAAGGGTTTTCCAGGCAGAGGGAATAGCGTATGGAAAAGACCATACTGCAAAAGCATGTCTGACGCATGTGAAAAACAGGAAATGCCCCAGGAAAGGTGGAACAGAGTGAGCAAGAAGAAGGGGAGGAGGACTCAGGATCAGGAAGATGATAGGAGGCCCGATCACATAGTGTCTTTTAGAATCTCTGATGACTCTTAGGGAAAAGACTTGGTGGGGCATACTGATGACTTCAAGCTTGATGGTGTTAGTGTAGGTAGTAAAAACTGATTAGATTCTGTTCAAGAAAGGAACCCAGGGAGGACCTAAGAGTAAAAGGAAAACCCCAGGAGAGTGTGGGTACTGGGAAAGGAAGGGATGTTTCAAGGAGTCAGGAATGATCTGCATCATATTCTACTGATAAGTATGAAGAGGACTGAAATGCCAGTTTTATTTAGCAGCTTTGGGTGGGGGTCATTGGCAAATTTTACAAGCAGTTTCGTTGGAGCAGTGAGGTCAAAATCTTGAGTGGAGTAGATGCCAGCGATAAAAGAAAGGAAAGAGATTGGAGACTCCTGACAACTTTGCAGTAAAGTAGAAAACGAGGAGTAGCTGCAGTTATTTTCTTTAAGGTGGAAACTTCAGTGTATTTGTATGTTGATGTGAAAAAGGGTAATGAATGATGTAGGGCAGAGAGGCAATGCCCTGGAGAAAGTCATCTGCTACATCATTTGCTCAGGGTGTTTCCAAAGTTCTCCACACTTTCTTAGTACATTGTCTCTCTTCTTGACTAGACTAGGAACACTGAGAAGCGTAGGACCCACAGCAATGTTGGCCTTCACCAGATTCTTGAATTCTGCTAGGTAGGCGGGAGGGGATAGGCTCTAACACGTAAAGTGGTTGGCCTTTGCTAGGAACTACGACATCTCATCCCATCCATAGGTAACAGAACAGGCAGAGGACAAGGAGGTAGGTCCAGGCTGGAGGGTAGATGTCGCTTCAGGAAGCTGTCTTGTTGCTTCTTTTCCATGAAAAGAAAGTGGTTGTTGCCTGAAAATGAGGACAAGGCACCAGAGCTCATGTGTCTGTGATTCCTCTGTATCCAGTAGAGTAGTCATTTATTGTTGAGAGAATAAATGAATCAGTGAATTGTCCATCTAGATGGGGCTTTAATTTCATAGTTACATGTTAATAGGGAACAAGTAGTTAAAATTCCCGTAGCATCTGGACTCTTTCATCAAGTATGATTAGCAAGTGTGAGTGGGTTTGAATCTTAAGCACCTTAATATTTTCTTTCCTTCAAGTGGGTGATTTTCCTTTTGTCATTGAAGAATGTACCTTGACACCAGATTTAACTAGAGGAATTGAAGTATTTATTGAAAGCTGTTTCTTCTTAAAATGCTGGAAACAGAAGAAACTGATGTTTCCCAAAGAGCTCATCATAGTCTAGTCAGGAAAAGAGGAATGTTAGGTAAACAGAGTGCTTTGGAAACACCACAGTAGATGATGTGGCAGGTGACTTATCTCAGTTGGATAAAGGAAAAGGGCTTCTTAAATTGTTTCTTTTCCATTCAGATGCTTCTAGAAAATTGAGCATTCTCTGCCCCAGGCCTCTTTGTGGATGTGGCGGTCAGAGGACAGTGACACCAGCTCCTGTTACCTGCTGACTTCTCCTGCTGGTCCCTTGGTAAGACCCTCCCAGTTCAGGCCTTCTTTTCCTCTGGGCCACAGCTTTCTCAAGAAGTAGGGAATTTCAAGAGTGGGTTTTATTTCCTGAGAACCCTTGGGGCATTGAGCTCATGACCAGGGCTCATACCTTCTGTTGTGCTTCCATTTCCCTGCTAATGTCTTGACTTCCTGCTTTCCAAGGTTCATACATAAGAAATGGAGTATATCTTAGCTCAGTTTCTCTGAAAATCAAGTCAGAGACTGATACAGAATCATAATTGGCTCAATCGCTTAATTTTGCTTAGAGAGTTAAAAATTAACAAATACTTAGAAATTAACTTTGTCTCCCTGATTGAGTCTTGCTGAACAGTATCTTTGCTGTGATTATTACACATTTAAACTCAACTAAATATATTTATTATCTGAACATAAAGAAATAGGGTATGGCTCTTTCCTATGTTAATCCTAACAGTATTAGAACATTTCACATATACAGAGACTGATAGTTGCTGACTTTTTTTCTTATTTTGGGAGCACATCATGTTTTGATATTCTTTCCTTTCCAGTCCTAGTCTTATTCAGCCCCTTGGTTATCCCTAATCTGCAGAGACCCTTTCAGTTAACAGAGGACAGCCTTCTGTTCTTCGTGTTGCCATCCCATTAACTCTCCTTGGTAAGCTCATTCCTTGCTCACAAGACTGCGCGGTTGCCCCTTGTTTGCAGAATGAAGTCCAGACTCCTCAGAAGCCCAGCTCTCTGTCGTGACAGGTGTTCCCATGACGAAGCAGCTATTCCAGGAGCAGCATCAGATGCACTTGTTTTGTAGTGAAATACCAGTGTCATTCCTGCCAGTGGCAACATTTCCATCTTTCACTTAAAAAATATTTTCTCAGAGAAACCGTAATAGTGACTTACTGAGAACACTTCCTTAATCCTCTGGCTCTTCTTCAAGGCTTTCTGCTCTCATAGGACTACAAGTCTTTGATGGTCTGACATTTTTATAAATTTTCTTTACTACTAGCAGTTCAAAGTATTGATGCATGTAACCTTGTGTCTGGCCCTGTTAAGAGTCAAGCATCAGAAAATGGATTCCTTAAGGTACTTTGCTGGGCACACCAGTATTTTACATCTGAATTGATACTGGTGCTACAAGACAGATGGTATATTGCTTCTGTGCCTAAGCATTTGGCAGTGCTGAAGTCGGGCCTTCTGTTCAGTCCAGAATAATTCAGTGATGAGTGGGCAACTTTGTATGTTTTGTGAGGGGAGGGGGGATTGCTGGATTTGAATATTTGGAAGTGTTTTAGCTCACATATTTTATATATACACACATACACATCTCTTCATAAAATGACATTACAGGCAAGTATATAATCAGCGGGTAAGCACTGTATATCAGTTTGGCATATGGCACTGCTTGTTTTTATTTTCATTGTAGTGATGTATTTCTGGTAAGATTAACAAATATTTGGCCATATTTAAACATGGGCAAAAAACCTTCCAGTTACCTGTTAGCTGGGCGAATGCAGGTTAAGATCAAAGGGAGGCTTTTCAAATGTTACTGAAATGAGTTTAAAGGGGCAGACATTTTTAAGTCTAATGTTGGTCATCTCTCCTCAGTTTCATTTTATTTCCCTGATTGACACCTCAGGCACCTTCCTAAGATGGCATTTCTGTATTTAAGGCCTGCCTGGAAGATTGCAGTGAAGAGTATCTCTAAAGCCCTATGTTTTGTTACATAAATTTAGAAATTGTTTTGTATTCTTTTTGACATGCAGCTTCTAAGAGCCTTCTTAGTGATTAGCTAGAAATGCATTTTTTTCTCTACACGTATTTTCAAAGTAAGATTTAATGTAACTTTGTGATTATCATTTGGGGAACACTGGATGTTGAAGCACATAGGAGGCCCAGTTCCACAAGATGAGAACGCTGTAGGGGGCGTCTGAAGGAAAACAGCAAAAGCAACCCCATTCTGTCCTGGGTTGTGGGTTATTGTGTTGACAGTGATTATTGATTCAGGAGAGTGTACTATAATGTATAGAAAACACCCAGCCCTTTTAGCCTTTATTTAGCCTTTGGGAAAAGGTTTACACCTTTGAGCTTGGGTTAAAAATATTGTATTGCCTGTTCTCGTAATATTGGATGGATAAAGAGATTAATAAAACGTTTCCTCAGATTCTGCAAGTCAGACTTGTCTCTTTTTTCTCTATATTTCCAGGGAAGCCAAGATCCCAAAGTCTGGTGGCTTCTGGTGCTGATACTAGCTTTGATTCTACAACATGACTGTAAATTCTTTCTCTGACATAGGTGGTGTGCACAGGCACCCTGACCACATCCGTAGATTTAATTGTGATAACAGACACATGGGCTCATCATCTGTTAATAGTTGTCACCTGTTTAGCATGTACATCTTGGAGCATGTCTGGAAGACTCTGTTCATGTTGACTACTTAGTGGTATTCCCTGGAAAATGGCCTTAGAAGAGTGATTTAGGAGGACACACACAAACAACAAAATGAAGGCTTTTCTGAAAAATCACCGGAGTCTGCTTATTTTAACACAGTTCGAGTCCTGCCTAGGAATCTTCAAAATCAAAACACATCATCAACTAAAGTATATATTACATATATGTGAAAACTAATTACTAAGGGTTGTATCCTGACATGTTCACACTTTATCTTAAGCAAAAATGGACATTACAACATTTAGATTTTAGTTGTATTATCAGTTAGGGTAATTAGAGGTCACTGCTGTATCATAATTGTGCGTAAGAAAACTCTAGTAATTATTTCATCTCTGACGTCTGGTCTTCAGGATACTGAACTCCATAGAGCCAACACAGTTTAGCTAAATAACCACCAGCCTGCAATAGGTTAACTAAGGTTTCAACTTTCTCATTTATGATTTTGCTCTATAAGTAGAAATATATATATATAATATATATGTATATATTGTATATTTATTTTTACCACTCTAAAATTTCTCAGTTATGTAAGTGAACAAAAATGATGAACAGTTCTGTGGAAATGTGGTGACTGGAAAAAAAAATTAAGCGGTAAAACTGGGCAGTATAAAGTGTCTGGAAAGACTTTTTAAAGCAGTGAGACAATACAGTTGCAAATTGTATGGATAATTACATGTTTGCATGCCGCATGAATTCACTATTAGAATTTTGTTTGTGCTAATAGGCTCTGTTGCATCTTTTTTTGTTATTTTTTGTTTGTTTTTGTCTCTGGGCTCCGAAGATTGAAGTTTACTATTAATTGCCAGAAGGACATAAGTGAGTACATTTCTTTTGAAAATTACATTACCAATAATGAATACATATTTATTTAAGGATGTTGGTCATAATCAAGCAGTGTAGCTGCCATATTTTTCTAGGGTTTTATACTTGAGAGCTGGTCTGGTCTAATCATTTCTAGATCATGCTTCTAATTCCCAGAAATAAATGAAAGAGTAAAGGACTTAAGCATTCTGAGTGTAGTGGGAACAAACTTGTGCATATTCTTCTCAAGAGAACAATTACATACTTCCTAATCCTTGAGGTTTCTTTTAGTTTCCTGTTTCCTTCCAACCTCCAGTAACATGTTCTCAATTTTCTTTTTTTCTTTTCCATAAAAGGTGTGGTGGAAAGGTCTGCCAGAACCTGAGGCTAAACACACAGCAGTTTAAAAAAGTTCTTTATTCCAGCTTTCAGAATCCCTCCTCTTCAGCCTTCCCTGTTCATTGGGATAATTAAGCCATTCAGCACCGTGTAAAAAAGTTCAGTCCCATCCCGTGGTTGTGGTTGAAGCTCGGGAGAAAGGGAGAATGCTGGTGTAGATGAAGTAGACCATCTGCACTCCCTCTTTCCCACTTCACTAAAGGGAGAGGAGGGGGACACCATTTAATTTAATTTGGACTCTAGCAGATACAATGGGATTGTGACAATCTTCCCATGGATATTTGTTAATTTAAATAATCACATGTTAAAGTATGCAGGTATCAAACTGACTTCCTCCCAAGCCACTCAACATTTACGGTATTTCTTGTAGCCTTTGGAAGAGAGAGGAGACAGAGCCACACTTCACTGATGATGCTAGGTGTTTCTGACAGCTCAGGGTAATAGAAACATTTTATTTTCTATTTCTGTTCCATAGTAAATGCAGGGTATTCAATGAGCAAGGTTGGAGAAATGCTTAGTGATATGCCAAAAAGCTTAAACATACATTTGCTTAAAAGGAACTGCCCTCTGGATTTAATAAAATTCTAACCACAAAGGTACGGAAACTCAAGGGATGTAATGAAAACCCTAGAAAACTTCCTTCCTCCACATTTCCCTTCCCTGACCTCCCTCCACTCCCTCTCCCCCACCTTTGCCAGCATTCAGTGTAGAAAGAACAGAGCAGGTGAGCGCATACTTACATACAGGATCTCCCCCCGCAACTGCAACACTGAACAGCTCTTTGCCACCACATGCATCGTCTCAGCTTTTGGTTAAATGTCTTGAGAATTGGGCAGTGTTTTTCATTGAACCAGCAGAAACAAATATACAGGAAGCATACCTTTTTTTAAAAAACCTGTTTATATATCTTTTGATGTTTTGCACAGAGACCAAAAGGTGCTTTTGCTTCTCTCTGCCCCAGAGAGTTGTGGAGTTACTGGGGAGGGTGTGTGGTAGCCCATAGTGCGCCATAAATCTCCACTAGATGTCAGTGTGTCACTAAGTGAAACCAGTTCCCCGTGCTCTCCAGACCTGAAAGGTGACTCATAATTTTAACCAGAAGATTTAGTATATAGGTTAGTAATAAGTTATATTTGTCCTAATGAATATTAATAACAATGAAAATTTTTATGTTAAAAATTTAATTTTCATCTGAGGATTTAAAAATGTTTGGCTTATATTCTGGTTCTTTAATATCCCCAAAGAGATAGAATGTAAATATTCATGTTACATTTTTCAGTAGAGTAACCCCAAGTGCCAGGGGACAAAGTCAAAGCAATCACATAGTCACAGACCCCGCCTTGCCTAAATATGCTGCTTGTCCTCTGAGTGGGTGGTGTAGTTAGATGCAGATTCGTTTCATTTGCCGTTGATATCAACTACCTTGCCTAAACGACAAGCTCAAGAAGAGTGGAATAATAAGAATGAGATGATCAGTTTAGCGAGTATGGTGATGTTTAAGATAGAACTTTAAGATTTTATAAACATTGCACAAAGACTGTGGGCTAAACAACCAAGGTGAACGAAAACGCCTGTACACATGCTGTTGTAGAGGTGGTGAGCTCAGACTGATGTGGACCTCCTCTTAGTTCACATACTTCGGTGGAGGAGGGAAGAAAGGCAGTTGTAATTTTGTCTGGAAGGTTAAAGTCATTGGGTGTTTGGGGATTATGGGGTATCTTGCATACTGTGGGTTTTACGCTATATAATTTTATTAAAGAGGAGACTACACATAATCCCGTATATTAGGATTTAAATGGTTTTCCCAAATTGAGTAAATACTCAGGTTACAACTATAAAAATTATGATTGTGGATAAGGATGAAAAGAATACACAAAAGATGTTAGGATGGTGGGATTTGGGGTAAATTTAATTCTCCCCTTTATGTGGTAATACTGTTTTTATAAATAAAAGCATGTTTCTCCTTTATGGTTCATCTTGTAAAAATTTGCCACAATCACAGCTTCAGAAAGGCTTGTTTCATATTGAGATAACTTGTAAACTATTGAAATGCAAAAAATTTTGGATTGATTTATTCAAATGTCCTAGTTAAATCATAGGAATCAGAGTTAAAGTGGCAGAAGTACAGGGTCATATTTTCAAATTTTACTGTGGATGTTTAGTGAAAATAAATGATTGCCCAAATCCCAGCAGGCTGTTCGCTGCAGTATTCAATGCATTGTCAGTATTAAGTAAATATTGATGAAGTGTTTAATACATGTAGCTTTCTTTAATTGTGTTTTTATTTTTAAATGGTGCAAGAGTAAAAGAGTAACTCTAGAACCTGTAAATTTCTAGAGATTTCTAAAATTAAACTTTTTATAGTTACTGATTGTGCATGCTTGGACCTATGTTTTGATTCAAAACTACATTAAGTGGATCAAATTGAGGTATAAAACATCTTTTCATGTATGTGAGAGGAAGCTTGTACTTTTTATGACATGTCTCATTTCAAGAAATAACAGTGTATCCACTAATGAATGAATTATGTGTGAAACTTCACGGACAATAATAAAACACAACTGATCAGTGATTATCAGTTGGAGAATTGGGCATGTGTATCAGAACTGCCTAGAAAACTTCTTAAAAACCGTGTATGTTTCCTTTCTGCCATCCCCACCCTGTAATTGTGATATTTGAAACCTGGATTTCCAGATTTGCCAGTGGGGTAGGTGATGGAGGAGGCAAGAGCCTGCAGTTTCGGGACTTTCCAGGGTGCCGCCAGGTCTGGTGCATATTGGACCTTCAAAGTCACCCCCACCATCAGGGTATACTCAGTGTAAGTTAATTCTTGGACTCCTGGAGCCACAGAATGCTCCTAGCCCAAACCACCTTGACCGCTGGGCTTGCAGTGGTCCAGAGTCCTTAGGGTTGAAGCAGGTCTAGGTGATAGGTTAGTAGAGGTGATTAGGCTCCCATCTAGGGATGAAGTCTGTTTAGTCAGTTCTTGTTCATTATAAAGGAAAGGAATTCCAGACCAGCTCAGCCTACCTCATGTCTGATTTGTAGCATCAAATATATATATAAAACTACAGCTTCCACAAAACCTTTATTTTCTCTACCAGTTTTCTCACTGTGCCTAGAATCCCACCATTAGGGATTCATTCTTTGGTTTAAAATATATGGCTCTCCAGAATTCTTTTAATACTGATATAATAGGAATCAGTGATTATACACTAAAGCTCATTAGCTCAGAAAAATCACTCCCCAGCCCCCACACCTGGCTGAAACAAGTTGTTGGTTATCTGGGGATTTTGATGGAGGAGAGTGAACAGAAACCCATAGAGCTCTAACTGTTGCTTGAGAGGACAGGCAAGATAGGCAGGGGTTGATTGCCCAAGGGAGTAGTATCCTCCAGGAGAACAGAGGAGATCAATTTCCACCTAAAATTCAGATTCTGGTTCTGTAGGGCTGGGGAGGAGAGTCTACAGCACTAACAAGCTCCCAGGTGGTGCCCATGTTGCTGGTATGGAGGCTAATCTTCACCTATGTGTCTATAGCGGGCCCTATAACCTGCACACGGGAGTCGACGAGACTAGTTCTCGCACTTGAGTGAGACTAAGAATCACCTGGAGAGCGTGTTAAACTAGATTTCTGGGCCCTGCCTCAGAGATTCTGATTTAGTAGGCGAGGGCCCCAGGTGTAGGCAGCATCTCCAAGCCGTAGCTGCCACTCTGGACCAGGCATTCCAACAGGTGCTGAAGTTCCTGGTTGTGGGCACTTCTGACACGCTGCCAAGGTGAGCCCTGCCTGCATCCTCACATTTTGCCAAAAAGGTATCAGAACATCTCCCTATTCAAGCTCTTCTTCTTGTCTTTGTAAATTTAGCCACACACAGGTAGGTGAAGGTTTTTATTGATAGTTTGCGTAGTTACCCGGAGGATCAAGTTCAATAGGCACGGGACCTCAGACTCATTTAGATCTTCGCTTTCAGGTCATGGTGGGCTGAACTTGAAATCCACAACTTAAGGATATTCTGCAGGCGTTACGAATGATACTGTTTCTAAATGTTGCAGGCTTTTCTTTGCAAATCTCTTTAAAACTTTGATAGAAATGTTTTAAGAACTTGGAAGTTCTTAACTTCTTAAAAATTTAGGAATTCCACATATTGAAAACAGAAATCACCCAGAGGCAACTGGAAGAAATTTCTTCAAGTTCTTATCTCCTCAGAAAAATGCTCATTCTGTTGTTGAGTTAAAGGATATAATAAAGATGGGGCTAAATATAAAAATGCTTTAACTTCAGTTGATTTGCAAGAAGTTTCAGCCTTAATTATTACTGCAACAACTTAAAATACAGAACCAGTACTCAAATGTTTGTTTTCAACCTGCTGTTCCCTCTCCCTTTCGATCAGTTCCCTTCTTCTGTGCCTTTCGACTGTGTTGTCCTTATTGTTGGGAACAAACAGCGCCTTGACCCTCCCGCGGCAGCAGTGGGTAATCACCGCAGTTGAAGGGGTATCAAAATATAACTGTCTCAAAGGTTAAAGATGCTAAACAGTATGTTTAAAGCTATATCTTAAACATGTTGGGTATGGAGGTTTTTCATCTTTTAATCTGTTTTACTCATTATATAGAGTGTGGCAAAAGTAGGTTTACAGTTGTATGTGAAAGAGTTTATTCTTGTGTTATTATTTATTAATTTTGTATTATTTTCTATAAGAACGACTATAAACCTACTTTTGCCCCACTCTAACAGGCCTAGCCATCCTGTTTGCGCAGTCGTGTGCTGGGATTTGTAAAACTTCAGTGGGCATGCAGTTCAGAGCAGTAGCTTCCCTCGTTGGGGATTTGTGAGAGAACTGATAATTAATAAAGTCCCCGTGCCACAGCTGGGTAGCAGGACTGGAAATAGCTAAGGAGCCGTATTTTATGTCGACATTGCAACTGTACAGTATGAAACGACAGTGATAAGTATGGCTGGTGAGAGGGTGGTCTACTTAGCAGGGCTCATCTGAACACATCTATCCAGACACCCTGCTCTTCTTTCCCCTAGATCATCTGCTACAGTGGATGGATTTCTTAGGCACCTTTGAAGATTAATAATTCAGTTACACTGCATGATGCTCTAGCACTATAAAAGATTTACAAATGGGAAACCTTCACCCCATGAACCCACTTGGTTACATTCTCTCAAACATGTTGCTCCTTCCTTAGAAATCACTTCAGACTGTAGTCAGGGTACTTTTCTCAGGTGTATCTATTTGACTACATACCTTCCTCACCTGGGTTTCTGGAGCACGTGAATACAAGGACCATGCTGTCTCACTCTTCATGCCTAGGGTCCAGCAGAGTGGTAGTAGCTTAAGAAATCTTACTAATTATTGCTATTAAGGATTATACTGATGGGTAACAGATATTCATTCCCTAGCTCACCAGCCTTGAGGGTCATTCAGAGTGTGTATTAATAGTTATTTTGGCCCTGGCTGGTGTGGGTCAGTGGATTGAGTGCTGGCCTGCAAACCAAAAGGTCACCAGGTCAATTCCCAGTGAGGGCACAGGCCTGGATTGCAGGCCAGGTCCCCAGTTGGTAAGAGAAATACTGATGTTTCCCTCTCTTTCTCCCTTCCCCCCTCTCTCTCAAAATAAATAAAATAACTTTTTAAAAAAGTTATTTTGTGCTTTCTTCTCTCAAATTTCCCTCTAGTTCAAATAAAGAAGAGGTGATTGCTTAGAAGTCTTGCAGCTGCCTTCTTTTTTTCCATCAGCGTGGCTCTTTTGACCTGCTCTGACCGACTTCCCAGCACAGGCCTGACAACCCGCTGGCTGCGGCCGCTGGCCACTGCCAGCCGGAGCTGTCAGGGCTGGCAGAGCCAACTGTCCCCTCCTTTAGCTGCCCCTCCCAGTGAGCTCAGCAGCCCCTCTGTAGCTGGGGACTGTTGCGAGTCTTGTTTGTTGCATCCTAGACTACAGCAGGTTCCTTGGGAACAGAGTTGTCATTTTTCTGTATTCAGTATCTAACCTGCTGGTTGACACAATTTCGTGCCCTTCATAAATTCTTGGGGAGAAGCATATCAGAGGGGTTATTTTTCTCAGTCTGTGCTACTCAAGGCTTTGGTTTGGTTTCTTTTGGTGAAATTGAACTATTCAGAGCCCATTATCAAGAGGCCTAGCAAGCTGGATGCATTCTTTGTGATGCTTCTGAGGTGATTTTATTAGTTGTTTCCTTCCATTGTGAACCCAACCCAAACCGAGCATTCTCTCCTCCCTCCTCCAGGGAGGTGTGTGCTCATCCACTAGGCTCTGTCCTACCCAGCTGGGGTCCACATCCGCTCTGCCCAGCCTGCCACTTGTCTCCTACTCCCTGGCGTAGTTTCTTTTGGGAGGAGGGGAAGGACAGTTTTGGCTATGAAAATGCGACATTAAGGAAATGTATATTTATATCTACATTCAGTTCTAATCGGAGTTGTACATAATAAAATGTTATGTTTTTTTATGAATTTAAAAAGAAAAAGATGTTACCTAGGTCTTGCATTCACATTATCTTGGACCATTTGTACAATTTCAATTCTTTTTGTTTAAATGGGACGGCTTTGGTTTAGACTTCTAAGAATGTTATTGGCTATTCCCTAACCCAGTTTTCATGGAGATAGCACCTCCCCTTCCTCTGATTTCTCTGTTCTTACAGTATAGTTTTTACAGTATAGTTTTTACAGTGTAATCCACTTATCTGGATTATTTAAATCTTTGATTGTATGCTCAGTAGGAAGAATGGTTGATAGCTATTTGATGGTTTTAACAAGGTTTTGTTTTTTCAACTTAGGAAAGGAAGAAAGAAATTGATTAGTTAAAACTATCAACATTACACAGTAAGACTGGGCGTGTAGCCTGGCAGTTAACAACATGGGATTTCTGCCCCATGCCAGTTGTTTCCCCTTGGGTAAATTACTTAACCTCTCTGTGGTTTAAATTTTGTATCTGTAAAATGCACGTAGTACACGGTACTCACCTCAGAGGGTTGCTGTAAGGATCAGAATAGACAGGGCCATAAAGAGTGCAGCCTAACTGCCGCAGCAGGCGCATATTAGGTGCTGCATTGGTGTCCGCTGCTGCGTGGTTTGGATATGCACACTATCAAATGCCTCCTTATGCTCTTTATGTCAGGAGGGGAACGCTATTGCCTAAACAATCTGACTAGCCTAGTTCTTTTTCCACCTCTAATCTCCTGATTAACTGCACCTACTCCATTCCTTGTAGGGGGCTTAATCTCTCTTTGGCACAAGCATTTCCAACCATAGGTGAACTTTTTAAAAATGGTACTGAAGATGGAATAATAAAGCAGTAGGTAGCTTGTGTTATGGAAAAGCCGCCTTGTCGTGATGTTGCAGAAGAATCAGTGTCTCCACCTGAATCCCAGAACACAGTGTAGTAGTAACCTCATGAAGCTGTGTTATATTCAGTAAATGTCTGAATAACTCTCATCATCGTTAAGTCCTAAAGGTGTTTAATCTGTTGAGGACTGATCTCCAGGACCATTTAAGAGGGTCCAGTCCTTGGGGCTCCCGCATGCTGCTTTTCAGTTCCTTCCACTTCTAAGTTCACCGCTGCCGGGTTTATAATTGTGCTCTCAGTGACTGGCAGTCAAGCCTTCAAAGCTTGGTTGTAGGAACTGGCAACAGCAAGAATAAGGAAACAAAATTCCTCCTGTTTTCTTGTTCATTGCTTTAGAATCTGCATAATCATTCTTTGTAATATCTAGGTCTGTTGTTTATAGCAGATACATTGATGTCTGCAAATCACTTACATAACAAACACATATTGGTTTCCCAACATGTAGAAACTTTCAGAAACTCTTTGGAACATCCAATATAAGGAGGTAGGGTAGCTATGCTTCATGATAAATCATGTGAAATGTCCATCATTCTTAAGTACGTAATTCAGGTTTCCCTACTTTTAGAGAAATTTTATTCTACAAAAATGTCTTTTGATTTCTTTTTTCTAGGCCTCTGCATTTCTAGTTAGTATAAATGTTCTTTGAATCATTATTCCTTTTGTTAAAACACACTCATGGGAAACATCTTTTAGCCAAATGGAAACAAGGGCTTCATTTGAAAGGGGTGATTCATTTCTCTTTCCTAAGGGGTGATCCCTCAGGGATGAGCTGGCAGTGGGCATTCTTTTGCACAGGTAGCTTTACCAGCCTCGAGAGAGGGCAGGGGCGCACTGGTTATATACATTGGGTGGCAGCCCTCTTTGGGCCCCCACTTGGGACTTGTGTTTAAAGGTCACTCTTTAATTCCTGCATCAGGGATCCAGATGAGGAAGGAATTCAACAGGGGGTAATCAATGTGTATAGAATAAAGGCCTGATAGAGTAGGTGGCAGTTGGTTAGGTTTTTAGAAGCAGAATTGATAGACTTGATAACTAACTGGATAAGAAATGTAAAGAAGGGGGTGGTTTTTTAAAAATAACCCTAAACCTTTTAGTTTGGATGACAAGCTCCACCATCATACTGTCAATCAAGAAAGGGAATATTTATCAACAACAAGTGTTGCTGATGATGTTGATAAAAGGGAACCCTCATGCACTGTTGGAGGGGATGCAAATTGGTGCAGCCCCTCTGGACAGCAGTATGGAGTTACCTCAGAAATTTAAAATGGAACTGCCTTAAGACCCAACTATTCCACTTCTGGGAATTTTATTTATCTGAAGAAACCTGAAGCGCTAATTTGAGAGAATATAGCCACCACCATGTTGTTCATTGCAGCTTTATTTACAATAGCCAAGATTTGGAAGTGGCCCAAATGTCCAACAGGAGTTGAGTGGATAAAAAAGCTGTGGTTATATTTATATAATGCAATACTACTTGGTAATAAAAAGAAAGAACTCTTACCTTTTGTGACAATATGGATGGACTTGGAGAGCATTACACTGAGTGAAATAAGCCAGTCAGAGAAATACAAATCCTGTATAATTTAACTCCTCTGGAATCTGATGAACAAAATGAACTAACAAGCAAACTAAAGATAGAGTCATAAATAGAGATCAGGCTGACACCTGGTGGGGGGATCAACTGTGGGGAGTGGAGGGATGAAAGAAAGAAAGAAAGAAAGAAAGAAAGAAAGAAAGAAAGAAAGAAAGAAAGAAAGAAAGAAAGAAAGAAAGAAAGAAAGAAAGAAAGAAAGAAAGAAAGAAAGGGAGAGAGAGAGAGAGAGAGAGAGAGAAAGAAGAAAGAAAGAGAAAGAAAGAAAGAAAGAAAGAAAGAAAGAAAGAAAGAAAGAAAGAAAGAAAGAAAGAGAAAGAAAAGAAAAGAAAGAAGAAAGAAAAGAAAGAAAGAAAGTCATGAATGTGGATAATAGCGTGGTGATTGTGGGGGTAGGTGGAGGAGGGTAAAGGGATAAATGGTGTTAGGAGATTTGACTTGGGGTGGTGAACATACAATGTACAGATGATTGTTGTAGAATTGTGTACCTGAAACTTATATAGTTTTGTTAAGCAATGTCACTCCAATAAATTCAATAAAAAGGGGGAAATATTACTAAGGAAGGGAGTATAAGAGTAAGGGAAGATGAAAACTCACTACTACTGTGTCTTGTCACCTCCATATGGGATTTCTTTGATTTCTTTTAAAAAAAGAAACCTCAGTGCAGGAGAATTTATTGAGACTAAGTATTAATTTGCCCAAGGTTGCAAAGATAAGTGACAAGACCAGGATTCGAGCTCAGAACTCTGTAACTGAAAAGCCAGTGGCTGTTTGTCACACCATAATGAATGACAACATAAGCCATACTATCTTAGTAAGGATGCTTTTTGCTGCTAGTATTGTGCTACAATCCTAAAAATGACCCTATGTGCTGAAATGCCAAAAAAGTTAGTAAGTATTGCAAGGCCCCAGTGTCTGCAACAGCCTGTCCACTCACTTTCTCATTTACATCAAATGCTGACTATTTAATTAAAGAGAAACTATCCACACGATTGAATCACCAAAAATATAGCACTGAAATGTTTTGCTGCTTTTGATAATTATAACCTTGCACAGGACTTGAAACTGAATATCAGACATTCCTGTACTGAACCGATCGTCAGTCATGTGACATTGTTATATTGAACCTTCCATAGGGGATATTTCCATATGAGGAATCCTTCGTTACCTAGTGCAACATGCTGTTGCAGACACCATTAACTGCCTCAAAGCCCAGGTTGGTTCAGGTCCTGAACAGTATTGGAGGGAGACTCATCAACATTATTTCCATTTCTCATTACAGAGAGCAAAGGGCCTATATTGTCCAAGATCCAAAGCAGTGTTTCCTAAAAATTGGTCTCACAACTCATCTGAGTTGATAGTTAATATATGGATGCTTGGCCCTGGCTGGTGTGGCTCATGTGGGTGGAGCATTGCCCTGTAACCAAAACGTTGCGGGTTCAATTCCCAGTCAGGGCACATACCTAGGTTGCAAGTTCCAAACCCATCCAGGCACAGGTGCATGCCACCCCTGGTCTGCACATATGCTTTCTGGTCCAGGCAGCACCGATTCCTAGTCCAGGCATAAACAGAAGGCAGCTGGTCACGATGAATGTGCACAAGTCACTTGCAAGGTACTATCCTTGAGAGGCATTCCTTCCAGGGTGACAGGCAAGAGCAAGCCCTTGGAAACATTTTTTCTACAACCATCAATTGTTCATTTTTCTATTATATATTTTGAGATACAGGGCCATAAAAAGAAAAAGGTCATTTTTATTTGCTTCCGATTATTGCTACACTCAAGATACTTACATCAACAGCCTTCTTGAAAGATATCTTTTGCTGGTTAAAAGTTGATGCACTTTGGTGAGAGTGTTGTTTCATATTCCGCAAAACACTGGTGTTCAATTTTCATGTCAGTATGTATTTTTTAATTTCTGCAGTTGTAATCTGCAGTGATTTTTGTTGGATTTGGCCAAGAATATTTTTCTCCCAAGTCATGCACTATTCTAGTGTTGTCCAGTGCTCAATTAATAATCTGGAAGCAAAACTCTGTCCCTGAGGGATCAGAGTGTGTCACAACCACTCTGATGTCTTGAACAGTATCACAGGAAGCCAAAATGACCAAGAAAAAGATAAGCAAAGTGTTTCTGTGGACAGCTTTGTGCCTCCAAAATTCCATTATTTTTACATTTATAGAGTGATCAATAAAATAATATTATGTACCTGTCCAGGTTAAAGGTGTGAGACGTTAATTGAAGACCCTTAGCCAAAAATGTGTCATGCCCAGAAAACTGCACTTAGGGTAACAGGGAGCCCTTCTCAAGAGGTGCTCCGCTGAGCATGGGGCAGGTAAGTGACATAGATCTGCTCCGCTCACTGGGGGGGTCTGCGTCCTTCCCAAAATAACATCTTGTAGCTGAAAATTATAATGAAGATTAATTTAGGAGTATTAGCCAAGGCATTGTGACAAGAAATTGGTATAAGATCTCAAAGAAATGAGAACCAGATTTTATGTTGTTATGAATGACTCTGTTTAAAACATAACTGAGAAGTTGAAAAACTCAGCTTCTTGTCGTTTGCCTCTCCATCACTCTGATGTTTTAGGGTACTTCTACTGAATTTATTGGCCCTTTCCCTAAAGTGGTCTGGAAACTAGGTATATGCATATGAAATAATGAAGATTAATCATTAAATTAATGACAGACACATAAATCCTAAAGGGGGAGGGATGACTCTTGGCTGGAGTGATGGGAAAGGTTTGGTGGAAGAAGAGGCTAATGAGGTGAACCTTGTGTAGAAACTAGACGGGGAACAGAAGGTGGGGCCGCAGGATGGCCGGAGAAGACTGGTAATACCTCTGATAACAAAGTAGTGCATTTGGTAGGTGATGTGTTGAGAAATAGTTGGAGAAGAATACTAACATCGAGGAGTGAGAAATAGGTTGGAAAGGGACTTCATTGAAAACTATTTGATTCCTTGAGACTGTGGGGCTCATATGCACCTTCTGCCCTAGAATCTTCAAAATATTGCTTCTGATGTCACCAAAATATAGGGGTCCTTGTGCCAGAGTGCATCAAAACCCAATAATTAAGGGTAATTAAGGAGCTCGCAGCCAAAAATTAAAGGATAATTTTTAGGAAGTATCCCACACCCGGAGTCACAGGAGAACTGTTACTAAAAGATCTGGCTTCCCGATGACTTTCAGGGGGTGGGTTACATAGGGGAAAAGTCATTAATCATGGTGACTAAGGGAGTCATGGTCCCTAGTGATGGGCTGGGGCTGGAATGGGGGACCGCGGATCATTGCATCTGGTCCTCCTGTCAGCTGTGATGTGGCTGAGTCTGGTTTCGAGGCTTTTTTGGGTTTGGAGCTGAAGTACAGCTGAAGTCTAGATGGTTTGTTGTTGGTTTTTTTGTTTGTTTTTGGGGTTTTTTTTGTTTGTTTGTTTTTGTTTGGTTTGATTGAATCTCTGTGGTTCGTAGACCTGATACTTTGTTTCTAAGCTTATTTGGTGCTGACCAGAGCCTCATTGTCCTGAGGGCTTAATGATGAAGGGAGCGAATGTGCAAGAGAGAAAAAGGCAGGTGAGTCGGGTGCTGGATGAGGTCAGTTTGAACCACAAGGGAAGGAAGGAGAAAAGGTCATATTAAAGAAATGAAGTCTGCGCAGTTACACTGAGAACAAAAGTACCAGTGTGCAGATGAAAGCGCCTCTTAGCATCCATGAGATTAGTCACCTCACACGGAAGTTCAATGGGAGACAGCGGAGAACACAAGTTTTAATTACAGCAGAGCAAATACCTTAAAATAGCATCAGGGGCTTACCGATTTCCTTCATCTCCTCCCAGGCTTGTTTCTATCTTGTTGGTTTCTCCCATGCCCTACCTTCTCTCTGACCTTTACTCATTTTTGTCCCTTTTTATCCAGATGTGAAAAAACAAATAAACTGAGAAATCCTTCCCTTTAATCTCATGTAAAGCAGCTCCCCCTTCCTCTGGCTTGTAACGCTCTGCTGGGCATGGGGGGGGGGGTGCGGGGGATGGGTGAGGGGGGTAGAAAGGAGCGCACAGGCAGGATATTTTCCAGAATGAAGACAGTCTCTCTCTAAGAGAAATTCTGGTGTCAGCTCTTAAAGTCCTTATTAAAAATTAACCTCATTTCACATACAATGACAAACAAGGAATATAAGAGAAAAATTTCTGTAGTTCTGCCACCTCACTTGTTCCTCTAGCCCAACTCTCTGCCTTACTAACTTGGACACTCCACCTACATTTCTTTTACTAAATGTCAGTCATTTTATTTCTGGGTAATTAGGATTCCTTCTCCCTCCCTCTCCCTCCCTCCCTCCCTCCCTCCCTCCTTCCCCCTGCCCCCTGCCCCTCTCTCCCTCTCTCCCTCCCCTCCCTTACCCTTCTCTCTCCTGTGCTGAGCAGAAAGATGAAACTCCCCCTGCCAGGAAGAATACTTAAGACCTCATGTCCTTTAAACTGCTCCCTGGAAGCAACTGCTATTCATGACTTCTTGTAAACATAATGTGGGTTTGGACATTTACCCATATCCTCTTATTTCCATAACTGTGTGAGAGAGGTATCATTATCCTCATTTTTATAGATATTGGAACACAAGATTAGAGAAATGAAATAATCTGCCCAAGACAATACAGCAAACTCAAGACAGAATAAGAATTTGAAAACAACTCTGTCATCAGGGATTTGAAATTAAGTTAGTTTGAAGCCTTACTACTTTCTGCTACTTCAGCTTTTCTCCCAAAGGTTCTTTAATCTTCAGCTTGAGTGAAAGAATGGCAGTGTGTTACTGTGAACAAAACTGCCAGCATGCCATCTCTTAAATCTCTTAAATTACTATTAAAATTTAAATCCTCGAACAAGCATGCCTCATATTAATGATCTTTTTTATGCATCTCTCTGTACTGCAGTTACATAAAACCCTAATCAGTTTTATCTTTGCTCGGTTTTGTTTTTGTTTTTTGTTTTTTGGTCCAAAGCTTCTTTAGAGCATACTCTCATGGCTTATTTCAGATTCATACCTCTCGGCCTTCAAGTCCATTGCACAAATTTACCTTCTAATCAGTGCTCCCTGCCCCGCCCCTGCCTTTGGAGGTAGGAGATGTCTCCAGTTCTGGGGCTTTTCCATAGGCAAAAAATAGGTAAACAAAATAGAATTTACTTCTTAAGTTTTCTAGGTCATGTTTAATGGTTGATGCAAAAATAATGACACTGTCTGTGACTCTAAATGTATGTCGAGGAAATATTTAAGACGATTATAAACAGGAAGATAGATGTGAAGGGAGGTAAGGTTTCTATGCTTCAAACTGGTAAAAGGTTGGCACCCGTAGCAGGCTGTGATAAGTTATGTATACATAATGTAATACCTAAAGCAACCACTAAGATGGTATACAAAGAGATTCACTCAAAAATATGATAGATGAATCAAAATACAATTCTAAAAAATGTTGAAGTAACTCATAGGAAGGCAGAAAAAAACAAATGAAAAACTGAATAAACAGAACAAAAAATAGAAGGCAGATTTATACCTTAACATATCAATAATTATATTAAATATAAAGTTCCAAATATACCAATCAAAAAATGGAAGTTGGCAAAGTAGATTAGAAAACATGACCCACTACTTAATGCCCATAAGAAACTCAAAATGTAATGATACAGGCAAGTTGAAAGTAAAAGAATGGAAAAATGTATATAACGGGAGACCCAAAAAACCCTGGAATTTATTTATAAAAAATTGTGTATTTATTCTTACATGTTTACACTTCACTCACTTTCAAAGTACTCTCCATTTGATGCAGTACACTTATTGAGACTTTTTTCCACTGCTCAAAACAGTTTTTGAACTCATTGATTTTGATGCTTTTTGCCTCTTCCACATCAGCAAAATGTTTCCATTTGAGGAATATTTTCATCCGGGGAAACAAAAAAAAGCTGCTCAGGGTGAGATTGGGTGAATAAGGAGGGTGGGGCACAGGTGGGTCATGCAGTTGCTAAACACTCAGCGTGGTGTGGGCAGTTGTGCTCATGAATCACCCATCATGAAATGGGCAAACGTGTTGAAATGGTCTTTCAAAAAAATTCACTGAGGCCAAAGGGAGCCTTTTGCAACAACACTAGCTGAACACCCATACAGATGGGTTCCTAGAACACTCACCTAGCAGGGAAAAACTGTACTACAAGGCGCATGGCCTCTAGAAGATAATTCCAGTGCTTTGTGGGGGGTCCCCTCTCATATATTGTGCTATCATTAATCAATGAAAAGCAGGAGTGGCTATATTAAAATTGGATAAATAGACCTCAGAGTAAAGACAACTACTAGATACAGAGAGGGACATTATATAATGATAACAATGTTATTCCACCCCAAAGATATAGCACCATAAATATGTGTGCATCAAACAATGCAAAGCAAAAGCCAATAGGACTGAAAGGAGAAATAGGCAAATCAACAATTGTAGTTGAAGATTTCAACCCCCTTATCTCACCAATTGATAGAGCTAGAAAGAGAATTAGCAAGTATATGAAATAACCCCACAACACCATCAGCCCACAGGATCTCACTGACATTTGTCCAAAATTCTATCCAACAATAACACAACGCATATTTTTTCAAATGTCTACAGATCATATACCAAGATAAACCAAACTGGGTACCACAAACCAAACCTGAACAAATTTTAAAGACTTAGAATCACACAGCATGTGATCTCTAACCACATTAGTATCAAATTGGAAATCAATAAGAGAAAAAGGAACATTTCCAAATAATCAGAAACTAAACAATATATTTCTAAATAATCAATGGGTCAAAGAGAGAGTCTTGAAAGAAATTTAAAAACTACATTAAACTGAGTGAAAATGAATAAGATATTAGAACTGAGATACAACTAAAACAATACTGAAAAGTTTATAGCACTAAATATTTCTATTGGAATGTATTGGAAAAGAGGAATGGTATCAACTCAATAATCTAAACTCCCACATTGAGATAATAGAAAAAGAAGAACAAAATAAACCCAAGGCAAGTAGAAGAAAAGAAATAATGAAGATAGAAGCAGAAATCAAGAGCTCAGAAAACAGTAAGAAAAAAATCAATAAAAAGAAAACAGCTGGTTTCTTGAAAAGTTCAATGACATTTACAAACCTTTAGTAATACTGACAAAACAAGATCCAAATTACCTATTTCAGGAATGGAAAGTTAAGATATCACTGCATATCTTACAGGCATCAAAAGAATAAGAAGAAAGCACTGCCATCGATACTATAGACATAAATCTAAGAAGTCAGATGAAATGGACAAATTCTTCAAAAACCACAAGCTACCACATCCACCCAATAAGAAATATATAACTAGAATACCCCTAGGACAATTAGGAAAATTTTAATTAAATTCCTTAAAATA
The DNA here is from genome assembly GCA_039655065.1 of Glossophaga mutica. Taxonomy (NCBI): domain Eukaryota; kingdom Metazoa; phylum Chordata; class Mammalia; order Chiroptera; family Phyllostomidae; genus Glossophaga; species Glossophaga mutica. The sequence continues at coordinate 44,135,818 of CM077306.1, read as the reverse complement.
CTTTTCCATACCATATACCATAATTAACCATAATTAAAATACTTCTTCAAATACCATATTAAATACCATAATTAAAAACTTCTCTGCGGGGGGACTCTGCCTGCAGGCCCCCCCCCCCACCGCCCCCCACTGCCACAGATGAGAATAAGTCTACCAAGACCTGATCTGCTTGGGGAGGATAGTTGGCCAATCTCTCAACAGAGAAGGGCCAAGAGCCTTTTCCTCAGTGGGCTTTTATTGAGTCGTTTTGCATAGGAATACAGGCTCATTAATCATTGTCTGGCAGTAAGGATCAAACAATAGATAAGGTACAGAAGAACTCTGAGGGCCTATTTTGAGTCAGGGTCAGATAGTTAAAAAGCTATAAAACTTTGAGGAACACACTCACTTCTTGCTTGGACCCTTATTTAATTGAGAGCATTCTTAAGGAAGTAGGTTTCACATATTCTTTCGTAGGCCTGATAGCCCTAGGGAACTCGCCCATTCCACCACAGGGCTACACCCACCACCACACCCACCACCGGCATTGTTTCAGGCTTCAGGCATTGCCTCAGGTTTAAATCAGGCAGGGGTAACAAGACAGCCAAGAGATTATGAGGCTTCTTGCAGACAGAACGAGGACTCAGGCTATGTCAAAGCTGAGGGTCCATCACCCTCTTTTGCCATAGCCCCCCAAGTCTTTCCTTGGGGCTTCCACATGATCATGCCTGTATTAGGTCATTCCCCCCTTGGGGAGTCTTACCCATCATTGGCTAACTGATCAAGCATGGGGGCGGAGGCCAGTTATGGATGAAGTAAAAGGAGCAGAAGCGGCACCCCTGCCAGGGAGATAAGCCTTGTCTCCTTAATGGCTTATGGTCCGAAGGTCACTCACTCACTCAGCCTTAGCCATGGCAGGGGTTACAGGTCCTGAAATCAGGCAGGGGAGTTCCCAACACTTCTCCAATTAAATCCCATAATTAAAATACTTCTCCAAAAAGAAATCTCCAGCCTTGATTTTTTTCACAAGAAAATTCTACCAAATATTTAAAGAAGAATTCACACCAGTTCTACACAATCTCTTTCAGAAAAGAGGAGATGAAGGAACCTTTTCAATATATGTATATAAAGCTAGTAATAGCCTGATACTCAAAGACAGAACAAAAAAAAAAAAAAAAAAGGAAAGAAACTACAGACCAGTATCCCTCATAAATATAGACACAAACTACTTTACTTAACAAATAGAATTCAGCAATATTAGAAAGGATTCATCATGACCAACGGGGTTTCATTCTAGGTATTCACTCCGCTTTGATCTGAAAATCAGTCAATGTAGTCCATGTATTGATAAAATGAAGAAGAAGTCACATAATTGTATCAATTGATGCAGAAAAGCACAGAACGAAATTCAGCCTTTGATGCTATCAGGCCTTCAAGTGATTGGATGAGGCCCATGCAACTGGGGAGGACAATCTACTTTATTCAGTCTACAGACTCAAACGTTATCCTCATCTAGAAACATCCTCACAGGCACCCCCAGAATAATGTTGAACCAAGTAGCTGGGAACCCCATAGCCCAGTCAAGTTGACACATAAATTAACCATCACAGTGGCACAGATCATAACAGCCTTTGAAATATGGTGAATAACATGAATATCAACAAAAGAAGAAAAGAGACATATCAATGTTAGACAGGCTTTTTATCAGCTCATAAAACAAAAGTCAAACGCTCCAGTGCATTCTCTTCTACTAGGGCAACAGGTAGTAGAAGCCCTTTCTTGTCTGTGCCCAGTTCACGCAGAGCTTCCGTTCTCTGATGTTCTCAGATGCCCTTCAGTCCCATGACCTGCTGAGGTTTCGGGGGTCCCCCTTTCTGATCCTATTTTGCAGCTTCCCAGGACTACTCAGGGTCTTCTCTAGGACTTCTCAGAGATTTTCATTTTGTGAGGCTCCCAGCATAACAATAAATAAAGAGCAACTAAGTCAGGAGTACAGAAATGATGGTGTATGTTAAGTTTTTGTTTGACAAGTGAAACTTTTAGCACAATTCACAATGGGTCTCATTCTTCTGCCGATTGTATTTACCTCTCCCTCTGGTGGCTGTGGGTGTAGTCTCATCTGGAAGGTAATCGCTGACATCTGAAGCACCATTCTTTGGGAAGGTTGAGCTGAGTCCAAATGGTCCTGATCTTATTTCTCCTCTATGAAATAATCCATACGCCTTCCCTGCTCCTTTTCACCTCCGAACTGTTCTTGACTTTTCTACCTTTATTTATCTGGTGAGCAGCTAACTGGTGCTGCTTCCAGTGTGCTTGTCTCACTGTCGAAGGAGCTCAGCCCTGGGCACCAAGGGCAGGAAGATTTTCCTCAACCCCAGCCTGCAGAACTTGTCCAACCATGAGAGGAAAATGGTGTTGATATTTCATCACTTTAATTGTATGCCTTTTATATCCCCTTTGGACTACTATATTTCTTTTTATAGAATAAAAGCAAACCTTCAGATTTTTGTCACAGTTATATTAAGCTAATATTCACCTTCAATGTGACAAATATTTCTTCAAATGAAAAATTTCAGAGGTAGTTTCATTGATTAGAAAGAATCTTACATTTTAACCAATTAAATTGATTTCAAATAATCATGTAATTAATTTCTATTAATCATGTATTCATTTTTAGACTTAAAATTTGTTTATTTCATTTTGAATAGGGAATACATGTACAAGTTTTAAACTACATAATGTCCTTCCCGCTCTGGCTTCCAACTCACCCAGTTCCCCTCTAGAGGTAGTTTTTCCAACTTGTCTATCTTTTCAGAGAAACTCTATACATATAAAGGAAAACATATTTTAAGTATATTTTATTAATTATGCTATTACTGTTGTCCCAATTTTCCCCCTTTGCCCCGCTCTGCCAGGTACCCTCCCTTCCCTCCAGCAATCCCCCCTCTTGGTTCATGTCCATGGGTCGTGCATTTAAGTTCTTTGGCTTCCCCATCGCCTATACTGTTCTTAACATCCCCCTGTCTATTTTGTACCTACCCAGTTATGCTTGTAAATCTCTATACCTTTTCCCCTGTTCTCCCCTCCCCCCTACAGCTGATCACCCTCCATGTGATCTCTGTATCTATTATTCTATTTCTGTTCCAGTAGTTCACTTAGTTTGTTTTTATTTTTTAGTTTTGGTAGTTGATAGTTGTGAGTTTATCATCATTTTAGTGTTCATAGTTTTTATCTTTTTTCTTAAATATGACCCTTTAACATTTCATGTAAGGGCTTGGTGATGATGAATTTCTTTAGCTTTACCTTGTCTGGGAAGCACTTTATCTGCCTTTCCATTCTAAATGACAGCTTCACTGGATAGAGCAATTTTGGATGGAGGTCCTTGCCTTTCATGGCTTGGAATACTTCTTTCCAGCCCCTTCTTGCCTGGAAGGTCTCTTTTGAGAAATCAGCTGACAGTCTGATGGGAACTCCTTTGTAGTAACTCTCTGCCTTTCTCTTGCTGCTTTTAAGATTCTCTCTATGTCTTTAACCTTTAACATTTTAATTATGATGTTTCTTGGTGTGCTCCTCTTTGGATCCAACTTGTTTGGGACTCTCTGTGCTTCCCAGACTTGTATGCCTATTTCCTTCACCAAACTCGGGAAGTTCTCTTTCATTATCTTTTCAAATAAGTTTTTAATTTCTTGCACTTCCTCTTGTCTTTCTGGCAGCCCTATGATCTAAATGCTGGCCCTTTTGGAGATGTCCCAAAGTTTTCTTAAATTCTCCTCATTTTTTTGAATTCTTGTTTCTTCATTTTGTTCTGGTTGCATGTTTATTTCTTCCTTATGTTCCAAATTGTTGATCTGAATCCCAGCTCCCTTCCCTTCATTGTTGGTTTCCTATGGATTTTTTTTTAATTCCCTTAGCATAGCCTTCATTTCTTCCCTATACCTTTGCTGTATTCAATGAGATCTTTGAGCATTCTGATCACCAGTGTTTTGAACTCTGCATCTGATATGTTGGCTATCTCCTCATTGCTTAGTTCTTTTCCTGGGGTTCTGTTCTGTTACTTCATTCAGGCCATATCTCTTTTTCTCCTCATTTTGTCAGACTCCCTGTGTCTGTGTACTAGGTAGATCGGCTTTGATTTCCTATCTTAGCACACCTGTTAAGTTGTATTGGGCAGAGTCTTGGTTACTCACCAGGGCAGGGCAGCCTGTTTTGCCTCTTTGTGGTGCCATGTGTGGGGGAGGGATCGAAGAGAGGACAATGCTGCAGCTGGCTGACTTCTGGGGGATTGCCTGGCACTTTCCCTTTTTCCAGTCACTTCGCCCACTTCCCATTTGCGACTGGCCCCCCTCCAGCTGCTATCCTGGTTGTGGTTCCTAGAGTGGGTGGTTTGTGAATGGTCTTGGCTCTCCTGCAAAACCGGCAGGTTCTTCCACTGCCCCAACCCACACTGGGTTTACAGCCAGAAGTTAGGAGGCTTTATTTTTTTCCCAGCGCTGGAACCCTGGGCTCTGCAGTCTGGGCTGGGGCTGGGATCACTCGCTCACAAGGAGTCCCCATTTTTTATCCACCACACATTAATGTGGGCCCACCCGGTCTGCCACCGTGCTGTCCCCTGCTCTCTAGTGACACACCGTGGCCTCTCTAACTGGACGCCCCGTCTCCACCCCTCCTACCATCTGGATGAATGTAGCTTCTTTAAATCCTTGGTTGTCAGACTTCCATACAGTTATGGGTGTTTTTCTGGGTGATTTTCTGGCAGTTCTGGGTGTTTTTTGTTTTTAAATTAGTTGTGTTCCTCTTATGGTTGTACAATGAGGTAAAATGAGACAAACTATGCCTCCATCTTGACCAGAGAAAGAAAATAATAGTTTTATACAAGTAGCAGTAGTATCTAAAACATATCTTTCTACAACTTGCTTTCCCCTCCACTTAACCAAATAGAGATTGTTCCACAGCAAAACCAAGCTGTATTTTGTTTTTGATATATGTGTCATAATTTATGTAACTAGATCTACTTGATCAACAATGAAGGTATTACAATGAATTGTATAATGTTATACTTATGTCAGTTCATACGCACAGGTAAATGTATCTGTTGGTTCTATATGATAAATCCCTAGAAACTCAGCAGCCTTTTTTTTTTTTAAGACAGTTATATCAGCTATATGTCAACTATAGAATTTTCATGGATTTGGTAAAAGCACAAAGCAAAAATGGTTTTAAATAATGTTTTAATTTTAAATTATAACATTCTGTGGATTTTATGAGGAAGTAGATCTTAAGACCTGGAAATTATACATGTACTTGTTTTTATTTGTTTTACTTTCTTCTTTTTTTGTTTTTATATTCTCTCATCTCTGTTTTCTTTCCCTTCGCTACTTCCTTTTTTCCTCCCTTCCTCTTTCCTTCCCTTTTTTTTTTCTTTCTCTCTCTCTCCTTTCAATAGCTACTATTTGTTTTGTATTAATGGGCCGATTGAGAGCTATGTAACCACTAGGTGGTGGTACAAGAACATAGGGAGAAATATTTTCGTAAACAGACTAGGAGTTAGTTTTGGTTTCCTGCTCAGTTTTTAAATTGCTATACACTTGGGCCCTTAAATACCTCCTAAGAGATATCACTGTGATCGCTGTTTAGCAGTTGAGCCGACATAAAATTGATGTTGAGCTTTACAACAGCTGTTATAGACACTTTATGTTGATGTTGAGACTTTTTAAAAGTGCTCATTGCTTGAAAATGTTAACTCTCTAATAGGAGTCTGTTTTCTAAGTGATTTGAAGGGCTTGCTTGTATTTCTGACTGATTTACAGATCTTACAATGTTACAGTTGAGACTACTTAGAATTCATAATTCTGCTTTATTTAGCTGACTGAATTTTCAGCAAGGAAATGACAGTTTCCTAGCTCCTTTCTATGGCAACGACAAAAGGCGTCTGCTGACTATAGTCATACACTACCAACTGCAGTTTAGTGTTTTATACCACCTTGCATTATTGGTCTTCATCTAAGTGAGAAAAATGTGTATTTTTAAATGATTTTGAAATGTGATATAAAAGCATTTTCCATGGGTGGGTTAGCTTAATTAATTCTTGGAAGTCTACCTTGTCCTTTTTAATATTCCAAATCTGCGCTTAGAAATTTTGGATTGGTTAATTCCCCTTAAATCACAAACACAAAAAAGGAATCCAGCATAACTATTGAAAGATTTTTCCTTATATTAGAATCGAATGATCAGTTGCGTTTACTCTCTGCTGGAATTCTGTATAGCATATTCAGTATAGGAGTGTGGTCACAGTTACCCGGTGCAACGTTCTGCTCAAAGCCAGCACACACACTCTCGTTTTAGGTAGTGTCCCTGTTGGATTCAACAAAGTGGATATACAGTACTTCTCCTGCTTTGTCACAGCCGGAGGACTGACAACAAAAGAGCACTGACTTGCTTTGAGGGGTCAGTTCTTTTTGGACAAGCATCGAGTCATATCACCTCATTTCATAGCTATTGATATAGTTCTGCATATCATTTTTGACCAGTGCTCACCAGATCAGAAAATGTAGAAGCAAATGTTTTAGCTAACAGGTTTTGTTGCTAATATTGCCTTCTTACCATTCAACATGTATAGTCTTGTTAATGAAATCCCATGATCTGGCATCCCATAGTGGTCTGTTATAACATCACACTTGAAGCCTTTACTGAAGTTATTGGGTGTTTAACTAAAATGGAAAATGGCTCCTTTGTACCTATTTACACATTAGGAAAAAAAAATCATGGAATTCAGTTCAATGGAAGAGTACTTGTTTAAAAGAAGCCTCCCTTACATGATGAAATTATTATAACACTGTTCCAGGAAATAAAATCAACTGCAGCTGATTCTTTGGTTTTATTAGGAAAGATAGCCCATTTTGTGATCCACAGTGTTTAAATCAATTGAACGATAGTGAAATCTCTCCCCTGAAATGGCTATTACACAGCTTGCAACCTTTTGTTCAAGAGATTAAGTTTGCATCTCCACACATTATCTCCTTGTAATTGGAAAACTTTCATTTTGACAGAGAAAATGTGCCAGTATCCCTGTGAGCTTTGCCACAAGCCAGTGCAGAATGCCATCTGGAGGGCGCCTGCCCAGGCCATGCGACAGCCTCCTGTCGGGCTGTATCTGGAACTTTGCAACAGAACAACTAATAGCATCTTAAGCTCCATTTGTCTAGCTCACTAGTGCTCTTGGCAGAGGTCATAACCAGCAGTGGTTTTGTTGATTTGCTGCATCAAATGCAATTAGCTTAAAGCCCTCACTGACAAGGGCTCTGATAAAAGCCTCAGGCTTGAATTTACCCATTGTGTCAAATTTAAGTGTAGATCAACAAACACACTCTAATTTCATCACTGGAACAATAGAATTTAATAATTTTTAAAGATGCTTATTTGGGCATCTTCATTTTCTTTCCTTTGGACCTCAATCATAATTGTTTTTATTTTTATTTCATTTTGTTTTTTAATCACTGGCTTCCAGTGAAGTGGTTCAAAGAGAGTGTCAGGTGTACACAAGCCATACATCTCAACCTTACCTTTGAGTACACTTGTGGAAAATAATAAGATGTTTTTATGAGGTTACAACAAATAACTTTGAGCTCTACCAGTTTCATACTCGCAGGAGTAAAGGTAACATTATTATTGACCCTTTAACCCTAGCTTACTGGAAAACTCTGCAGTGCCAGAAGCCATGTTATAAATGAGTCAGTTTCAGGGTCTGAGTAAGACAGAGAAACCATTACTTGGGGTTAAATTTAGGGCAAAGCTAGGCCCAGAGCACCGGATAGACTTTAGCCGTTATGAAAAGCCACGAGGAAACTCCAGAGAAGAATTTCTGCTTGCTGCAGAGAAGGAAAAATTTAGCAGAGATAAGGTTTAACAGTTTCCTGCATGAATGTTGCACAGTAAGCAGCAGGTGATTGTCCAGAGAGGGAGAGCATGCCTTGGGCTCAGCAGGTGGTAGCCCTTTTCTGGAACGGCTGTGCTTATGAACTGGATGAGGCTCTGTGAAGAACTAGCAGAGGAGTTAGGTGTGCTGTCGTATGCACAATAATAATGATATGGAAATACATGTTTATGGACTTCTAAACGTCCACTGGTTCTCAAACACCTCTCCAACACTAAAGCTTGCAAGGAAATCACTCTGGAATTTCCAGGGATGGCAGTAGATTCTGTGGACTTTGTGTCATTGTGGAAGCTGTCTGATTGTTCCAGGTATGCTGCTTTTGATAAAAGCAATACGCATATGTGAGAATGAGGTTAAGTAAGTGTTTATTTGAGGACTGAATATCATACACACTCTAGGAGTAAAGCAATTATCGTGCTGTTAATTTCATATTCATGCCGGCTTATTTATTTGTTGTTTACCTCTCTGCATAATGAAAATGCCATGGAAATCTGCTTCTTCTGGTGCTCTAATTTTAAATGAAGCTAAATGTTATGTATAATTTTAAGTTACAGATTGCTAATTCAATTCCATTTTAAATACTCTTTGTATGAGAAGCTTCAGTGTACTTGCAGAATCTTTTTAAGCTGAATCAAAGCATAAATGTTTAAGTAATTATAGAATAGATAGTTAATAGAGTGAAATATGAATCCTAAGCTTTACAGGTATATTTTGAACTTTATAGTTATCTGCACCTTTGCACATTATATATACACACACGTACATGCATCAACGTGCAACATATGCACATAGAACACATATATGTATGCACACATAACATGTGTGCCACATGTGTGTGAGACATGCATGTATGCACCCATGGAAATACTTTATATTTTAAGAATCAACATCTTAACTGCTTTTATGGGAAATATAATGTTATCAGAAAATAATAATGCACTGACCCTTACTGATAAAGTATTTGTATCTGGCTTGTAATCTGGGGCCAGAGTCAATGTTTGGTAAAGCAATTATGAGTGCTTTAGGGCACCCCAGTTCTCATCTATTTACATGACATGATATTATTTAAGAATTAGTCATTGACAGAATTCTAAGCTAGTTCATATTCTTGGGATGTAATTAAAGAAAAAGAAAGAAAGGAATCCATATCCAATGTATATGAAGTCTCTCTGTAATCTGGGAATCCACTCAAGTTACATGCCTCAAATTCCACTCCCTGACCCTTCCTTGCTCTTCTCTCCTTTGTACGAAATATATATCGGAAACCAGAGTGGTGTGCCATCTAAGTTCTTCTAAATATTGTGTTTATTCCACAAGTATCACCAGGTGTCTACTATATGCACAGATCAGGCCCTTCCCCCTGGGTGGTTGCAGCCTGATTGAGAAGATAACACAGATATGAAAGATTGAATAATACTGCAAATCAGTAGTCATTTAAATACTCCAAAGGCAGAAATTGTTGAGGAAATTCACTTCTGAAAATCTTTCTTGCAGGCTGCATAGCTTAGTATGTGCCAGTTGTTCAATTTTCTTTTGTTATTTACAAAAATGAAGCTTTGAATTAAGAAAAAAAATGCACCATCTGCCTACCACTGTAATAATGCTTGGTTTTATTCCCAAGCATATCAACCGCTGGCTTGGCATTTTAACCAACTGAAGCACTTTTTTCATTAGAGTGTGTCTGTGTCTACAAAGGGCCTTTTTCTTTCCTGCTGGCTCATATTTATATTTCTGCCCCCTTTCTCTGCCTTTTGCTGGACAGGAAGCTCTCTCTCTGTCGGTGTGGCCAGTTTGTCAGGCACCCCTTGCACTCTAGGTAGCTCATGAGCAGGCTCCAGTTGATACCCCTCCTTTGCCACTTATTTATTCAATCACTTTATCAATTGACCATTTAATCCATATTTATATTGAGTGCCTATTTTCTGTGGACACAAGAACATATACAGCCCTTTAAAGATGCAATGGAGTACAATATGATACCTGTCCTCAACTAAATTTCAGTCAAAGAAAATGTGCATCTAAAACTACTCTATTTTAAGCAGAATTTTCTAAGTGCCAGAATATCCATGTATTCATTCAGTCAATCATTTACTCAACAAATATTTTTTGAGACTTTTGATGTGTCAAGTACTCTGTACTCACTGGGGATAAAAGATGAGTAAATCAGGCATGGCGCCTGCCCTGCCCCATACGAACTGAGAGGCTAGAATCTTGTTACTCAGAGTGTACCCGAAGGCCAGCAACACCCGTGTCCAGGAGCTTGTTAGAGATGCAGTATCTCAAGCCCTATCCAGATCTATTGAATTAGAATCTGCATTTTAACTAGATGTCCAAGCGACGTGAAATAAAGTTTGAAAAGCACCAACCTGGAAGGATTATGAAAAGCTTTATAGAGGAGCTGAAATAATCAGAAGTCACCAAGTTTTATTAAAAGAAGGGGAAGGCACCCTGGCCCAGTAACTGATTGCAGTGTCTTCCCAATACACCAGGGTTGGGGGTTCAATTTCTGGTCAGGGCACATATGCGTCAGCCAATGACTGCATGAATGAGTGGGGCAACAAATTGATGCTTTTCTCTCTTCCTTCCTCTTTCTCTAGGATAATAAATTTTTTTTTAAAGATTTTATTTCGTTTTAGACAGGGGATGAGAGGGAGAAAGAAAGGGAGAAAAACAGCAGTGTGTGGTTGCCTCTCTTGTGCCCCCTACTGGGGACCTGGCCTGCGACCCAGGCATGTGCCTGACTGGGAATTGAACCCATGACCCTTTGGTTCAAAGGCCAGTGCTCAGTCCACTGAGCCACACCAGCCAGGGCATAGGATAATACATTTTTTAAAAAATTAAAAACATATTTAAAAAAGGAAGAAGGCAAATTTAGGCCGGGTACAGTTCTTGTCTTAGTCTGTGCTGCTAGAACAATATAGCCTGGGTGCCTTATAAACAACACGTTAGCCCTGGCTGATGTAGCTCAGTGGATTGAACGTGGGCCTGCGAACCAAAGGATCACGGTTCAATTCCCAGTCAGGGCACATGCCTGGGTTGCAGGCCAGTTCCCAGTGGGGGACACACGAGAGGCAACCATACATTGATATTTCTCTCTCTCTCCCTCTCTCCTACCCTTCCCCTCTAAAAATAAATAAAGAAAAATCTTTAAAAATAAATTCTTTAAAAAAAAAAAAAAAACACGTTAGTTCACCCAGTTCTGGAGGCTGGAAAGTCCAAGAATCAGGGGCCAGCAGATTTGGTATCTGTGGTGGGCCTGCTTCCTGGTTCAGAGACCCCTGTCTTCTTGCTGTATCCTCACATGGTAGAAGGGGAAATGGAACTCTCCAGGGTCTCATTGGTAAGTGAACTAATCTTATTAATGAGGGCTCAGGTCTCATGACATAATAAACTCCCAAAGGCCCCACTTTCTAATACCATTATATATGTTTCAATATATATGATTTGGGGTGCACAAATGTCCAGTTTATAGCAGAGAAGATTAGATATAATATGAAATATGATTTAAGATATAAACTTTTAGAAGCTAATTGGGAATATTGTTCAAGAAATAATGAGACATGACCTGGGCACTGGTTGATGATCCACAGGGACGAGTGGTGATTGGTAAAGTATGATAATACGAGATTCAAAGCTGGGAGGAAGGAGAACGGCTTAGATTCTAGACTCTAGAAGTAGGGATGGGTCGTCAATGGTGATGCAGAGTCTGGGGATGGAGATTTTTATCCAGAGTAGGTGGAGGTGACCATTAATATTCTCAAACATGATTTTTAAAATGAAATTTAAGACTGATATTTTTGAATCCTAAAGTTATAGGGAAAGTCAAAAGATGCAAATTAAGGCATATCATTTTATACATACACCAATTTTTCTAAAATTCATCTAATATATTAGGCCTTAGATATGGGAGAAAAGGAGTAATCAGGTAATCAGGATCAGTAGCCTTGCCACAAAATTAAAGGAGAGTGTAATTTAGAGAAAAAGTCTATTTACTTTTTATATACACAGTTACATCTTCAAAATCAAGTGAGATCCTATGTAGGATTGTGAGGAAACAAATTTTATCTGCGGTGCCTTTATCTCCTTTCACCTTCCTTCCTGTGGCCCTCTCAGCTTTTGTAGTTCAACACCAGGGAGATGAAGGTGCCCTTACAGCAAAGGCCAGCCACGGCAATATCGAGGGACTGGTGACCTTTTCAAATACACTGCTTTGAATCACACTATGTCAAGTGCTTTCTCCTTCCTTGCAAAGTTCATCTCCTGCACAGGGATACTTCCATTCTCAGCTTTGACAGAATCTGGAAGATAATTGTGTGTAACCCAATCACCATTATGACAATTATAAATATTCACATTTGTTATTAGGTCCCTAAGAATGCCTCAGCAAATGATTTTGCTTCTGAGATGCCTTAAAAATGGCATCTGTAGCTCATGTTTTGTGGGCATCTGTTAGTGTGGCATTCCGTGTGCTTTACACACATGACTTGTCCGCATACAAACCTGAGTTGACAGGGAGAGGCCTGCAGCTCTCCAATAAATGACAGGCTTCATCAGTGAGACACACCCTAGAGCAGTGTCCTGGACAGAGCTCAGGGCCCGCCATCTGAACATCTCCAACGCTCATGTTTCAGATGCATCAACAAAGGCTGCACAGGTATTCTATTCTCTGAATACAGTGTCTCAGAACAACTTCATTGGTAAATTCAGGATTTTATCTTCTTATCCAATAAGTACAGGAAGCTGGAGAAGTAAGCGTGGCTATGTAGGGTTTTGGAAGAAGAGTTTTCTAGCTAGAGGTAGGGTCCACAGGTGAAATACTTGTTCTAGACTGAGAAGATTGATTGTTCTAATAATTTGGAATGGTATTTCGAAAACAAAATTATATTAATATAATTTAGACAGATCTGTTTTAGGGTAAATCTATTCTACGTAGCCATAGAAATGTCCCCTCATCAAATGAATTAGTAGCTGAATTGAGCATTAGTAAACTCACACTATTTGAGGGGTAATACTCCCCATGACTTTGAATTCCATAGGTAAAGATGTGTTACAAATATGAGTTATGTGGCAGATAAATATTTCACTGGTGAAAAACTGCAACATTTAACACTAGATTTGATATTTTACTTATGAAGCTATCTGGAGCCATATATGATTAGTCAGGTGGTCAATTTCTACTAAACTCTTAGGTCAAAAGAAAGATGGAAGAAAGGATGGGTGGTAGAAAGGAAAGAAAGGAAGGAAGACCGCAGAACTATGAAGTAAGAACAATTTCGCATGTTTACTGAAAATTCTCTCCTCAGGTCCAAAAGGCAGCAGCAGCACTGGCTTTACAATTCCTTGCAAAGAGAATGTGATGGCAGCAGGCATTTGAATATATGCAGTGTGTTCTAGTGTTTGTCCCAAGTAGGTTTCCTTGTTCTGAAGTCAGACTTCATGCTTATGAATTACTTAATTTTAGCAATCACTTCTCAATAATTATTTCTATGATAACAGCCACACTCAATATACAAGTGTAATATTTCTATTATTATTATTAATAATAGAAATCATAAGTTTGATTTTTATGTATGAAAATGAGAATTTATGAAAGAACATATCATTGGAAAGTATAGAGTAAGTAAAAATATTTTGCTTAATTCCTCAAATAATAGCTGCATTTTACAAGGTAATTCATTAGGATCAACAAAGATCATTTCTAAAAATTTGAGGGTGAAATCAAAGATTATTTTTCTAAACTCTAAGGTCATACTTTTTCCTATCTGCATTGGATATCCTTTGGGTCAACCAGTGTCAACTCTATATTTGTATGTCTTTATGCTAATATTTTATCTCAGACTTCTTTCCCACCATGTCAGAGTCCTACCAGTGAGAATGACTCAAAATAGCTTTCCCAGTTAAGGAAAATCAAAACAAAAAGTCTGGGTGCCGACAGAGTGGCTGCATAGCAACTGGCTATTGGAGTTCAGCCTGTGAAAGAGAAAAATGTGGTAGCAGAAGTGGCACCACAGAAATGATGATCAGTGGAAAAAAGTGTCACACATCATGTGGCCTCTGTTAATTTAATGTGATACACTTGAGTGTGAAAATAATGGGCTCTGTCAGCCTTATTAATTATCTATGCTTGCTCTAGAAGTCAGGATCATGAAATGCCTCCCAACCACCTGATGTAATGGGCCATTGTAGAGCTTTACATGCAAGTCTCAGAGTGAGCAATCAGCAATCCCAACGGCCAGTTCATCTGCAGTTGGGGACGTGCTGACCCGGACTCACATAAGAGTAGTATTAGCTACTAGATGATGGAATAATCCACTTTCTTTTTTTAATATATTTTATTGATTATGATATTACAGTTGTCCCATTCCCCCCTTCATTCCCCTCCACCCTGCACACCCCCTCCCACCCACATTCTCCCCCTTTAGCTCATGTCCATGTGTCATAAGTTCTTTAGCTGCTACATTTCCCACACTATTCTTGCCCTCCCCCTGTCTATTTTCTACCCACCGTCTATGCTACTTGTTCTCTGTACCTTTTCCCCCCTCTCCTCCTCCAACTCCCCTGTTGCTAACCCTCCATATGATCTCCATTTCTGTGGTTCTGTTCCTGTTCTAGATGTTTGCTTAGTTTGCTTTTGTTTTAGGTGTGGTTGTTAATATCTGTGGGTTTGCTGTCTTTTTCCTGTCATATTTTTGATCTTCTTTTTCTTAGGTAAGTCCCTTTAACATTTCATATAATAAGGGCTTGGTGATGATGAACTCCTTTAACTTGACCTTATGTGAGAAGTGCTTTATTTTCCCTTCCATTCTAAATGAAAGCTTTGCTGGATAGAGCAATCTTGGATGGAGGTCCTTGCCTTTCATGACTTGGAATACTTCTTTCCAGCCCCTTCTTGCCTGGAAGGTCTCTTTTGAGAAATCAGCTGACAGTCTGATGGGAACTCCTTTGTAGGTGACTGTCCCCTTATCCCTTACTGCTTCTAGAATTCTCTCCTTCATTTTAATCTTGAGTAATGTAATTATGATGTGCCTTGGTGTGTTCAGACTTGGGACCAACTTCTTTGGGACTCTCTGAGCTTCCTGGACGTCCTGGTAGTCTATTTCCTTTGCCAGATTGGGGAAGTTCTCCTTTATTATTTGTTCAAATAAGTTTTCCACTTGTTGTTCTTCCTCTTCCCCTTCTGGTACCCCTATAATTTGGATGTTGGGATGTTTAAAAATGTCCTGGAGGTTCCTAAGCCTCTCCTCATTTTTTTGAATTCTTGCTTCTTCATTCTTTTCTGATTGGATGTTTGTTACTTCCTTCTGGTCTACTCCATTGATTTGAGTCCCAGTTTTCTTCCCATCGCTATTGGTTGCCTGTGCACTTTCCTTCATTTCACTTAGCGTAGCCTTCATTTGTTCACCTAATTTGCAGCCAAAATCAACCAATTCTGTGAGCATCCTGATCACCAGTGCTTTGAACTGTGCATCTGATAGGTTGGCTGTCTCTTGTTGCTTAAAAGTATTGGCTCCAGTAGTTTGATTTGTTCTTTCATTTGAGCCATTGTTTTTTTTTTTTTTTTTTTTTTTTTTCCTTTTGGTCTGGTCATGCCTGTTAGGTATAAGGGGCAGAGCCTTAGGTGTTCACCAGTGTGGGGCAACCCAGTCTCAGAGTTGTGACGCTGTATGTGGGGGCGAGGTCAGGGAGGGAACAATGGCTCTTGTTCAGCTCTCTCTTGGATTTCAGTCCCCTCTGTGAGGCTAGGAGTTTCTCCAGGCACTTCAACCCCCATAAGTGTTTTCAATTAGTGCTTTTAGGCTTTATTTCCCGGCACTGGGGCACTGGGGCCTTGGGTTTCGAAGTCTGTCTTGCTGCCTATTTTTGCCTGGTTTATCTGCGTGTGAATGTGTGACCACGGTCAACCACCTTGTGCACCTCGCTGGATCTGCTTGTTGCCTCTCCACGCCCGGTAACCACCGTCTGTGTGCCTGGGGTGTGCCAACCACCACCTGTGCATCTGGGACCACTAGCCACTGCTTTATCCTGCCTCTATCCCTCTCTGCCAGCCGCCTGCCGACTCCGCCCCCGCCCCTCTTACCAGTCCAGGTGAATCATTGTCGGACTTCCGTACAATTTACTTTTCTATCTGTTCTGGTTGTTTTTTTTGGTTCTAAATTTTTGTTGTCCTTAATTTTGGTTGTGAGAGGAGGCGCAGTGTGTCCACCTATGCCTCCATCTTGGCTGGAAGTTCCCCAAATCTGGTCCATTTTCTGTAGTGGATTTCTTTAGCCTGGTGGGACAAATTTCTTAGTTAACGAAGCTATTTTCATGCCTGGGGCATTCCCTAGCTCAAGCTGCCTCTATTATGGTTTAAATATACTGCATTTAGGTTAACAGTGGAAGCAAGTTAGTCTGTTATAATTACTCACGTACATTTCTTTGCTGTATTATTTAATATGGGCTTTAGAAAGCAAGAAGACAAGACTGCCAGATAGTGTTCCAACACTTGGAACTACTAATACCTTCATACCTGAGAATTTAGTAATGGGACATTTTAAGAGGGAAATGTTTGTGAGTAAGGAACTGTATAAAGACCTGGCTACTGAGGTCTTCAAGCAAGCTAATCCATTTCTGTGTGTGTGTGTGTGTGTGTGTGTGTGTGTGTGTGTGTGTGTGTGAATTTTCACTATAAGCTGCTAAAGGGCAAAGCCCATGTCTCTTTTTCTGCCCTGGATGTCAGCACTGTGGGAAGTACACAATGTCTCTGTAATACACATGTATGGGTGTAGGTGTTCTGGTGATAACACACGAAGTTGGGATGAGAAGTCTAGGTTTCGCTTCTCTTTGATAATTGTTTGCTGTGTGACCTTGGCAAGTTACTTATCCTCTCTGAATCTAAGTTTGTCATTTCTAAAAGAATTATAATATCTATTCTACTTATGCCACTCTTACTTGTTTTAGGATCAAATTACTGAAATAAAGATAAAAATGCTTTATAGGAGTTTGATGGTATCATCTCTCTGTTGTTGTTGTTGTTGTTATTGTTATAGCTTTAGATCTGATCTAACCCAATAGATTTTTACTATTATGATGATCTTTCTTACAAAGCTCAGAGGAGAATTTTGTTGCTAATGTTTTCTGTGCATCTGTTTGTATATCTGGTATCCAAGGAATACAGCCTTTCTTACATCATTCCAGAAAGAAGAATCATTATTATGAAGGAAGCAAAGTGGAAACTTGATGTCAAATATTCAGGTCCTTGTGCCAAATAAGAGATATACACTAACCTAATTAAATGGAGATCCTTATTTATATAGTCCCCTTCCATTGTATCTAGATTTAATTATGACACTTGGATGTTTATCTCACCAACATGCAACAGTTAGTAAAATACTATATACAAACAAAGCTTTTTCCTTTACTTTTTAACAGTGAAAACTTATTATTCAGCTAATGCTGTGGGACACTGCATAAGCCACTTTACCCACCTGAACTTTGGTTTCCTGTATAAAATGAGAAGTAACATTGAATAATCTCAAAGGCCCTTTTTAGCTCTGAAAAGATTTGGCTCTTAGATTTGTTCTGTCTTTGAGTATGTCATAACTAAAAAATATTATACTTTTCACACCAGGGAAAGAATCGTCTTAAGCTACCTGAAATGACTTTTCTCAGCCAGTTATTCTGGAATATATTACCTATTCATTTTCTTTATAGCTCTTGCCACAGCCTCTAATTATCTTGTTTATTTGTTTTTTTCCTTTTTAGGGTTTGTTTCACCATGAGGCTAGAGACTATCTTAATCACAGATGATATCCAGTGCCTAGAAAACTGAGTCCTTGGCATGAAATGGGGGAGCCCAGTAAATATTTGTTGAATGAATTCAGTCCCAGAGTACAATTTCTTTATTCTTTAAAATAACTTGGCTTACCTCTGGCTGGGTTGCTAAGTTGGTTGGAGCATCATCCTGTGCACCAGGGGGTTGTGAGTTCAATCCTAGTTCAGGACACATACATATGTTGCAGGTTTGATCCCAATTAGGGCACATACGGGAGGCAACCAATCAATGTTTCTCTCATCGATGTTTCTCTCTTTCTCTCTCCCTTCTTCTCTCAGTAAAATAGATACATATATCCTTGGGTGAGGATTTTAAAGTAATAACTTCATTTAGAGTTTGAAGAATCACTAGGAGATATAACTACCTGTTTTGTTTCCTATATGACAGCCATCTGTATTTTATTTATTTTTGGTATTATTAATTTAGCTAATCAAGAGTAGCTTTTCATCAGTAAGTTGCTTATGTAATTGTTAGTTTAACAACTAAATTTGATTAGCCATTTAGTTCCTAAAATTTATGATTAGCTTGAGTACATAGATGTCTAGGTTCATTTTTGCATTGTGTAAATAAATTTGCCTCTTAGGGGTATGTATTTTCATGTGACAGAAGAATTTCTAACACCACTAAATGTGATTATAAATTTCAGAATTTATTGTAAAAAGTGTTACTGTATTTTTGCCATGTATAATGTGCACTTTTTTGCCCAAACTTTTGAGGGAAAAATAATTCACATTATACATGAGTGTGATGATTACACACCATGGGTATAATAATGTGTATAATCCATGTGTAACACACACAAAAAATGTGGGTGTGCATTATACACAGGAGCGTGGTAGACACGGCAAAGTGGTATATCTTGACATTTCCTAGCAAGATAGTAGAACATCATCTGTTCCTTTACACCTCACTAAAGTAGTTCCCAGTAATATGAAAACATTTGAAAATCTTGTCATTTATTCTCAGTGGACTGGCTGAATCACTCCTTGCTTCAACATACATTCATGTTGAGGTCAATCTGGGTGTATTTTCTCAGCTTTAAATTTGTTAGAAAGATAGACCTTTCTTTGTAAGTTATTACACTGTGAAGTAAGTCCTTTCAAGTTATGAAAGAAATTTAATTGGATTTGGAATACAAAATCATGAATAGCAGTGACAACAAAGTCTGTTATTCCTATTATAGGACTCCATAATCGCTCTCTTTTGAACAACTACACAGGGCATTATCTTTCATTGTCCTTTTTTTATACACAATATGAAATAGGTTTTCTAACAATGTTAATCTTATCTACAAACTAAAAACTTTTCTTCATCGAGAAGTCAAATATTGGTACAGTATATTTATGACAGTTTATTGGGGACAAATCTTCACAGCCTTCTATTATGATTTGCCCCTGCTCCCCTCCCCCCACCCCAGTGGACCTGGGAACCATTTCCGACAGTAGAGTTAAACCCATGTGCATTTCATAATCACACTTCAGATTCCAAATTGGCCAGGAGGTAGCAGCAAACCCCTGACACACTAAGGAACACAGGTTTTGGTGACATGGCAGGGAAAACAGGAAGGGAAATAATTTATGTTTGCTTGCTTGCAAGACATTTGTGACTTGGCCACTGCGGCAAATCACTCTTCAGTATATCCTTGTGTGGCAGGAGCTGAACAAGAGACTCTCATCACAAACTTCTCCTGGTATCACACATGCAGGTATACATAGTTCCATGATGCTTTTATTTTGACAGTTCTTGGAATATAACAAATTGCATATTAATTGAGTACAACTGGTCTTGAATTATCTGTAAAAAACTGCAAATTATGACTTCAAAGTAATCTGATAGAGGTAAATGAACATGAGCACAACATTTCTAAAATGAAATCATTTTAAATATACACATATACATATGAATTCTGAGTCAGTCCACTTCATTTTTCAGTTGGGAGTCTACTGCTGTAAAATGGGAAATAAATGTGTGAATGCTATCAGGGGTGTGAAATTCTCCATTTGTACAGACTGGAGACTTGGTAATAATTATGACTATAGAAATAGCAGCATTATACAAAAAGTTTAGCATCATTTAAAATTTAAATGCAAGTATTTCAGGGGAAGAATTTAGAATCTCCTTGAAGAGTTATGGGACTTTCAGCCAAGATGGAGGCATAGGTAAATACACTTTACCTCCTCACACAACCAAAAGAAGGATAGCATCTAGTTTAAAAACAAAAAATAACCAGAACTTCCAGAAAATCCAACTGTATGAAAGTCCAACAACCAAGGAGTTAAAGAAGAAACGTTCATCCAGACCAGTTGGTTGGTGGACATGAGCAGCCAGTGCAAGAGGATTCACTGCAAGATGGCAGCTGGTGGAGCAGGGCAGTCTCACATTTGTGTGCAGATAAATTAGCAGTAACAACTGGGGAGCAAGAGAAACTGCACAACCCAGGTTTCTAGCATGGACCCCAAACCTCTGGCTGTGGAGACCTGTGGGGGATGAGGCAGTAGGAAAAACTCCCAGCCTCACAGGAGAGTTCATTGGAGAAACCAACAGGGTCCAAGAATGTACACAAACCCACCCAGGAATCAGCAGCAGAAGGGCCCAATTTGCATGTGGGAAGCAGGGGAAGTGACTGAAATCTGCCCAGAGCTGAACAAGTAGCATTGTTCCTTTTTGGACTCCTTACCCACACACAGCACTACAAAGCAGCAGCATGGGTTGTCCCACCCTGGTGAATACCTAAAGCTTCGCCCTTTATACACAACAAGCAGTAACAGGTGTGCTGAGGCAAAAAATATGGCCCAAATGAAAGAACAGATCAAAGCTCCAAAAACAGAACTAAGCAATGAAGAGATAGCCAACCTAAGAGATGCAGAGTTCAAAACACTGGTAATCAGGATGCTTACAGAAATGATTGAGTACGGTTGCAAAATAGAGGAAGAAGTGAATGCTCTGAAAGTGAAATGAAGAAAAATATACAGGGAACCAACAGTGAAGGGAAGAAAACCTGGACTCAAATCAACGATTTGGAGCAGAAGGAAAAAAATAAACATTCAACCAGAACAGAATGAAGAAACAAGAATTCAAAAAAATGAGAGGCTGAGGAACCTCCAGGACAACTTTTAATGTTCCAACATCTAAATCATAGATGTGCCAGAACGAGAAGAGGGAGACAAAGAAATTGAAAACTTATTTGGGAAAAAAATGGAGAACTTCCCCAATCTGGCAAAGGAAATAGATTTCCAGGAAGCCCAGGAAGCTCAGAGAGTCCCAGAGAATTTGGACCCAAGGAAGCTCACACCAAGACACATCATAATTAAATTACCCAAGATTAAAGATAAGGAGAGAACCTTAAAAGCAACAGGAGACAGTTATGCACCAAGGAGTTCCCATAAGACTTTCATCTAGTTTCTCAAAAGAAACCTTATAGGCAAGAAGGGACTGGAAATAAGTCTTCCAAGTCATGAAAGGCAAGGACCTGCATCCAAGACTCTATCCAGCAAAGCTATCATTTAGAATGGAAGGGCAGATAAAATGCTTCCCAGATAAGGTCAAGTTAAAGGAATTCATCATCACCAAGGCTTTATTATATGAAATGTTAAAGGGACTTATCTAAGAAAAAGAAGAAGATCAAAAACATGAATGCTAAAATGACAAAAAAAAAAAAACAAAAAAAAAACAAAAAACTCACCACTATCAACAACTGAACCTAAAAAAATCAAAAATAAAATCAAACTAAGCAAACAGCTAGAAGAGGAACAGAATCACAGAAATGGAAATCATGTGGAGGGTTATCAGTAGGGAGGGATAGAGAGGAGAATGATGGAAAAGGTATAGGGAATATGAAGCATAAATGGTAGGTACAAAATATAAGGAGGTTAAGAATAGTATCGGAAGTGGAGAAACCAAAGAACTTACATGTACAACCCATGGCCATGAGCTAAGGTGGGGGAATGCTGGAGGGAGGGGGTACAGGGTGAGGGGAGTAAAGGGGAAAAAATAAATGGGACAACTGTAATAGCATAATCAATAAAATACATGAAAAAAAAGAATCTGCTTGGAGAGATTTTCCTGCAGTCTTTGATATTAAAACATTAGGGATTTCCAAACAGCCTACAAGTGATTATTTTCTGGCAATTTTGAAACAGAAAGTTGTATGGACTAACCTCTTCTATTTCTAAGGCTGTTTTTTCTTTGTCTGAATCTGATAAACCCATGAGCCCCAACTTAACCCAACCTAAATGAAACTTAACCTTTCCTCTGTTCTCACATCAGTGGACAATGGGCCTCAGCTGCAAGAATCATTAGAGAAGCTTGCCCAATCTCTAGGCCAGCTGGAAGGCCAGGCTCCCTGCTTTTTAGCCAAATAGACACTGGCGCTGAGTTACCCTAGGGCAGAGGTTTGACATGGTTTGAATGAAGCTTGGGTTTGAAGTATCCATCCCTTTAGGTTGATGTCACTGGGAGTCCAAGACTCCTCTTTCATTAACTGGCCTCTCACATAGATGGCAATAGTGGCAGAAAACAGCCGACTGTTAAACCAGTTGGTTCTTTTTATTACTTGTAATTTTTTCTATTTGCATGAGAGGCTGGCAGCATATGGCCTGATGAATTAAAAA
This sequence comes from Glossophaga mutica, assembly GCA_039655065.1. NCBI lineage: Eukaryota > Metazoa > Chordata > Mammalia > Chiroptera > Phyllostomidae > Glossophaga > Glossophaga mutica. The sequence continues at coordinate 44,113,485 of CM077306.1, read as the reverse complement.
AAAAAAAAAAAAACATAAACTCTCATCTACTGTCCAGAGCCTCCAGCTCATAGCATTAGCAGGGGCTAGTCCGGCTCCACCTGCTGCTTGTCTGGAGGGTAGGGGCATAAACTGATGGCCTACTAGGTTTCCCCAGCCAAACAGAGCTCAACTAATGCCATGATTTAATCTCCAACAGTACTGTCAGAAATGGCTGGAAGTGGCAACACCCACTGTTTCAACAGTCAATCTGATTGGCAAGCTACCTGCTCTCTGCCCTGCCTAATATTCTATGCTAATTTTGCCCTCCCAGGCAACAGGAATAGAGAAGCAGAAATGCTTCAGTCCAGCACACACAGGACAGTTCTGAGTAGAACTAGTTCTGAGAAATGCCTAGGGATGTATGCTCACATTACCTTTTCCTGCTAAAGGGACTAGTAGCAAACCAGGGAAATTTTTGACTTTTCAACGTCAAAAATTTGTATCATTTTTTATTATAGTTTTTTTGTGACCTAAACATTTTTTATTTTATTATTTCTTTTGAGAACTTAACCTTCCTTTGACTAAAACAAAAATATTACAGTTATTTGGGTTCACACTTAAACCAAATCACAAACCCTTTTTCTCTCCTTAATTGTGCGTGTGTTTATGATTATGCAATGTCAAACAAACCATATGAACATAGAAACAATGTAAAGGCTTTCATTGATTTAATGAATTGGAATAAAAGTTAAAAACAAGTTATTTTGAAATTCAAAGTCAATCTACCAACCCATTTTGATGTTGTTTAGAAAGCTTTTATTTTTCTTGCATTTTAAAATCGCTAAATATATTTATACCAAAGCCATGTGGTCAGGATTGCCAGGGAATGTAGAAAGGAGGAAATAATTTGGGGGTAAAAGCTTCTGTTATCTTATGAAGTGAGAGGTGTTCTTGAGAAGCCACAGCAGACACATTCAGTATTGTGAGGTTGCGCATAGACAGAAGAGTTCCAGGGGTGTCCAAACTTTTGGCATCTCTGGGCCACACTGGAAGAAGAAGAGTTGTCTTGGGCCACACATTAAATACACAAACACTAACAAAAACTGATGTACAAAAAAAGGTTTTAAGTAAATCTACAATTCTTTATTGGGCCACGTTCATAGCTACATGTGATCTGCGGGCGATGGGTTGGACACTAAGAACACAAAACCCTGCTAAATACTAGGCATTGTTATCTGAGTAAATCCTAAGAATAAATGCATGAAGTATTTTATGTTGACTATTTTATGTTTTGCAACCAGTAGAGCAAGGGCAATGACCAATCAGATTGGCTGCTTTAGAGAAGAATCCCAGAAGCCTCCCTGCTTGGTGAGACATTGACCTTTTGGTTTCTGAATTTGGGGTGAGGTCCAGAGTGGGACATGGGGATTCATGGGAGTTGGGCAGCAGCAACTTACTGATGTATGGAAGTGGTTCAACTTTTTATTAACCAGCATGGCATACCTGTGTGCTGGCCAAACATTGGTCACAGAGGTAGGCATTATTTTACAGATGAAGACATTGTGGCTTAAAGAGGTTAACTTGTTCAAAATCACACAGCTAATAGGAGGCAGAGTCAGAATTCAAGTTCATATCTGTCTCACTCCAAAGACTGAGCCCTTTCTTATTGGCTATGTCAGTACTATAATGCTTTCTGGAAATTTTTCTTTCACTAAAGAGCTGACTTCAATTGTTACTGGGATTTCATTAGAGTAATGTGGATAAAGACATCAGATTTAGTCTAACAAGAGAAGAAGGTTGACTAAGAGCAGAGAAAGTTTCTCTATTCCAAACTCAACTAACTCTGACATTAGAATAGTACATGTTCTTCATATAATTAATGCTTAATAGTTTGTTGGATTAAAATAGTCTTTATTGTACTTTTATACAAGAGAGGCATGTAGAATATATACCAGCCAACATTTTAGATAAGATACAATTCTAGGTAAGAACAAAATATTAAACTATTAAAAAATTCTGTTATTTCTAGGTGAAGTAATATAGTTTAAATTAAACAGAACTGAGCAAGTTTTAATTCAATTCAACATGAATATAAATAACTAAAGCTTAAATTATAAGAAACACTTTAAGATTTAAACTATTTGTCCTAGCAGTAATTAAGGGCTATATGGTAGTTTATTTCTTCCTAAGGAAGAAAATATATTTTGCACAGAAATTGCAAACTGATTAGATGTTAACATCTATCCCTTTTTATGGGATCAATGCAGAAAATGTAGATATATTCAGATGTATAACCACATTCTATTTAGAAAAATAAGATCAAGAACACTGATTTTACTAGAAATAATGTACCTCTAAACAGTCTCTAATGTACGAACAGCTTTTGTTCCAAATATTTGTTTGAAATTCACTATTCTAGGATTTTATATGCAAATTTCAACATATAAAACTGAAATGATATTAGGTATATTCTCAATCCAACTAGTGAATTTTATCTATAATGTATCCCAAATATAGAACTAATTATGTTTTAGGCTATACTATCTACATGTTACATTGTTAATGAGGGAAAAACATTCTGAATTCCAAATTAATGTCCTGGAAGATACTTGCATTCAGACCTCCAGTGTTGACATAAAACAAACAAACTGAAAAACCCATAGTTTAGATTACATTCTCTCCTATTTTCTCAGGAATAAGGAAGAAGTTCACCAAAGAAGGGTCTGAATGATGATATTATTTGCTCATATTTGCACTGTGATTCTAGAAAAACACTTTGAAGAACACCGTAAATCTAAGTGTTCCAAATTCCGACTCTCAATGTGGATTGTAGCTGGATAGAACTTAGAGCTCATCAAGTTAGGCATAGCCTTCTAATTTGAATCAGCAGAATGAAAACTCTTTTCCCTTCACCTAATTCACAAACACAGGTTGGGGGCAAGGGCTCTTCACACCTCTGCCTGGCCCATTTTTTTTTCTAGAAGCAAGTTATATAGCAAGATTTACAGAGTATTCAAACAACAAGAAATGTTTATCTTCTAGTACAACCTTCCTTTCATTAAAGTACCTATTCCTTGCAAATATTTCTTTTGTTTAAGAAATTTTCTTTTTAAAATTTATTTATTCATTTATTTTTAGAGAGAGGAGAAGGGAGGGAGAAAGAGAGGGAGAGAAACATCAATGTGTGGTTGCCTCTTGTGCGCCCCCACCAGGGACCTGGCCTGTAATCCAAGCATGTGCCCTAACTGGGAATTGAACCAGTGACCCCCTTGGTTCACAGGCCCGCACTCAATCTGCTGAGCCACACCAGCCAGGGCCTTGTAAATATTTCTTAAATTTTATCCTGTGTACTGTATAATCTTAGTTAGTGGAACAAATATGTGGTTCTACCTTGAAAAAGATTGTTTTCTAGGCAAGAACAAAAGCTATACATGAATTAGTCAAATAGCAATTCAACAGCTTACTCAAAAAAATAAACACTTGTTTGCAAAAATAAATAGTTCACTTAAAAGATGCTGTGAGCTCAGAAGGGAGGAGCACTATCATGGAATTGAGAAAGATGAATTCATGGAAGTACAGGACAACTGAGGCAGGCACGGAAATTGTTTAAGTGTATAAAATGGAACAAAATCACAGAGACCAGAGAAAAAGAGGACTCAATACCAGTTGTTGATTTACTGGAAAGACACAATGAAGGAGAGGTCGGAGTCCAGGTTTAGCACATGATACCTATGTGATTAAACCATAACCATCTACTCACAAGCTGGGTAGGAGCAGGGATAGCCTGCTGCGTAGAATGGCCCTGGACTTGGTGGCAGGGAGGGAGATTGTCAGGAAACAAAGGTTCATCTCTGCTACACATCAGAAATATGGTTTTGGATAAAAAACTAGACTTGTCCTGGCTGATGTTTTGGCAAACATGAAATGAAGGATTTGAGTTTGATGGTCTTTAAAGTCCCATCCAGCTCACAGATTCTAAGTGCTTTGCTCTATTTTAATGGAAAGAGAATCGTGGGATAGTTGCGGAACAGAGGTGAAAAGAATGTGAGGAAAGGGGTTCAAAGGGGACCAGAAGAAAGTAGGAGTGATCAGCTCTTAGAGGCAGAAGTGAGTCTGGAGGGACATTTCAAATGGTTTCTCTGTCTGGCCCTGAGACTTTATCTCACCACGTTAGACTCCCTTCTGTTAAGCATACTCGTCCATTAAGCATCCTTTTTCTTTGCTCTTCGCTACCTGTTCCACTGCCATCAGCACCCCACCCTTAGCCATGTGTACCCAAGCAGTAGAAAGCAGAGTGCAGAGGAAATGGTTTTCAGCTTCTTTTATTGTGGCAGCCTGTGGAGCTCTTGCTTTTCCCTTTTTTGTTATGTATGTTTTGATTTGTCACTGATGGTGGCAACTGCAAATCTCCTTTGGTTTCCATGTCCAAGGTCAATATCCTGATGGCTGTGTCCTTTGAACCTGCCCAGACACACCTAGAGACAACATTTTCAAGTATTTCCAGCTCTGTGGGGGTGCAAGAAAAATTAGTTAGAAGTAGGGGCCAAAAAGGGACCTCGTGAATACAACTCCAGGAATTCCTAGGTGAAAAGACCCTCCTATTCGAAGGAGTAGTAGTAGGTACAAGTTGGAGAGCCAAGGTCAGTGCTCAAAGCATTTTTTTGTTAGCCAAACACAGCCTTAACATGGTACTTCCATCAACACCTTTTTATGGAGTGCCTGTTATATGCAAGATACTATTATAGATGCTGTAATTTTCTATTCATATAAGCCATTATGATACATGAAAATAAAGTAAATAATGGTTTTTCAGAAGGATTAATATTTTATAATCCATTTCTGCTCTTAGAACCCTCACCATCGTGAATATTTGTTAACATCTATTTTTTCAACATGGGTTATGTTATTAAAAGCATCTTGATACATTTCATTAACATTTTTATATAAAGTGATCAGATCTTTGATTAAACTATTTCTTAAGAAAGATGGATACACTTGCTTTTGTTCTGTGAGAGAAATGCCCCCTGACATTAAAAATCATCTCCTTAACATCTCAACCTCACCCCTTGGCCCGGTCCTCCTCTCTCCATCAATACAGGACCAGTCACGGCATCCAGAACATCGCCCACACTTTTGTGTCCCTGGATCTCTGTATATGCTAGGTCCCCACCTGGGAAGGCATTTTCTTGCATGGAAAGTGTCCAGGCAATGCTCTTTACAACTGTTCAAAAGTCTTTTCCTTTGATCAATTCTTCTACCACAGTTAGAGCATCCTTTTCCCTGTTTGGGGCCCAATGTGTTCAGTAGAAACTCTGATTATCCAAACTCTCACATCTGCTTTCTCTTCTAAACTAGATTTTGTAAATTCACTGAGGGCAGGGACTGTACCTTATTTGTGGTTATATATCCTCAGGGAATGAAGAAGAGAAGCTTAATATATGTTTAATAAATTATATGAGTGAATAAATGGATGAATGAATAAACAAACCAACCACACATGCATACCTTCAGCTTCTAGGAACACACTGCGCTAGTGTTGTGAGGCATACAAAGGAATAAGGTGGATTCCCCGCTGAAGGCACTCAGAGGACATGCCGGCGTAAGAAGCACCCAAACTGGCAGAGAATTTTTGTGAGTTTATTTGAGCCAAACTGATGACAGTTTCTGGGAAGTAAAATCTCAGTGGATTTAGAAAATGCTCTGGAGGACTGTGGTTTTGCAGCTTATGTGTATGCATTACGATGGAAGGAGGACACATGGGGAGGGTTACCTGAAATTCCCTGGTGGTAGATTCAAGAGATGGGAGAGAGGGAGAGAGGGAGAGTGTGCTGGGGGAACACTGAGACTGGATAGAGAGCAAAACAGAGACATACTTCTTTTTCATTGGTGGGTATACGATAGTTAGCAATTAGTATTTACAGCACTTAGAAATGGTTTTCAGGGAACAAGATAACAAAGAGGGGTCTTTAGTCTTGTGCCCCAGTGTGGAGCCCACTGTGGGGTCCAGAAAAAGGATTACTCTTGTATTCCAAAGGTATGTTATCTTAGATGCAAAAAAAACAATAGACATACTTTCCTAAGGTAAAGACTGACCTTTGACAAGGAAGCTGCCAGCCTAGGATGTGACTACCCATCATAAGTTGCCTTCAATCAGAAATTTTTATGTTCAGACCACCCTATATGGATACTTTCAGTCTCTGAGCTTGTAAGACCTACCATACAGGTCTCCCCTGAGCTGTCAGGTTGAGCGTACGGCTCCTTTTCCATCCACAGACACAAGAGCAATGCATTGTAAGAGATGCGTAGAACAGCTCCTGGGAATATATCTTAAAGGAAGAAGGTTTCCCTTTCTCAAATGTACAGTCTGTGAGAAGTTTTTGTATGTTGGAAGAAACATTTTTAAAAAGCAGAATTCTGTGGTTAAAAGTCAGCAGTCAAATTATTTCACTTCCCCGTGTGTGTGGATAGTGTGGAAAATATTTAGCCGCCTGATAGTACACAATTGTTGCATTCTCAGCTTTACCATATGGAGTCGGGCCTGAACTTTCAAATCCTCTACGTTGCATTGCTCAGCCTCTGTGCACCACAGACCTCACCTTCCTAACCACTGCTTGCTGCTTTCGCTTTTTGCGTTACACCCAAAGCCACCATCCAATGTCATGGGGATGAGACTTCAGAAGGTAAGTGAAAAAAAGCAGTAACATGTTTTTTTTTCAAAACAGAATTTGGTGAAGGCATCAGCCTGAGAATGACAGGAAACAGCACCTTGCGGCGTTCCTTCTTTGCCACGTCACGTGAATGGGACATGCAGCCTGATCTGTGTGGAATCATAGATGGCAGGACTAGAATGAGACAGAGCCGACGTTCCTAGGGCCCTGTCTGAGAAGGAAGCAGGCTCTATTGTCTAGACAAGAGGAAATGCTTTATTTTTTTGAGGGGAGGATTTTAAAAGCCAAATGAAGGCTAGAGAATATAACTGAAGTTTGATTGATTCCTTGCTTTTTTTTGAAGGCTTTTTTCCTCTTTTTTATTTCACTCTAAAAGTCTATCTTTAAGCCCCAAATGCAAATTAAAACTTAATGAAGTTAGTGAGATCAAAAAGATATAGGCCTGTTGCACAGCGAACCTGTCTGTTCTCCCCTCCCCCCATCAGGAGTTTTAAAGTTGGGGTACAGTCAATATCATGTTTAAGATTTCTCCATAGTCTCCTTTTGGCAACTACAGAGTACATTGCTATTTTAAGTTAATGTTTCATAATCCTTTAAAAGGGATATAAGTTTGGATTTTGAAATAGTTTCTTCCTACATTGTAAATATTAGGTTATTAAGAGTTGCTTAGACCTTTTCGATGAAAAGGCAACACAGACTCGGTAGGTATTTGCGGTTCTTGTTCTTCCAGGCTGTGCCTCCCGCTGACCTTCAGGCCTTTTGTGCCGTGTGCAGCCGGCTCCCACTTTCCCCTTCCTCCCTCACCGAGTGTAGGGCACATCAGTCTAAGAAAATGAAACCAGAGGTTTTGAGCAAAGATTAAACAATGATGATTTTGAAATAAGTTCCTTTCAAGGATATACGTTTTTGTTGATATAAATTATTTCATTGTAGTTATAGTTGAAAGTCAGCATTTTGGCCTATTTAAAAGATCATCTCCTTCCAACCCAGAAAGTGGTACCTCATACTGCTGCCTGCTGGGCCTTTTCACAATTCATCCCGTCCGGTAGCTTTGTGTCAATACAGCTCATTTCAAGTTTCCAGTTCTAGCTCCAGCAGCTGTTACACTGGAGCCCATCAGACCTAAAATTTTGCTAGAATTTTGTGTTTTTTTCTCAACCTGAGATTTTTTTTCACAGTGAAACTGCTTTGTTTCTCACTGGTGGATCTAATCTAAACTCTTAAACCACTGCTAATTAAGGCAAGTTACATAACAGCTACCTACCTTAGTTTCTCAGTCTGTAACATAATGGTTTGTGCCACATTGGGTTGTTCAATGAGATAATTCATATAAAGTATTTAGAATGGTGCATGTCAAATAGTAAGTATTATTTATGTTTTTGTTAAATAAATAGAAGATAAGTAAATAAATGCTCCACCTCCCTAGTCAGGGAAATACATATTATAATAATTAGATATCATTTTATATCCATCAAGTTTTTTGAAAATTATGAAATAATAGCACCTGGTATCAGGGAAATTATACTCATAGACTGCGTGCTGACATGCGAATTGTAATAGCCTTTTTGGAGACCAGTCGAGCAGTGACTGTGGATGTTTATTGTGGCATTTTCTAAAGTGGCTACCACTGCCTACCGTGCTCTGTATCATCCAGGCCCTGGGCGAGAGATCTGCGGGCCCCTTGCCTGACTCTCTCATCTTGCTTCTTGCACATCAGCCACAGTTGTTTCGCCATTCATTCTGAATCAGTCCACCCCCACTCTCCTTCAGTGACTTGGTGCTTGCTATTTCTTCTCACTGGATCGCTCTTCTTTTAACGCTCCTCACTTCTGCTTCTGCTAGGTACACTACACAGCAACTTCAGTCAAATCCTTCCCTACTCCCATCCCAACCTGGACTTCGTGTCAGGCACTGATTCCTGGTTGTTGATGCCTCTCAGTTCATTACTCTCCTTGGGAATTCAATGCTGAGGCACCGGTGGGGTTCCAGGCAGTCCACTTGGATTCTCTTGGATTCTGGGAAAGAGATATTTGTCTTTTACTGTGTACTTTACTCAGGTTTTCCATGCATTGAGTCCTTGAAACTCTTATAGCCATTACCTATCACTTTTGTCGGGTACTGAGGAAACACTACAAAGTTGATTCTTGACTGTTTAGGCTTTTGTGGTTTACTCTGGCCCGTAAAATTCCTGAGCCAGGGAAGTAGACTCGAAAGGATGACAACGCTGATTTGATGGAAATGTGCTTCAGCTACCTAAAGCGAACCTGACAGAACCCTCAGATAGAAATTCGGGAAAACAATATCAAGTTGGAAATAGTAAACATTCTAAAACTAAAGCAGCATTGTCTTAGAAATGCAAGAAACAGGCAAAAATATGTGGTTTGAATTATTAGCAATACAATTAATGACCAAAACCCCCCATATTTTAGAGTAAGAATATGCCCCTTTTATCATAACTTTCAGGCATCTGAATTTTTATATTCGCTGGTCTGGTTGTGTTTTCCACCAGCTCTAAGGGTGGGTTTGTGTACTGCTTTTATTGGATGGTAATTTTCAGGCACCCAATGTCTTCACTCTAAATAGAATAATTTAGGAATACTAATTCTAAACTTACTCTCCCTGAAGGCAAGATAAAGATTTCATAATGTTTGATTTTAGAAGACACAAATGTTTCTGCTGCAATATAAGTGTCTTACTATTATCTTTAGAAGGTTTCTAGCATATTACTGAAAATGGGGCTGCATCTTATTGTCAAAATGTAGCTTACCTGACTCGCCGTGGGGGGGGGGGTGGCGATGAAGCAGGGTCACAGGTTATTAAATACTTTACCACATTTTTGCTTCAAAAATTTTTTTCCTAGTTTCCTCCTTTAAAACCTAGGTGCTTCTTATGGTCTGGTTCGTCTTATAGTCCTAAAAATGCGGTAGTCCAAATTATTTTTCTGACAAAAGAAAAAGATGTTTAAACTCTGAAAGTGGGAAAAAGAAATCCCAAGAGTATTATTCCAAGCTTTAGATTTTCTTTGAGCAATTTCCTCCATCAATATGTTTATAAAATCAAACTTTTTCTTTCCCCCTGAAAAAAAAGTACATGTGAAGAGGAGGAGTAAGGGGAATGATTGAATAGCAGTGTAAGAATTATGAATTTCTAACACACATGCTTAATAATCACCAAACAGGAACAAATTTTGGAGATTAATAATTTTTTGCCTTCACTGTAAATGCTGAGCTTTGACAATCACTTGTTTAGGACTGAGGTCTTTTGATTATGTGAAGTGGCAGAGCTCAAAAATCATACATACATAAAGAAAGAAATGTAAATACCCTTTTATTATCCCCTTTTTAAAAGCAATATTGAAAGCAATGAGCAATACAGAAAGAGCAGCAGGTCTCTTGCTGCAGACAGAGACCACTGTTCTTCCTGTGATCTCAAGATTGACCTTTCACCTTCTCTTGCCTTAACTCCTCTGAGGGGAAAATATTTTGGGGGTTGGGGAGCTTTGCATTTTCCTTTTCAAAATCAGTAAGCTAGATTTCTAGAATCATAAAACCATGCTGAAAGCCCACTCTCTTAGAACCATGGGGGAAGTTTTTATCTGTTGTTAGCTGAGAAGCTTATTTTCCATATTAACAAGCAATAGTCATTCTAGTCATGTTCTGGTAAAAGTCAGTGTAGCTATCAGACATCAGCTCAAAGACTCTTGACAAGTTTTTACAGACAGGGCCCCCAGTACCCTAAGGTTTTGCTTAATTGTAAAGTCTAACATCATTACCCTTTTGAAAATCTTGAAATCTAAAACAATTAAATAATGGACTTCAATCTTATTAGCAGAGAAAATAGTAGAGAAAATTAGTAGTAGAAAATGTATTGAATAATTACAATGTCTTCATCCCAGACACCTAGAGTCACCCTCGAGAATTTTTGTGGTAATTGAAATAAAAGCCTTTACCAGGTTCTTCCCTTTGTTATAAATGTATCTGCCAAGCAATATGCTTGGAAGCTTATTAATGGATGGCTGTTTAAGATAATGTTTTTTTTTAAATAAATGTCATTGACCTATCTACTCCATTCTTGTAGTCTCTCTTTAAGATTTATAATTTTCTGTTCTTAAGTTAAAACTACATGACTATAATTCATTTCTAGTAAAAAGTCATTAAAGAATAATAAACAGTTTTCCTTTTTAACTATAATGTGTACCGATGTTATCTGCTATTTTGTAAATAAGAAGAATTTTGTACTGAGAAGTAGGTTTAAAGATAATTTTATTTGTAGAGCTCATTAAATATTTTCATGTGATTTTGATGTATATAAAATTATTACAAAACTAAAAAATAAAAACAGATATTTTACTGGAAATAAAATGAACAGTATGCAAATATTTCTAATACATTTAAATATGGAGACCTTTAAAGTTTTTAAAATTCTTAACTAAAATCTGTTGTGTGTAGTAAAAATTTTAATATTTTATGAAACACATTTATTTATAAAATTAAATTTGAATAAATGTTAAAATCTTTATCATCTCATAATTCCATTCTCTTTTATATTCTTTTTGTATTCTCTTTACACAGACACCCACATACACACACTCATACACTCATCTTTTTTCTTTACCAAATGTAAACATGGATTATTTTGACAGAAATTAAAAGATTGAGGTCATAAAAAAATGACAGCTATAGCACTAAAATTTTATTTAGAAAATGCAAACAAAGTATTCCTAAGAGATGAAAAAATGATCACTTTATACAGGCTAATTTCACATTTATAATACATATGTATACAAGTTATATATAGTTTTATTATTCACAAACTAGGAGTTTGATGAAGAATTTTTTCAGAGAATAATTTGATTTAGAAATGAAGAGAAATTTGCTTTTTGATGGTACAACATATTCTGTCATTAGTGGTATAGGCATGAATAAAGCCTTTCCAAATCCTCTGGTTGCCTACCCACTAAAACAGACCTTACTAGAGTTATATCTTTAGCCACAGAACAAGGAGGTTTATAACTCGAAGTGTCAGCATTTGAAGTTGGCCTCATTTAGAAAAGGGTGGAGTCACAAATACTAGGAACAGAGTTTTCTAGGCTTCAACATAATGTTTTATCCTCTGGTTGCAAATTATACCTTAGTTTACTTTTGTTACTTTCAACTAGACAGGATGTTTACAAGATTCATATAGAATGAGCTCTGGCTCTAGGCCACATGGAAAGTTCATACCCTTTTTAAATTTTATCTCTAGGGCCTTTTCCCACAACTTTTATATGCTGCTAAGTAACTGACAATTTTATATTTGTTTTTGTTTGGTTTCCTGAAAGCTGTTGTTCCTCAAGTAAATTTGTTAAAAATCAGAACTGATTGTCTGGTTATCACTTTAAATGTTATTACAACATAGTTATTTGATAGGGTTTATTCTTTCCTAACAGACCTGCTTGTTATTGAATAGACATGGCTTCTAAGCTCTGCAGAATTACGTATTTTCTTCCTGAGTCTTCTATGTCCATTTATTTAGCCAAGAAACTGAGGTGGGAAAAGGTGTTTTGACTTCAACAGGAGAATACGCTTTCTTTCATGGAAATGCAACTAATTTAGGAGGCAAGAGAAAAAAGCATGGGTGGGAATAAGATTGCCCAGGAAGAAGGAAGACAAAGAAAAAGGTAGAAAATAGACACATGCAGATTCAACATTTAAGCTGAGAAGGAAAAACTCAGAAACTGGAAAGGAATATTCAGCAAAGTCAGAGGAGGTAGAATCCCAGAATAAAAAAAAAGGAAGTTGTGAAAAGAATGGAGCCATCTGTAGTGTCAAATATCGCAGCAAGCTCAAGTGACAAAGTAAAAAACGTGCACAGTGAAGCTGGAGACTGAGATTTCATGGTGGGCTTTGAGAAAGTAATTTTAGAATACTGGCTGGCAAAGAGGAATGGGAAGTGGAGCCAGTGAGCATAAACAACACTTATAAAAATATTTGGTAACGGGCAGAAAAGGCAGAGTAAATAGATTGAGCCAGAGAGAAAATTGAGGGAAGAGATGCATTTATTTCGGTTTTTAGAAGTAAACTCCACTTCTGATATAAATATGAGGATTTTATCTAAAATGTCCTGTAATGTTTAGAAGGTTTCAGGGCAATAGCTCTGATAGAGGAAAATAGAAGTAAATAACCAAAGTTAATTAATTTATTTTTCATCAAGAACATATACTTTAATAAAAAATCATGTAGTTCTATTTCCTGCATGATTCAGAAATGAAAGAGGAGAAATTACAACTGATACCACAGAAATACACAGGGTTGTAAGAAATTACTATGAAGAACTGTATGCCAAGAAATGTGAAAACCTAGGTGAGATGGACAAATTTCTAGAAAAATATCGTCTTCCAAAATTGAATGAAGAAGCAGAAAGCCTGAACAGACCAATAACAGCTGACAAAATTGAAGCAGTAATCAAAAAACTCCCAACATACAAAAGCCCTGGACTGGATGTTTTCACAGGAGAATTCTACAAAGCATTTAAGGAAGAGCTAACCCCTACCCTTCACAGACTATTCCAAAAAATCCAAGAAGATGGAAGACTCCCAAACTCTTTTTTATAAAGTCAGCATCATCCTAATCCCAAAACCAGATAAAGACACAAGAATGAAAGAAAACTTCAGGCCAATATTGCTGATGAACATATACACTAAAATCCTCAACAAAATATTGGCAAACCACATCCAGCAATACATTAAAAAGATCATACACCATGATCAAGTAGGATTCATCTCAGGGATGCAAGAGTGGTACAATATTCACAAATCAATAAAAGTAATACATCACATAAACAAAAGGAAAGACAAAAACCACATGATCATATCAATAGATGTAGAAAAAGCATTTGCTAATCGACAGCATTCATTTATGATAAAAATACTCAGCAAGGTGGGAATGGAGGGAGCATTCCTCAATATAATAAAGGCCATATATAGGAGACCTACAGCCAACATCATACTCAATGGGCAAAAACTTAGAGCTTTCCCACTAAGCTCAGGAATAAGACAAGGATGTTCGCTTTCACCACTCCTATTCAACATACTATTGGAAGTCCTAGCCACAGGAATAAGACAAGAAAAAGAAATAAAAGACATCCAAATTGGAAAGGAGGAAGCAAAACTGTCATTGTGCACTATGATAGTGCATATAGAAAATCCTATAGATTCCACCAAAAAACTACTCAACCTAATAAGTGAATTTGGCAAAACAGTAGGATACGAAATCAAATGCATTTTTGTATACCAACAATGAGATAATCAGAAACAGAAATCAGGGGGGAAAATCCCATTTGATGTAGCAACAAGAAAAATAAAGTACCTAGGAATAAACCTAACCAAGGAGGTAAAAGACTTATACTCAGGAAACTACACAATGCTGAAGAAAGCAATTAAGGAAGACACAAACAAAAGGAAGCATGTACCATGTTCATGGATTGGAATAATTAACATCATCAAAATGTCCATACTATCCAAAGCAATTTATAGATTCAACGTAATCCCTATTGAAGAACCAATGACATATTTCACAGATATAGAATAAACATTTCAAAAACTTATATGGAACCATAAATGACCCTGAATAGCTATAGGAATTTTGAGAAAGAAGAGCAAAGTAGGAGGAATTACAATACCTGATATCAAGCTTCATTACAAGGCCACTGTAATCAAAACAGCCTGGTACTGGCATAAGAATAGACAAATAGACCAATGGAACAGCATAGAGAGCCCAGAAATAAACCCCAAGCCTCTATGGTAGGAGTGTTAAACTCATTTTCACGGGAGGGCCACATCAGCCTCACAGTTGCATTTAAAGGGCCAAATGTAATTTTAGGATTGTATAAATGTAACTACTCCTTAACTAGGGGCAAGGAGCTCGGCGCTGCCACCAGGTAGAAACAAGTTTCCAGCCAGATAAAACAAGGTGGAGGGCCGGATTTGGCCCATGGGCCTTATGTTTGCCACCTGTGCTCTATAGTCAATTAATATTTGACAAAGAGGACAGCAGCATAAAATGGGGTAAAAATAGCCTCTTCAACAAATGATGTTGGGAGACCTGGACAGCTTCATGCAAAAAAAAATGAAACTTGATCACCAACTTACACCATACACAAAAACAAATTCAAGGTGGATAAAAGACTTACATATAAGTTGTGGCACCATAAAAGTCCTAGAGGAAAACATAAGCAGGAACATCTCAGGTATTCCACATGGCAATATTTTTACCAATGTGTCCCCTACAGCAAGGGACTAAAGGAGAGAATAAACAAATGGGACCTCATCAAAATAAAAAGCTTCTGCCTGGCTAAAGAAAACAGCATTAAAATAAAAAGACAACCAACTATATGGAAAACATATTTGCCAATAATACCTTGGACAAGGGTTTGATCTCCAAAATATATAAAGAACTCAAATGACTTCACTCCAGGAAGACAAAAAAAAAAAAAAAACCAATTAAAAAATCTGAACAGACACTTTTAAAAGGAGGGCATACAGAGGGCACAGAAACATGAATAGATGCTTAGCATCACTAGCCATCAGAGAGATGTAAATTAAAACCACAATGTGATACCCTTTCACATCGATGAGAATGGCCATCATAAACAAATCAAGAAACAAGTGTTGGAGAGGATGTGGAGAAAAGGGAACCCTAGTGCACTGTTGATGGGAATGCAGACTGGTGCAAACACTGTGGACAACAGTATGGAATTTCCTCAAAAACCTAAAAATGGAACCGCCTGTTGACCTGGCAATTCCACTGCTGGGATTATGCCCTAAAGGAAAAAAATCATATAGGTCCATTTCTGGATTCTGTTCTGTTCCATTGACCTATTTGTATATTTTCATGTCAATATCACACTATTTTCATTACCGTAGCTAATCTTCATCTTGAAATGAAATATGTAGCTCTTCCAACTTTTTTGTTTTTCAAAATTATTTGGGCTATCCTAGGTCTTTGCATTTCTATATGAATTTTATTTATTTATTTATTTTTTTTAAAGATTTTTTTTTATTTGTCTTTAGAGGGGTAGGGGAGAGGGAGAAAAACATCAATGTACAGTTGCCTCTTGTGTGTCCCCTGCTGGGAACTGGCCTGCAACCCAGGCATGTGCCCTGACTGGGAATCGAACCGCGATCCTCTGGTTCGCAGGCCCGCGCTCAATCCACTGAGCTACACCAGCCAGGGCTCTATATGAATTTTAGAATGAGCTTAGTAAAGCAGTTTATTTTCCAATTCTATTTTTTGTCAGTGTTTCATTTGATAATTCCTATTTCCATGTCTTTATGTCCACCAAATCTGTTCTTCTGCAATGCGTATTCTTCTGCTTGTGCAATAATTCAATGTATTTTTCATCTTCAATGTTGTAGTTTTCATCTCCAGAAGTTTTATTTTGTCTTTTCATATTTTCCATGTCTCTCAAATTTTTGAAAATTTAAAAAAATTATAACAGTTTTAATATTTTTGATTGCTAACATCTGTGTTATTTCTAGGTTGGGTTCAGTTGATTCATTTTCCCCTTATAATGGGTCATATTTTCCTGCTTCTTCACATGCCTGGCAATTTTTTGATTTGATACCAGGCATTGTGAATTTTACCTTGTTCCTGCTGGATTTTTAAAATTCCTGTAAGGATTTTTGAACTTTGTTCTGGGATGCAGTTAAGTTACTAGGAAACAATTTCAGGTCTTCTTTCAGGTCTTCTTAAAAGATTTGTTAGATGGGATCAGAGCAGTGTTTAATCTAGGGCAATCACTGTTACTGCAGCAAGAGCCTTCTGAATACTAACCTAATGACCATAAATCATAAAATTTTCTATCCTGGTTGATACAAACAGGACTATTTCCAGGCCATGTAAGATCCAGTTTCTATTCTCATTCTTTCATTTAAAAAATTATTTTTTATTTTTGGGGGGAGAGGGGGAAGTGAAGGAGAAAGAGAAGGAGAGAAACATTGATTGGTTATCTCTCTCATGCCCCCAATTGGGGACTTGGCATGTACCAAGGTATGTGCCCTGACTGGGTTTCAAACTGGCAATTTTTTGATTCTCAGGCCAATGCTCAATCCACTGAGCCATATCAGCCAGGGCTCTCATTCTTTCAGATAAGACTTTCTCATTCCTCAGGTAGTTTCCTCAAATGCATGTGACAGATAGTTCTCTACTGAATACTTGAGGCAGGTTCTCTGCAAATTTCCACAATTCTCTCTCACGGCATCTCTCTCCTCTCCAGTTTTCTGATCTGTGAACTCTAGCCTTCTTGATTTCCATAGACTCTCAGCTTCATCTACTCAACTCACGGAACCTGCCGGGTTCGCCTTCCCTGTGTCACCTTGTGGAAACTCCCTTAGAGCTTTATATAAGGTCATCTTAAGGCTCACCTCATTTATTTCCTGTATCTCAGGGAGTACTCTTCTTTGTTACCTGATATTGAGTGTCTTGAAAACAATTCTTACATATATATTTTTTATTTCAGTTGTTCCAAATTTATTTTTGGTTGGAAGTAGAATTCTAGCTAGCTTCTTGGCATTTCCCTTGGATGACACAAATATCTTTTTTTAACCTTTTCAATTTTTATTTAAAATATTTAAAAAATTTAATTACAGCTGACATACAATATTAGTCTCAGGTGTACAGCATAGTGATTAGATATTTATATAATTTATGAAGTGATATCCCCATAGACACAGTTATCTTAAATTTTAAAATATTCAAAATGGAACTCCAAATTTTCCTCTGAAAACTCTTCCTTCCCTATCTTTGCCATCTCGATAATATGGTACCACTAATGACAGAGTTGCTCAGACTGGAAACCTGGAAATCATTCTTGATTTCTTTTTTTCTTTTTCCCATACCCAATCCTTCAGCAACTGAGAGGTTGTATCTTCAGTGTATGTTCAATCCATTTATCTCTCCATCTTTACTTCTATCACCCAAGTTGATGACTTGGTCATCTTCCACTGAGATTATTATGTTAGTATCTTAATTAATCTCCCTCTTTCCTCTTTTGCTTCCTCTACCCTCCCCTAATCATACATAACATAGCACTGTCTGTAAGTTTTTAAAACTATAAACCAGGTCAAATCACACTTAAAATTCTTTAAAATACTTTTGTTGCACATCAAATAATAATTCAAGCTCTTCACGAAGTTCTACAGGATACAACAAATTTGACCAAATGTATCTGTTCAAGAGCTATTCACATTCCCTTAACTGCTTTAGTTACACTGGCCTCTTGACTTTCTAGAAACCTCCAAATTCTTTTCTAGCTTAGAGCCTTGCCACCAGAGTGGAATGTTCTTACTCTAGTTTTATGATATGACTAATGCTCTCTCATTCTTTAAGTCTTGACTTAATACCTCTGCAGACAAGCTTTCACTAACTTTCCCACTTAAGTACTTTGTTGTTTGCTATCATAGTACCCTGCCTGTTATCTTCATGGGACTTGATCATTTCGCAATTATGTTTTGCAATTATATGAAACTACTTAACACATTTTAAGTCTACTCTCTACAAGACTGTAAACTTTGAAGGGCTTGGACCATGTCTTTTTGCTCACTCACTACTGTATAGCCAGCACTTAATACTGCCTGCTACATTGCAGGTATTCAATATTTTGTTAGCTGAATAAAGGAAATGACTGAGTTGAAATTACATTTGTTGTGATTTCCTGGTGCTAGGAAAAATATCATAGCTACTTTCTTGTTGACCGCTAAAATTCCATAATTAGAGTATTTTTTTTCCTGGTTTAAGAGCTATTCCTTTGGAGAAAAATTAGTCTTTTTAGACTTTATGAGATTTCCTGAGGAGGAAGTCAGAGGCTACAGTTGATATGTGAATGCTGGCCCTCTGAGAAGAGTGTTCAGGGAAGAAAGAATCAGAGTGAAAATGGGTCTGGGACACGCTCTGTAAGCATGACCTATGCCATATCTACCTATGGTAATCTTTCTGTTATTTCTATATTCATATTTGTATATACAGGATGAGAAAATAGTAGGTTTACAGTTGTTCATATGGAAAAATACAATAATTAATAAATAATAATATAAGAATACACTTTGTGTTTTACATACTTATAACTGGAAACCTACTTTTGCCCCACCCTGTATTATATGCTCCATTGTCTGTAATTAGTTAACATTTATGTAATAGCCGTAAAATACCACTCAACTTTCACAACCTAATGAAGATGTTATCTTTATATTTCTCATTTTATAGAAGGGGAAATAAAGTTCAGAAAGATTGCATTCCCCTCCCCCCCAATTTTAAATTGAATACTTGCCTTCAAAGCATGAGCTCTGAATCATTTAGTCCTACTGCTAAACAAACTGGACTAGCTAAAATGTTTCCCAAATATTCATAAGGAACCGCCAGGAAAATACAGGGACTTCGAAGGACCAGAGACATTTCTGAGGGATCAGACTGTATTCTGTGTGTTCAGAATCATGGTTCTCATTCTCCCAGGAGGTCCTCACATGAAGAATGCTGTCCTCATATATAAAAGTGTCAAGATTCTGTGATGTGCCAAACTTTAAGTAGGTAACATTAGCTGTCTGATATCTGATGACCGGTCTCACTCTCTGTGATACTGATAAGTAATACACAAAATCCTTCATGTTTTGAATTTCGTAGTAACAGGATTGTGAGATTCTAGAGGAATAAGAAACACTGTCTTGTCTTCCAGTTTATCTCCTGTATCTGGCTCACATTATGTACTACGTGTGGAATTTTATCACCAAATAGACAAAAAAATTGAAAATATTCATCCTTCTTTTGCTTCTAGTCTTTATTTTGTGAGTATGCTTTCATATTTAGAAAAATTAAACTGGAATGTAAAAGAGCGCATTCCCTGATGAAAAAATGAGGTAAGTATGAAATTAAAAGTCTGAAGGACTTAAAACCAAAGTACTGGAATAAGCCAGTTACGAGGTTGTGGCTAAGTTTGCACCCCTTCGACACTGCTTGCCAACGCCAGTTGATTCATTAGATAACCAGAGCACAATTACCCTGTCTACCATTTAACCCTCACAGGCTCTGATGATTAATAGAGATAGCTCAGGTGTCATTTCTAAAAACTGAAAAACAAGAATTTGTTTTTCTGCACTGCCACCACCAAAGAGCAGTTCGCATGCCTTTCATTAGAGTGTATAATTTACACATAAAGCTATCATAGACTTATCATCCTCGACAGTATGCCTGGGGATAATGTGGAAATTATGCCCTTTTGTGTGACTGGGAAGGCCTCCAAGACGAGTGCCATTTCTTGGAACAGTAGAATTCTCTTCTCACACGGGCTACATGGCAGAAGAGTGTTCCACAGCTCATCCATGGGTGCTGGCAGCCAAGTGACACCCAGAGATCTGATTCTGCATTGTGTCATTGCAAATCCCTGCAGTGCAGTAACTTTCAATGTGCGCAGAGATCTAAATTGATGTCTCACTTCTACTCTGGGAGAAGTAGGCTGCCAATCATTTCATTTTTTCTTTCAGTTGAGAGAGACAATTATCTTAAAGAAATTTATAATGACTATTTCTATGCGTCTTGTTTTGTGAAATGAAGACGTGTTTTGTGCTGTCCTGTTTCTTTTGCTGCTTAATCCTTTGAGATATATGAGCTTCATACATTTCGGTGCTATTTGTGTGCACTCCTGTGTGTGTGTTTCTTCATTCAGTCAGTTGCTATGAGGTACAACCAAGGTGCCTTGGCTATTGTATATGTCACTTTTACATTTAAGCATGATTGCTTAGTGCCCCAAATATGAGAGAGATTCTTCTTGAGGTAGCAGTCTTCGAGGTTTCAATGTTTTTCTAAAACATTGATTGTTTTAGAACTCTTCCTCTTGGGTCCTATGACTCTCTTTCTTTCTTGGATGTATTCACTTTTCTTCCAGTTTAAATGAAAACAAATTACTGCTCTTCGATCTAATTTCTTATAAATGATCCTTTATGGCATTTTCCTAATAAAAATACATTTCAATGAAAATTATTTCCTTTGGTTCAATTATTGTCATTATTGAGTGCCTTTTAGTGATATTGGAGAAAGGCTTTAACCTAAAGGGATATGGTACTGATTATTTAGAAATTGGCAGTTTGTTCCTCATTGAATTCCAATGTGTATGCACACCCTCTACCCATCATTAACCTTTATCTGGGTTCTCTAAAATATTTCAAAAGGAAAATATCTTTACATGAAAAGTGTGCCTACGTAGTGGAAGAAAAGAATGTATGTTTTATGGAAAACCAAGTGCTTCCTCTATCACTTGCAAACATTTTTGTCTCTGCTGCCCTACTCTAAGCTTTCACATTCTTACTCTCGAACCCCATCAATAGTCTCATAACTGGTTTCTCCACAACTTCTCTGACCCCACTAAATTTTCTCACACAGAAGTCACACTGAATCCTATCAACCTCTTCCTCTGCTCAAAACCAACTACCTACCCAGGCTTAAAATTCTTCAGTGGGTTCCCTTTTGTCTTTTGATAAGAAAACAAGCTCTTATTGTGGCTGCAGGGCTTGGCTCAGGTTCCAGCCTCAGGCCATTCACCCACTGCTTCTCCTGCTCTGGGCTCTGTCTCACTTGCCTGACCTCAGGCCCCTAAAGGGGCTACACTCCCTTTCATCCACACTTTATAGGTTCTTGTACTTGGAACACAGTAACTCACAATTTTATCCTGTTGACTTCACTCTTTCTTTTGATATCAACTCAATTATTACTTCCTCAGGGGAGCTTTACCTCATCAACATTCTTTGTTCATTAAAAAGTGTTATACTCCTAAATCCCATCAGACTGTCAGCTGATTTCTCCAAAGAGACCTTACAGGAAGAAGGGGCTGGAAAGAAGTATTCCAAGTCATGAAAGTCAAGGACCTAGATCCAAGGTGGTTCTATTCAGCAAAGCTTTCATTTAGAATGGCAGGGAAGATAAAGCACTTCTCAGATAAGGTCAAGTTAAAGGAATTCATCATCACCAAGCCCTTATTATATAAAATGTTAAAGGGACTTATCTAAGAAAAAGAAAATAAAAAAATATGAACAGTAAAAAGACAGCAAACTCACAGTTATTAACAACCATACCTAAAACAAAAGCAAACTAAGCAAACAGCTAGATCAGGAACAGAAACACAGAAATGGAGAGCATATGGAGGGTTAGCAACAGGGGAGTGGGAGGAGGAGAGGGGGGGAAAGGTACAGAGAATAAGCAGCATAGACGGTAGAGAGAAAATAGACAGGGGGAGGGCAAGAATAGTGTGGGAAATGTAGAAGCTGAAGAAGTTATGACACATGGACATGAACTAAAAGGGGGGCATGTGAGTGGGAGGGGGTGTGCAGGGTGGAGGTGAATGAAGGGGGGCAAATGGGACAATTATAATAACATAATCAATAAAATATATTAAAAGTGTTATACTCCTATAGACACTGTTTTTTTCCTTTATAGGACTTCTTACAGTTGCAATTTTACACTCATTTTGTGACATGATTTGATCAATATTTATTTTCCTTAAAACAGGAAGGAAGAGTGTATTTCTTTTTTGCTTGACTTTGTATGCCCCAATCAAATACAGTGACTGGGATGTGAAAGGAATTCTATAAGTACTTTTTCGTAAATGAATGAATGAATGAATGAATGAAGAAATGAAGCCACATGGCAAGAATTCAGAATAAACCTTTACTAAGTCTGTTGTGATTTCCTAATAAGACCAGACAATATGACCATTATGCTATAAAAGCACATTGGAGCTTTTGTTGGTGAGATAATTTTGGTTCTCAAGTTCACTTGTTACATTTGAAAGCAGGAAGCATTTAGATTTCAGATGAAGAGACGCTATAGGGCAAATGCCCAAACTCATGAAGGAGGGTGAATCTGGGTTGGATTCTGATCTCTTTGGTGTTTACAAAGAGAGTTTGGGATGTAGTCAGTATGTCTTAAATGCCCATGTGAGGAACATATCCACATATTGTAACATTTGCTGACGTCTTACTATGTGTCAGACAGTATGCTAAGCTCTAAACCAAGGGTAACTCACTTACATTCACAAGTTCTGAGGCATCGTTACCACCATTATCTGTTTTTCTTAAGTGAAGAAGCTGAAATACGATAAGTAACTTACCTGATGGCATAGAGTTTCTAGGTGGATCTGAGAGGTTTGTAGGAGTCTAAAACTCAGTTCCTGTACTGCCTAATTAAAAATAATATTATTAACACTGCAGATTTTTTGCTCTCTCCCAAATATAAATATCGTGTGTATTACATTTTAAAAATATAACAAAACAGCCCCGACCAGGTGGCTCAGTTGGTGGGAGCATTGTCCCATACACCAGAGGTCGCAGGTTTGTTGCCCAGTCAGGGATGTACAGGAAGCATCCAATCGATGTTTCTCTTTCTCCCTTCCTATCTTTAAAATTAATAAACATATCCTTGGGTGAGGATTAGAAATATATATGTAACAAAATAAAAACTAATATCTTAACCCATCTTTGTCTTTCTACTCACTTTAAAAGTTGTTTGCCTTGTTTGTACACTAGAATTTTAATACTGTCTTTGGAGTTAAAGTTCAGATATTATTAATAATAATATGATACTTTAAATTTTCCCCATTGGGGTTTTATAATTTATTAATTTTTTAAAAAAATTATATTTTAATACCTTACATTTTTATATCATTTTATACTTCATTAGGTGTTTCTGCTTTGGATTAAAGAAGTTCACCTTTAAGCTATACATATAACCTATCTATTTCACTTATACGTACTTTGTACATAAGTGTTAGTAATTATTTTTTATAAGACTGCACAAGAAGTACAATTAGCAACATTTTCTTCACAGCTCATTAGTATTATGATTTCTAGTAAAAATGGTCTCCAAGTGAGCTTAGTACTGCTATTTTCTTATTGTCAGCTGCTGGAAATAACAATAACTTCAAAACATTTAAATAGATGGTAAAACAATTAAAATGGCACTTTATGACAGATTATGTTATTAAGGCACTAATGATAGAGATTTACTGTAATAAATATTGTCTTTAATTTTCTGAAAGTCTAGTTTCTAAAAATTTTAAAATCTTGCTCTGTTTATAGCAACATTAAGACTCTCTCTGGTGCAGCAGCAGCAGCTCAGGAAATGAGTCACAACAGGGGAGGCTGCCTGGCCTGAGCACCTCCACGGTGTTCACTTTGAAGACCTGCAAGCTAGCTAGCGTGCATTGAAACTCTACCAGCATACACTAAAGTGCAGTGGAAATAAAATGAGAAAAGACTTCTTCAAGGTTGTTTTGTTTTATTCGAATAGACCTTGGTATAGCGTGATTTAGAATTCTGGGTAAGTTTTGATATTTTTCTGTAGTGTGTTACACCGATATGCTACCACATTGCCTCCTATTGTGGCTAGGAAAATGGACATTTTATGGGTAGGTAGAAGTAGGATCAAGAAACAATTTAATATTTTTGGAGGGAGAGGAAAAAATTTTTTAAAAAATTAATATTTTTTCATTCAAGCATCCCTAGTCATAAACTGATAAGCCAAGAGTTGAGTCAGTAGTTACAGTTCATTATCTAAACTCAAAATTATAGGATACAGTGTTTTTAAATTCTAAGTTGAAAGCTCAAATGTTGCAATCACTGTTTTTTTTTTCATTTTGCAAAATACAGTAGTTCCTTTTTAACAGCTTTGACCCTTACAGAGACACTTCAGTAGAGATTCGGAAAACAGCATGTCATGCCTCAGTGTAGCAGTAAACTTTATTAAGTATTGCATGTCTCACTTTTCACAATTATAGAAAGTCTCTGTGATTTGGAAACGGAGAAAATCCAGACACTGCGAAGACTTGTTGTATGTAATAACAGTGAACATGAACTCAGAAGACTGGAGCTAGAGTCCTAGCCCTGCCACCTACTGGCCTTGAAATAGGGTCTTCACCCTCAAGAGACAGGAAAGTACAATTAACGATCTCTGCCCTTCCTAATACCCAGAGTAATGGTGGGGACACATGGTGCTATAAGGTGTACCTCTCTGAAGCTTCAGGCCAGTGTCTGATGGTATCTGCATCATTTGTATCCTTTTCAAGGGCTAGTAAATTAACAATTCTTTTACCTTATTTCCTAATACTGAGTCGTTTATATGCCTATGGCATATCTGAATGCCCTCTTTGGAGAAGTATCTATCCAAGTCCTTTGCCTATTTCTTAATTGGGTTGTTTGTCTTTCTGGTGTTAAGTTGTGTTAGTTCTTTGTGTATTTTGGAGATTAAACCCTTATTGGATATATCGTTGGTGAAAATGGTCTCTTACACAGTGAGTTCCCTGTTCAAGTTGCTGATGGTTCCTTTAGCTGTGCAGAAGCTTTTTAATTTGATGTAGTCCTATTTGTTTATTTTCTCCTTTGTTTCCAATGCCTTACAAGTTTTATTGTCAAAAATATTGCTGCATGAGATATCTGAGACTTTACTGCCTATGTTTTTTTCTAGGATTTTTATGGTTTTGCAACTTACATTTAAGTCTTTTATCAATTTTGGGTTTATAATTGCGTATGGGGTAAGTTGGTGGTATAGAGTCTTTTTTTTTTTTTTCCCCGCATGTACTGTTCCATTTTTCCCAACACCATTCATGGAAGAGACTGTCTTTGCTCCACTCTATGCTTTTGTCACCTTCATCAAATATCACTTGATCATAAAGGACTGGGTGAAAGATGGTGAAGAGCTTAACCAAAGAATATTTATGCATAACCCATGAACACAGTCAACAATATGGGGATTGACTTAGGGACAGGAGAGGGTGAGCTGGGTGGAGGTGGGGAGAGGTACAGCGGGGTGGATGCGGGGAAAGGGAGAAATAGCAGGAACAACTATAATTGCATAAATAATTTTTTAAAGTCGTTTACTACCCAGTCACAAAGTAAATGGCTCAAGAAGTGTAGACCTGGAAGAACCAGATAATTGCACACAAGTGTGGTCAGGTCAGCAAGGTTGTTACTGTGTTTGTGTCCTTCATTAGCTGTCTTTGGTTTTGTTCTCAGTTCTTTGTAGTGCTTTAAAATGGCAGGGCTTTTCTCTGTACCTTTTCCCCCTCTCTCCTCCTCCCACTCCCCTGTTGCTAACACTCCATGTGATCTCCATTTCTGTGGTTCTGTTCCTGTTCTAGCTGTTTGCTTAGTTTGCTTTTGTTTTAGGTGTGGTTCTTAATAGCTGTGAGTTTGCTGTCTTTTCACTGTCATATTTTTGATCTTTTTTTTTAGATAAGTCCCTTTAACATTTCATATAATAAGGGCTTGGTGATGATGAACTCCTTTAACTTGACCTTATCTGAGAAGCACTTTATCTTCCCTTCCATTGGTGGGTAGAAAATAGGGAGAGGGCAAGAATAGTGTGGGAAATGTAGAAGCTAAAGAACTTATGACACATGGACATGAACTAAAGGGGGGGGGGAAATGTGGGTGGCAGAGGGTGTGCAGGGTAGAGGGGAATGATGGGGGAGAAATGGGACAACTGTAATAGCATAATCAATAAAATATATTTTAAAAAAAATAAAATGGCAGGGCTTTTGAGAATGGGTACATCTAGTTACGTTACTGAGGGCCCGGGTTAAGCTTTGCATAGGATGGTGGTGATTAGTTGTTGGCCATGGCTGGTTTGCTCTTCATCTCTCTCAGGAACTCAGGAGTATTCTGGTTATGCTGATCACCAGGCATGAATACCTAGATACCCTGTGGTGGTTTGATTCTGCCATGTTGCCATCATTAGAATATAAAATATGATGTATTTTCCAACTTTTTTGCATTAGAAAACTTAGAAGCCACTGTCATTGAGGGGTGGTAGTGGTGGAATAAACTATGTAACTAGAGGCATCTACCTTTGGTAAATTTTTGCACTTAAAGCTCACATACATCATAGCCACACAGGGATCAGACTCCTTCTCTTTTTAAGATTAACCTAATTTTTGAGTAGGTAATACATTTAAATGATTCTAAAATTGAAAAGTATACGAATACACATGAAAAGTCTTCCTTGCTTCCCTGTCCACATGCTTAATTCACACACATGTGTTGCCTAAAAAGAGAGTTTGTTATTAAATAAAAAGCATCAAGATGCCAAGCCACATCCATAAACAAGGTAATCCTGGTATAGGTTTCTTGTGCATATTTACAGAGAAACATTTTTACTCATTTATTGGAGTAACATTGGTTAATAACATTATATAATTTTCAGTAGTACAAGGTTTTAATTCAACATCTGTGTACTTTGCGGTGTGCTTACCACCTGAAGTCTGGTTTCCTTTCATTACCAAATATCTGAGCCCCTTAATCCACTTCTCGCTCCTCTGAGCACCTCTACCCTCTGGTAACCACCATTCTATTGTCTGTGTCTATGAGTTCGTTTGTTTGTTACTTTTTGTTTTATATTCCACATATTAATGACATATGGTTTTTGTTCTTTTCTATCTGACTTATTTCACTTAGCATAATGCTCTCAATATCCACTCATGTTGCTGCAAATGGTAATATTTGACCCTTGCTATGGCTGAGTAATATTGCATTGAATACATACCGCATCTTCTTTAGCCAGTCATCTGTCAGGGAACATGGGTTGTTTCCCTGCCTTGGCTGTTGTAAATCTACAATGAACATAGGGGTACAGATATTTTCATGAATAACTGTTTTCATATTTCTGAGGTAAATACCCAGAAGAGGAATTGCTGGATTATACAGTAGTTCTTTTAAAAAAATTTTTTTCAGGGACCTCCATACTGTTTTCCATTGCTGGCCACAGCAATGTCCAGTCCCATGACCAGTGTCCCCTGTGCATCATCTTCAACGCCTTCACTTCTTGTCTTTTTGATAATAGCCACTCTGACAGGTGTGAAGTGGTAAAGAGATGCTCTTTAATAGCTGTAACCCAACATAAATATATATTACTTGTCTTTTAAAAATATATACACACGTCTTAAGACAATGTACATGGTTTGGCACCTTGATTGTTTTTGTTCAATAACTTAAACTGTCTTTAGGCAGTGGTTACTCATGTTGTTGTGTGTATCAGATTTTCTCTTTGAATGGTTGGCTCTCAGGATATACTGCTGTAACTTTCTATAGTTTTTCTAAATAACTGGGGAAAAGCAAGGTAACTAGTTCTTCCAGGAGATAATCAAAAAAAGTGAAAAGAGATAGATGTTATTAGTGTGTTTTGATGATGGGTCCTCCCAGTACATGCTGTTTGAAACTCTTGGGTATCCTGTTAAGTGTCCTTCCTGTTTTCTACGAGAATGACATGTATAAACATACTTATACGTCCTCCAACTCATCACGGTGTTGATTGAATGATCTGACATTCAAAGGAAATCACAAAGATCTAGCCAAATTTTCCGTTAAGATATATCTGAGAAAAGTCCTGGGCAAAAGTGGTGATCATTGTAGAGCTCAAGTAACTAAGCATTGCCTCTCTTTCTCTGCTCTCTGTATATATGTGTATTTTTTTGAGAGAAATCATAAGGTTTTCTGGGTTGGTTCTGATGTATCCAGCACATTTGCACATGTTTCCAGCAAAATCTAGGACAGGAAATAAACGTTTAAAAACAATTTATAAAGTTCAGAATTTATAATCCTGACATAAAAGCGTGTTACATATAGAATCATTTAATATTTTAAAAGTATTTATCATTTAAAAATTCCATGCTAGTTATGAACACCATTTCAGATACTTTTTAGTTATGTAAATAATTTCTCTCCTGACTGTATAATTACATGATGGACTGGTTTCTAGAGTATCATATGCTTAATGTGAGTTTCTGAAAATGCCTTAATCATATAATTGCTAGTTTATCAAGTAGAAAATATAGGTCTGAGAACACTATCATTATGTTATTATTGTCCACAAAAGACAGTGAAACACACTGAAGAGGCCATTATGAAGCAAATGACAGTTTTTTTCCTATGTTGTCTAAATTTGTGAGGATTAAAAAACAATAGTAATAACAAAGAAAATGCCTAAAGATAAAGAGTTTAAAAGCCACTATGAAGCAAATAACAGTTTTTCTCTACATTGTCTAAATTTGCAAGGATTAAAAAAATAGTAATAGCAAAGAAAATGCCTAAAGGTAAAGAGTTTAAAATCTAGCCAGGCAATTTATCTTGAGTTTCTATCTGTGAAAAATCAGCCCAGACAAAGGAAGTGAATAAGTAAGACTAGAACAGTGAAACTAGTAGATTATCTACCTCCGTGAATGACACTAATGTTTAATAATTGACTCACTGCATTCCCTGTAGAAAGCCTAATGGAAATAAAATAGACTTGAGACTTACCATATGAATTAGAATCTGTTGTGCTTGTTATTATTGATTGTACCATCTTCAAGTATAATTGCAACAGATAATGATTTACATTTACTTGGTCTAGAGCTGATAGGAACTGGGTCATATAATCTGAAATGGCTAGGTGGTTAAATTCAAATCTAGTCTTACAGAACTCAAAGATTAACATTTTTGGACTCAGTGGGTATTGTGAGTCACAAAATCTATTTATTTAAAAAAAATCTAGTAAAGTCAAAGGTAAAACTGCTCCATCTGTGGGTTTAGTGTGAGAAGACAAGACTCCTAAAAAGTCTCTCTGCCAGGGAACCTATATTATGCACACATTCTCTCTCTCTCTCTCTCCCCACACACGCATACATTTACATATCTCCCCTGCCCCCACAACTTGTTCCCTTTTGTAAAATAGTTACAGCCCTATCTCTGAGCAGAAGAAGGAAAACCAAAGCCAACACATTAGGTTTATACATAAATGGGAAGGGTTGAAGGTTTCTCAAATATTGTGGCCTCAAGATTAGGTAATTAATTTTTCTGTTATTGTTTATTCTGGTATTGAATCTAGCTCATGATTAACATATCCAGATGACTCGTATTTTCATAAATCAAAGCATTTTTTTCTCCTATAAAGTAGTGATATAAAAAAATTTAGGTTGTTATATCACTGTTACATTTTGCTATTTAATCCTCTGATTTCCCCTCATACCACTTTTTGTGACTTTGGCCAGCCGACTTAGCCTCTCTGTACATCAGTTGCCCCATTTGAAAATGAAGATGGTGATATTAAGCACCTGATAGAAGATTAAAGGCCATTATGTGTGTGAAATACTCAGAACAGAGTGAGGGCATGTGGCCTGTGCTCATTAAACGTTAGTTCTTGGTTTAATCCCCAGTGATCCCTCCTGCCTCTGCCTCTGAGACTTTCCCTCTTCCTCCTGTATCTTCTTTCCATCCAATTCTTTCCATCTGATTGCCCCCTTTATCAAAATAGTTGGTACTTAAAATATAACTAGAATTTGTTTTTAAAATGTCTTAGACACTTAATAGCTGGTGATCTTGGGAAAGTTCCGTAATTCTTGAGCCGGCTTTTTCTCATTTGTAGAAATGTTTTTTGGTGAGTATTAAATGATATATTAAATGTGAAAATACTTTAAAGCTGTAAAATTTTAGGGATTATAGCTTGATGCGTGAGCTATAAAAAGGCAAAAATTATGCCTTTGTTTCCTTTTCGGAACAGATGTTATTTTTTTCCATTTAAGTAGGTTTTCATTTCAGAAAAAAGGAAAATGCTAAAAAGCAGAGAGAAGAAAAATCTATATTTCTTCCACATAAAGACAATATTTATTTTTAACATTTTGATGTAGTTCTATTTATTTTCCACATGTTACATTAGTTATATTGTAGGAGTACAATTTGTTTTAATCATGTCTCATTTTAATGTTTGCATATTGCTAGCATTCCAACATTAAAATGCAGTTCAAGCTATTGAGTCACTATTGTTAATTTCTCTTACTTAACACATTATATGCACACGCACATATATGTACAATGCAGTTTTCTTCTGCTTGATTTGTGTGTTTTGTCTGCTTTCAGTGTAATATACAAATATTTATTTTGAACTTTTGAATTATGAAGAGTTTTGCTTCACGTATTCTAAAAACTATCATAAAAACAGCCACATTTAACTTTAATTTTGTCACCAGATCAGGTGGCTTTCATTCAGAAGAATTACACAAAATCAAACAGTTTTGCCCTTATGTGTATCTGTCTTTATACTGTAATTGTATCAAAATCGGAGAAAAATAATTATGAAAATTTGAGGTTGAGTGAGGGAAGTTGACAAAACCCTCAGCTTTGAGAATGCAGAAATCTGAAATCTCCATGGACTACCAGTCAATAAAGCTAATTTTCGACAGACTAATATTAAATCTGCACACGATCAAAATGGTGGTAAATAGACATACATTAAAATAATTTTGTTAGCTAAATCATAGTTTTTATACATTATAGGTATTATTTAAGGAAAAAACTTTTAACCTAATTTGTGATATAATTTTTGCCAATCATATTTGAGAACTTAGAGCAAAGGAAAATAGAAAACAGAGAATGTTTGAATAAAGTGCAAAAAAAAAAAAAACCCAGAAAAAGAAACAAATTAAAACCCCCCAGACACGGTTCAGAAGAAACACGAAACACTCGGGTAAGAAGACAGTTGTACCACTGGATTTGAGGCTGCAGTGTCCATGGAGATGCACATTCGCAAATGTGAATCAGACCTTAAATTTGGATGGTTCGTCTGAGCGTACTTTCAATATATTTAATTTTTTCATTCAATAAATACTTATTATGTTTATGTGCTACAACCTCTGCTAAAGCACTAGGATTTAAAAATAAAAGAATTGATAAAGTTTCTGCCCTCCAGATCACAATGTAACGTGGTGAAGACAGACAAATACACAGATTATTAAAATATAACATGGCAAAAGCAGTGACGGAGTTAGGCGCATGCTATTACAGTATCCAGAAAAAGATGTCTCACCTGAGGTAGTAGGGCAGTGTTATTGAATTGCATGACTGTGAGGAGTTAGGCATAGTGAAGAGACAGACATAGAAACCAAGCCCTGGATGTGACAAACTGCCTGGTGTGCCAGTTCTGTATTGCTGGTGCATCGTGTGTGAGGTGGGAGACTGGGTAGGTAGGTGAGGACTAGATCGTGGAGCACTCGGTAACTGCATGAAGATGCTTGGAATTTATTCTGAAGGGGAAGTGGGAAATGATTGCAGAGTTCTAACCCCTCTGTTACATTTTTAGATAGGTTATTCTGCTATCTCTGTGGGGGATAGAGTTGAGGGAAATGGTATGTAAAGCAGAGAGAACAATTGTGTTCTATGACATGCTAGAATTTTCTCATAGAAGATCTTCAGAAAATTAAGGGAGAGTCTTAAAGTAGCCCTGTGTTTTTGTATGATAATTTTTCCCTCCTCTGCAGACATGGAGTTTTATAGGGTAACTGGAGAAGAACAAGGAGACTTTCCTTCCAGTTTGTACTTTTAACAGGGGAAAAATGGAAGCTATGGGACTAAAAGACCATCTGGGGGAAACTGCTTAACAATTATCCCTGGAGAATTGCTTTTTTAGAACCAAACTTTTGATTTGGGGAACTTATTTAGAGGTCAATAATTTAATCAATTTGTCAATTCAGTTTCCACTTTTTTTTTTATGAGATGTCATTTATGTTTCCAGTATCCCTATTGAAGAACTAGAAAGGGTAAATGTAAAAGGTGATAAAATTAAGATAGAGGAGTTGAAATTAAACATTTTTTTTTTTTTACTGATTGAAAAGGACTATACACTATTCTACAACCAAACAAATTAGATAATTGCATGAGAGTAAGTTACTAACTCTTGTTACTAACGAGCAGTGTTTTTCGTCATGAACAAACCAGTTCCTTGAGAGCCTAAACCCGATGAGATACACATCATTTAAAAGTCTGCAACTTTCTCAGTACACATTTCAATGGCAATCTCAAAGTATTCCCAAACACCCTCATTCTCTCCTCCATCACTCCTCTGGTTTCGTGCTGGCACAAAAGGCCTCCATATATGTTGAAGATATTTTGTTAGTGGTTGGGAACTAGCTTTTGAAAAGAAAGGAATGATGAGGAATGAACAGTTATTTTGTCACATAAAGCACTACACCAGTGTCCATTGTGGATTAACAGTGGTGATTAAAATTGTTTCCTTGTCTAATTTAATAAGTATTGGAGTAAACAAGGCAGAGGGAAATGTTCCAGTTTTATATAATAGTCTTTCAGAGAGAAGAGGGAACTTCAGAGTCTGAGAGTGAGCAGAAAATGGCCAGTAACTTTGGTATAGACAAGTGTAAGGTAGTCTACGCAAAATAATTAGAATTTTATTTCTGAACTAGTGGACATCTTGTGGATGATTTTTTGGCAATGTCAGCTCAAACATTCTTTCATGATCAAATAGAAAATCAAGGAAATGATCAGAAAAGCTTTCAGAAACCAGCCAGGGCATTTTTATAAAGTCCTTTTAAAAATGGAATTTTGAAACCTGTATGTTTAGCTATTATTTTGAATGTTTTACATCAAGAAAGCCAATGAACTATAGAGAATGAGGAGTCACTTCTTTTAGCTCCAAGCAGGAAGCTTAAAGACATGTA
Source organism: Glossophaga mutica (assembly GCA_039655065.1). Lineage (NCBI taxonomy): Eukaryota > Metazoa > Chordata > Mammalia > Chiroptera > Phyllostomidae > Glossophaga > Glossophaga mutica. Next base: position 44,080,363 of record CM077306.1, on the reverse strand, counting down.
AGTCTGCAGATGTTTGGAGCTGAGGCAGTCTGAACTGAAATTATAAACACACTGCCAAAATGTTTAGATAAACTTACAATGATAGACTGTGGTTAGAATGTTTAAGGAATCCAGTACACCAAAACCTTCCCATACAATGGGCTTAGGAGACAGAAAGAGTTGCCTTAAGAGTTTGAACAAGTTACTTAAGTTAGAATCTGCTTTTTGGTAAAATGAAAATAATAAACACTACCTACCTCATAGGGTGACGTGTTAATAAAATAGTATGTGTAAAGCTAAAATTAGTAACTTGTATTTAACATAGTGCTTAGCACATAATAAGACTTTATAGAATCATAGCTGCCGTTGTTATTATTACATCATCCTTATATACTATGCCCCTGTGCAAATGTCTGAAACAGGTGCCTAATTTAAATGGACCACAGGTCTGATTTAGTAAACCATTTCTTAGGCACAATCTTGTATGAGTTGAGTAGACTGACTGCTATCATGAATTACTCCCACATCTTAGTGGCTTAAAATACGGCAAAGGTTTATTGCTCAAGTTATAGCCCAATGAGGATTGGCAGGATCTGGGTAGGGGCAGGAACTCTATTTCATAGTTATTTAAGGATGTAATTCCTTCGGTCTGGTGGCTCTACCATCTCCAAAGCCTTTGGAAACGTCTCTTGGATCCTTGGCGATAGAACAGCTGCTGAAGGAAGAAAGAAAATTGGGAGATTTATGGGCCAGCCCTCGAGGCTCTTTATATGACTTCTGCTCACAGTTTATCATCTGGAACTTAAATATATGGCCCACTCTTACTGAATTGGAAACTGGGAAGCCTAGTCTAGCTGTGGGCCCAGAAAGAAAAGGAAGTATCTGTCAGAGATCTCTGCCTGAGCTTTCATCTACATCTCAACCAGAAGAGAAAATAGAAATAAGAAATACCTAGAGTGTATCACATCATGCTCAAAATATGAAGCAAAGGGTTGATCTATTTTATTAGGTAATCAAGAAATCCAATCACTAATCCTTGCTTTCAATAATAATAAAATTTAATAAACTACTCAATTTACAAAATACAGTCATATTCCTTAGGTTGTAAGGGAGGCATAGCAAAAAAAAAAGCATAGTCTTTCAGATAAGACAGGCTTGGATTTAACTTGTGGCTCCCACACTGACTACCTGTGTGAGATGAGGCTGGTTAGTTACCTCTTTCTGCCTTCATTTATCATCTGAAAAGTGAAATAAAGAATCCTTCTCTTGAGAATGATGAGGATTAAGTGAATTACAATGCATACCGAATTAGTTTAGTAGTTAATCCTTTCTTTTAATGGTGATTAACATTTGACTGACTTACTCAACACTTTTGAGAGACTTTATTAGCCCCCCCAAACTTAGATTCAGATAAGATAAACAATTTGTTCAAGTTTAGCCTGAACTAAACCCCCTTTTTCTGATTCCAAATCCCATGATCTTTATTTTACCAACCAAATACATCATACATGTGTCAAAATGTGGTTTAAAGGAAACTCAAAGGCAAGCACCTAAAATACATATGGAAGTGCATCTAACTATGACTTAGTTAAAACAATACAAGGCAAATCTAATGAAAAGAAAATTCTCAAAAAATTTAAGTATTTTGCCCATCATTTTAACTTCTGTGCCCCACTCTCTTCCCAGATTATAAATTAAGCTGTGTCTTCCCCCTTAGACAAGTTTCTGTCTCTTGGAAATGAAATGAGTAATGTGATTCTTTGTGGTTCATCTGTAAGCCAAATAGAGCAGAATTCTAAGATATCAAAGCTGCCGAACTGAAAACTCCAAGCAGCCTGTAATCAGTAACTCAACATGGACTACTATTACTTGATACATCTATGGAAATTACATCATTACTGGGTGGGCAGTATCTTTAAGGCCCCATGACCCTTACTTAGTCTGGTTGGTGAGAGCTCTTTTAAGACTCATAATTGTAAACACGGACTTTATTTTACACCCCATTTCACACTTTTTTCTGCAAGCATTTTAAGTTATATTCACACCTATTAGGAAACTAATGCCTGCATATCTTCTCATGCTTGTCCCTGTATTTCATATACATTTTTCTCACCTACTTCTAATGTGGCTTCACAAGTTTTTTATGCTTCCTTTATGCTCTGCCCATATCTCTCCTGGCATATGCTAGGTGAAACAGCCTGCTCTGCCAAAGGCAAAGCAGAAAACAATAACATTTCTATTTACAGTCATTGCTAACTATGCCATATTATTAAGGAGCTCATTTCTGACAAATTAAGATCTTAGCTTAAAAAACAAAAACCAAAAACAACTCTGACTGATATGGCTCTGTGGGTTGGGAGTCGTCTACCAGGGTCCTCAGTCCGATTCCTGGTCAGAAAACATGCCTGAGTTGAAGGCCGGGTCCCCAGCTGGGGGCGCTCTCCATTGATGCTTCTCTTCCTCTTTTTCTCCCTCCCTTCCCCTCTCTCTAAAAATAAATGTATAAAACCTTTTTAAAAAGGACAACCCAGCATCAGTTTATTGAATAAAAGTTTTAAATTGTCAAATTTACATTTTAAATCTTTTTTTAAATCCCAGAAAATGGAGGCCTATTTATCAAACCCATAAACAAGCACATCCAAGTTGATACATACATATTAACAATCAAATGATCTTTTTCAAGCTGATCTTAATCCTTTAAAATTTTGTTCTTGAGTAAAAACAAGTTAGTTCCTTAAAAATCTCTTTTATTTGAATAGTATATTTCATTGACTATGTACTTTTATCAGGAAGAAACATGTTTATCCAGCCAAAATATTAAATTAAACTGATGTGTTTTGAAAATAAATTCAAGGGACCCCAAAGAAAATTCATGCTGCTGTTTCTAAACCAAATGCTTGAAATATGAGTGTTAGAGCTATTTACCCTTCTACACAAGCACAGGAAAAGTCAAGCTGTATATATTTATGCAGTGAGGGTTACTGTTAAAAACACTTAACCAATATAGCACAGGACACAACTAGTCATAACAGACATACTATTTCTCTCTATGCTGTTCTAGCCCATATGCTTAGATCTATAAGCGTCAAAAGGTAGCAATACATTTGCCAGCAGGTTATTGTATTTTCCTATTACCAAACTAAAGCTGAGCATTATTTTCAACACAATGACTAATTTTATCAATAAAATCTTATTCTAATTTTTCATTGTAATCAATACAAGCTGTTTTAAGAAAAATTATCGCCACATCTATGCTTGACTGAAGTAATTAGTCATAATTCTTCTAGAGTGTCATAATTAGCAAGGTCATCATTAGACTGACTTGTGTAGAGAAGCAATCATAATCTGAGGTGTTACATAGATCAGCTGTGAGAATGTTTGCAAGGTATGACGTAGGACTGAAATACACTGACTCATGATGTTCAGTTATCATGATACCTACAAAGCAATTTTATTCTCCAGGTTCTACTTTCAGATAATTAAAAATACATAACTTGTTTACGAGTCAGGTACTATAATTACATGTGTATTACATCCAGAATGTATGTATTGGATTGAATGATGTATTTTATATAATTTTTAGTAGCTATATATTTATATTATTTATACTACATGTGATTTATATATAAATATGTATTATATTAGTATATGTTGTATAAGTATTATATAAATATATAAAATATAAACATATACAATGCATATAGTTATATAGTTTTATAACATATAATTTGATGAAATATTATCTATTGCAATAGGGAGCAGCATAATATAACTAATGGAATCAGGTCCACGGGTCAGCTCTTAGATCAGCCCTAACAACCCAACTTAGGATTCTTCACTTCCCAGAAGCTTCGATTTTTTTAACTTTAAAGGGGAAAAATAACATCCTCTTAGACTTTTATGAGAATAAAATAATGTATACCAAACACTTATGGGGACAGCTGGCAATTGGTAAGCATAAAATAAATAGATAAAAGAGAAAAGGAGGGAGACCAGTTCACAGCAGCAAGAAGTAGTTTTGTTAGTGTTAATATATTTCTGTACATTTGCACAGTTCTAGTTATCATATTGAACTACTTCATGAAAATAAAGCATGGATTGAAAAATCCTAGAACAGGAAAAAAATAATTTTCTGTTTTCAGACAAGTAGTGGGATGGTTATTTCTTGAATAATGCACGGTAGTGAGACTTAGGAGGGTGGAAATGAGCAATATGAGGGAAGATTTGCAAACATATCAGTTTTAGTATGTGATTTGTGATTGCAGCATTCCTACAGAATACTTTGTGTGGTGGGAAGATGCTTCAAAACTCGTCAGTTTTAAAAAGTTCATATCAGGGTCAAGCCCAGTCAATGTAATATGAGATGGTTGATGTGTAAAACCAAACCACAATGTCAAAGTTTCCCAAACGCTATTTGGCATTTGGCTTTCATATAACAATGGAATTCAGTTAACAAAAATGTCTAATCAAGATCCTGTGAAATAAGCATCACTGTGAAAACATTTCTGCTTACTTTGCTTCAACTTGGAAGTCAGCATTTCTGGTTTCACAACCAGATATTTAAGGAAGGAAAATAGTCTTTGGGAATCTTAACAACTACTCCAAACAACAGCATTTATTATTTTTATTTCATTAAAGATGAATAGTTGTGCAACATGTAAACAAATTAAAAGAAAAATTGTATCAGATTTCTCAAAAGAAGATTTTAATTTGGTAGATTTAGAAAAGGGAAATGTAAAAAATGGATACAGCAGCATTTCTATTTATTGATTTTATCATATTAAAGTTTTCCAGGATATCTGGATTATCTAAAATAGCATATTACCTAAATATGCTGTATCTACAGGATTATTTTGTTAAAGGAATTCAAAACACTGTATATAAATTTAAACCTCTGTTTTACATCTGAGTGCCAAACTGTTTTTTGGTGTTTTGTTTTTTTTTTTTAAACATTCCTGCCAGCAACATTCTGGTAGCTTTTGCATAAGGCTCTCATGATACTGAAGTAATCTGAGATCTTTCTTCCTCTGCCTTTTAAGGGAAATGTCAGCTGTTCTTGTTGGTGAGAATTTAGAATACAGCTGAGGTGACTAGCATGACTCACCTCGTAAGGCAGTGGCATAACAATGGCAGATATAAAATATATATAGAAGCTGGATCCCTGACTCCATAAAGTTTAAAAACGAGTTGATATAATGGGTGAACTAGCAGGTAAGCATGCTAGTTACAATGCTGAACAGAGAGAGGGTAGAGGATACTTTACATGAGTAGTTATAAATCTTGAGTTTCTGAGGCAGGGTAGAAAATTTTTCTGCAGAAATCAAAGAAATGGCTAAAACAGAAGAAATCTGCCTATCTGGCGCTTATTGGTATGGGTCCACCTGTGTACATTTTGCCTTCACTTTTGAGAGGTATTTGCACTAGACGTAGAATTCTGGGTTAAGAGATTCTTTTTCTTTCAACACATGAAGCAAGTGTCTCAGTGTTCTAGCTGCCATTGTTTCTGATGAGACGTCAATGGTCATGTGAATTTATTGTTTCCCTATGTGAAACATACCATATCTGTTTTACACTTCTCTCTTTCTATTTTGATTATATATTTTTAAGGATTTTATTTATTTAGTTTTCTATTTTTTATTGTTGTTCAAGTACAGTCATCTCCATTTTCCCCTCACCACTTCCCCAGACCCCAGCCATCCCCACCTCCCACCTTTGATCCTACCCTCTTTTGGCTTTGTCCATTTATTTTTTTAATTTATTTTTAAGATTTTATTTATTTATTTTTAGACAGAGGGGAAGGGAAGGAGAAAGAGAGGGAGAGAAGCATCAATGTGTGGTTGTGTCTTGTGCCCCTTACTGGGGACCTGGCCCAGCAACCCAGGCATGTGCCCTGACTGGGAATCAAATCTGCGACCTTTTGGTTCACAGCCCAGTGCTCAGTCCACTGAGCCACACCAGCCAGGGCATGATTATGTACTTTTTTAAAATTTTAAAATCTACTAAGAACTATTATGAATCTAGGTGTATGGTATGTGTATTTTGGGGAATATTCTGTTTGTGGTATGCTGAGCTTGAATCATTACATATATGTCTTTTTACAAATTTGGGGAAGTTTTGTCCATCATTTCTTCCCATATTTTTCTGTTCCATTGTCTCTTCTATTTTCCTGGAATTCCAGTTACATCTATATTATATCTTTTGATAATATCTTACAAATTCCTGAAACTATTTTTTCTAATTGTTTTTCTCTCTGTTCTTCAGATTGGACTATTTGCATTGCTCTGTATTCAAGTTCACTGACTTCCATTTTTTAAGTCTGCTTTTAAGCTCATCTAGTCCATTTAAAAATTTTGACTATTGCATTTTTGGGCCAAGAATTTCCATTTGATTCTTTTATAGTTTCTATTTCTTGGGTGAGATTTTGTATTTGGCGAGACTCACTGCATGCGTTTTCCTTTAAGTCCTTGAGAATAATTATAATGGCTGCTTTAAAGTTCTTGTTTGCTAATTCTAACTTCTATGTCATCTCAGGGTTAGCCTCAATTGAATGTCTTTTCTCTTGAAAGTAGCTCATATTTTCTCATTTCTAAGTATGTCAGGTAATTTTCGACTGAATCCTCATTATTGTGAATAATATATTGTAGAGTCTCTGGCTTATGTTATGCTTATCTAAAGAATATTGAGTTTTGCCCTGGTCAGTGTGGCTCAGTTGGTTGGCATGTCATCTCAGGGACTGAAGGGTCATGGTTTAAATTCCTGGTCAGGGCACATGCCTAGGTTGCAGATTAGGTCCCCATTGGGGCATGCATGAAAGGCAACTGATGATGTTTCTTTCTCATATTGATGTTTCTCCTTCTCTCTCCCTCTCTTCCCATCTCTCTGAAATCAATGAACATGCCCTCAGGTGAGGATAATTTAAAACAAAAGAATATTGAAAACATTCTCAAAATTTTTCATTTTAGCAGAACTCAAGTAAACACATTCTCTCCTGCAGCAGGTAGCAGCTCAAATTTAACTTCGGTTACATTAGTCCTGGTTGGGCTCCTTGCAATTGCCCTGAACAAGCAGATTTAAGGGGACAATCAGACTTAGGCTTCCCCTCACAAAACTTTCCCACTTTTCAGTCATTCTAGCTTGCCTCAAAGTTTGTCCTCTGTTTTTGTAAGTGTAAGATAACAGCTTCTATCTGGGTTCTAGCCACTTCATGTATATAACCCACATAACAACCTGTACTCCAGATTCAAAACAAAACAAAACAAAACAAAACACCAAAAGTTTTTTAAAAAATAGGAAATATATCATACTATCTCCTTCATCTAAATATTGAATCCTCTCATATCATTCTAATTTTACTTTTCAGTGCCTTCAGGTAGTTTTATTCAGATTTTTATATTTTTATCTACAGAAGGGTTTGTCTGAGAGAAGTTTACTTGGATGTGACAGGAAATAAAATATTCACTATAATATGAATCCTGTATTTCTCAGAATTTACTAGATAAGGGGTTAAAATAGAGTCATAACAAAAGTTCTTAAGCAAAAATTTCTAGCCACTTGGTTTGACTTTCAGTCCTCCTCACTTTTCTCTCTAATTATTTGAAAGTCCTCAGTAGATATGAGATCTTTATTTTCCATAAATAGTGCCACTATTTTCTTTTTTCCTTGTCTGGCTTTATACAACTGTTATCCTTTCTGAGAATTTTTCTTCAATATAAATATATAAATCATATTTGTTTATTTATAGGTGAATGGAGAAATATAGTACAAATAATAGTAAAATAAATTTTACAGGTCCTGATGATCACATAATTGCAGATGTAATAGAACGTAAGTCTCTAGATGTGGCAAGCATGGCATCCGGGTTACACTTTTAGGTGATAATCTTGTACTTCCATTAGGCTGAGAGTAGATATCCTTAACTTCTGTGTGATTTCCGGTCAAGATGGAGGCATAGATAAACATAGCTTGTCTCCTTGCACAAGCACAGCAAAAACGACAACTAAACTATAACACAACTATCACACAGAACTGTCAGAAAATTAAGCTGTATGGAAGTCCAACAATGCAGGAATTAAAGAAGTCACATTCATCTAGATGGGTTGGAGGGGCAGAGAAGCAGAGATGTGGAGAAGTGGAGATGCAGAGACACAGAAGAAACTGCAGGATTCTCAGGATCTCCTCTTGAAGGGCCTGCAATGGACTTAGGACTTATGCAGACTCATTCTTTCTGGACTCCAGCACTGGGGCAGCAACTGAAAGGGCACCAGTGGCATATGGGGAGAAACTGAATTGTCTTGCATCCGTGGAAGTGCTGGGGGACAGCTTCCTCCTGGACAAAATTCCAGAGGCCATGCAGCAGCCATATCCCTTTTCTGAGCCTCCTCAGCACAGAGCCACAGAGAGGCACATGATCTTTGAGACTCCATCAACCTGGTTTACACAGGTTGCCCCACCTAAGGCTCTGTCCCATACAACTTATGGGTGTGCTTTTCTATAATAGGCCTCACTACTAAGACAAGGAGTCAAAGCAACTCTACCTAATACATAAAAGGAGTCAAAGCAACTCTACCTAATACAGGGAGGCTGCCAAAATGGCCCAAATGAAAAAAACAGAATAAAACTCCAGAAAAAGAATTAAACAAAATGGAGATAGGCAATCTATCAGATGCTGAGTGTAAAACACTGGTTACTAGGATGCTCAAGGAACTCACTAGGTACTTAAACAGCATAAAAAAGACCCAGGCAGAAATGAAGTTTACAGGGAATCATCAGTGGAGTGGTAAAGCTGAGAATCAAATCAATGATTTGGATCATAAGGAAGAAAAAAACATTCAATCAGAGTAGCAAGAAGAAAAAGGAATAAAAAAACATGAGGATAGCTAAGGAGCCTTTGGGAAAACTTCATATGTACCAACATCCGAATCATAGGGATGCCAAAAGGAGATGAGGAAGTGCAAGAAATTGAAAAAATAATGAAAGAAAACTTCCCTAATTTGGTGAAGGAAATAGACAAGTAAGCCCAGGAAGCAGAGTCTCAAACAAGATGGACACAAGGAGGACCACACCTAGACACATCATAATTAAAATGCCAAAGGGTAAAGAGAAAGAGAAAATCTTAAAAGCAGCAAGAGAAAAGCAGAGAGTTGCCTACGAAGGAGTTCCCATACAACTGTCAGCTGATTTCTCACAAGAAACTTTGCAGGCTAGAAGGGGCTGGCAAGAAGTATTCAAAGTGATGAAAAGCAAGGACTTCCAACCTAGATTACTCTATCCAGCACAGCTACCATTTAGAATGGAAGGGCAGATAAAGCGTTTCCCAGACAAGGTAAAGCTAAGAGTTCATCATCACCAAGCCTTTATTATTAAATAAAATGTTAAAGGGCCTTATTTAAGAAAAAGAAGATCAAAACTATGAACATTAAAATGGCAAAAAATTCATAACTATCAACAACCAAATCTAAAAAATAAAGCAAACAAGCAGATCAGAAACATAGTCATAGATATGGAGATCATTTGGAGGATTATCAGTTGGGTGGGGGAAGGGGAACAATAGGGGAAGATATGCAGATATTAAGAAGCATAATTGGTAGGTACAGAATAGATAGGGGGATGTTAAGAATAGTATAGGAAATGGAGTAGCCAAATAACTTATATGGATGACCCATGGATATCAACTAAATGGGGGATGATCTCTAGAAGGATGGGGGTACTGGGTGGAGGAGGGAAAGGGGGACAAATTGGGACAATTGTAATAGCACAATCAATAAAGTATATTCAAACATTTTTTTTGTGCCTTATGCACCTTGTCAGCCTGGCCCTCGTCCTGGCCCTGAAAACCAGCATTTTCAATTTTTTTCATCTCATACCACACATAAACTAAAAACATTACTTTTAGGCACACCTAAAAACATTACTGTTTTTGCTGATCTGACAAAAAATAGTGTACTTTTGATTCATTTACACCAGACAGCTGTTGCTATATTGGCTGTTTTTGTTGTTGTTGTTGTTGTTGTTCTTTGTTCATTTGTTTTTTTAATTTGACAACCTCAGGGAAAGGAGGTCAATGTCCCTGACTACACAGTCAGGTACTGCAAGCTTTAAAAATTCTCGCAACAAACGCTTTGAAACTTGCTACCTAAAAGATAAATGACTACAACTTAGAGTACTGATAATTAAGAGAATATGTTATCAACTGACAAAAGCAGTGGAAGTTAGTAGGAAAGATGGCAAGTTAGCAACAGATTGGAATAGAAGAAATAGACTCATTAGGAAGTGAAGGACCTAGATAACATGCGAGGAAGAATCTTTGGTAAAGGAAGCCTGCTAGAAATTTGTAATAGGTACTTAGGCAAGCTGGAAAGATCTTTCTAGGATAGTCTTTAAAAATAAGATAGTTTTCTGGGATGGCTTAAGTGTAGCATTGCTTATAAATAAGAAGTTATATTCAATGATTTCTCAAAGTCCATCTGAAGCCTGTGATTCTTTGAGGTTCTTAGATTTAGTGCTGTTGGCTTGTAAAATGGATGTTGGATATGGGACATAAAAATTTGAAGGATTTGAAATAACCTTTTAAATAGGAGGGGAATCAGCTATGCTTTCCCAGAGTGGTTATTGTACTGTAACCTTTCCAGATCTTGCAGATTATAGTGCTTTTAACGACCCAAGGATCCGAAACTTCATCCACGTCTTAATCATATGTATCCGGTTCGTCCGCCGCAGCAGTTAGAGAGAAGGAAAACATCTGAATCAAGAGGCAGCATTTACGCCCGAGAGTGAGGAGGACACTGCAGCTGAGTTTTCATCAACAAAAGAGGAACAATAAATCTGACCAAATTGTTTCTCCAACAGTTCCTGTTGGGGGTTATAAATGTTACATTCAACATTTTTTTAGATTTCTGGCTCAGTTGGCAAATAGTTATGCTTTTTCTCATTGTTAGTTTTTCTAATGCATAACCATGGATTCAAAATAATTTTAAGAAAAAATGGTTATAAGGAGAATAGTGTATTTCAGCCTGTATTATTGTGAGAGAAATCAGAGTGACCACATATGATGTTTCAAAATCCTGCTTTGAACTTGTCTTAGGCTAGGACCCAGAAAAACTATTTCTGTTCTGTAAATACATAACTCTTTAGTGGTCTAGACCAAATACATTTTCGATATTTCAGTGGAACAGTTCACTTATAGCATCTTGATGTGAGAAAGTATGGGGTTACTTGTCCATTTAACTATGGTGGTGGGTATTCTCAGGAAGAATGTATTCAAAGCAACGGTCTTTTCTTTATGGTTCTTAGGTTTTATTTCAATGACTATTATAGAGTAGTCAGAAGAACATGAGATAACAATTATGAGCGTTATTAATTTAGACAAACTAGAGAAAAAGTGGCAGGAGTTGTTTCTGTGGACCATGCAGCAGTGTGATCCTGGTAAAGCCTGCACTGAAAGTGTCCGTTTGAGGATGGTGACTGCCGTCAATCTGTATCTGTGAGGGTGGAGAGCGTCAACAGGGATGAAGTTTTGTGCACTGGATCTTGGGGCCATAGAGAAAGGTGATGCTGAAGTGATGAAGACATTCTGGGGTATATTCACAAGTGTCTCTGTGGGTGAGAGTCAGCCTCTCTGGCTTTGAATGCAGAACCATTTTGATACCTGGAAGATTTTGCAGCTTTGTGAGCAGGTGGAAACAGGAATTTGGGTAGAAGTCTCTTAGCCAAGTGCAAATGAATTAGAATTATTCTTACTTTCCCTTGCAGTGTTGATGAGGTCATATACTTGCTGTATAGTCTTTGTCCGAACATGGGATCAGACTCTTCATTGAAAGTTATGCAGTTTAACTTCTGTCACAACCATGTTTTTTTTTCAGTGTTCTGGAAAAGAAGGGTATTTATTCATCATGTGTTGTCATCTGGATCCTAGAGTATAAATTAAGGGCAATGATAGATGAAGACAGAGTGATAGGGTAAATTACGATGGACTCTCATGTGACATGACAGTGAAACTGGATTTTGTTTGTGAGACAATGAAGAACAACGGAAGATCAAGTGAAGCATTGAGAGCAACGATGAAACAGTGGGGGTCTTTTAGCTTCCTACAGCCCTTTGGTTATACCTGAATAGAGTTTTTATTTATTTTTATTTTTTTAATTCCTCACTCAAGGATGTGTTTTGCTGATTTGAGAGAGAGAGAGAGTGAGAGCGCGAGCAATGTCAGAAGGATGACGCTCCAGCCAACTGAGCCACGCAGCCAGGGCCCCAGGTAGTGCTTCAAACTGTAATATCTCATGGCCAGAGTGATGCTGGGTTGCAGTACAGGCTGTTTTGCACCTACTGTGTCATACCTGGCACACTATACGTATTTACATTTATCACATAGCCCCCTGTTGACATTAGCGTTTGTAATTCTTGATCTATAAATATGTCTTCAAACACCATATAGAAAACCTATAACTTTACATTACATAAATATCACTAAGTACGACCAACCTATAAGTTCAGATAAAATCTCATTAACACTAGTGCTAAGTAACTGTGGTCCTTCCACATCCACCACTATTGGACGTAAGCACTAATCTTTTCGACACATCTACAGGGATGTCTCATATGCACAAGAGAAAAATAAATTCACTCGTGTTCGTTCACCACACTAGTCTCTTGAGGGAGGGATCACCTCACAACGGCTGCAGTTGTTGCCTGCTGGGAAAGCAGCTTCCCTGCCACTCCATAGGCCGCAAGGGCGGCTACCCCCGCCTGGCCCCTGCTCTGCAGGCCCTGCCAGATGATGCCATCCCCTTTCAGTCCAGAGGTGGCAACGTTCCTTTTTCCATATTAGTTTCAAACTTTTGTTTAGGTGCCAGAGCTCCACATCTCAGAATTTTACAGGGAAATAGCAGGTTTAGCTTTGAATCTAATATTTCTTCCTTCCGTGTTGTAAAAGCCATCCTTAGAGCAGTTTGACAGAATGATACCAGGGCATTACATTATTTATCATTTTTTCTTTTATTTTCTCTAGGTTTTTCCTGTCCCCAACTCTCATACTTACTCTCCACAAACTTCATATTTTCTTCTTTCAGTGAAAAAGTACCAAAGCTCTAATGCATGAAGCCTGTCCAAATGGACACTCATTGGAAGTAAAGATTGGAAGATGAACTTCAGTCCCTCAAACAGACTAGAGCACCTACATGTGGACTAGCAGGTGACAGTACTAGATTAATACTACCGAGTGGTGGTAATAAACTGCATTATTTTCATGTTTTTAATATTTTGAATGTGTAATATCATCCATATAGATAAAGTCACAAGCATAATCTTTGTGGAATCTCTGTTTGAAAGGCTGGGCTGTTCTCTGTCTACTCTAGTAAATTCTACGTGAGTGCACCTTTCTTGCCAGTTTTGGTTTACTGATATCACTATAGTTAAGCGAATATACATTTAATTGTCTGCATCTCTTCTAAGTGAGAGTTAAGAATATGCATTAATTTTGCCCCCTGATGCCTCTTCCCATCTTCTCCAAACACATCACTCTCCTTTAAAATTTAATTCAGGACTCCTTCCTATGAGTCTTTTTTTGCTTAATCATGTCTTATTTTAGTCACCACCATTATATAAGTTCATTATTTTCTGAAAGGTTTTTTATTCTAGTACAACTTTCTTGAAAGATATTAATCACTGTTCTTTTGGAGGGATAGAAAAAGAAACAAGTGGTCAGTTAAGTTTGGGTAATTCTGCTTACTCTATTACCCTTTCCATTGCACCTGAATATATTAAAGTCTCTAAGAAGATTCTCAATAAAAACTACTTTAATTTTATATCCAATCTTAATAATATTAATCTTAATGCCTTAATATTTGTTACATTTGTTAAATATTGCAGCTTTGTTAAACTGCAAATTTTTTTAAGAAAAAATAAATGTCTTGTGTTTCTGTCATAACTCTCCTTGGTACCTGACTCGATACTGTATACAGTTTAGGTGAACTTATTTACTATATACTAGGTAACATGTTGGGTTCTGGAAGTTCAAAGATGAATATTTTTGTAAAGATTTATAGGAGAATAAGCAGCTTTCAATGAACAGTGTATTGCTTATATTTAGCAGTTATTGAATAATGAGTGCCTTGGAATGTGATTTCTAGTTCTAACTGCAACAGTTCACTCTCTACCTCTCTGTCCCCATTTAACAATCTGTGAATCATTTTTTCCTGTTGTCATTACACAACTATAAAAAGATTTGTAAAGACATTCGAAAACCAAGGTCATGTTACTAAAACATTACGCAGAAATTTATAATTATGTTTTCTGTTTCTCTCTGATTGTGAAAATGTAAGAACATAAATATAGGGCATAAATATACTTTACTTATTCTTGAATCTAATTTATTCTTAGAAGTGGAAAATTTGTAACAGGAAGAAACAAGGAGTTGTGAAGTAACCAAATGAGGCTTTAAAGCAGTGTTCCTAGGAATCTGAGATGGCCAAAGCAAGAAGCTGTAGGAGACAGAGATAAAAACAGGAAGGGGTGAATGAGATAGTTTGTTACATTGTTGTCACAGGAAGTGGAGGTGCTATTGTCATTATTGAAGGAGTTTGTGTGTATTGGATGGTATACAGCAGTGCTAATTTCTAGTACTCAGAAGATTGGTAGCTTTTAGATCCAAAAGGTAGACATTCAGAGTTCAAAAGGACCCCCTATTACTCAAGAATTTGTAGTAATAATGCTCTACCACACAGGATTAGAATTCATTTGGAGCTAACAGAATTATGGCATTTTGTAATTCAACGAACTCTTGCTGGATTCCTTATTGATGTCATGAATGTGTTAGGCTCAGTGGTGATGATGGTATTTGTGGTGGTAGTTAAAAGTAAACAATCCTCTGAGAAGAATATAATATTTTGGGAGAGATGAAAGTTTAGTGATATATAGACAGCTTAAAAATATATCACGATAGAAGTATGCAAAAGAGTTATTATTACATGGTAGGGGAGAACAACAGGTTCTTGATGAGTGTCTGATTTAGCTCCAATTTATTTAGGAGGATGAAGAACTCCTAAACAAAATGTTAACACACACACACAAAATAAAATAAATAAAATAGCTTGAGGAGGTGCAGGAAAACAAATACCAGGGTTGAAATCTTGGCAAGTGAACACACAGGTTTTGTCACAGAAAAGTGTGAAGAAGAAAGTCCTTCTGGAGTTAGAAGAGTCTTGTCTTGTAAAATATGGACTCCGATCTTTTAACGAAGCAGAACTCTTCCCACATACTATGGAGCAATAGTGATCTTTGCCATCAGCACTGCAGGGAAAATCACAGCGGTGGTGGGACAGGACTTGCTGTGTCACGGTTACCATGGAACAGCACAAGGTGTATCGAGAGTCTTACAACCCACTAACTTCTACACTCTTCTAATACACCAAGAAGAAAATAAAACCACTGAGAAAAATATCCAGAATATACTTCTTGTAAAATTTAATTCTAATGTAGACACTGAACGGTTTGGATTTACAGACAGAATTTAAAAAAAAAATGTTTTCCTGCATTTGAAAGTCAAGAGTCTGGAACAGAAAGAAGAATAAGGGAAGTGAAACACTGACACAAATAATGGTGAAGAACATTTTTCATGCCACTGCTTATGATAAGAAACACATGGGTCTGTCAAGAGGAGGCAACATCTTATTACAGCATGAATGTCTGTAAGATTATCTCAATTTGGTGAAGAGGATTTAAACTAAAATTGAAGAGGGTTTTGGTATAACAAGAGAGAGGGGGAGGGTAGGGGGGGAGAGAGAGAGAGAGAGAGGGAGGGTGCCAAATATTTCTTAGGAGGAAAATAATTAGAAACTGTTATCAGGCCTCAGATTTCTATGTCTCAATTCCCAAAATAAAATCATTTACCAAAGAAGAAAAACATTTCAGAAAAATGCTACCACTGGCTGTCCACAAGGATTGTCCCTGCTTGCAACTTCTGCTGTTGCCTACCACAGGTGGGATCCCACTGTCTATGGCTACCAAAACAGGCCAGGCGTGAATTCTTCTCTCCACGCCCTTTTTTGGAGAGTCTAATTTAGATTTCTGCCCACGTCCCCTGGAACTATGCTGAGGTTAGTTTCGTTTCTTAGTCCTACCTTTACCTTATTGCAACATTTTACCTTTCTCAGGCAACTTACATCTTGGCAAGCCTCAAGCTGAATCATTCTTAGGTTTACGATTCAAGCACATGAGGTAGCTGTATATCTTAATAAAAACTTTAGGGGAGTTCTTAACTCTTAAGATCATACCTGTGATTTTGAGTTCTGTGTTGAAAACATGAATACAAATAATTTAAAACTGAGGCTACCAGATGTCTCTTTCTGTGGGGTCAGTCCCTGATAAACTGCCTGTGGTAAAAAAATATAGGGAACATTCCAGAGATGTTTCTTGGTCCTCCCTAGCTGGTGAAGAGAGAAGTCCTCTGTTCTAAGAAAAGAGTGTAGGAACTGGTGGTGATGGTGCAGGAAGAGGAGGAGGAGGAGAGAAGAAAGAGGAGGGTGAGTTGTGTAACTTTCTCCACCCCCTCCCTGCCGCCCTAGAGCTGAGCACGTATCTAAGCCTGGATCCGTCAGGTCAAACTCTCCTCTGGTTCTCCAGTTCATCTCTTCTCCATCCCATCAGACTGCGGTTTTCCAACAGATCTGTTAGTTTATTGAGATCAGATGTGTCTTTTTAAGAACAGTAGTAGGTTTGGGAAGAAATTTTGAATATTTTGTGGATTCATAAAGACATTTGTGCTCTAACCCAGAAACAAGAGATCACATTTCATCAGTGCTATAGTTGAAATGTACAGGGTGGGGCAAGAGTAGGTTTACAATTATTTGTATGGAAAATAATACAATAACTAATAACAATACAAGAATAAAACTGTGTTTTGCATACTCACAACTGTAAATATACTTTTGTCCCACCCTGTATGTGAAAACAAAGTTAACTAAAAATTATTTTATTAACATTTTAAATAATTTTAGAAACTATAGTTTACTTTGTTAAAATGCAAAGAGGCCAGTATAATAGAATGGAAAATATTTTAGCCTTCTCATATTTTACCAATTAAAAGTATTTTGCATTCAGCAAACAAAAGATTTAAAAGATTAAATCTATATTTTATTTATAAGACATGAGTGTAGATGATGCTATGAAATTGTGCATTTATGTGTCTTTACAATGACTTGGGTTAGAGTATGCTAATAGTAATATTCACATTTATGATATCTAATATTTTGTTTGCATATTTACTTTTTCTTTACTTTCTTTTGTTGCAACATAGAGACATGGGTGATCCTGTTGATTATTATGAAAGTTTGAATGGACTTTCTTTTCCAGCTAGGCCTTCTAATAGATTTCTAGAAATCCTAGGTCTTAATGCCAAGGTCTCTAAAGGTCTAAGGTCTTAACTAAGATTTAAAATTTAATTTTAAAGGAGAGCAGATAAGACTTCTGGTCAAGATGGAGGCATAGATAAACATGGCTCCTCTCACAACCACAGAAAGAATTACAACTAGACTTCAAAACAAAAAACACCCAGAACCCTCAGAAAGCAGAGCTGTATGGAAGTTTGACAACCAAGGATTTAAAGAAGCCACATTCATCAGACAGGTAGGAAGGGCAGAGACATGGAGATGGGCAGGGAGACATGGAGATGACATGTTTCATAGAGAGGCTGTCGCAGTGGCGGCAGAAAGGGCAGGCTGATGGGTAAAAATTGGAAGGGACACCTTGGGAGTGAGTGATCCATGTCCCAGGCCAGACCTCACAGTCCAGGTTTCCAGACCCAGGAAGATAAATCCCCATAACTTCTGGCTGTAAAAAACAGTAGGGGTTGAGGTGGCAGAAGAAACTGCCAGATTTTCAGGAGACTCCACTTAAAGGGCCTGTGCAGACCTAGAATTATGTAATTTACAGGTACCTTTTCTAAGACAGGGAGTCAAAGCTCTACCTAATACACAGAAACAAACACAGGGAGGCTGGCAAAGTGAGGAGACAAAGAAATGTGGTCCCAATGAAAGAATAGAACAAAATCCCAGAAAAAGAACTAAATGAAATGGAGATAACCAATCTATCAGATGCAGAGTTCAAACTGCTTGTAATCAGAATGCTCAAAGTACTCATTGAGTATGGCAAAAACATAAAGGAAGAAATGAAGGTTACACTAAGTGAAATATAGAAAAATCTACAAGGAACAAACAGTGGAGAGGAGGAAGCCAATAATCAAATCAATGATTTGGAACATAAGGAAGGAAAAAGCATTCAATCAGGACAGCAGAAAGGAAAAAGAATTTTTAAAAAATGAGGATAGGCTTAGGAATCTCTGGGACAACTTTAAATGTACCAATATCCAAATTATAGGGGTACCAGTAGGAGAAGAGGAAAACTGAGAAATTGAAGACTTATTTGAAAAAATAATGAAAGAGCCCTGGCTGGTGTAGCTCAGTGGATTGAGCACGGGCCTGCGAAGCAAAGGATTGTGGTTCGATTCCCAGTCAGGGCACATGCCTGGGTTGCAGGCCAGTTCCCGGCATGGGACACACAAGAGGCAACCGTACATTGATATTTCTCTCCCTCTCCCCCTCTCCTACCCTTCCCCTCTAAAAGATAAAAAAAAAAAAAAATAAAAATAAAAAATAAAAAAAATAAAAAAAAAAAGAAAGAAGGCCACACCAAGACACATCATAATTAAAATGCCAAAGGTTAAAGAGAAAGAGAGAATCTTAAAAGCAGCAAGAGAAAAGCAGAGAGTTGCCTACAAAGGAGTTCACAACCATCAGCTGATTTCTCACAAGAAACTTTTCAGGCTAGAAAGGGCTGAAAAGAAGTATTCAAAGTGATGAAAAGTAAGGACTTACAACCTAAGTTACTCTATCCAGCAAAGCTATCATTCACAATGGAAGGGCAGATAAAGTGCTTCTCAGGCAAGGTAAAGCTAAAGGAGTTCATCATCACCAAGCTCTTATTATATGAAATATTAAAGAGACTTATTTAAAAAAAGATGAAGATCAAAACTATGAACATTAAAATGGCAACAAATGTACAACTATCAAAAACTGAATTAAAAAAATAAACTAGGCAAACAACCAGAACAGGAACGCAATCATAGATATGGAGATCATTTGGAGGGTTTTCAGCTAGGAAAGGGAAGGAGGAGAATGAGGGAAAATGTGCAGTGATTACGAAGCATGATTGGTAGGCACAAAATAGGCGAGGAGATATTAAGAATAGTATATGAAAAGGAGAAGCCAAAGCACTTATATGCATTACCCATGGACAAGAACTAAGGGGGGGGATTTAGTGGGGAATGGGTATACCAGGGAGAAAGGGGGCAAAAGGCAATACATTGGGAAAACTGTAACAGCATAATCAATAAATATATTTTTTTAAAAAAGGAGAGCATGTTAAAGGACTAGTATTTAAATCTAAGATTAATATACAAAAGATTACTAAATTAAATGTATCCATGAGCATATATGTCATTTCAAAAAGGTAAGTGAAACCTGATTCTCTAATCAAAAGAGATCATTCTATCCGAGATGTGGCAAAATAAAACAGGATCTGCCAAGAGATGTAAGAAGGTTTAAGACAGCTTTGTTTTCAAACTTTAATAGGCATAAGAATCAGCTGAGGATCTCATGAAAATGCAGTCTCTTTCAGTAGGGCTGGGTGGAGCATTAGATTCCTTCCTTCCTTCCTTCCTTCCTTCCTTCCTTCCTTCCTTCCTTCCTTCCTTCCTTCCTTCCTTCCTGTTGGCAGGGCTAGCTGATACTTTTTCAGGGAATGCCTATATCCCTGGTCCTTGCACCACACTTCCTACTATAGATGAGTTCCATGAATCCACTTTCTGTTTCTTTGTCTACCTTCTCTCCAGCAGTTGTCCTAGCTTTTAATTCAGGCAGGTCAGAGTGAAATGTGATACTAAAAGGATAAGCTAAAGGATAGTTTTTATAAAACTTTGCTGTAGATAAATCAACTAAAAAAAGTCAAATGCTCTTTCATATACTTTATCTTGCCAAGATAGCTCATGAGCTACAACAGAAATTACAAGATCATTGGTAACATATCTGGTTTTCTTGATAAAGGTAGGGAAGTCAAACTTTTCCACCAACCTACATGTTTATTATCATTAACGTGTTGCTTAGGAATTTGAAAACAAGGGAAATTATTACTTGGATGAGAAAAAATAAAGTACATAAAATATAAATGAGTCAATACTATTGTATTGATTTCTTTCTGGCTAATCAAATTGAATGTACACATTTCTTCCGATAATTAGTGGCTTCTCATTTCCTGCAAATGTATGAGTTCGTTGATGGTAAGAATTGTGCCTCACGCTCACCCTGCTCACTGTCCAGGATCCGCACAGTTCTGGGTGCAGAGTGCCACTCGGACACCTTGATCCCATGCAGCCTTTACTGCTCTGAGCCACACTTTCCATTGCTTTACTTTGCAACCAAGATGCCCAAGTTTAAGGCCAATCCTGCACTTAAAGCTGTGGTCCAGGGTGTACATGTATGTGGTTCTGGTTTTCTCTTCCTGAAGGTCATTTGTTTACTTTTTCTTAGAGCCTTGTCTGGTATTTGAAAAGGACTGTTGTAGAATTCTCTGAAAACAAATTGTCACTTTTAGGATTATAAACCTTTGCTAATTAACCTGTGAAAGTTACGGGATGAGTTTATTACATTATTCTCTTTTTTTGTGTACATTTGAAAATGTATATAATCAAAATCTAAAAGAAATAGGGAAGCATAACAAGGGAAAATTTTGCTTTCAAGGTCAAGCATGTACAAGAAGAGAAAAACTAAAATGGACACACAGGCACGCATGTATATTTCCATGAATAAAGTAAGGCATGTGTCTATAATTTGATAAAACTCTAAGTTCAAAATCTTACAAAAGTATTTATTGAATATTTATTCCTACAGACTAAAAAGGGTGAAATTTTTAGTCTTATCATTCTCCCAATGTATTCAAATGATTAAAAATAGTCCAATTCAAACAGATACTTTAAAAGGCTACAATACCTAGTGAAATTTCCCTAATTATCAGGGTAGAAAACAAGTCTTCAAGTTTAGCCATTATATGGGCCCATGTATTGTTCTGGCAGTACTCGGGTATTGAACTTGATCTATCGTCTCAAATATCCACCATCAAGAAACACTACATGAGGGTCTCGATTGATTCATGCAAATCTAATACCTTTTAGTGAAACAGTTCCAAGTAAACAGTTCAGTCAACATTTTTTCCACTCCGTATCCAGGTTAAGTAGTGTGTCTGATCTGTCTCAGGTTGGGGAGATGGGCTTGTAGGTAGGAAAGATGCATGGCTCAGAACCCCTGCCCCCAGCTGCCGCAGACCTGTGGGTTGCATGGTCAGCATGAGGGTGCACTGAGCAGCTGATCATCAGATGAGCTTTCCGTGCACATGCGCACTCATGTGGCAGTGAGGCCTAGGCAGGCACTTTGAGCTGCTGCCCAAGTATTCAGAAGTGCAAGGAAGTGCAACATTAAATAGCAAATGAATATGCTCTGAGGGGGAGACTTGTTAGAGAAGGTAGGGTTTTATATCTTAGTAACTAACTGTGATGAAACTTTTTACCAGCTTTTTGAACCACAGACCCTTATTTTCATTTTGCACTGGGCCCTGAAGGTTATTTAGCTCGTTGTGTGTGTCAAGATGTGCATTAAGTTGCTGGAAAGGTTAGATGAGGTAAGGTATAGTAAGCATTTAGCAAAAGGTCTGGTAATGTGGTAGATTCTTAGGAAGTAAATTGTGGGCCCTCAAAAATACAAAAAAGATTAGGAGAGAAATTCCGGAAGGGACAACGAATTCTACCAGAACCATCAGTGAAGAATCCTTCCAATTTGCTTCCCATTCTCTCTCTCTTCAGTATTGGTGGCTATTTCTAGGTTATAGAACTACAGTGTCTTAGGTCCTAGAATGTTTCTAGGAACATTTCTTGTTCCTTTGATGTTAGAGATTTTTTTTTGAGGATTCATTAATCAAGTTTCAGTATCGTTATTTAGCAAGTGGTATGCAATGCAAAAGGCTATTTCTGAGAGTAATCTAACAAGAATAATTGGTTGAACAAATTATTTTCAGTGCCGTATCCAATAGTTACCTGAACAGTATTAAAATACAGGTTAAAAAGGCAGCTCATGGAAACTTAGAGCTGGAAGGTGGCACAGAGAACCTTTGCATCAGCCCCAATTTTCCTAGGTACATTTGTTGGTGTGTGTATGTGTGTGTGTGTGTGTATGTGTGTGTGTTTGAACTTCAAAGTAAAGTATGGCAAGAGTTGGATGAACCTGTGAAAAATTAGTGTCTCAGCAGAGAGAGAAAAAAAAGTCTTAGCATCTGGGAAGGGAAAATGCCTTGTCTGTTTTTGTGTATTAAGAATATTAGTTTAAAATGAGTTTACATAGCTTGTCAAGAAACATTTTCCAGAAAATTAAGCCTCTGTTTTCTCTTACCTCATTTTTACCTTGGCCACTAATCCATGAGCAGTAAAACTCAAAAATCTTTTAGAGTATTATGGCCAATAAAATAATTCATGAATGTAATGTGTTTGGTCTGGGCAAATCTATTTTTATCCATTACATGGTACATGGATTGCACTGTACTTTCTTCCAAGTAACTTTTGGAAGATATCTGGCCGAATAATTCAATATGACTAGCAGTTATTTTCTGGAGACTGCTATTGTTTTGACACGGAGAGCATTGAAAACATATGGTCTTTCATGTCTCTTGCCTTGTGTTTTCCTTGAAAATGTTTATATTTGCTTGTGGTAAAATGCATTAAGTTTCATAATCCTGAACAACCTTCTGGTACACAGATTCATTTTCAAGCAGTGCAACTAGGGAAACAGAAGTTTTTACAAAAAAGATGAGATTTTCTTATATAGTGATGCATTTTCTGTTAACACAGGTGCTAATTTTGATCTGTTGTTTTCCTAATGTTCAAATTCCAAAACAACTGCTAGGACAAACAACTGCTAGGATTATCTTTATACCACCCCTCCAATAGCCCAGAACTTATATAAGTTTAGCCAGAGTTTGTCAGCCTGCTCACAATGTGGTTTCTACAGTGTTCATTGACCCTTGTGATTACGATGGTAAACGTTTCCTGTGCATGTGGGGAAATGAAATGATTCGAATGAAAGGTTTTTTGGGTTTTTTTTTTTTTTGGTCATAGGCTGACTATAAAAAGAGCATTTTCTTCATACACCATGATAAATCTACTGTTTGTCCAGAGTTAGTACTCTGTTTTTCTCCTTAGCATTTGCCATGTTTCAATCAAGGAAGTAACAGCTCTGCTGTATTTGTCAACAATGAAAATCCCAAGCAAATTTTGGAGACATCTAGATGTACATATTTCAATCAGGGAGATTATTTACAGGTATAT
The DNA here is from genome assembly GCA_039655065.1 of Glossophaga mutica. Taxonomy (NCBI): domain Eukaryota; kingdom Metazoa; phylum Chordata; class Mammalia; order Chiroptera; family Phyllostomidae; genus Glossophaga; species Glossophaga mutica. The sequence continues at coordinate 44,056,971 of CM077306.1, read as the reverse complement.
TTAAATCAAATCTCCCTTAGAAACTGCATGTTAGTCAGTCAAACTGTATAATTTTATTTATTTTGTTAGATGCATTATAAGTTAATAGAATATACACCATAAAGTCATTCGCATGCTTTTACTTCCCTGGCTTTATTTCAGTTGATGGCAAGTTCAGCCTCAAACTGCTTGGTGCTAATTTTGGAGTAGTTGTATCATGCTGGTGATGGACTTCAAACCAAACTAGAAATCTGAGGTTATAGGACTCCAGAACCTTACTGTAGTCCATGTGGAAAGTGTACAACTTTTCTTTTCAAAGCCTGTTATAGTATTTACATAGTGAAATATTCCAGTTATGTTTTAATTTCTCAGTTTATTAGCATTGTCTGTTTTAGAGAACTTCAGCATATCAAAGAAAGATTTTAAGGGATAGTCTCTGCCCCAAATTTATGGCAACACCAATTAAAATATTAGTGTAATTATAATGTTTAAATGCTTAGTTTATAATAAATGTAGTTTTCCAAAGCACACAATCTTCCAGTACTTTGGACCAATTTTCAAAGAAAAATCATTTCATCTTTATTTGAGATATGTTAGTTAAAGAAAAGCAAAACAGCTTGACTCAAAGCACTTTGGAATTCATTCAAGATTCAGATTGTTAAAAGTGATTCAATCTGTTCACTGTCTTGGGTTTTTCAGAGATTATCCACCTGTAATAAATTGAAAAAACAGCAAAGCCTGTATTGTTAGAACCTTTTCCAGTTGCTCTGTTAAGTACTTGCTGGAGATCATTTTCCCTGAAAAAGAAGGCATGACGTGCATTGTTTGTTCTTTTTGTTTTAGGAAGATAATAATAGCAACAAAGACACAATCATCTTTAAAAATGTACAAATATTCCCATATGGACAGCACATGAATTCTTAAGGTTAAGGCACTTCGAAAGGGATTTTGACTTTGTGGAAGCTACATGGGCAGAGAGATGGGAGAATCAGGCCAATACTTATTAGTATGATTAAATCATTCTTGCCCAGGTTCTGACTGAACAGGTTCAGTCACTCAGGACCTGGTTGGGGTGAGGTAATGACTATAGAAGCTACAGGAGCAAAAGAATCCAAGGTGCTTCCAAGTGGTTTAGTTTGATTAGTGTTAAAATTGGAGGACTAGTTCTTGAAGGGAGTATTTAGTATCATCGGGATTTTCAGATTCTTCTCAAACTTCTGACAAGTGTTGTGGTGACCCTGGCTGAGAGTAAATCTGATTATCCAGTTTCACTGTGAACATTTTATTCAAGGAAAAAATACTAGATTGTGAAAAGTACATACTGTAAATTTGTCAGAAATAATAGGCTTCTGTCTTGTAAATTCTTGATAGTCTGGACGCACTTCTTTCTATGATCTTAATTGCCTGAAATCTATTTGGTGTGATTTGTAATCTCTCCAAGGGGTCCTTGGCCATCACACATTAATTAAAATGATTCATGTTTTGAACATATTTTTGTCTTAGTAGTCAGATCTAGCCAGGAGAGCAGATTTCTGAGTCTGATATTCAGTGGTTTTAGTTTCAAAATTTGCAGATTAACAACATTTTTTTAGTGAAAGCTACAAAGAACAGAGTCAAAATTTGACAACTTTAGGTCAAATATGTCAAAATACACTCTTAACTCCTCACCTTTGAAATTATTAAAATTTTTATTATGAAAGTATTGTTGAGAATCTGTTCTTTTTTTCTTACTGTGAATTGCTTTCCTGTATGTCAGGATGAACAGAATTCAGTCATGGAAGAATAAACAATATATCTTTTGGGGAAAAGCATTTCTGATTTTTCATTTTGTTTTAGTTAGTAAACCTTTTCCACCTGAATGTAGCTATGTATGAGGATGTTGGAGGCTGACCCCATAATCTGTACCACCTTCCCTCTAACAGGGTCGATCAAGAACTATAACTGAGCCAGAAAAACAGATTATATTGTATCCTAATTTGAGGATGTTTGAGTTTTATTTTGCAGAACCTTTGCACCACTGTCTCTAGGTTGAATGAAGAAATTTGACAAACAGCAAAATCCAGGTAGATGCTGGGCTCTCCAGAGGAACTAGGAGGAGGCTAAGGGCCTAAACTGACTGTGTACTAGGGGCAGCTAAAGAGGTCCCTTGTGATTCTCTTGGCTAGTTAGAAATATTTAAAAAATCATTACTTTGTTCTTAGGAAGCAATCTCCAGGCTTACGATGATGAGAAGCCTTGGAAAATTGCCTTTACCTGATGGCTCCCTTTAATAGGTTTCATTCTGGAACCTAGCACTGGGGGAAATTAACAAAAATTAAGGTCTTCTGTGAAGGCAGATGAAACTTGTCTTTTGCTCATCCCAAATGTACAATTTAAAGGAGTATAAAGAATGGAACATTAACACAAAATATATGTTGCAGAATCCATTTCTATACAATGTTATTAATTGCTAGACTTGGAAAGTTCTCAGTGCTAAAAATCAGGCTTTTCATCTTCTTTTTCTAATGCATTAAGAAAACAGGACTAGGCCTTTGCTGGTGTGGCTTAGTAGGCTGGAGCGTTGTCCTATATATGAAAATGTTGTGGGCTCGGTTCCCGGTCAGGGCACATACCTAGGTTGCAGGTTAAGTCCCTGGTTGGGGCATGTATGGGAGGCAACCAATTGATGTTTCTCTTACATCGATGTTTCTTTCTCCCTCTTTCTCTCCCTTCCTCTCTTTCTAAATCAATAAACACATTAAAATTTATTTAAAAAAAAAGAAAGAAAACAGGACTCTACTGATGTAGTGACCTACTTGCCAGGGCCTATTTATGTGACAAGGTGTATAAGTGGCTACGTGGTAAACTGAGACATAAATTCTTACCTACCTGCCTAACAACCAATTCTTTCCAGAGGTGGTTTCTTGTAAGAGACCATTCTGCATGGTGTGGGCCCAGCTCCAAGTGGTAAGCAAAGTCCAATGCACAGGACCCACGCCCACAAATAGGTTCTCCCGTGGGGAATCAGGCCTGCATTGTACCTAGACTGCTATGAGACTTGCTTTTGCTAAAACTCCTTCACCCTGAATTGAGGCAGCAAACATTTACTGCAAAGTAACTTCCTAAAATCCATGCTAAACCTTCCAACTATGAGTGTAACTAGTTCAGCCACTTCCCCCTTTTCATTTGCTAATATCCTTCTTCTGTGATGTGATTAGCGGCATCAGCTCCTTTGTTTTCTGTAAAAGGTGACCACCAAAGCGAACCATAGTAAATGAGGACCATCCTGTAAGGTGCCGAGAAAAAAAATTAAGGCTTGTCATGGCAGCGGCTTTTTCTCCCCTTGAGAGAAAAGCCATGCTGTCTCTTTTCCTCCATAGGACTCAGTAGTCCGTGTGAATGTCTCGTGCTTCATCCACAATGTGGTGGACCCCATGAGCCGGGGTCTGCATCAGTTTCTTTGTAACAGGCCCTACAGAGAGGCCTGCCCACAGCCAGCAGATATTGTTCATGTCTGATGCATGGTGTTGTGTGAATCCCTAAGTTAACAGGCAAAATGCTTATTTAAATAATCTTTTCAAATTTCAATAAAGTTTTCTTTCTCACTAAGTGAATAACTTTTATTCTGATTTCAGTACAAGTGAAAACTATTCATTAGTTGATTTTACTTGCTTCTGTATGAGATGTTGGTGTCATTCTAAGACACCAAGTCACTGCTGAATTGAACATTCCAGTCTTACAACCAGCCAGTGCACTCATTGGCTTCTTTACTTCTATTTGTAGCTCTAGGATTAAATATCTTGGAGAAGAGAGGCTGGAAATGGATTTTTTTTTTCAATCAAGAGAGACATGCTGAGATATAAGTGCTGACACTTAACTAGGCTTATTTACTAGCCAATTTTCTCTTTTGTCTGTATCATTGACTTTTGTGAGAGGCCGAAAATGCAAATGTTAAATTTACTAATGTCAGGAGTCTATGGAATCTCTAAATTAATTTACCTAGCAAAAGATTTTGTGTCAGAATGCTTTTAATTTCATGCAGTACTGCACAATACACTATCTCCTCTATCTATCTGTCTGCCCGACAGTTTATCCTCCCGTTCATCCAGACTTACTGTAGCAGTTGCAGTAAGTATACCAGTCTTTTATGTAGAAACAAAACTAAATCAATAGGCCAGAAGGGAGAGGCCATCTGGAAGTCTAAGGGTAGGTGTGTTATGTCGCTGGGCCTTTTGGTCCAAAATTCCACATCCAGAGACTGTCTTGAATCCAGAACCACTAAAAGGTAGGTTTAGCCATCGCTGTGTTCCTTGTTACTTTTGAGCAGCATTCCCATCACATGTTCTCTTTCTACAGTCTTGTGTTTAGTTATTTCTTTCATTCTCGCAGCTTCCATGAGCTTTTACATGTAGCTAATTCTCAGTTCAAATACATAACAGTTCTTGACTGAGCATGACTGTGCATTACACATTTCCTCAGTTAGGCTTCTCAGGGAAAGTAGGATCTAATGTTGCCTTCATTTTACAGATGAGGAATCTGAGCTCTCTCTAATTCCAAAGCCCATGCTTTTTTTTTTTTTTTTTTTTAATCCTTAGCCAGGGGTATGTTTATTGATATTAGAGAGAGAGAAAGAAACATCATGTGAGAGAGAAACATCCATCAGTTGCCTCCCATACACTCCCTCCCCAGGGGTTGAACCCACAACCTAGGCATATGCCCTGACTGGGAATTGAACCTGCAACTTTTTGGTGTATGGGACAATGCTGCAACCAATTAGCCACCCGGCCAGGGCCCAAAGCCCATGTTTTTAACTGCTGTGCTCTATTGACCTTTAGGAATGGCTCTACGTATTTATGTATATATTTCTCCACCAGGTTGCCCAGCAGGCAGCACAAACTCAGCATGCCCCAAAGCAAGTGATAACCTTCCCAGGGAAAATCAGCAAAAACTCCAGACTTGACTCACTTCTATTTCTCTTAGTGAACCACCTTTCTACCCTGGTCCAAGATCTTCTTGTCAATTTCAATTGCTTAACTTTTCTTCCAATAAATAATTTGCCTCATTCTATCTCTGCAGTATCTCTGACATGTGACTTTTCTTTTCCTTGCCACTCATGCCACTGAATTCCAACCCTATTTACCTCTTACCTGAATGATGAATTGCCCATCTAAATGTTCTTTCTACCTCTATTTTCCCCTTGCAATTAATTTTATATTTCTATCCTAGCTTTAGCTTCATAAGCACACTGCCAACCAGCCACTTAAATCCTCAAAATATTTCAAAGCTTTGTCACTGGCTAACAAAGGAATACCAGATGCTTTCAGCTGATCTTCACTGTTTTCTGTGTGTGTGTGTGTGTGTGTGTGTGTGTGTGTGTGTGTGTTTGGTAGAGGTCAAAAAACTCAAATACCTACAGGCACTAGATGCCAAGAAGATAATGTGAAGCAAGGTTTAGAACAACTATTGTCTTTACTATAAAACAACAGCATTGGTAATAGTGATGTCTAGCCTCATCATAATAAGGCCTCGTCATAATAAGAAATGGCAGCTGACATTTGCACAGGCAACATGAAGTACTAGGTCTATGGCCCTGTCTAGTAGAGTTTATGCCCTGTTCAGAGGCCCCCTTCTAGCCCTCTCCACTGATTACATAGGTGGGAGTGCAGGCCCAGCATTGCTAATCAGAGCCTTCAATTTTTCAAGAGAAGTTGAACCCTTGGATTTTTATGCCTGGTCTCCCAATACTGAAATACTGGTAGCTAATTCAGATCTCTCTCTCCCTTCTTCCCTCCCTCCCCTCTCTCCCTTTTCCTCTGTGACCTCCACGGTTTTGCCTCTCTGCTGTTGTTCTTATAGTCTTAATGTATCTCCAGGAAAGCCTTCTTTACCTTCAGTCTATTGAAATCTTGCACTCTACTTCAAATTCTGTCCTCACAGAGTTTCTCCTGATCCTTTTACCCAGGCACCTGACTTTTTTGCAGCCTTTAAGTCATCTCTTTTGTCCATTCTTTAACTCTGCCTTGAATATTAGCTGTTTATACCTACATATTCCTTCCTGAGTATAAGATACCTAAGGTAAGACCATCTCTGAAACCACACAGTCTTTGCAAATAACACCTAGACAAAGCTGAAGTGCTGCAAATCTAATTTTGAACTTGCCAAGAGAGGGGAAGACGGATCTCTGTATTGGGGTACTCTAGTTTCAGTTTAGAAGTTGCAGCCCATCTGCTTCTTATCAAGAGAAGGCGGGTCCATCCCGTCCTCTTCTTCCTCTCATAGCCCAGATGCCACCTCCATCATGCCTGTGTGAACTTGCTTGTGTGGAAGCAGCACATGCCATGGAATCTGCTCATGTTGAGGAGGAAGTGGGCCGCTGTTCCAGAAAACCATCTGTTACATGGAAAGTTGATCAGGAAAAGGCAACAGATTTGCTCATTCACGTTCTCATCTAGAGCTCTTTTCATTCCTTTTTCAGACACCATGTAGTACCACTCAATTTTCAGAGTCAATATTCTGAGCTTGAACTTTCTCTATTTATACTGCATTGCATTCTGAACTGCTTCTACTGATCCAATAACAGGCTGATAACCAGGCGGGCTGCGACCTAGCAAATAAATGACCACAGAGACACTGAGAACTTAGTCGTGCATATTGAAAAGCACTGACCCCAAGAACATTTTCAATGATGAATGATAAAGGCTTTGACATATCTGTGCCACCATATTGCAATTTAAAAATAAACCTGCTACAATAGTTAGACCCTCCACTTTCAGATGAGGAAAAGACTTTGTAGAAAGCGGTATTCCTTTATTATCATGCTTAGGAGTACCCTACTGCTTGTGCTGCTGACTAACCAGGTTGTAGTTATAGTTTAAGAAACTTTATTCATTCCAGGACATGCCTTCTACTACAGGGTAGGCCAAAGGAAGGTTTACAGATGTGAGTATGCAAAAGAAACACTGAGTTCATTTTGTATTATTGTTGATTAATTATTGTATTATTTTCCATCCAAACAACCATAAACCTACTTTTGCTCTACACTGTATATTCTAGTAAGCAGTGTTTTAGTTGTGTTTACATCTAGCATAGTAAATATCAAGGGACTATGAAAGTACTTAGCATTATAATAATCATTCAAAGATTCAAGGAAATCTAAAAAAAAAAAAAAACTCATTTCCCAACCCCCTACTATGTAATTGCTAATTTGATTTCTTGTTTCCTTGTAGTATTTCTCTAAATCTGCCCATAGATTTTACGTAGTATAAATCATACTTTATGAAAACTTTGGCTGAACTGCTATTTTGTCTTATGTTACATATTTATTTCTTAACCTAAAAAAATGATCCTCTGATATTCTAGTAGATTGCTGCATCTTTTAATGGAGAGTGATCTAGAGATATAATATAACCTAAATAGGTATATTCTGAGGTATTTAGTTTTTGGGGGGGCAGTCAAGAAAAAACCATAAAATTATAAAGCAACAATAATTTCACCAACCACAAATATAAGCTCTTATTTCTATGGGTTACTATTCAGCAATGCTAGACATGCAATCTGGGAGGAGTATGCAAAATAGAGATTCACATAGGAATTGAAGAAAACTGTAAGACAGATGCTGACCAGTATCCATCATTAAATGAGTTTCACTTGTATTTATGAAAAATTTGACTGCTCTTAAAAAAAAATTGGCACTGGTGCCTTATCAGCCAGTCATGAGTCACATGTGGTCTCGGAGGTTTCCTGAGAGAATACCGGGAATTCTCTAAAGTGGAGATGCAGACGGGGCCATTCCCCTAGCTGTTAGCTTTCACAATCTTGTACAGAGCTACAGTTTTGTGCCTTCAGTTAAATAGGATTATGGATTATATTTTTATGTAAAAAAACCAACCCTCACAAAATGGACAAATGACTTACAAAGATTTCAGGAAAGAAGCAGAGCATTGAAAATAACACTGATAATACAAGCCAAGCAAATTTTAACGAACATAAAACTTCTTTTGCATAATTAGTTGACGATAAGGAGAAATAAGTATCATCATTTATTTTGATATATTATTGAACAGTGTTTTATATTTTCAGTAATTCCATTCTACACTGTTTTTATTTTTTTAATATAGTTTATTGATTATGCTATTACAGTTGTCCCATTTTTTCCTCCCCTTTATCCTCCTCTGCCCTGCTCTCCTCTGTTTTTAAAGGCTACTCCAACCCCTCTATCTTCAGTGTGATGTGAGGCAGAGCAGAATACATGTGCTTGTGGCCAGGAGCAGCTTGTGGCCAGGAGCTGGAGGCTGTGAGCAGTGAGCCTGGGGACCTGAGCGGGGGATGGGATGAGACAGCTGCACTAGGGATCTTGGAACTGACACTGGAGGAGCCACATGTTGAGGGGACTCAGTGCAGCCAACATGGGTGATACTTCTGGGCATTAGAGAGGTGCTCATCTCTGCTAACCCTTCTCTCCTGCCTTGGTACTTTATAACTCTCTCCATCCCAGCCCCAATGAGTAAAGAACAGAGGGAAGGAGAATGAGAAACTATGAAGGGACAGAGCAGACTGCAGCCACCTGGTGGAATTTGGGGGCTTAAAATAGAAATTACCGTCATTTATAGAAAATGGACTTTTTATGCAGCCTGAAAATTACACCAGGCCTGCTATGCAGAGAGTGGTTTCAGTTCCTCTTTGATTATTTTCCTGTTTTTAGACAAGTGGTTCCCAAACCTGTCTACACATTGGTGTCACCTGGGGAGCTTAAAAAACTACCCATGCCCATGCCCCCATCCTAGAGACTGTCATTTAAATTGATCTGGGGTGTGGCCTGTTCTTTGCAATGTTAATAAAAATATCCTAGGTGATAGTTTTGTGCAGACATTGGTTGGCTCTTACACAAGAACACTTGGATTTGGTAATGCGCTTGTGGATTCTCGAAGTCCAGGTTGCTAAAAGCATTACAGCACTGTGCTTCTCTTATCACAGCACACACCGCTCTGCAAGCCTGCTCTCCAGGTCCTCGGCTGCATCCCCCAAAGGACTGTACGCTCCATGAAGGGCAGGGCCTTGCCATTTTTGTTCAACAAAACTCTCTAGCATCCAGCAGAGTATAGAGCATGTGGAAGATACAGGATAAATATTGCATGATTGAATGACATATAAGCCTTTGCCTTTGTTTCCTATTCATTATACCCCGCTCTCAGTTCCCCTTGAGTGAGAAAATGCTCTGGCTAAAAACGGATGAGTCACGAAGCATGGCTCCAGAGCAGCCGTGTGAGGAAGCAGAAGCACATACGCCCCTCAGGGGAACTTCCTGACATCACCAATTTAGAAATTGGGTTGTGATCAAACTCGGAGTCTGTTGTCTTAGTCTTCTTACAGTTCTGGGGAAAGGACACTGATGCGCTTTCATTTATGGAGTTAGCGAAGATCATACTTCATAGCGTGAATAATTAGCTACATAATTATAAACAGATTTTGTAGGTTGGTTCAAACTTATGGTTTTATGTTTTTATTTTATTTTTATACTGGTCTGCCCATGATATTTCATTGAGATTTACTACACCTCTAAATTATATACTCTTTGTTCAATGGCCAGGAATTTGATTGAGCACAGTAGCAATTTTAAACTTTACACTTCAAATTACTGAGTGCAATGCATAATGCGCCAAACGCCGTGCTTTTCTGTAATATTTTAATCTAAACGTAGGTAGTCATAATTGGAAGATTAATGAATTTCAAAAGCTTCTTCTACTTGAGTCTTTAAAAACCATTTTGTATCACATATTTTCCCTCCGAGTGTATCTACAAATGGAAATACACATTTATATTTAAAAATTTGGACTTCGTTGCACTCTACCTGATTAGTACCTACCACTAGGCACCTGGAACACACGGTATGTGCAGAGCTGATTGTCGGCAAAATAAAAGTGATTGATAAGAAGAGAAAGAAGCATTTTCTCTTGGCTCTTAACTCCCTAATATGTAAATAATAAGCTGGTTTAAATTCTGCCTCCCCGCAAAAGAAGCAAATAGGCTTCTCTAGCTGATGCTTTAAGATAAATCTGTTATTTATGCTGTCTCATCAATTGTCCCAGTCACTTGGTGATTCTTTGAAGGCACCATCAATAGTGCCTATTAGCCTATTAAGTAGATATCACCATAGTAGATTTTGTAAAATGTAAAAGGAAATGCTCTTCTATTTTGTAAACTGTTATCTTTTGACATTGCTATGAAAGAAGTAGTAATGACATGTGGAGTGATTTTCATGAGATATGAAGTACAACACAGAATAGAAGAAGCAAAAGTCATAAAAGCAAATAACCAGTCATCACTAATTTTTTAAAAGGAGTTGCCATCTTTTCTGGACCCCAGATACCTGGAATTGGATTAATCATAATTCTTGGTCCAAGATACACTATCATCATTTGAATAAGCATGGCCCTCTTTTATTTATTTGTCTTAATAATATAAAGATGCTCAGGACCCTATGACCTCATCCAAGAACTGGAATATTACATTTATCTTCAATTCATCTAAACATTCTTTTCTGATTCTTTTCTCTCCCCTCACCAGTAAACAATAAATATCCCAAATTTTGTATTTATTATTCCTTTGAAAGATAGTTTTATCATATTACATATACTAAAAGATATGCATATATCTGAACAATAAATTGAGTTTTGTTCAGTTTTGCTCTTTCAATTCAATATCGTTACTAAGTTCATCCATGTCATTGTAATTCATTCATTTTATGCTGTTTTATAACGTGTGGTGAACATATACCAAATTCATTGATTTTCCTGTGAATGTGTATTTCTGATTTCCAAGCTTTTGCTCTTCCAAACTGCGACATAGGAGCTCTCTTATGCGGGTCCCTGGTTCACGCACCAAATATTGACCTTGTGTATGTCTTTCGAAGGCAGTTACTGGTAGGCCACAGAGGGTACTAGTGTTCACATTTGTAAGATTCACAGCTTTACAAATTATTTTCATAAAACTGGTGAGCCGGTTTCACTCTTTTAATGCTTGGTATTGTCAGATTTCTTAATTTTTGACATAAGTTTTGAAAAGTGATATTGCATTGTAATCTTATCTGCATTGTCAAGATTTTTCATGAGATTATCAATTTCATCTCCTTATTGGCCAAATGTATTTCTTTTGTATGAAACAGTTATCCTGCATTTTCCCCATTTTCCTGTTTTTCTAATCTTTTTGATATGTATGATTTTTATGTATTTTTGATACTGTCACCTTTACTTATATTTGTTTTAAGTATTTTTTCCCATTTTGTGACTAATCTTATCATTTTATTTAAACGTCTTTTAATATCTGTGGTCAACTGTGTCAATATATTTTCTTGTAATATAAAATATATATATATAATATTATTTTCTTATAATGTACAAAATATATATTTTATATAATATGTAAATTTAGCAACTTTACACACAAACATGCACATGCACAAAAATATTATTTCACATATACTTATAAAATACATGTGTATATATAGATATTTCCAAATATCATTACTTTCATGATTACAAATCTCATGATTCCAAAAACAAATTATTTGTGAATAGGAGATGTGACGTATTTATACAAAGTGATTGCAAGTTATTTTCTGTATTGAGAAATGTTAAAAGAAAAATTGCATCTTAGTACTGAATATACACTGCATTTTACACAGACAACTCCAACTAAAAAAAGTTGATACCAGGCTTTTATTTGCCCCAGGCTAATTTTTTATATATTATATATAATAAGAATGTGTATTCCCTCTAGAGACAGTATCCCCTGATATTTATCTCATATTCTTATAGGCAGATAACTAACAGGGACTTCAAAATATGAGAAACTACTCCACAATTCCTTGTGAGTCATACAATAAATGTCATGACATAATATCATAGCCAACTCCTACTGAGTACTTGCTAAGTACTGGGCACCGTTCTAAGCACCTTATAGGCATTCACACATACAGTTCTCACAGCTGCCCTCTGAGCCAGGCACTATTTCCATTTACACAAAACTGTGACACAGGTCAGGCAGCTTGCCCTACTCATTCTGGAATGCAGTGGAGCTAGAAGAAGTCCAGCTATCAGGCATTTTTGAAAGCAAAAGGGCCTGCTGGTCAGAACACCCGGGGACAACAGGTGAAGCCTGCAGGGAATCAGGGAAAAACCAAGGTGTGTGGCCACCCAGCCATGCAACGTACAGAAAGCATCTTCCAAGGATTTTTATCACTTAGGAAATATCAGACATAATCTGTTTCTTGTGAGTTTTTGCATCCTTTAATATGTGAACATTTATAACTAGTCCCATTCCATTTAGCCTCAAGCAACTGCTTGCATATTAAAGCATCAACACAGAGCAAGACCCAGCACCTGAAGCCTCGCCAAAGTGGGCCGCAGAAATTCCTTGCTGCCTTCCTCGTGATGATCTGGATCTCAGCCAAAGCTGCCTCTGCGTTATACCTGTGTGTCAAAAGAACCAGTTGTGGTCCTGGGCTCCCTTTTAAATAGAAACAAATATTGCATACCTAAGCCTTTACTCAGTATAAAAGGGAGTAACAAGAAAATGAGGGTTTTGAAACAGAGCTCACAACTAAGAGAGCTGTGAGCTTGAGATCATGGACTGCTGGAGTCTCACTGGGCTTTCCTGATGATTACCGATCATACAAATTGCTGGTTAAATAAAGGGATTTCTGATGGACCACAAACCAATGTCAGTCTTCTTATAGTCCCCTGAAAAGCATGATGGATAAGTAGCCTTGACTTACTACTAGTTTCGTGTAAAGATAGATTAATGTAAATTTTTTGTGTGTGTGCAACTTCTTTAATTGGGTTTATTTTAAGGCCATATGCTTTGTGTGGGGTGTGTGTGTGTGTGTGTGTGTGTTTTCTTTTTTATTATGATGTTTTGACATCTTAAAGAAAAAACCTTTCTGGCAGGCAATAAAGTGGCTCTTCTGGGGCTAGCTAATTCTCAGAGATAGGGAAGCGCCCAGGCTGAGCATTCCTTTGTTATGCAAACCAGCCACTCCAGAGCTATACCTCTAGGGTCGAGGGGGATGCACCCCCACAGCAATCTTCCTGTGCCTTAATCAGCCCTGGGCAGGGAACCAGGCAAGGAAGGAAACATCCCTCTAGCCTACAGCCCACCTAAATCAGGGGTCCCCAACCTCCATCCTCCCAGTCTGTGGACATAGTCACATTACACCTGAGCTCCTTCTGCTCCAGTCTCCTCTGTCCTCACCTCATTCCATGGAAAAATTGTCTTCCATGAAACCGGTCCCTGAAGCCAAAAAGGTTGGGGATGACTGACCTAAATTATTCAAACTAGCTAATCCTAAATCCTTCACCTGACCTGGTTTGCTTTTCCCACAGAAACCCCAGTAGTGGCCGGGCCTGAACTCTGCCCTGGCTCCTGTGTTCTGCCTCCTGACCACCTTGGTGTTTTCCCTTCTGAATGGTGTGTCTCCTCTCAGACCCGTGAGTGTAATAAAGTTCCTTTTCCTGAGTTTCTCCTCTGCTTCCTCTTGAGGCTGCAGCTGACTGACCACATCACACAACAGTACAAAACAGGCCAGAAATTTGAAAACAGAAAAATTTAAAAATCGAGTGACAGAGGGAATCAGTGGCATGTCCTGGGGTTGGGAAGTCACAGTTCAGCAAGCAACAACACGACGTCCTTCTCAGAGATTTGCTTATCAGAGCCCGCCGCTCACTCACAGCTCCCTGTTTACCTGAGTGACCCTGGTTGTGTGCAGATGGTGGACGGCGGTGCGCAGCAAACGGGAAAAATGGTATGGCCTCATAGGAACATTTTTCCATTTGGATTGGTCCTGATTCAAGTGCTGTTCATTTATAGAGAAGCATTACAATTGAAAAGGAAAACTTAAACCCTTTCTTTTCCTTTCATTTAATAGGTTTCTTAGTTGTGTTTTTAAAGTGCTTTCATTGATTTAAAAATATTATCCTGGTTGAGTAAAGCATCTACACATCTGCGAAAAATCTGATCATTATCTTGTAATGAGCTATGAGTGATTCTTTGGCATTCCCTTATTGGCTTGATGCAGAAGTCTGGATATTTGGCTGAACACTTGATTTCATTTCTCTTCACCATGTCCAGAAACAGAAGCTCTCAAACTGCCACAGTTATTAATCATGGGGATCTCAGGCTGCTACATGTAACAAGTGCTTACTGAGTGTTCACTGAAGGAACAACAGAGGGAGTCATTGATTATTTTTAAGTTATTGTATGTGGTCCTTATTTTATGATAACATTTTTTCCTGAATATTGGCATACTTGACATTTAAATAGGAAAAGAACCTGGTTTCTCCCTTGTAGAATGACAGTTATAGGTCAGGCTGCCATAAAGCTACTTTTTACTTAATTACTGAGTCTTACAAATGAGTAATATATTTTTAACCTGTTATGAATAATGTTAGAGAAATAATTTGTGGAGATGTACAAAATATGAAGGCTTGGCTACCCAGGATGGTATTCCAAAACTACAATGATGATTATAAACTATAAATTTACTTGATTATTCACTCGAGGTAGTCAAGAAATTATTTAGAGTCTCTCTTTCTGGGTTGAGTCTTGTTTTGTTTTTCTGAGTCTAATTCAGATGAAATTTTATTGATTTAGTGAAGGCATATTTTGGAATTTTAAGAGCTACTCAAATTAGGTAAACACGCACACATTTATTAGCTCCTTGAGATCATTATAAAACTTATTTCTCAAAACACAAAAGAAAAGATAGAATTCCCCATAGCTTATGTCAGCTAGTGATATATTATTGTTCCCCTCTAAGTGTCTTCACCACCAGCAGATTTTAGTTAACATTATGATGATAGTGAATGACCCTAAAGAGGGCTCCATCGGTCATTTAAGGCTCCTTCCTAATAACACACAGCTGTGTGGACACCATCAGCTGTGGGAGTTTCCGATGGGCACATTGAAAGTGTTGGTATGATGCTCCACATGGTTCTTATGGGCTTCCTTTGACGTCTCATAGTATTCCATCAGTCCAGCTATCAATGGCCAATTCCTCAGCTGGGCTCATGACTTGAAAACTACTCACAAGTCTTTAATTGTTTCTCATAGTTGCTACTAAAAAGCCGGAGGCTAGGCCCTTTGTAGCTGGCGCAAAGTGAAGAAAACGCTACTTTCAAATTAAAGCAGCCAAGGTTCTGAATAGAACTGTCTCCTCAAACCTCAGTAAACTTTTGTTTTCACACATTAAAGTCTATTTGGTTGTGGGAATACAAAGTAATTTGAAGGAGACATTTTTACTGCTTTGGTGGCATTAAAATGTAATCACACATTTGCGAAAGAGGCCCCAAATGGAGCATTGGGCACAAGTTTAAGAAGTGATCTTATTTTGTTGGCTTGTAATGGAGGTATTTAACTTTCAAATTTGTTTTCTCAAGAAAAGCAATGAACACAAAGAGATAATGGCAGTTTTACTGTAAAACTTTAATTGAGAAAGAATCAGTGGGATCATTATGTCTTTTATTTGGGAAAACAACAAAAGGCTTTATTGAAAAACAGCAGAAAACCTACACACTATATATAAAATTAAAGAGAATTTAAAGGGAAAAGAGGTAAATATATAAAATCTAATTCTGTAAGGAGGTTAAAATTTTCTTTTTTTAATATTTTATTTTACTACTAAATCTTAATTCAGAACCAGTCTGATAGAGCCATAGCAATTTATTGCTTAAATTTTCACAGGAAGATAATTGTATTGATATTTATTACCCCATGGTTGAACTTTAGTCATTGCCCCTTTTTTTCAATTGGAAAATCCTTTTATTTTAAGACACTTGGTAAAGAGGAAATAGTTTTCAGGGAGGATGGTTTAGAATGATTGCCTTTGTATCTTTAATCTCTCATTTAATTTCTCCACGTTTCTGTTTACCTGTTGTCATAGAAGGCAGAAACCATAGTAACTTCCAGGAATGAGAAGTACCTTTATAAATCCTTATCTAGTAGTTTTAAGGCATGTACAAGGGATGGTACAAGAGAAATGAATGGCAATGATTATTCCTATTTGATTGGGTGTTAGTATCTGAGAAATACTTTTAAATCCTCAAAATCAATTAAGGCTTATTTTTATAGAAGTTTAAAGCTAAAGACTCTAAGGAACACTAGTGGAACATTATTCATCCAAAATGAATGTATCCTAATTCATTTGAAATTCCAAGAAAAGGGTGTCATTGTGTAATTCTCAACTCTTTAATTATATAGCTCTCCTCATATTTTTGAGGGCTCACTTATATTGTGGTAGCCATTTGTTACTATCTCTTATACTTTACCTTTCCTCATATATTTCATTTCTTACCAAGGATCAGGATGACACATATTTCTTAAGAAACATTTCTATTACACCTTGCAAATAAATCTCGGTTCCTCAAACCTTGTCTTATATGGTTTAAGAAGTGTCATAATGCTCCCTTGAAGTTGGAAAGCTGGTGGGAAGAAGGTGTCCTGTTTACTTATTAAGCTGTTTTCTACAATGTGTTGACTTATTTAAAATACGGTTTAGAAAACAGGATGCTAACAATTGTTAGAATCAGGATAGAAGAGTAAAAATTTGAAATTTGATAATTAAGAGGGTTTATTAAATATCTGTAAACAGGTAATTAAGTATGCTAGAGAGACCATGTATGTAACAGAGTTGGTAATATTATTGATTAAATTTTTCAACCAGGATTTAGTTGTCAAGCCTCTTTGTGGTTTTATTCAATAAAATATTGAAAAAGAAAAGAGAGATAAAGAAAAAGCACAAGATGAAAGTTAGAAATGATGTCTGGCATAATTTGTTATTTCTTCTTATATGACAGCAACGGGTCTTGCCTGCAGTTGGAATAAAATGACGGCAAAGGCAGTGACCATGTCTCTCCCGTCCAGATGTTCCCTTACGTATATATTCTCACGGAGGACATTCAGTAAGGGAGCATCTCACTTATTTAGATACAGCTTAATCTGTGAGTTTGATTATAAAAATAAGGCCCTCTGGCAAAATGATGGAGGTGAAAATTAGAAAAAAAAAACATTTCCCCATAAAAAGTAAACAGGAATTTGGGGAGCTCAGGGAAGCTAGAAATTCAGTCATTGAAAAGATGACCTCAGGTGCTGGAACAGCTGACAGTCACATGCAAAAAAGTGAATCTGGACACAGACCTTACATCCTTCACAAAAATCAACTCTGGATGAGCCCTGGACCTAAATGTAAAATGTGAAACTGTAAAACTCCTAGCAGATATCATAGGAGAATATGAATGACCTTGGGTGTCATTGGATGCAACATGGTATTTCAGATACAACACCAAAGGCACCACCCATGAAAGAAGTAATTGATAAACTGAACTTCACTAAAATTAAAAACTTGTGCTCTTCAAAAAAAGAGTAGTGTCAAAAAATGATAAGACATGGACTAGGATAAAATATTTGCAAAAGACATCTAATTAAGGACTGTTATCCAAATAGAACTTTTAAAGCTCAATAATAAGGAAAAAAAAACCCTGATTTACAAAGTAAGCAAGAGACTTGATTAGATACCGAATCAGAGAAGTTATACAGAGGGTAAAGCAGCATATAAAAGGATGTTCACCACCATATGTCATTAGGGAATTGCAAATCGAAACAATAATGAGATACCACTGTACACATGTAAAAATGACCAAAATCCTGAACACTGACAATACCAGTCCTGGGCGTGACATGGAGCAACGGGAACTCTCATTTACTGCTGGCAAGAATGCAAAACGGTCCACAGCCACTTTGGAAGACAGTTTGACAATTGCTTACAAAGTTAAAACTCACACCATGTGATCTAGCATCTGTGCTCCTTGTTATTCACCATAATGAACTGAAGACATATCCACACAAAAGCTTGTTCGGGGATGTTTATATAAACTTTATTCGTAATGGTCCGAACCTGGAAGCAATCAAAATGTCCTTCAGTAGGTGAGTAGATAAACAAACTGTGGTATATCCAGACAATTGAATGTTCCTCAATACTAAAAAGAAATTGAGCTATCAAACCATGAAAAGATGTGGCGGAACCTTAAATTCATATTGCTAAGTTAACTAGAACAAACTGAAAAGGCTACATACTTATGGAGACCATAAAAAGATCAGTGATTGCCAGGGGGTAGGGGAATGGAGAGATGAGTAGACAAAGCACAGAGGATTTTTAAGGCTGTTCTCTGTAATACTACAAGGGTGGATACATGTCCTTATGCATTTGTCAACACCCGTAGAATGTACAGCACCAGTACAAACTATGGATTTGGGGTAATGGTGTGTCAGCGTAGCTTCATTGATTTTAACACAGGTACCACTGTGGGGCTGAGTGTTGATAGTGGAAGAGGATGTGTATGTGTGGGAGCAAGGGAAACATAGGAACTCTCTGCGCTTTCTGCTAAATTTTGCTGTGAAATTTAAACTGCACGAAAAAATCAAGCACATTTAAATGGCTGAGGACATTTAGGGATGAGGACTTACATTTTATCTGAAGATACCTGTTAGGCTGTGAGCTGCCGTGCCTCTCCCTCTACAGCACAGGTGGCAAACACAAGGCCCATGGGCTGAATCTGGCCCTCCACCTTGTTTTATCCACCCAGCACCTTGTTTCTTACCCAGCAGTAGTGCCAAGCTCTCGCTTAACTGTTAAGGGGTAGTTACATTTATACAGTCCTAAAATTACGTTCGGCCCTTTGAAGGGAACCATGAGGGTGATGTGGACCCCAGTAAAAATGAGTTTGACACCCCTGTCTACAGCCAAAGACTTTCTATGAAGGCTGGCTGCGTGTCCTCAGGTTTGTGGTGATTCGAGGGAGTGAAGAGTTTGAGATGGTGGCAGCAGTGAACATGGACAGGGCTCAAAAAAAGAACCGGAGCATAGCGAGAATGCCTTTCAAGGAAGCAGCTGCCGTGGGGATGGTTCAGGAGTGAACCCAACTCACCTTTTCCCCCGAAAGATGTGACAGAACATAACCGTTGGATGGAGATTGCACTTGGGGGCCCGGGACAACAGCTGGTGGAAGTGCTCACATCTGCTTCCATACCTGCCAGAAGGCTCTGTTTTACTTTGCATTGTGATGCTTCTTTTTGGGTGGCTAGGAGCTAACCTACTGAAGAAACGAGTATTAGGCACATCATACATGCTGTGTAAAGTTGTAAGTGAATAGAGAGAAGATGTAAGACACAAACTTGACACCAGGTGGCAAAGGATGAAGATGTTCGATATAACCATCACGAACAATATTTCATGAATTTTCAATATTTTGAAAGTACCCAAGCAATTTTATAAGGAGTGAATAAAAATGAACAGATTTTTAAACTAATGCTCATGGGTTCATGAACAAATAAAGAATACTGAGGGAAATAGAAAGTTTTAAAAAAATGTCTAAACTGTGACATAAGGAAATCTCATAGCTCAGTCAACCAGAAGGGAGATAAAATAGTGTCCAGGCATTTCTTAATTGGAAATTTCTTTTTCTCAGCCCCAAAAGAAACTTTCCATCTGTTCTAGCATCTGTTTACTGTGGTTCAAGAGTTTCTTTAATTTAACAAGTAGGTGTGACAGTTGTGACATCTGGGAATTTTTATAAGGACACACACAAAAGAGTTGAGGTGGTCACTAACCAGTTTCATAAGCTTTCCCCACATTCCTTATATACACACCTAATTAAAATAACTGATCACATGGCACATTTATACCTCTCTTTGTTTTTTTTTTAAAAGGCTTTAAATTGATGTACTATTGGAATTGTACTTGTTTTCTTTCCTAACCCATTTACCATGAGATGAGCAGAAAGACAATTCCCAACCACAGGACACAGTAGGATTTAGGAGATGTGACTTCTAGGTCTGTGACTGGGGCTCATTTCCCTGTGGATTTTGGACAGTTGCACATTTCTCTTTCACTCAATTTGTCCACTGGTAAAAGTGCAGATTTAAATATCTGCCTTTTCCAAATACACTGGAATGTGGAGAAAGAAAATACACTAGAAATATAGCTGCTATCATCTGAATGTTTGTGTCCCCCACATGATTCTGTGTTGAAGTCCTAATATCTGATGTGATGGTATTAGGAGGTGTGGCCTTTGAGAGGTGCTTAAACCATGAGTGGGGAGCCCTCATGAATGGGGTTAGTGCCTTATACAAGTGGCTCTGGAGAGATCTCTAGCCCTTCCACCATGTAAGGACACTATGAGGAGGCACAGGCTGTGAGGAAACCGGCCTTCACCAGAATGTAGCCACACTAGTGTCTTGCTCTTGGACTTCCCAGACTGTGAGCAATACATTTTTATGGTTTATAAGTTACTGAGTCTGTGGTACCTTATCATAGCTGCCTGAATGGACTAAGACAGCAGTCTACAGATGCAAATGAACACCATTACTGTTGAGATTTCCCCCATCTCATGTACATACTTTGGAAACTCTGGATTCTGAAAGCTTTGTAATTTCTTGCTTTCATTTGAGGACAAAAGCCATTATCTTAAATGTTCAGAGACTCAATATGGTTTGAATATGGAAATATTTCTTTTCACCTTTTAAAAACATTTTTAATGTTTATGTAAATTTATTAAATTATTTTTGGTTTGCCTTTTTTGCTATATAGTATCTCCAGTATTTTATTGTGTTTTTCAATAAGTATCAGGCACCCTTTGAAGCAAAAAGTTTTGTGCAATCATTATCTTTCTGTCTTTCACATTTGGACATTGAAAAATTGAAGGAACATGACGTCAACTGATATTCTCCCTTGTGCCCGAAGCAAATGTTCCTTGCCCCTCTGACTCCAATGTATATTCTTGTTCTGCTTTTGTTTGAAGTGATTTTCTGTAGTTAGACATACAGGTCATCCTGATGTGGTCATCAGGGAGTTCCATGGGGACCAGAGAGTTCTGTGTTCTTGGATAGTCAACTAGTCTTCAGACCATAACGAACTCATGAGCCTTCCAGTCTGTTAACCGTCTTGATCTCAGATCACTCAGCCATTCTGTGTGAAAGGGGCCTTTCCTGTCCAGATTCTCCTTTTGACCTGATTGGAATTCTATAAGCTTTAGGAATGAGGTGAGGTATGGGAAGATCTGAGAAAATCAGAAATTCTGAAGCAAACTTGCTTCTTGTTATATAAGGTGAGTAAGAGTTAAGGGTTAGGTTAATTTTCTTTTTCTTTCTTCTTCTTCTTTTTTTTTTTTTTTTTTTGTTAACTACTAGGCCAAAGTGCAAGTATTTTTTTACATACCTCCAAGAAGCAAAGAATACGAGAGACTTTTAGCTCTTAAGTGATCCTCTATATTTTGTTGACTTGCTAGAATCTTGTATTTGCTATTGTTATCTTTACATATATCTATAATGCTAAGGATATTAACAGAGTCAAAAATGGAGAAATAAAAAACTAAATATGTGAAGAAATGCCTAACCTCATTTTAATTAGGAAACAGAGAACACAGTGTGACAGCATTTTATACACAACAGACTGGAGAAAATTTAAGCAGCCACAATTCCGAGTGTTGGTGAGGATGTGGATCAACTGAATTTCTTATTTACTACTGGCAGGAATACACATGGGTTCAATGACTTAAAAAAAGTAATTTAGCTTGATAACCCAGCAGTCTCGTACCCTTAGATATATACAAGTGTGCATATCAGGAAACGTCAACATGTGTCTGTAACAGTTGTGCCCTGGAAACAACCCAACTGTGGCTCCCGAATGAATCCATCAGTGGTTTCATGAGTCAGGACAATGATTCTGCCAACTGACGTGCTTCCATTAGAAAAAACTAAGTGAAATAAGGACCATGGGCACCTGACACTACACCTAACACATGGGGTGTGTACACAATCATTTGTTGAATTGATGAATGGTAAAAATCAGTCATTTTGGGCTAATGTGACTCTTTCAGTATTGTTGAATGTTTAAGCAGCCTTTCCTGACTAAACTACTTTCCTCTGATGACACAATTTACAAAGAATACTTTTATAAATTATTTTCTCATCTCTTAATGATTCTCCATAATATTTATTTGTATTTGTAAAAATTTTGTGCCCTTCCCATTTTGAAATTAGAATCAGCTTATAAACCTCTGGAGAACAAGGACCATATTATCAGTTTTCTTTTTCTCTTATAGATCAACATGGAGTGGGTAACTCTTAACTGCTTCGAACTTAGTGAAACAAAACATCCACTCACATTTTCCCCCTTTTTTATGAAATCTACTTTGAAAAGGACAAATCGTGGTCAAAAGCAGAATCTTTCAACCAGGCGAAGTTCTCCGTGACTTCAAGTGGTACTTGAAAGAAGTTACGGTAATTATTCAGTGTGTGCAGGAATATGTCTGTGACAAATACAGAGATATTTTTATGTGGTAATTCTAGGCTGTAATGAAATTCTTAACACACAAGGCATCAACGATGGAAAAACATTGTATATCTGATATTCATTCCAATTAAAAACATGCTAAACAATGTGCTATGCTCATTATCTTGCTAAAAAAATGGAATCCAGAAGCTGTTGATATTTTAGTTCTAAGAGGTTATTTTTTCTGTTGTTGTTTAATCAAATACTAATCAGGAGAGATGCACTTTATAATAGGAGAGCCAATTTATCTGACATCAAAACTACCCAGGCAGTTAGCCTTAGATGATTATTTTTAGAACTATGTTAACCTATTTCCAATTAAACTATATTTTTCTGTTGTTAGTATGGTTACAAGACACACAAATTTAAAGATGAAAAGAAAATGTGCTTCACCACCCTTTCCCTTCTACTCACTCCATCACTAATTTAAACCTTCTAATATGCTAATTGGTTCATATGTATCAGAGGACAATCTTTTCATAGAAATCCCAAACCAAAATAGCACGACCAAAAAGAAGTTTATTGTTTTATTAGCTGAGTGCTCTATATCTGATATGCCCAGGATTTATTGCTAGTTCTGCTTCCTCTGGTTTGGATTCATTATAAGGCAGGCTTTTTTTAGTGGTGGTTACATACCTCATCTAATGGGAAAGAGAGCTTCTTTCCTTCAAGAGCAAAGCATGAACTCAGTTCTTGTAGGCTGATGTTGAGCTGTGGACTCAGCCCTGAATCAATGACTGTGTCCAGGGAAACAGAATTAGTTTAGACCCGCGGTGTATGCCTATTCCTGAAGACACAGGAATGGGGAGTCAGTAGCTTCCAAACACATAAGCTGCATCTAGGAGGTGTTGATGCTTGCACAAAATTCAGGGTACTGTTACCAGGGGAACTCTGTGCTAAATGGTCCAGTTATCTTCTGTATTATACCACTGAAGTCAGCTCTACATTTTCTTATAAGATCTTTAATCACAGGCTGTATATTTTCTTTGTAAAGAGGCATGAGGGGTGCATGGCAAGATAGACCAATTTTTTGTTCATTGACTGGTGAATAAAGCTGTAAGCCACTTTTCTGCTAGGTGACTACAAGGGGACAATTTGGAATATATTTTCTTAATTCTAAGAGGAGTTTCTTGAAGATCCTTTATGCAAGGAAGAAATAGGAACACTTGATGCAGGAAAAGTATGTGTCAGGGTATTTTTGTGGCTTGATAATGTTTTCTCCAGGTATCTTTTGCTATACAAGCTTGGGGAAAGGTGGAGTGAATTTGTGTGGGCAAAGACTTCTGGGAGGAAATAGAATTTCCCTATTCCATTTGAGACCACCTTATTGTTCAATAGAACATCAGATAAATTGCTGTGTTTTCAAATAACTCCACCTGTGTCCCCCTATGGAGCATTCACCCCAAGGGAAGGCAGGTATGAATTTGACCAGCTAACTGCAGGTTGTCACATAGGAAGATTCTTCCTTAAATGGTCTATGGCTGGAAGACCTCCTTGTCACAATAGGCACAGTGTGGGAACAGAAGCCTAGATTGGAGTTTAAACAGGGGAATCTGTAATTTTGGAAGCTTGTGCGTGGTTTACCTCTGCCGCCCGTGCTGCATCATTAGGGTGGGCAAAAAGGTTCAAATGAATGCGCCAGACTAGAACAGGTAAGTGCAGTGGGTTTGTACGGCAGTGACAGCAGAAGTGACAACTGAGTGTTGGGGCTGATATGAAACTGGTCCAACTGCTGAGGGCCTTCCTTTCTTCTCTTCCTCCGCCTTTTAGTCTTTCTCTCTCTCTCCCATTCTCCCTCTCCCTGCTTCCTTCCCTTCCTGTGTTAATTCTCCTGGGTAAAGTGAATGAGGAACAGAGATAACTGTTCTTGACAACTTGGATAAAGAAAGACGTTTCAAGAGGTAGCCATTGGACTTCTTTTAAATTGGTCCTGTGGGGTTGAATGATTAATTAGAATATTAAAAAGATTTGTGATCTTAATCATACCTCAGGCTGGTGATGCAGGTCACATTGATTTTTACCGGATTAATTTAAAAAAGAACCACAAAACTTAGAGTCATTCCTAAGAATTGTGCTTTTCATTCTCCTGCTTTCTAGTTGACGAACCTGATCAGACATAAAATTATCTTTAAAATAAATTGTTCTCACACCATTGAATGTAGGCTTGGATGGTAATAACATATCTAAAGACAGAATGGAACAGTTTGAAAAGGGGAGGAGTCATTGGTTAGCGGAGAAAAATGAGGGCCAGGGAGGCAAGCACTGGCACTTCTATCCGTGGTAGAGAGAGGCTGGCTCATGGGTCTGTCAGACATCTTGGCAGGAACAGATCAGTTCTCAGTCAAGTTTCCGTAGCCAGATGCCATTGAACAGTGAAATCAAATAATTAATGTTGATTTCAAAATCCATGTTCACGAAGCAAATTATTATTTTTTGACCTCCCCATAGGGAAAGAATTCACTGAATAAAGTATTTATTTAACAGAAATCTCTGATGACAGAGAATGGCAACATCAAACTGAGCTTTGAAAACACCAATTCCAAACTTAATAGGTTAAATCCGTTGGAAAATATAAAAATAAATGAGACTGTCATTTTCAGTGCAAACTAAAATGGATGCTCGAAGATGCCACTTTCAAAGACCGTAAAGACAGCACAGAGGTTTTTTTTGACTTGATTCCTCACTTTTTTGAGAGACCTACTATGCCAGATGCTTGGGATATAATAATGAACAAGATAATCATGCTTTCTGCCTTTGAGCAACATTCTGCTAGAGGAAAATTGATTATATAATGGTAGTTACATAATTATTTATAATTTTTTAGTAACAGGTAAGAATGACAAATAAGCACTACTAAAACATGAAGTGAAGTGCCTGCTCTAGGCCAAGGTGTCAGGGTTGGTTTCCTTGAGAAATAACAAGTGAGTTAGGGTATGAAGTGTGAGTAATTAGGAGCATTAATAGTGACAGAGGACAGAGGGAAAGATTTCTGTATTGTATCTGTCAAGGTTCTTGGTTACAAACAATAGAAGCTGACTGACTAGCTGGCAGTTTGAAAAATTACTGAAAAAAACATTCTATGATATGACAGAATCAATTGGGAAATGGGCTGGAAAATAGAATTAGAGAAAGAACCCTCTGCTGTCTTGGTCATTTCATCTCCTTGCAAACTCCACTTGGCATAGCAAATACTCTGTCTGCGGTGGAGCCTCAACGACCTGCAATAAACTCTGCTGTCTGTAGGAAACCCTGGTGTGGATGGAACTCTGCATGAGAAGAGGGGCTGGAGGAAACCGCTGGTGGACTCTGTGCTGCCCGCTTTGCTTTAAAGACACTCAGATTCCACAAAAACAAACAGCAGCAATATCAAACCCCCGCCCCTGCCCCCAAAGAACATCCATGCCAGCTAAATAAATACTTCTGTGGGCTGCTCCTTCTTGAGTATTGCTCACTCTATCTTAACTGACTTTTTAAAATATTCACCCAGGTAATACAAAAACACTTTCACAGCAGGAATTCTAGGCTAAAAAAAAAAAAAAAAAAAAATAGAGTATAAGGTCTAATGGACAAAGTGAAAGAGAGAATTGGACAGATACTTCACCAATGATCGTGGGGCTTGTAGGTAGGAAAACTGGTTAATCTATGCTAAAGTCACAGCAGTTAAACTTCAGCCCAAATCTGAAAACCAACTGTATCTTATAATTACAATATAAGTACAGCCTTCATTCTTATTCTGCACTTATTTTACCATGTGGTATTGGGAGACAGTTTGGTTTACTACTCGAGGACAGAGTTTGAGGTTCTGACCCAGTCCCAGCTAATGGAGAGGCTTGAAGTAAAAGCAGAGATACGAGATACATACTAGCAACGACCTGGCATTTTAGCGATTTTTTTCTGTTGGATAATTGCAACATTGCCCTTGTTTGAGTCACTTCAGGGCAAAAATATATCTATTTCCCATGAATGTGAAACAACACAATCAAATCTTGGTGGGAAAGGGTACAAATTAGCTTATTCTATTTTTTCTCAAGTATTAGATTTTCAGTCGGGGATTTTATAGCATCTCTGTGTGTGGCATTTTCAGAGAATGCTCTAACTGAATAGAGTATTAATGCACTTAAAGCTAAACATTGATGATGTGCAATGAACAATCTGCTAAATGTTAATACAATTTATCCTTTTATAAATGTACAAACATGACATACTGCATGCACTTAGTGCTAATCTATTTTAGACATTCATTTGGTTTGACCTGTGACCATAATATATTATGTTCCTTGAGATATTTATCTTGTCATTTGGAAACAAGATTACAATTAATGCAACACATATGACTTTAAATTACTATCTCAACTAGAGAGGTGTGAGTAATGAATTAGACACAGCTTTGAACCCTCTGCTTATAATTTAAATTACCAGCCTTTAGCTAGTGCCTCATTGTAACCCATTAAATAAGTCATAGAATCAGAGAACCACATATTGTTTTTGCTGCTACACCTATCAAAGAAATTTTCCCATTTAATTTGTCGAACCCTAGGCTAATGTATCCAAATTCACGTAATAAAAACAATCACAAGAGAGGGCACTTATATATTTATGTTAATAGTGGGATAAAATCATAGCTGGAGTTCATCTAAACTAGACATAAAATAGTTATCCTTTTTTGCTTCATTCCATTTTTTTTAAGGAGAAAAACTATGGTATTGAAAAAAGTGAGTTCACATTGAGGGTTTAGTTCACAAGGCATTTTTCAAGAGAGAGTGCTGTAAGAAAAAAATCCAATTTGTTATGCTTTCCACACCTCCTTCTCAGCACTGGCTTTGCCAGATTGTAAATTTTGGAAAGACGCAATGGAAACACTAAATATTTTTTGACTGATAACTGCAGTAATAAATGATAACCATTTATTATGAATAATGGCAGATTATTTTTGCTCACTATCCTCTATTTACTATTACTAGATGGATACAGTATTTATTCAGCTCTTACTGTATGGTAGGCACTGTACTAAAGCATATTTTGATGTATAAACCCGTGCTGTGTGTTCTCATGCATATATAATATATATTATGAATACATATAACATATACCCAAACATATTATATATAATTTAATATAGAAAAACCTCTCTTCAACAAGATAAATTTCTTAACAGCAGATATTGTCTTAAACCTTAGTATTTTTCCCCATGTGCTTGGTAAAATACAGTCAATAATTGCCACTCAATAACGACCTGTTGCATGAAAATGAAGAGGTTCTTTTGTGACTTGACATTTTATAGTACGAGAAGACAGTTCCACAGGGTTAATAGAACTACAAATACCACAAACCAATGACAGTATAGCAATAATCTGAGAAGCATAGCTTTCTCTCAAATGTGTTAGAATGCTGTAGATTTACTAGAGTCAATCTACAAACAAGTTAAATGTCCACCATTAGGCTGGAGTGGGGGATGAATAAACTTCTACACATTTATAGTATAATTGACGAGCCCAGAGTAGTATATACAAACATGAGAATTACTGAATGCTGAATCACAGGGTACTG
This sequence comes from Glossophaga mutica, assembly GCA_039655065.1. Lineage (NCBI taxonomy): Eukaryota > Metazoa > Chordata > Mammalia > Chiroptera > Phyllostomidae > Glossophaga > Glossophaga mutica. The sequence goes on along the minus strand of CM077306.1, from coordinate 44,029,088 downwards.
CATAGAACATGAGTTCAGAGAAAAAAGTATTAGAAAGGGCACACAAAAAATAGTAGCTCTCTAACTACATAAGCCTTTGCATCAGAAAGGTGGGGTGTGGATCTGGACTCTGCTAATTTTATACTGCGTATTTTGAGGCAAGTTACCTAATTGCTCTGAGCTCTTTGCATCTCTAAAATGAAGTGCTACTTCCCAATGAAATTACAACAACTAAATACAGGCACACATTTTAGACACTTACTAATGTTGCCTTTCACAAGGTAAGCAATCATTTGGATTAGTCACAACAGGCTTCAAGGTGAAGTGATACTTTAGGTAGACCTTACAGTGTTAGGCTTTGGGAAAGAGAGGGGAGAGATCAAGAGCAACCCAGGCAGAGGAAGAGTGTAAGCAAGAGAAGTTAGGAATGAGAACAGCACATATGGCAAGAGTGAGGGAGTCCTTTAGAACAGAGTGGACAAAGTTAGCAGCAGAGAAAATTCAACTGGTTCAGGAAAATGGGTTTAGAAAGTTGGGAGTCAAGATAGCGTGCACATGTTTAGAAGGGAAATGACATACAGTCAGCAGATCCTTAGCACTCCGCACACTAAGTTTTAGATGGCATGAGACAGAATACCCCTTGACATTTGCCTTTTCTCTCAGCACTTGGCATGTAGTGTTGTATATTATGGGCAATAAAGATACTGTTTTTATATGAAATAATGAGTTTGCATGCTGACACTCCTTTGCTTTTTGTTGTGCAGGTCTGATGTATATTTATGTAGATACAGTTATTTCTCTATAAAAGAGGAAGAGTATATGCGTATTAAGATGAACATGAAGTACTTAGGGATCTTAGAGTTAAAGTTCTATGGAAGCATAATATGAATAGAGTATATATTTATAAGTGTGGTCCTCCATTAGGGTGCTGCAATCTTTGGTATCACTTAAAGTGTATGTTCTTGAGGAAATACTCCAAAATGTCTGGTTTTAATAGTAGCATTAATTATAAGACATATTGATTTAGAATGTCCATTTTAAAACTTTTCTCCAAATTATAAAATAAGAAAATTTTTATCTTTTGGCAATTTAAATGCTAGTTTATTGAACTTATTGTATAGTTCAATAGATTAAGGCCATAATGAACTAAAGAATGACTCAATAGGACACATTATGAAAAAAAAATAGGGCATTTTCCAGAATACCAGACTTAATTTTAACTGAAATCAATCCATTAGCTACCTGCTAGATAGCTTGGTTTTCCCATGCCCTAAGAGCTGAGAATAACTCATTTTTATTGAACTTGACTATTGTACTCTAAGGAAAATATCTTGAAAAAATAAATTGTTCTTCCTGTCCTTTAAAAATAGCTATTTGAGGAGTTTATAGGATTTCCCTGGGTGTCTTATTGAAGCTGTCTGATTCTTATGCAGATACTCTCCAACATAATCTTTGATTTGCAGAATGGTAGCTCACAGGAAAATGGCTGCCGAACTGAGGCAGAAGCATGATTATGTTATCATTAGAAATATTTAAATATAAATAACATTCTATATTTCTCCTTGTCACTTGTCTGGGTTTTGACAGGAGGAGCCCTTTTTTATGGGATTCCTGTGGCCCCATAGATTTTTATCCTGTTATCCAATTTTCCGCTGCACTGCTCTCCTTCTGTCAAACTGACTGCCAGCCAGCCTTACATTCTCCTGAGAGGAGGAGCAAAGCTTTGTATTATAGTGGACAGAAGAAGGAGAACAAAAACAGATCTTTCCCCTCCACGTGCGACACTCTCTTTCTAATGGGAAATTCCATTGTCTGAGGGGTTGAAAGGATAAGGAGCTAGGGAATAGGGGAGACCTCACATTTTCATTCAGTGGCAAGATAATGTTGCAGGGCAGACTCAAATGTCAAGCTGAGCAGCGTACAAATCAGCAGACAGTTTTCCAGGATGCTCAGAGCCACACGAGTTGCTGAAATGCTGCCAAACTGGTTTGTGCGGAGTATTCCCTAGTCTTTCGAATGTTGGCTTGCTGGGGTGTGAAATGAAAGCGTACTTATCAATCATGGTGTAAGGGAGGAGAAAAGGAGCGTTTCTCCTCCATGTGAAGATGTTGCAGTGGCTGCTGTATCATTTGGGGTTTTTTCTTTGACATTGGCTTATAGTTCAGAGCTTAGAGCTGAGATCAGATGAGTGAAAAAAGAGTGGATTTGATGGAATGTTAAATAATTGAGAAGAGTCTAAAACAGGTGGCCAAACTCAGACTCCATCTGAAGGCCGTCAAAATACCAAATTCAAAAACCAAATCAAACCAAAAATGCTCTTCAGTCCACACATATTTTTAAGCCCAGTGTGGCTCACGGCCTTGTGAACACAGTCTCTGGATCAGAGGAAGAGTGGTTCTGTGAGCCTGCCAACAAACTGTGCCAGGTAGGGTAGCTGAACAGGTAGTTTCTTATCCCTACGTTAAGATTAAGATCTTATTGTGCCTCAGGAACTGTATTTTGTCCTTGATATTATTTAAGCCTTATAATAACCTTTGAAAAACTGATTCATTACATACACAAAAAGACAAAGTTTAACAAATATTTTTCTTCTTTTTTACATTATAAGTAAACCACATGTTTTTTTTTTTCTAGAAACTTAGGAATATGTTTAGCATCATATAGGTCCATTTTTATTCCTGTAAATACAAATGAATTATATGATCTTGAAAATGTTGAACTGTATAAGGAGTTCTTCTGTCAGCTGTTCAAATTTAAACCTCTATTCTGAATTTAGTGAAGCATCTTACTATAAGATATGATTTTCTTGTAAGGGCATGAGTACTTAAGAAACCAGGAATGAATGTAAAAGACATTCATCTTTTCCATTTTTCTGGGTAGCTTGTGCTTCAAAATGGGGTCATACACATTATGGATCAGAGATTTTGTTTTCATCCTTGGTCACACAGCACATGAAAAAAGATTAATCTACCTTCTGGCACAAAAGGGTGTTTCAAACAAGACAGTTATGTACTGTATACAGTTCTGTTCTCCCCGCACATGTATTTACCACCAACAGAACTGTTTTATATATCTTTGAACTAAAAAAGCATATGTCCTTTACCACCTCTATGGTTTCAAATAAGTAATTGGTCATTGGAAGAGATTAAATAATTTTAAAACTGTCACATGAATGTGGATGAAAGTCACATACGTAGTCTTATTTATGTTCACATATGCCATTTGCATAATAGCTCTATCTTCTATGTGTTGTTTTTTCATGTTCCAGAGAGTAGGATTCTTATTCTTTTTTGAACTGTGTACCTGATATGTATATACACAATAAATAAAAATATCTACATAAAAAGGGAGCTGTGACGCCTCCCAAAACCAAAGTTTTGGGCTTTGGGCCATGCTTAACAAATGCTTGACTTAATGTATCTGCCACTTTAATATAGGAGTCAGATCCTTTAAAGTTATTTTATCATGTTCATGGGTACAAATACAGTATTCTTGACTATATTGTGAAGCATTTTTGCACACTTAATCAAATTACATTCTTAATTTATAATAATTTAGAGTCTTTGACGGGTTCAGTGTGTGTGAACTGATGTTTTGAAGAGTTTAAACACCTAAACCTCACTTGATTTTCTTTTCAACTCATCTAGTCAGTTATGTGCCATGTTTCCCTCCATTATAAGAGACATTAATATGAGACAAATTAAGAAAAAGGCAGTAGTGGCTAATAGTATTTTAGCGCCTATACTAGCTTTTAGCAAAGCTAAAACTAGGTAACTTAGTACATCTATAGTGGAAGAAGTTAAGCATCTTCCACTATAATTACCATGTTGAAAAAAATGGTAATTTTTGTTGCTGTCAAATCTATGTTAACTTTAGCTCCTGAAATTCTGCTCTATTTTAGTATGAAATTAAATAAATACACTTATATTTTACTCTCATTCTTTATAAATTATTCTGCTCATTGACCATATGTAGTTAATTAAAACCTAAAATGCTAATCACCTGAATAAAATAATTAAAGAATATAATTTTGAGTAGTAGCCAGATTGAATTACATAGATACCTACAAGATTGTGCTAAAACCTTGTGGACAAATAGAGAATAGCAACAATGAAAATGAAGCTGTAAATTTCAACTTATATTTTTGTCTCTTTTAAGAAGCAGAAGAACAGTAAACCAATAGTTTCTGACTTTATTCACAGAGGCAAATTTACCCCGGGTTTTACCCTTTTTTAATGAAACAAGGATGTAATACACGAGCCCAATTGCATGTCATTGTGTGTGTGTGTGTGTGTGTGTGTATGTGTGTGTGTGAATAGAGTCAAAGCCATGGAGCTCTCCCTTAGGAGTTTCTGGCTTCCTGTCTGTGTCCTGGTTGTCTCATTACTTTCTTAGTCTGCACCAGTTTCCCATTCATGGCTTTCAGTAGCATTTTAATGGTGTCTGTTTTTTGCTGGCCCATATGGAGGACATTGATTCTTTTGTTCCAATAACAGTATGAAATACAGTTTGTGGTAGCTTTTTGGATTAAAAAATACTCACTACAGCTTCCTGTTCCTCCATGTGTTGCCAGAAATGTTATTGTTGGTCAGATCGGAAGATATCTTTTGGATCTGTGACTATTTTTTAGATTATCACCTCAGCATATTTTGTAAATGCAGCAAAATTTGTTGCAAGAGTTGGACATAAAATAAGCAGGGCTCTCTGTTCCTACTAAAGGCAGACAGAAAAACAAATTAACCTTTTAGGGTGAGCAATTCTTACAGATTTCTAAAGAAATTCTGTGTATTACAGTTCATTTTATAGACTAAGGAATATAAAGGGATGGAACACTTAGCTATTCTAAAAGTGAACATTCTAAATTAATCAGTCTCTAATTGTAAGGGGGAAAAATAGACAATACTTGATGAAAATATCGTGTCCTGACCAGCAGCTGTAGCATCACCTGGATGTCTGAAATCATCCACCTCAGGCCTTACTCCAGACCTTCCAAATCAGAATCCACATAGCAATGTGGTCCTGGGGATCTGTGCTCACATTCAGGTTGCAGAAGCACATAGTTGGTTTCCATGTAGTCAACACAGTAATTCCCAACTTATCACCGGATGATGTTTTTATAAAGCATTAAGGCTTACGGAGGTAAACTGCTTTGTAAATACTGCCTGAATTATGTCTGTTTCAATTTGCAACACAAGTAAATTAACCTCTCCAATAAGGCCAATTTAATTTTTAATTGCTACTGTTAGCTTAGAAGAGAAAATACAAAACTAAATCAGACCACAAAGGTCACATTTAAAAAACCAAAATATCTATAAACATGCTGTAAAATGTCCATGTGTGTTTAAATGGTATTGCTATTAAGCAAATTTTCAAAATCATGCCTCTTTTATTACTTGAGTTGTTGACAGGATAGTTACTTTTGACTTACTTGAATATAGAAATGCCCTTGAGGAAGGAAACATATGTGTTCCTCTTCTCGAAATTCAAAACTGACTGAATGAATTAAACTCAAACTTACAGAAATAATTTACCTTCAGGTTAAACCTTTCTCATCATGGTGGCAACCAGAATTAAAGAGTGACTGGAGTGACATTTAGGAATACTTAATAATCATAGATTTTATAAGGGACATTTTTCTCATTGGAATTCATGGTTGATCGTTATGTCTGAGAATTGATGGTAAAAGTGATCACTGATGTATTTGCTCTGTTACCTGTATGCCTATTGATCTGATAGTACAGAAGTGTTGTTAACGTTGAGATTCTCACTTTCTCTTTTTTCTCTGCCACTCTGTCTGCCTGTTCTCTTTCTCTCTCTCTGCCTTTTTGTGGGTGACTTTGTTCCAGACTATAAAAAGATTCAAAAGAAATAGGAGACATGACTCTCACCTTCCAGATTCTTCCAAGTTCCTAATATTTTTCTGAGCTAAAACACCATCTTGACATGTCTTAGCTTAGTGCTTTTCTTGCTGTCCTTATGTATTCAGGGTCGGTGACTTATTTTCACTCTGCTTTTGTTTGTTCTCCTTCTACATCACTCATTTCTTTATAAATAGATCGATTGTGGGAGCATCACCGTCTGGTTGTGGACACCACTGCAATTTATGTATGATTCTTAAAATCTGAGTGCATGAAACCAACATCACACATCACCCTTCATCACTCTTTGTGCTTTGTTTCTAGACATACTGCCCCGTGAGATGCTATCATCCTTTAAAACAGCTTTTACTTGGTTTCGTGCATTTGAAATTCTAACTGGACATACTTACCAAAAACATATGTTAACCACAAGCAGTTGGTAATAAGCAAAAATTCTGTTTTTTAACTCTTAGCCACAATTAACAAGGTAGAAGGAAAGGTATGCAGATTTGATCCTAAAATACAGCAGTAGCATCCAAGTCTGGAACAAAATCTATGAAACTCCATACATTTTCAAAAAAAATCAAGATAAATAAACCTAAATTATAAAAAAATACCCTTTAAAGTCTAGTTTTCAGATCTGTTGTAGGTTGCCTGTAGAGTGAAGTGAAGAATCCCTCCCTTTATCTCATGTCATGAAGTTGAATGGTTCCAATCTAGGTTCTAGTAGTGGGGTGCATAAGTTAATTGACAGTGGAAATATTAACAAGAAACAAGTTTATTGTACTGTGGGAGTACCAAGTAGTGAGTACATAGCAGAGTAGCCAGAGGTAAGGGTTTAGATATCAGCTTAACAACAGGGGAGAGTGGTTTAGGGCTTCAGCGTGAAAGTATAGAATGTTCTTTTGGGCAACCTCTTCCTAGAAGGAGGCTGGAAGCTGCCCTAGAAGAGGGTTAATGGCAGCTCTGTTGTGGGGGCTCCACTTTCATCTAGGAAAGTTCACATAAGATTTTTTTGTGTTGATTCCTTCAAAGGCTTTTCCCAACTTTCTCATTGCACTGGTGTTTAAGAAGCTATGTTTTGCATTTGTAATATGCGTTAGTCCTCACTTTATTTAAATAAAGGTAAGAAATGTGTGTTAGTATATACTTAGAAATAATATCTCTGTCTTAAAAAATAAATTTGAGATTTAGCCTGTGCCCTACTATGAAATGTTGGAGCTGATTAGATGACTAGCATGGCATCTTTGTTAAAATTAGGGCATAAAATTATGCATCATATAATTATATGATACTACTGACCCAACTTGCTACATTCTTGACCTTACAAAAGATACTTAAAAAAAGAGAAGTTTAAGGAATGACCTGAGAATCATATAAACACAAATGGAGGAACAGGAAAAATGTTAGGAGCACTTATGTTTGGTTTCCATCTACTGGCTCCAAGATGCCCAAAATCTTTCTGTTGTTCTTGATACTTAGTGTTTTCTTCCACTGTCTCCAATTTCTGACTTATTTCCCTGGTCCTTTACTGTTCACAAGTCTATTTTTTTTCCATTAGATTATAGTTCCTTAAGGGAAAGTTGTGGGCACTGCTCACCTTGTCTCTTCCCTATCTGCTACCTAGTACATTGCAAGCGGACAACATCTTGGACCAGATATTTGAGGAACACTGAGTCATAAGGTAGTTCCATTTTTAATGTTTTGAGGTATCTCCATACTGCTTTCCACAGTGGCTGTATTAGTCTGTATTCCCACCAACAGTGCACGAGGGTTCCCTTTTCTCCACATCCTCTTCAACACGTGTTATTTGTTGATTTGTTTATGATGGCCATTCTGACAGGTGTGAGGTAATATCTCATTGTGGCTGAAATTTGTATTTCTCTAATGATTGGTGACATTGAGCATCTTTTCATATGTCTATTGGCCATCCGTATGTCCTCTTAGGAGAAGGGTCTATTCAGGTCCTCTGCCCTTTTTTTAAATTAGATTATCTGTTCTTCATGGTGTCAATTTGTGTAAGTTCTTTATAAATTTTGGATATTAACCCCTTATCTGATGTATCATTGGTGAATATATTCTCCCATTGAATAGGTTGTCTTTTTGTGGAAAGTGCTTGTAAAGTAAACCATTTTACCTAGGAGTTGCTTAAATTGTACATTTCTAGGTTAGTTTTTTAAAGATTTTATTTATTTTTAGAGTGGGGAAGGGAGAGAGAAAGAGAGGGAGAGAAACATCAATGTATGGTTGCCTCGAGAGCACCCCATACCAGGGACCTGGCCTGCAACCCAGGCATGTGCCCTCACTGGGAATCAAGCCAGCGACTATTTGGTTCACAGGCCGACACCCAATCCACTAAGCCACATCAGCCAGGGTTCCAGATTAGTTTTAATGTAAGTATGTTGACAGCAGAGTGAAGAGAGTGCTAAAACCAGTTCAACATTTCAAAGTGAAAAAAAACTGGAATGATTTAAAAATAATTTTTGAAATTTTTACGTTTAAGAGAAACAGACTATGTCAGTTTCAAATATGTATTTCTTTTTATTTGTTCAAGTTTTATGACTTGGTTAATAGCCATCTCCATGTTTCATGACTAGTTTTTTGAAAAATGCTTACAATTTAAAAAGTGAGAGATTTGATGTAAGATTATAGTCAAATATTTTATTCTCTTCTCCCTTTTTCTCATTCTTTCTCATATTTTCTAATATCAGTTATACCTAAGTATTTTGTATTTTTTGTTGCAACTGTAAATAGGATTGTTTTCTTTATTTTTTTGATATTTCATTGTTAGTATAAAGGAACACAATGGGTTTTTACATATTGATTTTGTATCCTTAAACTTTACTGCATTTATTATTTCTAATAGCTTTTAGTTGGTGGAGACTTTAGGGTTTTCTATGTATAGAATCAAGTAATCTGCAAATAATGACAGTTTTACTTCTTCGTTACATTGTAGGTTTCTTTATCATCTTACAATATTGGTTTATTTTCCCCAAGTGTTAGAGCTTATAACTGCTACTATATAAAAGCTGCGTAAGAGATTAGGAGTAGGTGTTACCAGCAAAGGGGTTCTTGCACCCCACCCTCAAGATAGGATTCAAGGGTGGAAGCAAAACAGATACAAAACAAGAGTTTGCAGAAATGAGAAAGGGAGAGAGCTTGGTGCACCAAGGGAGCACACAGTAATGAAGAATATGGCTCTTCAAACTGCTGCCGTGGCCCGGCTTATATAGGGCTTGGTTCTTCATGCAGCACCAGGTAGATTGCTTTGCTTTCCAGTTTCCTACCATGGGCTGCTCTCCCGATGATCTGTTCCCTCCTTTGCTCTAGGGCACTGGTGTCTTGCAATGAATGCACAGAATGGAGCTCTTCGGGGAGTGCCTGAGGAGAAACTTTAAATTTATCTTAGGAGAGGCTCAGAAAATAAAAATAACAATAATCGAACAGCATTGCCATCCATTTCAGAGAGGCTCAGTCTGTCTCATAGGGACTCGGTTCAGATTTTCTGCCTCCACCACTTCCTAATTGTTTAACCCAGAGTAGGTTTCTTAACCTCTCCAAACTTCAGCCTTCCCATTTGTGAGTCACTGGATTCTTAATGAGGTATGCATGCAAATTCATTTGCTCAGAATCTGGCATAATGTGTGTATCCAGTAAATGTTACTTATTATTAATAATAATTTTTGTCACCATTATTCTCTAAACTCTCTTGATCCAGAAATTAGAGCCTGAGAAATTTTCCAAATGCACTGGTCAATATTAAGAAACCTATTCCCCAAAATATCTGCCTATTAGGCATCATGGTAGCAGAACAAAAACTATGTTAAAATAATTAAGTAAGTGCAAGGCGAGGGATGAGGGAAAACACCATCTGCCAGCTCTCCGTGAATCATTTAGGAGTGAGTTGGAAGATAATGAAGGCCATTGCATTCTGGTCATGGATGGGTCCTTCTGCTTGGCTGGTGTTCTCACCTTTCTCTGAATAAAAATAGTCCATGCATCCTTTACTGCAGCTCAGTAAACACGGATTATGTGCATAAAAATAAAAGGATGCACAACGAAATCTTTGGGGAGATTTGCACAATTTGTTTTGTTTTCTAGTGTACCCATGAATTTCAGTACAGTCAACAGTTTAATCTGATCAGCAATGCATCCATTTTTTTTTGTTTTTGTATTTGCTGTTTATTGTCAGTTTTATATTGCATTGGCCAAAAAATCCATTTAGCTTTTCTGTAAAATACACCTTTTTCATGTTCACCAATAACTTTTTTGATTTGGATATTTTGAGTATGTCGGCTATGTCCTGTGTGGTATAATGGTGAGTGTTCACAATTAATGTCTTGATTTGGTGACTCTCAACTTCAGCTGGTCCACCCGACCATGGAGCAGCATCCGGCAAGAAATCTCCAGCACAAAACTTCACAAACCACTTTTGACACATTCCATCAGTCACAGCACATCCTCCATACACTGTACGAATCATTTTTTGCATTTCAGATGCATTTTTACCTTTCTTGAAATAATGAGGAGACTATATTGAAAATGTTACATATTTTCTTCTATATTCAACATTAAAATGACTACACAGCCCTGGCTGGTGTGACGCAGTGGTTTGAGTGCCAGCCTGCAAAGCAAAAGGTCACTGATTCGATTCCCAGTCAGGGCACATGCCTGGGTTGCAGGCCAAGTCTCAGGAGGGGATGCATGAGAGGCAACCACACATTAATGTTTCTTTCCCTCTCTTTCTCTCTCCCTTTCCCTCTGTCTAAAAATAAATAAATAAAATCTTTAAAAAATGCACAAAAGTTCACCAATTTTGATAAGTATTTTTTAAATGCATGCTGATACGAGAGCTTTCACAATACAGTGTAACAAAATTGTTTTGAATGAAGTTGAAGACAACTAAGTGTTACTAGAGCCATCTTATGGAAAAAAGCAAATGAAAATTTTGGCCAACTCAATACCATTTTCCTAGCGGAACAGTTCATAAGAAATGCACACCAGGGCCACGATTCAGTGCTCAGATGTAGAACAGGGCGGTGGCTTGAGTGAAGCACTGCGCGCACATGTCAGGAACAAGGGTTCCAATTTGGGTTTGGCCACCTACCACCTGTGAGAACATTGGGTGTTCCCCCAGCTTTGGTTTCTGTTCAACCAGTCTTGTAATGTTTAAATGAGTCTTGTAATGTTTAAATGAGATTATATGAGAAATTAATAAAATGTTCTTTTAAGAATGCTTTTTAAATATTTATTGTGACTAAAAATAGTTACTTTTGAAGAGCAGTTTCACAATTATAATGTTAGAGGCTAAAGTGACTGATAACGAACCATGAGAAATAACTTAAATTGGTGCACTTCTCTTGAATTTTTGGTGACTTAGTATTCTTATGTGTGAAATGTGCATAATAATACATTAACCTCATAAAGTTGTAAGGACACAGTGAGGTGCTCTTAGGCTGAAATCACAGAGTGCAGTGTGCTTATTTGGCTGTTATTGTTATGCTTTTAATATAGAGCAAATAGGAGTCATTTTTGTGTGTGTGTGTTTTGTACTGTTAAAAGCAGTACTTTGGGGGGTCAATTCTGAAATGGTTTACTAATATTTAATTTTAATTTTGTACTTACATAGTGACAACTACTAACTTAGAGCTGGCATTCTGGAGATACTATAATAACAGAAAAATACAAGATAGGGAAGATGTCCTTGAAAAGAGTAGTTCTAAGTTTTGTTTTATTTTTACAGGTGTTTGTATGATCTAATTGATTTTACTTTTTAAAAAACAAGGTTTATAAGATACATGTAATATAATGTAGAGGAGAATGCACAGGTATGGAGGTTAAAGCCTGGGGTTTTGGTCTCCTCCTGCTGTGAATGACTGGCTGGGGACATTGAACAACAATTTAGTATCACTTGCCCCAAAGAGATTGGTGGACAAGATTGGTACTTCTCAAGCTAGGCATGCATGATAACCACCAGCTCCATCAGGTCTACCTAGAGTCAATTGAACTGTAATCTCTCAGGGGGAAGACCAGGCTCCAGGCTCACCATGAGTTTGGGAGACACAGCTGTCTCACCAACCACTCAAGTGGGTGGTCGCTAGGGTCTCTTCCAACTCTGAAATCTCATATATCTCTACATCTCTCTTTACTGTAGTCATGTACATAAAGAGTGCTTCTTAAAATGAAAACAGATACAGAGCAGTAGCTAGGGAGGGTTAAAGAATTTGATTTAACCTATTTGCTTCTGAAGAAGCTAAAGGAACTTCAGTGTAAACCAGAAACCTCCTTATGAGAGAGGCGATGATTATGTTTCAGCTGTGCAGGCTCTATATTGAATTGGGCTCTCCCCTTTTCGATTTAACCTGTTCTTTATGTGAAGTTCTACTCTTTAAAAGCTTACTTCTAATACAGGCAAAATGCTAAATGCAGCATTTAAAAATTACACATAAGACCTCACTTCTGCACACAGGCTGTAAGGAGAGGAAAACAGTGGGAAATTTTGTACAGAGAGATTTTCTCACACATTGATATCAGCACAGAACATCAGCCTTGAAAGAATGCTTTTGTAACAGGAATATTCAGTGAAAAAAAAAAAAAAAACACCAGTGATTTCCATTTATATCATTAAAGGAAGGAAGGAGCATATGGCTTAGAGCAGGAAAGGGAATGTTAGCTATGAGGGTGCATTTGCAAAAGACATTGATTAGGACTGAGAGTACCTCAAGTACTTGGGAAGCAAATTTGTTTAATAACCTCATGGTTTGCAGATGCCTTTCCATCCTCTGCCATGACTCCAAATAAAGCAGTTTTCTCTGTGCAGAAGGAAGCACACTTGAAAAGTCACATGATTCATGTTTGAAAACAAGTTGACAGGACATTCACATGAGTAAGAAATCTCTTACAGTAACATACACATGAGTCATGCTAAATCCGGATCTGATTTTCAACTTGAGGTACTCAGGGCTCTGCCGTTAAAGAGCTCTCCATTCATTGGTTTGCTACAACTGAATGCTGACGTGCTGTCTCTGTTCTTGGAGACACGCTGCCCTGGGGTGTGCTTGAGCACAGACACAGCAAGCGCCCTTTCTTGTGTTTGTATTGGCTCCTGCTGCCTTTTTGTTGATCAGGTGGCTGATAACACATCTCTTGAGCTTTGCAGAACTGATGAAAGCCATGAGTCTGGGCTAAGTATTTGGAACTTGATTTTTGCCATTATCATAATGCTAATATCCATCAGTACATTTTAATACATGACCATGAAGCCTTAGATACCTGGAATTCTCTAGTGAATACTGGCCAAGAGGGCAGATGGCTCGTGTGTTATGTTGAACCCTTAAAGTCATATATTGTGTCACTTTCTTTTTTCTTTTTTTTTTTTAAATTTTTTTATTTATTTATCTTTAGAGGGGAAGGGTAGGAGAGGGGGAGAGGGAGAGAAATATCAATGTACGGTTGCCTCTTGTGTGTCCCATGCTGGGAACTGGCCTGCAACCCAGGCATGTGCCCTGACTGGGAATCGAACCGCGATCCTTTGCTTCGCAGGCCCGTGCTCAATCCACTGAGCTACACCAGCCAGGGCTTGTGTCACTTTCTTAAGCTAGGCAAGTTGTAATGGGTCTCTTGGGACAGATAAACATTTCCTGTGAGGTCTCTACTTGCTTAACTGCTAGCCTTGAGTTTTAGATTTCTTGCTACCCTAAATGAACTCATTTTAATAAAAGTAAAATTTTCCAGCTGTTTCATTGGTCCTTGGTGGAGAAGGCAAAGGTCAAATAGAAATTGAAGAGAAACTTGTTTTCTCATTAAGGCAACATTTGTGGGGTGAAATAGAAAGGTGGGTATGTGGATAAGTAAACCAGGGCAGTAATTAAGAGTGAGGATTGTGGAGCCAGACTTCCTGGCTTTAAATCCTAACTGTACTACTTGCTTGTTGTAAATCTCAGACAAGCTGCTAAACTCTGTGTGGCTCATGCATAAAACGGGGATGACAGATTTAACGCGTTAATGCTTGTAAAGGGATTAGCATAGTTTCCGCACATCAAACGCACTCAATAAATGCTCCTGTCCATGGGGCAGAGCCCATGTTGGTAATATCAAGAGAGTATCTGTGTTCAGAACTGGGTTGATTCTGTGAGCCTATTTTAGGGTGCTCCTTCTGTTCCTTAGGCTAGTGCTAAGTGGTTCTGTGATGCCAGATAGGGAGTGTAAATCCCAAATACCTAACTGTTTTTGTTTATAAAGTGTAGAACAATTTAATGCTGCTTACATGTACATTGGAAGAAAAAATATGACTGTTCTAATAAATACTCTCAGCTCTACTGGCAGAGTGAGTGTACAGCAGCACCAGGAAATAATATGTATAGTAACTTATGACATAAAACTTTTCCAAAAAATAACATTGAGACTTCAGGCCAAGATGGAGGTGTAGGTGGACACACTGTGCCTCCTCACACAACCAAAATTAAGGACAAGAATGTAGAAACAAGAGAACAATCAGAACTGACAGAAAAATTGAACTGTACAGAGGTACAACAACCATTCATCCAGACTGGTAAGAGGGGTGGAGTTGCAGCAGGAGGAAGTAGAGGTTGGCGGACCCAAGTGCACAGGCAGTGGCTGGTGGACCCTGGGCATGGGGTGGCAACGGGCAGACCCAGTGAGGCTGCGCAAGGTGGCAGGCTCACCAGGAGGTCCCACATTTGTGTGCAGATAATCCAGGCAAAAACAGGGAGCAAGACAGACCTCACAACCCAGGGCCCCAGCGCCAGGAAATAAAACCTAAAAACACTGAAAGCACTTGTGGGGGTTGAGGTGCCAGGAGAGACTCCCAGCCTCACAGAAGAGTTTGCTGGAGAGACCCACAGGGTCCTGAAATATGCACAAGCCCACCCATACAGAAATTAGCACTAGAAGGGCCCAATTTGCTTGTGGGAAGCAGCGGAGAAGACTGAAGTATGGGAGAGAGCGGAGCAAGCACCATTGTTCCCTCTCAGACCCCGCCCCCACATACAGCATCACAAAAAAGCGACTGGGCGGCCCCACACTGGGGAGCACCTGAGGCTCCACTCCTAACCACGTAACAGCATGCAAGCGCACGCGCAGATAATCTAGGCAAAGGGGAAGCTGTGGAAGGGACCGGAGTCCAGGAGAGAGTGGAGCAAGCACCATTGTTCCCTCTCAGACCCAGCCTCCACATACAGCGTCACAACTCAGCTACTGGGATGCCCCGCCCTGGTGACCACCTAAGGCTCTGCCCCTCACTAACAGGTGCAACGAGACCAAAAAGAAAAAACAAACAACAACAACAACAAAAACAACAAAACCAAAAAATGGTTCAAAGGGGAGAACAGATCTCAGCCCCCGAGCCAATTCATCTAAGTGACCAAGAGATAGCCAACCTATCAGATGCACAGTTCAAAGCATTGGTGATCAGGATGCTCACAGAATTGGTTGATTTTGGTCACAAATTAGATGAACAAATGAAGGCTACACTAAGTGAAATGAAGGAAAATGCACAGGGAACCAATAGTGATGGGAGGAAAACTGGGACTCAAATCAATGGAGTGGACCAGAAGGAAGAAACAAACAACCAAACAGAAAACAAGGAAGAAACAAAATTCAAAAAAGTGAGGAGAGGCTTAGGAACCTCCAGGACATCTTTAAACATCCCAACATCCGAATTATAGGGTTACCAGAAGGGGAAAAGGAAGAGCAACAAGTCGAAGACTTATTTGAACAAAGGAGAACTTCCCCAATCTGGCAAAGGAAATAGACTTCTGAGAAGTCCAGAAGCTCAGAGAGTCCCACAGAAGTTGAACCCAAGGAGGAACACACCAAGGCACATCACAATTACATTACCCAAGATTAAAATGAAGGAGAGAATTCTAGAAGCAGCAAGGATAAGTCACCTACAAAGGAGTTCCCATCAGACTGTCAGCTGATTCTTTAAAAGAGACCTTACAGGCAAGAAAGGGCTGAAAAGAAGTATTCCAAGTCATGAAAGTCAAGGACCTATATCCAAGATTGCTCTATCCAGCAAAGTTTTCATTTAGAATGGAAGGGAAGATAAAGTGCTTCTCAGATAAGGTCAAGTTAAAGGAATTCATCATCACCAAGCCCTTATTATATGAAATGTTAAAGGGACTTACCTAAGAAAAAGAAGAGAAAAAATATGACAGTAAGAAGATAGCAAACCCACAGATATTAACAGCCACACCTAAAACAAAAGCAAACTAAACAAACACTAGAACAGGAACAGAAACACAGAAATGGAGATCATATGGAGGGTTAGCAACAGGGACGTGGGAGGAGGAGAGAGGGGGAAAAGGTACAGAGAATGAGTAGCATAGATAGTGGGTAGAAAATAGACAGGGGAGGGCAAGAATAGTGTGGGAAATGTAGAAGCTAAAGAACTTATGACACATGGATATGAACTAAAAGGGGGAAATGTGGGTGGGAGGGGGTGTGCAGGGTGGAGGGGAATGAAGGGGGGAAGTGGGGCAACTGTAATAGCATAATCAATAAAATATATTAAAAAACACATTGAAGCGATGATATAAGACATTTCCTAATAGATGATTTTTAGCATCTAGATCTCTGAGTCTCAAAAATAAGAAGTGCTATTGAAATATAATTGATTCCCATATTATGTACTCTGGCACAATATTGTGTATTCAGTTTTGACCAGCCATTTATTAAAAATGAAACAAACTCTTTACTGTTTTATTTCTCATTCACCCCACCTGGTTCCATAAAGGATTTAAGACTATTGAAAGGCACCTGTTGAATGTATTCAGAAAGTGGGAGTTACTTACTTCATTATCTTGTGGCTTTTGGTATCACTTCTTGATGGAAAGAAGTCAGTATTTTTCTTCCTAGTTTTATTTGAAAACATATCTTTGACTCCCATATGTGTTATTCATTAAAATCTAATAGAAACCAGGGAAGAAACTCTCTCTTAAGAAGAAGCCACTTGTTAGAGTTTAGAATTAAATATCCACATCATTATTATTATTAGATTATGAGCTAACTATGAATGGACAGCAAGCAGTTCTCGTGCTATCATAGTTCTCAACACCTCATGGGAGGCAGCTGTTCTTTCTGATCCACACAATCTTTGATTCCACTAATGTGTTTGTGGTTATTTTTTTTTTTTCATAAGTATCTAACAGGGTCCTAAGATAAGAGGTGAATATGAGGGGCTAAGGGGCTTGTTTCCCATGATAAATAGTTAAGACTTTAGTAAAAGTTGGTGATGGTCAGTATTTCTTTCATGCAGCACACAATAAATTTGAAGGCAATGACAGGAGTGAAGGAGACTTGGGCTGTAGTGCTACCGTTCAACCAACTGTGGGAATACAACAAAGTGGCTTTATTTCCTCTAAACTAGCTCCTCATCTATGAAATGAAGAGGATAAGCTAGTTCTAAACTCTCTTTTCCAACTAACATGCAGTGATCTTATGATGCTAGGATTCAGCATAATTATAGAGGCTGTAATAATTATACTAGTTTTACTGGAAAGTTCCTTAAAATTGTGATTACTTTGTCCATATATCACAAAACCAAAATATGGAGGTTTTAATATATTCAGATACCCGCCATAGATCTAAACAAGGCTTTTTATTCTGTTTTGTAGAATTTTAGTGTAGTACTCTCATTATGTCTCCCTTGACTTTTATTTACTCTTGAAAGTAGGTTTATTTATATATTTAGTTGTTTATTGTACAAAATGGGGACATATAATTAAATGCAAAGGAATATATTTTTGTCATTAATTCAAGAAATGTTTATTCAGTAATCTGGTAAAAAGGAATAAAATGAATAACACATGGGGTTTGCCTCAAGAAACTTATGGTCTAGTGGGAGCACAGAGACATAAATAGGTAATTATAAAGCTGTGCAGTAGAGATTATGAATGGAGAAAGCACAGAGTGCAAATGAGCGCATGTAGGGCACCTAATCCAACCCAGGGGAAATCATTGCAGACGTCCCAGAAAACACAGCATGTGAGTGATGATGGCTGGAATTACTCAGAATATGGGATTCTTTTACGTAGAGTAAAGCAGTGTGTGCAAGAGCCTGGAGGTGAGAGAGAACTGTGCATGTCCAGGAACTGAAGGTAACTTATAATATATGTTCTGGTGGACAGGAGGATGGGAGGAAGGCACCAGGAAGAAATGAGGCTAAAGAGGAACACAAAGAGTTTGAGTTTGATCCTGAGGACAATAAAGAACCATTGGATGAATAACATATAATATTAACATTGAAAAACACAAAAACGGGAGAGATCCAAGATGGTGTAAGAGTGAGTGGAGGCTACACTAACCTCCTCCCAGGGCCCATCTGGAATTATAACTAAATTGTGGAGAAATCATCCAGAATAAACAACTGACTAGTTGTGTGAGAGAAGCCTCAGAACCACGGACAGACAGAAGAAACAGTTTCACTACATGTGACTGGTACAGACTGCAGAGATGTGAGAGAGCTGGCTAGGCTCCCACAGACAGCAACTGAAGTGCTGGAGGGAAACTTCAGTGGCCAGCTGGGGGGTTCCCCCTGAGAAGTGTTTAAACCCAAGGTGAGCTTCTTGCCTACAGCACCAGAGGCTGAAAAGTACCTAGATAATATACAGCTGTGAAAAGCAACAGGGTTTCTCTCTGCCAGGACAGACAGCTACAGATGCAAAGAGCCTTTCAAAGGGCCAATTCATAAATTTTCAATTGCAGCCACTTACCTTGGGCTCCACCAAAGTGGAAGCAGAGTGGACTAGAGATGCTTCCGGAGAGACTGGGCATGATGGCTTTAGGTAGAACACAGACAGAGCAGCCACCAGGATCCTGGTGCTGAGAGTCATCCCCCCATGCTATAGGAGCCATCTTGCTTAGGCAGACCTCTGAGTGACTAGATTAACAACTGAGTCAGCCACAGATGGTGGATCCCTGGTACTCTCAAACAAGCCGCATAAGGCCACACTGGGACACCACCTGACATCACCAGAGGTGGATCCAGAAAGAAAAAAAAAATAGTGGTAAATATTCAATGCTACCAAGATGAAATTCACCATGGTCTTCTGCATGATTTGTGATATTTTCTGTCCTGCATAGTTTTTAAAAATTCATTTCTTGTCCTTCAAGTTTGTGCATATTAATAACTTGCACAAACTTGTTTATTATAGCTTTATTATAGTTTATTTCAAATCTCATATTTTGCTCCACCCTTCTCTTACCCCATTTTACCTCCTTCTTTCCTCTCATATTCATTTTAAATTTTGTTTTTTCTCTAGCTACAACTTGTTTCCATTCTGCACTCTACTACGTCTCCCACCTCCAGCCTCTCAAAACCATTTCTCTTGTCACTGGTCATCTCACATTCTTTGTTCCACTCTTAAAATACCTGTGCTCTTTCTCTACCTTTATCAGTCTTTGCTCATTGGTTGTGGATAGGGTGGCGGTTGTTATATTTCTTCAATTTATCTCTAGATCTTCACTATTTTCGTATTTCAAATCTCAAATTTTACCTTTCCTCTTTCCTACTCCATTATGCCTTCCTCCTGCTCTTCCTTTTTTTTGTCTCAAATTTTATTTTTCCCTGTCTTAACCTGATTTTCATTCCTCATTCTTAGTATTCCTTCTCCCTCTGTCATCCCAAAATGACTTCCCTTTTCTCTAGATAGCTCTTAAGCTTTTCCTTCTTTATTTTTTCCATCTTATTCCTGTCACACCTATATTAGTCTTAGCTCATTTGTTGTTCATAATGCTGTTGTGGATCTTTTTCTTTAGTTTGGTTCTTATTTTTAATTTATTTACTTCTTTTTTCTTTTTTCTTTCTCTTTATTTTTTTAAATTTCTATTTAAACCTAATACTATATGCTTCCCTTCTCTCGCTCCATCCCTCCATATCCATTCCCTTTTTGATTTATGATGTAAATTTTACTTACTTGCTCTCTTTGCCTTGCTCCAGTTCTCTGCTCTTATTGTCACTCTTCCCTCTATGCTCTCAAAGTCATTTTTCTTTCAGTTAGTCATCTCATATTAATTTCTCCTTTCTTATAATAGTCCTAATTTCTTGACACCCTTATTAATACTGACTCACTTGCTGTTGATAGTGTGGTTGTAGGTGGTGGTTATTTTTGTGGTTGTGGGTTTGTTTCCTCAGTTGTGTGTTTTTTTTACGGCAGCACCTGCACAATAGCATACACGACACGGAGGGTGGAGTGACTCTCAGTCAGCCAGCTGGAGGGAAGGACATACCAAAGAACAGCTCAACGACAATCAAAACCTAATTACAAATAGAGAGCCAAGGTAAATGTCATAAAGGGCATCCCAAGCGCATCAAGTTCAGGAGATTAAAGAGACTGCACCACTGAATCCCACAGGTTTTCTACCATAGAAGTTCACACCACAAAGACAGGAAGTCAAAGCATATCAATCTAAGAAGCAGAAACAAACAAGGAGAGTCTCCCCTAAAATGGGGGGACAAAGAAACAATCCCCAATCAAAAGTAAAGGAGGAATCCTTAGAAAGAGTTATAAATGAAATAGAGGCAAGTAAACTATCAGACACTGAGTTCAAAATAATGGTTATAAGGAAGCTCAATGAGCTCAGAAAGAACTACAAAGAACTACAGGGAAGCTGCAAAGTACTTACTGTGAACTACATCAGCATGAAAAAGGACATGGAAACTATCAATGAGTCAAGAGGAAATGAAGACTAAAACTTCTGAATGAAGAACACGGTGGAAGGAATTAAAAGCAGGCTAGTTGAAGCAGAGGATCGAATCAGCAAGCTGGACAGAACAACAAAATGAAAAGAGACTCAAAAAAAATGAAGAGGGTTTAAGGGAGCCACAGGATAACGTGAAGCATAATAATATCCATATCATAGGAATACCAGAAGAAGAAGAAGAGGAACAAGGCATAAAAAAACCTGTTTGGAAAAGTAATGACAGAAAACATCCCTAACATGGTGAGAGAAAAAATCATACAAGTCCAGGTAGCACATAGGGTCCAAATCAAGATGAGTCCAAAGAAGCCCACTCCAAGACGTGTCCTAATAAAAATGGCAAAATTTAAAGACAAAGAATATTAAAGACAGCAAGAGAGAAAAAGCTAGTAAGATACAAAGGAACCCCAATAAGGCTATCAGCTGATTATTCAACAGAAACACTATAAGCCAGAAGGGAATGGCAAGAAATATTCCAAGTAATGAAAAGCAAAGGCCTGCAACCAAGACTACTTTACCCAGCAAGACCCACATTTAAAATGAAAGGTGAAACAAGAGCTTCCCAGACAAAAAAAAAAGGCTAAAAGAATGTGCCTCCACCAAACCAGCACTACAAGAGATGCTAAAGCGGGGGTGTCAAACCTTTTGGCATTTCTGGGCCACACTGGAAAAAGAAGAGTTGTCTTGGGCACACATTAAATACACAAACACTAACAAAAACTGATAAGCAATATAAAGGTCCATGCATAACTTTTGTGATATCTGCCCCTACAGGTAAGCAAAAAAGCGGCCCTTTCAATAATCTTTTAAAATCATCATACAGGTCCAAAATTGGTGATTACTGGTATAGAAAATGTACATATCTAAGTATAAAACTTAGTAGTAAAACTAAGTAATGGTTTAACAAAATTTACAATCTTGAGTAGGGCCGCATGCGGCCCTAGGGTTAGACATTCCAGTGCTACAGGGTCTACTTTAAGAAAGAGGAGGACAAGAAGAAAGAGAGAGAGAGAGAGGGAAACACAAGAACAAAAGGAAAAATGGCAATGAATAAGAACCTATCAATAATAACCTTAAATTTAAAGGGACTACATGCTCCAATCAAAAGACCTTAGGGTAGCTCAATGGATTAATAAAACATGACCCGCATATATGCTGCCTACAAGAGACCCACCTCAGGACAAAAGACCTACACAGACTGAAAGTGAAGGGATGGAAAAAAATTATTCCAACCAAACAGACCTGAAAAAAAAGCTGGGATAGCAATACCTATATCAGACAAAACAGACTTTGAAACAATGGCCAAAAAAAGAGACAAAGGAGATCACTACATAATACTTAAGGGAACAATCTATTAAGAATATATAACCCTGTAAACATGTATGCACCCAACATAGGAGTACCCAAATATATAAGGAAAATTCTAGAGGACTTCAGGAATGATATAGACAGCAACACACTTATAGTAGGGATTTTTAACACCCCACTGTCAACAATGGATAGATCTTCTAAACAAGGAATCAACATGGATATTGTGGCACTGAACAATACTCTAGAACAATACACTGAACAATACTCTATTTGATAATGGATTTAACTGATATATACTGAATCTCTCACCCCAAAGAAGCAAAATATACATTCTTTTCAAATACAAAAGGAACATTTTCAAAGATAGACCACACTGTAGGTTACAAAACAAGCCTCAACAAACTCAAGAAAATTGAAATCATATCAAACATCATCTTGGATAACAATGGCTTGAAACTAGAAAACAGCCTCATTGGAAAAAACTCAAAAGCATTCAAATTCATGGAGAATGAATAACATGCCATTAAATAATGAATGAATTAATAATGAGGTCAAGGAACAAATCAAAAAGTTTCTGAAAACAAATGAAAGTGAACACACAATAGCCCCAAACCTGTGGGACACAGCAAAGGCAGTCCTGAAAGGGAAGAACATAGCAAAACAGGCTTACCTAAAAAAAAAAAAATTGTAAAATAAACAACCTAAACCTACATCTACCAGAACTAGAGGAACAACAATAAACAAAGTCCTGAGCAAGTAGAAGGAAGGAAATAATCAAGATCAGAGCAGAATTAAATAACATAGAGACTAAAAGAAAATTCAAAGGATCCTTAAATCCAGGAGATGGTTCCTTGGAAAGATAAACAAAATTGACAAGACTTTAACCAGATTCATCAATTAAAAAAGAGGGAGGACCCAAATAAATAAAATCAGAAATGAAAGAGGAGAAATTACAGTCAATATCCCAGAAATACAAAAGATTGTAAGAAATTACTATGAACAACTATATGCCAAGAAATTTGACAACCTGGGTGAATTGGACAAATTTCTAGAAGAAGATAATCTTCCAAAACTGAATCAAGAAGAAACAGAAAGACTGAATAGACCAATAACAATTAGTGAAATTGACACTGTAATAAAAAAAAAAAAACAAACTCCCGCACACAAAAGCCCTAGACCAGATGGCTTCAGAGGTGAATTTTACCAAACATTTATGGAAGGGTTAACCCTGATTCTTTTCAAACTATTCCAAAAAATCCAAAAAGAGGGAATGCTCCCAAACTTCCTTTGTGAGACCAGTATTATTCTAATTCTACAACCAGGTAAAGACAGTATTTTTCTAATTCTACAACCAGGTAAAGACACAACAAAGAAAGAAGACTATAGGCCAGTATCACTGGTGAACATAGTTGCTAAAATCCTCAACAAAATATTGGCAATCTGGATCCAGCAATGCATTAAAAAGATCATGCACATGATCAAGTGGGATTCATCCGAGGGATGCAAGAATGGTATAATATTCACCGATCAGTTAAAAAATGGGTAAAGGACCTGAACAGACATTCTCCAGGGACATACAGAGGGCCCACAGGCATATGAAAGGATGCTCAACATCACTAGCCATCAGAGAGATGCAAATTAAAACTACAATGAGCTACCACTTCACACTGGTCAGATTGGCCATCATAACTAAAGCAGCAAACAACAAGTGCTGGCAAGGGTGCAGAGAAAAGGGAACCCTCGTGCACTGTTGGTGGAAATCCACACGGGTGCAGCCACTGTGGGAAACAGTATGAAATTTACTCAAAAAACTAAAATGGAACTGCCTTTTGACCCAGCGGTTCCACTGCTGAGATCATACCCTAAGAATACTGAAACATTCAAAAGAACCTATGCACCCCTATGTTCATAGCAGCATTATTTATAATAGCACGTGCTAGAAACAGCCTAAGTGCCCATCAATAAGTGAGTGGATCAAAAAAAAACTGCAGTACATTTACATGATGGAATGCTATACTGCAGAAAGAAAGAAAGAGCTCCTACCCTTCATGATGGCATGGATGGATCTGGAGAGCACTATGCTAAGTGAAATAAACTAGGCAGTAAAAGGCAAATACCATATGATCTCACTTATAAGTGGAACCTAATGAACAAAATAAACAAATGAGCAAAATAGAACCAGAGGCATGGAGACAAGGAACACACTGACAAGGACCAAAGGGAGTGGGGAAGGGAATATAAAGGAAAGAATGGGAAGGGTCTAGTTAAAGAACAAATATAGAGGACCAATGGACAAGGACCACAAGGTGGGGGATTGACTGTGGGAGTGAGGGTTGTATGGGGCAGAGGAGAGTAATGAGGGGAAATTGGGGGACTGTAATGGAACAACAATAAAAAAACTTAAAAAATAAAATTGCTGCTCTGCATAAAAAAAAAAAACACAAAAGCTAACTTAAGTGTGGCAAATGAGTTGGAGACAAAGATCAGTCAGAGCACTGAACAATAAGCGAGGCTAAAGGTAATGGTGGCCTAAAGGAAAGTAGACACAAAGAAAAAGAAAAGATGGATTCAAGGACTATTAAGGAGATAGAATCACAGGATTTAATTATTTACTCATTAAAAATATTTGTTGAATTTATGTCTGTGGATGTTACAAAAGTAACTGGTATTAGATATACCCTGACACTGTAAATAACTATGAAAACTGGACAAAATATATAAAACAATACTTGCGGCCATTGGATAGCACCTCGGTGCTGGGCTACAATCCTTGGGAAATGGGAAACATGAGAAGTAAGCTCCAAATTCACACAGGTTTTCTCTCAAAGGACATTTCTCAGGCTCTTGTGTGGGAAGAAAGTACCCAGTAGAGAACAGCAGTTTTGCCAAATGAAGGATAAGTTTCAGGCTGTGAAGTTGACTGATATTTGGGGACTACTACAGCAAAAATAGGGGGCCCTGCAAAGAAGAAACCCAAGAAGTCTGAGTGCAAATTCCTCTCAGGTCTGTGGTTAACTCCTGGAGTATACAAGCGTAGGACAAAATGCCAGGAGGTTTGGAAGGGAGCCTTTCCCGGGAGGCTGAGAGCTAAGGAGACATTCCAGCACAGGGACATGTTAGAGTGCAAACCCAACCTCGGTGAAGAGATCTCAGAAAGGCTGCAACAGGCAGAGTGAGTATCTATCATATCTTAGGAGTGAAAAAACAAATCAAAACTAGAACAGATCATCCTAACAAAGCCTTAAACAAGCCTCATCAGATAAGGTAAATCTGCAATAACTTAAGTGCCCCCCGTAACATAACTCAGCCCTCTTTAGAAGACAGTATCATGCAGATCCTCTGCAGTATGTTATACACAATGTTCAGCATTCAATAAACAATGACTACATGTTCAAAGAAGTTGGGAAAGCATCTGGTAATCAAGTGATAAAACAGTCGATAAAAGCAAACCTAGGAATAGTTTGGCTGCAAGAACTTCACATGGAGACTTTACTATGTGCAAATACTATCAGTTGTGAACAAGACAGAAAAAAATCTCTGAGTGAAGGAATATATTATACTTTAGAAAGAAAAAACAGATAATAGACAAGATGCATAAGTACAATATTTGGTATATTAGATGGTGAAAAATACTATGGAAAAAAAGAACAGCTAAAAAGGGAGTATTAAACAGATGGGATTTTAAAATATGGGTTCAGAAAAAGATTGTGGGGTTGTTGGAGAAAGATGTTAAAAGATGCCATCTATGTTTTGAGCTTGTGTTTTTATATTGCCTTGAGATAGGCAAATATAAGAGGAAGAGCCTAATTACTTGTAGAAAGGTAATCTTTTGAGAATGTTGGCTTGAGATGCCTGTGAGACTTTTACTGGAATTTGATAGCAGGCAATTGGATACATGGATTTGGAGAGCAGAAGATATGTATTCTAGAGGTGTTAATTTGAAAGTGATCAGTATATGATTAAAAACAAGGACTAAGAGGTTAAAAAGAGAAGAGAAAATAATGAAGTACTTCAGGATTTCAAATGCATATATGAGACATGGAAGTATATCAATGAGGCTGATAAATAACTGTCTAGATGGAATAAAGCGATAAAATGTGTGGTCATGGAAGTCTAGTATTTTAGCAGAAAGAAGTGGTCAGCAGTGATAAGAAATTTGATGAGAAATCAAATCAAATAATCACGAAAATGTTTTCTTGGATTTAGAAACAAAGGATTTGGCTATAATGGACAGTAATGGAAGAGGATTTTCACTGTGAGGTGTGTGTGTGTGTGTGTGTGTGTGTGTGTGTTTAAGAGTGAAAGACTTAAGCATATTTAAGTGCACTTAAAATATTTTTCGAAAGACTATACAATCTAGATTGCAAAGAAGTGAGAGCATGATAATGTCTAGACTAGGCATGTGGTAATTTAATTTCTAGGATTTTTTTAGTCCCACTTTTGAGGCACAGAGATAACTAACTGTTAACTCTTGTGACACAACTGCTCCAGTGACATTAACACCAAATCTTGCCCATCAGAACTGCCAGCTCTATCTCAGAGCCTTCTTCATTTAACTGTCGTATGTATTTTTTATTTGAAATTTCAAAATGAAAAAACTTTATGATGATTTTTCTTACTCAGTTTATTTAACATTGGCTCAAGTTAAGTTTTAGTCTAGCTCAATTTATATACATCTCAAAGAAACTAAAAAAATTACAGCAATCATTTTTGAGATAAGAATCCAAATATCAGCTTTAAATGGATACATGTATGTTCAGACCTTTCTTTTTGTTTAGCACATTATTCTTTAAACAAGAAGAATCCTTTATAATGCTTAATACAATCTTGTTTTACCTGTGAGTCCAAATTATAATAGTTGATATTTGGGTCAGTAATTGAACACTTCCAAAACTTTAAAGGATGACTTCTTTCTGTGCAAATAGGCCTTCTTCTTTTAATAAATTTATATGAACAAAGTGTAAATCCTCTTAGAAGCCTGTTATTTTCTTTATTCAAATTTAAAACAACAAATATTAATATAAGATGGTCCTGATTAAATTCTCAAGAATAAAGTGATAATACATATTAGAATTTTTAAGAACTTGTGCCATAATGTTTCTTAAAACATAAAAGGCAAATTTGAAGTACATATTATGCCAAAGAAAATAAATTATGAGAAAAACATGTGCCCATTGAATATATTAGAACTGAATTTATGAACTTGCTTCTGATAAGACTGAAAAATTTCAACACTAAAATAATTTATTAACTATCTTTTGCTTTCAAAAGTAAAAAAATTAAAAGATTTATTTAATAAAAATAAATATATTTTTCTTGTAATCACTGATATGTGAAAATTCAAATTTTTATACTAATTTCAGAATTTTTCCTGTCTTAATGCTTTCAGCAGACTCATTATTACTTACTTTGACATCATTTGCATTAAAAACATCCAGTTAACCTAAAGTGTCTCTCTATTCATGAATGGAGATCATAAAAAATATAAGCTATTTGAACAAGTCATTTTGAAGGATTAATTATTGTTTTATTATACTGCTAATGCTCAAAGTGATCATATGACACTTAAGCTCTCTTGTCTGTGATAAACTTTAGGATTTAGTGGGAATAATGACAGTTTTATGTTGCTTGAGGGAATATATTCAACAGGCTGACCTGCTGTGCTCTTCAAACCTAAGGGGAAAGATTATTCCTAACAGAGTAGGAAACCAGATACTGATATGTGTTTCATTAGCATTTTTAAGAGTCTAGAAACATCTTGATATATATCCTTTGGTATGTGGTTTATATTTAGTAAAGTCATATTCTAAAGAAGAATAATAAGTCATAAGAGTAATAAGTCATATTCTAAAGAATTACTTAGGAATTAAAGTCAAGGTATTTTCATTAGGCTAAAAGTAGTTTAGATAGATAATAAGATATTCATATTTTGCATATAGATACCCCTTCTGAAGAAACTTAATAACTGGTGTACTGTAGTATTTGGATTTTAGGTTAGAATCCCAGTCTCTATGTGGATGGAGGTAGGAGAGAAACACAAACATTTTTCTTCTTTCTCAGTAGTTATCCATCAACTGAACTGCGGCTGCTTTCTAGACTTGGAGGGCCTGGAATAATTGTCCTGCCCCTCTATAAATCAAACAAACTAAGGTAACTCTAAGGAGAGCATCATCCTTGGCTTACCTTCCCTCCCACTAATTTCTTATCCAGTTCTGGAATACTACTAGGTACTTTGTCTCAAATTTACAGGCCTTTTGCAGGGCACCAAGCAGCCATGCGTTCAGGCATTGTGAATGTCTGATTTCCATTCAAGGATTAGCTCTGGTTTTGGGAATAAGGAGTCCTACGTCACTTTACCTGCCATTGAGAAGGTGCTTTATAATGGTCTGCTGGATTATAACCTCCCCCTGTGCATAGGATTGGGATGCCTGAGTATTGTCACTTCACTTGCCAATTTCCTTGGGTGTGTGGATTTTCCTGGAGTTTGTTGCAAGACACATTAAAGAAAATTGACAGCTCCTTAGGATGCTTCTGTGTACATGAAAGGAACTCAGTAATTCTCTTAGGTGTTAGTGGGTTCAAGAGAAAGAACCTACTAAGTACTTATAATCTATTCAAGCATCGTTGGTGATAAAGGAATCAGAAACTTGTTCTTATGGTTTAAATCCAAACCTGACTTCAGTTTAAAGACAGTTACTGACCAAATTGATGGTCTTGCTCATAATGGTTAGCTTATGTGTCAACTTGACTGGACCATGGTACCCAGATAAAGATTAACATTTAAATCTGTGGATGGGTCTCATCCAATCAGTTGAAGGCATTAAAAGAACAAATTGACCTCCCCAAGCTAGAAGGGATTCTGCCAGACAACTGCCTGTGTCCCTGAATCACCACTCTTCTTGGAGATGGCAGCATGCTGGCCTACTCCATCACATTTAGGACTTACCAAGCCTCCATACTCGTGTAAGCCAATTCCTTAAAATAAATGTCTGTATTTGTACCTAGCCTGTTGGTTCTGTTTCTCTGGAGAACCCTGACCCATTGCTTAAGCATACAATCAAAGTAATGCCTGGCACATGAGAGAACCCAAATTATTGAATGAATCAATGAATAAAAATATATACCGAGAATTTTATTTCGAAAAGTAGTTTTATAGTGAAGTCACGAGAGGGAGAAGAATGGTTCCTCACACCTTTGACTGCAAAATAAATTGAAACTAGGTTAAAATGCAGTTTTCCTTGCACCCTTTTTAAACTTGAAGGTTTAAAAATGGTATACTAGCTCAGAAACAAAAGGTCTGCGTTCTAGTATTGGCATTGCTCATCAGTGGCTTTTGGCCCTTGACCTAGCAAGGTCTTCAGTTGCTCCTATGACTGTAAAATGACAGATGTGGGTTGGTTGGTCGTTCAAGTCTCTCTGGTTATAAAATGTCCTAATTGTGTCATTTCACCTGAGGATTATCAAAATAACTACAGTTATTTTGAGTATATCACTAATTCCTTGGGAGTCTGTTAACCAGCTCCCAATGCGGTGAAGTTAAGGATACACCAAACCGTGATAGTTGTGTGGTAATGGAGAGATAAAAGAATGTAGCCACTGAGTGCATGAACGCATTTCCTTTCCCCAGAAGGCACTGCAAAGAAAACGTGGAGACAACAGTTCACTGTATTTATAGTTGATAAATGAATGTTAAACCCCCTTTCACATTTTTCTTTGAGAATACAGAAAGGACGCATAACTAAATTGTATCATGAATAAAAGTTCTCTCATTTACATTCATTACTTTGCTTGTATCAGAACTTGGTTATGTGCCAACGACTCAACGTCTTGAGAAAGCTATAGGTCATGGGCAGTCCAGCATTTAATTGTAGTGTCTCACGAATCTGATTTAATCTTTGTGTTTTGTCACCAGTTTGGCAGTACAACACAAGCTCCAAATAATAAAACTTTAATGGCCTGAACAATATTTTGTGCCTCTTCTCTAAGCCTATTTATTTTATAGAAAATTCTGTGAATTTTCTCTGCCTTATTCATTGAATGGAGATATTCATCTGAGCTAAAGAATAAAAGATCACTACAATTTTGAATCTTGTCAAAGGACATAAGAAAATGTATTCATTTTGGATAAGGCCATGAGTTACAAAGTGCCTGCTTATTAAATATCATGGGGGAAAGTTAAATATCAGCAAGATCAATATTAAGTGGAATTTCAGTTAAGATTTCTTAAATAAAGTTGCTTTTTTTATGAAAACTCAGTACTTGATATCATAAAATAGACAAAAGAAGAACATTTAAAATAATAAGAATCCTATGCATCCAACAACAACTACGCTTAATGTATTGGTATTTATTCCTTCATATGGGTTTTTATACACAATAGACAATCTCCCCTCTAACCCCTCTAACCCAAATGGCAAACACAAATATCATGTAAACGCCTGTCTTCAAAACGGACTCATCTATCATATCAAACAAAGTGAGGCCATGTTTTCTCCAGTATTAAAATCATGACACTTCCAATCTGCCATGTGCCCATGGTTATGGAACCCTAGTTTCCCATTGCATCTTAGTGTTTTGTATGCTGTGGCAGAGAATTCCTAGCCTTCTGCTTAAGCCAGAGAACCCCCTGGTATACTTCACCTTGATGTGAAATCTGGATAACCTCGAGCATGCCTTACTTACCTCACTGCTTCTATTCCCCATAGCAATCCCATGGTGTGCAGGAGAGGAGGTGCCTTTCCTGGGTGTTAAGTTCAGCTATGGACAGACCTCTGCCAAATGGCTGAGCCCCAGAGTTAGAGTTCTCAGTAATCAGTTTTTGGCCCATATGTGGTTATATTTTTTCTCAAGGTATACTCCCAGGTACCCTCTGGTGACTGGATCAGGCATTATCTCTCTACTGTTCTCTCTCTGGCTTCACCCATCAAAAGCACATGAGAGATGGGCCTTACCATGCCAAATATAGCTAATTATCCTTCATTCCTCTGCATATCAACTAGAGTGTTCTTGCAATGACCTTTCTGTTAGGGACCATCTGTAGCATAGTGACTCCTCTTGTTTCCATGCTTTCAATGTTATAAATGGTCATGAAAAAAGGTCTTATAGGTAGGTGGTCACATGGCTCCTAAAGTATTTGGGGGGCAAATACACGAAAAGGAAAGCTTTTTAAAAATACACTGCTAATTTGCCTCCAAGAATGCACACCAGTTTATACCAGAGTCAGCAACTCTTCACTTTCATTAACAAAGAGCATTTCAAAGGCTAAATGTTGAATAGTTTGATGGATTAAAAGCCATGTTGCTTTAATGTACATTCCTTTATTAATTATTAGTGAGGTCGTCTGTTTTTATGCTAAGTTTTTAAATGTACTTTATTTTCGAGCAGTTTTAGGTTCACGGAAAAATTAAGAGGAAGAGAGTTCCCGTGTACCCCTGCCCCACACATGCACAGCCTCCCCGCTGCCACCATCCCTCACTAGCGCGGCACTTCAGCTAAGATGGATGAACCTACACTGACACGCCCTTATCCCCCAGAATCCGTAGTTTACATTGCATCTTACTCTTGGTGTCATGGTAGCCTTTTAATTTTATCTTTTGTGAGTTACTTATTTATGTTCTTAGTCCATGTTTTATTGCTTTAAAAGACCTTTTGTTATGTGCAGGAGAATCATAAATTTCCGTAGTGCTCTACTGAAGGAAAGGAAATTTAGCTTCTTAATTTTCTGTAACTAGTCCAATGTTTCTCATGAGCTTCCACTTCCGGGGTCAGGGAGGGGTTTGATGGAAGCTGTGGAGAGAAAGGACTTAAACCGGTCAATGATTTTAGCTCATAGTTCAAGTTTAAACCAACATTTTTTAAATAATTCAATATCACATAAATGCTCAAACTTTAAGATTCACTATTCTTCTCCCTGCTCCTTCACTAAGGTGGTACCTAATTATGTTTGTGTTGCTGGGGAAGGTGACTTATGTGATTCCATGTACTATGGGGGTAATTTATGAAAAGTACAAAGATGTTTACATAATTCTTTGTGAAGCTTATTGTCTATCTGGTTTTTTGATTCTCTGGTGAAATCTTCTACTAAAGCTTAAGGTGGTCTTTTGACTCTTGGTTAGGGCCCATGTGTGGCCCACCTTGGCTGCCTCTCCGGAGCCTCATCTCCCTCCATGCAGCTCTGGCTTAGTTTTTCCATTTGTCAGCCTTGGAAGCCTTTCACACTTGGAAAGAGCCAAGAGAAGCCTGGTAGTATTAACTCACTTCCCCCTCTCTTTCTTTTTTTTCCGTAACCATTTCAGGTAGCCGGGTTTTTTTTTATTTTTCAGAGTTTCTAACTAATTAGTTTTTGACTAATTCAGAGTGGGTCACAAGCCTCTCCTGGTTATTATTTTAGTTCAGAACAGAAGAGCTAGGATACTTTTATGTGATTCTTCCCCATTTTTTCTTTTCCATGCTCTACTATAGTAGAATTGGTATGGTTTCTTCTTTCTCTTCCTGTCCAGCTGGAACTCCCATTGGCTCATGTGCTGTTCCTGGGGACAGTGAGTTTCAAGCATAGGAGAAACACTTTGAGCTGAATCCACTAGTCTTGGCAATTAGAATGGGCACTTTGGGGCAATGACAAATCAGGGATTACACAAGGCAAATGCATTGTTTTGATATTTCGCAGATGTTAGATGTTCCTTGTTCTAAAGATATCTATGTACATATAAATTCAGATGTTTAGATCACACGGAATCGAGGTCTTTCATGTATGTTGCATTTATGACATTTTTGCTTTTTTAAAAAGAAAATTATGGTCTTCTTTATAGTAGAAAAGTTCTACATTTTTGTGTAGTCCAATTTATTAGTCGCATGTTTTTTGGTTTCTACATTTTATAAAGCTTAAAAAGTCCTTTCCATCTTCAAGAAAAAAAATTATGTTCACATCTGTTTCCTTCAAATACTTTTATGACTTAAATCTTTCTTCTATTCCACCTGTAGGCATTTGGTATAAAGTGTACTATAGCAATCTAAATACACACACACCACATACACACTTCATAAGCAGCTCTTGAGCTCAACATGTTTTATTGAAAAATCCATTTTTTTCCCTCACTGATTTGAAGTGTTACCTTATCATATGTCAAATACTTAATTGCTTGTCTTTGTATTTCATTGATATGCCTGTCCCTTTACTAGTTCAACAGTATATTTTAAAACCTAGCTTTGCAATATTTTAATATCTATTCAGGCTATCTCTTTTACTGTTTTGTTTTTAGGATTTAAAAAAAATTTGAATCATTTCATTAATTTCACTCAGGCAATTTCTGGAATAATTTTTACTCTCCCAGAATTGACCATTATTCTCTTTGGCATGCACTAAAAATTAAAATTAAACCAATAACCTTTTAAGAAACAAAATACCAAACTCTTTTTTTCTATAGAGCTTGTTATCACTCATTAATTTAGGGTGCATTAATAATTACCTCTATCTTCACCCTCCCCATCATTTTATTAAAGCTAAAATATAATTTAAAAATTGCAAAGTAGAAGAAGTGTCAAAGCTTATCTAGATAACAAAAGCTGGGGAAATTCTTAGGACTTAAATATTTGGTAATTGTACAAAAAATAATTGTTCTGCCTTATCTAGATATGTAATGCACATTTTTTATATGTGTATGTGTGATTCTTAGGATTCCCTTTTTTCTGATGTTAGAGAGTCGGTGATTCTCTGTTATATAATTACCAAATTCCCAGAGCTTAATCCAGTATTTTTAGTCATTTCAATGACTGAACAAATACAACATAGAAGTTGAATATTATGGTTATCAGGAGGAATTTGGGGTCTTGGATTTTTCAGTCTTCTCTACTGACCTTCTGCATTGTGATGTATCAAGCTCATTATATTGGCTATTTTGACACTCTCACCCCTTGTGCCCTCCAGTAGGGTTGAATGAATTCACAGAGACAGTGGAGAAGCCAGTGATTTTGGGATGGTGTGATTTGAAGTCATCTATAAAAACCCGAAAGTTTATAATCATTCAGTTTTGAGCTCATAAGCAAGATAAAAGACCCAGTTGCTTTATTTTCATTCCCCTTCAGTGCTCTAAATGTTTTTCCTGGCTTAGATTAGAACTGGGAAATAAAGGAGCAGGCAGCTTGAGTCGGAAAAATGTTAAATGCTGAGGAGTGACTTCATCTGAAAAAAAACAAACTTAGCTGTATCATCCTTAGGTGTCATGGGTTACGGGCAAGTGATTACAGGTTTTCACTCATCTGTAAGGATTTCTATGATTTTTTTCATCTAAAATATTTTATACTAATCCTTAGAATGTTGAATTTTACAAAAAAGACTATAATAAAAACATTACATGATTTCTTCAGATAAAGTTATGTTCTATGCTTTTAGCACCTTAAGTTATTTTTAATAAAATAATTGGGCTATAAAGTTTAACGTATGGCAGTAAATTAGTGAAAACTGAATGTATTTGGTACTCTCCTAACCACCCACGTTTAGCACAGATGTTCAGCAAAAGATTTAGGAACTGTTTTGGAAGCTCTCATTAGCAGTGATGAATTAGCAGAGTATTTATGGATAATGTTAAACTGTTCAAGTACATATTTTCTTTTTTGATCATTTTATAGTGGTCACATAAATATCAACAGCTGGCTTACTTGTCCTTTGGGAAGTTGTTATACATATCAGTAGCACCAAAGCCCAATATTTTAATGGTTTTAAATATCAGAGCAGTTTCCTGATTATAAGGCAGTTCGAGCAAACACAACCAAAATTTAACTCAGCCTCATTTCAGTTCCAAGGCCCTCTTGTTTCTAAAGTAGCTCACGGGACCTGTATAGACCAGAGTGGCTTCTCCCAAGAGATCTGATTTTTAATGGGATATCCATCTCCTGGTCCAAAGAGCCTGTACTTCAAATTCAATCCCCTGAATGCATGCCTCCTTCTTCATTAGACCTGATTCATTCTCTCAGACACCCCAGAATTCAAGGCAGGCCAAGACTAGATTCTGAAGCTGCAGAGAGCTACAGAAAACTACAACAATCTTTAGAATTTGTAAATACTCAGAGAAGGGATGGTGGTGATGAGGATTAAAAAATAAAGTACATTGCTCACTAACTGTTATGTTTGTTTGCCTTGGGGACCATAGTCCAGAGAAGCAAATCATGAGCAGTCTAACTTGAGAGATTCAGGATGACCAGAGAAGAGGTTTTATATATTGGGTAGGGAGAGAACTACTATTAGGAATGTGTATTTTGACTGATCATGGGGGTCTTGAATGCCAAGCTAAATTTGAACTGTTTTATAAGTAATATAAGGAACACAGTTGAAGCTTATGATCGAGAACTAGCAGTGAAAATGGCGTCAACACCAATTAAACTATACATAGGATTGATGAGAGCTGGCCAAACTTAGATGCAGATAAACAAGTCTAGGTGAGCCTCACAAAATCATTCAGATAAAGGTGATATGGGCCTGAGAGGGGCAGTGATACAAAAAGAAAAATTCAGGAGCTATTATGAAGATTAATTATTAGTGGCAACTAATTGTTCATAAGAGCAATGATGAGAATGGATTTAAATTCTACCATGACTTTTGGAGAGAGGGAAACTAAGACAGCAAAAATACCACTGAAAAAATACTGGCTGTGCTGGAGGGTTCTTGCTCTGGGGGAAAATGGTGGTTTTTAAGTAAATTGTCCCAAGAAGAGTCCACGTAATGATGTTAGATATTTAGATAATGGGTTAACTTTCTGATGATTTGCCAAGGTACGCTCTGAGCCAGCACAGGCTAGGTAAGGAAGAAGAGGGATGTTAGTGTGGGATGCACTCCAAAGCCACGAGCCTCTGAATGGAAGCACTAGTTAGGATGTGGATGCAGAATCATAAGGAGGAGATATTGGAAAGCTGAGTGACTGCTTCACACTGTGGCAGGGGAAACCCTGACTTGGATTAATTGGTTATACAGTGTTATCATTTAGATAACATGGAAGCAAATGTGAATATTTCAAACAGAGGGAGTTTTATACTGGACACTGTTTACACAGGTGAGGTAAGGGTCAAGGAGCAGGTGATGGTGAGCAAACCCGGAGACTAGCCACAGACTAGCAGACCCTTGGGGCTCGAGGGACACAAAGGAGGTGGTGTTACCAGAGCCCGGAAGTTGGGACTGTGCTATGGAGCTGGAGCCACAGAGTGAGAGTCTGTCTGCTGGGAGCTGGCATCAGGGAGGAGACTACTCAGTCGATGCCAGTGATGTCACTGGAGGCAGAGAGGAGGAAAGTCGTAATACTCTGCCTCACTCCTTAGCCTGCCCTCCAGTCTTCCATCAGTGCTTCCCATTGGCCCAGCCGCCTACACGCCAGAGGACGAAGGAGCCTAGGAAACATGGCTTCCTACAACACAGAGCAGAGGGAGGGCAGGGCTGGAGCAGCTCTGAGCAGAAAGAGCACAGCCAGTTTACCTTACATAGTGTAGAGTATTTTAAAGTTTTGAGAGTTTCCTCCCAGGAGATTTTTGGAACGTAAATATAGATAAAAAGGTTGTATTTCTCCTCTGTAACTGTAATCTCAAAAAATTGCAAATGTTGAAAGAAGAGAATTTAGTGGTCACCTGAAATAAGAGTATATGAGAATCCAGCTGCCAGAGTAGCCCTCCGTCTACTTTTCCTCGTCCATTAACTACTTTGTTGACATCACCACGTGTTTCTTAACTAGTTATCACAAAGCTGAGCATCTGTAAAATAAGGATATTTCTGCCATTTTAAAAAGAACAGATGAAAGTTTTCCATGATGCAGAAATGGTTTTCAAAAGATAATTGTGTTCTTCCTTTTTTGTAATTACAACAGAACTTTATTTTGTATTCTGAAATTTATAATCTTTTGTCTAGGGGACTGAAAAAGACTCATATATTATTAGATGCTTTGCCTTTGACTTTCTGTGGATTTCTTGGAAGGTTATTTATTCTATCAGGGACTGTGCTTGCTTAGAAATAAGAGAGTAGAAAGCCAGCGAAAGGAAGATACTAACAGAACCATGGTCCTCCCACCAAAGGAATCAGTGCTCCCTGCGACACTGGTTCCAGTGCCCCTTTTGTAGCGACATGGGACTGAGATTTGTGTTTGGTTGAAAAAATAATAATAATTAACATTCATTGAGTACTTGCTATTTTCCAGATAAAACTTTAATTGCTTTACATGTATTACCTTGTTTAATTGCCAAAACAAACCTATAAGGGTGGTACCCATATAACCCTGTTTTATAGGTGAGCCAAAAAGCAGTGGGAAATTTTCTCTCAGTCACATACCTGATAGTTGCATGGACAGCATTTGAACTTCGAATCTTGTCCCCAGAGCCCTTGCTGTGCCCATGTTGGTACGCAGTCCGCCCTCTCAGGGAGTCTCAGACATGGAGACGCAGAGAAGTGGTAACATACTCCCAGACTTGACCAACAGCGGAGGTGCTGGTTTAAGGAGGAAGTGGGTAAGTGAGGCCCTTGTAGGCTCTGTTCGCACAACAGTGGGGGGAGAAGAGCTGTCAGGCGCCCAAATGGGAGCCAGGAGAGTGTAGTGGTCAAATACATGGAGTTAGTTTAACCCAGCTTCTTAGGTATTTTACATAGATTTGGAGTGTGAATTACTTCATGTATAAAATAATGGGGCAGTTATAAGAATTAAATAAAATGATATAAGTAACGCAGTGACACATAGTAAGTACTATAACTCAATGCACAGTTGCTATAATTATTACTATTATTGTCAAATGGAGGAGGGACCAATTCAGAGCCCAGATTATCCCCTGCCTATATTACTTTAGTAAGTCCTAATTACCAGTAGCTGCTGATTCACCTTCCAAATCTACCTTATCTTGCAATATAGGTGCCTCATATTAATGAGCCCTACCTTAAACTATGGAATAATTCTAAATTCTCTGCCCTTATTTAATAGCAAAATAAACAAGAATCGACTCCCCACTGAAGACCTCTTTGAGTCCCCCAGAAATGTTTAAAAAATCCTTTAGAGCTTTCAAGGCTGTCTTCAGTATGACCCCCCAAATAGGTTAACAGTG
Source organism: Glossophaga mutica (assembly GCA_039655065.1). Classification (NCBI taxonomy): domain Eukaryota; kingdom Metazoa; phylum Chordata; class Mammalia; order Chiroptera; family Phyllostomidae; genus Glossophaga; species Glossophaga mutica. Next base: position 43,991,157 of record CM077306.1, on the reverse strand, counting down.
TGTTAAGTTCCCAGAGCATTCAAGTTCTGTAATGCTCCCCAGACTTGTCTCATACCTCTGTCCTCCTGGTCATGTACTGTTTGTTCTCATTCTGGTTTTCCCTCTACCAAGAAAATCACCCCCTCGCTCAACCTGCACAAATCTTCTTTCGTAAGTCCATCTTACATGAATGCATTTCAGAAAGCCTTTTCTTGTCAACTCAAATAAATGTGACCTGTCTTTTATCTCTGAACTTCACAGCAGTGGTTTGTACTTCACCTAAGCAGGTATCACTTACCATTTCGATTTTGTCTGTGAACTTGTGTTAGCCATCTTTACTAAGATAAGGACACAGGAAGTGGTTTTACCTCTGTGACATCTGAGCATTCCCTGAAGCAACTTTTATTGTACTGTTCACAGTGTAGTCATTCAAAAGTATTTCTAGGATTAAATTTAATATAGAGAAATTTTTGAGGAATACAATTTCTATTTCAAGACTCTCAGTTTTGGCCCGGCTTTTCTGCTCAGCTGTACTATGGCAAGAGACTTTCTTCCCTAGTTTCATTCTAACCATTGCCCAAGTAAATTGTGCATTGCAGATGCCTTCACTGAAAAGAGATCTACAACCTGAGAAACAGAACCAGTCATTCTCACTCACACACACACACACACACACACACACACACACACACGCACACACGCACATGGCGGTCTGGCACAAATAATGCCCTTTTTTAATAATAAAATCTTTTATTACAAAATCATAAGCATGTAATTCTGTAATGTAACAATATCACACTCAGGCACACCATATGACATTTTAGGTGAAATGTCAAATTAAAACTATAAATTATTACACCCATATTATTACCCTACCAACCACACTCAAGCAGGTGTCACTTCTGCCAGACCCTGTCTCTGTGTGTGTATGTATAAAGAGATTTATTATAATGAATTGACTTAAATGATTATGGGGGCTGTCTTGAAGTCTGAAATTTATAAGGCAGACCATCAGGAAGGTAGGGTGGAACTCCTGAGCATGAGCTAAAGCTGCTATCCATCAGTGGATTTCTTCTTCTTCATGGAAGCTTTAGCTCTGCTCGCAAGGATTTTCAACTGATTGGATGAGGCCCACCCAGGTAATCTAGGATAACTTCCCTTACTTTCATAAAGCATCTCACCTAACAATGAAATGAACTGGTCATATAACATACTGAATGATCTTGCCCTGATAAACTAGGTCTCCCAAAAATGCAGCCAACCTAAAGGCTCAAAGGACATATTCTGCAAAGATAAAGTACCACCTGCCAGGATGTGGCATACACATATAGAGACTTATATGGTACTGTGTTCCAAATAAGAAGAAAACCCCTGAGGACCAAGGTGTTGAAGCTGGATTGACCCCATTTAGCATCATTCACAATCCTCATATATGCCCTGATGTGTGTGCACTGGCTGGTCATCCATCATTAGTTCTGTTGGAGAAAGCCATACAGAACACATGGCCTGTGTGACATATTCCATAGCTGTGCTCTCCAAACCCCTCCCATTCCAGACATGAAACCTGCTGCTCTAGTGCAGGTGTTGATCATCTGAATGGAGGTTACCAACATGGGTCAAGTATAGTGTGTCCTTTGTATTGTAGGTAAGTTGGCTTGGGGAACAGGAAATTATGAGACTGGTGGACAAGGCCAGTGTGTGTTTGTTTTCAGGCCATTGAACATATAATTTAGAAGTCAGTTAAAGACTCTTTCTCCCACTAACCAGGAAGTCCTGTTGCTGATGCAGCTGGAAAATGGATGTAGAGATTTTATTTATTTTTTAAAACTTATAAACATTTTTTCTAACTTTTAAAAAATATATTTTATTGGTTATGCTATTACAGTTGTCCCATTTCTCCCCCATCATTCCCCTCCACCCTGCATACCCCCTTCCACCCACATTCCCCCCTTTAGTTCATGTCTATGTGTCATAACTTCTTTAGCTTCTACATTTCTCACACTATTCTTGCCCTCCCCCTGTCTATTTTCTACCTACCATCTATGCTACTTATTCTCTGTACCTTTTCCCCCCTCTCCTCCTCCCACTCCCCTGTTGCTAACCTTCCATGTGATCTCCATTTCTGTGTTTCTGTTCCTGTTCTAGTGTTTGCTTAGTTTGCTTTTGTTTTAGGTGTGGCTGTTACTATCTGAGTTTTCTGTCTTCTTACTGTCATATCCTGCACACCTGGGATCTGCCAGCTGAGGCTGCCTGCGTGTCCGGGTCTGCCAACCTCCACTTTTTCCTGCCACAACTCTGCTCCTCTTACCCGTCTGTATGAATGGTGGTTGGACTTCCATACAGTTCAATTTTCTATGAGTTCTGATTGTTTTCTTATTTCTAAATCTTTGTTGTCCTTAATTTTGGTTTTGCTAGGAGGCACAGTGTTTCCACCTACGCCTCCATCTTGGCCGGAAGTCCTATTTTTTCTATCTTTATTTAGGTATCACTGACAAAGAAAAATAGTATACATTTAAGGTAAAAAAAAAAAAAAGACTAGAGATCTTTAATGAGAAATATACTGTCATTCGTTGCTGTTAAATTAAGTCCAGGAGAGTTTTGAATTTTGAAACCCAACCTACTGCAGCCTACAGAATGGATCTTTAATTGACCATTAAGCATATGTATGCAAATATAAACTCTCTTCAGTGAGTTGAGAAATAGGCCACCAAACCTACTTTTTCCAGCTGCCAAGGGGGTAAGCATGTTCTGACTGAATCAAAACCTGCACTAACTCTTTCCCTCTGCAGGAGATCCTGTTACTTCAAAGGAAGTAGGGCATCCAAAGCTCGTAGCTCAGAACATACAGGCACAAAACAGATTTCACTTCTTTTTTCTTTTACAATTCATGGATACTGTAGAAATTGACAAGATGAATCCAAGGAGAAAATTCTGTTTTGTTTTGTTTTTTTTTTAAGTTTTATGTGTGTATCATGGTAAAGATGAATGCGATAAAAAAAAAAGTGAACACATTTTGAATCAACAGGCTATACATACTCTCTCTAAGCTGACATTTGCCAGTAGGGTTTGCTGAGAGTATGTGGGTATATGTTATTAAGTGGTGTGCTGAGAACCATCTCATGAGAGAAAACAGAGTGAAATGCACCCACCTTTTAGATTTGTGACACTGAGGGTCTCTGTGAAAGTATGGAAAGGCTCTAGACTTTAAGTAGTAGGCCATTGCATTTGGATTTTAAAATACCCCAAATCATAAATTCTGGTTGCAGTTACAGCTGGTGAACAGAAAAATGTCCTAAGAATTACTAATATGCAAATTTAGTAATTTGGGAAATTGAATGATTTCAGGTTGGTTTTTTGAATTTATGCAATTAAATTTTGACCAAAACTACATCATACTTCAATAGTTTTGCATAAACTGACGGAAAATTGCATGATTTAAAAAAAAAATTAGTACAGAAAAAGAATGCTTAAGGAGAGCATAGGCAACAACACACACATGGCTGCAGTGCACCCGACCAGGGATCCAGGCAGTCTGAACTCACATTCCCGAAGTAGACAATGGCATATATTTTGGTAGGAAAAAATCCAGTGACAAAGGAGATCATGTCTTTACAAATGGGGTAGTTCCTTCAGAAATATTCTCGTCTATCTTTGTCAAACTTAGAATGTTTTACATCAACCCTGGTATAAACAAAATAACCAATGTCTCTCATCTCTGTCAATAATCCTGCCGTTCAGAAGGACAGTGTTGACAGGTGGAAATATTTCTTGGAATTGCTCATCGGCCAGGTTTGTAGACACAGCTGGAATTCATCGTGAAACAGGCTATACGGCTAGTCAGTTTACAATATGGACATGAGGTTCGACTGCTATTTCCCTGCTTACGAACACTTAAAAGAATCTCAAATAACCTTAAATAATTGATTTGTTTTCTAGTCACATAGTTCTTTTGCCTGACTAAAATAATATATTGGTGCAGTTAGCAGGCTGCATTAATCAATTCATATCCTCTTAGTGTCACAAACACTGATGGGCACATTCTTTTATCAGGCTGAAATCTGCATCAAATATAGTTTCAGACCTAGATTCCTGAAATCCAGGTATCCATCTTTGATAGTCACATGAATGGTAGATTTGTGAAGACAAGCACGGCTTTCTCAAAGTTAAGAATTGTTTTAACATATTTTGTTTTACCTAAATCTTTTTGTGAATGTGCCCTGTAAACAAATATAATTGTTTTATGTAGTTATTTGTGTTTAAGGCTTATTACAGTTCTACTACTGTGTAAAGAAGTATGCCCTTTCCTCAAAAAGTCTAGCTAAGCTCCAAGAATGTCACCTAGTTTGAACATTTGAGGATTTGGCAAAGAAATTCATCTGAGTTATTTGGGAAATTAGCATTAGTCTTGGAGTAAGAAAACCAAAGTTTGAATATTAGGTTTCCTACTGATTAGTTAGCTGAATAGGAGCAAGTAATTGAAATTCTGAATCTCATTTTTCCATTTTTTTTTCAACTTGGGCTTAGTAGTCCCTACCATATGTTCCATTTTTTTTCTTTCATTTAGCCAATATTGTTGACCACTGACTATGTGTTAGATACTTTACTAGATTCTGGTGGTTTGAAGAGGGAATAGTAGCTAAGCCCTTACAGTCCAGAGATTTATCCATAGTAGAGGTGTGTTGAAAAAAGGTATTTAGGACTGCATTGTTAGTGCTATCACAATTCAGATAGGGCCAAAAGGACAGAATATTGAATAGGAATGTGAATTTATTTCTTTGCTTTGAGAGAAAAGTTTCAAAAAAAGGGGTAACATTTAATGTAGCTTAAAAGAAAAGGATAACCAGGTATAGAGATATGAAAAAGCATAGATTACTAGAGAATGATGAAAGCCATTATGTAATTGTTACAAAATATGAGATATGGAGCGGAAGGAAACAGGCATTTCTTTGCCACAGAAATCTAACAATCATACCACAGGGACTCACATCACTTTAATGGTTATCTATCCTTTTAAAGAAATCCAGCCGATTATTCTAAATTTTTTTCTTTTACCTTTAAGAACCAGTTCCTCTTTTCCATATGTAGTGTTGTGTGTGTACTAAAATATTCAATGGTAATTCTTTTTATTATGGATTCAACCAGACTTCCATATATAGGGAGAAGACTCACAACATTCGTTTTCCAGGGTCTTCCTTGGAAAGTCTCTTAGGGTAGGGAGTTGTACAGGCCATCTATCACCCTTCTTTAACACGGTGGTCTGAACAGCAAAGGTGCCTATGTTGGCCAACAATGCCATGATTTCAATATGTAGTCCTCATCATATTCTTACATGGTTATCTCTCAGCTCCGTTCTGTGAATGTTCAAGTGGCAAAAATTATTCATAGCTGTGTGACCCAGAAAGTTCTGTGTAGGGTGCAAAATTGTATCTAGGTCTTAAAGGATAAATAGAAAGTGAGTGGGCATTCCAGGCAGAGGAAACCTCTTAAATAAGTTACAGAGGCAAAGAAAGTCGGAGCAGGGAATATGAAAGAGGAAAAAAGGAGATGTAGAGTCATAGAATGGGAAATCATGATTGCCTACTTGCAATATTGAAAATAGAGGACAAGTTAGAGATATATTCTGAAAGTAGATCAATTACCAAGCAACACATGGGTGGGAGGGCTAAAATGATTCCAAGCTTTGGAACTGAAGTGATGCAAGTTCCATTAATAGAAAATGAGAGCACAGGAGGAGAGAGGAAGAGAATGTTTCAGGATGGGTAATATGATGAGTAATTAGATACACATATGTAGTATAAGTAGAGATAATAGACTACTTATAAAATTAGACATGTAGGTCAAGGGAAATAAAACCTTTGCAATTGCCTGACATTTGCGTCTGCTTCTCTTCTGGTTTTTGACTATAATAGACTAAAATGAAAGGTGAATTATGATCACAAAGCTCTCCTTCCAAGTCTACTGAGAATTAAGTAGAATATTGTTCTAATCTAATTATACAGCACACTTATCAGTGTAGGTTACCGTCATCTGTGTTCCCTAGCCCAGGTCTCTAACTCAGCAGTCTCAATTAGATCCTCAGCAAATAATCTGTTCCCCCACCCCTTTATTCCTGTATGACAGCTGGAAAAGGTCATTGGTTCTGAGCACAGATAGCTTCGGTATAAGTCTTTCACTTTCTAAACTCCCATAATTAATCTTTGCAGACTGACAATAATTCTACTGTCTTCATTTCACAGACCTAAACTCATATGGCTTTGCATCACTTCAGATAACACATGACTAGGTTAAAAGGAATGGAGATACTCCTCCAGGCTTCTCTAGTTCCGCAGTGTGCTGTCAGGTCAACATTCTCAACACAACTAAGCAGGGACAGATGGTGCCCATTCCCTCAGTGACAAAATCATCCAGCAATGTCAAAGGCATTTACATCCTTGAGACAGAGATGCTTTATGACTAAAAGTTTCCCATCATATGTATTCCAGAATACAGAGCTGAAACTCCGATAACAACTTGTGTTCAATTATGTAAAACTTTAATTACACGAATCTTTAAAAAAAAAAAAACCTCAGTTCCTTTGTCGTCTCATCAATTCTCCGAGGACCTTTCTAGAAGGACATTTATGTGCTTAACTTAAAGGTGTCTACACTAATGACTATATACAATTCAGAATTGGACAGAATATTCTAAAAGGAATTCTGTGTATTTTCAGCCACTGTAGTAAATTTGGAAAAGGAAAATAGAAAGTTTTTAGGAAAATGGCCATTAATTTGGATAATATAAACTATATCTTGTGTTTTCATAATCACTTTTCTTACCCTTTATTTATATATTACTGCACTGAATTTATCTTATTGGTTCTATAAACATGGCCTTAAATTATTTGCTTAAATAACTTTCAAGTTTGTTAATGAAGACATTTTAAGTGGCTTTTATTTCTTTTGCATGTTTAGTTGCCCCAGATAGAATTTTAGATACAGTATGGGATGAAAGTTGTGAAATCAAACATTCTTGTCTTATTTCTCATCTTAGGGGAGAAGCATACAGTCTCTTACTGTGAATGTCTTTTTTCTTCTTTTAGATGCTTTTTATGAGGTTGAAGCAGTTCCCTTCAATTTTCATGTTACTTAGTGTTTTTATCATGAGAGGGTGTGGAATTTTGTTAAGTGTAATTTTGAGTTTGAGGTAATAAAGTGGTTTCCTTGTCCTTTATTGATATGGCATATTAGTGTGACTGTTTGAATGTTGAAACAGCCTTGCATTCCTTGGATAAATTTCACTACATGTACTGCTTTATTTTATTTGCTAGTGTTTTGTTGAGGATTTTTGTGTCTGCAGTTTTCTTTTCTTATAATATCTTTGGTTTTGTATCAAAATATATCTCATAGAATCTGTTGAGAAGAGTTCTCTTTAATTTTTAGGGAGAGTTTGTGAAGAATTGGTATAAAATATTTAAATGTTTGGTAGAAGTCACTGGTAAAGCCATTTTGGGCCTGGAGTTTTCTTTTTTTGTAGTTTTAAAATTACTAATTCAATCCTTTGCTTATTATAAGTCTATTCAGATTTTCTGTTTTGTCTTGAGTCAGTTTTTATAGTTTGTACCTTTTAAAGAATTTTCCCATTTTATCTAAATTATTTAATTCATTGTCATACAGTATTTAGTATTCCCATTAATATATCTTTACTATTCCCTGGTAAACTTTATTTCTGTAAGGTCAATAGTAATGTCCCTTCTTTTATTCTTGATTTTAGTAATTTGAGTCTTATCTCTGTTTTTTTTGGATCAGTCTAGCCAAAGTTTTCTCAATTCTATTGATCTTTTTAAACCACTAAATTTGAGTTCCATTGATTTTTCTCCATTGGCTTCATATTCTCAATTTTATTAATTACCACTATAATTCATATCATTTTCTGTCTTCTGCTTCTCTGGACTTAAAGTGTGCTCTCTCTCTTTCTTTTTACAGTATTTTAACATGTAAGATTAGATTGATGAAATCTTTCTTCTTTTTAGGTGTTTGCATTATAAATTTCCTTCTAAGCTCTTCCTTAGTTGCATACCATAAGTTTTTGTATATTACACCTTTATTTATGTTCATCCCAAAGTATTTTCTAATATTCTTTGTGATTTATTCCTTGTGATCCTTTGGTTACCTACTGTATTTTCGGACTATAAGATGCACTCATTCCCCACCCCCTCCAAACTTGGGAGGAATAATGGTTGTTAATGCTGCTGTTGAGTTCTGTTTACATTTACATTGGTGAAATATTATGTTATTTATGTTATTAAATATTTTATCACATTTTTTGCTTCAAAAATTTTTTTCCTATTTTCCTCCTCTAAAACCTAGGTGCATCTTATGGTCCAAAAATATGGTAGTACCATGTTGTCTATTTTGCACATGTTTATAAATACTTACAGATGACTTTTGTGAGAATTGAGATCTTAACAATATTGAGCTTTTCAGTTCATTAAGATGGTATGCCTCTCTATTGTGTCTCCTTTGATTTCTTTTGTCAGTTTTTTATAGTTTTCAGTAGATAGATCTTGCACATATTTTGTAAGATTTTTATTGAACTTTTTCATATTTTTGGAGCTATTGTAAATTTCAGTTTTCAGTTGTTCATATATAAATTTATACTTGATTTTGGATATTTAGCCTGTATCCTACAACTTTTCTAAACCTACTTATTCATTTTAGTAGTTTTGTGACTGTTTCTTTGGGATTTTCTATGTAAACAATCATGTCATATGTAAAAAGGTATAGTTTTATTTTTTTCTTTCAATTCTGGATATCTTTTCTTACTTCTCTTTTCTTATTGCACTGGCTAAAACCTCCAGTGCAATTGTGAATGGAAGTTGCAAAGGTGTATATCTTTGCTTTATTCTGTATCTTAGGGGAAAAACATTTAGTCTCTCCCTATTATGTATAATGTTAGTTATACATTTTTTCCTGAATATTCTTTGTCAGGTTGATGATGTTTGAAGAAAGTTTTTTTAAAAATCATGAATAGATGAAAAATTTTGTCGAAGACTTTTTCTACATCTCTTTCCTCTTTGGTCTATGGATATGGTGAATTTCATTGATTTATTTTTGGATGTTGAAATAGTCTTGTATTTTTGAGATGTAACACTTCATCTGGTCATGATATGTAATAATTATCCCTTTTATATATCATTGGATTATGTTAGCTATTATTGTTATAGCTTATTGTATCCATATTTATTAAAGGTATTGATCTGTAGTTTTCTAGTAATGTCTTTTTCAGTTTTGATGTCAGAGTAATGTTAACTTCATAGACTTAATTTTAATTTTTCTGAAAGAATTTGTATATAGTTGGTATTATCTCTTTTAAATTTTTGGTAGAATTTCAGTGAAACCATCTAAGCCTACAGTTGTCTTCGTAGGAAGATTTTCAGGTGTATGACACAGCAGTTAGATAATCATATACTTTACAAGGTGTTCCTTCTTTTACAAGAGCCCACTTGGCACCATAGGAAGATTTTTTTGAAACTACATGTACACTTTCTTTAACATACGTAAGGTTGTTCAGGTTAAAACTTTTTTTGGTAATTTTTTTATTGCATCATCAAAGGGATTTATCCACTTAAAACCTCAAATTTATTGGCGTGAAATTTTCATTGTCCATGTAATACCATAATAATATGGAATTTATAGAGGTTCTCCCCCTCTTATTCCTGGTAATTTGTGTCTTCTCTAGTCTTTCCTGGACAGTTTGGATAGAGGTTTATCAATTTGATAGATCTTGTTAAAAAAAACTCTTGTTGAAATGCATGCTTGAGGTGTTGGAGAGAGAAGAGATTGGCTTTACTGCAAATTTGCATAATTCCGTGCTTAGGTTATTACTGATAATGTAGGAAGAATACCCAGAAAGAGAAGGTTCTTTTCACATTTTATCTAGCTAGAGTCAATGATGTTAGCTTTCAAATTTAATACAGAGGAAAAATGTATCACCTTTAATCAAAAAGCAAAGCGGGTTCTATCTTATTTAAAAGAACAAAACAAAATAGCATCATAATATGATCCCTTTGAGATGATGATTTCCTAAAAACAAACAATGGAACAAATCACCTAAGGCCTTCTGTAAATCTAACTGCAAATAATAGGTCCAAGAGGGAAAGTTGATTGTTATTTTAGAACTCTTCAAAATTAAATGTGTTCCTAGTGTTCAGGGAACCTTAATCTCTTGATAACTGTTTATTCTCTAAAAGTATTATCATACAAAGTACTTGCCATACTGTAAGTTAAGGAACATAACCATAATTTATTCTGGGATAATTTATGATTGAGCTATAACAATAAATGAAATATTGCAATAATATTTGTAAAACACATATGAGTTAATTATTTTTAAAGGGCGATGAATAGAGTCTCTGTCCTCTCAGAACAGTGTAGATAGAGTCTGCAGCATCTTCTTTGCTCAGTCCCAGACTGAAGGAGATATCTTTTCTGACTCTTGTCTGCAAGGTTGGGAAAAATACCACATAGTCCAGGGGTTGGGGTGGAGAGTAGCACCCAGAGTCATCTGTACTCTCCCTTTGCAATAATGTAGTAATTCCTCCCTGAAAATAAACTCATCTCACACTGAAAATAAATAGACCCTTTGCTTCATAGTCCTAAGGCTCCATACTGGAGGAGGGCTGCAAGCTAAGTTCAAACCGTAATACAGTTGCTGGAGCAGACAATTTAACTTTCTAGTGGTATAATCATAGTGCTAGCATTTGGGCCCCAGACTATGGCATAGTTTCTAAATGAGGTGCAGATTATAACTATGAGGACAGGGAGACCTGTAGAAGAAATTGTCAAATAGATGAGTATTTCTATGAGCAGCTTCCTATCTCCCCCCTATTTTTGGCCTAGGATTCTTTCCCCCGACTCTGGGTGAGCTTGAGACTAAAAGAAAGGTGACCTACGAGTTCTAAGGCTTGGTCATAAAAAATCAATACAGTTTCCCCCTGGCTCTTGCTTTTGGGATACAGACTTTAGGAGCTCTGAGATTACGTGGAATCTAGCTACCGTGAAGCCACCACCCTGGAGAGATCTTTTGGGGAGATTGGACATAGACACAGAGATGCCCAAGGCAACCCAGTGTTCCTGTCCCCTGCTTTTTGAGTCCTTCCAGCATCAACCCAGATGTGTGAGAGAATGAGCCTTCAGATGTTATAACCTCCAGACTTTGGTCTAACAAGGCCCCAAAAGAGTGAAGCAGAAGGAAGTTGTCCCCACTCTGCCTTGTTCTAATTCCTAACCCACAAAATCCAAAAACATAAGAAATGGTTATTTTATGTCACTACATTTTTATGTAACTTGTTACACAGCAATAGGTGACTGAGACAGGCGTCTGACCTATAGGTAGCCAAATTATAGAAAGAGGAAGTGATTTACTGTAAGAACTGTTTGATAGAGACAATTAAATTTTCTGTTTTCGAAATTTTAACCTGAGATACAGAGATTTAATGTAAGCTGTTAATTAGAACAGGAGCATAAAGACACAGAGAAAAGTCCATGGCAGAATTGTGAAGCAGAACCTGCTCACAAGCAAGAGTGTGCATAACATGCAGAGCAGAGGATGAGGTGGTTAGTTGATAGTGATAAGAGACCAAGAAAAATTAAATAACTGTTGGGTTGGCCAAAAAGTCCATATGTTTTTTTCCATAAAATAGATGACACATTTTTCATTTTCACCAATAACTTTATTGATTTGGATATTTTGAGTATGTCAGCTATCTCCCATGTGGTAGAACATTGATTGTTCTCAATTAATGTCTTGATTTGATCGCTATCAACTTCAACTGGTCCACCTGACCATGGAGCATCATCCAGCAAGAAACTTCCAGCATAAAATTTCACAAACCACTCTTGTCATGTTCAATCAGTTACAGTGCCTTCTCTATACACTGCAGAAATCATTTTGCATTTCAGTAGCATTTTTTATCTCTCTTGAAATAATAAAACACAACATAAATAAAACTCTGGCAGCGCGCACACTCCATAGGAAACCCTGAACCGCACCACAAACCAGGTATGGTGCAAGCGTCCCATAGGAGACCTGGAGCTCACACCTGTAAACCCGGGCAGTGCTTGATCTGTGGGAAACCCAAGCTCACACCCATAAACTCGGGAAAAGCGTGCGCTTTGTAGCAGGCCCAGAGCTCATGCCCCCAGGCCCTGCACTGAGAGGTGCTGGCCTAGCCCTGGGGAGAGTAGTCCTAAGATGACTGAGTGCTGAACAGGAAGAAAAGCAATACCCTTACCCCTCCGCAGCCAGCAAAATCAGAAAAACTGGCTTGGCAAGTTTGAAACCAGCAAAAGTTTTTTTGGGTTTGGGTTTTTTTGTTGTTGTTGTTCTTGTTTTTAATTATACTTTTAAAATTATTTTTATATTTTTATCCCTCAATTCCTTTTGCTTCTCTTTACCTCTTTCTTGTTTTATTCCTTCCTCCTTTCTTTCCAATTTTATCTCTTCTTCCTTCCCCTTTTTTATTATTTTTTTTCTTTGCTCTTTTTAAATACCCATGAGTGAGACAAAAAAACAAAAACAACAACAACAAAAAAACAACCTTGGAACTGTGAAAAAACCAAAGTTGGACCCAAAGAGGGGACATCCCAACAGCTGAGACAGAGGAAGCTGTGAACACCAGGATATCCAAAGGAAACTGCACCATTGAATCTCAGGTATTCTACCACAGAAGTTCACACTACAAACTCAGGGAGCCAGAACAGATCAATTTAAGAAGCTGAGGCTAACAAGAAAAGTCTCACAGACAATGGGAAGACAAACAATTGCCAAATGAAAGGAAAGGAGGAAGCCTCAGAAAGGATGCTAAATAAAACAGAGGCAAATAACTATCAGATATAGAGTTCAAAGCAATGGTTGTCAGGAAACCCCATGAGCTCTCAATGAGCTACCAGAAACTTCAGGGAAGCTATGATGAACTCACTACAAACTATATCAACATGAAAAAGGAAATAGAAACTATCAAAAAGGACCAAGAGGAAATGAAGAATACAATTTCTGAACTGAAGAACACAGTAGAAGGAATGAAAAGCAGAATTGATGAAGCAGAAGATTGGATCAGCTAGTTGGAGGACAAAGTAGAAAAAAACACCCAGAAAGAGCAAGAAAAGGAGAAGAGGCTCAAAAAGAATGAAGAGGGATTAAGAGAAATGCAAGACAATGTGAAACGTTATAATATCCATATAATAGGGATACCAGAAGGAGAAGAACAAAAGATAGAAAACCTATTTGAAAAAGTAATGATGAAAACTTCTCTAATTTGATGAGAGAAAAAGTCACACAAATCCAGAAAACAGAGTGTCCCAATCAAGAGGAACCCAAAGAAGCCCACTTCAAGACACATCATAATTAAAATGGCAAAATTCCAAGACAAAGAAAGAATCTTAAAGGCAGCAAGGGAGAAACAGGAAGTAACATACAAGGGAGCCCCGATAAGGTTGGTGGCTGACTTCTCAATGGAAACACTTCAAGCCAGAAGAGAATGGCAAGAAATATTCCAAGTAATGAGAACCAAAGGCCTGAAACCAAGACTACTTTACCCAGCAAGGCTTTCAATCAAGATAGAAGGACAAATAAGGAGCTTCCCAGACAAAAGAAGTCTAAAAGAATACACCTCTACCAAACCAATTCTACAAGAGACTCTAAAGGGACTGCTTTAAGGAAAGGAAAGAAAGTGGGGGGGGGGGGAGAGGGAGAGGAACACCGGTAGGAAAATGGCAATGAATCAGTACCTATCAATAATAACATTAAACGTAAATGGATTAAATGCTCCAATCAAAAGACATAGAATAGCTGACTGGATAAGAAAGCATGACCCACACATATGCTGCCTACAAGAGACCCATCTCAGGACAAAACACCTACACAGACTCAAAGTGAAGGTCTGGAAACAAATTTTCCAAGCAAACAGACAGAAGAAAAAAGCTGGGTAGCAATACTCATATCAGACAAAATACACTTCAAAAGAAGAGCCATAAAGAGAGACCCAGAAGGTCACTTCATAATACTCAAGGGTAGAATCCACCAAGAATACATAAACATCGTAAATATATATGCACCCAATATAGGAGCACCTAAATACATCAAGAAAATCTTAGAGGACTTCAAGAAAGATATTGACAGCAACACAATTATAGTAGGGGATTTCAACACCCCACTGTCAAAAATGGGCAGATCTTCCAAATAAAATATCAACAAAGATATTGTGCCATTGAACAAATACCCTAAATGAAATGGACTTAACTAATATCTATAGAGCCCTTCATCCCAAAGAAACTAAATACACATTCTTTTCAAGTGCACATGGAACACTTTCAAAGATAGACCACATGATAGGACACAAAACAAGCCTCAACAAATTCAAGAAAATTGAAATCATACCAAGCATTTTCTCCAACCACAAGGGATTGAAACTAGAAACCAACCCCAAGGGGAAAAACCTCAAACCCTCAAAATCATGGAGATTGAATAGCATGCTATTAAACAATGAATGGGTCAAGAATGAAATTAGGGAAGAAATCCAAAAGCTTCTGGAAACAAACAAAAATGAACTCACAATGACCCAAAACTTATGGGACACAGTGAAGGCAGTCCTCACAGGGAAGTTCATAGCCGATACAGGCCTACCTAAAAAAGACAGAAACATTTCAAACAAACAACTTAACCCTACGCCTACAAGACCTCGAGGAACAGTAACAAAGACAGCCCAGAGCAAGTAGAAGGAAGGGAATAACCAAGATCAGAGCAGAACTAAATGACATAGAGACTAAAAAGCACAATTCTAAGGATCAGTGAATCCAGGAGCTGGTTCTTTGAAAAGATCAACAAAATCGACAAGCCTTTAAGCAGGCTCATCAAGAAAAAAAGAGAGAGGACTCAAATAAACACAATCAGAAATGAAAGAGGAGAGATTACAACTGACACCACAGAAATACAAAGGATTGTAAGAAATTACTAGGAAGAACTGTATGCCAAGAAATATGAAAACCTAGGTGAAATGGAAAAGTTTCTAGAAAAATATAATCTTCCAAAACTCAATGAAGAAGAAGCAGAAAGCCTGAACAGACCAATAACAGCAGATGAAATTGAAGCAGTAATCAAAAATCTCCCGACACACAAAAGCCCTGGACCAGATGGTTTCACAGGAGAATTCTACAAAGCATTTAAGGAAGAGCTAACTCCTATCCTTCACACACTATTACAACAATTCCAAAATGAAGGAAGACTCTCAAACTCTTTTTATGAAGCCAGCACCATTCTACTCCCAAAACCAGATAAAGACTCAACAAAGAAAGAAAGCTTCAGGCCAATATCTCTGATGAACATAGATGCTAAAATCCTCAACAAAATATTGGCAAACCACATCCAACAATACATTAAAAAGATCATACACCATGACCAAGTGGGATTCATCCCAGGGATGCAAGGATGGTTCAACATTCGCAAATCAGTAAATATAATACATCGCATAAACAAAAGCAAAGACAAAAATTATGATCATATGAATAGATGTGGAAAAACATTTGATAAGGTACAACATCCATTTATGATAAAAACACTCAGCAAAGTGGGAACAGAGGGAGCATTCCTCAACATAATAAAGGCCATATATGAGAGACCTATAGCCAACATCATACTCAACCGGCAAAAACTAAAATCTTTTCCACTAAGATCAGGAAGAAGACAAGGTTGTCCTCTTTCACCACTTCTATTCAATATAGTATTGGAAGTCTTAGCCACAGCTATTAGACAAGAGAAGGAAATAAAAGGCATCCAACTTGGAAAGGAAGAAACAAAACTATCATTGTTTGCAGATGACATGGTAGTGTACATAGAAAATCCTATAGACTTGGCCAAAAAGCTGCTCGACCTAATAAATGAATTTGGCCAAACAGCTGGATACAAAGTCAATATCCAGAAATCAAAGGCATTTTTGTATACCAACAATGAAACAGTAGAAGCAGAAATGAAGAAAAAAATCCCATTCAATACAGCAAAAAGAAAAATACCTAGGAGTAAACCTAACCAAGGAGGTAAAAGACCTGTATGCAGAAAACTACACAGCACTGAAGAAAGAAAACAAGGAAGACACAAACAAATGGAAGCATATACCGTGTTCATGGATCAAAAGAATTAACATCATCAAAATGTCCATACTACGCAAAGCAATTTACAGATTCAATGCAATACCTATTAAAGTGCCAATGGCATATTTCACAGACATCGAGCAAACACTTCAAAAATTTATATGGAACCATAAACGACCCTGAATAGCTGCAGCAATTTTGAGAAAGAAGAGCAAAGTGGGAGGGATCACAATACCTGATACCAAACTGTATTACAAGGCCATTGTAATCAATACAACCTGCTACTGGCATAAAAACAGGCACATGGACCAGTGGAATAGAACAGAGAGCCCAGAAATAAGCCCAAGTCTCTACAGTCAATTAATATTCGACAAAGGGGGCAGCAACATAAAATGGAGTAAAAATAGCCTCCTCAACAAGTGGTGTTGGGAGAACTAGACAGCTATGTGCAAAAAAATGAAACTCGAGCACCAACTTACACCATACACAAAAATAAATTCAAGGTGGATAAAAGATTTGAATATAAACCATGACACCATTAAAGTCGTAGAGGAGAACATAGGCAGGAAAATCTCATATATTTCACGCAGCAGCAGCAACATTTTTACTGATATGTCCCCTAAAGCAAGGGACATAAAGGAAAGAATAAACAAATGGGATCTCATCAAAATAAAAAGCTTCTGCACGGCTAAAGAAAACAGTATTAAAATAAAAAGAGAACCAACCCTATGGGAAAACATATTTGCCAATGATACCTCAGACAAGGGTTTCGTCTCCAAAATATATAAAGAACTTACACGACTCCACTCTAAGAAGACAAGAAACCCAATTAAAAAATGGGCAAAGGACTTGAACAGACACTTCTCCAAGGAGGACATACAGAGGATCCAGAGACACATGAAAAGATGCTCAGAATTGCTAGCTGTCAGAGAGATGCAAATTAGAACCACAATGAGATACCACTTCACATGGGTCAGAATGGCCATCATAAACAAAGCAACAAACAAGTGTTAGAGAGGTTGTGGAGATAAGGGGACCCTAGTGCACTGTTGGTGGGATTGCAGACTGCTACAACCACTATGGAAAGCGGTATGGAATTTTAAGAAAACTAAAAATGGATCTACCTTTTGACCCAGCAATTCCACTGCTAGGATTATATCCTAAGAACCATGAAACAGCAATCCAAAAGAACCTATGCACCGCAATGTTCACAGCAGCACAATTTACAATAGCCAAGTGTTACAAGCAACCTAGGTGCCCACCAGTAAATGAATGGATCAGGAAACTATGGTACATTTACAGAATGGAATTCTATGCAGTAGAAAGAAAGAAGGAGCTCCTACCCTTTGAGACAGTATGGATGGAACTGGAGAGCATTATACTAAGTGAAACAAGCCAGGCAGTGAAAGACAAATACCATATGATCTCACTTTTAACAGGAACCTAATCAACAAAAGAAACAAACAAGCATAATATAATCAAAGACACTGAAATTGAGAACAGGCTGACAGTGACCAGAGGGGAGAGGGGAGGGAATTTCAGGGAAAAGGGGAAGGGTTTCGAGCAACAAGTATAAAGGACACATGGACAAAAACTAGGGGGCGGGGGGTGGAAATGGGAGGGAGGTGGGGAGGGCTGTGTTGTTGCGGTGGTATGGGCATAAAAGACAGAAAACTGTACAGGAACAAAAATTAAAATAAAATTTAAATAAAAAAGGTAAAAGGTAAAAAAAAAGACTGTTGGAGAAAACAGAACTTCAACAGTAAGAGACAAGCTGATTCATCTTAAATAAAAATGAACTGTGCAACTCATAAAAGCTTTGCAAGTAGCCGAAGTGTAAAACAAAGTGAGCGCTGTGTTTATGTCTTCAAACAAGTCAGTACGACAACTCTAGAAACACAGTTTTCACTTGGATGGACATGTTGGAAGTTCAAGCCATTCATCATCAGACACCCTCTCTTTACAATCTGAAAAATTTAGAGTCATGGGAACTAACCGTAGGTTGCACTGTGTTGTGCATTATTGGCAATTATTCAAGAGCAAGCTGGGAAGAGAAAGCAAATGAGAAATAAATATGGGCTCAACCTGATGATCAAAGGACATCGACATGAATAAAAAGATGGAATGAGATCAAGTACCATGTTGCAGGTTACAAAGTATCTAACTAAGTAATTCAATTCAGATACAATTAACAGAATCTATTAATTAGTCATTTACCTAGTAACAGAGGTTTCTGGTGAGAAAAAATGAAAACTTGAAACATGTCTATATATATCTTTTCTTGTTTCAACACAAAAATAACTTGAAAAATAAGTTAATAGTTGAGCTTTTTTTCCTCATCGATAAGAGGATTTTAGGAAGCAACAATCACAGTGTGGTGGATATTCATATGTCAACTTAGCTAAGTTCCCAGACATCGCTGTCTGCCTACTTCCAGGTTAATGTGAGGGGCAAGAGACATTATATGTGAGATTTGGTAGGTGGAAGTGAAGGAAAGGCATGTTCTTTTATGCTTGGAGGTTTAATTTAGGGCTCTGTGCTCTGCTGGCAGCTGTTGCTGTCCATATCCTGGATTACCTTGTTGGTGTGGGGCCATGGTGGCCTGCAGCTCCTGCAGACCTTCAGCTGCTCCAGTTCCTGAGGCAGGTTCTCCTTCAGGTCATCCACAGGGTCATGGAAGCTGGAGGCCACGAGACACTCACTTTGGTTCCAGTTCATCCTTGCCCTTCCCAGTTCAGGTCCATGTTTCCTTCTGTATGGCCTGCCCTGCTGTCTTCAAGCCCAGCACCAGATACTGAAGCAATGGTCTTACAAAGATTGTTTAATGAACTCCCACAGTTGAGGTCAAACTCTCATTATAAATCTTGTTTGCGTCATTCATAATGGTTCTGCTTTTCTAGTTGATGTCATGTACCAATATGCACCCATGTAACCAGAAAGATCTGCACAGAAAAATAATTTAGAATAGGGGATCCATTGTTGAAGTTAGAAGTAATATTCCTGTATTTTTTCAAAATTGATACATGCTAAACCATTTCCCATGCTAATTTATTAAAATGTATAAAACAAAAAGCATTTTAAAGTAGTTTTGTGTTTTTCTGGGCTTAGGAAATATTTAGAAATTACAAAAATCCTTATGAATCAGTTTTAGTTTTCATCACTTTTTCATAATAATTGCTTTCTAATACTAACGAGTAGAGCTGGAGCTTACTTTATACAGAGATAGTAGAGAAAGAGAAAATCTAGGATCTGCATGGAGTCACTCTTTAGACTCTTTTTCTTTCTTTTTTTAAAGATTTTATTTATATTTAGGCAGAGGGGAAGGGAGGGAGAAAGAGTGGGGGAGAAGTATCAATGTGTGGTTGCCTTTTGTAGGCCCCCACTGGGGACCTGGCCCACAACCTAGGCATGTACCCTGACTGGGAATCAAACTGACTATCCTTTGGTTCACAGGTTGGTGCTTAATACATTGAGCCACACCAGCCAGGCAGACTCTTTTTACTTCTTAAAGTTGACCTTTTTTAGATGAAAAAGTTACATTTTATTAAGTGTAATTGGTCAGAGCTAACATTTATGTAACTAGATGACGGTTTTATACTTACGAGTCCCCTTATTTGCTTTTACAAATGTAGGAGTTGCTAGATACCACACTGGTTCAGTAAAAGAGTGTTTAGGAAGTGAAGTATGGATGAATTAAAGTCAATGGATTATAAGGAAGCATTTGTTACAAGGAATAAAAATCAACTCAAATTAGATTGGGTTTAGGAGAATTTATTGGAGATGTAGATTTTTTTATCATAACCTAAAGATAGAAATACTGCTCTCTTTGTCTCTCCCTTTCTGTCTCCATTCCTCCCTACTTCATCTCTTGATACTTTGGGATGCATATGACACCCATTCCTTGGTTACATGACCTTCTAGCATGAGTGCCACTGACCAAGTGGCTGGTGTCTCTTGACTTAGTTATCGGGAGTATCAATGGTAAGAGCTCAGCCAATGGATTGACTATGCTAGGGGAGGGCTTCCATTCTTGGTTCAGTCAACTGAGGGCAGGAGCAAAGTACAAAGATGGCTGCTAAGAGACATTGGGAGGACCTTCTTGAAGAAAATGATATGGACTGGGCAGATAGCCTGAGACAGTTCTCACTACACAATATTTTCTTCATTACCCAGTAGAAAGCAGTTAGACTCAATTGCTGTTTTTAAGCAGAAAATCAAGTAACTTTCTTGATGCCTTGGCTCTGTCATATTGATACAAATAAAAAACCTATTTCTATTCTAGCATGAAGATTACACTCAGTCTTTTGGAAATAAATACTACCTAAAGATATAGTCATTATAAGTCTTTCAACATTTTATATTGTCTTTAAAAACCAAGTTAAAAAAAATCTTTATTCTAGATATCTGACCAATCAGACATAAAAGATTCAGGCCCTGCTTTCCCACAATATGGTCATGATGAATGAGTGAAAGCAGTTGGAAGAGTTTTTTATGATACATTTCATCTCCCTGGGGTTTTGCTTCTTCATTTTGAATAACAGGAAAATTTATGCTGTAGCCATGTGTTCATGCAAATAAAATATTTCTTTTAATGTTGAACTATAAATAAACTAAAGACATTTGTGACACACATGATAAATTAGTACAGTGGAATTTAGAGATTATAATGTACATGAATGAAATTTCGGAATGCTGCAAGCACAAGGACTCTAGGAAACATTTAGGGGTTAAACGGTCCAATCCTTTTATTTTCCAGATTAGGGAATTGAAGTTCAGTGGAAATCAGGTAACTTTCTGAGAATGTTTGTATTTAAACCATTGCTGGACCTTGTAATCCTAAACAACTAAAATAGCAAAATCTTGACTTAAAAAGTGTATTGGAGAAATGAAAAATTTTCCTATTTTCTTTTTCTCCATTAAGCATTATTGTCCACCCAGTAATTCATCAGTATGGTCACACAATTTAATGATACAAGAGAGAAAAATTGGTTGGATCTTCCCTGTGATTAACAAAATTACTCTATCTTTTGTTCATAGAGACTCAGTTTTATCATAAGGTGGTGTGTAGTTTATGTTTTTAGTAAAATGAATTGAAAGTGATATTCTTAGGATACTCATAACACTTATTGGCATAATTAGCCATATGTTTGACTTTACAAAACCAGAAATAGAGATTTCAAGGGTAGAAAGAAGCTCAACAGAATAGTACAAGCCTTAATTTCCTATGCACACTGGCATTGATACCAAGGACAGGAATTATATTTAACATACTGTACATACCTGGAATACTGGGGAGGCTGGCAAGAATAGAGAAAGAGCAATGAGAACTTTAAAGTGTTCATACGGAAAGAATCATAATTCACTATTTTGAAATCACATGGGCTTAAAATAGCATCACTGTAATAATTTTTGTCAAAAGGTAACATTAAAAAGTTCTAAGAGTAAATGAAACATAAATTTAACAGGCTAAGTAGTTGTATGGATATGTCAAGGGAAGTAGGCAGGAGTCATTTTAACATTGAACCATATGCATTTGTTTGCGCATTGCCTTGTCTCCCCGCAGAGTCATTCTGCTCGCCTTCACATTGGTCAAGTCTCCTGGCTCATTTGTAAACTTAAATTTCATCCAGGGAAAGGCTTTCATGTCTATTTATATCACATTCTGCTTTCACTTGGTTTATTTGATGATTTATTAAATACATTAAGCACAGTGAAATTTCCTGTGAGAGTTGGAACATATGAATAAAATTATTTTAAAATTATGTTTAGGTTGTGATTTATAGAATTGCAAATTGTCAAAGACATCAGGGATCATGGTAAAGTAGCACACAGTTGCTTAGAGCCCACACATGACTCTAGCCCCTCACTTGAAATCTGGTAATTTCCCTGAAATAGCCCATAGGGGAAACATATGCAAGGCAGGCAACCCACTGCCCGTGTTTGAGTAGATGAGTCTATACAGTGACGTGCCAAGCTGAGGAAGATATTAATAGAGAACGTGAACACAGAGTAACTTCTTGATTCAGAGACCGACTGCGGTTTTATCCAATTTTTATCTTCTGTTTTATTGAAGGGAGGAAGAAATTTACTCATGACCAACATTTGCCTCTTTTAAGTGTGAGCTAATGGATGTGTGTGAACAGCAATGCAATTAGATTTCTCTTTTATTAGCTGATGGATTTAGAAAGTTGTAAAACAATGTTTGGCAGCCATAGCAGCTTGTATCAATAGTGTACAAATCACTTAACTTTTTTCTGTATCAGTGTCTTTAAACATTTCAATTACTAGTCCAACAAATACTGATTGTCTACTGAGCGAAAGTGTTTGCTAAGCCCTGGGGTAGAGCAGTGGAGTGAGTGATGAGAGGTAAGGCTGGAAGGGTAAGCAGATGTCAGATTTTAAAAATTTTTGTGTGACGTGCAAAACAGTTAGGATTTATTCTTTTTAGTCTGTTAGGTGTCATTAAAGGACTCTAATAAGGGAGAGGCATGATTAGGCCTGGCTCTTAGAAATAACACTCTGACAGTAGTATGCAGGATGGATGGAAAGAGACAGTCCTGACTCAGGAGACTGTGGTGATTAATTGGACTAGAGATGATGGTAGAGCCTGAACAATGGCCATGTCAGTAGTAATGGAGAAAAGAGGACGGGTTTGAGACTTCCAGCCAAGATGGAGGCATAGGTAGATGCACTTTGCCTCCTCACACAACCAAAAGAAGGGCAACAACAAATTTGAAAACAGAAAACAACCGGAACTTCCAGAAAATCAAACTGTATGGAAGTCCAACAACCAAGGAGTTAAAGAAGAAACATTCATCCAGACTGGTAGGAGGGGTGGAGATTGGCAGCCAGGAGGAGAGGACACACAGCAAGGTGGAGGCTGGAGGACCGGGTGGGTGAAGCAGTGGCTGGCAGTCCCATATTTGCATACAAATAAACTGGAAGGAACAACTGGGGAGTGAGACAGACCACACAACTCAGGGTTCCAGTACAGGAAAAGAAAGCCTCAAAACCTCTGGCTGTAAAAATCTGGGGGGGGGGCAGGTTTCAGTAGTGGGAGAAACTGCCAGCCTCACAGGAGACTTCATTGGAGAGACTCACAGGGCCTTAGAGCATACACAAACCCACCCACCCAGGAATCAGCACCAGCAGAACAAACTTTGCTTGTGGGTAGCGGGGGAAGAGACTGAAAGCCACCAAGACAGAGCAAGCAGCATCGTTCCCCCTCTGACAACTCCTCCACATACAGCACCACAATGCAGCTAAGTGAGTTGCCCTGCCCCGGGTGAATACCTGAGGCTCTACCCCTTACAATGTAACAGGTGTGCCAAGACAAAGAAATATGGCCCAAATGAAAGAACAGATCAAAACTCCAGAAAAAGAACTAAGCAATGAAGAGATAGCCAACCTATCAGATACAGAGCTCAAAACACTAGTAATAAAGATAATCACAGAAATGGTTGAGTATGGTTGCAAAATAGAGGAAGAAGTGAAGGCTATGCAAAGTGAAATAAAGAAAAATATACAGGGAATATTTTCCCAACAGTGAAGGGAAGGAAACCTGGACTCAAATCAACGATTTGGAGCAGAAGGAAAAAATAAACATTTAAACAGTACAGAAGTAAGAAACAAGAATTCAAAAAAAAAAAAAAAAATGAGGAGATGCTTAGGAAACTCCAGGATACCTTGAAATGTTCCAACATCAGAATATAGGGGTACCAGAGAAGAAGAGGAAGAATAAGAAATTGAAAACTTATTTGAAAAAAGAAGGGAGAACTTCCCCAATCTGGCAAAGGAAATGGACTTCTAGGAAGTCCAGGAAGCTCAGAGAGTCCCAAAGAAGTTGGACCTAAGGAGGAACACACCAAGGCACATCATAATGTGTTGCCTAAGATTAAAGATAAGGAGAGAATCTTAAAAGCAGCAAGAGAAAAGGAGAGAGTTACTTACAAAGTAGTTCCCATAAGACTATCAGCCAATCTCTCAAAAGAATCCTTGCAGGTAAGAAGGGGCTGGAAAGTAGTATTTGAAGTCATGAAAGGCAAGGGGCTACATCCAAGATTACTCTATCCAGCAACACTATCATTTAGAATGGAAGGGCAGATAAAGTGCTTCCCAGATAAGGTGAAGTTAAAGGAGTTCATCATCACCAAGCTCTTATTATACGAAATGTTAAAGGGACTTATCTTTAACATTTAGAAGAAGATCAAAGCTATGAACAGTAAAATGATAACAAATTCACAACTATCAACAACTGAACCTAAAAAGAAAAAAACCTAAGCAAACAACTAGAAAAGGAACAGAATCACAGAAATGGAGATCACAGATCACATGGAGGATTATCAGTGGGGTGGGGGAGGGGTGAGAATTGGGGAAAGGTACAGGGACTAAGAAGCATAAATGGTAGGTGCAAAATAGACAGGGGCAGGTTAAGAAGAGTATAGGAAGTGGAGAATCCAAAGAAGTTATATGTATGACCCATGGACATGAACTAAGGTGGGGAATGCTGGTTGGAGAGGTGGTACAGGGTGGGGGGGGGAGGGGAGAAAAAATGGGACTACTGTAATAGCGTAATCAATAATATACTTTAAAATTAAGTTGAATGAAGGTAACTTTATGAACAAAAAGGATTGCTTTGAAAAGTTGTTAGGAAGTTCAAGCAGTAGGATTTATGATTAATTAGATTTGGAACCTAAGAAAGCAACATGACCTGATAGTGATTGATTATGATTTCCGGCATGTAGAAATTGGGCATATAAGGAACTTGCATAATCTTAATTCACTTCTATGACAATAACTATTAAAAAGGTTAACTTTGTTATCAAATTATACATGTAAGGCAATGAAATACATTTTCATACTACATATAAGGTCTGTCCAGAAGATATGCAGCCATGTAATATGAAATATAGAGACATTTATTGAAGAAGATACAAGATTCAAGAAACATTGTACACAGGACAATGACACCTCAGTCCCCTTCAAAGTAGACACCTTGGAACCTCCCACAGTTCTCCCAATCACCATCAGTTGCTCCATCATATTTTCCTGAATCTCACTGATGATCCAAAATCTCTTCCCTTTCGAGGTGATTTTAGTTTTGGGAAAAGTCAGAAGTCACAGGGTGCCAAATCTCAGCTGTAGCAGGGCTGAGTCACCTGAGTGATTTGATGTTTTATCAAAAAACTGTGCATAAGACATGATGCATGAGCGGGTATGCTGTCATGATGAAGCTACCAATCACCAGTTGCCCATAGCTTCAGCCTTCTGAATCACCCTCATGGTTTCCTTGGAGGAATGTTCAAGCTTAATGCAAAATTTGATGAAGATTTATTGCTCTACTCCCTCAGTCATTTTGAATGCAGTGGCCACACAGTACATGTGCTCACACAATGGTGCCTACCACCCCCACTGACTAGCACAGTGAAATCGTCATTGTCCATGCATGTGCATCCCAGTCCACTCTCCTTGGCTGCCAGGTTACATCAATGCCGCGCAAAGGCTGTTCCTGTTACATTAACGATGGCTGGACTTTTTCCGGACAGACTTGTAATGCAAGCATTAAAACTGGTTTCTGTTCTTTCACTTTTGCTAATAAATAGCTTGAGAAAACTGGTATAAATTGCACGTCTTCATGGTTCATATTTATAAGAACAGCCTTCACTTCCCTGGAAGCTAGGAACAGGCCTTACAGAAAATTCCATACAAAGCTTTGCAGTCTAACATGACATGACTTGATAGACGAGGGCATCTGAAAAGTCAGTTTCTAACTCCAGAAACCAAATGTCAGAAAATAAAATCAATGAATACTTGACTTAAACTAATTCCTTGAATATCTAACCATGCATTTTATGTCATTTATCACTGTGCTTTCTCAGCACTTAGAAATATGAGCCCTGAATAAAAATGTGGAGGACCACCTGTCTTCATGGAAGCATGCCAAGAATCCACAGTCTAGTTTATGCTTAAACCCACTTGCAGGAAATATAGATGGTCACCTTCTACTTGCTGTTCTAAGATTAATATTTTTAAATGAGAGTATTGCAAAGGAACTAACTTTATGTTAACGGAGGTACAATGGAGTGCATTTCTGGTACATGCAGCGTAGAATTAGGTGTTTGGATCGGAAGGGAATCAGGTAAGGTACACTGACTATAGGTATCTGGTCACATCTCTTTCAGTTGTCTAATTTTGGGTCTAACACACTATGAGTTGGTTAGTTATGAGGTGACCCGATAGTGAAGCAGACCAGGAAAATTGTGTTTTAGTCTAGAATGGTTATGTAATACAAGAGTAATTTTTGTTATTTGTTTAGTTGGTAATTGTTTTTTATTTTATTTTATTTTTTTAGTTAATTTTTGTTTTGGCAATTTCCTTTCTCACAACAGTGAACTGAGCTTCTGAACTATTGTGGTATATAACGTAAAAATGTAGAAGAAGGCATGGCCTTTAACTAGTGGAGTGAGTATTAAGCTGTATTTATAAGAGATAAACATCACTGATTGTAAATGGAACATGCAGACTGCTACGGGTAACAATTGTTTGTTTATGATTTCAAATAATCACAGTCAAAATTGATAGGATTTTCTGCTTCTTTTAAAAAAATATCACAAGGTTCGAAACTTACAACATACCACAGTGGTTAGTGTATGAGATTAAAATAGGACCTAGGACTAAGCTTTAAAACCTTCGTCCAACATTTGCTAGCAGTGACACTGTGGATCAGTTATGAAACCCCTGTGAATTTCCATCACTTCATCTGTCATACAGAAATGATTACAAGTATCTCACCTGCTGGTTGAACACAAATGTAAACACTCAATAAATTGTTCCTGGTTAGTATTAGTACCAGTAAGAGTAGAATAGAAGCAGTAAATAATCCTTTGTCTTGCAAAATAGTTGAAATGAATTATTTTAAAATCTTAAGAATGATAAATAGAAGAAAAGAATAAATTTTTTTTAGTATGTAAGAGAAAATAGAAGGGGGATCCAGAGGCAATATATGTGTGTGGGTAGGTGTATCTATGTGGGTTTACATATTGGGTATGCCTTTGTATACCATTGGGACTAACTCATTAACTTCATTTGAACATCAAATTGGAGCTGCAGATTTGGATTTAAGATTCATGATTGGCAATTAAAAATAGGAATATGTTCAGTTATGTAATTTTTCAGTATCTATATGGAAAAAGTATACCAATTATATAGGTAAAGCAGCTATCCTCAATAATAATTTTTCAAAGAGATTTCTTATGTGAGGACTTACAAACGGAGCATTTCATGGTATGGACAGGTCATGTTTTCAAAAATATATCCCGAAGGAAAAATTGTAATGTCTGGCTTTTTTGTTTGATCCTTTGAGAAAAGTCTTATTAACAGATAACCAAATGAAGGACAAAGTTCATTCAGTTCAACCATGTAGCCTTTTTGTGGCCCTGCTCATTGACCCAAGGAAGAACTTAGAGCAACTTGAGAGCTAGATGCGGTCATTTTAAGACAGGGTTTCCTAATGTCCTCTAACAAGAGCAGAGCTTTTGAGTTCAACCCCTGAAGGAAGGGTAGCTTCATGTATTTGAGGATGAAAGGAACAATTTGGAAAACTGGCTCCTTTATGGTAAGGTAAGGGGGTCACCTAAAATCTTTAGTGAACTAAATATAAAATACTTCTGATAATCATGGAAAAAAATTTCTTGTACTGGGCGTTACTTTTATTTAAAACAGGTTTAAATTTATAAAACATTGTTTTCTGATTTTTTATTATAGGCTATTTCATCAAATTAAATATATATAGGCATCAAAATCTCCCTATAAGAAAATTGAGGCATGTCACACAAAAAAACTGAAGACCAGCAAATTGTAATAATATAAGTAGCATTGATGCATTTACAAATTGTTAAAATGTTGTTTTGAAAAATATTTGGGTAAATGAGATCAAGACTGGGGAGGTGACAACAAATGTATTTCTTTAATTCTTTTTGGTAAAAGAAAACAGGGCCATGTCTAATAATAACAGTATGAAACCATGCTGTGCCTTTTAGTGATCAATTTTTAACTAGCATGATCACCAACAAAGCAATAATGATGATCATTTGAAAGAGAAAATTACCTAAATTAACTATTCTATTTCTTGGCTGTTGCCCACTGATGGAATGTGAGGTCTGCTCATATCTTGCTTACTTGGATGAAGGTAGTTTGCTTTATTCAGTATTGAATGATTAGTTTTTGGGCATGTTGGTCAAGTGCAAGGGTGAACAATTAGAAAGATTAAGACAGGGTTTCCTAAACCCTAAACCCTGTTATTTTATCAAATAAAATGAGGTTTTATCAAAAACACAAATGATAGTATCACTCCAGCCCCACTGGATCAGAACTGAGGCAGGGAAACATTATTGAGAATTTGTATTTTTTTAACTTAAATTGTATTTTATTGTTTATGCTATTATAGTTGCCCAATGTTTTCCTTTTGTCCCCCTTCTCCCAATCCTCTTCTGTCTCCCTCAGGCAATCCCCACGCTGCTGTCCATGTCCATGGGTAATGCATATATGTTCTTTGACTAATTCCTTCATCTTCTTTCAACCAGGCCCCATTTTCCCCTCCCCTCTTACAGCTAGCTGTCAGTCTGCTTCATGCCTCTGGTTCTGTTTTGCTCATCAGTTTATTGTGTTCATTAGAGTCCACCTATAAGTGAGATCATGGTATTTGTCTTTCACTGACCAGCTTATTTCACTTAACATAATAGTCTTCAGGTCCATCCATGTTGTTGCAAAAAGTAAGAGTCTCTTCTTTTTTACTGCTGTGTAGTATTCCATTGTGTAAATATACTGCAGCTTTTCTATCCACTTGTCTGTTAATGGGCACTTAAGCTGTTTGGTATTCTTAGAATATATCCCCAGAAGTGGAATCACTGGGTCAAAAAAAAAAGTACTATTTTTAATTTTTCAGGAAGTCCCATACTGTTTTCCACAGTGGCTGCACCAGTCTGCATTCCCACCAACAGTGCACTAGGGCTCCCTTTCCTCTGTATTTTTAACAAGAGTACCACGTGATTCTTGTATTCAGAAAAATTGTGAAGCAGTAGACTAAGCCAATTCTTCTCAGAAATGTTTTGGAGATGAACTTTGCTTGAGAAATATATTACCCCATATCCCCACATCCTCACCTTTTGGAACCACAGAACAATCCTTATATTGTTCATCAATAACATGATTGCCAACACTTGCCCTACTTTATTTTTTTGCTCATAGAATTTTTCAGATTACAATCTGCATAGATATCTACAGAGCATGATTTTTTTGTGACAAGAGGACTTGTGAGTGCATTTTTCACTAGCAACTCCTATAGTCTAATAGTCACAGAGCTGAGCTCTACACTTAGCTTTAAGGAAATATAGAAGATTAAAATATGATTATGTATGGATTTGTACACTTTATACATTGAGTTATATTGTTAATTTTCCCCTTGATAAATGTATATAGCATATAAAATATTGGAATAATTGCCTAAACTGTCTTCTTTTTGTTATCCTTTTAAGTACTACTAAATGCCAAACAGTTATTTCTTGGTTTTTGGTTCATTTTGCACACTCTACATTAATTTTTAAAAGGCATGATGTTTAAGTTGACATTTAAAACTTTGCTATCAAACCTTTCATTTAGATCAACCTAATATGATGTTCCTAGGGGCTCAGTTAGCAAGCGGCACTGTAGGATGTTGGTCTCCTCACTGATACTTATATGCAGAAGTACATACTGGAATATTTTCTTCTTCAAAGTGATGTTTTCTTGTAAAACTCTGGCTTTAACTATTTTAATATAATCTCAGGCCATGCAATAAACAAGACTTAATTTTTACAAAATACTTAAAAAGTGTTTTGGCAAAATAATGTCAGGAGAACAAAGACACTCCCATACCTCTACCTCATAATATCTTCTAATGTAGGTGTGCTCAGTTCTTAATTTTTTTTCTGCTGATGGATAATGAGGATGAACTCATTCTTTTTGGTTACTTTATTTTATTTTTAATTCTCACCTGAGAACATTTTTTCATTGTTTTTAGAGAGAGAAGAAGAGAGAGTAAGGGAGAGAAAGAAACATTGAAGACAGTGAGAAGCACTGATTGGTTACATCCCATATGTGCCTAGACCAGGGATCACACCCACAACCTAGGTATGTGCCCCAACCAGGAATTGAACCTGCATCCTTTCAGCTATGGGATGACGCTCCAACCAACTGAGCCACACTGGCCGGGGCATGGCTACTTAATTTAGTATTAAGCAGTCAGTCATTGACTCACTCAGGGAGTCACTCAGTACCTTCTTATTGTGACCCAATAATTTTTAGTGATGAAAAATCATATTTCATGTAATTTTGCAAATTATATTTACTAAATGCAAGAGTTTGGATTCAAAATGGCAGCTTTTAAGGACTCATGAAGAAATTGAGACATGTATTGTTAAGTTCATAAGTATAATGCTACAAAATATAATCCTGTTGCAAAGCCTAATTCTCCATTTCCTTGAATGCTCAAAGCCATTTTAGCACCATATTTCTGGAAGACAGTGCAGGAATTTACAAAAGAAACATTATTATTTATAGTTTAATACACACTTTTATAGCGAGGGTGCTCTTTTCAAGAGGGTAACTTGATAGCAAATAATGGGTCTTTCAATCTGCTGTTTTTGTGATCCTCAAATCCATGCATTTCTGCCTGTGATTCCAGGCTGGTACTATTGGGCTTTTGATATTTCTTCTCAGAGGTTATAATTAATCTTTTTTTGATTAAGATATCATTAACCAAAGGGATCCTTGAAACATGGACCTGATAGTTGGAAGACAATTGTCCACCCTGCAGAGGTGAGAACTTTTCATGTTATTTAATTTTGCTTGATTGAATAGGATGATCTTCTGCTTTAGAGTTGATGTGGTCATATTTCATAACACAACTGGTACAGAAAATAGCATCACAGAAAAGCAGAAAGTCACACCTTCGGTTACAAATGTTTATTGTGGCAGTGATCCTTAGTGAATTTTAAAATTGAATTTAAGACCCCTTTTTGAGTCCCCATCACTTTTTGCCTTGCTTAATGTGCTCCTCTCATGAGCTGGCCTCACTGACTATATCTCAGGGTAGAAAGGCCTCAGAAGCCATTCATCTGATCACAGCAAGCCCAGAAGGTCTGCCTGTGGGTTATTCTCAGCACACAGGCCACTACTGGAACTGAGCAAAGACAAAATAGATACAAAGGATAAGAAATCCATCATTTGATTTCCGGGAATAAGAAGGATAATTGGTAGGTACAAAATAGATAGGAGGATGTCAAGAAAATTATAGGAGATGGAGAAGCCAAAGGACTTATATGCACAACCCATGGACATGAACTAAGTGGGGGATTGCTGGAGTGAAGGTGTGTATGGGGGGAGGGGCACAAGGGGGGAAAATTGGGACAACTATAATGGCATAATCAATAAGATGTATTTTAAAAAATAAAAGAAGAAATCCATTATTTTAAAAAAGAAGACCCCTTTATCTTATTTTCCATATTTTCTATCTTGGTGAATAAGTCTGCACCTGGAGTCAAGGTGTTTTCTTATTTGACAAAGCATTTTAATTATGTGTTTGTGAGCCCAAGTACATCCTAAGCTAGGCTATTGGGAATGATATAAGTTACAGTTTGCTAGAGGCACTCTTGTAAAACAAATGATTTTTCTTTTTCTTTTCTTTTCTTTTAATTGTTGTTCTTGTACAGTTTTCTGTCTTTTACACCCACTGCCCCAATCCTCCCCACCTCCCTCCCATTTCCAACCCCCCCCCAGTTTTTGTCCATGTGTCCTTTACACTTGTTGCTCTAAACACTTCCACTTTTCCCCTGAAATTCCCTCCCCTCTCCCCTCTGCTGACTGTCAGCCTGTTCTCAATTTTAGTGCTTTGGTTATATTATGCTTGTTTGTTTGTTTTGTTGATTAGGTTCCTGCTAAAACTGAGATCATATGGTATTTGTCTTTCACTGTCTGGCTTGTTTCACTTAGCATAATGTTCTCCAGTTCCATCCATGCTGTTCTGAAGGGTAGGGGCTCCTTTCTTTCTGCTGCATAGAATTCCATTCTGTAAATGTACCATAGTTTCCTGATCCATTCATTTACTGGTGGGCACTGAGGTTGCTTGTAACACTTGGCTATTGTAAATTGTGCTGCTGTGAACATTGGGGTGCATAGGTTCTTTTCGATGGGTGTTTCACGGTTCTTAGGATATAATCCTAGCAGTGGAATTGCTGGGTCAAAAGGTAGATCCACTTTTAGTTTTCTTAAAATTCCATACTGCTTTCCATAGTGGTTGTACCAGTCTGCAATCCCACCAACAGTGCACTAGGGTCCCCTTATCTCCATAACCTCTCCAACACTTGTTGTTTGTTGCTTTGTTTATGATGGCCATTCTGACCCATGTGAAGTGGTATCTCATTGTGGTTCTAATTTGCATCTCTCTGACAGCTAGCAATTCTGAGCATCTTTTCATGTGTCTCTGGATCCTCTGTATGTCCTCCTTGGAGAAGTGTCTGTTCAAGTCCTTTGCCTGTTTTTTAATTGGGTTGCTTGTCTTCTTAGAGTGGAGTCATGTAAGTTCTTATATATTGTGGAGATGAAACCCTTGTCTGAGGTATCATTGGCAAATATGTTTTTCCATAGGGTTGGTTCTCTTTTTATTTTAATACTGTTTTCTTTAGCCGTGCAGAAGCTTTTTATTTTGATGAGATCCCATTTATTTATTCTTTCCTTTATGTCCCTTGCTTTAGGGGACATATCAGTAAAAATGTTGCTGCTGCTGCGTGAAATATATGAGATTTTCCTGCCTATGTTCTCCTCTACGACTTTAATGGTGTCATGGCTTATATTCAACTCTTTTATCCACCTTGAATTTATTTTTGTGTATGGTGTAAGTTGGTGCTCGAGTTTCATTTTTTTGCACGTAGCTGTCTAGTTCTCCCAACACCACTTGTTGAGGAGGCTATTTTTACTCCATTTTATGTTGCTGCCCCCTTTGTTGAATATTAATTGACCATAGAGACTTGGGCTTATTTCTGGGCTCTCTGTTCTATTCCACTGGTCCATGTGCCTGTTTTTATGCCAGTACCAGGCTGTTTTGATTACAGTGGCCTTGTAATACAGTTTGGTATCAGGTATTGTGATCCCTCCCACTTTGCTCTTCTTTCTCAAAATTGCTGCAGCTATTCAGGGTCGTTTATGGTTCCATATAAATTTTTGAAGTGTTTGTTCTATGTCTGTGAAACATGCCATTGGCACTTTAATAGGTATTGCATCGAATCTGTAAATTGCTTTGGGTAGTATGGACGTTTTGATGATGTTAATTCTTCTGATCCATGAACACGGTATATGCTTCCATTTGTTTGTGTCTTCCTTGATTTCTTTCTTCAGTGTCGTGTGGTTTTCTGCATACAGGTCTTTTACCTCCTTGGTTAGGTTTACTCCTAGGTATTTTATTTTTCCTTTTGCTGTATTGAATGGGATTTTTTTCTTCATTTCTGCTTCTGCTGTTTCATTGTTGGTATACAAAAATGCCTTTGATTTCTGGATATTGACTTTGTATCCAGCTATTTGGCCAAATTCATTTATTAGGTCGAGCAGCTTTTTGGCCAAGTCTATAGGATTTTCTATGTACACTATCATGTCATCTGCAAACAATGATAGTTTTGTTTCTTCCTTTCCAAGTTGGATGCCTTTTATTTCCTTCTCTTGTCTAATAGCTGTGGCTAAGACTTCCAATACTATATTGAATAGAAGTGGTGAAAGAGGACAACCTTGTCTTCTTCCTGATCTTAGTGGAAAAGATTTTAGTTTTTGCCGGTTGAGTATGATGTTGGCTATAGGTCTCTCATATATGGCCTTTATTATGTTGAGGAATGCTCCCTCTGTTCCCACTTTGCTGAGTGTTTTTATCATAAATGGATGTTGTATCTTATCAAATGCTTTTCCACATCTATTCATATGATCACATGATTTTTGTCTTTGCTTTTGTTTATGCAATGTATTATATTTACTGATTTGCGAATGTTGAACCATCCTTGCATCCCTGGGATGAATCCCACTTGGTCATGGTGTATGATCTTTTTAATGTATTGTTGGATGTGGTTTGCCAATATTTTGTTGAGGATTTTAGCATCTATGATCATCAGAGATATTGGCCTGAAGTTTTCTTTCTTTGTTGAGTCTTTATCTGGTTTTGGGAGTAGAATGAGGCTGGCTTCATAAAAAGAGTTTGAGAGTCTTCCTTCATTTTGGAATTGTTGTAACAGTGTGTGAAGGATAGGAGTTAGCTCTTCCTTAAATGCTTTGTAGAATTCTCCTGTGAAACCATCTGGTCCAGGGCTTTTGTGTGTCAGGAGATTTTTGATTACTGCTTCAATTTCATCTGCTGTTATTGGTCTGTTCAGGCTTTCTGCTTCTTCTTCATTGAGTTTTGGAAGATTATATTTTTCTAGAAACTTTTCCATTTCACCTAGGTTTTCATATTTCTTGGCATACAGTTCTTCCTAGTAATTTCTTGCAATCCTTTGTATTTCTGTGGTGTCAGTTGTAATCTCTCCTCTTTCATTTCTGATTGTGTTTATTTGAGTCCTCTCTCTTTTTTTCTTGATGAGCCTGCTTAAAGGCTTGTCGATTTTGTTGATCTTTTCAAAGAACCAGCTCCTGGATTCACTGATCCTTAGAATTGTGCTTTTTAGTCTCTATGTCATTTAGTTCTGCTCTGATCTTGGTTATTCCCTTCCTTCTACTTGCTCTGGGCTGTCTTTGTTACTGTTCCTCGAGGTCTTGTAGGCGTAGGGTTAAGTTGTTTGTTTGAAATGTTTCTGTCTTTTTTAGGTAGGCCTGTATCGGCTATGAACTTCCCTGTGAGGACTGCCTTCACTGTGTCCCATAAGTTTTGGGTCATTGTGAGTTCATTTTTGTTTGTTTCCAGAAGCTTTTGGATTTCTTCCCTAATTTCATTCTTGACCCATTCATTGTTTAATAGCATGCTATTCAATCTCCATGATTTTGAGGGTTTGAGGTTTTTCCCCTTGGGGTTGGTTTCTAGTTTCAATCCCTTGTGGTTGGAGAAAATGCTTGGTATGATTTCAATTTTCTTGAATTTGTTGAGGCTTGTTTTGTGTCCTATCATGTGGTCTATCTTTGAAAGTGTTCCATGTGCACTTGAAAAGAATGTGTATTTAGTTTCTTTGGGATGAAGGGCTCTATAGATATTAGTTAAGTCCATTTCATTTAGGGTATTGTTCAATGGCACAATATCTTTGTTGATATTTTATTTGGAAGATCTGCCCATTTTTGACAGTGGGGTGTTGAAACCCCCTACTATAATTGTGTTTCTTGAAGTCCTCTAAGATTTTCTTGATGTATTTAGGTGCTCCTATATTGGGTGCATATATATTTACAATGTTTATGTCTTCTTGGTGGATTCTTCCCTTGAGTATTATGAAGTGACCTTCTGGGTCCCTCTTTATGGCTCTTCTTTTGAAGTCTATTTTGTCTGATATGAGTATTGCTACCCTGGTTTTTTTTCTCCTGTCTGTTTGTTTGGAAAATTTGTTTCCAGCCCTTCACTTTGAGTGTGTGTAGGTGTTTTGTCCTGAGGTGGGTCTCTTGTAGGCAGCATATGTGTGGGTCATGCTTTCTTATCTATTCAGTTATTCTATGTCTTTTGATTGGAGTATTTAATCCATTTACATTTAAGGTTATTATTGATAGGTACTGATTCATTGCCATTTTTGTACCTGCATTCCTCTCTCTCTCTCTCGTTTCCTTCCTTTCCTTAAAGCAGTCCCTTTAGTATCTCTTGAAGAACTGGTTTGGTAGAGGTGTATTCTTTTAGACTTCTTTTGTCTGGGAAGCTCCTTATTTGTCCTTCTATCTTGATTGAAAGCTTTGCTGGGTAAAGTAGTCTTGGTTTCAGGCCTTTGGTTCTCATTAGTTGGAATATTTCTTGCCATTCTCTTCTGGCTTGGAGGGTTTCCATTGAGAAGTCAGCTGCTAACTTTATCAGGGCTCCCTTATATGTTACTTCCTTTTTCTCCCTTGCTGCCTTTAAGATTCTCTCTTTTTTCTTGGAATTTTGCCATTTTAATTATGATGTGTCTTGAAGTGGGCCTGTTTGGGTTCCTCTTGATTGGGACTCTCTGTGTTTCTTGGATTTGTGTGAGTTTTTCTCTCATGATTTTTCTTTTATTATCTTAGAATACATCAGTATCAGAGTAAGTGTGTTAAAGCTATCCAAGCAGCATGCACATACATTTATTTGTATATAATTTGCAGTTTATAAATTTACTTAAACTTGTCTTCATGAAAGGCAGCAGAATAAAGGCTATGTTATGTTGAAAATATTAAATGTCCAGAGAGCTACATTATTCACAAAAACTAAAGTTGTACTTTTGTTTGTTATTTGACATCAGTATATTATGGAAAAATATGTATTTTTAAAAGCTACATACTTTTATAGCATTAATTTCTTAATATAATAGGAACTAGATCCAAGCTACAAAACTTTGTCATTTTCAAGACCTGCTGATAGAACAACTTTGTCACTCAGCATGAGCTGCCTTTTAACAATAATTTTCCATGTGAAGAAACTCATGGCACATAGAGAGGTACAAGGCTCTGTATTTGGGACAGCAGCACATACAAAAATTACAGTTCATCTTTTGAAAACACTGAATAGCTTTTTGGAGAGTTAACAAAATATAATATATTTACATTTCTTTCAAAATGAAACTATATTTGATTTTTTCTCCAGAGAATAAAGCAAATACATGTCCACAACAAAAATAATTCAAGCAAATACGGCTGTGTGTTGTAGTAAGGGAACCTCTCATCTTTCTTGAACCTGATTACCTGTAGACCCTTTCCCTTCACTCCACGCTCCACTCCACTTCTCTCATTTCACAAAGATAATAAAAGTTAGATGCATGTGTGTACATATATATATATGAGTATGTACTTGCACACATGTGTGCTTGCATATGCATCCCTTGGTGTGTAGCTTACTGAGTGCCTCGCACTAAGTGGTGAGCATTCAATAGCTATAACTAAGTAATAATTGATATGTGACTAAGTTGGATATTTGTTTTTATGGCTTTTTTGGTAACATATGTTTATCCTAGAAATTTCTTTTCACATAAAATCACATACATCTCTCTTATATGTTTTAGTAGATATTTGGCATGTATCTTATTTTTATATCTTAATTTATTAGTCAAGTCCCTCTTGATGGGTATCTCAATCATTTAAAAATATTTTTGCTATTATAACAATGTTGTAATAAATATTGCCGTCCAAAATAATGAACTAGTTTATATTACCATAAACATATAAGAAAACCCATTTCCTTACATTTTCATCAGTACTTGGCATTAACAGTACTTATATATCTTTGCTACTCTGAGTGATGCAGGATGATATCACATTAATTTGCATTTTTGGTGGTCATCTTTCATATGATTACTGGCCATTGATTTTCTTTGTGATTACTTTTTCATGTCATGCAACTGTCTCTTCTTATAGAATTGTTTGAATTTTTCTGGTATGTGCTGTTTCTTTACATAGGTTGTAAAAAATTCTCTTCAGTGTTTTATTTGTCTTTTGATTTTGTATATTCTTTCATACAAATATGTAGTCAGTTCTGTTTTTTATGTTTTAAGACCTTTGGATATCAAACTAGGAAAGCTTTCTACTTCAAGATTATGTAATACTTGCTCTTATGATTTTCTTAATATACAAAAAATTAAATTGAATTTATTAAGCAACATTGTTTAATAAAATTATAGGTTTTAAGTGTACAATTTTATACTACATCATCTGTATATTGAATTGTGTGTTTCCTACCCAAAGTCAAATCTTTCATTACCACTTATCCCCTTTCTACTCTTTGTGACCTTCCCTTCAACCTCATTTCCCTCTGGTAACCAGCACACTATTGTCTGTGTCTGAGTTTTTATTTGTTTGTTTGTTCATTTGTTGCTTTCAGTTTTATATTCCACATATTAGTGAAGTCATATGGTTCTTGACTTTTCCCAGTTGACTTAATTTTGCTTAACATAAATGGTATTCTCAAGATCCATCCATGTTGTTGCAAATGGCAATATTTCATCTTTTCTTTTGGCTGAGTTGTATTCCATTGTGTAGATGTACCATATCTTCTTTATCCAATCATCTATTGAAGGACACTTTGGTTATTTCCATGTCTTGGCCACCATGAATAATGCTACAATAAATGTAGGGATGTATATCTTTATGAATAAGTGTTTTCATATTTTTTGGGTTGATAGCCAGAAGAGAGGTTGTTGTGTCATATGGTAACCCTATTCTTAATTTTTTGAGGAATCTCCATGCTGTTTTCCATAGTGGCTGTACCAGTTTACATTTCTATCAGCAGTGAATGAGGGCTCCTTTTTCTCCACAATTTCTCCACTTATTATTACTTGTCTTGTTGAGGATAGCCATTCTAACAGGTATGAGATGAT
Organism: Glossophaga mutica; assembly: GCA_039655065.1. NCBI lineage: Eukaryota > Metazoa > Chordata > Mammalia > Chiroptera > Phyllostomidae > Glossophaga > Glossophaga mutica. The sequence goes on along the minus strand of CM077306.1, from coordinate 43,952,534 downwards.
ATCTCCTTATAGTTGTTTTTTTTTTTTTTTTTTTTTTTTTTTTTTTTTTTTTTTTTTTTGTTGGGGGGAGAAAGGAGGTATGTCTCCTTATAGTTTTTAATTTGGATTTTCTTAGGTTGAGCATCTTTTCATACATCTATTGGCTATTAGTATGTATTCTTGGGAGAAGTGTCTGTTCAGATCCTCTGCTGTTTTTTTAATTGGATTGTTTGTTTTCCATTGTTGTGTGATTTCTTTATACATTTGGGATATTAAGCCCTTTCAGAGGTGTTGTTTGCAAATCTCTTTTCCCATTTGGCTAGGGGCCCTTTTGTTTTATTGGTGGTTTCTTTTGCTGTGTAGAAGCTTTTTAGTTTGATATAGTATCATTCACTTATTTTTACTTTTACTTCACTTGCCTTTGAGGTCAAATTCATAAATTTTTCTCAAATTCTGAAGCCCATAAGCTTAGTACTTATGTTTTCTATGTAATTTATTGTTTCAGATCTTATATTTAGGTCTTTGGTCCATTTAGTTTAATTTTGGTTTAATATTTTATATAATTTTTCAGCTTTTTTTAATACTTAAAACTAATCTATCTGTTCCACCTAAACTATTCTAATGTGTTTATCCTGTCAGATAAACTAAACATTCTGGTTTTATCTGTTTATTTATTTTAGTCAAAATGAATAATATGAATATAGTAACTTGGAATATTTTTATCAATTATAAGTCTTCTAACCTAGAATAGAAATATGGCCTGGCTTTCCATGTATTTAAGCTTTCCTATATATTCTTTCACAAAATTTACCAATTTTCTATATGGCCTTTGTACATTTCTGAAGTCATATAATATCTTTACAGATATTCCTGCCAGAACTCTTGAAAAGAGTTGGATTTGGTCATAGTCCTCATCACTGAACAAATCATCATGGCCAAGGGAAAATAGCATTCTGTTTGGGTAGACCCAAGGAGACTGCCAACAAGGAACTCCAGTGAGGCCAGGAAAGGGGAAAGCAGACCAGTTGTCAGTATACTCAATCCAGATTATGTGACTGAGCAGGATTACTGTAGATGGGGTTAAGGTAGAGTCCTAGGGTACACAAAATCAAGTTCTTGAACAGCCAGAAAGTAGCTACTATGTTTTTTTAGATGGTTTCATTCAGACATTGAGTCAATTACTTGAGCTACTTCACATTGTAGATAGTCTGATCATAGACAAAAAGAAATCTAGATAGGATTATAAACATTTTATTCATTATTTCCTACATATTTCAGACCATACAACAACACAACTGTGAATGCTATGGAACCAAAAAATAAGAGAAACACTTTAGCTTATCCCCATCTATGCACTTTAATATCAGCCCCTCTACAGTCCACCTTGATACTCGTTACTTCTGCCTCCACTATTTCATCGAAAATAGCAAACTGGTTTACAGAAGCCTAGAATGTCACAGCAAATCATCACCTTCCCGAAGACTTAAACCAAACTGATATTATTTTAGAGAATGAATCTCTTTCCTTTTTTTAAATTTTATTTACCATTAATTTTTGCTTGTGGTTTTTCTTTTTACTTCACTTGGGAAAACACAGAAAATATTTTGAAATTTCTTCTTTATCTTGTTCTCATATAAGATCTCTCTTTGTGTGTGTGTGTGTGTGTGTGTGTGTGTGTGTGTGTGTCTCTCATTTTTGTTATATGACAGTGATCTAGAAATTTTCTTGAGGCCATATTTTTTTCAGTGGAATTCGATATTTTTTGAGTATCTAATACATTCCAGTGATTTTTGGCATATATTCTTTCTTTGAATGATCAGTTCTACAAGTAAAATTGTTTTCAATGTGATAAATGAGTAAAAAGAAACTGAGAAGTCATGGAAAAAACTAAACATTTGTACTTCATATTTATAAATTCATATTTATCATATTTATAAATTCACTTCAAATTTATACATATCCATCTTCATGTTATAGTTTCTTGAATTAATTTGCACAGTATCATACACCTAATAAGCAGTTAAGTCGAATGAAAACCAAGTGCATCTGATTTCTTGTGTTTTTCCCAATTATAGTACTTCAGTATAAAATCCTCTAAATGTAGTTGAGGCCACATTTTAATTATAGGACTCAAATCCACTATCATTTGGGGGTGGTAAATGTGTATCCAGAGACTTTAGATAGAGGTAAAAATTATATTAATATTTTCATTTCCATCTCGAGTCAGACATAGCAATGAGAAGAACAAATGATATAATAGACTCAGGTTTAAATAAGCTTACTTTAATGGTTAATTGGTTTTTCATGGAAATAAAAATGATGAATGTTAAACTATAAATTGATTTTTACAGATCAGCAGTGATATATTAATACTTCTGAATTATTTCTGAGGTGTTTTGCTTGTGCTTAACAATTAAATAGGCACCTAAGGCAAGTGGCATTTTACAGAAGAAAACCATTAACTGACATAGATTGATTGATAAGGTTCCTGTTTGTATCCTTCAGGGGACATGGGCTGCTACAAATTTAATATCTAGTACTTTTATAAACTATGGAGGAATATATCACTTAGCTGTGTATATTTGAGGGTGTGCTACCTCAAAACACAAGAGGGAATTCAGAAATGCTTTACTCTAAGAGAAAAGGGGATGTTGTGAAATATTTAGATAACAATCAAGATTCTCCTTCAGAAACCAATAATTATAGAATGTCCAACATTTGGAAGTAAATCCCTTAATGTCATAATGTAATAACAGACTGACTATTTAACAGAGTTAAAATAGCAAACAATGTATGTTAATAACCAAGATTTTCTTTTGCTCCATTTAAAAAAAAAATAACAGTTGCATTATAGGCAACTGTACAATATTAATTAAATACAATAAAATATTGGCTTGGGTTGTTTTACTTTTTTAATTAACAACATTTATTGTCTAGAGCAGTTTTAGGTTCATAGCAAAATTGACTGGAAAGTACAGAGTTCCCATATACTTGCGGTCCCTACACATGCCCCACCCTATTAAGATCCCTTACCATAGTGGTTCATCTGTTATAGTTGATAAACCTACATTTATTCATCATTATCACCCAAAGCCCATTGTTTATATTAGGGTTCACTCTTGGTGTCATGCATTCCCTGGGTTTTGACAATGTATAATGATGTGTATCTACTATTGTAATGTTAAACAGAATAGTGTCACTGACTTAGAAATCCTCTGTGTTCTGCCTATTCATCCCTGCAACCCCCTTAATTCTTGGCAATTACTAAATTTTTTATTATTTTGTCTTTTCAGATTGACTTCTTTCACTTAATATGCATTTAAGTTTCCTCCATGTCTCTTTATGGCTTGACAGCTCATTTCTTTTTAATATTGAGTAATATTGTTTTGTCTCAGTGCAGCCCAGTTTATTTGTCTACTTACCTACTGAAGGACACCTTGGTTGCTTCCAGGTTGTTACCAATTTTGAATAAAGCTTCTTTAAACATCTATATGTAGGTTTTTGTGTGTACATGGAAACTTATGTTTTGCATTCATTTGGATAAATACCAAGGAACATGATTGCTGGATCATATGGCAATTTTGTGTTCTGTTTTGTAAGAAATGGCCAAACTGTCTTCTAAAGTGGCTGTATCATTTTGCATTCCCACCAGTGATGAATGAGAGTTTTTATTGCTCCACATCCTTGCCAGCATTTAGTGGTTCAGTGTTATGGATTTTGGCATTTTAATAGGTATGCACTGATATCTCGTTGTTATAATTTGAAATTCCCAATGACATGTGATGTTGAATGTCTTTTCATATGTTTACTTGCCACTATATTTCTTCAGATGAAGTGGCTGTTTGGGCTTATACCTATTTTTTAAGTGGGTTCCTCATTTTCTTCTTGTTGAATTTAAGAGTTCTTTGTATATTTTGGATGCCGGTTCTTTATCAGATATGTCTTTTGCAAATATTCTAGTCTGTGGCTTGTTTTCTAATTCTCTTGAGGTTTTGTTTTTAGCCTAGATTTACTCTCATTGAAATGCAGTCATGGGAGAAAGTGAGATAAACATGGATGTTCAGTTAACTAGTTTGCACCAAAAGTCATTTCTTTTCAAACAAATAGTAGGAAATAAACCATATTTCTTTCAGAAATATTTGTTTAAGTTTATTTTGTTTTCATTGTCATTTTTAAGAGTGTTACTGTGAACCACAGTGATAAATGCTTTATATACATTTTGTCATTTAATCTTCATGTAATTTTCAAAGACAGGTATTACCATTCTCTTCTTATAGAAAGAAATCAAAGTTCAGGAAAGCTAAATAATTTGCCCAATTCATACAGCTAGTAAGTGATGGATTTGAGAGCTAAACCTGTAGTTGATTGTGCCAGAGATATACTCTAACAAGTCTACATACTACTTCTTATTCTCTTCCTAAATTAATACCATTAATATCCATCAGTCTGAATATCTAGCACCTTTACCTGCAAATGCTGATTATTGCCTGTTATAGTCTAAGTACTTTTCTAGATGTGGAGTTGTTCATCCAGTCACACATCATCCCATTGCAGAAAGGTACCACTAATGAAGAAAAAACAAACCAGTTGGAATATACAGAGGAAAGATAATGTACTTTTCTCTGTTTTTATTCTAGGTGAATTTAATTCACTTGATCATGAAGAAGCAGTTTGAATCCGTTTTGGATCAAACCAAGGTATTAGTTTCCCTATCATTTTTTCTAAGTCTAAAACTCACTCTATTAAAAAAAATGATAATTCCTGAAATTTTCCATCTAGCTTTACACTTCATTGGAAACACTTGTGGGAAAACACTTCAAAAGGATCCAACCTTACATGATGTCTTAACTCTACAGTTAAACTAAGGCTTTCAGAGTCAGTTCCTTCCTTAAATAGTCTGAGAGTACATGTCATTTTGGTGTCTTTTTAGATGCAGAGGAAGAAAAATACCGTAAGGCACCAAGGAATATGGAAGTGTGTTAGATTCATGCCATCAGAATGAACACTATATCCTCATCATCACCTTTCTTCAGAGGCAATTTGACTTTATAATAGACATATAGAACTTAATAATATTATATCTGAGGAAGAGGAATGCTTTCCAACAGGAAACTTTAGAATATGTGAAAACATAAATGAAGATTAATTCTACGTATGCGAAGTTGATAGTGGGTTAGGCATTTTCATAAGACCACCAGGCTTAAGAGGTAACTTAAAAAAATAATAACTTGGAACCCTGGCTTTAATGGCAAGGGATAGGAGGGGTTGGTGATTTAGATATTATGAGACAACTCAGAATTTTTAAATATTAACAGGTTTTACCAAAAAAAAATGGATCAATCTCATAGCGGCTATTACAATTCTAATGGTCTCAGAAAATAATCTAAGAATTGTTTATAATGATGTATATGGCTTGGGATTGTTTTGTTTATGATATATTGGTTTAGTTTAACATTTACTTCACAACGCATGCATGGAATACTGCTTCCTGGTAATCCTGGTAAAGTTTAATGCAGAGTTTAAAGTTTGCAGAATGTCCTTTGCAACTGATAGAACCAAACAAAGAACAGAGATAAGGAGCCTGTGATTAGTGAGGTCTTGAAATCTTTTAAAGGTCTGAATCACCAAAGTTTACAGAGGAAGTTGAAACACAGGCAATTGTGAAACATATATGATATCAATAATTTCCACAGTAATTTTATCTATGACAAAGTAGAAGATGTGAGTGATTCTAATTGAATTCCCTGGTTGTGCGGGTCCCTGTTTTCTAAAACACGTAAATAACAAGAAGAGTGGTTAGGAGGATTTAACCTCATGCCACATGCTTGTTTGTGTGGTATAAAGTGAAACCAACTGGCCTCGACAGCCCAGAGAGTAAATGTATGTGGTAACCTAAGGAAACCACACTGTGTAACAAAAGGATGTTGAAGGAGTTAGAAAGCAAAATTAATCTACAGCTTTGCCAGCTTTACGTTAGATATCACTTCATGCTATCGTAGCATATATTTTCAATAGTTCAGTCTTTTAATAAGGCAATACCTCTTAGTGACCAATTTAATGATATGGGGAACCATTCCTAATTGCTTTTCCCTCTCTTTACATTATTTCCTGTGTGCACATTATTATCTTGTATACACTCATGGCTTCAGCTATCACCTGTGTTCTAATTCTTTGAAATCTGTACTCCCAGTCTAGCTCCTCACAGTATCAGTGACACCCTATTTACTTGATATCCTCCTTTAGATGTCCCATGCACAACTCCAACACATCCCAAACTACACTCATCTTCTCAGTCTTTCCCTTCCTTCCAAACTCCAAATCTGCTTCTCTTCCTATGCTCCTGATCTCAAAAAACAGTATCACTATGCACCCATGCAGTCAAACATGAAACTTGATCATCATATGACTCCTCCCTCTTTCCTACATCCAATGGACCAGTAAGACCTGTCGATTCTATCTTCTGTCTCAGAACTGCCAATTCTCTCCAATCTCAATACTGTTATAGTCATTTAGGTCCTCATCTATTTTATCCTGGATTATTTCAATAGTTTTCTAATTATTGAAAATACTACATTTTTTACAATTTCCTGACAATGAAGATGCTATTATATTTTTATACTAAAAGAGACTTATTCTATGCCTTCATTACAAACAGAAGTTTGGCATTGGTTTTTAGCTATGAATGACTAATTTAGGCATAAACATTTTACCCCCGTATCTGGCTAAACCTGTATATGTGCAATGTGTACACATTACCCATCACTGATACTCCATCTGTACTGTTAAGTCAGCTTATAGGTAGTCCCCAGTTATGCCATTTGAGAGCTTTGATTTTAACTGAAGTTCTAATCCATGTCAGACTGTTTTGATAGCTGGAGAACCATTATCAGCTTATGAAAGTAATGCTAGCACAAGAAATAGGACACTCACTGTGCACATTTGTTTTGTGTGTACATTTTAAGGAACAGTACGTTGACCCAAGTTGAGGGTTATATTAATTCCTAAGAAGTACTTTTTTATTGGAGGAGATAGAAAAACAATCACTACAAATATTTTGAGGGTAGAATTGGCATCCTCACATAAGAAAATATTACTTTTCTGAAGTGATTATTACTTTCCACTATTAAAAAAAAAAAGATAGCCAGCCCTGGCTTAGTGGATTGAGTGCCAGCCTGCGAACCAAAGGGTCGCCAGTTTGATTCCCAGTCAGGGCACATGGCTAGGTTATGGGCCAGTTCCCCAGTAGGGGGTGCATGAAAGGCAACCACACATTGATGTTTCTCTTCCTCTCTTTCTCCCTCCCTTGCCCTCTCTCTAAAACTAAATAAATAAAACCTTTAAAAAATTTGTGTTTAAAAAGATAGCCAATAAATATAACTCAGCAAATGATATTTTTAAATGCAAATGAGAAAAGAAGCATGACTAACCTAACATGAAGAGCTAAAGGAAGATGACATTTTAATATTTCTCTTTACATTTTAGAAATGCATCTGAACCTTTGTTGTAGCATACAACATTTTGTTGGTATTAAACATACCCTGTACTTAAAAAAAAAAAAAGATATTCAGTACCATGTACCTATATGTCAAATAGCATGATCATGACTGAAACACATGTGTTGTTCAGCACCTTTTATAGTGAGCTGCATGTGTAGCCTCTCAACTTGCCCCATTTGAGTTCATATATTTTAATTTATACACAATATATGATACATGCCTTGGGAATGTAGGTGAATCACACATGCCTCCCACTCCAGAAGAACCTAAATGTAACATTTAATTAAAAGTGAGAATAAGATAGCCATATGCTTCCTCCTGCCCCTGGGAAAGAGGTCATACCATCAGGCTATTTGATTTCATTCAGCACTAGCATGAGAACAGTTCTTCAGTGCTTTTCATTTCTTCAACTCTGATGTTCAGCCATAGGAAAAGCTATTGTTTTTAGGTATGTAGCTTTATATATTATAAAAATCAGATAAAATCAGTAAAATATGTGATAACTTTAATGAGTGAAACACACAATCATTTAAACTAGTTTTTTTTTTGGTACAGTTTTGAGTAAAATAATTGCTGATTTGATATTTTTGTTGTTCAATTGACTATTAGATTATGATTATATATTTTCTCCTTATAGGCGTAGTCTAATTTCAAATATAATATTAAAAAGCACAAATAAAAATACCCCATGATGCTTTAAATGTAGATGTTCTACTATCAACCAGTAGTTCCACCAGCAGAGACATGCCACTCACATACAGAGGAGGAAAACCGGAGCCATCGCTCGGAAGTGCTCCTAATTGCAAACGAGAGGGAAGAATTTTGAAGTTTACATGTGCAAGACATACCGAAAATGTTCTAATGTAAATTATGAGAGTCCCTACACCCTATGTTTTATTATAAATTATCCTCTTACAATGTTTATGAATAGAGAAACTACATCTTGTTACAAAAACAAAAATGTAAAAGAAAACAATATTTGAGGACCACAAGTATGATTACTTCAAGCTAAGACCACATCATACTTTTTTTTCTTTATGTGTAGATTGTGTAGTCAGTGGCTCTTCTTGCACAACCAACTTCCTAAAATAAGAGTTTTATTAATGGTAAATGATTCAGTACAGATGATGTGTTGACAATAATCAATCATAATAAATAATCATAGGACAGAAATGTTATGAGCTACACACAAAACACTTTATTTCCATATATACAGACATACAGAGTAAACACCTGTTTAATCTGATCTTGAAATTGATCATGCTTAAAAGTCAAACCCTAGCATGTTAAATGAAATAGATAATAAACAGTGTATAGTATATGTGATTTATATATTTATGTATTTTACTTAAATAGATAATATTTACGTATACACTTAGATCTTTAATTCTTTTACTGAAGCAAGTGAAATATTTCAATTATTAAAAAAACTTGGTTGTCTGACTCCTTGCCCAGTTGAAGATTAAGATTTTGGCATAAATCTGAGATGATTTTTCTGAATATTTTGGTGCTGTATGTGGAGGGTGTACTATTTTTATTTGACATTTCATGGAAGAGTTTCTGTGGGACAGCCAGTGTTCCAAGTACTTGACAAATATTAACTGAGTTAACCATCCTGTGCAGTGGGTACTAGTATAATGGTCAGTTTACCGATGAGAAAGGTAATTTACCTTACCCTAGACCAGACAGCTAAACTGCAGAATCAGAGCTCAAAATTACTCCGGAGTCCACATGCCACTTTGGAAAGGACTGGCAACCATCATCGAGCAGGTTTCATTTAGTCATTTGAGCACAGAAAAGGTTACCCAACCCTTGGTAATTTTGTGGTAAGATAACCTGGTGCTTCCAGTCTGAGCTTCTGGTTGTCACTCTGTTTGTCATCCAAGAGCTGAAGTCGCATCTTACCTGCGCTCCTCCTCCGGCCACTTCTGCAGAGCACCCAACAGCAGGCAGCAAAGAGAAAGTGGCATCAACCAGCAACCCTTCTCTCTATGTGACATAGAAACAACCCCCCTTGGTTTCCTTTGATTGATAGCCCACTGCTTAGTATTCGGTTAGCCATGGTTACAAACTGGTTTTTATGGTAATTAAGACTTTTGTAATTATTTGAAGTCTCTGCTAGAACTAGAGATTTGGGTCTTTCTATCAATTGCCCCCATTAAATGATATAAATTTGTGAATCTATCTAGCTATAGATCTTCAGAGATTTGAGTTTAAGCTTACTTCTTCCACAAGAGGCTGGGGACTGCCCTTTATGACTGCCTGATGCTTTTTACTGTCTAGAATTTAAGTTTAAAAATTTAGTTTCTGGATGAGTAATGATGCTGAATTTCAGATTATTCTTTACAAGCTCAGGGGAAACACATTTGAGTTTTCTGGCTATAAGTGAAGGCTCAATATGCTAATGAAAAATGGGTTTTAAAGGACAATAATTATATTTGTTATGTACCTTTCTACCCACCATTTTACCACTATACCTTGAATAATAGAATGTAAGTGGTTTTTTGGATTTAAATTACTCCTACCTCTTGAATTGCTGTTCAAACACCATATGTGTTATTTCAAAAAGTGAAGAGCTCTAAAAACTGCCTCAGAAATTGTGTTTCTTCATATCGTATTTTAAATTTGGTCATTTCCCTCAAGAATAATACAAAAATTTTCAAAGATGAAGCTTGTGAACTTAGTTGCCTTTTTTTCCCCACACTAGTGAAGGGAGCTAACATTTATTGCATGTCTGTGGTATGCCAGGCATTTGACTTCACTTAAACAACATATTAAATGTGAGATGGATATTTCCTCTTCCCATTTTATTGATGAAGAAATTAAATCTAAGAGATATTAGATAAATTGTCTAAGGTCACATTGATCCTAAATGGGATCCAAGCTGAAGTTATCCTGACCTCAAAAAATTGTGCTCTATCACAATACCATAAACTTTGGGATTTTAAAAAATCTTGGTTATTTTTCACCTTTAAATTAATCAAGAAGGAAGTATTTTAGAAAGAGGGATTCATTTATTCTTTTCATTGGGGGTATGGAAATCAGGCAAAATATTAAATATAATTTACCTTGGCAAGTGTCATGGTTTAAACTGAGATGGACTGGTGTGTTTAGTTGAATATCACTTTTGAAAGAATGAAAATGTAGATTACAGTCCAAGTGTAACATAAGAGCCTTTGTGTCTTGACTCCTGTGGACCCAAAGCACAAAGCACAGCCGAATGAACTTCAGGGTCCTCTTACGGACGACTGGGAGGGATTACACAGGAACCAGAAGTTGAGAGGTATCAAAGGTTACAGCTCACATTTTCCTTGACCTTCAGTCCAAGGCAGAGGCTCTGAGTAACTGTCAACAGAAAAGAAACCATTGTATGTATCAGAGAATTGCTTAAAATACTTCAGTTGCTCTCCCTGCATAGTGGAGGTACTGTTTGTGGTTTGGAGAGCTCTAGTGACAGTTTGAAGCTGTTGTACCAGTTCTGAGTATATATATCTCTGTAATGTGGTGTGCTTTCTTATCTTGAAGAGCAGGCATTGAAACAGTTGAGGAATGTTGACAAAATGGGGTCTGCGAGGGAAGCACAGGTCTAGATGTTTCCTTGCTTTCAGTTGGTAATGCAAATGTTGATAAAGGGCAATGTTAATGGCTGTTTGTGATGTGAATCTCCCAGGTAGAAGACGATCAATTATGGGTTTATTTCTAGTTTTCTTTATCTCTTGACAGCTGTGAGCAAGGCTGTTTTAAACTTCCATTAGATTATAGAAAGTGTGTTACTTCCTTGGATAAATAAAATGCAAATACAATTTCATTCTGCTGGAAGATTACGAAACTGATATTGGGAAAGACTTATTACTCTTAATATAGTTAAGAGTTCATTGCGCTGAACAGGGAAATTCAAGACAACTTGATTTTAGATCCTAAAAGTGTCACATTAAGTGCCCAATAAATATTTGTGAACTAAATATACATGAATATAGTTCTTGCTGAGAGTTCTAATTTCTTAGTTGTATTCTCGCTTTTATGTATGAAGTGAAAGTATTTATTTCTCACAGTTTGGGGCTTATCTTTCAAGGATCCTTGAGCAGTTTAGACAAAAATAACAATACTCTTCATTATACTGATTACACATGCTCACACACACTAACCATGAACTTCTTCCGCATTTGCATTTGGGAAGGTAAGAATACTTGCTTTGTCTGTAGCTTAGCAATCAACATCTTCTGCCTTTGACCGCAAGAGTAGGAAGTGCCCTATGTATTATTTACCATGGATGTTTACCATCTATTTTCTTAGGTCTGTTCTACCAAACTTTTGGTAGGTTTTCAGAATAGGACAAGTTTCCACAAATCAGTCACATTTAGATACTGCTGTCCTAAACAGCCAGTTTAGAGGGTCCAAGAAAAAGCTACCATGATTTTTCTTTGCTAGTATGCATTACTTCAGTATTTTCTGGTCAAGACTGATTAGACCCAAAGTACATATATAGTCCCTTGCAGACAATTCAGTCAAAATGCCGATGCTCATTTGGTGCACAGTATAATAGACACGTGTGAGAGTTTTTCTATTACTTCTCTGTTGATTCAATTACCAATTCTTTCTCAATATCAGACTTCAAAAACTACTTCCTCTTACTGTGACCCAAAATATGCCTGGTTGGAAGCTTTATACTGTATAAATATTAAGTAAGTGCTGGGCTTTGAACAGTGTTAACATCTCACCAATGAAGATGCATCTAATTTCTATCTCCTAACAGGTTGAGTGCTCCTCACAAAAGAGTTGGTTTTTATTGCAGAGGGATGCCTTTTGATTTCACATATGCGGAGAATGATATATGGAGACTTTGCCATGGAGCAAAGATGGACAAAAGACAGGAGATGGGCAGAATGGGATGGATAAAAAAGGCAAGTGAATGAAGAAAGGAAAAAAACATTTATTATTTTGAAAAATTTCAGTCATGTCCATACATGTTTAGAGGAATTTTGTTTACAGCTCAAAAGAGATTCAGAAATGAATCATAGAAAAAAAAAGAAATAGAAAAGGTAATGAATGATGAAAAAGGGGATAAATGAGAGGGAGAAAAATGATATAGGATGTGATAGAAAAATGTCTAGAGGGACAAAGGTACTGGTAAAATAGCTATAAATCTTCTACTCTTTCTTCAATCTTGTGAATACTCTGGTTTCATATTTTCTGCTTTAGACAGGATGTACATTTATAGACTGTTTACTTAGTAACTGAAACCCTTACTTTTTCCTCTTTGAAAAAAATCATGAAATGTGAAGTTAGAAGAGAGAAGTTTGCTTCCAGCCCCTTCAAGTGCAAACCTCATCTGGGGGCAGTTGTAAAGATTCAAAATATTATTTAATAATCTAAAGTGGCAAACTTTAAAATAATTAGGTTATTCCTACTGGCTATTGAGGTTTCTTAGAACTTTTTTCTGCAAAATATTTTAGTTACATCAGTGACATTTGAATGAAATCCACTTTTAGTCCCTGTAATGGCAGTTTCTGCTTTACAATTATTTTAGAATTCTCCCAATAAGTCAGTAACCATATTACCCCGTGGACTAAGTAAACCCTACATCAAAGACATATTTCTGTACTTGAAAACTGTCTTTTTAGAAAACTGTTTCTTTGATGAGGGTTCCATTGTGGGCTCTGAGGCCAGGCTGTCTGAACTAGAGTCCTAGCTTAGCCTGTAACTGTCCAGGTAACCTTGTGCAAAGTCATATCTACTCTTGGGAGTTATTCCTTGTGAAGATACTATCTCACAAAGTTGGGCAATTGAATAAATTAATAAATACAAAGAACTCAGAAAAATGTCTGATGTATAAAGTATTTAATACATTTAAGTAATTAGGATGCACTGTATAGTATAGGAGAGAGCAAAAAAAATCACTTCAAAACATTAAAATGGAAAGCCATAAAAGAAGTAAATATGTTTCTAGTCAGTCAAGGTGAAGATTATTCTTTAAAACTAAAAAATATATCAAAGTGTCTTCTGAGTAATTAGCACTTCAATAAATATTTGCTGCCAAGCTGGGTAGAATAAAGAATATAATACAGAACCGTAGCTATTCACCAAAAAGTATTCATTGAGATGTAATATGAGTTTATAACTACATGAGGTCTGTTTTGGTTAGAGAAAAAAATAAGATAAAATTTGTGTCGTCAAGGCTGTTTTGTTTAGTTGAAGAGAGGAGGGTTCATATATGACAGACATAAGGTTTTACAAGCAGCAGGCAGTCCATTTGTACTCAAGTACTTATTCAATGAATGAATGAAAAAATCTGAAATAATTGTAAATAATAATAGAAATATAAGGGACAATAATGTAGGTACTCAAGGGATCATAAGAGCTGAAGGCTTGATCTAATGCAGAAAGTGGGATTCAGGGTGGTATTTAAGCAATGTGTAGATTTGAGCTTACCATCTTCAAACCTGGTTGCACATGGAAGTAATGAATGCCAAAGTCTCACCCAAGGAAGTGTTATCTGACTGCCCTGAGGTGAGCTCAGGCATTTATATGTTTTAAAAGCTACCAAGTGATTCTCTTACTCAGTCAGTGTGACAATTATCTGTATAAATGGTGTGAAGAGGACAAGAAAAAATTCCAGGCTGAGCTTAGAGAAAGAGGAATAATAGTGTAGGGAAAGTGGTGTGTAGGGCATGGAAAGATATGCAGTCTTCATGTAACAAGGTCCCAAACTGCGGTGGCCTGGACAAGAATGGAAGTGACAAATATATGACTTTCTCATGTGCACAAGCTTTGACTTTAGACAGACTCAGCTTAAATCCCCTGGGCAGATTGCATAACCTCTATATACCTTATATTTCTCATCTATAAAATGGAGGTGGCTGTCTTATAAGAGCAGCAGGGACATGGTAAAAGGAAGAACTAAGAGAGTTAAGATCCTGGGAAAATGATAATGTCATGAGAGGCAGGAAGGTGAAAGTGCTCAAAAGGGAACAAAAAGCAAGTCACGTGCTTCTTGAGTTTATATAACTATTTCCAGAGAAATAAATCATTCAAAAGACCTGCAGATAAAATACGCTGTGGATCAGAATGTCACTGTTTTATGGAACAAAGTGACTCTTCTCCCCCATCCTGTTCACAATAAATTCCCCTCAAAGCTGATTATACCAGCTCAGAAATCAAACTATGGATGTATAAGGCAGTTCAGGCAAAATAAGAAGTGACCCTCTTGAAAGTTTACTTAGTGTTCTAGATGTTCATATTAGAAGCAGAAGTATGCAAGTCCCGTGAGAAAAAGCTAAATGAAAATAGGAAGTACTAAAAATGAAAGCCGCATACATTTTGTAAAAATCTTTCCAAATTCTCTGAGTCTCTGACCGCTCTCCAGCACTGCTTGAGTTACTGTCCTGGCAGCTGGACCACGCTGCTAGATGCCCCCTTCACTCCACACCGGCGCTCTTCAGCACAACCTTCCATATTGATAGAAATGGTCTAAATCTCTACTGTCCAATGACTAGTGCAGCGGCGGAACTTATTTTTAAATTCTATTTGATTTTAATTAATTTCTACTTAAATAGCCACCTGAGGCTAGTGGAGACTATACTAAACAATCAAACTTTGTACTCTAAGCACCTTGAGGATAGGTTCAAGTCTACATAGTTCACCAGTGTCTAGCATGGTGCCTGAGGCCTGACTGGTTTGTATTATTCCAATTCATATTAATTCCATCACAAAATTTGGTAGGAGGGCTGGTTGTACCCTGATGCTCAGCTTCATTATGGTGTGCAGTTAGGGAGAACTACAGCTTGTAATAGGTGCTTCTAGCATGCCTTTTCCCTTTGTTAGGCATAAGCTGGTTTAGCCCTGATCATACAGCCTTGAAAAAAAAATCATTCTAACTTGCAGGAACCTCCAAGTATTGTTTTTATATCCTAGTGAATAAAAACAGAAGCAGGTGTAAACATATTCATTTCCTATAGCTTTCCTAGTATTTTCAGCTCTTCTCATAGAGAAAGTTGTCTTTGAGGGAACATATGCAGGCAATGTTTTACATGAACACTGGTCTCAGAAAAGCAGAGCATCATATAGAGGGCTCAACAGCAACAGAGGACAACTTTGGAGTTTTGGAAAGGAGTTCCTGTTATTTTAAACGCTGTTTGAATCGGATGTCCACGACAATATTGGGCAAAGTAAAAGCCAATGTTGGGCCACATTCTGGCATGCGGGGGGCTAGAGCTCAAGGCTATAGAACGCTGCTTTGATGTCCAACTCTCCCATTCCTTTTAGCTGTGTGAGAAAAGCTACTTTATTAAAAGTATTATCAGAGTAGTTAAGTTTCTCTATTTGAGTCAATGATTATAATCACTTTAAATTAAAGAAAGATAACTATCTCAACATTGTTTTTTTCTGTAGTAGAAGGCTAGATTCTTTGCTACAGAATATGCTATACTCCCTTGTCTCTTCTAATGTGATGCTTTGGCCTATCCTGAATTTTAGCACACGCAGCTTTCATTTTTTTTAAAAACTCTGGGTGATCTCTTCAGCTTCATTGTCTTTTCTCCTGGTGATCATGAGACACAGCACAGAGATGTCTGGCTGTGTTGAAGGGCCAGAGAAACCACATGTTAGAGACAAAGAACACTTTAGTGATGTCAGTTATGAGAATTAGTTACTTTATTGTACCGTGCGGAAATGCAGTATTACTGCCTAGATCAAGGAAAATTCCCTCAGGCAGTAGTTTGGGCATTTGTTGTGTTTGGAGTTGAGTATGCTTTTGATTTACAGCAGCTTCAAAACCCATTTCCTCTTTTCTCCCTGCTTCCTGATACAGATATTTAATTTTATACAGATAAACACATACAAAACTTTCTGTCAGGTTAATTTTTTCATATAGAATTTTTGACCTTAACTAAAATTTTACCTAATCAGAAATCATTTTAGGTGTGATACTCAGAGATAATAGAACTTAAAAGATTCATGATTTTCTGACTGCATAATAGGCAATAAAACCAGAATACTTTGTATATAATATGTCAATGAAATTAACATATAACTAATATTTTATAAAATTTTAATATACCAAGAGTATTCTATTTTTCCATTTTTACCCCTTATAGAAATGAATATAGAATCAGGGAATATGGATAAAATTGAGACTAAATATAAAGTATAAAAATATCTAGTCTAAATATTTAATTTCTCTTCAATGGGTTTGTCATAAAAATTCTCTGTCATATATACATACTCCTTTTACAATTTGATGGGTTGTCTATTAAGATTCCCCCATTTTATTTCAAGCTAAGTTATAAGAAGATTAAGAGAAAGAATGTTGTTCAATGGTGTCATTTGGAAATGAACACACAGATTATCCCTAGGGGCCTATGATATGAGTGATTTTGTCATTATACATTATTAGACATTCTGAGCTTGCAAATATTACCAACAATGTGCTTTATTTTCTAGTGAGTCATTCAATGTCCCCATCCTTCCCTTCAGATATTTCCCTAACAGTTTTTCTTTAATTTTTAGGCACCCCTCTCTCTTTCTCATCAGCTCATACCTCTTCTGTATTTGCACATTTTTATCTATCTATCTATCTATCTATCTATCTATCTATCTATCTGCCTGCCTACATTATCTATCCTATTTAAGAACTCATAATATGATAAGGCTAATATTAAAGAAGGCTTTTATTCCCAGTGCTAATTTTTTGCCTGTTTATTTTTCCTTGCAAGATATTTGGAAAAATTCCAAGATGAAACCTTCCCTGAAAAATAGTTCCCTAAGTGAAACTATTTTATAGTTGATTTTCTCGCCTTACACTATCATGTATTGGTTTGATATTTCTGGGCACTTAATCCCTCACTCCTCAACAGAAATCTCTTTCTTTATTGTGGGTAACAAAGCCAGGAGAGGAAGCAGGTGCTCAAGGCTTCAGTGGCCACAACTGGCAAGAAAAAAGAAAGAAAGAAAGAAAGAAAGAAAGAAAGAAAGAAAGAAAGAAAGAAGAAAGAAAGAAGAAAGAAAGAAAGAAAGAAAGAAAGAAAGAAAGAAAGAAAGAAAAGAAAAGAAAAGAAAAGAAAAGAAAAGAAAAGAAAAGAAAAGAAAAGAAAAGAAAAGAAAAGAAAAGAAAAGAAAGAAGGAAGGAAGGAAGGAAAGAAGGGAAGGAAGGAAGGAAGGAAGGAAGGAAGGAAGGAAGGAAGGAAGGAAGGAAGGAAGGAAGGAAGGGGGAGGGAGGGAGGGAGGGAGAGGGAGAAGAAGGGAGAGAGGAAGGAAGAGGGGGGAAAGAGACACACAGAGAGAGAGAGAGAGAGAGAGACAGAGACAGAGACAGAGACAGAGAGAGACAGAGAGAAACAGAGAGAGAGACAGAGAGAGAGACAGAGAGAACGAAAGAAGGAAGGAAGATTGATTGATTTTTCCAATCTACCTACAGCATAATTTTCTTTTAATCCTAGGTATTATATTGTCGAGTTTATTCAGTTTGTCTGTGAGTGCACACATATGGCCTTGCAAGAAAATTTCTGGGTCATCCTATTTTCACTTGTTCCCAATAATGCAAGGGAAGCCTTACACAGCACACTCCTTTGGCACAGCTCATGCCCTGACCTGGGGTTAACAGGCCTGACTAGACTAAGGACAAAGGGGCCTCCCAGGAGCTTCATCATTGGTCCTTTATAATTGCAGTCTGTAGGAATTCATGGATGAGTAATCAAAAAGTCCAATTTTGAGACAAGTTATTTTAATAATATGAGTTAGTTATAAAACCATAATATTGTATAAATTAAATTCTAATTCCATAGGTCCACTACTTATATTTCCTAATTGAATGTAAAGTGATCCAAAATGATCTATAGAAGTAATTAAACTTTTAAAAGTGATAAATTAGTGTAATTAACTTGTTAATTACTGTAAGATGTTGAAATATTAGTATTCTCCATTCAGATGGCAAAAATATTGGTGATGTTAAGAAATGATATCTTTTTTTATCTCTTTTTAATTCTCTAAGAGTCCTAAGATCTACATTTTAAAATACCTAAAATTTTTGATGATTTTCTTTTATTTAAAATCAGTTCAATATGCTTTTTTCAGTCAGGTACAGATATAGTTCTAAAATAAGGCTATATATTAGATGTCATTCTTAAAACACCTTAGCATGTTAACATCCTGTGAAAGGAAAAATGGTCATTGTCATATATTATTATTAGGAAATAAATTGGTAGAGCCTCTGTGAAAAGAAATTTGGCAACACAAATTAAAATAGGAAAACATATTAAGTTTGCCCTAGAAATTTCAGTTCTAAGTATTTATGCTGTACCCATACAGGTTCCTGTACAAAATGATGCATGTACAAGTATATGCACAAGACCATTTTTATAATATTGTAGATTAAAAACAATCCACATGTCATTACTGGAAAACTGGTGAATAAGTTCTATTTATGGAGTGTGGAATGACATAAAAGTATTAAAATAATTAATAAAGTATACTAATGAAATAAAGCTATTCAAATAATAATACCTAACATTGACTAAACAGTTCATTTGTATGGAGAGGTTTCCTATAGGGACCAAGATAAAATGTAGTGAGGCCGTAATACAAACCCAGCCAGTCTTACACTATGTTACACTATACAAACAATTTTAAGGTTATATAGATATGTAAACCAAATATATATCTAAAAAGAAAGAAAGGGAGGAAGGGTATCTACATTGCTAATTTATCTTTAAAATGATTCCTTTGTAAAAATTACTTTGTTTGCTAATACTCATAATTTTTATCATATATTCAAAAGTAAATATTTTTGATGACAAGGGTTTTATAAGTAACACATTGCAAAGCAGGCACCGCACTGTTTGATATGGCAACCCCCGGCACATGTAACACTTGAGCACTGAATGTATGGCTATTCCCAAAGGAGGTCTAAGCATAAAATTCTCACCGAGTTTTGAATATTTAGTAGAAAAAGATAGTGAAGTATATTATTCATAACTTTATTAAGTACATGTAAAAGAATATTTTGATTATATTGGGCTAAACAAAATATTAAAGTAAATTTCACACATTTTTAGTTTTCATAATGTAGCTTTTAGAAGATTAAAAATTACTCAGATTATTTCTATATTACATACCAGTTATCCAGTGCATTGAGGTTTTATTGTTTTTCACTTGTCTCCTCTTCAGCATTATTTCTTTAGCTTGTTGGTTATCAACACTTGATGTACTTTAGAACTACCAGAAAAATATTTTAAATATACATGGGTCCCACTAAGGGGTTCTGGATTAGCTGTTCTGGACGGGGGCCCCAACAGCTCTCTTTTTGAAGCACTTGCGATATAACATGAAACCAGGGCGGGAAACCCCTGCTGTGGCCCTGTGAGCCCAGTAAGACTGTGCAAGGAACTTCATCGCATTCCTCCCAGTGATATCTCAGAAGTTATGTTTTGCATTTTCCTAAGTAGGGAGGGGTTTTTATTTTGTTGAACAATGCCAAATAACTTATAAGGTATGGACGTTTTTCAGTTAAAGGAATATTTAGACTTTTTTTTGAGTTGTGCTTAAATTTGTTTAATCATTGTTAGAATGAAGAAGCCTTACCCATATTGCTTTCTGTCCTACAAATCTGACCATGTAATACACTTAAGGCACTTTAAATAGAGCAAATAAAAGTTTCAAATCTGTTTCTATTATGACTGTGAAAACTAAATATGGCCAGCAGTACTGGCTCAGGGATTATCTTTACAAATCACAAAATAGATTTTTCTGGCCCCAGATACTCCAGTTCCATATAAATAGACCATGGCAAACATGCTCATAGAGCCCTTTGTCCCCTTCTGGATAAGCCCCGGTTTTATAAAGTGCTGCTAAAAGATGATTTTTATTATACATCATTGTATTCCATGGAATCAGTTTCAGTCCCTTAGTTTTTATATCATTTTTCATAGTTAATTTATTATATTTTCTGCCACAATATTCTGCTCCATATTTTGACTCCCAGTATTTGTTGAACTGTAGTGATAATATACCATGGATTTAAAGAAGAAACCGATGGACAATAAAATTGTCAGGAAGGAAGACATTATTTATAAAATCTGAGATTATTTTTTGGCTTGTTTATTATTAGCTACAAAATTGTTTTCTTTTTGCAAGATAGTAGAAAGTAAACTATAAGACTCAGTTTTAATTGAATTTGAGCTGTTAAAATACTATATTATGTATGATTTCATTTTTTCCAAATTCCCGAAATTCTCTTATCAGTTGATTATACACAACTGTTGTCAACAGTTGATGAGCTCAACCATAAGTTCCTTGAGAATGGGCACTTATATGTCTTATTCAAATCTCCCCAATATCTAGTGAAACAACTAACACATGCATTTTTAGCTGATGAGAAATTGAAATTTATGACAGAATATATGTAATTATAATATAACACAATTATGATAAAAATTTCCTAATGGTGAAGCAAAGCTGTAATTTAACCACTGGATTTTTTACTTTTATTGCCTTGGGAACCTTGTATTTATTTCACAGGGAACTTCTACCAGGAATCTAAAATGCTTAGCAAAATAATCCTAATGATCTCAGAGAATTATTTAATCCTCTCTGTCATCTATCATTAATATATTTTAATTGGTGTACTTAAGAGTGAATAAAACTTCCAGCAAAGAGAAATCCATACATTTATTAACTTTAAATCAAATAATCTAAAATTAATCTCAATTAATTATGGAATATTTAATTTTTCAGAAACCTCCAGTATTTTAGAAAT
Organism: Glossophaga mutica; assembly: GCA_039655065.1. Classification (NCBI taxonomy): domain Eukaryota; kingdom Metazoa; phylum Chordata; class Mammalia; order Chiroptera; family Phyllostomidae; genus Glossophaga; species Glossophaga mutica. The sequence continues at coordinate 43,931,312 of CM077306.1, read as the reverse complement.
GAGATTCTACTAAATAAACCCTAGGAAATACTGTTATGCAATTGAATTCTGGGCTTTATTTTCTGTTGAATAGCAACAAAATATAGGAGTCATAATCTTATTTCCTGGTATTATAAATGGAGCATGTTTGAATCATGGTTCTCCTAGTTACTATCTCTGTGGTTATGGGCAAGTCACATAATTTCTCTACACCTATTTTAAAAACTCCTCATCTTTAAAATAGGCAAAGTAGTGATAACACACTCAGTGTCACAAGGACGTTGCAATAATTCATTTAGGTCAAAGCTATGCAGCAGCTAGTATAACCAACCCAGCGCTCAATTGAATATGAGCTATTGATATTACTGGCTGTATGATGATGGGAAATTATGTTATGAAAATAGAAATATGTGCAAACATTGACAATAGAAAGTGCATCTTCAGTCACAACTCCTCCAGGTAAAAGTCATTTGGACACAGCCTAGCCAACTTGTTTTCTGTTCAACTTGTTCTCTGATGTGCTTGCTGCTTCATTTCCTAGGAACTGGAATTGATGAGCTGATATGCAAATACAAATCCTAATACTCTTAGTTAACAACAATAACAAAATCCTGTAAGAATGTAATAGGTCATCGTAGCAATCAAGATTAATTAAGAATTATTATCTTCCAGGCACTACATATGTAAAATTTCATTTAATCTTCAAAATAACCCTATGATAACAGTAGTTATTATTTCATTTATTTATTTATTTATTTATTTATTTTTTAATCAGTATTTTTTTAATTGTTGCTATTGTACAGTTTTCTGTCTTTTACTCCCCCCCAGCTCACCACCCCAGCCCTCCCCACCCCCTCCCATTTCCACCCCCCCATAGTTTTTGTCCATGAGTCCTTTATACTTGTTGCTCTAAACCGTTCCCCTTTTCCCCTGAAATTCCCTCCCCTCTCCCCTCTGGTCACTGTCAGACTGTTCTCAAATTCAGTGTCTTTGTTTATATTATGCTTGTTTGTTTGTTTTCTTGATTAGGGTCAGTAGTTATTATTTCTTTTATGGGTAAAAGAACTAAAAGTTTGAGAAATTACATAACTTGCTCCATGTTCTACAGTAAGTACTGGAAGTAAAATTTAATCACAGAACCTCTGAATTTAGCACCTACATTTTAAAACATTTTACAATGTTTCTAAAAGTATTTAGGATAATTTATATGATGGATTAAACTTTATTTATTTTTCTTTTTATTAAATGTATCAGGGTGGCATTGGTTAATAAGATCATATAGCCCTGGCTGGTGTAGCTCAGTGGATTGAGCGCGGGCCTGCGAACCAAAGGATCGCGGTTCGATTCCCAGTCAGGGCACATGCCTGGGTTGTCAGGCCAGTTCCCGTCAGGGGACATACAAGAGGCAACCACACATTGATGTTTCTCTCCCTCTCTCCTTCCCTTCCCCTCTAAAGATAAAGAAATAATAAAAATAAATAAATAAAAAAAATCATTTAAAAAAAAAAAAAAGATCATATAGGTTTCCAGTGCACAATTCTATGATACATGATCTTCATATTGCATTGTGTGCCCACCACTCAAAGTCAAATTATCCTCCATCCCTGTATACTGGACCCCCTTTGTGCTTTACTACCCTCCCACACCCCTCTTTCCTCTGTAACAACCACACTGTTGTCTGTGTCTATGAGTTTTTATTTGTTTGTTTATTCAGTTGTTGCTTTCAGTTTTATATCTCATATTTGAGTGAAATTATATGGTTCTTAACTTTTTCTGTCTGACTTATTTCATTCTGAATGACTTAGCCTGATATTCTAAAGGCCCGTCCATGTTTCACAAATGGCAGTATTTCTTCTTTTCTTGTGGCTCAGTAGTATTCCATTGTATATTTGTATCACATCATCTTTATCCGGTCATCTATTGAAGACACTTTGGTTGTGTCCATGTCTTTGCCACTATGAATAATGCTTCAATGAACAAAGGGCTGTATATGCTTTGCAAATAAATGTCTTCAAATTTTGGGGGTAGATATCCAGAAGAGAGGTTGCTGGGTCATAAGGCAACTCTATTCTTAATTGTTTAGGAACCTCCATACACCTCCATACTGTTTTTCCACCGTGGCTGCAGCAGTTTACATTCTCACCAGCAGTGAATGAGGGATCCTTTTTCTCCACAGCTTCTCCAACACTTTTTATTACTTGTCCTGTTGATCAGAGCCATTCTAACAAGAGTGATATGGTATCTCATATAGGTAAATAATTTTTGACAAAGTAGCCAAAACCATAAAATGGAGAAAAGAAAGCTTCAATAAATGGTACTGGGAAAATTGGAAAGCCACCTGCAAAACAATAAAACTAGACTGCTATTTATCCCCATATACAAAAATTTACTCAAAATGGATCAAAGACCTAAATATGAGATCAGAAACTATAAATCACATAGAAGAAAACAGAGGCACTAAACTTATGGAGCTTGGTCTTAGAAAAAACTTTATGAATTTGACCCCAAAAGCAAGGTAAGTAAAGGTAAATGAATGGGACTATATCAAAGTAAAAACTTTCTGAACAGCAAAAGAGACCACCAACAAAACAAAAAGTCAATCTACTGAGTGGGAGAAGCTATTTGCAAACAACAGCTTTGACAAGGAGTTAATATTTCAAGTACATCAAGAACTCATACAACTCAACACCAAACAAACAAGCAATCTGTTTAAAATTAAGCAGAGGACCTGAGCAGACACTTCTCCCAAAAAAGATATATAAATGGCCAACAGATATATAAAAAGATGCTCAAGTTTCCTAGCTATTAGAAAAATTCAAATCTAAGCTACAATGAGATACCACCTCACAGCTTTTAGGTGAACTTTTAAAATTGTGTATTTAAAACTGATGATTTCAAAATATTTTTACATGGGATGAGGCTAAAACCATTAGCACAGTAGGCAGCTTTCATAGGCCACACAAGTTTCATGGTGGTGCTCAGGCATACCTATTAAAATCCTAAGTAGTTATACTGCTAAAATGTAAGTATAATGCAGTTTGTTTGGTCACTAAAGTGGGTTCTTGTATGCTACATTTTTTTCATCCTAGTGACTTATAACTGGAAGTTGGCATTTCTTAATCCGCTTCCTCTTTTTGGCCCACCCCGCCCCCACCCCACTCTGGCAACCATCAGTTTGTTCTCTGTATCTGTGAGTTTGTTTCTCATTTTTTTAAATCATTATGGCATTCTTTTCAGTGATGCACCTCCATATCATTTTAAATTGAAAAAATTTAAGGTGTGAATTGCATTTGGGACTGTACACTCCTTGATTTCCTTTACTGGTGGACTGACCATGGATCACTGCTTTCTAAATGAGTCCTTTAAAGCATCATGCTGAAGGTACTAATGGAAATCTCGGAGCAGTGGTGCCTGGGATGGAATCAGTCATGGGCTTTCAGAACAGTAGGAAAACCAAACTGAACCTCCTGAAACTACCAGTTCCTGATATGAAAACAGCAGCTGCAAAGAAAACAATACTATCATGCAGATTCAGTGAAAATTATTTGAAATTTGGATTTTAGTGGGCTAACAATAAGCATAAACTTTTTCCATGAGGTACAGTGTGTTTGGGGACAAAGTTCTGGCAATAAAGCATGCTATCTCAAACATCAGTTTTGAATGTACAAGAACTACCATGAGAGGTATGGAAATGTTTAAAGCAAAGCAGGAAGATATTCGAGGGCCAAGAACATCAGCACAGGGTGGCAGGAGATGAAATTGCAGAAGTTGTAGAAACCCTGTTTATAGTGCTGAGTTCCAGTGCTCAGGTTAGAGTTGCCCATGTAAGCCGTGAGACACCCGTTACTGTTTGGCAGCCAAACAGTGCAACTGATGCTTTCTGGGACAAAGCCAGGGGGTGGAAATCTGTTGGGGCAACTCTGTCAAATACAATAATTCATCAGACAATGACAGATAGAAATGGCCCAAATGCAGAGCAGCATTTGTTATCCTGAGAACAAAAATGTCCATGCTATTATTCCCTGGAGACTCTAAGATGAATTCCCTGATGTTAACAGCTCAGCGGATCTTTTGGTGTTTGTCAGATAAGAGTTAAACAAAAGGGCCCAAGAAAACATGTTGTTTGGCCAATCTTTATTAACTCTTACAAGTGGAGAAGAAATTTTAAAATTATTGATAACTATAAGATAAACAAGAACAGGCAAGTGGTGTACTAGTCACGCACAGATGGCGCTAAGGCAGTGGTAGCCAGTGAGAGCAACCTGTTCCATGTATCCAAGCTGTTTACTGGAAATGAGATCTACTCACCATTTCCTGCATTGGGGGACCCTCTCCACCAAGGATGTTTTCAAATTTTAAGGAAAATAATCTAATAAGCTATAAAGATAGTCACATTAAGGGCACATGAATTGAGTTCTCTACTATTTCTTAGCTTGGAGAAAATATCAGCATTTTTTACAAACAATTCTTGTTTTCTGCAGTAATTTGAAGAAAAACTTCATGTCTTTGTGAGTAAGAACATATGCATAGTTTGGATTAGCTTTGAAAATCAGCATATTAGTTATATATTTTTCTCATTGAATAAATTAGCATTTCCTTTCAAGGTAAGAAAGCTTCCATTATTATTCTACATAAAATAGAGAGTAAATCGATGCAGATCTGTTGTGGTGGTTGCTTAGGGGGAGAGAGGTATAAGGGAACTAAATGGTAATGGAGAAAATATACAAAGATTAAAAAGATAAATAAAAACCTAATTTGAGTGAACTAGATTATTAAATTGGTCCAAATAACCTTGTAAAAAAGTCACTGAAAGAAGTAACAGAACATGTTCTGAAAATTGTGAATACTCACCTGATGAATATCTCCATGAACACTTGACCAAGGAGACAGCTGGTAAGTGGGCAAGGGCCCCATTTTTCATGATCCCTGATATTCTTGACATGAAAATACATTCTGCAATGAGCTTACTTATGAAATTTTATTGCACCATTATCTGTGAAAATGGATCGTATTTTGTCTACTCCAGGATATTGGTAATGATTGTTTTGGAGTTAGCATATCTGAGCAACTTTTTGATAAATTTTCCAGACACGCTTGAAAACTGGTGAATCCGCCCTGGCTGGTGTAGCTCAGTGGATTGAGCGCGGGCCTGCGAACCAGAGGATCGCGGTTCGATTCCCAGTCAGGGCACATGCCTGGGTTGCAGGCCAGTTCCCAGCAGGGGACACACGAGAGACAACCCTACATTGATATTTCTCTCCCTCTCCCTTTCTCCTACCCTTCCCCTCTAAAGATAAAGAAAGCTTTCCATCATTAAAAAAAAAAAAAAGAAAACTGGTGAATCCCCTCTTTGTAGGATATATACTCATGGTGTTAATTATTAAACAAACTTTATTAATAATATTATTGATGTCCTTTATATTCTTATTCATTTTTATGTTCTTGTTCTTTCAAAAATACAGAACTAGTAAAGCTTCCCATTACTTTTCATGTTTTCCTCTTTTTTTCCCTCTTTGTCTATTTTAGTTTTGCTTCAGAAGGAGTTGGATACTAAGTTACTCAGCACTTTAAGTTTACAGCAATTATACTTTCTTTATAACAAGCTGTCCATCTTTATAACAAGTTAATCTTTTTGTTTCATAAATAGGCAAATGTCCAACATTTCCCTTTCATTCACTCTGAGTTGCTTTAGTTTTATTACATGTGTTTCATATAGACCTCATAAATGTAGCCCACGGATTTTCTTTTCTTTTTTTTTTTTTAATCAAATGTTGGGAACCTCTTTATTTAAATAATGAATTTATCCTTTTCATTTTCCTTTGTTTTTATAGACCGGCCCTCTCTTCCACTCCTTATCTATCTCTTTTACTTTTGTCCTTTAATTTTGTTGGCTTCAAGCTATTTCTTTATTTTTCTTTAACTGTATTATATGCTATTTCCTTTGTTTATTCCTTCTCTGCTAGTTTTAAGGTATAAAGCTTGTGTTTAGATAATCAACCATTAAATATTTTTTAAAATTCTTAAATGTTTATTTTCTAAAATATTAGCTTCAAAAATTAATTAGCTATGCATGTGAGTCCACGGCATCCCCCCTTTTCTGAATGGTGATGCTATTTATCCCCCCTTTAAACATTTCACTTATCACTCTCCAGATGTATAATTCTCATCAGCTCTTCAGTTTGTTCAAATTTCACCCATGCAGATAACCTTCTCTATATCTCTCTCCTGCTACAGCTTCATTTCCTCCTCATTACCAAACTTGTCAAAAGAATTGTTTGTCCCACCTTTCCCCCTTTTTCACCTCCCTGGCTTCTATAAAATCACTCCTCCAATTTTTCTCTGACTTGTTGGGGACTACTTATCAATTAAGTAATGTCACCCTCTTCCACCAGGCCTTGATATGTTGTAGTTCTTCAAGGCTTGGTCCCAGATCCCTTACCTTCTCTCTCTGTGACATCCATACCAAGAGTTTCAAAGGATACTGTTCAAACGACTTGCAAACATATAGCTCTAGTCCCAGACTTCCCTGCTGAGACTTCAGATTCATATAGCAACTGCCTTCCTGATGTCTGTAGGACATGTCAAAAGTACTTAAAAATCAATGTGTTTGTAACTGAATTCTTGATTGTCCTCCCTGAACCAGCTTACTCTCTCATCCCACCCCGCTACCCCTGCAGAAAGAGCCCTGAGGAAGGCAAGAATAAGTGATGGGAAGAAGGGTAAGAAAAGAGACTAGAAAAGTGGCCCAGGGCATGACCATGAAGTCATGGCAAGGACGATGGGTTTTACTTGGAGATGTAAAGCCACCTGAGACTTTTGAATAAGGAAGTAGTAAGATTTGTATTTTAAAGGATTCCTCTATTAATGGAGATTGTAGGCAGGAATGAAACAGAGAGACCAGTTTAAGCCTAGTGCAGAAGTTTGGGTGATAGATAACAGAGGCTTGCAGAAGGTGATAACAGTGAAAGAGATTAGATGTGATCAGATTCTGATACTTTTTCAGAGTAAACAGTATTTATTGATGAATTGGATGTAGAGTATAAGATAAAAAGAAGAGTCTAGAACAAGTCCTGAGTTTTCATTGTCATTCTCTGATGAACAGGAAAGGACTGATGTGAGGAGGAATTGGAATCAAGAGTTGAGTTTAAAACCTGGTTGTCAGAGGTGCTCATTAGACATTGGGCTAAGAGGCTGAGAGGGCAGTTGAGTTCAGAGTAGAGGTCAGAGCTGCAGACATACATTAGAAATCATCAGTGTATAGATGATCTTGAAAACTATCTGGGGTTTCAGTGTAGGTTACAAACAAGAAGAAGTACAAGCACCGAGGAAAGGAAATTATTAAAGAATAATAATAATTAAAATATTAGGCTGCCTTTTTTTGTGGCAACCACTTGTGATTAGTATTACTTTATGCCAAAGAATACATACATACATACCTTCAAGTAGGTTTCCTTTCTTTTTAATTTCTTTTTTTTTTAAGATTTTGTTTATTTATTTTTAGAGAGAGAGGAAGGGAGGGAGGAAGAGAGGGAGAGAAACATTGATGTACAAGAGATACATCAGTTGGTTGTCATTTCCACATCTCCAACTGGGGACTTGGCCTGCAGCCCAGGCACATGCTCTGGCTAGGAATCGAACCAGAGACCTTTCAGTTTTCAGGCCAGCATTCAATCCACTGAGCCATATAAGCCTGGGCATCAACACTTCTTTTGTAGCCTATCTTATTCTTTAGTCCTCACTTCAGGAGCTTACCTTGCAATTGAAAAGCAGCTTCCTGATATCCACTGGACTCTTCACAGCATTGCTAATCTAAGTCAAGAAAAGCCATGACACCCAGGCTTCAGGTTTGCTAAGGTTATACATTTCTCTTCTCTCAGCTCCAGTAGGGAATTTAAGAATACTGTTGATACACATCAGAGAAGAAAGTTCTTTATTATTGGTGCTCTCTGTCTCTCCCTTTGCCTGCCCTCACTTCTGCTCTTATCCTCCAAATCAAGGTATGTTAGTGAGTACCTAATTGAGTTTGCTAAAATGTATCCCTCTACTTTCACCAACAGTGCATTAAGTCCTATCTTTGTTGTATTTAACTACATTTTCTAAAGCAAGGTGTGTGGTTTATTAATCTTGGAGAGACTTCCTGGACAGAGGTTTGTGGGTAATTAATCCTGTTCTCTAGTGTCAGCTACTGAGTGAAGCTCCTTAATAGACACAACCAACCTGTGAGAAAACTGAGGCATAAAGACTTTAAATAGCTTTCATTCAGATCACATTCTTAGTAAGTGAGACCTTGTTAGACTTTGCGTTCTACAAGGTCAAAATAAGATTAACTTATACAAGGTATAATAGGCCTATTTCTACTTTTCAGAGACTTTTTCATTGATATGGCAAAATTTTTAGTTTTCCAGAACAAAAGTACCAAGCTAACATCATTATATTAACCATTTTATGTTTTTAAGAATTTCACAACCATGTTTTACGAGTCAAGATACATAGGCTTTATAAAGAACTTTTTATGTATGCAACTTGAGAGTTTTAAATTTGGTAGAAATATAAAACTTTATCTTAAAAAATACCTGTCTGAGGAAGCATGAGGCTTTTCACTTTATGAAGTTCAGTTTATTAGCATCTATGCCCTCCACCAGTGAGCTACCTGTCTCTATGGCTTCTCTCTTTGCAAGTATCCTGACACCCTGCTGTTCAGCTGTATTTAATCTCCTACGTTCTCCTAGTGTGCTAGGATGCATCCTATCTCTGAGGCTTGCTTCTTACCTACCCTAGTAAAGCCCTTGCTCTGTTTTTCCCTGTGCCATTGATGATAGATAGATAGATAGATAGATAGATAGATAGATAGATAGAATTTTCACCTTCCAAGGCTATAATCACACATCATCTGCTTATGAATTCTTTCCAGTCACTACTGCTCCTGCTCACGCCCTGTAGAACTCCCTCTTGTACTCTGTACATGCCTCAAATGTAACAATCATCACATTTCATTCCACTGATTACATGTCTTTCTCTTCCACTAGATTTTCAGTTGGTAGATGCTTGGGATACCATGATAGCATGGATGCCCCTACACAATTTCAAGTATATATAAGGTGCTTAATAATATCTAGTTACAGTTACAGTGTTTTTCAAAATCTTCAACAGCCATACTGAACAAGAAATGGCCGATCTGAACAGGTGTTCTTTCAGGTGGACCATAGCAGATGAATCACAGCTCATTAAAGTTTGCTTTTTTTCTATTTTATATCCTTCTTTATTATTTTAGTTTTTGTGGATATGGTAAAATAATATACAACCAAGTGATTTAAAATATGTAGTTCTTTTCACTGGAGAGCATTATGTTAAATGAAATAAGCCAGGTGGTGAGGGACAAATACCATATGATCTCACCTTTAACTGGAACCTAATCAACAAAAGAAAAAAGCAAACAAAATATAACCAGAGACATTGAAATTAAGAACAATCTAATAATAGCCAGAAGGGAGCAGGGAGGGAAAAGCGGGGAGAAGGGTTTTCAGGAACATGGGCAAAACCAAGGGGGAGGGTGGAAACAAGGGAGGGAGGTGGGTTTGGCTGGGGTGGGGAGAATGGTGGGGAGAAAATGCAGACAACTCTAATTGAATAACAATAAAGTAATTTTAAAAATATATCAGAAATAAATAAATAAATAAATAAATAAATAAAATATATTGTTCTTTTCAGAACCCAATTTCCTAAAACAGTTGTGTTCTGTGCTTCCACCATGTGAAATTCCTTGATAAAATCTTACCAAACCTTCATATTAATGCATGTTCCAAACCATTTAAAAGAGAATTGCTTTTTACCTTCAGTATTGATGGTTTTGACATTCCCCATGTGGTTCTATATCGTGGGAAATATAGACAAAAAAGCTCGATCACTGAAAACAGTGATGGACTTGAGGGACTATTTATACATCAGCCAGAACTGTCTTAACCCTTCATAAATGTTTAGTAAAGATCCACGAACTGTCAGCTTGTGCCCCACATTGTGTGAGGTGAGAAACCACCCTACAGGACAAAGCAACCACGGATGCAGGTAGGAAAAGAGCGCAACTGCTCAATGAAGGTGCTTGTTTATGATTTAGGGATATACTTTTCTTCTTCTGAAGACTCTTAACAAGAGTTGAAACAAATGCGGATAAATGTATGGTGATATTTTCTGTGATTTTCCAAAGAGAGATATATCGAGAGAGGGATTTTTTTTAGCCACATTGTGAGACAGTGCCTTTTAGAATTTTAGCATGTAGGACCACAAATCATCTCAAATGCTACTTAATCTGTAGAAAGTATTTACAACAAGCCAATGCCCCCTAGAATAAAAGAGAGCATTTAATGTGGCAGACCATGATGGAGGGGAGGCAATAAAAGAGAAGGCACAGCTTGAAGTGCAGTGGAACTGGGTGACTTACACCTCCCTGCTGAAAGCCGCAGACTTGCAGTTACCGAACTGCTAATCTGTTCCACTGTTTTTTAATCAGATGTTGGCATTATCTGCCACTAATTGCTTTTTCATTTCCACTTGTAATTATTCCATTGCATGTTTGTAGTGAGAAAGCTGAAAATGAGGCAGATCACTGAGAAAGAATTAATTGTTAATGAATAATCATCAGTAGGAAGCCAATTTCATTATCTTCAAAGAGGTAGCCAGAGATTAACCACTAGCAGTGGTTCTCCTACTTTCTGTGCATGACTGTAAAGTAATCACAAGTAATCACGCCCTCCAACTTCATCAATTATTTTCTATTATGTGGATTGATACCCATTTTTGTCTTTGTTGTTTAATGATAATGGCAGTGCTCATGCTGGGGAGTGCTAATTGGAAGGTGTTACATTCGGTGGGCTCTCGGCCTAATTATTAGAGCATCTTCTTCATTAGCACTTGATCCTACCAGGGTTGCATGGTGGGAGTTACTAATTTTTCCAAGTTACAAGCATATTATACCAGGAAACTTTTGCATGTTCTTATGCCAAATAACACACAGAAAATTTTATATCCGGTCAATGTTTATACCACTGACAGAGACTTTCCATTTAAATAAATAAAACAGGATGTTTTAACCCAACATGAGTCTTTGAACACGAAACCTGCTCCTGACCTACAAGCTGAGTCTACTCAGGACTATCGATGAGCTTTCATTTCTGCTTTGTTTCTGCCATTTACCTACCAATACTTGTTTCTTCAGATCAACTCATACAGCCCCCCTGGGATCATTATCATACAAAGCTCTCCATGGAGCTTTGCCAGTTATTTTTGGAAACATTATGAAATGAGTTTAAAAGTTTCAGTGGTCGGGTGATTTCTCTCTACACGGACTTAGGAAGACAGTAAATACACAGCCCTGTTTCATATTTGGGCAGATTTGCACAACTTCTCAAGTCTCCTTCATGTGCTTTGGCTCACAATATCCTTTATCACTGGTGAGATTGGCTGCTGATGTACCTGCTGTGGCCCCAGAAATTCCTATGGCACAAAACCCCATGTCCAGCTTAGTCTCCGGCACATTCACCTGCATCGTTTTCCATAGCATTGCACAGTTCTTTGTGAATGTGACTAAATAGGCTGCCCCTTAAATCAGAAAGGACATCTGCAGGACTCTTAGTCACTCCCAGGCAATCAAGGCCCTATATCTAACTAGAGCCACAGCTAACCAAAGGCATAGCATGCAGCAATCTCAAGTGTACTAGACTACAGAGAAAGTTTTTGGAACAGATACAGGAGAGAAACTTGCAAAAGAGAGAAACATTGGGTGCTGTTGAGAGAATATGGGTTTCGGCAAAGCCCACGGTATGAACAATCAGGTGTTTAATAAGAGGTATCGTTATAGAAACAAAACATAAACATCCTGGTTTCAGAGTTCTGAAGGCACACAAAAGATTTCCAGATGATCGTGTTGTATCATCTTCAGATGAAGGAGAGGTGAGCAGTTATACTGATAGATTCTCTGGTCTGCAGGTTGAATGTCTGGTGATCTTTCTGCTGCAGCCAGAAAGGTGGTCCGTGTGTGAGCTGTTGTGATTTCTTTGAAGTCTATGTTAAGTTGTCCTGCTTTACCTTGCATGGCATTGGGAAACAGGTGGTTTTAGTTCTCAATAATTCCAAGTCAAAGGATGGGAAAATGAAAAGGTTAATTTGAAGGGTTACAGCCAAATGTATAAATAAACTAGAAAAATTCAGAATCCAGTCTAGTTTATAGGCAGAAAATTAAAAAAAAAAGGAAAACACAAAACAATAAACGGCACTGGAAACTAGTATCCACAAAGGCATATTATAATTTCTATTAAAACAATTTTTCTTCTCTAAAATCACCTCCCTCATCTTAACCAAAATTAACCATTAAATTAAGGCTAATTTATTTTGCAAAATAAGTCTAGTTCCCATCAACTTGGTCTGGTTATCTGTATAAGCCCAGCGAGAATAGTAATGAACCACTTAGGCTCCTTTAAATCTGCTTGGCTTGAATTTTTCATAAGGAATCTTCCGACTGAACTTAAAAAGGCCTCTCGAGGCTAAAAAGCCAAGCCATGCACATGCCATCAGACTTCACCCATAACACCTACGTATTTGGGGTTAAATCCTCTCTTCTTGAGATGCACAACCTATGCTGAGGTTCATTCTTTGCATCTTCCAGTGAGCAACTTTGATCCCTTGTCTGCATGCCTTGTTTAGCTGACTTGTCACTTGTCTGGCTCTGCTTACTCATAAATAAGACATTTCATAGGGTATTGACCATGCACTTTAAGATCCTAACCTTATTATGATACAGGCTTTAAGAGGTGGTTTACCAATGCTTGGCTGCTGTACATGCATCTCACACACCTTCTCATCCAGTTGGCTAATGCCTTTGATGAGAAAAGCACCCCACTCTCCCATCTCCAACCTTATCATTCTGCTTCACCATGGCTACCATCCTGCTATTGTGGCAAAATTAGAAGTTGAAGATTTTTATTTTGTTTTATTTTTTATTCTTCTGCATGGAATAATGAGATGTTCGAGCTGGAGTTAGCATAACAGAGACAGTTACCAACCTTCAGTAGCAACTCCATTTTGTTAGGGGCTAGCCAAGAGAGTGTGCGGTCCTTGAGAGCAAACATGAGCGCTCTGAGTAAAAAGGCATCTCGGAAGTAGGGCTTGGGGAATGAATCAACCCTAAAAGACATTTCTTTAACACTCAAAGGTAGGAATCAAATTCAACATGCTTTATTTATTGGTATTTAATATCTATAATAATGTTACCATGAAGTTAACCCTTATGACATTTTTTTGTTTACATTTTTTATTGATGTTTGAATACAGTTGTCTCCATTTTCTCACCACCACTTTCCCCCACCCTATCCACGCCCACCTCCCACCCTCAATCCCACCCCCCTTGGCTCCATCCACAGGCCCCTCATTCATGTTCATTTAAGTCCCTTTCCCTTCTTTCTCACATTATTTCCCTCTCCCGTCCCCTCTGGTTACTGTCAGTTTGTTGCCAATTTCAATGTCTCTGGTTATATTTTGCTTCCCAGTTTGTTTTATTAATTAGCTTCAACTTATAGGTGAGATCATATGGTATTTGTCTTTCACCACCTGGCTTACTTCACTTAGCACAATACTTTCCAGTTTCATGTGTGCTGTATCACAAAGGGTAGTAGCTCCTTTCTTTCTGCTAAGTAGTATTCCATTGTGTAAATATACCATGGTTTATTGCTTTATGACACTTTTTAATTCAGTTGTCTGGTATTATATTAAGGATATGGAAATGAAGAGGATATAGTTCTTGCCTTCTAAAGTTTAAACTCAAATATATTATTTCTTAATGGTGGCCCTGTTTCTGAGTGTTTCATGGGTGAGCAAGAGAAAGACACAACAGAGATTTTAGATGGCTCTTAGTGTTTTCAGGGATGAAGGTAGTTTAAAAACTAAATAATATGATCAAATATTATGAAATTTGCTGAGATTACAGTCCTGGACTTCTGGGTAAAAATAGCTAATTACATGGCTTTAAAAAAAGATTAGTGATAAAAGTAGGTGGGACTAGCTACAATATATGAAAATAAATCTTGATAAAATTAAGGAAACTACTAATGTATTTTTAGGAGCATTCATTCTATCAGTCAAGTCAGCCATTATTTATTCTTATAAATATGATCTTTCTAGTACTTAATGTTTTCAGTAGTTTATGTAAGAGATAAGAATTAATCGTGTAAACACCAGGCTCACATCCTGTTCATTTCCATGGGAAGAACAGTTCTAGTTTCTGAATCAAACACAGAGATTAGCAGAGGGCCTCAGAAATGAGGCCAGTACGGAGAGTGTCCTCAAGTGAAAACTTTACACCTACAACACTATTCTCCTATTTTGTCATCTCCTATCAATTTTAATGTCTTATGTCTCATCAGAGAGCGCTTATACGCTGACATGTTCCCTCCTGGTGCAAGATGCCAGCTACTAAAATATAAATCACTGCAGAGAATTGTTGGATTTAGAGCCAATTCTTCTAATCGAAAACAACAGCAATGTTAATTTCAGCTTGAGAATGATGGCTTTTGTATGGTGATATAATGGTACAGACTATAATGGTGTCAACTACCGCAATAAAATATGCTTCAAATGGACTACCTTTTTAACATTTAGACTAGGGTGACTTCTGTCACATTTCTCTTTTTGGCATGGAAACTGACAATCTATTAAATAAATATTAATCCCTAGCAGTCTTCAAAGCAGGCTCATCCATATCAGGATTTTAAATAACTTCATTAATTACTTAACTACCTTTTCCCTAAATTCCTAAGGGATCTTTTGATGCTCATCCCTCTAATGAGTTACCAAGTGATTCATGACTTCAACCTGTTATCATGCAAAATACATTTCCAGTTGGAAATCTTTACAGATGGTTTTGCCAGAAAGCAAGTAACCACTCTAGGTGGTCAAGAGGCAAATTTCAGTTATGCAGTGTATAAAGAAACATGATTACATTTAACATTAGTACTCTAATGTCTCCAAAAATTCAATTTGGGCAATACATGACCAAATGAGGAATTCCATTTGAATGATAAAATACAACCCAAATTATCTGTGGGTGAATTACCCATCACTATAGGAGAAGCTATGGCTAGTCTTTAACTTCCCTGAAAATTTTCATATCATCTATCCTACTCCTCAAAGTAATCATTGAAAACACAGAATTTTTTTATTAACCAAGATGAGGCACAACTGAGAAAGGAATATATTTTTCAAAAGCCATGTATCTGTTTTTCTTCCCTTGAGTGATAATCAGGCACTGAGTATTTTTTTAATTTTAATAAAGTTTACTTTATAATATACATATGCATATTTATTTAAAGTATTATAACTAGGAGAAGTATCAGTCCCTCCATTCTCTGTCACATTCTGGACTGGTTACTCTCTTGGAGTAATGCTGAGCCACCATATTAGGATTTCCTTTTGCTTCTGCCCTGTGTTAAGTTACCAGTTTCCAGTTTTATGAAAGCTAAATGCACAAGGAGTTCTTCCTTTTAACCTTTTACAGGAAGATATCTTTGAGCCTGAGGCTTCATTAGAGATTACACCTTCTATTGTCTGGAAAGGTAATTCAAGGATAATTGCTTAACTCCGACAATCCTCTTGTTTATAGTCCCTCTCTTTACTCTCCCCTTCAGACCCTGATGCCTCCAAATTGCAATGCTTTCTGGGGTTCTGTGGTGTGAATCAGTTCACGTTCCTGGGACATGCAGATTTCAACTTTCTATCTTCCCAACAGTAGTGACATTAGCTTCTCTCTCTCTCTCTCTCTCTCTCTCTCTCTCTCTCTCTCTCTCTCTCTCTGTCATGTGTGTGTGTGTGTGTGTGTGTGTGTGTGTGTGATGATGGTGACCACTGTCACTTTAGGAGTGTTAAGGTCTAGAGCAGTGATAAGCATTTGTTTAGTTGGCTGTGATAACTAGATGTTGACAATCATCCAGCCTTGTCTTTTTGCCAGAAATCTGGGGAATCAACAACCAGTAGATTTAATTGGAACAGAAAATAGCTTCAGTTTATACGATTGAAATGCCGATGTTTCTTTTTACATGGGTCTTGAGAGTATTATGCTAAGTGAAATAAGTCAGACAGGACAAGAACCATGTAATTTCATCCATATGTAGGATATAAAACAAAAAGTGACAAATGAACCAACAAAACAAACAAACACAAGCTCATAGACACAACAGAAGGGTGGTTACCAGAGGGGCAGGGGTGTGAGAAGGACGAAGAAGGTCAAGGGGTCAAACACATGGTGATTGAATGCGACTAACCCTCAGATGGTGAGCACGCAGTAGAGTGTACAGATGTCACACCCGGAATTCATACAATGTTATTAACCAATATTACTCCAATGATATTTTTTAAAAAGGAAAACATGGACAAAAGATAAAATAAAATAAAAATAAAAATTTCTAAAAAAAAACAAGTTGTGATCGTATAGCTCAGAGCCATGGCAGGTCCATAGAACTCCCCTGGAGGCCTATAAGGAGGAAGGAGGGAAAAAAGGCTGCTAGTGCGTGGGACTTGGGACCACCAATCCCATGGCCACCCAAAACCTGAGAAGTTTCATTTTTACCTGTTCCAGATATTATATTTTGTATTAGATTATAAGCGAAAAAATTTTCAGAGATACAGAATGTTAGAACCCAGTTAAAATCAAAATGCAGTGAAATGTAGACCATCAGGAGCTCTTGAGAATGCCTGGTTGAGTTTGTGTGGCCTACTGCAGTGCCACCCTTCTGAGCGGAAATGCTTGTTTCCATCCCGTCCTTCTTTCTTTGCCATCGCTAATGCACAGGACCCAGGGTAGGCATCTGTGCTGGCACGCAGGCACAGGCACAGTGCGGGTTCTTTGTACTGCACGGAGATGCTGCATTGGGACACAAAGCAGTGGCGGAGTTCCTTAGATTACGCAGCTGCTCTGGATGATGTGTGCATCGTATCTTCTCCCTCTTTTTACTCTTTCTCTTGTGTTCTTCACTCTTATGACAGATTATCCAGAAGTTCTTTCTTCTTTTTGCATTAACTTTCTAGCATATTCAGATACCACAATCAAATAATTCCTTTATTTCATATGGTAAATTGTTAATTAGCCCACATTCCCCCTGTATCATCAGATATTTCTATATCATCAGTGCTCACTTAAAGGTCAATGTGTAGGCCATTTCAAAACTTTATATTTTCAGAAACCTAGGCTTTTTTTTTTATCAGAGACTACTTGATGATATGGGAAATAGTTCATATAGGTGCCCTTTTTCATAAAGAACAAATACAGAGGTAGGTAAACACCTACTTTATTTTGCAAAGCAGGAAACCTATGGCTTTCTTGTTGGGAGTGTTATCATTATGGAGAAAACAAGCAGTTCCCATTCATATGTCAGTTCTTTGTCCCTCCCTGGTCAGCATCAGAATCCACCTGTATCTGTGATATTTGAAAGGCAAGGAACTTATTTCTGATTCAATTTTTGGCCAGCTGTTTTAAATCTCATGTGTATTTTTTAAATTCTTAGTGGGAAATGAGAATATAGTTTTAGTGGTAAGTTCCCACCCTCCTTCCCCGTGGCCATGGCCCAAGTCCCTTGTCCCTCAGTCTCACTCTGAGCTTTTATCTTATACAGGAACTCTCCCCCTACTACAGTCATCAGAGGACACCAGATTAAATTCTCAAAAACATGGAACAGATTACAGTATTTTAACCCAGAAGCTTTATTCCCCCATTCAAGAGTTTCCTCAAATAGTTTTCCAACATCAGCATTACTTCAGACTGGCCTTCCCAACCCTGCTAACAGCCCATGGCACGGCTCTCTTCCCACGTGCCCCATGCGTCCATTTCTGTGGTTTTGGTCTTGTCATCCTCCCCAGTCAGAATACCCTGGTCTCTCATTTCTGTATCAAAAGGGTTCCCATTGTTTAAAATTTGCTCAAATTAAAAAAAAAAAAAAACTTTAAACTACAGTTGACATTCAATATGATAAGTTTCTGGGCTACAGTACAGTGGTTAGATATTTAAATAACTTACGAAATGGTCCTCCCAGTAAGTCTAGTACCCACCTGGCACCATACATAGTTATCACAATATTATTGACTACATTCCCTGTGCTGTACTTCACATCCCTGTCACTAGTTTTTAGCTTTTTAATTTAATCTTTATTGTATTTTTTTACCTTACCTTTTAGTCACCACAATCACCCAGCAATCACCACACTGTTGTCCATGTCCATGAGTCCTTTTTCTATCTTACTCAATCCTTCACCTCCTAAATTCCCTCTCTCCACTAGCTATCACCTGCTCTCCATCTATGAGTTTATAATACATAATTTCTCAAATCAGAAAACTTAGTGGACAGATATCATTTTTTAAAGCCCAGTACATGGAGTGTTTAGAGGCCGCTCAATTTTTACGAGGCAATTCTTGTAGAATTTGGAATAGCATCAGATTTTAAATTTTTAGATTCATGGCATGAATTAAGCTTTGCCCTCATGTGCTCTAGGGGAGAAGTACATGTACAAATTGGCCATGTTCATAATTGCTGCTGTACGGTCAAGTGATAATTGATGCTCTTCCATGTAAAGGCATAGAAGTTATTTGAGAAAATTGTATGATATTGGAAAGAGATCCTTATAAACAAGCAGGAAGTTCTTTTGACATTTGGTAACAAATTTTGCCCACAGGTTTTTAATAGGCTACCTTTATTCTTCTAAAACATGTAGCGATAGATGAAAGTTCTGGAATGCATTTTCTTTTCTTCCAAACACCACTAGTGACCGCTTCCAGGAGCTAAGCCCTCTGTACGCCGTCAGGCGCACCTTGCCCTGATAATGCTGGTGTCCTTGCTGCTGCTGGAAGCATGCCCTGTGCTGTGTCAGATTCAGTTTCAGTGTCCTCCCTTTTGCTTTTTATATCTTTCATTTGGGATAGAGAATATGGGTTTCTGTTTTCAAATGGCATGTACAGTGTGGAACAAAAGTAGGTTTACACTTAATCTTATGGACAATAACTCAATAATAAATAATAATACAAGCATGAACTCTCTGTTTCACTTACTCATAACTGT
This sequence comes from Glossophaga mutica, assembly GCA_039655065.1. Taxonomy (NCBI): domain Eukaryota; kingdom Metazoa; phylum Chordata; class Mammalia; order Chiroptera; family Phyllostomidae; genus Glossophaga; species Glossophaga mutica. Next base: position 43,912,249 of record CM077306.1, on the reverse strand, counting down.
AAACCTACTTTTGCCCCACCTTGTATATGAGTAGGTTAAATCCTTTACCACAACCCAAATCACAAAGTAGTGTATTGTTAGTCAGATAGCATAAATAAAAAGAAAAAGAAAACAAAAAGACTCTTTCAAGTATCGGGAAAATATGCAAGTGCATTGAAACTAAAATGAATCAGCTTGAACTATACCCCAAGTCACATTTATAGTCAATGCCAAAATACAGTTCATGTTCTGATTACCACATTCTTATGCAGTTCTGGTAACATCGTATTGTGGCTTTAACTGCATACATTAACTGCCTGCAAATGTGTGACGGTTGAAACTATTCAAAAATTTGGGTTTCATGGTTTTTGTGTTTGGTGGTGCAACGGAAAAAAATAGATTGTGGTCTCATTATCCAAACCTGGGACAACTACAGATTAAGTATTCTAACATCTGGGTGACTGAGCATTTTGAAGGAGAAATTGTCTTTTCTCATACTTTTTACAAAAGACTAAGTTTAAATAAATAGAAAATAAAGAGAAAGGTCAAACCAATGAAATAAATATTTATTTTTAGAGTAGGACTTCACCTTCTGTTCTAATAATATAAATTGGCGTTAAAGGATTTGAAAAAAAAAGTGTAATGAAATGGAGTTACTTTTAAAGCCTAATTATTAGATGAGCAAGTTTAAGATATGGATTTTTTAGTTATTTAGCCAGTATTGATTAAGTACTCATATAATTCATAGGATATTCTAGGGTACTTTAGTACTTTGAAATAACTAAGCATAAACCTATCCTCAAGGTAGAAGGATGTGATAGTAGAAAACAGAAAACTATCAGTATGAATGGAAATATAATTATAATAATTGCAGAGCTAGGTGGAAAGAAAACAAAATCATGGGTAAAAGTGGGTGAAGGAAAAACAATTTCCAGGAATATATAACTTGATGCTGCCTAAACTCAGACATGTCTCTGGTCTCTCTAACGAGCACGGGAGGGAAGAGGAAGAGAGTGAGCCGTAACCACCGTTTGTGCAATAAGCAGCTTTTGCTTCCAATGTGTTTTGTGTCCATTTCTGGTAATAAAAATGCCCCATAGACTTAGGGGAAAAATTTGCACAGTCAGAAGTTTATAGGTTTTAAACATTATAGGAATTTAATTTCAGGATATAAGAAGAGTTAACAATAAAAGGCTGGATATATCATTTGACTAGCATTTTTGCAGTATGACCAACAAATGTGACCACCATCCTCTCTTCCAGCATTCTCCCTCTCCAACATTTCCCACCTCTAGTAATTGGCATTCTCTTCCTCCAAGTCATCTTGGTCAGAATTGTGGGCACCGTTCTTGACTATTACCATGATTTTAGCCTTGATGGTCAATTAATCTCTGACTTTTATACTTTCCTAAGAGTTTGTTAAATCCTTCCCTTTCTCCATTCTCATAGCAGTACCTCTGCTGATCCTTCCATTAATTAAGTTCCCACCTTCTCCAGTCCTCCATAGTGACGCCAAGGTAATTTTCCTGAAACACAAATCAGAATGGATCTTGTAAGTTCAGACCTTTCAATGGCTTCCCATCGTCCTAAGGATAAATTTCAAAATCCTTGTGATGGTTTACCAAGCCCAGCTAAACCTTGACCCTATCTACCCCTCCAGGTTCAGCCCTTGAAACACTGTGTGTTCCAGCTGCCCTTCATCTTCGACTGTGGTAACACTGAGAATGTACCTGGTGCCTCAGTGTCTCAGGTTTCACACAAACTGCCCTTTGCAGAGAGTGTTTTCCCCATCTTTCCAGAGCTGCTATCTCTGCCCTTACCAGTGTACTTACAATTACCCATCAGATCCTCAGTTTATTTACAATTTCCATCATGAGAACTTTTTTGACTCTTATTCTCATGTCTCTGGTCAGGGCAGGGGACAGGTGTTGCAGTAGGTACCCCTTCATTTTAATTTGTAAGTCTCACTAAGTTACAAGTTCATCGTCAAGAGTACAAATATTTGTTTACCATTTAGCTTATATCTCCAGAATGTAGCATGATATCTGGTACTTAATGAATAGCTATTGAAGAAATTAATTAGTAATGGACATTTTATATATTATTCCACAAAATTTGTTTAAAAAGGAAGCAAAAACTATCCTAATGTTAAGAGACAAATCAGCCACACTAAACCTCTCTAATAACTATTTGTAAATAGTTCTTTGATTCTGTTCATACTGGATTTTCTTTACTAAACAAACTTTAACCTAGGCAAACTAAAAATTATGATAGCTAACATTTATTAAGGCTGTACTATCTTTCAGGCACTGTGTTAAATTCTTTACAAATAGATCTTAGTTAATTTCAGTTACTCAGTCCAAAAACATATCAATCATCCATCCACTTACTTTTTTTGCAACTTTATTGAACTTTATTGAGGTATAATTGACAAGTACAACCTAAGATAGTTGAAATGGACAACACAACAATGTCACATACGTATGTGCTGGGAAAGAATCCCTCTAGTTAACAAAGCCATCACCTCACATGGTCAAGCTTTTTGTGTGTGTGAGAGAACATTTAAGTTCTACTCTCTTAGCAGATTTAAATTATACAATATAGTATTATCAACTGTAGTAACCATGTTATACATTAGACTTTCACTTTATTCATCTCATAACTGAAAGTTTGCCCCATTTTACCAGCCCACTCCCTATATCCCCCACCCCCAGCCCTTAGCAACCACTGTCTACTCTGTTTCTCTGAGTTTGACTTTTCAAAAACTTATTTATTAGATTTCACATATAAGTAATATCATTTGTCCTTCTCTGGCTTATTTTACTTAGCATGATGCTTTTCAGAGTCATCCATGTTGTCAAAAATACAGGATTGTTTAAGGCTAAATAATATTCTATTGTGTGTATAGTATGTGATATATACATAAATACAATATATTCATCCATTTGTTGACAGACATTTAGATTGTCTCTATACTTTGGTTATTACAGATAATACTGCATTGAACATGGGGATACAAATAACTCTTCAAGATAATGGTTTTGTTTCCTTTGGATAAAAACCTACAAATGGAATTGCTAGATTATATGGTAGTTCTATTTTTAATTTCATTGTGGCTGTACCAGATTACATTCCCATCAGCAGTGTACAAGAGTTCCTTTCCTTCACACCTCAGCAGCATTTGTTATTTTTTTCTTTTTCATAAAAGCCACCTTAACAGGTACAAGATGATATTTCATTGTAGTTTTGATTTTGCATTTCCCTGATGTTTAGTGTTCAGGCACCTGTGGGCCATGTGTGTCTTCTTTGGAAACTGTCTATTCAGGTCCTTTGCCCATTTTAATTGGGTGGTTTGTTCTTTTGCTGTTGAATTGTATGAGTTCCTTGTATATTTTGACTATTAACCCTTATTGGGTGTGTGGTTTGCAAATATTTTCCCCCATTCTATAGGTTGCCTTTTCATTTTGTTGATGGTTTCTTTTGATGAGCAAGCATTTTAGTTTGATGTAGTTTCACTTGCTTATTTTTGCTTTTGTTATCAAATTTTAAAAACATGGCCAGGACCAATGTTGAACAACTTATCCCCATGTGGGACTTGTGTATGGAAGCACTGTTGGCTATCAGAGCCAGGTGATCTGGGGATCCATCTCTTGGTTGGAAGCTGCAAAAGCTGGAGTGCAGACATGTGTACAAGCTCCTTCCACAGAGACACCGGTGAGCTGGCGTAGGCTTCAGTAGACGGCTGTGGAGGTGTCCACCAGTTTTCTCAAGTCCTGGAGAGGATTACAGTAAGCCCCTAGGTGTGTGCCAAGTTATAAACTTGGACCCCAGGCAGCAGCTTTCAAAGTATGCAGATGGTCCCATTCATAAAAGACTGGGAGAAAGGTGGATTTTGCTTGTTTTCTCAGCACTGAGCCCTGGGGGGAGTAGCTTTAGGGAGGGTTTGCAGGCGTGAACAATTGCTTCTTTGTTTGTTATATAGTCTTGTGGGCCTCATAAAGCAGGACTCATTGGCTTTCAGAATAGGTGTTTGGGGAGCCTGTCCCTTTGTTAGGAGTCTTAAAAGTTGGAGCCCCAAATATGGTATCCAAACCCTTCACTCCTCAGGAAGGAGCTGAGAGTCAGGATTGCTGGGGTTTAGGACAGGAGTGTGTCTCAGCCTGACCTACATGTTTGGATGTGCACATTTTATCACACATTCTATGTGTGGGAGTTACTCAGCTAGTTTCTGGATTTCTCTGTGAGGTCATTGCACCAAGTACAGCTGTACATTCAGTGCATCCATGGAATGAGGGGAGTTCAGGAGCCACCTGTGGTGCCAGTTGGGTCAACCTCACCTCCATACCTTCACTCCTTTCTATTTCCTCTCTGATGACCCTGATCTAAGCTACCATGGCTTCTTTATTTTTCTTATAGATCAGATTTATTAAGAGAATCTACATACGGTAAAATTCTCATGTTCCATTCTGTAGTTTGATGAGTTTTAGCAAATGTAAACAGTTGTGTTACCACTACTATGACTAACATTCTGAACATTTTCATTGCCATCAAAAGTTTCCTTTTAGTAATCATCCCAGCACCCTGCCCAGCCAGGGGTTATATCTGTTCTATTTTCTACCTCTATAGTTTTGCCTTTTCGAGATTCTCACATAAATGTAATCTTGAAGCGTATTCTATAGTAACTAGCTTGTCCCGGAACATAATGTTGGTGCATGTTTTAGTAGTTTATTCCTTGTTAGAGCTGAATAATGTTACATTTTGTGAATATACTCTAATGTATTTATCTTTTTTCCAATGAATAGACATCTGGATTTTCCCAGTATTTGGCTATTATGGAAAAAGTTGCTATAAACACTCTCAGACAGGTCTTTGTATGGACAAATGTATTTTGAGTAAATATCTGGAAATGGAGTTGTTAGCTCACATGGTATGTGTATACTGAATGCTACAAGAAACTGGTAAAGCATTTTGCACTCCTATCAGCAGTATGTAGATGTTGTAGTTGCTCTACATTCTTGTCAATGCTTGGTGTTTACAGTTTTATATGTTAGTAAATACATGTATAGTAGTATCTCTTTGTGCCTTTAACTAGTAACTAATGACACTGAGAAATTTTCATGTGCTCATTTTGCCACCTGAATTTCTTCTTTTATGAAGTGTCTATTCAAATTTTTTGTCAAATTTTGGAATACTGTATTTGTCTTCTCTTTATGAAGTTGTAAAAATTCTTTATATTCTAAATCAGTTCCTTTAAGAGGTAGGTGTTTTGCTAGCAATCTTTGGCTTGATTCTTTTCTTAACAGTGTCTTTCAAAGAGTAATTTTTAATTTTGGTGAAGTCCAATTTATCAAATTTTTTATGATTCATGCTTTTCTATTGTTTTCCTATCTAAAAAATATTTGACTAACCTAAGTCCATGAAGATTTTCCCGTAAAAGTTCTATAGTTTCAGATGTTTCACATATGGTATGAAGTAATGCTAATTATTAATTTTTTTCATAAGATGTTCATTTTCTTACAGGCCATAGCTCTTTCCATTACACCAGAATTGTCACTGTTTTGTAGAAGCTGATAAGGTCTTAATATTTAAACTTACTTATATTATCCTGAGCCCACAGTTATTCACCTCAATGGTGAGCACAGGCCAGTCTACCAGATTGAGTTCCCTCAGACCAGAGGTGCCAAACTCATTTTCACCAGAGGCCACATCAGCCTCACAGTTGCTATCAAAGGGCTGAATGTAATTTCAGGACTGTGTAAATGTAACTACCCCTTAAGTGTTAAGGAGTTGAAATTACATTTGGCCATTTGAAGGCAACCACAAGGCTGATGTGGCCCTCAGTGAAAATGAGTTTGACACCCCTGCCCTAGACATTATAAGTCACTAATTTTGGAAGTTATAGGCTAGTCATCATTGCTCAGATGCAATGTTGCTGTGTATGATTATGCCAAATCATTGTTATATGACCAATGGGTGCTGAAGCAAGATGGTGCTGGCAACATAGTGAGAAATTACATCCAATGATGTAGTCCCGTCCCTTCTTTTGAATATTCACGATAAGTGATATCAGAAATGCTTTCACAACTCTCCTTATAGAAGGTGATATCTATAGTCTTAATATTATATTATATGGAGAAGTTACTCTTTCCTATCAGAACTAAATAACAAATAATGCATAATGACTTATTTTACATATATTTGTCGCTTTATTTTTTAAGATGCTAATGCATATTTCATTAATGATATATACAGAATTTAGTTTGATTTTTAGAGTTTTCAGAAAGCTGAAAGTGAAGTACCCTCTGGCTAAAAGCCTGTTTGGGTTTCTGCTCCCCCCTCCCACAGACTTCCTCTACATATATGCTGCCTTCACTCCACATGGATTCTACAGATTTTGCCTGAATTGCACTGAGTTGCACAGACATATCTACCCTAGAGAAGTTTGACTCTTTTAACATTCCCATTCGCCACTAATGTTCCTTTTTCATTTGGGCTTTTAATTTGGATGAATTCCAAATCACTATTTATTCTGATAGAAACACTACTAATTACACAAAGCATGTTAATAAAGAATGGAAATACCTCAGAGCATCTTCCCTGTGGTATTCTAATACCTAGTAGCTTTAAAATAGCATTAAGGCACTTTAATATCCCATGCTATTAAAACCCTTGCCACTTGGTGTTTTCTAATGTTGAGCAAACTTTAGATTAAAGAGAATATGAAGAGGTCTTAATCCTTCAGATCCTTCTTAAATTTAACCAACTAGGAAACTTTAAGCAAACATATTAACTTGCTGCTAAGGTTTTTTTTTTTTTTTCTTTTAAATAAGTCCCTATAGTTGTACTAAATACAGAGTAATAAACTTGATTTTCTTGATACTGATGCTCCTCAAAGTTTGTTATTAAATCCCAATCTTGTGTGTATATTACTATAGTAGATTACAGTTGCCTCGATTTCTTCCCCTTCTCATATCTGCACCCTTTGCTATGTGGTTTCACACTTTTTCTATCAAGAGGTGAAGTATGTTTGTTGCCTCTTGAGTCTGAATTCAGGCATGTAACTGGTTTTGTGCAGTAGGATGTTAATAAATGGGATACAAGCAGAGACATGAAGAAGCACTTCTGAGATGTAGTTTATTCTCTTGTGCTTGAGCCATTGCCATAAAACTTCAGGCCTAGATTAGCCTGCTTGTCCCAAGATGAGGGTGAGAGACACGTGAAGCAGAGCCAGGGTGACCTGGCCAAGATCAGCCCAGGTGATGTTCAGACTCGTGAGTGAACCCGGCATAGATAAACCAAACCTTACAGATATGTGACAGATATTTATTGTTGTGTAATCACTGAGGTTTGTTGTTGCTTATTACACAGGTGTTTTCAGGACAAAACCTGATACAATCGCCAATCAGGTTAAAAAAACCTTTTGAGGACAGGGCCTTTGTTTTATTCATTTTGTCTAGTACTCAGTAGAGACTTATTTAATGAATATTGGATGGCTTTATGAATAAAGATCAATTGAAAATCATTTTTCTCAATTTCTTTTTTGGTATCCTGAGAGAACATGCTAATATCCACAATTGAATGCCTCAAAATCTAATATCAGAGGCCAATTCAGTGAACTAACCTGTAATTAACCATCCTATTTTTCCTCCCAAGATCTTCAGGGATAATTTCCTTGAGTCTCTGCTAATCCCCTGACATGGTTAGTGCTTAATAACTCTTGACAATAAGAACTTCTGCTGATAAGGTTAAGTAGCCATCAGTGAATGATCTACAGACAATAGATGAGTATTGAATGGAAAAAATTTTTACACCCCAGCTAAACACGAAAAGCAGCATTTATATCAAGGTAGTTATAGAGCAATTGAGGAGTGAGCCATTTTTAATCTCACCTCCTCCTGTTCCTTTCCCCAAATAAATATCTTTATCCCCTTCCCTATTAAAACCTATTCTTAATAATGGATCTAAATAGCAGCTAAATGAGAAATCACAGGTAGTGTTGCGTTTTATGAGGAGATTTGCATATTAGCGTTCATTTATTTTCTGGCTAAGCCAGGGTATCTCTCACAAGCCCACTATAGCCTAATAAAGAAATTATCAGCTAGAGGTCTTGGAATTCGAGATAAAAAAGAATAATATATTTTGACTCAGCTTTTTAGCAAATGCAGCTAAAGAAACTTCATGAGCATACTGTTTAAAGAGACACAGTAGACTCCACTTCTTAGTCAAGTCTGAGTGACTCAAAATCTGGGTTTGTTTTCTAGGATTGTTTCTTCCAGTGGTATATATTTACCAACTCCTCTTTTTCTTATTTATTTTGAAATAACTTATGCTGTAAAAATTACCTCAAGGATCCTTGGAAATGGAGCATGTGAACGAACAGTCCAGGGTCACTCCTGTTACTGTTTTCCTGGCTGGTCTGGCAGTCGTCTTTGTGCAGCTCTGGGATCGTTTGTATGATCGACACCTAGAGTCATTCATCATCAGGGTCTCTATTCTTAACTGCTACTATTTAAGCACTATGTTCATCGGTAATTCTAGATGACAGATGGACATGTGCTAAGATGATGTGCATGGACATCTGGCTTTTCTAAATATCCCACAGTAAGCAAATAAGTGGAATTTCAGAGAATTCAGAACACTGCGATGTTTAAGGTTTCTGTGCACATTTTGTTCAGCGTTACAAATTGACTGTCTAACAGAATTAGGTAGGGAAAATATGTATCAGATCCATGATGATTCGTGAATAATTGACTAGCCACACAGGTGCATAAGATTTCAGATGAGATTTCTTTCTTTTTGTGGACAATATGTATTATTAAAAGATTGTAAGCAAAAGTTCCAGACATGCCTTGTCATTTTTTTAGACATTCCTTGTCATTTTTATAACAAAATTTTATCCATAATTTATTATACAGCTAAAGTTTTCTAAATTCTTCACCATTGTGATATTATTTATACTGCAGTTTCCCCGAGAGAGTAGAATTTTATCATTTATTCTGATATTGCCATACTTAAAACAACATCAGCTGTATTTTCCTCTGTTTCGGAGATGCTGGCATGGCATTGTACTTAGTAATCCTCCATTAAAGCACTCTACACCATTGCCTGGTACTCTTCATCATAATTTTAATGCTGTAACTCATATAATGATACGTTTTACTTTTGTCACCCCCAGCACTAGATTATAAACTGTGAGCAGTCCATGTTCTTGGCAGAAGTTTAACTATCCCCAACACATACTATGTCCCCAGAACAAAATTAGGTGATCAGTTCGTGTTTTTGAATTAAGGAATGTGTAGACAGAAGGGAATGGGGAATCCTATGCTTTCCTCCACTCACTGTCCTGCTGCCTTTCCCAGGGTTGTTGTGCCTAGCGGGGACCCTACCAGGAGGCAAAGAGAACCCAGGTACTAAGCTCCTCTATTCTTTTCCAAACCCCTGCTCAGTCCATACTCAATTCCACCTCTTTGGCTCTGTCATCAGATGTGCTGCCACTATGGACATGTACAGATGGGGACATCATTTATTCTGAGACAAGCAAAGGTTTTAGTGTACTGCCAAAAATGTGCTGCCTTCACACGTGGCCATGGTCACCCTCACACCCTCACATAATACACACTCAGACCCATTTGGGGAAAAAAGTATGTTCTGGAAACCTATACCATTTCAAGTACATCCTTAAACTTCTGTAGTTGACCTCAGAGAGGAAAATTTAGTACTTCATAAAATTTTCTTGAGTACCACTATCAGAGACAAAACATGGGGTGATTGGAATACAATTCTAGCAGAATTTTATATTTCAATGTTTTTTCCTCATTATTTTAACATACAGTACAGCTATAAAATAAATCATTAAAATCTACATGTAACATAATAAGTCTTGGAGAGGAGAAGCAAGGAATTCAGCAAACAGTGAAAATAGATAAAAAATGAGCATTCATTGACCACTATTTAAGGAAATGCATGTCAAAATTTTTTTAATAATAAAAATAATGTTAAACATTAGTGAAGACAGTAAGCAAGTCTGATAATGGAATGTCGGCATGACCATAGCTAAAGATTCAAAAATTAAAGCAAGAAGACTAACAGGATACAAATGATAAATGTTACATAACAAAGAAAATTACATATTTATGATTTGTTGATTGAAACAACAAAATATTTTAAAGAGATGGCAGAGGATCAAGAAAGAAGAGGTGACCAATTATAATTTTAAAGTCATCAACAGATACCCAGATCCTTACCTAGATTACCCCACCTTTGAAATGACCTTCTCACTTTCTGATCTCCCCTACTTGTTCACCAGGCTCCTTTCCTGAGGGTGGTTGAGTTGCATTGCTGTTCGTGTGTTCATATCTTTCAGTCCCCATTGAATGCTGACTGTTTTCCACAAGGTCTTCTCTGATAACCAGCTAGAAGTGATGTCTCCCTCCTCCAAACTGCCATAGCACTTAATCAGCACTGCTTTTCCTTACAACTCTTAGAACTTTCTACTTTGTAGTTTATTGACTAGTGCACATTTTCACAACTTTCTTACTGGTTCAATTGAGTCACTGTGTCGGGCATTCTGATACTCATCATGTGCTACTTCATATGTTAGGTCACGATTTTTATGTTTATTAGCCCCCCTCATTCAAGATTGTAAACTCCTCAAGAATAAGGATCACATTCTATATATTTCAGTACCTGTTTTCATTTAGTACTTTTTCTATATTTAGTAGTTATTGCCACCTCCCATACAGTGTTTCACAAAAATCTGTTCCTTCTACTTTTTTCTGAGGTATCGGTCCTAAGCATCTGGAACACTATCTAGTGCATAGTAGGTGCTCAATAAATATTTATTGAATGTGGTTGAATAAGTATTCAGTAAAAGTTGATGTTGAATGACTCTGAGTAAAAAGGTTCACCCTTTTGACAGCAGCTTCCAGGAGCTGATTCTTGCCCATGAGAAGTAGAAAGCAATGTGTAGTGCGCAGGCAAGCCCACGCAGCTGCAGGCAGGTTAACTGGACTATTTATATAGGCATGTCCTCTGTGATCCTTACTTCACTTTATCTTTGGCACACTTCCTTTAGGAGCCTCGAGCCAGGTCAGACTGGCCTCTGCTTGGAACTGCTCAGCTATTCATGATGGAGAGCAATTGTGCCATTTCCCCTGCAGCCAAGGGATTTTCCTCTGTCTGTCCTGAGTAGGTATTGGCAACATGCTTCCTCCTTCAGCATCTTCCTTTTTCATGTGATAATTTTAATGCCCTTAAGTAAGGTGGATAACTTTGTCTTCCTTCACTTATTATTAAAATAAGTATCTGATAATTCACGAAACTTGGAGGTGTGTACATTCTGAAGCAGGTTTCTGTCTTCTTCAGGGAGAAGTGAATTGGCATCTGTCAAACCAAACTCCCTATCACTTTAGTCGATAGAACCAAATTGAAAAAGATAAAAAAAAAAAAGTAAAGAATCAGAATATATGGATAACTTTCACCACCAAATTCATGAGGACAGAAAGTCTTTATAATAAACAAATAGTCTAAATTAGTAGAAGTTCTCGGTGTACTTAACAATTTAAGAGGGCAACAATGTTGACAAGATGGGATTTTAAATAATGACATTTGCAAAGTGCCACTGAGGTGGAGGTCATGCTTTATTTAACATTAGTTATATGACACTCTCAGCAGACAAGCCTTGACAGAGTCTTCAAATTCCCAGAATTAGACCTCTCTTCAGAAGGAACCTGAAATTTCATGACAGTGGATCAACCATTCATATCATTTCTTTAGATCTTCACTGAAACTCAGCACAGGATGGTATCTTAATAGCAGAAGGCTGTAACCCAAAGGAGAGTCACAAGTTCAGTTTCTTGCTTTCAAGCTCAGGAAAAAGCAAGCCTTTTTATCTATTTTGGGGTAATGAGAAGAACCAAACCATAAAGGGATTTCAGTTTTCTCTGCAAGTTGAGTCATTGTGAATTCCCTCCTCTCTATCACAAAAAGGGCTTTAGAGACAGACCTGTCCTGCCCTTCAAGTTAAAGTGACTGCTCTTTAAAATAAATTCATTAAAATTCTGTCACTGTGTACCTCTCTGTGTTCCCTCCTCCTCCAAATATATTCTATACATAAACTCAAGTGTATTAATATTTTATATCTAATTAAAAGTAACTACAAAAAAAGCCATGTCACAGTGGACATACATCAACAATGTGCTTCTACTTGAACTCCAGAGAAAAAAGATCTCTCAAATTACGTGGATGAATATGCAGTGCGTTTTCAATCACAAGTTAAGGTTCAGAAAGAAGGATAGGTACTCATATGAGAAAATAAACAAATAAAATGGAATTCTGTGTTACTGTCAAAGACACAGAATGTTTGTTATTCTTTCTGGCTATGGATTTATACAACCTAAACATCTAATTGAAAAAGTAATTTTGTTCTTATTATTGAGCAATTTTTAGAAACTTCCCACCATCAAAGATACAGAAGTTACTAGTTACTTAAATACATGTAATGTTATATAAAAGTCCTAGGTGAGAAAATTATTTCTGTTATTAGAAATAAGATAATTTATTTCCCAAAATGATTTTTAATAATATGATCTGTTTGACTCATCATTTGTTTGTAGAGAAATGGATGTTTTTCTAACTTATAGCTTGAAACATATATCTCCAACTTAAAATTTAGATTTGCATACTTAAGGCCTAGAAATACCATCAAAAAGGAATTTCAGATAAATAGCACAGAAATCACAGGAAACTAATATTCTAGATATTGCCGTCTCAATGATAGCTTTGGTTTACAAAGTAGCACTGAAATAATTTTTCCTTGGTAGACTCACGAAAAGAAAGAACAGGTAGATTTGGATTTTATGGGTTCTAATATTGATCTGGACAGCAAAGTTGTTGGATAAAAACTCCAGAAAAAATGATGGGATTCTTTTATGAAGGACCTGAAAAAAACCCCAAGAGAACTTAAAAACTTTTCTCTCTAAATCCAATATATATGACATTCTGTACAAATTGACACCAAAACTCAGTTAAAATGCCACAATTTTCATAAAGAAAGTTTGAATTCTAATCTTTTTCATAAAATATATCCTACCTAAGTTTCTGGAACTTATACAATGAAATACAGAAATGAATTCATTCTAAAAGAGTGTGGCCATGAAGAATATACTGGTAACCCTTATAAAGCTTCACAAAAAGGTTGGTATTAGATCAACAAAAAGTACATCTTTGTTTACTCTTATTCTTATCACTACGTAATCCTTTCCAAGACTGAAATGTTTGCAACTGCTCTGCAGACTATAATTTATTGAAGAGAAATTGTGGATTAACTAGTCTCACTTACAATACTTCTGCTTTAATTCCATTGGAGCCCTCTCAAAGAGTATTCATAATGAAAGATCCTACATCTCTACACATTAACTTATGTTTTCAGTATGTAATCCACATACCGGTTATTGGTCCACTAAAAATTTTAATCATGAGAGTTTATATTAGACATTTTATTGTTCTGTACTTAGGAGCATAATCACATAGAATTTCAAAGAAAGGATGTCAAGTTAAAGTACACCATGGTATTTAAACGAAGGGATATGTGTACAATTGCATCATAGCTTAGACAATAGTATAATCTTTGATTTAATTGTAAAAAATAGGTCTTAAAGTATCTGAGTGTTATCTGTGCCAGAATCGAATAGAAGATGGCAAGAGGTCAAAACCATGTATCTACATGAGCCACTTAGTTACATACCAAGTATGAAGTAGAAGAAATACTTCCTTTTCTAAGAGGGCAACATGGAATAGCATGGAGGGGTTTAGAAAGGCAGCTCTATACAGAATAAAAAGCAGTAGCAAAATGGTTTATCTTTTTACATAAGAATTATTGTCTAGTTGGTTTTTATTTGCATAGTTGCAATCATGTTAAACAGAGGCTTGTCCCATTGATTTACATTCCATGGTCAACTACTAACAAAATGCAGTATAAACCACAGACAGCTGGTTTGGTTTGAAGAAAAGGGAGAAGGAGAGCTAGCAAAGAGGGAATACTATTGATAAAAACAAACAAAAAACCTCTTTGAGGCAAATGTTTCACTGTTGGAGGTTCACATACCACTAGGTAGGGATAATTATTATGTTTTAATGTTTTAAAAGGTATTTGGTTGGCAACCTTAATTCCTAAAAACTCTTTATCTAATCTATTGTTTCGAAAGTAGTTTTGGCCAAATCATTGTTTAGGTAGACTGTTTTTTATTTCCATCTAATTTCTGGGTGGACGGCATTCCCTGTGAACTGTGGAGTCCAGAACTGGACTGTGCAAGCAAAGAGAGCTTCCGCTGAGCGAAGAAAGTAGTGTGAGGACCCAAAAGCCTTTGCTGTACCCAGGAAAGAAATTACACTACTCTATTTGTCAGAATAGGTAGAAAAATATCCAAGCTAAATGTTTTTCATCATTTTAACTGGAAACAAAGTTCCAATAAAATAAACCCTAAGAATACTATTTATATAATAGTTTTAAGTGACCTTGAATGTTTCTTTAAACTCCAATTTATAGTGAACAAACCCACTCTGGGTTCATATGCAATGCATTAATCATCAACCATAGAAAATAAACTGCATAATAAAATTAAATTAAATCTCAATTTACCAAAACATTAACATGCTAACAACTACCAACTTTGCTAAGTTACAGTGTAAAAACAAAATGAATAAAACACTACAATCACTATACCAAACAATGTAATTGAAGTTAAAATGCTATTTTCTGTGGTTCTTTTTAGAGAAAATAACAAGTTGTTTACTTTAATGCAGTGACATTTTATTTTGTGATTAATTTTAAAATAACATTGTAAAAACTACAAACTCATTTTAATTTGACAAGCATTTGGTAATTAATTTTCAAACAATGCTATGGGAACCCAGAAAGCACTCTTCCTTTGACATGTATTTTATAATTTATTTTAAAACAATGCTGCACAAATCTGCAAAGGCATAATTCATTTGGGAGTTCATTAATTATGCAAATGAGTTGCAATTAACAAATCTGTTCCTAGGATGGCATTTGCATAATAATGAACTTCATGTTTGTGACATTATTTAATAAGATACCTTTGTGCATTTTTAAACAAAACACTCCCATGAATACTATAAGATGAGACGGGGTTGAAAATGGACATGTAGTCAATGATATTCAAAACTCTACCCAGAAAAAATGTTGTTAAAATAAACAGAATTATATATAATTCAAATAATAAATATGGATATTCTTTTTAAAGCACAAGGGTTTTGATTAATCTCAGCTTCCCTAAGTAGCATAAGACTCTAATTTACATTTATAAAGACCAGTATACAAATTAGGCTTAAGCAAAATGAAACTCGCAAAACTATAAACTTCAATTAATATTTCAAATGAAGGCAGGTCATACACTATACACAGGAATTTCAAACACATGTATTTCAATAGGAAGAAAAATATAACATTGAGTCCAAAGACCCTTCCTTTCTCTGGGGTCATGGGAAAATAACCACAGAACTCAGTTGACATTCATTTATTTAATCAGTAATTATTTATTGAGCATTTACAATGGGCCAAACTATACTCAAGTTAAGGCAAATTATAAGAATAAGAAGGTGTATGTCTACTTTCAAGAGGCATGAAGCTTAATGAGGAACACAGACATATCTACACCAAAATTCAATGGAAGTTGAGAGAGAGAGAGAGAGAGAGAGAGAGAGAGAGAGAGAAATGCAAAGAGTTAACAGGGGCACAACTTGAATTTGGTGGAATTCAGGAAGGTGCCATAGATAAGGGATGACATATTTTGAAGGATAGGAAGAAGTTTACCATTGGGTAAGAAGATCAGAGGATTTGAGAAAAAGAAAACCACATATACGAAGTCACAAAATAGTAAATGAGAAGATGTGTTTTTTTTTTAAAAAAATGGAGGAAAGATCGTTGTGACTTGAAGCAGAAGATATGGGTTGGCAGATAAATGCTTTTGGAGCAAGGCTGTCAAGTGTCTTAGAGATCCAGTTTGACAATTGTAGAAAGATAATGAAAGCGGTGTTACCATAGATGGGTTTGGAAGGGACAGAGCAATGGGTAGTTTTCTCTGCAGCTGATCAGTAGCAATATTTCAAATGATTGGTGAGGTATGTCTGGAGTACAGGGTGAGTTCAGGCGAGTTTAAGAGCCAAGTGTTTGCCATTCCAATTGCTGTGACTCTCATGAACACAAGACCTTACAAATTTATCGTATAGTTTTCCTAATTATTTGTCCTTTACTTGGACTTTTAACCTCTCTGGTCACATTTCAGTTTGAATACAAGGGACCCTTAGGAATCACTCCATGCCCCATCTGTACCAACTTTCTGCAGCTAGAGAAGTCCTCCAAACCTAGTCTTGCCTGTTCTCCACTTAACTAAATTCTACCCAGCCTTCAAAACCGTATTCTCATGGCTTTGAAACTTAAGTAAATAAATCATCAAATGGATGATTCTGCAAAACCTGGTCAGGTAGCTCAATTGGTTAAAACATTGTCCCAATACTCCAAGGTTATGGGTTCAATCCCTGGTCAGGGCACATACAAGAATCAACCAATGGATGCATAAATTAAGTGAAAGAGCAAATTGATCTCTCTCTCTCTTAAAAAAAAAAAGAGAGAGAAGAAAAAGAAAGTAGCCCACTAGCCAAGGAAACTGGTGCTACCTTTGGAACCACTTGGTACTCCTTCATCAGTTTTGTTCCAGAATCCCATGGTAAAAGAAACAAAAAGAAATGTTCGTGAGACTAAAATTTAACAGCCCAACTTCAACTCAAAGGCATGTTTTGTTTATTTTCTTTTGTTTTCATTTAGTATAAAATTACCCACCTTCTTTAGCTTCAATTCTTTTAATAAGCTTATGTTTTTCTTCCATAATATGTTCCTGCTGGTGCTCAGCAAATCTTGTCATCTCTCTCACAAAAGCAGAAATAAAGAGGTGAATATTTATTGCTTCATGGCTGTTCAACATCCATTCTCCATTCTTATTCTTCTTTCTTTTGGGGAATTGTCCTTTTTCCCCATTATGTGCAGTTTGAGTGTGGTCGCAAAGATAGGCACTCTCCCTTCTACTTCTTTCACTGGATGCCATTAGGCCTTGAACTAAATTTAACCAGTAAAATTCTCTTTCCCTGGTCAGAATGTTGCAAAGGCAGAAGATATGGTGAAGTTTCATTTCCTTTTTGTGGCAGCTTCAGAGGGAGCAGTCTTGTTCCAAACCTGGTTCACTAGTTACCTCTCAAACCCCATGAGCTCCCCCACAACTGTCTGTAAAATTCCCTTTTGCTGTCATCACCAAAGAATGCTAAAGCAATATAGAATCACAAAGTAGTAATGTTATCTTTCCCAAAAAATAAGTTTTGGAGTCAGAAATAGGAAAACAATCTAAGGAAAATGTTGCTTAGGACAAATGAAGTATAAGCAAAGGACTCCAGGTAAAAAGACTCTATACTTGAGTCAATTAGTAGTTTCAAATCATGGCATTGATTTCTGGTAACTGAAAGCAAAGTCTGAAAGCCTCTTAGAAATGTATAGAAATACAGAGAATTCAGCTTGGCCTGCTCTTTCTACCTTTCCATTATTTTCCCAATCTAGCTTTACCCCCCAGGCCCTTGCCTTCAAGCCAAATAGACAAGCCAGTATTTTGGCATCTCAGAAGCAGGAATGGGTAACTTGGCCAATAGTCATGATTCTGGTATTAAAATCAGGTATGCCCTGAATCAGCTACAAGACCTGGAACTTCAGGATCATTATATTTGCCTAGGACAACTAGCTAAATAAATAAGTAAATAAAGAAAGTGTCAGCCAGCTGTGTCTGAAACGTACCAGATTTAACAGTATAAAAAGAATAAAAATAATTTTTTAAATTATAGCAGTGCAGTAATTGCATTGGCTATAGTCTCATTAAAGTAGCAATTATGTTAGTTTATATTTGATCCTCACAGAAATTACATGGTCTTATATACCAAAAACATATTTTAGAATGAAAACTTCTTTCAAGCACCTTGACATTTCGAAATATTTGGATACTGGGTATCGTAATGAAATATCATACAGATAATTGTGAGAAAGAAAAGAAAGCATTGCTAAGCGAAGAAAAATATTATCAGGGAGAATTCTGTCCTCATATAGGTTATATTAAATAATACATGTAAAAGGTATAGGGAAACACCCTAAGAACTGCGTATTTGTCTAATGACGCCATACAAGCTTTAGCCAGTCTTTGACATTCTTTTTGCTGTCTGATTTCCAAATTCCCAGAAAGCATTCCCCAAATATTCAGGATGTTGTCAATGCTGTTCTCTCTACATGCGCACAAACAATGAGGCAGTGACCTTCCTTTCCCCCTGACAAGGATATCAGCCATAATCTATTCTGAAGGACTTCCTTCTTATGTCCCTTTTCCCTTTTGAAATCCAGTTGCCAAAAATGGTTAGTCTCTTGGCCTTAAACCAGACTGCTGTCAGCAGGCATTTTAAAGTTTGAGATCTGAGAGCTTCACAGAACATAAGCATTTTCTCTGGTTTGACTTTATCTGCATATGAAGCCAAAGGAGGTTTAGACTAAACTGTGATTAGATGAAAGTTGATTTAAAAAAAAAAAATAGTTAACTAACATGCAGTGCCTGATTATTTATAGGAGCGATTCTCATCTCTTAGCTGGGGCTTTTGAGATTTGTAGATCTTTTTTTTTTCTTCTTCTTCTTCTTTTTCCTGTATATAGCCCACAGCATCCTGACTGATAAGAAAGAGCTTATCCAGTTACTATGGTTTATTATTCCATGTATATTTTGATGGTGTTCAATGCCAAATAAATAGCAGGAACAAAAATAAAAATAAAAAAAACAATGGAGGAGAAGGTATTGTTTTTCCGTGACATTATTAATTCTTCTATCTTAACCAAAACAATAAGAGGATGCCCTCTTACTCTTTCCAGTTGGAAGACAAAATAGCTCTGAAGAGATTTTGTGTTTCAGGGATCTTCATACAGCTTTCCGGGGTTGCCTTAGTGTCACCTTGTGCCGTTACTGCCTTACTGAAGTAGACCCTGAACGAAATTCCGGAAGACAGATGCATTGTTGTTGGTCGGTTTTCCACAGTGTTGTGACTTTGATGTCACTGCATCCTGCCCCTTTGGCCTGTATCCTCCCCTTCCCCTCCGATGAAGGCTAGCAATGTTGCATCTGAGTGGCAACTTTGCAAAGCTGGTAGTCCCCTAGGGCTCAAGGTGGTTTTGCTATTTATATAACCTACACACCATATATACATACATGCATAGACATATAAACATATTTACCATTTATATATAATGATATGTAATTAATCCATATATATGGATTATATGTATGCAATTATATATGGATTAATTATATAATCCACCATATGTATGGTAATTTATATATCTATATGCAATGATATATAATTAATTTAAACAGAACTTCCAACAGTGACTGACAAAGTTTTTATTAAATGGCAATATCATTATTATTATTACATCCTATCACTTGTAATCCTGTATATAAAGAGAAACTGAAGGTCATACAGCTCCTTCCCAATAATAGCAGAACTGAAATAAAACAATTCCTCTTATCACCTTGAATTAGATCCATGTCATGGAAGACCATTGATAATTGTGACTTTCAAAACATGTAAGTTTACTTCTCTCTCAAATACAAGAGATCTAGAATTAGGTGGTCCAGGCTGGTGTGACGGCAATGCAATCATCAGGAAGCCATGACTCTTTTACTTTCTGGTTCCTATTCCATCCTCAGGTTTGCTTCGCAATTCTGGGTGGCAGCTGGAGTTCCAGTCATCACAGCTCCAGACCAAACAACTGAAAGAAAGAATGAAACCTTCAATGTCCCTGCTGTCTCAGCCCCCTGTAAGCAGCCTATCCAGAAGTCTCTTTCGTATCATGGGCTAGAACTTCGTCATTTGACCACACGTAATGGTAAGAGAGGAAGAAAAATGTAATCTTTAGGTTGCTTGCATATTTACCCCAAATAAAAATGTATTCCTGAGGAAGAGGGAGAGAATAAACACTAGATGGAATCCAGAAGGTTCTGGTCCTTCTTCACTCTTGGTAGAGAGGGTAAGACATTATATGCAAGCAAAGATGCATACTGTGTACTCCCGAAGAACTGGTCCTGGGCCCAAATGTGGGTCTCAGACTCCTGTACATTCCAACCACTTTTGCTGACTTAATCTAGAGGGGAAGAATGGGTTACAGAGGAAGGTCCATAATATAAAGCAGAAAACCAGAGATTATATACTTCATAAATCAATGACCCCCTTTGTACTCCTTAGTCATTTTATGATGGGTTTTCTCTATATTCCTCTAAGCACTTGGCCTTTGTGACCCTTGACAAGTTATACATCAGCCCATTCATCCTATAGAGGAAAAAATGATATGCACTATAATGCAGTATATTAGATATAATTTTTGTTTGAAGTGTAGTAATTTTTAAAGGAATGCGTTTACTCACACAATTATGTCAGTATATTGAAAGTGTCCATAGACTTAAGAATGTAGGTTAACTGATGTAGTTGCAAAATACTGCCCCTAATCATTTTTTTCCTAAATATTCATGAGTACTGATAGCGGAGCTTAATTCTTTGTTGCTAAATAAACACAACAAAAATGTTGCTTCTTTTAGATTCAAACATATCTGAAAACAAACATTTCAGTTCTAGCTTTTTTCTAAAGTATGTTTAGGATCAAGAAGTGGTAGTAAGTATTTTTTCACTTAATTATCAAGAAAGACTTTTAACTTTTTATATTTTTATATGGCCTATGTAAATGTCTAAAACTATCTTTTGTGGAAGAATTTATTTGTTTGTAAATGTGTTAATTCTAATGGCCTCAAATTAACAATTATTCAGGAATTATTCATTAACAAATGAAATATATTATAACAATGACTTATAAGATGAAGAACTATATATATATACTCTTAGCTACTTCTGGATATAATAATGTTGAAAACATTACCTTCGTTTCATAGCAATACAATTGGAACTGAAACTATTAATCTAAATGAAATGAAAAAATAAAAGTCTATTAGGCTATTTCTACAAAGAACTTGGAAGAATCAGGTTGACTTTTTGTATCTAAAGATGCAAAAGATGGGGAGGGGGAGAAATCACCACTCTACAATAGAAATCAAGTTAACAGCAAAAAGAAACAAAAGAGCAATTAATATGGAAAAACTTCCCATAAGCGATGTAGAGATCGTGGGTTCAGAAGTCAAAGGCCTTCACTGCACACAGTCCCTTTGCTTCCCGAGACTCCACCACCCTGCTCTTTTTCAACAAAGGGCTGTTCTTTGACCGGGTCACCACTCTTACTTCTGCGACCCCATTTCCTTCCTCTGAAACTTAGTCTGACCTTCCTTTCAAAAGGGAAAACATTTAGCTCCCCAGAAACTCTTTCAACTTTGGTCTATTGGCTAAACTTTCTCCCTGAAATTTCTTTTGACTTAGAACTCACATATTCTGGAAAGTCTCACAGTGTGCTAAGAGAACCATCTAAACTCTCAAAATTCAATGAAAAGTGATATTGTCAGATGCTTGGAGACAGGTGGAATATTTTCTGGTTTCTGGGATAGCTAACTCCATACCCTTTATAAACTTCATATAATTAATAAAAATTCAGTGGAAACTCAAAACTGTAGAGTTTGATATTTTGGATAACGTTAACTCAGGTTAGTTGTTGACTGGGCTGAAATGAAACATTTTCTGATGAGGAAAGCCATATCTTTCGTGTAACAAAGGCTGTTTTCAAAAGCCAGAGAGCCCCCATTATTAAACAGACCATCTAGGACAGCTGTACAAGTTCAACAGTGAAATAATTAGGCATTCCACACTGCCGCCATTTGATATGAGGGGCCCAGACAAGGTCGCTGGGCTAGGGAAGCAAGAGTTGGTAACAATGAGGAAAAAAAATATGTGAATGGAATGAGTAATACTGAATGGAATTAAGATTCTGCACTTGCTTCACTGAAGAAAATCCCAAACCTAAATAAAGTAAGTCCTGGAATGTTAGAAAGCTTTCAGAGATGGGAACATGTGTGAGGCTGCCAAATGGGTCATTGTTTCTAAAAATGATGTGTCCCAAGATGACAGCAAACTTGTTTTTCAGACAACTGGCATTCATTTATATGATTCCTCTGGTACTTCCTTCTTTCTTGATTTTTCCAGAATATGTTCTATTCTGACAAGTCTGGAGAAGAATCCACATTTCTTGCCAAATTGAAGACTATGACTGTTTAGGGTGTTCTGTATTATATGAATATCATTTTCATTTGGTAAATGTTACTATAATATTTAGGGAAGGAAGAAGAAATGGGTCAGGTTGAGCATTTCATTCAGTGGCCAGTTCAGAAAACTCAGAAGCTATAAGTAGCTGCCTGTCAATAAGCTCCTTTTATTTAAGTTCAGAAGAATAATTTATTACTTGTATTTTTTAGTTATTTTTCCTCCTGATTTTGTATTAAAAAGAAGTCTTTCCAATTTCATTTGCCTTTGATGAGCATCTGTTAGACTTTGTTTTCTTCTCTTTTCATTTGTTGGCTTTCCAGTGGTAGTCAGAAATGGTATTCTTTCTTAAAAACTGATTTCTGGGAATTTCACATTGTTCTTGCAGTTCCCTTACTCCTACACCTACCACAGTCCACTGCTTTTTGTCACCCTGTCTTGATTAGAGGCTTGGCCATTTACACAAAGCTAGGAGTCATCCTCTATCACATTTCTTTTTCCCCACATGCACTCAAATCACACAATCTTGATAGTTCTGCTGCAGAGATATCTTCAGAATCTGTTGCTTCTTCTCCTTTGTCACCATCTCTCTACAGGATATTAACATAACATTCTCCCTGACCTTCCTATCATGATTCTGTACCCCCTCCCTCCTCCTCCCTCATAGCCCTCCCCTCCATGCTATTGGTCATCATAGGCAATACCTGCTTCTCTGCCTACAGGCTTCCATTCATCCCCAATTGCCTGTAGGGTAAACTCTTCAGGTACCAGTATGGCACCAAGGCCCCTTCTTATCCTGCTTCAGTTCACCTTTCCAGCTTCAATTCCTGCCACATTCTCCCATGCCTTCTGCTTCAAGCCACTGTGTATCTCACTATTCCCTACAATTCTGTGCCCTTTGATTACTCCATGTCTCTACATGCGCAGACCTTGAACCTTGAAAGCCTTGCCTCACTCTTTCTGCCAGGCCATGCTTTATCAAAGCAGATAGAGCCCAGCTCACACGCTCTGTTACTATCACACCTTTCCCTGCAATGCCAGGTGGAGTGTGCTGGTCCTGGAGGTTAGTTGAAACCTTTATTATAGGATGTGCCACGTATTTTGGAAATCACCTTTCCACATGGCTGCTTGAACATTCGGTGAGCTCTATGATAGCAAAAACTGCTGTTTCCATCTTCTTACCCCCACCTCCAAGTATAGGACCTGGCACAAAACAGGAGGTCGAAAAGAATTTGTTTAATGAATGATTCTGTAACACGGGCATTTCAGATTGCTATAAACTTTTTTTTTTAGGTTTATTTATTTTTAGAGAGAGGCTAAGGGAGAGAGAAAGAGAGGGAGAGAAATATCAGTGTGTGGTTGCCTCTTGCATGTTCCCTACTGGAGACCTGGCCTGCAACCCAGGCATGTGCCCTGACTGGGAACTGAATCAGCGACCTCTGGTTTGAAGGCCCACATTCAATCCACTGAGCTGCAGCAGCCAGGGCAGATTGCTATAAGCCTTAAAAAGAGCAAGTCTTGTATCAGCATTCTTTGAGAAAACCTTACACACAGAAAATAATTTTAAGTGGCAGAGAAGTTCTGCATAAAATCAACAAATGAAGCTACAATAATAAGGTCATCAATGGGAATATGTCCTGCTAACATCTGTCCATCCATCAATCCATCCATTCAACAGAGATTTTTGAACATCTATAGTGCCAGACACTATGCTAGATTCATCAGCTGTAACAGCTTTGGGGAAATATTGTGTAGCCTTGAGAGGCATTGCAGGAAACTCAACTGATTCTACCAGCAATATTCCTTGGGACAATGAGCAATAGATTATGTGTGTGTACGTTATACATATACATGTACACAGAGAAATATTAAAAATGTTTTAACCATCAGCAGGGCACAAACATTGACCACTTATTTTACCCTGAAACTCTTAATCACAGAGAAAGTTACTGGCATGATGAAGAGAACAGTAGGAAAAGGCACAGTGCCTACCAGCAAGTCTAGGACCTAGGATATAACTTTTCAGAGAGATTTTTGTCTCTCCGTATTTATTTCTTCTCAACTTCACAGAGAGAAGAGTCGGTAGTGAATAAGATATTGAAACGCCTCATTATTTATTGTTTGTGTAGTCACACACCATTTATACCTGTTTTCTAGATACTATTAGTCTCCATGCTCAGAATCATGGCATTACTTAAAGAAAATTTTTTTTAAGTTGTTTTTGTGAAAAGTAGGTCAATGGTCAGCCAAGAGGGATGATAAAAGCCAACCCTTGCTTGCAGAGCTGATAATTATCAGTCCGTTGCATGCTATTTCACAGCTGATACCTCTTCCAACAACAAGAAAAAAAAAAAAGAAAAGAAAAAAATGGCATTAATTGCAAAAGTTTCACAGATGTCTGCAGCAGTTGACCAGAGCTCCTGGGTTATTGCTTGTCAGACTATTAATGGGTTTGGCTATCCATGACAGTCATTACTTTTCCTCCTCCTGTGCGCTACTTTCTGTGTAATTTATGCATAGGTTTTGCCAAGATTTGACAACTTTCAGGATATTAACATAAAATTAGACTGCAGAGCTGAACAATGGGTGGCTTTAAAATTAGCTGTGGTGAAAACCAATCAAATAGAATTGGCCTTTCCTTTGCAGCACTCCTAAGTTTATTATCATTGTCTTTCTTTCCACATATAAGAGGTCACGTCAGCAATTCCACACAGATTAGAGGAGGAAGAAGGGCTGAGGGAGGCATGATATCCTATGACCTTGGAGAAGGGGTTCATTGTAACCCAGGCAAGCTCCTGCCAGATAGAATGCCTGCCAACAGTTTAAATGAACGTATGTGGCAACCATTCCTGAAATTTACCAAAGCACACCCACATTTTGAAGCTCATCTGAGAGAAGTTTCCCTTTGCCATCTCTCGGTTCCACACAGCTTGCTCTGTGAATGCCGGTACAGAATGCAATGTGCGTGTTAATAAGCCAGGACATCTGGTAACCAGCTTTTTTCTGATTCATTAACTGACTCTGCTTCTGCAGCCAGCGGGGATGAGAGGAGAATATGGAAGGTTTTGCTTTTAGCAAATGGGAACTTGATGTATGCCTTGCTTCTTTGGTTTTGCCTCAACTCTTAACCATTACTTCAAGACTAGCATTTTAATGCAAGCAATCTTTGGTATGTCTTGTCCCATATAGAAAACAAACAGTCCTTAAATCATTCTATATAGTCTGAGAATTCAGGACACAGGGAAGGAATCTAAGAAATCTTATCATCTAAATCCTATTTTAAAGCAGAAGATGAAGGAAATGAAGAACTTTCCTAGGATCACACTGGTTTAATTGTGGCTAAGTAGGGGCTAGTCTCCAGGTCTACTGGGCCTCAATCTAGTCTTTCTACCTCAACATGTAGGTTTCACTACCATTTTTCTGTTTTCTTGTTGTTTTTTTTTTTTTTTTGTGGCCTTACTGTTATTTTTTTTTAGTTTACCAAACATTGTCTGCTTCGTTTTTCTTTTGTGACCTGTTCATCTGCCTTTACAACATTTAAGCAGACTACAAGTGCTGAATCAATCCTTCTGCCTCCTCTAATAAGTGATTAGGGACTTATTCAAGCATTCATAAAAGGTACTTAGGGATAGTTAATTTAAACTTTTGAAGAATGAACAACTTCAATCCAGGTTGTGAACAACCCTAGGGAATAGAATTGACTAACTAATGTACAGTTAGAAAACTCAAATGGAAAATAGAGTAAAGTTATGAAAACCTTCTAATGATCAAGATGTTTAAAGTAAAACATATTATATCCATCAGGAAAAAAATTAAATACCTTCTTTTTAAAGTAATCAGATCCAAATGCTCCAGAGAGTGATTGGAGTAAAAGAAGTCTGACTTGAGGGTACATGTTGAGAGATGAAATGGACAATGAAGTTTCCATATGTTGTTTTTATGCAGTAATTAGAAACTGTCACACACCGTTTCATTTTTTCATTTCCTTGGGCTTATTTGCATTTTGGAACTTCCTTTGGAGCAGAATGGAGAGCCCCCAGTTGACATGAGGGGCAGTGGCTCAGGGGTGCCTGCCCCACCTCAGTGGCAAGAAGGAAGCCAGAAGCAGGTAGTGTTGGGGCGCGGAGGAGCACTAAGCTGTGACAGGTACCACTGCCCTGGATGCTGTTCACGTGGCACCTCGTCCTGCCTGGGTTGGAAAGCTGATCAAGCTCTACAATCGGTCATTATACAGCACTTTGGCTTCCCTAAGCTGATCTCCACTTTAAAGCACTATCATTCTGTCCCAGTTATCTTTGCTTTACTTTTTGCCTGGGCAGACTCAAAGGCAGGTACCCTAATTTCCCTGTTGCCAGGCACAGCGTAGTTTCCGTGGGGCCTTAGCAAACCTAAATAAATAACCTTTTCATGTCTGTATCCTTCTATTTTCTATCTTTTAAAAAATCTTTAGCATTGTAAAACAAACAAAAAACAGAATAGACCAAGCCAGTTTTATTTAATAAGAACAACGACTAGGAGATGTAAACTCCAGAAATCGTTTGAATGTCAGTTGTGTTTTAAAAATCTGCTGCTTTCTGCTGCTAAAGCTGTTAATAGTGTCCTGAGAGATCGTAGGAAGATGGAAGCAGAAAGAAATGTTGTTTGTCTAGCATGAATGATCTATCTGGACAGCTATTTAACTGAATACTTAAATAACCTAGAAACATGAGGATAATTGAATTATATGGGCAAGATTGGAATTACGGCACAGTAAAAGACTTTCCAAAAATCACATTGTTGTCAGATAGAAATTACTTGAGAAGCTTAAAATGCTATCTTAATTAAATCCTTTAAACAAATTTTGTTTAAAAATTAAGATAAGTATAAAGAAAAAAGAAACTCTAAGTTAATACTACTTCCAGAGGCAAGTATTAATAATTTGATATTTGTCTTCTGACTTTTTCGAATGAGTATAGATATATTGATAGATAAATTTTTTACAGAAAATGACTGATGATGAAGCTAGTGTTTTATAATACTTAGAACCATTTTTATGACATATTTCTACTACAGCATTTTAATGTCTGCATAGTGTTCTAGCATATAAGTATTCTGTATTTTATTTATGAAATCTATTTTTTAGACATGTGCATTGTTTTAAATGTTTCCCTATTATAATCAATGTGTTGATCATCATTGAATATTCATCTTTGGCTTGTCTTTATTCCCTTGGGACATATTTTCAGAAGTGGGAGTGCTTTAGTGAAAGTGTATGCCCATTTTTAAGACTTTTGATACATTTTGCCAGTTGCCTTCCAGAGAAGTTGTATTAATGTAGAATCCCACTGCAGCCCATGAGGTACTTACTTCCTCACTCCCTTGCCAACACTCAGCGTTATGGTTCTTTTTAATCTTCGCTAATCTGAGGAGTGAAAAATGGTGTCTCTTTGTTGTCTTAATTAATTCATTCTTGAAACCAGCGTTTCTGAAGATAAAATGGCACCCGCTTGCGCCTTTACGTGATTGCACATGTCGGTAGTTACACCTAGAATTCATTAATACTTGCGTTATATGGGACCGCTATGGTTTTACAGCAGGTAACACTAATTTGGTTAGGCCACAAGGCTGTTTGATCTCCTAGGGAAATACAGATTTATGTGAATAAGTAAAGCATGGGGTTAATCTGCTTCCGTGTGCCTGGGAAAATACAAAAGACAATGAATGACATTTAAAAGCCATAGTTTGCTTGGTGCCGAAGGAAGAGAGAGGAGGGAGAGAGGAGGGAGACGTTTGGAAGATGACAGTGTTACTGGTCAGCCCAGTGGATGGCAGCCATTGGCTGCCACACAACTGCTGGAAGTGACTGTGTTGCTATCTGTAACATGTTGATGTGCGAAGTGAAAAAATGAACCCTAGTCCTCAGGAGAGCCCTGCATATGTCAAGTATATTGTCTCATTAAGCCAATCCATTTATCAACCCACTGAATGCCAATTAAATTGCACAGGATGGTGCAGGTATATGGTGGGCTG
The DNA here is from genome assembly GCA_039655065.1 of Glossophaga mutica. Lineage (NCBI taxonomy): Eukaryota > Metazoa > Chordata > Mammalia > Chiroptera > Phyllostomidae > Glossophaga > Glossophaga mutica. The sequence continues at coordinate 43,883,974 of CM077306.1, read as the reverse complement.
TTGGTGCCAAACTTTATTACAGCTGAGCTTTTCTGGCACAGTATGTTCCACCCAGCAAAATGGCAGGCATATCCAAGCCAAATTAAATGTTCTTGAAATAATGCCTTTAAAGAGGACGAAATGCCACAGCCTGGCAGAAGAGAATGTGAAATGTAATGTCAGTTCTTAGTGTACTTTTAGTTCCAATGAAGATGTCAAGGCTCCGATCCAGCCAGTGCCAAATGTCTTCACAGCGTGCAAATTAGATCAGTGTAATTTCATCAGGAGAATGATCAAACTCAGCTATAGTTATGGCTGAATTCACTGCTTCTGCCGAGGGCTGGGCTGACAACCGGGGTCCCAGCTGCGTTCGCACTGCCATCCTCAGAAAGAGAGAGAACCTGATTTAATGTAGTGGCCTCTTGGTGCCACTGTTGGAAATCAGGCCCACCTCTCAGAAATGCTGCTAAATGAGCATCTAACATAGATTACAGTGATTTTGTTTGAAATTTAAAAAGAAATCTGTTTAGTGAAAATTAAACCCCAAGTAAATAAAATGCTAAGCCAGCTGCCAGGAGGGCCTTAAAAGCAGGAGAGGTTTTGTTTGTGATTAAACAGGAAATATGTCTGAAAATATAGAGCTACTGCTATTAAATACTTACAGTATTCAAGTTCCAGGATTGTTTAGAAATATGTATACATACACTAATGCATTGATATGATAATATTCTTTTCTTTTCAATTTTTAATTGAATTTATTGGGGTGACATTGTTTCACAAAACCATACAGGTTTCCAGTGTACAGTTCAACAAAGCAAAATTTGCACACAACCTCATGTGCCCATCACCCCAAGCAAAGTCTCTTTCCATCCTCATTTTTTCCCTTTTTGCGGAAAAAATCTACTCCCTACACCTTCATCTACTCCCTACACCTCCCCTTTCTACTAGCTGTAACCACTCACCACACTGTTGTCTGTGTGTGTGTGCATATATATGTTTTTTGGTTAATGCCTTCGTCCTTTTATCCAGTTCCCCACTCTCCCACCGCTCTGACTGCTGTCGGTCTGTTCTCCATATCCATGCCTCTGTCTCTATTTTGTTCATCACTTAAGAGGCACTAGAGATAAATAACTAATACTAATGATCTTTGAAAAATGGAAGTCCAGTAAGAATGCTGTGACTTTCAGTGTTAAGTATTAGAGAAATTAGACTGGGTATATTTCTTAGGAAGAAAACTATAAGTGATACAACATTTGGAATAAATTCAAATAAGTTTATAACAAGAGGTCACTTACCATGAACTTGTTTCCTATTTTTAAATTATTTCTTACTGCACTATTGTTAAATATGCTTCTGAATTATTTTAGTTTAAAAATGATTTTTTCTTTTCCTTTTTATATGTAGCTCTTTAATGGAACAATAGTGTCAGGATTCCTCTTTGAATGGGTTGCTGGACCCCTAGTAAAGGTAAAGCAGAAATCCCAGCACTCCAGTGGCATTGCCAAGCTGGAGAATTTTCAGAGTGTCATGTTTAAGGAAACTGTGCTTGATCTGTAGCCTTTTCAAACCCTATACATTCTTCTAATACTACAATAAAGCACATTGTTTTAACTCCTATTTATATAATATTTTAAGTATTTATTGGATGCTCTTTAGAATATGTATTAACAATAACAACTAATGAAGAAGAAAATAAAAATTACCCATAACCCACCATTCAGACATGACAATGCTAATACTTTTATATACAGGGTCTGGCGGAAGTAATGCCATTGAGTGTGGTTGGTAGGGTATCTGAATGTCTCACATGAGATGGACAGCAGTTTGAACATTTCACCTAAAATGTCATATGGTATGCTTGAGTGTGATATTCTTATGTTACAGAATTACATGTGTAAGATTTTGTAATAAAAAGGGACATTATTTGTGCTGTATTTTTTGTAGTTTTGAGCCAGTATATTACTTCAATTCGGGTCCTATTGTTTGTGTAGTTTTGTCTCTTTAATAGCATTTTTCTATTCTATTAAACAGTCTTAACATTTATTTTACTGCTGCAGACTACCTTATTATGTGTAACATCCCCTATAATTGGATATTTGTATGAGTATTTAACTATTTACCTTCACAATGAACATCCTCACAAACAAATCTCTGTTCATATCTAACTAATTTTTTGGACAGATTCCTGAGAATGGAATTAATGAGTTCAATGTATGGATGTTCAAGGTTCTTGTTATTACCATGCTACTTTACAGCATCTACCTATAAATCTGCAAGAAAACAACTTTATAAAATCATATCCATAAAGCAGTTCATTTTTATATTCCACCAACCATATTATGGTTTCAAACCTTAAATTTTATGGAAATGGGAAGAATGGTTCAAAGCAATCTAAAAGTACGGGAACTCTGAGACTAAGACTCTGGGCTGCCTTCCTTCTGTTTTTGTTACCACCAGTAAATGTGCTGCGCATCCTCTGCTACTGGAAAGCAATTCGATGGACTGATAGTTAGCTTTGAACATGCTTAAAATCAAAGAAAAATCTTTATCTCAACCCTTGAAACCATTTTGACATTCTCTCAGCATATTTAATCGATATGGAAAAACCAATAATTTACTCAAAGCTGTGTTACTTTGTATGTTTTCAGGATCATTTAGACTACCTATTGTGGAACTTTCTTTTATTTCCCATTTTAGCAATAGGCACAAGACCCAAGGCTACCTCCAGGGCTTGCCAAGACCCAGATGCCAAGCTTTGGAATATTCCAGTGGCAACATCTGGCCTTTTGGTGAGCTATACAAGCAGTCGTGTACTCAGTCGTGACATCCCCTGCCTCGGGGGATGTCACATGACCAATCTACTGATATTTGGACTGGGGGTTCTCTAAGGAAACTTTTGTCTCTCTGCTTACTTTGATTATGTAGCAGATAAAATTACAGCTATTAATTATGTAGAAAATAGTGTTTTCTACACAAAATAATTTAATTTAAAAATCTCACTTTTTTGTTAGTGTTGCTTTCCAGCCTACTTTCTAGCTGTTTGTGAATTTTTGAAGGATTCAGGAGAGACACCGCTTCAGTTTTGAACAACTATGCCAAATTCATGAGAAGTGACCAGATTTGCATTTAGGAGTAGTTTAAGTTATTGATAATTGAAAAAATGTTAATACCTACATGACAGTTTCTCAAAAATAACATTTTTAATTTATTGTGTTAAGAATATTTCTCCTAAATATATACAATGCTGTGACCCACTATGATAATTTGCTTCCCATCATTAGATGGCGAAAGGTTTATTTTAATGTTTCTTCATCCAGATTAAAATCCATGTTCAAACAATACCATTGACTTATTTGAAGTTACCAATTTAGCATGAAGAGTAATCTCAACTCTTTCCTTTTTTGAGTATGTAAGATTAATCAGAACAAGAAAAAATGCAATTCAATTAACATATTTTCACCGACAATTTTCTGTTTTTCAAGGAAAAAGGAAAAAATCATTCACGAACAGTTGTCTGGTGCATGGAAAATAAGATCTAGTAGCATGTCAAATTACGTGGACTTCAGACAAATCTTTATCCTATCATTTTTAAAGTTGCTAGATTTTGGCTTCTTAATAAGCTGTTATCTTGATATTACACATAGTTTATTTTCTTTTTTTAAAAGATAACTTTTTTTAAATTAAAGCATAGTTGGCATGCAGTATTAAATTTTAGTTTTAGGTGTAAAATGTAGTGATTTGACATTTGGTTACATTTACCATTTTTAAATGTAGAGTTCAGTGGCAGTAATAATATTCACAATGTCATATAACCATGATCACTATGTAATTCAAAAACATTTTGATCACCAAAACCAGAAACTGCATACCTGTTAATACAGTTCATTTTCATTGATGAATTACTCAAAGTTGCATACTTCCTTAAAAATACATTTTCATAAGAGTTTAAAAGCAGAAATTTGCTTCTATTTATTTTTAGTGTTTGATATTTTTAGTATTTTTAAAGAATACATAATTTGTACAATCTTTGATTTAAACCACTGAATGAGTGATTAGTATTTTCTATGATAGATTTAACTGGTGCACATATAAATGCCATATTTCTGCAATGAAATCAGAGGAACTTCCTGTTAGAGGTCAATTAAATATTTACCTACTTTTCAAAAATATAGGAAAAATCCTAGTTACAAGGACAATTTAAATGTGGTTCCCTACAAGATCTAAATGATTAAAACTGAGAATCAATGTGATAGAATGCAGATAGACAATTCTCAAGTAAATCCAATGCAGCAGATTTGTTGATTGGCTAGTTAAACTGCAGCAAATGTTCAATTTAAAGATATTCAGGTTTTGATAGTCCTGCTTTCTTATAAACAGGGTAATTCCTTTTTTAACTAAGGACTTTGGAAACAACCAAATTAGCCAAAATGGCATGGGTTAATATCCTATTTTGTAAAACTATCGTTTAAACACAACTATAACTAATTACAGTATGAATCAGGCAGCTGAGAGAGAGTTCTTTTGGCTTGCAGTTGGCATCAGGCTCTGATTCAACACTGATAGAGAAATACTGAACCACATTTAACTGTGCTGCTTTCTGTTTAAACCTATCCTTTCGTTCAGTTCTTAAGTATGCACTTTCTCATTGGCTCCTTGTCCCTATAGACAGGGTCTACAATCTTGCAGTCAAGGCACCTTCCCCTTAGATCGAGGACCCAAGACACAGTGAGAATACTGGTCACAACATTCTCTTGTAACTAGCTTCACTGATTAACGAAGCATCAGCGCTAGATTAACATTGCTGTCCTTGACCTTTCTGACTGATCCTAATGGTCACTCTGGCCTCTATGTCATCTGAACAAACTGGGGAAACCTTTTATTCTATCCCTATAGGAAAATAAAAACATTTGGGGGTTGGAAATCACCAACCCAAATGTGGGCCACACCATAATCTGTCTCTGCTCTGGCTTGTCACAGAGGATCTGTCAGGTCCTTATCTCCCTTCTACTTGGGCACAGTGGCAGCACCAGCATAGGTCTCCAGCAGCGCTTAGACGGAATCAATGACCTGCAGCTTGGGTGTGAATGGAAAGTGGGGCAGGGAGGTAGAACGCAAGGAGGTGGCTTGCCTAACAGAAAAAGTGTCTACACTCAGAAAAAGTAGAGAACTGTAAAATTGTAAGCTTAACACAGGCTGAAAATATTCAGGTCATGAAATTCTACTGGTAGGGTTGGGATTAAGAAGCAATTATATCTTTTTGTACAGAGGAGTGACATTCATACACTTCAAGCTGCTTGGAAATTTCCAGTTTTGTCTTCTTTGTATTTTTCCCTTCCTGTACCCTTCTTCATCCCTTACCTGTTTTTTTCTCTTAAAAATCTCTCATCAGATGACATCAGCAAAACAAACAAACAAAAACAAAAACAAAAACAGAAAAAAAACCTGGCAAACAGAAAACTGGCAAAAATGGTCAGAATCAACTTTTTTGAAACTGGAAATTAACTGAAGGCTCTCAGCAATTCAGGAAGTGTATATTTAAGAAAACCAAGTGATTCATAGTCAGAACATCAAGTTTTGGGGCATTTTAGCTTGCCCTGTTTTCATTCTCACACCCCAGCCTAGTGGTAGCCATGAAAACTAATGGCTCATAATCACGGTGAAAACCTGTAGCCTGGCAGCATTGGAGGGAGTAGGACAGAGTTGAAACTCTTTCTAAGTCCCATTCCCTGAGAAATATTATTATTTGACCTGCATAGCAGTTTTCTAAAAGACACTTCTTTCAAAGTTCTCTTTATTTGACCTGACTTGGAGCTCCACCAGTGTAATAAGTCTTTTCTCTGGGGATTTTGTAGAAAGCAGTTATACAAAATTATTAGCACCGTGGCTGCCTGAGTCATGGATAATAGCTGGAGCCAATAATAGGCTAACCAAAAACTTAAAAGGAAAAGTTGGGAAATGAGATGTCTATAGGGGCTTTGATAAGTTTCAACATATCCTTATTATTCTAGAAGCTGTGCACATACCCAGGGCTGTGTGCATTCTCAAGAAAACCCCCCAAAACCCCTATGTTCTCATGGTTGGCTGACTTTAAGATTCTGCGGAAGCTGGAAGTGAAAGCTAAGTCAGAGTTCTCAACTGCCTGGCTCAATAATGAAGGCACACTCCAACATGCCCACAGAGCCCTTTGTCAAAGATTAGGAGACTCATTGATTATAGGCATTGGGGGAAGTGTCTGACTTCTTATTAGCTGACCACTAACCTATGTGAGCAGAGGTGGCCAAACATAACAAAAAATGTAGACTTTATAGAAGTAGGTCAGAAAAGTCACCTAACAAACAACACACAGCAATAACAAGAAACCCTGTGAAAGGGGGAGGTTCTGATTTCATAATTGCCACATTATATTACTTAAAATGTCAAGCATTTAACAGAAATTTATGAGACATGCAAAGAAATAAGAAATTTGGCTAATAATGTGAAAAAAAGCAATCAATAAAAAATGTCCCTTAGGAAGTTCAGATATTAGACTGACTACACAAAGACTTAAAATCAACTTTTTAAAATATGCTCAAAGAACAAAAAGAAAGCGTGTTTACAGAACTAAGGAAGTTTGGGAGTTACATCTCATTTTGCAGGATAATTTTATTGGATATGAGATTCCTAGCTAGCACTCTTTTTTCTTTCAGCATTTTGAATATGTCACTCCTCTGCTTTCTGGCCTTCACAGTTTCTAATGAGAAATAAGCTGTTAGTCATATCGGGTATTTCTTGTGCGAAGTGAACCACATCTCCCTTGCTGCCTTAAGGAATTTGTTTTTGTCTTTGACTTTGAGAAATTGATGTATTGAGGTGTGTATGTTCTTAATTATATCCTGTTTGGAGTTTGTTGAGTTCCTTGATGTATAGGGATTTTTTGTTTTGTTTTGTTTTTAACATTTGGGTAGATTTAAGTCATCGTTACCTCCAAAATTCTTTTTTTTTTCCTCCTGTCCTTCTAGCATTTCATTTAGGCATATGTCAATGTGCTTGTTAATATTCTACAGGTCTCTGGGGTTATGTTCATTATTTTTCTGTTCCTCAGACTGGATAACTTCAATTGAACCATCATTAAGTTCACTGATTCTTCTGCCTGCTCAAACTTGCTGTTGAGCCTTCTAATCAATTTCTTTTATTTTAATTATTATACTTTTTGATACCAGAATATACATTTTATTCTTTTCTTATAATATCTATCTTTATATTGGTATTCTCTACTTGGAGAAAAGATGTAGAATATCTGAATATATCTATAACAAGCAAAGAGATTAAATTAGTAATAAAAAAATCTCACAAAGAAAAGCATAGGACCAGATCCCTTCAATGGTGAAAGCTACCAAACATTAAAGAAGAAGTAATACCAATTCATTGCAAATGATTCTAAAAAAAGAGGAAGGAATACATCAAAACTCATTGTACAATATCAGTATTGCCATGATACCAAAACCAAAGACAATAAAAGAAAAGACTACAGACCAATATTCTTTAGGAATATAGACCAAAAAAATCATTAACAAAATACTATCAAATCAGATTCAGCAACATAAAAAAGTTAAGAAAAACTGGGGTTTGTCCCCAAAATTTAGGTTACTTTAAAACCTAAAAATCAATTCATCTGGTACATCATATTCATAGAATAAGAAGCAAAAACAACATAATTATCTCAAGAAACACAGGCAAAACATTTGACAAAATCCAATATTCTTTCCCAATAAAAAGATCCGACAAACTAAACATGGAAGAGAACTCCTTCAACCTGATAAAACACATACAGAAAAATCTCATAGCTAACATCGTGCTTGATGGCTTTCTTCCTAAGATCAGAAGCAAGATAAGGATGTCTGTTCTCACCACTTCTATTCAACATTATATCTGAGGTTCTAGCAAGGGCAATTAAACAAGAATAAGAAAGAATGGCATCCAGATTAGAAAGGAAAAAAAGCAAAATTCTTTCATTTTCAGGTAATGTAATCTTGTATATATAAAACCTTAAGAAGTCAAGTAAAGCACTGTTGAAGTTAATAAACAAGTTCAGCAAGATTGTAGGATAAAAGATCAATATACAAAAAAACAATCCTATGTCTGTACACTAACAATAAACAATCTCAAAATGAAAAAAAAAAAAAAAAAAAACAAAGCAACTCATGGACACAGACAACAGTATGGTGATTACCAGAGGAAAAGGGAGGTGGTAGGAGGTAGAAGAGGGTCAAGGGGGTAAATGGTGTTGGAAGGAGACTTGACTCGGGGTGGTAAACTCACAATACAATATACAGCTTATGGATTATAGAATTGTACACCTGAAACCCATTGGTTAATAATTTCATTAACCAATGTCACTCCAATGAAATCAATAAAGAAGAAAAATTAAAATAATTGCATTTAATATAGCATCAAAAATAAAATACTTGGAAATGAATTTGACAAAAGAAGTGCAAGACTTGTATGCTAGAAACTATAAAACATAACTGAATGAAATTTTGAAAGGCTTAAAGAAATAAAAAATATTTCCTGTATTAATGGATTATAAGACTTCATATTATATATTATTAAAATGATAATATTCCCTACATGGACCCACACATTTAATATAGTTCCTGTTAAAATCCCAAGTGCCTTTTTTTTTTTTTTGCAGAATTTGACAAGATAGTGCTAAAATTCACATGGATGTGTAAGGGACTGAGAATAGCTGAAAAAATCTTTTAAAGAAAAACAAAAGGAAAGTTCACATGTTTTCATTCTAAAATTTATTAAAAGGCTAGGTTGGTCTAGACTTTGTGGGACTGGCATGAGGATGTACATACAGATCAATGGAACAGAATTGAAAGCCCAAATATGAACCATATATTATGGTGAATTGATTTTTGACAAGGATGCCATAACAATTCAATACATACAGTCTTTCAACAAATTGTGCTAGAACAACTAGATATCCATTAGCAAAAAAAAAAAAAAAACACCAGAAATTGGATTCCTTCTACACATTATATAAAAAATTACGATAAGTCATAAACCTAAATATAATTGCTAAAACTATATAACTCTTAGAATCAAACATAGATGTAAAGCTTCACAAACTTGGGTGAGCCAATATTTTCTTAGACATGACACCTAATGCACAAGCAACCAAAGAATAAATCAAATCAGAATTCAATATTGAAAATATTTCTTTTTTAAAGGACACCATCAAGAAAATGAAAAGACAACACACACATTGGGTCTTAACAATCCTCAACACACCAACATTTTCTACAACTAAAGCCATGTTATCAATGCCACAGAGAAGCTAGAGAGAAAATAAATATTAGAAAGTCAATAAAATATGTTGCATGTGAAAAGGACTTACCAGGATCTTCCTTAAAACCAGGAAAATGATGTCACTCCTGCTTTGTCAACCTTTTTAAGCTCCCTATTGCCTTCAGGAAAAGGGTCCATATTCTTTATTATGACCCCTGCAGAAACTCCACAATTCTAGCCTAATTTCCTAAATTATACATGCACTCTAAACTCTGGTCACATTGAATCTTTCACTGCTTTCTAAACATACTAAGATTTTTTTTAATGATTCAGAACCTTTTATTTTACAAGTACTATGTCTTCACTTGAATTGCCTTAGAGCAATTTTGTAGGTTTCTTTTCTGACAAAACACAAAATAACAACTCAGTGGTTAGCATGTGTAAGTTAATGAATGAATATAGGTCTGTCTTCTCTGATAAACATAATTTTTATAGACTCTGCCAGACATAGAATATCATCATTCTTTTTTCCCTTTATTTTAATTGTTGTTCTTGTACAGTTTTCTGTCTTTTACTCCCATCCCAGCCCACCACCCCAGCCCTCCCCACTTCTCTCCCATTTCCACCCCCACTAGTTTTTGTCCATGTGTCTTTTATACTCGCTGCTCTAAACCCTTCCCCTTTCCCCTGAAGTTCCCTCCCCTGTCCCCTCTGGTGTCTGCCAGCCTGTTCTCAATTTCAATGTCTTTGGTTATATTTTGCTTGTTTGTTTTGTTGATTAGGTTCCTGTTAAAGGTGAGATCATATGGTATTTGTCCTTCATTGCCTGGCTTATTTCGCTTAGCATGATGCTCTCCAGTTCCACCCATGCTGTTGCGAAGGGTAGAGCTCCTTCTTTCTTTCTGCTGCATAGAATTCCATTGTGTAAATGTACCATAGTTTTTTGATCCATTCATTTACTGATGGGCATCTAGAATATCATCATTCTTAATGTTGTTAAGAAGAAGTATTTGAATCTTGTAAGACAAAGTATATTGTTAAGAAAAATTATCCAAAACTTATAAGACAAAGGTTTTTCCAGTGTTATACTGGAGTATTGTCCACAGGACCACTCAAAGTTTAATGGAGCTTCATTTATGTGATGGTTAACTACTGACTAAGGCTCAGATTATAAAGTTTCATGTTAATTTATAGATTTTCATTTAGTAGACACACAAATGAGTTTTTCCTGGTTGGAAAGTTAACCAAAAATGTTAAAGTTTTATTGATTACAGAATATTATGTCATTTTATATCTCACCATTTTATATCTAACCCAGTAATCTTATTCTGACTTTCTTTCCTCATTTCTTATAGATATTCAGATCTTCAAATACTCTTTGAACCAATTTTATCACCTTGCTAATTCCCTCATTAGTGAGTTCAGTAAAAATTAGACATGTGCTTATTCTGTATTTGTATGAGTTATGCATTTCATGTCATATTTCACAGTTTTACATTAAGTCGTAAACTATGTTGTCCAATCTTCAGAAAATTTTCCAAGACTTTGGCCATAATTAATTTTTTTCAGCTATTTAAAGAGAAAATGAGACTTGCACGTTTTAAAACAACCTACTTTCTCCTGGCCCAGTGCATTACATGTGGGGGGTGAGCAGAGAGCCTCGCGGGCATGTGCCCCTTTCTGCATCTGTTTTTTCAGAGTAATGCAAATTCTAGGTCGTATGTTCACCCATGGGCAGGTCCTTGAAGAGATATTATTACAAAGTGGAGAAGTAAAGGGCTCCAATTCAAATGATGTAATAGCAAATCTGAGTAATGAAATTCCTATGAGATTCTTGACATGTGTTTGCCTCAGTTTAATGCTTAATCATGACTCCCAGATGTTAGATGTTACTTTTTTAAAAACATAGGCATGGAAAATGTAAATTTTTGGTCTTTCTTCTTTTGGAGATTTAAATTACTGTCCATTTTGAGATCCCTTTAAATCGTACTGTATTTTCATACCACTTCTTACATAACAGATTTTAACAAAAAATGCTTTTGAATGAAATTTATTCACTAACATTAAAAATACCATATGATTTCACTCATATGTGGAATCTAATGAACAAACTGAACTAACAAGCTAAATAGAGACAGGCTCATAGAGAGAGAGCAGGATGACAGCTATGGGTGGGGGGTGCGTTAGGAGCTGAAGGGGTTGAGCAAAAATGAAAAAGGACTCATGGACAACAGTGTGGTGATTGTGGGTGGAGGGGGATATAAGAGGGATATATGTTACTGGAAAAAATACAATGAGGAAGGAAGGAAGGAAGGAAGGAAGGAAGGAAGGAAGGAAAGAAAGAAAGAAAGAAGGAAGTTGCTGAAGTTGCTGAAGTAATAGAATAACCAAAAATATGCAGCCTGAATTTTTGGAATAATCATTTATAATTATTACTCAGAAAAAAAGTATTAATGAGCTAATATGCAGCAAAAAATGCTTCAAAATTATGTACACAAACTAAAATATGACTGACATGAGGTACATGGGCTTGAAGAGCAGGAAAAGGAAGGAAAGGGAGGCTGTCGTCAATTTTATTCAAGCCATGAAGCTTGCAGGATAACTAGAGCAAGGTAACCCTAAATTCTTGATGTTCTCATGGCTCATTCATGGCTTATTACTACTAGTTCGGTAACTACAAACTTATTCCTGATACCATATTTACTTTTAAAATGCTTCTGTTTCATGAATTACCTGGATTTCCAACCTTTTGTTTTATATTTCTCTAAATACCAATGATAGCATACTTTCTAAATTTTCCTTTCAGTTTTTTAAATTGGCTTATTTCGGACTTCCGGCCAAGATGGAGGCGTAGGCGGACACACTGTGCTTCCTCTGACAACCAAAATTAAGGACAACAAATATTTAGAAACAAGAAAACAACCGGAACTGATAGAAAATTGAACTGTACAGAAGTCCAACAACCATTCATCCAGACTGGTAAGAGGGGCGGAGTTGCAGGAGGAGAAAGTGGAGGTACGGACCGGGAACGCAAGCAGCATCTGCAGGCAGTTCCCAGGTGCACAGGCAGTGGCTGGCGGTCCCCGGGCACAGGGGGGCAACTGTGCAGACCCAGTGAGGCCGCACAAGGCGGATGGCTGACCAGGTGGTCTCACATTCGCGCACACAGATGGTCCAGGCAGAGGGGAAGTGGCGGAAGGGACTGAGTCCAGGAGAGAGTGGAGCAGGCGCCATTGTTCCCTCTCGGACCCCGCCCCCACATACAGTGTCACAACCCTGCGACTGGGCTGCCCCGCCCTGAGGAACACCTAAGTCTCCACCCCTCATACATAATAGCCGTGACCAGACTAAAACCAAAACAACAACAACAACAAAAATCCTACCAAAAATGGCTCAAACCAGAAAACAAATAAAAGCCCCAGAGCCAATTCCTCTAAGCAGTGAAGAGATAGCCAACCTATCAGATGCACAGTTCAAAGTGCACTGGTCATCAAAATGCTCACAGAATTGGTTGATTTTGCTCACAAACTAGATGAAAAAATGCAGGCTACAATACGTGAAATGAAGGAAGATGCATGGGGAACCAATAGAGATGGAAGGAAAACTGGGACTCAAATCAATGGAGTGGGCCAGAAGGAAGAAACTAACAACCAAACAGAAAATGAGGAAGAAACAAGAATTCAAAAAAATGAGGAGAGGCTTAGGAACCTCCCGGACATCATTAAACATCCCAACATCCGAATTATAGGGGTACCAGAAGGGGAAGAGGAAGAACAACAAGTGGAAAACTTATTTGAACAAATAATAAAGGAGAACTTCCCCAATCTGGCAAAGGAAATAGACTACCAGGACGTCCAGGGAGCTCAGAGAGTCCCAAAGAAGTTGGACCCAAGGAGGAACACACCAAGGCACATCATCATTACATTAGCCAAGATTAAAATGAAGGAGAGAATTCTAGAAGCAGTAAGGGATAAGGGGACAGTCACCTACAAGGGAGTTCCCATCAGACTGTCAGCTGATTTCTCAAAAGAGACCTTCCAGGCAAGAAGGGGCTGGAAAGAAATATTTGAAATCTTGAAAAGCAGGGACCTACATCCAAAATTGCTCTATCCAGCAAAGCTGTCATTTAGAATGGAAGGGAAGATAAAGTGCTTCTCAGATAAGGTCAAGTTCAAGGAGTTCATCATCACCAAGCTCTTATTATATGAAATGTTAAAGGGACTTATCTAAGAAAAAGAAGATAAAACTATGACAGTGAAAAGACAGCAAACTCACAGCTATTAAGAACCACACCTAAAACAAAAGCAAACTAAGCAAACAGCTAGAACAGGAACAGAACCACAGAAATGGAGATCATATGGAGGGTTAGCAACAGGGGCATGGGAGGAGGCGAGAGGGGGAAAAGGTACAGAGAATGAGTAGGATAGATGGTGGGAAGAAAATAGACAGGGGGAGGGCAAGAATAGTATGGGAAATGTAGAAGCTAAAAAACTTATGACACATGGACATGAACTAAAGGGGGGAATGTGGGTGGGAGAGGGTGTGTAGGGTGGAGGGGAATGATGGGGGAGAAATGGGACAACTGTAATAGCATAATCAATAAAATATATTAAAAAAATAAAAATAATAAATTGGCTTATTTTTTTTTGTATTTTATTTAAGCATAAAGTTTGGATTAATAAGTACACTGCAAATTGAAATTTAAAGCTCTTCATGGAAAATAATTGCGATTTTTCTGCCACAATATAAATAATGACTCAAAGAACAATTCTTTTAGAATGAATTTACGTAGTTTTGATAACTTTGGGGGAAATGGATCTTTGGTTTCTGCTTTGATTCATTCAGACAAGAAGCAAAGGATTTTATTATAAGAGAATTTTTTCAATATGCCTCATTGCTACAGTTGAAGTTTCTCTTATTTCCCTAATGAATTACTTCCATAATGTGAAGAAATGACTCTCTCAAAGGAAAATCGTTTATTACACCTGAGCCTTTCTGATCCCAATTGTACCACATGCTGCTTAATAATTTGCAATGATTTAGAAAGATTGCCATAACCACTAAATTAAACAATGGCTTTGGATACAACCTATAGCATGAGGCACATCCTTAGTACACATTTAAAACTGTCTTGTTAATTAGACTGAATTCAGCAACCACTGTGTTCTGAGTATCCCACAGACAGCAGACAACCTACCCTGGAGGACTAATCGTAGCCACTTGTTTTCTCTGGCCCAACTGAGCAGATGCAGCATTGCGGTAGGGTGGAAATGAAGCCAGGGGGAGGAAGAAGTAGGTGAAGATTTAGGAAATCTAATTTCTAATTCTGGGTCTGTTATTTTTTAGCTTTTGATACTTGAGTAATGATATTCTTTGAGCTTCAGTTTCCTCCTGTATGTGGAACATGAGCTATTGCCAATAATTACTTAGATATGTTCCTAACTAATGGCACACCTCCATGTAATTTATTGTTAAAGGTAGAAAATATTTTGTAAAATGATTCCTGGATGTTTATGAAATGTTTCAGTGGCTTATTTCCATGCAATATCCTGAAGCAACACAATGAAAAGTGAAACACTATTAAGACAGGATAACTAATTTAAAATCATCAAAATTTGTAATGACATCTGGACCGATAATATAGAATTGCCCAGTGATGTACTTTAACAATAATTTCATGGCCAGAACCAACCTTCCTGTGGAGGAAGGAGATATATGTCCCTGTGTCTAGGAAATAAGATTTGAAGGCTAAAGGAAAAGGAATGGGTTCTGAAGACAAATTTTCCTGAATTCATAATTATGGCTTGGTCAAGTCCTATACTATTAAGGTTTGAAATAAGCCCCCTCTGGTCAATATTTTAGACCAAAGAAAGTAAGTAGAATATATTTAACTAACAGCATGGATATAGTCTTCTCAATAAATGAATTATCTTGGTACATAATTAGAACAGATTTAAAACGAACACTTTAACTCATAGCTTTTTTTACTGTATCATTTAATAGTGATCTATTTGTAAAATTCAATGTACAATATTATTTTTATCTTTATAATTCTGTTTAAATGAAGTAAATGTGTATTAATTTACATAGACTATCATGTCTAAGGCAATAGACCTGTATAATTCCAGTATATTGCATGAGTTTGCATGATACCTAGTATAGTACAATGGAAATTTGAAATGCTTTGCAGTGCTTCCTAGTACACTGCAAAGATCATAAATTTTTGAGTTTGCATTGCTAGTTTGTTTTCAGATAATTTTGACTGATAATGGACAAGGTAGTTAGAGTTTTTGAGACATTTTCTCCATTTATAAAAGTATGCATTATAGTATTATCCAGGGTCTTTTTGATATGCAATGATATGACATTTATTTTCAGGGTAGTATCTATGTACATCCATTCAAATAAAGGGTTGTTCCTGTCTCCCCACACATTCCTTATGAGCAAGAAGGGTACTTGTCAGTTTGGTCAGGAGCAGGAAAGGGGATTGTAGGAGGACTGGAAAAACAAAGGCAGTATTTTGCAATTTTTCACATTATGATATGTGCACCTCATCTCTTTAAAAACAAAAGCCCTAATAATGTGTATATCACAGCATCTGTGACTATTAAATGAGATGTTATAAATGCCTTGAGGTTTTTTGTTTATAATTTCTGAAATAGAAATAGCTTGCTTTATTTGATTAGGAAGGATATCTACCATGCAACTTTGATGTGTATTCTTCAAAAATTTTCTATGCCTAAAGAGAAAAATTTCCCTCCAAAGTAGAATTCTATATGTAAAATATTTAAAATCTGAATTGTTGTTGTTTTTTACCAAATAACTTAAATTGAAGAACTCCTACATCAAACAGATTTACTACATATCTTGAATAGTTGAATAGTATTTCATTATATGGCTGAATCACAGTTTATTCAAGCAATTCCCAATTGTTTGACATTATTTTCCTTATAAGAGAAAAATTTGGAAGCTGTAATTTTTGTGGTGAGGGAACTATGTCTTGTGTCACATAGGGATTTGAGGTTATCTTCTGTATTTAAAGTATTATATAGAAATTACATTTGTTATATCTGTCACTGACTTTCATTAACATTAGATTTTCAGATTTGATTTGTTCAACCATTTATTTATGAAATTCCTTTCATATTCATCAAAAAAGTATGTTACCTTACAATCCCATGAAATTAAAAATATATGTAATTTTTTAAATAAAGAACTAGGAGAAACATGAAAATACATTTCTAAACTTGGGCTTGCAGTAGCCTCCAAACTACATTTTAGCTGTAAAAATAGAAACTTTATTTCAACAGCATCCCTGTGCTGACGGCAGTGTCCGGTTGTGACTGACATTCACTTACCAGGGAATAGCAAGTCTGAGGACAATTTCACTGTGACATATCAGTTCTATAAATTAAGTACTTCAGGATAATTCTTTTTTTCTGGAATTTCAAAACTTTCCAGAAACATAGTTTTTAAGTGAGTCATGCCTTTATATTTTAGGTGTATATAAAAGAAGTGCAAATAATTGAGTTTATATCAATCCTGTTAATCTTTTAAATTTATAGTCTCTTGCATAATGGCCTCAAAGGACTGTTTAGTTAATAAATAAACAGTGTACTTGCAAAGCACCATTCAAATACACAAACATAATTAATAAAGTTGAAGAGCCCATTCTTTCCTTTAAACCAAATTACAAAGTAGAACTAGACCTTAAGTCATGAATTTTAATTTTTTTTAAATTTAATTTATATTTCCTTCATTTGACTTAGAATTTCTTCTCAGAAACCTCTACTACTTGAAAAACTAAATCAGTTTTAGATTCCTAAAGTCTGTATTTATAGACCTCTAATTAATGAGGAATTTCCATAACCTAAAATGGCCTGGTCATTCACAAGCACCCCTAAGATTTCTACCTTGTGTCTTACCACAGAAGGAGATGTGAAGTGCAATTATAGCCAGAATTCTCCAACCAAATGTGCTGGTTAAGTTTGTTTATCCAGTCATACCGCATGCCACACAGCTGCAAACTATTTAGAGGTTTATTGACTACTCCTCCGTCTAGGAATTTTTTCTTTCTGATTTTCTGCCTTATACCACACTGGGGACAATTTAATGTGACTTCATTAAGTGTTTTCTGAACCGCTGCTATTTCTAAATCGTCCTGATGTCTTTGGAGGCATACTCTTCAAAACACAGATTTCCTTGAAAGGCATTCTGTTTTAATTAATTAACTTAGTACATTGAGCATGTAGGTTGACACAAACAACTACAAGTATTATTTGGTCCAACAATAGCCTGGGTGCTGGGGCTGAAGCAGGGAATATGACTATTTATATGGGAGCTCATTTGTCATTAGTAACTAAATAATTAAAGGAGAACTTTCCAGGGGGGGAAAAAAAGCACATAAAGAAGGACTGGGTGACATTTTCCTAGAAGGCCTTTTGCAGATCTATTTTCCAAGCACTCTAGAAGAGCGTTATTCATACAAAGAGGTAGCTAGTCTCTCTCTCTATCATAACCTCTTGCCATTGTAAAGTCTCTAGAGGGAGAAGTAAAGGATGGGGAATCCCAAAAAAGGAACAGTGCAAAGATGGCTGTTGACCATAAATGAGCCAATGATCAAGAACAAGGCGAAGTGGCTGGGAGAACATGATTCCATAGGAAGCATGGATGGTGTCCCGAGCTGCCATCCCTGTTCCAGAGGCTCTAGTCTGTAGAGCTGGGAGTGATCTTGAATCGTTTGCTGGAACCTTCCTGTTTTACAGACAAAATGACTGGCACTTGGAAAGAGACGAGACTCACCCAGATCATGGTTAGAGATTTAGAACCAGAACTAGAAGTTAGCTTTCTTGCTGTAGTTAATTTACATCTCTGCAAATATTTGCTTTCATCTGGTTTGCAAAGAGGGCACTAAAAATATGATTCCTGAGCTGGAACCAAGAAATGATAGTGTGGGAGTTGGATATCCACAAAATTGGGTGTCAGTGAACTTATTATATGGCAAGTAATGTGTCTGTAGGTCAGAACATCCTGCCAAGTATTAGTGAGACTGGCTCCTGGAGACTCTTCTGATGGGATTACGGAGAAAGAAATGTGGCCCGGTTCCTTTTCCCCAGAACCATGAACCAAAAGCAGCTGGAAATTTTAAAAGGTGAAACAACTTCTGATGAAAGAGAAGTACTTGAAAAGGCCCTGACTAGAGACAAAGGAAAGTAGAGCTGGGATGATTAGCTCCTTAGCTATTTGGAAGGAATTCCAGTGAAGATTAAAAAAACACCGTGTCTGGTCTGTAGTTAAATCCCATGACATATAATTTTAGCAGTCATCTGGGAGACAGCCAGTGGTGGGGTGTAATTAAGGAAATGCTGACACAGCAGAACATAGTGGAAACCAAACTAATTTTCAACATGCAAACCCAAAACCTAATAAGAAACTTCCGTTGATGATGAGAAAATAATTGGGAAGTAAAAAAGTCAGTGAGAATATGTGAGTAAATATAGAAAAGGAGCTAAATTCTTCTTACTCTGTCCCCTCTCTTTTCACTAGCTCTTGGCTCCCTAATCTGAGGACACAACAGCATCATGAGAACCTTCCCAACAAGTCCTCTGAGTGAAGGTAAGAACCTGGATCAGTGTGTCAGGGAACTTGTGAAAGCAACCTGCTTCTGCTGACATAAGGAGAAAGCTAATTAATAAGAAAATATTTAATGTATATTTTTTAAGTTGTTGTGAAAATAGCATTGAGGCTTGGCCAGTATGGCTCAGTTGGTTGGAGCGTAGTCCTGTAAACCAGAAGGTTGCCGGTTCTGTGCCTGATGGGGCCGCATGCAAGAGGCAGTCAGTCGATGTTTCTCACTCACATCCATGTTTCTCTCCCTGCCTGTCTCTCCCTCCCTTACCCTCTCTCTAAAGTCAATAAGCATGGCTTCAGATAAGGGTTTTGAAAAATACCATTAAGTAACAACTGTAACAGTAACTCTGAATTTACCTTGGACCCAGTCAGAGGCCCAGGAAAACTATAAAATCACACCTGAGGATCTGCTTTGAGATCCTCTGAGAAACAGAAAGAGAACAAGAAACACAGCAAGTCCTTTAACATCGGGGATTCAGAACTTCAGATCACACCTCTCGGACTGATGCTGGCAGGCACTATATTTCTCTTGGCTACAGAGTGTGCTTCCACGAAAAGCCTGCAACCCTCTCGTTGTCAGAGGAATGCGTGATAGTGAACACTGTCGAATGGGAGGTGCCATGTGCAGGCTCAGCAGGAAGCAGCAGCAGCAGGTACATGGGGTTAGATCTCAGTTCGGCTCTGTGTAACAGGAATTTCAGGAAAGAGGAGAAAAACAAAGCTGCGTGTGAAGAATGGTAAATGGGATCCTGTGCCACTGGTTTCCAGTCTTGGTCATGGTGTTCATTATCTGTTGTTAGTAACGTACTGCCACTGCCACTTAACAAATGACCCCCAAATTTAGCATCGTAACAGTAAGCATGTTTTATCTCAGGCAGTTTCTGTGGGTCAGAAATCCAAGAGTGGCTTAGCAGAGATGGTTCTGGCCCTGGATGTCATGTGAGGTTGCAGTCAAGATGTCGGCTCACTCACCTGGCTGTAGACAAGGAGCCTTGGTTCCCTGTTGGCTGTTAGCAGGAGGCCTCAGTTATTCAGCAAAGGGGACTCTCCATAGGGCTGCTTTTCATGGCAGGGCAGTTGACTCCCCTCAGAACAAATGATCAAAGGTCAAAGTGAAACCTCAGTGGCTTGCTCTAGCTTTGGAAGTCACACCTCTTTCATTTCCACAATAGCCTATTGGTTACAAGAGCCTGCTGGTTGCACATCAGCCCTATTCAGTGTGGGAGGGGATTTTACAAGGGCACGGACACCAGGAGCTGAGAACCATTGGAGCCATTTGGAAGGCTAGGTACACAGTCATGCAAACACCAACATCGAAAGTTTTGCCTTTTTGACCACATACCCCTCGTTATTTAATATTTTTCTTTATGTGAGATTTTTAAACAAACCCATCTGAAGCAATAATATCCATGAGATCTTCAGTTCAATGTGTTTTAATACTTATTTTAATAATTTCCAAATTAAAATGTAACTGTTAAAACAAAATACATTTTTTCTTGTATCTCCTCATAGCAAGTCAAGCATCACAAGTGTCAGATGTACTACCCTGAGGAAAGCACCACCGGGCACAGACTGTGCTGGTCTTGCTCGAAGGAGATCCTTACAAGTCTAGCGTAAGTCAGGAAGCACTTGTTTCGTGTGGCATCCTCACA
Organism: Glossophaga mutica; assembly: GCA_039655065.1. Lineage (NCBI taxonomy): Eukaryota > Metazoa > Chordata > Mammalia > Chiroptera > Phyllostomidae > Glossophaga > Glossophaga mutica. The sequence continues at coordinate 43,863,440 of CM077306.1, read as the reverse complement.
CTAAACTCTCTAGAAGGCTAAGAAAATAGTTCTCAGGGGTAGACTGCAATGTTACAACAAAGCCCATTTGCCACAGTGGTTATAACTGTCACTTGCCAGCTATCATTTGTAATTACTTAAAACAGAAACAGTTTAAAGAATTGAACCATAAAAGTAAAGCAGATTGTTCTCAGGACATAAAACTAAACTCACCTTATTATGTATTGTTACACTGCTGTCCACTCTCATTACCAAAGGCCATAAAGCAATTTTAACTGTTCCCTGGAATGTCACCAGCAGTAAGTGTTTTTGCTGTATTGTTCTGTTGAGCTGAGTATAATAGTTTTATTTTAGAACTCTTACAGCTAGGAAATCTAGAAATGCCTTCCGGTCTTTGTGAACTCACTAAAATATTTGATTTGGGTAACCTTGGTGTTACCTTAAGTATGGTTGGGGAAATCATGTCATAATCACTGAATTTTATTAGCAACCAGCCCTTTTTAATCATAAAATTCAATGTTCTGAAACCCAGAGTCTGTTCAGTCCCATGCTGGTGACTTTATCTCTTCTCTTGGCGGTATGTCTATGAGCTCTCGAGCTTTCCTGAGGGTACTGTAGTTACTGACGTCCTTCAAGGCCCAAGGTGACCATACAGACAATGTAAGAGTGTGGCTGATGGAAAGAACCTCTATGCGGAACTCACAGAGCAACAGGCAAAGCCATTTACAGGGTTAAGATTCTGTGGTTTTACCTTATAACTGTCAGCGTTACATTTCTGCTTTATTTGAGAAGAAAATAATCTCTTTTACTTTAATTCTAAATTCTCATCTGAATTAGTATATCCGTTACATTCTTAAGTTTTCCTCACCATTCTGTTTCATAAAATGGGGGAATCGTGGCAAGCTGCAAAGCAGTATGAACATCTACCACACCGGTGCCATTATTTTCCTGAGTGTTTCTTGTTCCTTCATCAGTTTCATTTTAGGGTGTTTAACTTCCAAGAATAAATGATTTGCAACTTAAATTTTTATATGCCCAGTCTCTGCTTCATTAAGACTAGGGAGAGAAACATGAGCCTGGATTATTCAGGAGACAGTTAATGCCTGATCTCTGTTATATGATTTGTGACTTTGGCATATCTGAAGATGATTTATACTGTTATTATTTTCCTTTTCCTTCACAACCAGATAGGAAGTAAGTGTGTCTTTACAACGAAAACTCATTAAAGCTGAATTTAATTTAAAAAAGCTGTTTGTAAGGCTGTGGTGGACCATTGTGCAGGTATCTAAGAAAGAGTCCGGCTAGATCTGGAGCTGCAAGTGGATCTGACGGTCTCGCTAGCTTTCAGAGGCCACGCGCACTCCGTCATCCTTGTTTCTCTCTCTGCTTCTCCCCTCTCAAGCAGCCATCTCTGCTTGCCACTGGTTGCCCACCCCTTACACTACATGACTGCTTCAATGCCAACCGTCCTCTAACGAATATGTCTGTGTATCTCTAGTCAAATGAGAGAAAGAGAAGGAGATCTGAATGTTATTTATGCCTTCCTTATGTAGATTCTAAGGAAGGTGATATTAACTAGCGTCCATGTTTACTGAATTGGATGAGTAATAAGGAAATGTAAGATTACAGAAAGAGAGAGATTTTAAACTGCTCTGAGAGAAGGAAAAGTTAAGAGAGGGATGAATTGTCCATCAAGAAACTCGATGATTCATTGAAAAGGACATACATATTTAATCAGGACTTGTTATGGTTTGTTGTGTACTGTGTAATGTAATTTTTTTTGTTTCCCCATCAAATCTTTTGTAGTATCTATTTTTGCTAACTTTTATATGGTCAAGATTATCTTCTGGGGATTATGATTAAGTGTTAAGTCAAGATGAGCAGGGGTGAAAGCAGGAAGTCTCCACTCAGCATTGCAGTCATGCTTTTGGAGCAGAAAAGGGACCCAGACTCCTTAGCACTTCTGTGACTTCCCTCATGTTATTCTACCTCGTCATGGAAAACCGCTTTCAGCATTTCAAAAGCTGCTCCACATCAACCCAAACACTACTTTCTCCAGCCAAAATGAACTACTTCTCAACTTTTACAGCCCTTGGTTTAGTGCTCGTTTCACACCTCTATCACACTGTGTGTTGCACTGAATGTACTGACTGTGTGCTGTACCTGCCCTGTCAGAATGAAGCAACATTTCTTCATCTCTCCAGTTCCCAAGGCCAGGCACAGTGCACAACTTGTACGGGTGCTCAGTAAATGCTTCTGGAATTGAGTAAACAGGTCAGTAACTCTGATCACTGTTTGGTTTGCACAGTGTGTATTCCATCCAGATTTTTACCATGCAATACTAGAAAATAGTAGGCTAAAACATGTGTACTTACATGTGTTTTTATAATGAAGATAAGTTGGCTTCTTGCTAATAAAATAATGTATTTTATCTACCTAGCACATACTCTGTCCTGAAGATAAATGGGAGCATGAACATGCAAACACTTTAGGAAGTAAAAACATGCAATATAAATAAAAGATATTATTTACTTCTGTAGCCACTATATGAAGTAGGATCCTTTTAACTCAATGTCTGTCCATGCTGTGGGAAATCACCATAGTTTTTAGGTTAACCTGAATGGTACTCAACTTTTGAACGGTGGACCAGTGCCAAACCATGAACTATTACTGATCTATAATGTGATAAATGAAAACATTGAGAGTAAGAATTTAAGAACTTTTGTAGCCATTTGACAGAACAATATAACTGATTTTAATAATAAAAATGTGGCTTATGTCTATATGCCTGTTTTATTAATTCCATTTTGCCAGTAGTTCCTTTTCATTGCTATTCAATAGAATTGACCCACAGCAGATTGCAAACGAAAACAATACATCAGAAAATTTGGTCCTTCAACCTAGTTTGAGAAGCACAGCTCTAAGTAATTCTCACCACAATGGAAGACACCCACATTGTGTACATGGGAGTACTGGGGGGAGAGAGAAATATGAACTTGAAGATATTATAAAATACTAGTGTCAACAAAACAATGATGAAAGTTAATATAAATATCAACAAAATTGATGTATGATATAGTGAGTGGTAGTAAGAAAAAAGCATGTAAAATATGGCAGTTCCAATTCCCAGAATTCATCCGATCAAGGTCTTCCTGAAACCTTTGTGCACTTGTAACAGTCCTCTCTTCAGACTCCTCTCTGTAGTAACTGAGATTGCATCCTAGAACTTCTGGAGAGGATAGTCTTGTCTCCCATTGTTAATTGAATTCAGACATTGTGTTTGCTGGCAGAAAATATCTTTGCACCCATTTAATTTAACCTTAATCATAATTCCCAATCAGTGACTTCTCTATGAAAGCCCTCTCTATGAAAAATTCTTTCAGGAACTCAATGAGCCACTGTCTTTTAAATATATCTGAGCTTTGGTAATCCTTTGTTCTTTCACAAGTTTGACGCTGAGTTTTGGGGGGAGACGGTGGTGCTGATTGTTTATAGAAAGTCTTCTTAGCATAGGTCAGGATGATATTTTGAGCAAACAGTAAGTGGTTCTCATTGCCAGAGCATCTTGTTTTTCCCAGATTACCAAGTATATTTCATAGGAGTTTAGAATATGTTCTGTAGATTACTTGTCCTATAAAAAATAATAATTGCCAGTATCTTAAAATGTAACATTCACAAAGCATGTTGAGATTTCGATAGGAGGAAACCTGGATTCATTGTTTAAATCACAAAATCAGAGGCAGGGGCTGGGTTAGATGCCAGGTTTCATGTTGTGGCTAATGTGGTAGGGATGCTCAGAAATACTCATGCCCCAGCTCGTGTGGCTCTGTGGATTGAGCAGCCTTTGAACCAAAAGGTCGCCAGTTCGACTGTCAGGGCACATGCCTGGGTTGTAGCTGGGGAACTACAAGAGGGCAGTGTGAGAGACAACCTATCAATGTATCACACATGGATGTTTCTCTCCCACTCTTTCTCCCTCCTTTCCCCTCTCTAAAAAAGTAAAACAAAAGAAACATTTCCTCACGCTCAGGAGGCAAAGTCCTCCTCAATCTAGGCAAAGCAGTAGGGGTTTTATTTCATTTGTAATGTAATTTTAACTTTCCTATGTGTTGTTTTGGTGTTCTTTCCTATCCTTGCAGAAACCTGGCCTGGGGCTGCTCAGGCCCTATGTGAATTGTAACTGGGAACCTCAGCACCCCTGTGTTGGGGTCCTGTGGGGTGCACGCTCCGCTCCATCGCTGCCTCTCTCCTCCTACTCTGCAGACTCAGGTTATCTTTACTGATTTTGCAAAGCAGACTAGAATTTTTCCAGCTTTTTTAAAAAAATGAATTGAAAGGTTTTATAAAACCAATGATGCTCCATAAAGAGAAAATGTTTCCTGCTTTCTATAATGCATTAATATCTAAATCTGTTTTAAATAATATGGATCTAAAATTACTTCTTGTATATCTTTGTGGGGGGGGTGGAAGAAAGTTCAGAATTCACCGTAAGTTCTGAAAGCTTTGTTAACTTTTAAAATTCTTTAGTTCAGTAAGCATAGATTTAAATCCAAGAACACAATTTTCGAAAGGATGAGATGGCTTCTTGAATTTTCACTTTATCTTTGCCTCCTGATGCTATTTCTTAGCAATCATTGATGGTTCTTTCCAGTCTGATTTTGCTCAAGATTCTGATCTCAAATCATGCTGTACTTTTAATGCACTTTTTTTTAGCTGTGAGTTTGGCTGCAGCTGCTGTAAAATACTCCGCCTACATACCATTGTCCCTGAGGATGTTTTGAGGCTCCCCAACACATCAGGCCATCCCTGGCCAGCCCTTCCCTTCTCCTGCCTCTACCTTCCCTCCCAGTGACAGACCCATCATTTCTGATCCTAGATTTTTCTTTCCATCTGCTGCTTAGCTGTGAGGTTTTAATCTTCCCTCTTTCTCCCTGTCCTTGTGGAAAAGTCAGCCTCCCTAAACACATAGTAGCCAGTTCTACCTCCACTCTCCTCTAGTTCCCCCTTTTCTTTTAAACTTTTCTCCACTTTCAAACCCAGTTCTGGCTCCAGATTCCTGACAGGGAAATATTTTCAATGAAACCGGGAGTCTGAGAGTTTCATGATTTCAACAGTGCCCGCACTTTCTCTGACCCCTTGCTATAGCTCTTCCTTGTCCTTGGGTAAATTGCGAGCCTGGTTTCACTGAAGGCAGCTGTATTAATGACATAGCTTTACTCACACCTGACCAGATATTTGAACTTAACCCTGGGGTCTCATGCCCCAACAGAAGCAAGCTGAGAGTCAGGCAGGCCTGATGTGTCTTGTTGCTTGTTGACAAAGCCCTTGACAGTATTCCTCCATCATCTCTGCTTACCTACTCTTGATTTTTAAAGAGGTGCCACCCCAGAAACTTGAAATATCACTTCCCGCCATGTTTACCCCTTTCTGCCCTCCAAGTCCACCATCTGCACCCTGCCCTGAACTGCACCCTGGAAGCCTGTTGGCGCCCTCCGTGAGTACTGCACTTGGCACCAGCTGCAGCTGCTCCCTACAGTAAAGCAGCTGTGAAAGCTGCTCAGCCAGGAGTTTTCACTTGAATCAGTTTAAACTGAGCACAAAAGATGTGGCAGACATAACGAGACACGTTTTCTAGCCATTTCTTTCAAATTTACTGTCTTAGCCTTATGCTTGGAGCAGCATGTTTGGTCTGTGTCTTGGGTATCTGGAAGAATACCAAAAGCCTCCTGGCACCGATAACACCCTTTTCCGTATTAACCCTTCGAACTTCACTGAACTTTTAAAGAACAGCTAGAAATTGACTTTCCCAGGGTCTGGTTCCTCTCTCAGTGGGTGACACTCTAACACATTTCATCTTTTCTGAAGTAAGCAATCTGTCAGTTTCAACATATTACTTTTCTTTTTCCTTCATATTTACCTCTGTAGTCAAAACTGATTCCTTTTACTTACCAGCAGCTTTCAAAAGAATTAGGTATTTTATCTATCTACCCACTTATCTATTTATTTATTTAATATAGTCACTGCCTTATCATCTGTGCTTTGAATGATTTCAAATACTTTCTTTTCTACTCACCCTGAACACATATATTTGACTCTTTTTCCCCCCCTCAAACTTCTGGATCCTCTCTGCTGGCTTTCAGCAGGCTGTCTAAGACTATCTTGCTTTGCAGTCCCTTCCCTTTTAATCTGTTCCTGTGCTCCTGGGTTAAGGTCATTCTATTTGAACCTTTTATTTTATTATCCACTACCATGTGTGACCCTCATTTCTGATTGAATTATATCTCCAAGATGCTAGTCCTATATATCACCTATACAGATCACCACTGTCAAAGAAAACAGAATTGGATCCTGTTCAGCAGTCTCATTTTAGCATTTGTCCTTGGGGAAGCCACTTCAGTATGATCCCGAGAGTCTCTGATATCTATGTTCACATTGTGTTTACACAGTGTGGCGCATGTTCTAACTGCCCCGCATGCAGAACTCTTTGAATTCTAACAATGCTAGGAGGTACGGAGCACTATTTTCCCCATTCACAGGTTAAGACATGGAGGCAGGGGGGATAAAGTGACCTGCTGGTAACACAGCTCACCAGAGAGAAACCAGCTTTCCCAGGCAGTTTAGCTTCAGATCCCTGCTTTTTTTTACCACCTTGCCCCAAAACTGTGTTTCAGCATCTAATACTTCTGCTTTCCATATCTTTTCCAAGCCCCATTAATTTCTTCTACATTGCCAGGCTCCTCATTCAGCCGCATTCTAATAAACCAGGGGAACTATAGATTCTCTCCTACTTTCATGAAATCTTATGACTTCCTTTTTAGTCTCCATACTTCCGTTTATTTCTTTGTTCAAATTGAACCCAGTTCCTTTATCCCCTTGGCTTCTCCCCAGAGCCTTGCCTCCAGCTCGCTTTACAAATATAGAAATGTGTTTGTAACCCTCTTACTGACATTTTCTGTCTGGAGGTGCAGCTTCATAGAGAACACAGGCTCCTCCAACAGTGCTCACAGCCCTCATCTTAGGTCCCAACTCTTGAGAGTCTAGAATGAAATTCCTTATTTTTGTCTTTGAGTAATGTGTTAACCATTACACAGTTGAGGTCATTTAAGAACACAGAGGACTATTTGCAATTCCTTACCTTCTCTGTCAGGGCTGAAAAATAGTGAGCTGCTCCCCACAAGTCCCCAGATATATGCACTAAAGAGGAAAGGGGTAGGGAGTGCATCCCCCCCTGTTTGCACCCTGCTGGTGAGACTTTGGTAAGATTAATGTTAGTTGCAAAGGAAAAAGAAAGCTCTACTCACACTTGTTTGTAAGTTTTCTATAATATAACAGAATGTTTTGTCTACTAGCTGCTAAGTAACCCTTAGATAGTATATGTTTACAACTTTCCTACCTTTTCAATTCAGCATGAAAATATAACTGTTTTGGAAATTCTGCCACTTCAGTTAAATGTTAATAATCACTTCCTTTTGAATGACCGTCAAAACTAAGCCTGACATTCCCTTGGAGTCACTGTAGCATCAACATATAAACTGTAAAAAAAATAAAAATTTCAGATTTTTATTTTGGTATCAAATTACAAGTAGTTTTTTGCTTGCAGGAAGTTGAAATCTCTTCATCTTAACCTTTAACAATTAAGCTCCATCATAATAACAATAGTTAAACCCTAAAAATAACTCCAATTACTTCCTTGCAAACAACAAACTGGGAGCTTCCCCTGGATAGTTATTGAGCTATTTCTATCTGTCACTGAAAGAACATCTAGCTGAAGAAAAAGTCTTAAAAAATTTGTTGAGTCAAATTGACAACAATTGCCAGAAAGCCAAATCTCAAAGGATAGAGAAAGTGCTCCAAAGAATGTCACTTTCACAGTTTATTTTATTCATTAGAATCAAAGGAGACCTAAGTGGGGGCAGGGGTTAGAAATGCTTTGGTGGGTGATTAGGGAGGCGGGGAAAAAGCAAAGTAGGGAAATCTCTAAGACTGGATAAAAAGTGAAATAAGAGACACATACTTCTTTTACACTGGTGGGTACAGACAGTTAATAATTAACATTTATAGCACACAGAGATAGTATTGGGAACAAGGTAACAATGAGGGAATCTGTGGTCTTATGCTCTTGTGTGCTGAGGGGTCTGGAAAAGCAGATTACTCTGACATTTCAAATGTATGTTATCTTAGATGCCAAAAAAAAAAAAAAAAAGAAGAAGAAGAAGAAGAAGAAGAAGAAGACAATAGACAGGCTCACTTAAAGTAAACATTGACCTTCGTCAAGGAAACTACAGGCCTAGGACTTAACTACTCTCTGTGACTTGCTTTTAAGTTAGGAATTTTCATGTTCAGACCATCCTGTGATCACTTTCAGTCTCTGAGTTTTAAGACCCACCATACAGGCCTCCCCTGAGCTTGTCAGGTTTAATAGGTGGCCCCTTTTCTGTCTACAAAGGTACCAGACTATGTTCAAGTTCTGAGAACAGAGCGTGGAACAACCCAAAGTTCCTGCTGTCACCCAGCAAAGCTCTTTTCTGACAGTAATTAGCTCCTGTGAAAATCTCGGTTAACACACTTGGTGTAGCTTTCCAGGAATGCCTGACAGTAAGATTCCCCTAGGTGGCTTATTAAAAATACATATTCCTGGGCCTTTCTCCTACAGCGGCTGATGGATGACCTCTGTGTGAGTTCTACAAATCAAATAATTCATAGAACAAACACCTGGGTTTGCCTCATGCAATTGTGGGAAGCTTTTGATAGAGAATCCCAGCCTAGGGGTTAGTCTAGAAAAGCCTACCAAAGAGGTGACATTTGAATTGAGGCCTGAATGATGAGAAAATACAGGAGAAGGAGATTTCAAGGCCAGGAAATAGGAAAAACAAAGGTACACAGTATTAGGATCACAGTATTAGGTGGCTGGCTTCTAGGAGCAGATCAAGCCAATAAAGTCATAGCTTCACCAAATAGGAAAAATTGGCGAAAGAAGTTAGAGAGGAAGGCAGGAGCTATGCTAAGGTGTTTGGAAGTTTTCTAAATCAGCAAGCAACCATTGGATCGTTTTAAAGAAGAAGAATGATGAGCTGATAAACATTTCAAAAACATCCATTCAAAAGGCTATTCATCAAAATGAAACTAAGAATATGCTCACAATCACTTGGAATGATTTCTTTAAAATGCTGTTTTCTAGTCTGTATCCCAGAACTTCTAAACTAAGGCCCAGGCAGCTGTACTTCTGACAAGCACCCAGGCTGAATAATACAGCCTCAGACTAAAAGCCCCATGGGGGCCCATAGTCTGGACTCCATTTTATTTATTACTGAGTACCCAGGGGCTAGCATTGAGGTGGTGGGGATGCCACTTAACTCCTGAAGATCTTGTAAAATGTTCTTAATGAATATGTAAATGAAGAACCAAATCTTTGGTATTTAAAATCAATGTGACTAACTTTAAAAAGAAAATCAGGTACTTTATAAACTAATTAGCATTTTTAGAAGTCCTTACATATTTCAAACATTCCCTAAACAAATAAACTATAATTTAAGCTAGTGCTTTAATTATTTTTATTAATATATGAATATTCTGGTTCCTCTAATTTACCTCGATCTGATCAGCTCTATCATCACAGATTATTGAGTAGTTGATTATTATAGGTTATGAAAGGTAACAAAGTGATAATAATGCTTAGGTAGTTTTTGTTGCTCAACACTTAGTGTTTAGTCGCATCTATAGCATCTATAATCTGTTATTGTTGAGGGGAAAAACATATGAATAAAGGAAGAACCCCATAATTGGAATATCAGCATTTTTCCCCTGATTTTTCTAAAATTCAGCTTGTACACATAGACATGAGAGTGTTTGCAATTTATATTATTATATTTGTAAATGATTGCAAATATTCTTTTTTTCTAAAATCAAAAGAAAAATAGCAATCCATAGAACTTAGAAGAAAATACAAATAACCAAATGCATATTAAAACATGCTCTGGGTCATTAAAAAGGACAATTTAGACATACAATAGGAGTAATATATAAGAAACAGTGTAATTTATAACTAAAAACTATCAAAACTTTTAAAAATTATTGGGAACAGCATAGATTGGTTTATAAATAGCATTTCAAGTCTGAATATATATCATTTTGACAGGTAATACACAAAACATTAAGTGTAACTAGATCAGTTACAAATCCAATCTATACTGAGCAAATCCTATATTTTACTCACTTTATCTTCAGGGATTAACTCATAGTGGACCTTCAATAAGTGTTTCATGAATGACTCACTGACTGACAGGTCATCACAGGTAATTCATATCATGAAGGTAATGAGATTCAATTCATGTTCATTCAACTGAAATATCTGTTTTCTAGGCACCAAGACACACTGTATCTTTTTTTTAATTTCCAGCTGGAAACCCAGTGTATTCTTATTCTATCACCTCAGTTACTCCATCATAAAGGGAACTGGTCAAGAGAATGCTTCCAGTTTAATATAATTCTTCACAACTTTTCAACAAATATTACCAGCGTTCCCTTCCTATCTCAAGATCAGGGTAAGTATATAAGTGTATACATCTAGATCTAGATTGATAGTCACCCATGCCCATACCATGCCATGTATGTGTATATATTTATAAATTCTAAAGATGTGAATCAATATGATCATTATTATATAATAACTTGTTGCAATTTCAAAGGGAAAAAGTTAAGGGCCATTATTATAGGACTGATACATGTTATTGGATTTTGATTGTGTTCCAAGGAGATGTCACTAAAGAGCTAAATATATTTAAAGTTAACACAAATAAAAGATTTTCGAAAAAAATTATGTTGAAGCTTTTTGTACAATCACTTTATTCTACTTTCTGTCAAAGCTTATGTGCCTCCAAGGAAGTACAGTAACTTATGCAATTCTATTTTTAAATCATTCATTGTTCCAGTTAAATATCATGAGTGTATGCCAATTCCTGAAAGAGTCACACAGAGATAGTGGGTACAATTGTGTTGTACTCAAAACAAACTCATGGTTAAAGCAAATATTTAACCATGGTCAAATACTGGATTGCACTTTAAAAAAAAAAAAAGAAAAAAAGAAGGAAAGAAACTAATCCAGCATAGCTCTGGTAAATTAAAACTTCAAACCAAACCTTCCTTCTGTGCTTTATAATTAGAAAACCAAATGAGGAACTTTTCTGGGCAACCTGGTTTAAGAAACCCACCTGTTTTCTCTTTTTAAAGATATTTTTTGATGTTACTATCTTTATGCATTTCAATGATTGAGAGAATCGAAATTGAATTGTAAAGAGTAACCCTCTCACATTTAAATATTACTATGTATATTTTTATATAATGCAATTTGATGAATGACTAATGAGCCATTAATTATAAGTAATATGCACTGAAAAAGAATCAAGGTCAAGCTATGCAAAGAAGACATCCTGTGAAGACTGGCAACCATCCAGTGGACCGCCCATCAGGCTTTATGTTCGATGACCTGTATATTTTCTCCACCTCAGCCCCTTACCATCATGGCTTCATCTGAGACCTGGTTGAAGAACTATCTGTATTGAAATGTTAAATTCAGGCATTCACCTCTCTGATGACCAAGCCCACTCTATTAGCCCCAGCCCCACTGTCCTCAGCATGTCAGGAACATTTAGTCTTTTGACTCCTCTCTTGTATTTCCATCACTACCTTACCTACCCCAAAGAAAGTTCATGCTTCATTATTTCAAATGCTTGTTTCCTAATTCCTCAGCCCTCCTCTTCTATTGTCCTTTATCTGAGTACTTGGAAAAATCCCACCTTGGCTCATTCTAATGCTTCACATTTTCTAAAAGAATACCAACACTGCTCAGTGTGTCTGGAGAAATTTCATACCAACTTGCAGATTGGGGTCAGCTAGATGCATGATTTTCAGACTCAACTGTATTCTCAAAGAGTTCTGCCAATTCTATTGAGACTGGAGACAGCATAGGAAGAACTCTGAGACTGCACTGCTATTGCTGACCAGCATCTAATATCCTAGTTACCAGGAAATGTCTTTTGCCACTTAAATAGGATGAATAGTAAGCCAAGGCAGGAAGGAGGGAACTTTTGAATACTATCAGTTTCCACTGTCTGGGAAAGAAAGTCTTTGATACTATGCTTTCATCTCAAGGCCTGAAATGCCAGAAAGGATTCACAGTGTCCAAAGGAAGAAGCCCATTAACACCTTTCGGTATTCACAGACGCACCCCCCCCCGCCCCCCCCCCCCCCCCCCCCCCCGCTGCAAATCTGCCACCACCTTTACCTGTCAATCAAAATGTAACTCCCTCACCCTCCATCCTGCCAACTATATAAGTCCTCAGAACAAAGGATTTGGGGGTGTGCTTGCCACCTCAGGCCTTTGGCCACCCTTCCTTTGGCAGCCCTTACCCTGCTTTGCCCTGAACGTAGGCCTTTCATACCCCCCACCCCGCCCATCTCCGCAAGGCCTGTTCTCACCAATAAGCCCTGCTTGCACGCTACTAGATTTGCTGATCTGTAATTCTTTATGGCATCGACAAGAACCAGATCTCTCCCGTTAACACTATGAATTGTCTTTTCAAAATATTTGGAACTTCTCTTTTCTTCTTGAATCTCCAGCCTTCACTCTCTTTTTCATAAGGTGGCCTTCTTTTAACTTCACAAGAAAAAGACGAGACAGCAAACTAGCCTTAATCTCCCACTCCAATTGTACATTTCCCTGCGTGCCAATCATACTTTCCTCCTTCTCTCCTAAGGGACAGGCTCTCTTCTAAGAGTAGCCATTCTATTAGGGGAATCCCATTTCCTTTCACCTTTTTAGGGGACCATGCTCCAGTTGCTAGCTCCGTTTTCTACTGTATCCTCAAACTCTCTTCCTATACTAACATATTATCACAAATAATGAAATGATCAAGTCTCCCCAGCATAGAAAGAAAAGATATATAAAACCTCTCTGGATGTTCCACTGTGGCCCCCACCCCTTCCATCTATACCATTTAATAGCTAACCTTTTTAAAAGAATACCACAATTGCTATTTCTTATTTATTCTTTGATCTGTCTGTGATCTGGCTTCTGCCTCCACCACACCACTGAAAATACTCTCACCAAAGTCACAATTACCATTTATGTCAACCAAGATTCCAGCAGGAATGAGATGGGACATGTAAGTAGGAATTATTTGAAAAGAATGAAATAAAGAGACTATTGATAGTGTATAATGAACCCTCAAAAATAACACAAACTCCAGAGCTAATAAATGCAGAAAGCTCTTTCTCAGACTAGCCCAAAAAGGGTAAGCAGAAAGAGCTGCCTGATAGGAACTGTGACTCAAATCAAGGAATGCATAGCCTGCAGCAAATCCACAGAGAAGAAACTCAGGGAAAATATTCCTATTCATTCTCTTGATCTTCTTTCCTCCTTCTCATTTCCTGCCAGTGCTGACCACTGGTCTAACTCAAACAGGAGCTAGAATGCAACAGGCTTCACTGAGGTTCTCCATACCGATCAAACTTCCTGGGCATGAAGCAAGGTGAACAAGCATGGGGACCAACAGGAGAAACCAGCCCAACCTTATTGCTAAATCTGTTGTGCAGCTTTGGGTCTTCTTCTTACTTAAGCTTCCAGTAGCACTTAACAATGTTGGCTTCTTCTTAAGACTCTCCCTTTTGTGACCTTTTTATGCCACTTAAATCTACTTCTACCTCCCCTGCAATGTCTGTATCCTATACCGCCCCCCAAAATGCTGGTGCTTGGCAGGGCTATGGCTCTTCAAAGACTGCCTTTTCTCTCATTGCCCCTCATGGCCCACCCATTCCTGTTGTGTTATTCACCATCTGCAGCTTTATGATTCCTAAAACTATGTTCTGAGCCCGGATCTTTCTTCTGAGCTTCAGGCCCACTCCTTCAGCTGTCTCTAGTGCATCTTTACTTAGAAGTTTTATAAGATATCTCAAGATCAACCTGTCAAAAATTAAACCATCATTCCAATCTCAAATCCATTCCATTGGTGTTTCCAATTTTAATAAATGATACCATCATTCTTGCAGTAGTCCAAAATTGACTTACCACATTTATGATTAATTAGAATTCCTATTATTTTAATCTCAAGTATTTCTTCATTTCATCAATTTATATTCTCATCACCACTATTCAAGTCTAGGCCACCAGGAACTCACATCTGGGTTCTAGAAGCAGCCTCTTACCTGGTCTTCTGCCTCTCTTCTTAGCCCATTCAACACCCTTCAGCCAGAGTGTACTTTCTATGATGGATCTGTTCATTGTATTTTTAGTCTTTAAAAACTATCAATAGCACCATATTTTTCTTAGACTAAAATCCAAATTTCTTACCGTGACTCTTAGGACTTACCCTATCTTAGGCAGCAGTATATTACTTTCCAAAAAAGCAAAATTTCTTTTAGTTATTTAAGCAGGTCATGCTTGGTCTCACCTCTGGACCTTCACACATGCTTCACTTTTCCTTGGTGCACCACTTGCCCACACTTCACCCAGATAATTCCTGCTTTGCCTTCAGGCTTCAGTGTAAATATCACTTCCTCCGAGAAGCCAGCCGTCTTTGATAATCCAAGACTGTTTATTGTACAGGTTCTTTGTCCTACAGTACATTGTACTTCCCTTCATGAAACTTGTTTGACTTGTGTGCGTGCCTCTCTAGACTCAACTGATAGGTGCTCAAGGACTGTGTCTTTCATTTTCGTTGCTGCATCCCCAGCATCTAGCAGAGTTGAAAGCACTTTGTGATAATGAATGAAATTGCCTTTGAGGATATGAAGGCGTTTTAAAGAGTAGGAGTAAAGCATGTCATTGATAGGGTTCAGAGTAGTAGCATCATAGATGGTGTTACAGTTCTTTCTGCAATTTTATGCTTATCCTGAAGGCAGTGGTGAGCCACAGAATATACTTAAAAAACAGAGTGCTAGGCAGAAGTTATGTTTTAGAGAGAGTAGTTTTCCTGATGTATGTGGGATAAACCAAAAGAGAGGAGAACCTGGAAGCTAGGAAAACAATTTTGAAGACTTAACAAATTTGGGCAACAGGACATACTTGGTACGACTGCAAAGAAAGATGCAGCTACAGGAACTGTTTGGAAAATACAGAGAGCAATGCTTGGACAGAAGGGCAAAATAGAGGGAAGTGTAAAACATGACTATGGTTTTGAGTTTGTTAACTAAAGAAAATAGTCTGTCACTTACCAGAATAAGGAAATTGGAAAGGGGAATTTATTTAAGGGAGACGTATAAAGAGAATTAGAACATGTAATGAGATCATAATATCTAAATAGAAACGGGATATAGGACGGGACTGAACCGTCTCTGTGGTTTCTCAAGGGAGAACGCCTTTTTCTGACCTTAAAAACATGTGGTTCAGCACCCAGAGAAACTCTCTAGGACATGAGTTTTTTCTAATGTGCTGCAGACTAAATGTTGAGTCCTAAAAAAGACTCTCAATGTTGGTAGACAGAGGACAGAGAAGCATAAACTACCTCATGAAGGTGTATCACCTCTCAGTCAGAGGCGTAGCTGAAGAACAGTCAAGAAAATTCCGATTCTTCCTTTGTGTGTGTGTGTGTGTGTGCTATAAATCACCACCTGGCTGAAACACTGCCCTCCCAACGCAACACTAGTTCTCTGCTGACTACCTTTAATGATGCTTGTTGATTAACAAAGAGAGTGTTTAGCACGCACAGAAAGCGTTCTTTGGTATTCAAGAGTTAGGAGCCTGTGCGTGTGTGTTGCTTGTAACACAGCATTTTGTAGGTGACCTCTGTAGGCTCTCTCTGTGCGATGCAAATACAGTCATCCTCTGACACAAAAATGCACCCTTCACATAAGGCTGAATCTCTTTCTTAAACAAAATAAAACATTTTAAAATCATAAAACAACTTTATTCTTTTTCCTCATGGCTACTCAGAGCTGTTCTGTGGGGCTAGTGCTTTCCCTTGCCCTGAAGTGTCCATGGCTTTTCAATTCTCTGTATTTGGCAGGTGTTCATAGTGACTCTTTTATGTGTAGTTTCTTGGGCTCTTTTAAGACTTCTATTACTAGAAATGTCTCATTTTCTGCTGAAGTCTCTTTGACCTCTAATAGCTTTTTGGGGAAAAACCCTAAAAAAAACCTGGACAGCTCTCATACATGGCCCCCATGTGGGCCTCTGTCTATAGGCCATGCAGTTGCTTCTAAGCGCAGCACTCTCCTCGGTCACCATGGTCACTTCAGCCAGCCACCTGTGCTCCTGAGATGCTCAGGCATGACTATAATCCACCATGTTCCCGTAGTTCCAGGAGATTCTCTGTGTGGCTTCCTGGAAGCCTCTCTAACTTGGGGTACCTCTCTGACATGAGGTAACAAGGATACTCCTCTCAAACTAAGTACTCTGATATGTCTCTCTAAAGAATCCTCCTGCCCTGGCCAGTCGGTCAGAGCATTGTCCTACACACCGAAGTGTCACGGGTTAAATCCCCGGTAAGAACACATGACTGTGTTTGGGTTTGATCCCTTGTTGGAGTATGTATAGGAGGCAACTGATCAATGTTTCTGTCTCACGTTGATGTTTCTCTCTCTCTGTCTCTCTGACTCTCTCCACCCACTGCCATTAATGTTTGTCTCTCTTTCTCTCAAATCAATAAATACATATTCTCAGGTGAGGATTACCAAAAAAAAAAAAAAAGAATCCTCCTGAAACCCCCTTGTCCTCTCATGTACTTTCCAATCCTTTTTATAAGCTGGAATTGGGTCGTCAGCCTAGGGTAGTCCCCTCTTCTACAAGTTCAGCTGAAGTTGTTTGCCACCCAATGTGTGAGGTGGGAGTACACTTGTCACCTCCAGTTTGGGCCTTAGCTAAACCCCAAACAGGAAGAGCCCCATTTAACATCCTGTTACTATTGAGATGTGTCTATGTATTAAACACTTATCCAAACTGTAAAATTAATATTTGACTATAAGACAAATATGATTGAAATAAAGTCTAGAGAAGGTTAAAGAGAAAAATTATGACCAGCAGGAAGACAGACAAAGCTCAGTGCATGGGACATAGAAAACTTATCTAACCCCACATATGGTGCTTGTTTCCATAGAAACTACCCTTTGAAACCCATATTGCACTTCAACAGAAAAAGAAACTATTCTCTGCATCTATGAAGCATAATTACAAGAGAAAGAAATGTCATCTGCTTTCATTTCAGGATACTTGCATGTGTGTTTTATGTGAAAAATGAGAGAACAAATGAGGGATGTTTATTCCAATAAACATGAAGTATGTTCTATAAAACTATTCACATATTGGAAGAATAGAAAAAACCTACAAATTTCTCTTTCGGCTTCATTTTTGTTTTGGTTGTTTTTAGTTTCTTTATGTACAGGAGGAGCTACATGATCTAAGAGGAGATCTGACCTCTTAAAACCTCATTTCAACCTTGACTTATGACTCAGAGGGACTCATTTGCTCTTTGGAAAGTTTTTAAACTTTATAGTAGAGGCATATTCATGGAATGAATGATTCCTGTAAAGATACATTGCTGTGGGTTGAGTTGTGTCTCCTTGAAAGATATGGCGAGGTTGTATCCCCCTAGCACCTGTGACTGTGACCTTATTTGGAAAAATGTTTTTGAAGAAGTAATCAAGTTAAAATGTGGTCCTATCTCAACAGGAACAGTTCTAATCTATCCATCGTATGACTGGTGTCCTTATAGAGGAAAATGCCATGTGAAGACAGAGACATATGGGAACTTCTTGGCAAGATGGCAGAGTAAGTAGATGCCATGCTCACCTACTAAGCCACAGAAAAATTACAGCTAAACTACAGAATAACCATCATTGAGGAGCACCTGAATAGATGAACAGAGGTCCTATAACTAAGGATTTACAGAAGAAGCCACATAGACACTTGTCTATGTGGAGCGGAGTCTCAAAACAGGCTGGTCCCACACCCCCATGTGGCAGTTAAATATTGAGAGTGATATCTCAGCTGTGGAGGTCCACCCAGAGTGGTGAGGGCTCCCAGCCCACACCATGCCCTACAGCCCAGGGTCTCAGTGCCAAGAAGAGAAGTCCCCATGACTTATGGCTATAAAAATCAGCAGGGATTGTGGCTGAGGGGGTCAGAGCTGAATGAGATGGAGGTCTTCTAGAGACCCAGGCATTCTTCTTAAAGAGCCCACACATGGACTTACTTACTGACAGACACTCTTGCTTTGAACTCCAGCACTGGGGTAGTAGCTGGAAAGTTCCAAGGACAACCAAGGAGTGATCAAATTCTATGATTCCTGGGTAAGGGCTGGAGGAACAGCTGTCTCCCAGAGAGAAGTGCTGGCAGAGGCCATTACTTTTTGTTGAGCCCTGTCCCCACCCGCTTTCAAGCTCAGGCAGGCTTCAAGTCTGGGTCTCTATCAACTTGGTTAACACCATTCTTCCAGCACTGGTCATCCCTGAGACCCTGTGACACCCTACTTACAGACCAAATTAAGATGCTTCAAGTGGCTTTTCCATGCAAATGGCTTATCTTGGCTCATGCTTCAGGCTTTCCTAAAATCTATTAAAGGTTCACAAACCCCAAACAAGTAGTGTCTGACCTCATCATGCCCCATACCTCTTGCTAAGCAGTACCAAGCCCAGCACTAGTGGCAGCTTCCCTCAGTTTACAACTTAGTCTACTAGGCACCTCTAAACCCAGCACAAATAGCAACCATGTGCAGATTACTTTGTACCTCATACCAGGTGGTCCTGAGCAGGTTACAGGGAGTGGCTGACCATGGTCTGCACCAGAGTCCCTCCCAGGAGGTTCCAGAACCAACACAACCAATACCCAGCTTCATATCACTCAAGACACCATCCGATCACCTCTACAAAAAATATACCCAAAGGGCAGACTCTGTGGGCACCGGAGTCCTGCTAGGTGAATCCTGCTCCAAGGGGTCAGCCCCTGCACAATAGCTCCTCTGCTGTAGTCACAGCCAGTTGTGACCCCCTGAGTGTTAGTCCCTCCCATTGATGTGCCAACAGCAATCAAGGATCAACTACAACTGGAGGACATAAACAACCCACACACAGGACACTCCTGGAGCACATGGCTCTGGTGTTAAGGACGCTGCCCCACTGGGCCCTACAGGACACCTGTTATGTAAGACACCCTGTCAAGATGGGGAGACATAGTAACTCTTACCTAATACAGAGAAACAAACTCAGGGAGGCTGCCAAAATGAGGATGACATGAAACATATCCCAAATGAAAGAGAAGAACTAAACTCCAGGAAAAAAATAAAACTAAAGAAAATAGAAACAAGCAATCTACCAGATTCACAGTTCAAAACACTAGTCATAAGGATGCTAAATGAAGTTAGGGGAATAGTAGATGAACTCATTGAGAACTGTTAACAAAGAGAGAGGAAACAAAAATGGAGATAAAAAACATACAAAAGAACAATTCAGAAATGACAAATATGTTAGAGGGAATCAATAATAGATTAGATACAAAATTCTAGACACAGAGAGAACATTTTGGTCGTTGCTACATAGGATGGGTGTTGGGGGCTGGAGAAAAAAGGAGAAAGGATTAAGATGTGCACATTGGCAGTTGTGAAAACAGTCACGGGGATGTAAGGTACAGCATGGGCTACAATAATGTAATAACTAGGTATGGTATAAGATAGGTACTAGGTTTATCAAGGCGATCCCTTTGTGAGTTGTATAAATGTATAATTAATATGCTGTACACCTAAGACTAATATAATATTGTGTGTCACTGTAAGTGAAAACTAAAAAAAAAATTTAAGCATAGACATATACACGGGAAGAATACCATGTGATGACAGAGGCAGAGAGTAGAGTGATATAGCCACAAGCTAAGACACACCAAGGATCTGCAGTTACCATCAGAAACTATAAGGAGGCAAGGAAGGATGTTATCCTCCATCAAAGAGGGCGCGTGCCTCTGATGCCACCTTGATTTCAGATTTCTGGCCTCCAGAACTGTGAGAGAATACATTTCTGTTATTTGAAGGCACTCAGGTATTGGTACTTTGTTAGGGCAGCCCTAGGGAACTAAAACACAGAGAAAAGAAAACTTTAGTTGCGAAAGTAGGAACTGTAAGGAGGGTTTCTTATGAAATTCGGGCCTCCACTGTGTCATTGGCTGATGGAGTAAGTTGCTTGGACTGATGGTCTGTCTTGTTTTGGAACAGTGGCATTTCCAATTTTGGTGCTGATATATTGATGACTGTTGAAAACAGTTGTTTCATTTCAGCAACTGGTCTTGTCCTTCTGACTTGAGTGTTGATTTTAACAGATTCCAAGTCACATTGCTCTTCAACAACCATAAAGGGAGACAATTTCATTTCTCAGAATGATGAAAGAGGGTCTCATAAAATTATTTGTAAAGATAAAAATTTGTAAATATCTGATTTTTTCCTACTTAAGGAAGGAAATTCTTTAGCTTTGGGGAAAATTCTGAGGCAACATGAAAAAATCAGTTGGATTAGTGGAAAAATCAGTGGATTAGTTGCATCTTCACAGAAAGCATATTATATTACCCAAACAGTCTGTCAACTTGGTGATAACCCGGAATTTTGGGTCTTACTACAAAAATCCACAAATTAAATAATAACTGTTCACATAGAACACTTATAATCACATTTTAGGGTTGTATTGATAAATAGGAGTCATTTATTTGTGCTTGTTTCACAAACTTAAAAATCAAGGATTCTATGGGATGTTGGGAATATTCTAAAATTAGATTGTGGGGTAGTCTTACAACACTGTAAATTTATGAAAATCATTGAATTGCACACTTAAAGAGTGAAATTTTTTTGCATGCAAATTATGTTGATAAAAGTGGTTAGGAAACAAAGACTCTCCTCTCCTAGTAGGAAATACCTGCAGAACCCTTGCAGAGTCAGGGTTTAGTAAATGACAACTGGTAATGGTGTTTACATCGCTCTGGTAACAGTCCAAGCAAAACAAAGATGCCTTGTGTTTGTTACAATTTTGTCTTGCCCAAAGATGAATGTGGCTAAACCAGGTCTGTTGGATGAAAGAAAATTCCAGAGACAATGGTCCTCCAGAGGATAAAGATGTGTTTCTTCTGCAGTGGATCTAGAGCCTGGGATTACTCTTTTGAAGACCTTTCAAGGCATTATCTTTATAAGAATTTGCACTGTCCCCAACTACATCCCACACCCCATCACACCCACTGATGATGTAGGAAGGATTCAGTCAAACAAATGACAAAATCTATCACCTTGGAACCACTGAAGAAATGTTTAGGATCTACGTTGTTCAGCTCTATGACTCTGACCACTAGCCAATTCACCTCTTCCGTGATAAATCCGTAGGCAATGTTAATAACCTGAACAAGTAGGTAGTGGAGAAGGGAGGAGTTAGGAGGCTGTTTTTCTGAGGAATTATGACATATATCAGAATGGAGGCACCCTGCCTTATTCTTTAAAGATGTTGGGCTGATCGACAAAGCACAAAGTCTTCACAAGTGCCCTCTCAAGTAACGTTGACGCTGCTTTCCACATGCTTTTACTCAGTGATTTTTCTTTTACAAACAGCTCTCAGGCTACTTGAATATTAGGAAATTTGAGTGTATTGGACAGTCTTGGCCCCCCAGCATTTTCCATAAGTGTCTCCATTCTGCCATGGGTGGTGGGCAGCCACCTTCGGTAAGCCACATCAATTATTTCTCTGTCAGTGGTCTTCACCATTGGGAGGCCCTGGTAGGAGATTAATGAGTTGGGGGAGGGGTGGGATGTTGGGGATTTTATTTCATGGCAGACCTTGAGCTGTCAGCAGCTTGGTTCCTCAGTGAGGAAATCCTCCTACAGGGTGGCTCTCCACCAGCTATCGCCCTGTCTCTGAGACCCAGTGACTGCGTCCTTGCCTAGTCTTCAGTCTAGTGGTGATGTGGTGATACTCGCTCCCCCATCACTTTTCACCTTCCTGTACCCCGACCTCACACTTTTAAGTAGTCTGTTGATTGAATTATTTTATTTACTTTTTTTCAGTGTGATACACCTTTCATGACCTACTGAGGCCATTCTTTCTGTAGAAAATTTCTGCTTGCCAAATTCTTCCTTGGGTTGGTCATTGAAATTTCTTGAGCCTTTGAATATTTGGAGCTCAGTCCAGTGTCACATTGTTAAAGATGGCATTTTCAAGAGGGTAAATTGACATTATGTGTACCTGTAAAATATTTTCCACAAAATTATTACATACAGCTAAGCTTACAGCTTATGGATATAGCACTGCCGCTGTTCATGTCTTGCCGATAACAAGAAAATGCTAATCCAAAATTTATCTTTCAAAGCTCAAAGGCAAGCTTAAGGGATTTTTTTTAGGGATAGAAAAAACAATGTACAATTTTGGAAATCCCTTCATGTACCCTGTACCCAGCCATCTAACCCTCACCAGCTTTAGTGACCCACCAGGTTGGGAGGCCTTTGCACTAAACATCCTTGATGCATCACAGGGGAGGCACAAGGCAAAACACTAACAGCTACCTGTGCTCCAAAGGTATTAGGAAAGTGTTGTCTGAAAATGTAGAAGTGTATTTACTCCATCAACAAGCAGGACCCAAGGGATGCTGTCTAGAAATCCTGCTTTATTAAAAGAAATGACTTGTAGTTTCCATATCAAAGGTCAAGCTCTGCTGAGCAGGGAGGCCTTAGTTTGCGCGGCAATTACAGTGTTTGCGCACTTCTCAAGTGTTTCAAAACGGTCCTCCCATGCTAAGCCTGCTAAGTGGGACACTGTTCATTTGCTTAACAAGCTGCTCTTCTTCCTCCCCTCCTCTCCCTCCCCTCAAAAAACAATGCAAAAGAATAAATGGCATTCTAGGCCAAATCTGAGTAAGCACAAAGATGAGTAACACAATTTCACTTACGTAGTAGGTAGTAATTGATATTTACTTAATTCAAAGTTATTTGATATTAAATTAAGCCTGTGTTTCTCAGATTAAAAACTGGGATAATCTCTTACTTCTAGTTACCCAAAGAAACAGTGGTAAAGAGATGGGTGGAGAAGGCTAGCCTCCCTCTTTGCTCTCATTCTCTCTTGGAAGTTGGGGGGAGGGGACAAAGGGTTGCTCAAGACCCCTTCCGTTAAGTCTAGCCATATAGAATATTAAATGAACAGACAGACACTGGAATGGCCTTTGGGCTTTTCTGCCTGAACTTCTGCCAGTAAAAAGTTCATTAATTTGGAGTAAGTCACAACCCTCAGGAAAAATCAGTACCTTTAGGACAAGGAGTTGGCCTATAAGCTTCTAAAAAATTGAGTTTATCTGAGTCCTTTGAAAAGGTCAGATCATCAAAAATAAATGCAACAGGACTCAGGATGTGGAAGTCAGTCGAACAAGCCAAGAGCATGCAGGAAAGAACCCAGAACAGAACACCCAACAGGCAGCTCCTGAGTGTGCTGGTGAGTGAGAAGTCACCGCGAAGATGGCAGAGCACTGAAGGGGAGTAGCGGGGGGGCACGAAGAATGGCTTCAACCCCTGTATTACTTGGCATAAAAAGCAAAGCTACTATAATGCTAGCCCAGTGAGTCTTAACAATACAGAGGGTTTTAAAAATCTATTTCTTCCTCACATATCTATCTGGGGCATGTAAGCAGGCTGCTATGCTCCATAGAGCCAGGAATCCAGGCTCCTTTTATCTTCTCCATTATCATCTGGATTGTTTCCTTTATCCCCATAGGAATGTTTTCTAAGGAAGATTTAAGTAAAATTTGTTCCCTCTTGGTTGTGAGAGAAAATGCATGCAGGAGCAAATGCTCAATGTTTTAAGTCATGGGAGTGGAAGTGGTATGCAGCCCTCCCCTTTACTTTCCCCTCATGAAAATGAAGTCACATATAGCCACATTTAGCAGCAAGAACTGGGTGAGGAGTGCCAGCGCTACAAAG
Organism: Glossophaga mutica; assembly: GCA_039655065.1. NCBI lineage: Eukaryota > Metazoa > Chordata > Mammalia > Chiroptera > Phyllostomidae > Glossophaga > Glossophaga mutica. The sequence goes on along the minus strand of CM077306.1, from coordinate 43,839,549 downwards.
TATAGTCCCTGGCTCCATGGTGAGATCCACAGCCTAACTGTGTTCCTAGGGAATGAGGGGAGAATGAAGTTGGGTGGAGAGCCAGCATTCCCTGCCACAATGACTTCTTACACAGCCCTGGCTTGTACAACAGTTCTGCGTCTACTGCCCAAAGGCAGACTATGGTGTGCCCAGGATTCTATGACTCTGTATAAAGCATTCTTAATGGTGCAAATTTCAGTTGAACATTTATTATCAAGTCATTGACACAATTATGAAGCCTTTTGAAAATAACCTCATATTAATTGTAATCCAATTTTTCCATTAGCTTGCAATGTTTTATGTTGCTAATACAAAACTTCTGGGACTAAGGCCATAAGTTAAAAGTGAAAGTCTTTAATCAGTTCCAGATTTTCTACCTAAATTCTAATATAAATCTTGCTCCTTGAATTTAATATATACTGTAAGAGTCAGGGTATGACAGATAAGCCATATGCTTTAAAAATATTGGTTTAAACAGAAATTAGGCCAAGTATTAAAGTCTGACAATATCATCTATACTCAAAATGTTCTTTCACATAAAGAAAATTAATTTGGGTTGTTTGTATTTAAATAGTGCACGTCCCAGATAAAATTGTCTGGTAAATTGGTGAATAATGTAGCCTTGAATTTTAATGTCGTAAAAAATGTTGTTGTTTTTTTAAGGAGGATTCCTTCAAACAGAATTTGAATGTAAGGGAATGATCAGTTTTTAGCTAAGTGGAAAACTGAAATTTAAAAACTCAATATATGGAATCACTATAGATTCTGTCTAATTTAGAGATGTTTCTTTGTCCGTTTCACTTTGTGGGATTCTCTGAGAATCAGTGCCCCAGTCCTAAGTCTTTGTTAGGGAGCCCTCCCTTACACTGCCAACGACAAACAGTCTCTGGTTCTAACATCAACGTGAATGTGTTGTAGATGTGAGAGATGTCAGCAGACGACTCAGGTGGGGTTTCAAAGGGAATCAAAGATATAGAACTTCAAAATCAAGCTTTGCAAATGCATTTTTTAGTCTTGCTAACACTCAGTGAATTATCCTCTACCCTGGCTTAAATGAGATCAAGCAAAGATTGATCAACAAGGACTTTGCTATTGAGTTTTCGTTATGAAGGTCTCCAAATCATTTATATTCCTCTGCACTGTTCTTTCCAAACAACCCATCATCTTCTCCTTTAACTCGCTATGATGGTTTCCTATTCTAACTTTGTGGATTTCATCAAATCATTTCACAAATATTTGCCAGCCTACGGCGTGATGTACAGTTCTAAGTGCTGAGCATACAGATACAGATACAATCAACTCGGGTTTTTATATCCTAGTGGAGGCAGCAGAAAATAGATGGGTATAAAAGTGTGTAACAAAAAATATATATCAGAAAATAAAGCAGGTGTCTAACAGAGCCTGCTCAGGGAGGTTCACCCTGAGGAGGTGTCAGATGAGCAGGGAGCAGGAGAGCAAAAGGGCCAGAACTAGAATGAACAAGGTGTGAGGTGAGGTTGCAGAAACTCAGCAGATCTTTTAGCCATGACAGAAGGGCTGGAGTTCATGCTAAATGATGTTTCTAACTGAAACGGAAACCCAGTGGAAGCGTTTGAGCAGGGAAGTCACATGACTTGGTTTATGTTTTAAATCATCATTCTGGCAGCTGTGTAGGGAACTGATAGTAAGAGGACAAGAATGGAAGCATTAGTAAAAAGGCTTTTCCTGAAATGGAAGACATGGTGACTTGAACCAGTTTGAAAATTGTGAAGTTGGTAAACACATTTTAAAAAAATCTCCCATGGGCTTTTTCGGTTGCCTTTCCAGAACTATCCTCACTTTCATTTTTTGCTAACAGGTCTCTGATCTGGTGCACCAACACATGGTAACGAGTTATGATTGGTTTAATTATATCCTGACAATCGTGCCCCCCTCCCCTTGTTAGACATTCACCTGCCCAGCACAGCTCAGAAGATCCTGGTTATCCAAAAAGACTTTACAAAAAGTCTCCTGGGGACACTCCTATGAAGGCTTCCTTCTTATTGGTAATGGCAGAAAAGGTATTTGGTCCAGCTTTCACCCAAACCAAGAACTTGATCGATACAGAAAAAGAAAATGAAGCATTTCCTGAAGTGTACTCTGTTGACAAATATATTTGAGAAACACTGTGATAGAGGGTAATAGGTTTATTCTCAGAATTTTAAAACTATTTAATGTGCTTTAAGGATGTCCAAGAAAAAGCTAAAGAACCCAGATTTTCCTAAACTTATGTAACCCTAAATTTCCCATTTGGAGAATAATAATCTAGGTCACAAAATTAGTCTTCTTCAGAACACCATTATGGTAATTTCTGACAAAGGAGTGAATTTTGTAGAATCAAATAATATTCTTAAAAATCTTGGTGCACCATTCATTGATGGGCACCAAGAAGGCTACTAACATCTAAAGATTTAAGTGCAGTGCTGAAGTCTTCTGACAGAAAAACAGATCAACTACTTGGAAGAATCTACCAAAGTAGATGTTTTATTGTTAAGATTTGCATTTTCAGGAATCTTATTCCTTCACAATAATTATCAGGCTCATTTAAATAAAAGTTTCAATAATGATACAGATAGAAATGTACTGCCTGGATTTTCCCCCTTATTAGACTCATTTTGAACTTGAGCTATTATGGAAGCTGCTACCCTCCTCAAAGGAAGGAAGGAAGGAAGGAAGGAAGGAAGGAAGGAAGGAAGGAAGGAAGGAAGGAAGGAAGGAAACAGCTAATGGTCTTCTTTACAAATAGTTTATTCTGTTACTATTTGAAAAGCATTTAATTAAATAACAAATTTGAACTACACTAGAAATTTTAGTTATAACAATTTACAGTTATAGAGATAGGATTTCAAACTATAATTCATTGACTATTAGTAAAAGATAGCATGCTACAAAATTTTATCTCATCATAAAAAGGATTAATATGGCTTATAACTAAATGTCAAAATATATTTTCATTACATAGTCTAATTTAATTTCTTAACCACAAGATGTTGGCCAAAAGGAGTGATTTACACTTAGCTAATCAGTTCAGATTTTCTCTGCTGGCAATTCTAACAGTAGGCTTTATACTTTATTGGTATAACTGTATAATGAAATTCAATCAAGAATATTCTATTAAAACCTTACTACTCAAATTGTGATCCATAGCCTAGCAGCTTTGGCATTATCTGAAAACCTGTTGGAAATGCAAAATCTGAGGCCCACACCAAACCTACTAAAGCAGAATTTGCATTTTAACAAGATTTCCAAGTGATTCATATGCGTATTAAAGTTTGAGAAACATTGCCTTAGAATATATTCTCCAGGTGTTTTACTATCACTGAAGATTGTTCTGCCACCACCTGGGGTGATCAGCAGGCTTTAGAAAGAACCTGGCACTGGGATTACAGTTTACTCCCTTCACTGTGCATCCACTTAAGATGTACTCTTCCCTGGCTGGTGTGGCTCAGTGGAAAGAGTGTCAGCCTGTGAACCAAAGGGTTGCAAGTTTGATTCCCAGTCTAGGGCACATGCCTAGGTTGCAGGCCAGGTCTGAAGTAGGGGTCATGTGAGAGGCAACCACACATTTATGTTTCTCTCCTTCTCTTTCTTCCTCCCTTTCCCTCTCTAAAAATAAATAAACAAAATAAAATTTAAAAAATGTATTCTCTGCAGTAGAACAAAAATACTTTTTAGAGTATAATATACATATGCATATTTTTTTGCAGATCTAACCTGCAAATGCTGAATAATAAAGAATTTCACTTTTTATGTATTTATGATCACTTTAGCATGGCACAAGTTTACAAAGTATTGTGGGTGGCGCGAAGAGAGAAAGTGCACCCTTAGAAGCACAAGAAAATGTGCAAGTATGCTATGCTGCCTGCTTCAGGTTCACCAATCAGCAAAAAGGCAGTCAAGTCTTTTGCCACTGACTTCCCTGGAACAAGACTCCTACTTTATTGGAAGTATTTGTCCTCTTTGAAATGATTATATCCTAGATTCTGAATGAAATTTCTGAACCAAATTTAAGATTCCCCAGTTCATTCAAAACTCAGCCCACTCTCAAATACATCACCAGGCTACCTGGTTGGCATGAACTCACTTAAAATTTCAAGACCCTGTGATCTTCTCAGAGCCTGATTTTCTCTGCACATCAGTATACAGTGCAACAGCACCATTACATGCTGGTCACTCAAGCCAGCACCATGCCACAGGACAATCGTACTGGGAAGATTCGGCATTTAACAGTAGGGTTTGGTGTTTTAAGTTGAAGTACAACCATGTCCTTGGATGTCTTCACTCTTCTCTTGAGAAGCCCAAGATTTGGCTTCCCATGTAGACCTTCTTGTTCCCCACACGCCTTTTCCAACACTCTGTATTAAAGGCGTATTCCTTGTGTGGGGTTTGTAAGCACTTAAGATTCCTAGGCTCATAACCTCATTCAATAAACCAACTTGTAAATGTGAAGAGACAGGTAACTGGAATTTGGGACAGGGATTATCCTTAGCTGCCATCCTTAGAGGGTGAAAGAGGGAACTAAACATTAGGACCAAGGCTGGTAGAGTGGAAATTTGAGAGAACGCTTGGTATCTGGTAGTAACATGGGAGAAAGAAGATGAGGCATAGGCAGACAGAAAAGGTGGGTAGGGAAATGAGGAAACCAGCTATATGGAAAAAGCAACATTCAGAGGAAGCAGCCTTCCATTCTCAGCACTGAGTTTTGGCCTTAATGCTGGTCCTGAGTACGAGCATGTGGTGATTTTATGGCACTCTCACTCAGACCTCCCTCTTACATGGGCTAGACCTGCAGCCCCAGGGTACTCTCAAGACCCATCTTTCTTATCCAGCTTTCCCTAGATACCCTAAAGTGTACAAAAACAGTCTTATAAACCATATATCTCTGAAGAGCCCCCAGTTACCAATCCCCATATTACTTGACCTGTCAGTCCCATTTCACAGATAAGCCACTTTCTTAACATTCTCTGCTCTTGGTCATCTGAGTCATGACATCACCCTGGTCCTCTTACCTCTCTGGTGATTTCTGTGTAGACCTCATGGTGAGTTGCTTTTCTTTTGTCTGACCCAAACTTTGGTATCCTCAAAGATTCTCTCAAAGATTCTCTATTTTATTCTTTTTCCACATGCCCACCTATATGTTAATGTGCTAGCAAAATAATATCTTTAGCATAGGTGTCTTTTTTGAGTTCTAAAATTGTCTATATAATTGTCTCTGGAACACATTCTCTTGGATGTCTCTCAGAAAATTCAAACTCAGCAGTCAACCCTGCCTTCAATACCTTCCCGTTGCAATCTGCTTCCCTCTTTGACACTATCGCAACAAATGGTGATACGCAATCACCCAAGAACTGCATTTCATGCTCAAGTCCTCCCATGCCCTCACCTACTTCCTTCCTTTAGCCCGTTCAGACTCATTCATTTGAGCTCTTGGCATCTCTCTATGATACTCATACATCAGTCATTTAGCTAGACTATCTGCTTCTCATTTCTTACCTGAACTCTCGAGGCATGTTACTCTATGGTGTAAAATATTTTTTCTGAATGTAATAAAAGTTCATACTCCTTAGGATAGCATATGAGATTTCTGTGACCTAAACCCTGCCTACATCTTCTTTGTCTCTTCCTCCCACTCCTTGATTGATGCTAAATCCCTGAAGTTCCCTAAATGCACTGTGCGGCCTTATGACATCCTACTCTTCCACCAACCTGCCAGTAAGCACCTAACTGTGCGGAAAGATTCAGCTTAGATGTCCTCCCCTCAGATTAAACTTCTCCTGACTCTCAGGGCTGGCCGCTCCTTTCTTTGTTCCACGTGGAATATTGCATTTTTAAAGAAGTGTAGTACTTTGTTTTATATATATTATATATTGTGTTGTTTTATATATAATAATTTTCTCAAGTGTGGGATCCTGTCTCTATCATGTTTGCATGTGTAGCACCCAGCACAATGCCTGGCATGGGCTAGGGGTCAGTCAGTATTCACTGAGAGAAAGAATGGCTACATAGGCGTGGAGAAAATTCAAAACAGGGCACTTGTCTGTAATTTACTTGCTGATGCCTAAAATTCATCATAACAAAGCCAGGTTTAAAATGAGATGCCTCTGGTAGTGCAGACAGCATTCACAGCAGGGCCTAAAAGAATGACATCAGAGTCCTTCTGGTGATGAGATCTGAGAGGAAGCAGATCTCCTGAGGATACGGGCTCAGACAAGGGTCCAGGAGGGCTCCAAGAGCAGAGGGACAGATTTTATCTGTTAACAGACATCTGAGTTTCACAGACAGAGGAGCATAAAAGAACGAGAAGGCTTAGCCTCACAAATGTTTCTTCACCGTCATTCCCATACAAGGCACCTTTTGATGTTGTTTACGAGTCAGACCATCGTCTCACTTCAAACAACATCCACAGCCTGTGTCCACCTTTCTTTTTAGCAGAGTTCTCTCTTGTGAAAAACAAGAAATTTACCTTAATGGGAATCAAAAAGCCATTTGGAAGCCCTATCTGTGAAAGATTATTGAGGGAAGTTATGAAATCAGGGCTGTTGTTTTTTTAAAGACAGTTCTCATGGCTTAAAAAAAATAGTCTGGTGCTACTGATAGTGTATGAGGGCTGTGGAAGAGGTTTAATCCTGCCTTTCCCCCGTTCTGCTCTACAGTTTTTAATTTTATAAACAGCCAAAGTCACTAAAATGTCCATTGGCAGTAATTACTGTCAACACGGACATCGATCCCCAAACAAGGATTCATTTCAGTCAAGCTACTAAAATTTCATTGGATGCAATGAAATTTTTTTTCAATGGAGCTATGAAAGTATTTTTGCCCATTCCCTAAACTGTTACAGTTGGAAACGGAATTGAATTTCATAAAGATTTATGAACACTTCCAAAGTCACCTAACAGCCGAAAGCCATATAATAACTTTTTCAGTGTCTGAATAAAACGTGAGGCTTATGGAAGTCACAGTTGTTAAGGCGCAGTGAGATTAGATTTGGACAGTTTCCATCCAGCCCTTGCCTTATCTACTGCAGGGCCCTCAGCTCCGCTCTAGCCCGTCTGCTGCCCCCAAAGAATTATGCAAGCTTACTGAAGCCTTGGAGTGAGGTCTTTATTCTATTAACTTATTGGAGTTCAGGTAAATGTTAGTATAACCCACCTGTAATTATTGGCAGAAATATAGAAGGGTAATTACATCTCAAGTGTAGATAACCTAGAAATTATTCTAAGGGTTGAAATAGATTTATTTTTACATTTCTACCTGAATGTAGGTAGGTCAGGTGGTCCGGGAATGATTTTTAATGAAGTCTCATGATTAAGATCTGACGTGGATCTAGAAAGCCATTCTGTTTCATTGTATTCCTTTAGCCTCGTTTCTAATACTTAACTCATGCGTGTGAAAAGCAGTAGGCTAGGCAGAGTGCTTTCTCAGAACTGCCTTGCTAGAAAGAGTGATTTGGGGTTTGCATTCCCAAGGCTTCCTTCATTTACAAGGAAAATACTGTGAATCTAAAATCGACTAAGCTAGAAATTAAAACAAGTAGGTACTGTCAACATTTACAGACGAGCTTTCTTGGAAGAATGACGGATGGCTTCTCAGAGCAGACTCTTTTTCTGATGTCTTCAGATACTGAGCTTCTATTCTCTGTATACAGACAGCATAGGCCCTAAGGTGTATCAGACAGAAATAATAAAAAATTAGTAAATTTGAATATCACACCCCTCCTTGAATCTTATCTCAGTCACTTACTAACAGTGTAACATTCTCCCCAGGCAGTCTTTGTATCTTTAAGATTCCAAAGGCAGTCTAGACAAGCCATATAGATGCTTCTGCTCTGCTCACAGCAATTGTCCAGGATCGTGCAGACCCACCCCTATTTGGCGGACCCCCATCTGTTCCCTGAACCTTGGTGGAATGGATTAATCTTGGTTTCTCTAACTCAGACTTGAGGTTGGTCTTTCTTTTTTTGCCCAGTTCTGTTCCCAGAGGCCCAAGCCCTGGCATGCAGTGATGTTGCCCTTTAAGGCAGGCCAGTTCCGTCTCCTGGTAAGGGAATGTTAGAGGGTCAGGAATGTAGTCGTTCACCTTGAGCAAGCCACTTCACCCTTTGGAAGACACTGTCTCATTTCTAGAATGAAAGGAACCCACTAACCTAACTCAATATTTTCTTTTAAAGATCAATACAGTTAGTGTATACAAACCTACAGTGCGGTAAGCCTATACAGTTTACTTAAGTAGCCAGGAATAATCCTTAATAAGGCAGGATTACCTCTTAGCTAACTGTAAGTATTCTAGGTAGCAGAGTATTGACTGCAATTCTTAATTGGGATGCTTCCAGACCAGAACTCTATATATCATTAAAATCGGTATCTTATTATATATACTTTATACTAGTAATAAAAGCATCAATTAGAATTGACTAAACTCACAGGAGAACATGAACTACCTGTAATTTATAACTATTAAATTTTTAAAAAATCAGCTAGGTTGTAGACTTCTGGTATTAATTTCAATCTCTCCTCTGTAAAGAATCACTAATAATCTTTACTCATTTGTGGTCATAAAAAATGTTGCTAGTATAGTCAATGTTGTTTCCTATCGGTTCGCTTGACCTGGTTCTCTACATCCTTTCCATTCACACCCTAGTTTGTACTTGTATTACATTAACAGGACCTGGAATGGCACTTTCTTTTATTAAAATAGTTAATTCTAAATACAGAAGCTTCTCAATTTTTCCAAAGCAATTACTCAAAGCAAAGTCTTCATTACTAAAGGTTCTAGTGTTCTGCAGTGCTACTACAAAACCGTTTTTACTCAGGTCTATATCACTCCAGGAATGCACTGTCTTTGCAGTTCTCCCTGTGCCTGAGATCTGTGATCTGTGTACGGGTCTTTTGACATTCTGTCTCTGAGTTTTGAAGTAACGATGTTATTCGCTCACTTACTGATAAGAATAACTTTCCAGATTAAGCCTATGATGGAAATCTTGTCCCCAGATTTGTTCGTTTTTAGTTTAAAAATGTCATCTTGGCTACCATGGTATGTTTTATATCATTTCTTTTTGCACCATACAGTGCCCCTGGGATCTCAAGCTTCACTAACAATTACTTCATGTCTATTTTAGTACATCTTAGAAAATGTACTTTGTAAATTGTAAAGATCCATACAAGTGCTATTTATTTTTTGGTCATTTACCTGAAGACCACAAATATAAGAATATGAAGGGAAGTAAGTCTTCAAGAAGGTAACTGTAAAACACTAGTAAACACACAAAAAAGTTTCTTTTCTCTTCATGATCACCTCTGACACCAAATGTGTAGGGTTTTCGCACGAAGTCATTCTCCAATTTCCTGCAAGCACCAACTTGGTGTCCTATAACTTAATTTGATTCTAATACTAACTACTCAGAGTTAACGGATCCCATAAGTTAAGGGACCAGTCCCACAAAACAATGCCAGTCACAAGTCCAGGCCTCCTGTGACCAACCAATTAAAAATTGGGGAGTTCCATGACCCCCTCCTAAGGTTCAATAATGTGCTAGAATGGCTCACAGAACTCAGGGAAACACTGCTTATGTTTACCAAAGTATCATAAAGGATAAAACTCAGGAATAACTAGATGGAGGAGATGCATAGAGCAAGGAATGAGAGCAGGGAGCTACTCAGAGCTTCTGTGCCCTCTGTGGGTGGGCACACCACCCTCCCAGGACCTCAAAGTGTTTATGAACCTGGAAGCTTCCACAATGCGCCGTGTGAACTTTTTATGGAGGTTCCATTATAGAGGTGTATTTGATTGAAACATTGGCCATTGGTGGCTGAACTCAGTCTCTGACCCCTCTCCTCTCTCCTTGAAGACTGCAGATGAGGTTGCCACTTCGAACCTTCTAGTTACATGGTTGGTTCCCTGGCAACCACCTCCATGCCTCCCCCATTCTTAGAGGCTTTTCGCAAGTCCCCTCTGTCCCTCCAAAGCTATTCAGGAACCGGAAACAAAACCCAAATATTTTAACAAAAGATGCTCCTTTCACCTTTACCATTTAAGAATTTACAGGGTTTTAGAAACTGTGACCAGAAGCTGGGGATGAAGACCAAAATATGTAATTCTTATTATATCCTAGTGTAAGAGCTAGAAAAGTGTGTTATCCAACATTTCTGGAAAGAAAAGTTAATTTCTTCTATTCTGCATATCCTTAACTAAGTGATAGTTATGTGTATTGACATATAGTTGTGGACATTTATTCAAGATTTGTGTATTTCTCCTCCCAGTTGCCCCATCTTGCCTCTTGAATAGAGTCATCAGCTGAAATGACCTGCTTGTCTGTCTGTGCGCTTCCCCAGCTGCTAGTGCAGGCTCTGCGAGAACAGAGTCTCCCGCTCCATGTGGCACCAGTAGCATTGTGTGATGGAAATCACGTTAGTGATGATCTAATTGACTCTTTCATGTTATTAACAAGAAGCTGTAAAAATATGAGGGCAGTTCCATTCTCAGACTTCATGTCTCCCAAATAATAAAACTGGTTTTTAAGAAGCTGCTGATTTTTATGTGAAGCATGAAAAGCGTCAGATCTATCTCTATAGTTTACACACACAAAATATTTATATCATATTGAATTAATATTACCTTCCTTTAGACATTAATAAAAAAGAAGTCTGAAATTGATTCACTTTTATCTGTGATTCTAATGAGTTTTTTTTATGAACAACATGTGGTTTTAAAACTAAAGTAGTTTTTCTAATTTCTGCAAACAGAGGAAATTTTTCTAGGTCAATGTACAGCACTTCTGTTATAAACAAGCTGATATTTAGTATATACCAAAAACAGAATATCTAAGCTCTCCCCTGGTCTTTCAATGTATAGGTGTGAGATAGAGCTAAAATTATTTTTATATTTGTAGTATTATTTATTACATTTCACTAATCTAAATTAGAATTATTTTCCCAAAGTTCCTCCAGGATTTTAAATAATGTAGGAAACTTTGGTGCATTAAATTATTTCTCATATTTCCCACTATTGTCCTTACACAGTGGTATAGTCTCTTTTTATGTTTACATTCCTCCTATTTACTAATGATATGTTAGTCTCTGATGTTTTCTTATCTTTTTTATCTGGTCTACAAAAAGTAGCTTCTGTGTTCTTCCAGTTTGGTCTGTTTTGGGAAAAGGAAAGGAAAGGAAAGGAGAGGGAAGGGAAGGGGAGGAGAGGGAAGGGGAGGGGAAAGGAAAAGAAAGGAAAAATAAATCTAAGATTAAACTAAATTTATTTCCTTCAGTATCCCCACAAAATATGTTGCTACTCTGAAAACACCATTATTACATTATATAATTTGTGCTCTATTTACAACATCTTTTGTAAGTTGCTTTGAAATTATTTTCTGGTTTCAAATTTGCATTGTCTGCTATTCAATTGCCAGCTATTCAAGAATAAGAACATATTTTAACTCCTTTTGTATCTTCAAAGTGCTTGGGACATGTACATAAATGTTTTTTGTGTGATATAACTTCACCCTCAATTATCTCATTGCACACTGTCTATTTGCCATGTCCCTTTTCAGGATGAGTAGGAACTGTTTTTCAAGATGAAGGCAAGTGCATGAGAGGTTTTAGATAAGACACTGTTGTGTAGCATTTTTACACCGGCTTTGACCTCTGATAATAAAAGAGAGAGATGCTGTAAACTCTCTGTGGGTCTTGTAAACCTTTGAGATTTTGCATGAACCAGTTGTTAAATCCTTCCAGTGCACAAATCCAATCTTGAAGATCAGATTACTTAGGAGATAAACATCACATAATAACTATGTGCTCTGAGGGGAGAACGGTTTTACACCAGGTCCTTCATGTGCTGTAATTGGAAGAGCAACTGTTTCTTCTTCTGAACTGAAGCATGAAATAGACTTGGTTTAAGTTATGAAGTATTAACAGTTTCAGGAGTTGTGGAAAGACTGGCAAAGAGTGAAATTTCTCAAAATTGTGCTTCTACTTCCAAAAAATTGTCATGAGCACCTCAGCCAGAAGAAACCTGTCTGTTGAATTTCTCTGCTATGCACTCTTTTGTATGGCATTTCATACCTACTGGCTTAAATAGTTCTTTATTGAGCTGTTAATTTCCCAAACTGAAGGGAACATTTCCAGAGGAAAGGAAAAATAGGCTATGTTTGGGGTGGGAAGAAAGAAGACTAGTTTGAGGCCAAAGGTGGAGCATGTTAAGCCTCAGGCAAGACATTCTAATTGGGTTGAGTTGGGGGTGGAGACTTGACTTGTGGTAGTGAATGCATGATGCCATATTCAGATGATGTAGCATAGAATCGTATGCTTGAAACCTGTATAATTTTATTAACAAATGTCACCCCAATAAATTCAATTACAAAATGCAAGTTTGAACACCACTAACAAACCAAATGAGGGTTTGATTGGCAGCTGTGGCTGCTGCTGTCAGTGCCTGGCCTCTTATATTATCTGACTTCCCCTTGCTGGTGGGGAGACAGTTTCAGCATGTTGGCAGGCTCCCAGCTCAAGTACCTTTGCCTCCTTCCTCCGCCTGAGGACTCTGATGCCTGGGAGTGTGCTTGCCTGCAAACACGTGTCACTTGTAAGTGTGGTGAGGTTAACTGTCCACCAACAGAGGATGAGTCTTTAGATAAATGTCTCAGTCTCCCGAGCTTTTAGAAGTAGGAGATTCTGAGGTGTGTTTTCACACAGTTTCTCAGCAGGTTGAAGAGCTCTTGTAATTTGAAAGGCGTTGGTTCATGTTTCTTGTAAAGCAAACTTGTCATTGATATTCACATTTAAACTAGCATCAGGAAATTTGGGCTAATAATAATGCTCGTCTGTGTATCAGAATAAAAGAATCAGAGTTTCTTGTTTCTTTTTGGGAGCTTTGTTACTGTGAAAAAAATAATCTCTCTTAATTGGATCCTATCTTGAGGAATCTTAGTTTGGATCTCTCAAGAGAGGACATTGAGTCCTGGCTGGTGTGGCCCAGTTTGTGGGTCTTTGTCCCGTATACCAAAAAGGTCGCAGGTTCAATTCCTAGATAGGGCACATGCCTAGGCTGCAGGTTCAATCCCCAGTCAGGGTGCGTATGTAAGGCAATTGATGGATTTTTTTCTCTCTCACATCAATATTTCTCCCATTTCTCTCTCTCTCCCTCTCCCTACTTTTCTATTTCTCTCTCTAAAAAAAGAAAAAAGAAAAGAAAAGAAAGAGGACATTGAGACAAACACTTTGGGAGAAAAGGGAGTGCCTTAAAGATTGGATTAGAGGAAGACAGGGAAAGACTGGAAAAATTGTAAATATTTGCTTTATATATCACTAAATGTTTTACATGTTATGTTAAATCAATAATTTAAGAATATCTAGTAAAGGAAAAGTAAAAAATCAAAAGTGGGGAGGGCTGGGGTGCTGGGTTGGGGTGAGAATAAAAGACAGAAAACTGTACAAGATCAACAATTAAAATAAAAATTGAAAAAAGTGATTAGAACGATACCTTGCATATAAAAAAACAAAACAAACAAAAAAAAACCCACAAAAAAACCCACAAAAAACAATACATACCAGACTTTTGTGAATGTTCCACCTACACCTCAGACTCATCTCTAGAACCCAGTCAGAATTATCCAAACACATGCCGCCCTCCCGCTGCCATTCCAGCTCTTCTTTCTGGTTGCTTTTGGTTTTGTTTTTTCACATTACTACCATTGTCCAGCCAAAAAATGCAGTCGTATTTTACTTTTCCATACTACCTGCACCTGACGATTTATATCAGTTTTTCCCAATGTATTATATCAGTGCTTTCATTTGTTCTGCCTTACACTCTATGCAAATTCAGGTCTCAAGACGGCCCTTTATGCCTAAACCATTGGTTAGCCACCAGCTGTCTCTTCTCTCCCCAACATATATGACGTTCACTTGACCATAATCTCTGTTCTTCTAAAGCACATCATCTCTCCACTTGTAAATGATAAGTTTGTTTGAATGTAGGACTCATGTTTTAAATGTCTTTGAATTTGCCAGAGGACCTAACACATTGCTTTGCATGTAATAATACATCAACATAAATTTACAGCAATATCTAGATTTATCTCAGTTTATGCCATCACATGTCCAAATCATGTACGAGCCATTAAAAAAAAAGTACTTGTTGACTGCCTGCGGTTTGCCAGGTGGCGTATCTGGTGATAGAGAGATGGTGGGAAACAGCAATAATAACACAACATATGTTCTTCTCTGATATTCTAGAGAGGAAAACAAAATGAAAAGGTAAATACATGTATGGTTATACATTAAGGAGCTCTGAAGAGAATGAGCAGGAATGTCTGCCAGAGAATAATATAGTGATGGATTTTATAGATGAGCAGGAATATCCTCTGTGAGGATGAGACCTCTAAGCTGAGACTGGGGAAAGAGAAGAATCATGAAAAGGCCCAGGTTGTGTATTCAGGCAGATGGAAATATACAAGCAAACACCCCAAGGGTGAACAAACCTCAGTGCACTTAAGGACATTAAGAAAGGTTGGTGTGGTCCTGGCTGGTGTAGCTCAGCGGATTGAGTGTGGGCTGCGAACCAGAGGGTCGCCAGTTCGATTCCCAGTCAGGGCACATACCTGGGTTGCAGGCCAGGTCCCCAGTATGAGGTGAGTGAGAAGCAACCATATATTGATAGTTCTCTCCTCCTCTTTCTCCTTCTCTTCCCCTCTCTCAAAAAATAAATAAAATCTCAAAAAGAAAAAAAAAAAGGAAAGGTTAATGTGGCTCAAGCGAAGAACATGGCCAATGTTCTGGAAGACATGGCCCATGGAGAGCTGGCAAAGTAGTCAGAGACCAGATCACAGAGCCCATGTGGAACGTGTTAAGCGTGGTTTGCACTGGAAGAGCAATGGGAAACTATTCATAGGATTTAAAGCAAGAGAGTGGCATGCATGATTTGATTTAGAATTGTAAAAGTTCACTTTAGCATCTATGGAGAAAATTGATGTTGTGAAGGAAGAGCAAATAGGGAGAGCAGGTAGTGGACTATTGAATGGTCCATCTGAGGTCACTGCAAGTTGGAAGAGGGTTGTAGCAGGGCAGAAGAAGATAAACAAATGGAGCTCTTCTGACCCTGGAGCTCAGAAGAGAGGGCCAGGTAGAGACATGAGTTGGGGACTCACGTGGTATTTAATGGTATTATTTAGCTGGTATTTAAAGACATAAGAAACGGGTTAGAGCTTCTAAAGAGAGAGATGGAAAGAGAAGAAAAAAGGGCCCAGAATTGAGCTCTGGGTCTTTCCTACACAATGGTGGAGGGAAGGAAGCCAGCAGAGAGACTCAGAGTGGCCAGATAGAAAGGGGGGGCTCAAAAATACTATAACAAAAAGACAGACTTTCAAGAAGGAGAAATGTTCACTCTTGATAATAACTGAGAAGTTGGGTGAGCCCATATTAGAATCCTCTCTACTGGCGAGGACTTCTTACCGAGGATGGAGAGGACTGTGTTTTGTCTTTTACTCTTAATCGAGTCCCTAAAGCAGCTCCTGGCACACAGTGGAAACTTGATATGGATTAATCAAATGGCACATACTAATCGAATGAGTGAATATTTAAGTTCAGTTGAAGGTTACGGATAGGCATATGTAGTATTTATTTATCTATTTTTTTATTTTTTTTACCCTCACCTGAGGACTGTTTTTTTTTTTTTTCCATTGTTTTTAGAGACAGAGGAAGGAAGAGAAAGAAACATCAATGTGAGAGAGAAACACCCACCAGTTGCCCTCCACATGCACTGGCCTGGGGATCTTACACACCCACACCGGGGACTGAAACTGCAACCTAGGCATGTGCCCTGACCAGGAATCAAACCCGTAAACTTTTGGTTATGGGACGATGCTCCAACCAAGTGAGCCACACGGGCCAGGGCAGCGTAAGTAGTTTTTAAAGTCTTTTTCCAACACCTCCATGTCCCCCTTCCCTATCTGATTTTTCACACTTGCCTATAAAAACATTGATTAGAGGGAAAGTAATATCTACAGTCTTTGTCAAAGCAACATTAAACACCCTTTATTTCTGCTGATTTAGGAAAAAGTGAACTGGTCTCTAAGCCTTAGAGGAAGGGAACTTGGGGCTAAAAGAGCATGTTGAGGTAACAAAGGGTGGTTGTTTCTGGAAAGGTGTGACACTGTAACTATAACAACAATCATGCTCTACTGGTTGCTACTCACTTTAATTATGCTAATGAAAATATCTGTGTTGAATGGATTTCATCAAGTAAGATTTTGGTGAAGGGAGAGAAAGAGAAAAGTATGGGTTTGGATCAGCAGCTCTGACTTTGCCAGGGTCTGAAGAATGTGGAAGTGCCTTTGATACAACTTCTCCCTGGGCATCAACTGGGAATGTGGCTGCACAACAAGAGGAATTGCTTATTTCAGAATGATGGCAATGTGAGCTAGTTGCAGAATTGGGTTGAAATCAGCATGAATATCTACTCAGAAAAAATAACCTTTGGATGGCAAAACAAAGCAGGACCATTTTTAATGGGCCCTGTTATCTACCTTTCTAGAAGCCACTTCATTTCATTTTTTATGATAGATGTAACAGACACACCATTGTTTGCCTTTTACTTTGTAAAATAATAGGAGAGGATTGCTATTCCTCCTGTTTTGTCTGTTGACAACAGAGTGAAAATGATTGGGCTGGGTTTGGCTAGAATATCCTTGCCATTCTACAGATATCTCAAACTCCACGTCTAAAACTTAATTCATCAGTGCACCATGAGCATGCCCATTCCCGTGCATACACACATGCATAGCCTTGTTCCTTCTGTGCATTTTTTTCTTTGTGAGTTATCATCGTATTACTCAGATTCCCAACTCAAACCTTGGGCATCACGCTGACTCCTTCATCTCTGCTCCATGCTTGTATTTCCCAGTACTAGCACCAAGTTGGATTGGGTCCTGTCTCTCCTATCTCTTGAATGTATTATTTTCTCTGTTCCTCCCTTGCTACTTCCTAGTTCAGGCCATCATCTTACTACTCATTAGTTACTACAGGAGCCTCCGAAATTAAGTTTTCTGCATTCGGTCTTTTCCTCACACTACGGAAACACACACCTGACCAAAACCAATCTTTCCACAGCTTTCTGTCAGCCCCAGCAGAGAGGTAAATTTTTCTAACCTTGGATGATTCTTGATGTGTCTCTGCTTCCCTAGTGAGCCTCTGCCTGTGGACAACTAAATGCTCCACCAGGACCACCTCTTCCTGTTCTTCTACCTGGTCCTGCTAGAACCTGCCCTCATTCCTGCTCTCACACTGCTCAGCCTAACCGGACCCTCCCTGACCTTCCAATCTCTAAGTGCCCCTTAAACATTCAGAACTTTCTCTAGTCAGTAAAAGTTTGTCTTTCTACGATGCCTTTCTACCAAGGCTTATCCTGCTTTGCTACCATGATATCCTGTGGATCTTGCAATGTGCTTGCTCAATGAATATGCTGAGTAAACGATTACAATTTAAGATGTGTTATTTCAGTATGGTTTTAGTGCACACACACGTGCACGTGTGCACGCACACATGTGCACGCACCTTGGTGAACCCCTTTTCTTTCTTCATTTTTTTCACACAGCAGTCATTAGTAACTGGACCTGCACCTCCTACAGATACCAGCCTGATAATCATCTACAGCCGTTTCTCTGGTTGCTCAAGGAAGAAACCTGAGGCACATCTGGATTGCATTAGAATGAGAATCTAACACAGTTTGGATGTGTTGTGCTGTGAGTCTCGAGCGCATCTTCAGAGGGTTATTGGGTTGTCTGTCTCTTGACCTTACGCTGGGTATCTGGTGGTAACGAGGTGGATGCGTGGAAAATGGCAGCAGCAAGAAACTAGGTTCTTTGTTAAAGTGAAGCAAGTCACAGCACTTTCTTAACCCAGCTTCGCTAGCTTAAACCACGTGCCCTTCAGCCGTAGAGGCTGGCTGCTCCTCTGCCTCCTCGCCTGGGCAGCGCAGGACTTAAGAGGAAGTGTGGGGAGTAAGGAAGTGGACTTAGAATCTCGGAGGAGTCTGAGTCTTGAAGTGAACAGCCATAACGTGTTTGTGATCAAAGTAGCTCAGGCACCTTCAGGAGTTCCTTTTGTTTGTTTTAAATTTGTGGCCTTCTGGTTATTTCTACGCCCCCAAATCAGTTATAGCGCCTAATTAGCAGCAAAAGATGTGGACGGTCCCGCGCCGCAGTCTGATGCCCAGGTTTGTGGCTGGCCTTTGGGTTACACCGGGGCAGGCCACGGGGCCTCCGCGCTCACAGTGGGGCCACACCGCCACTCATCCAGGCCCCAGCCACGATTAGAAGGGGTGCGGCTTCCAGAGCCACTCTCGCCAAGCCCCCAGAGCCCAGAGTCTTCCTGCTCTCGGAGGAGGCTGTGAGGTCCGGCCGGACGCGCGTTCAGCAGCGGAGGTCCCCCAGCGCCCCCTGCAGCCGCTGGTCGGGGGTAGATGGCACCTAGTCTCGCCTCAGCACCAAACCTGGGACCCCACCCAGCGGCCCGCGCCCAAGAGCCCGGGAGCATCCGCACCTCCCTGCGGCAGAAACCGGGCGTGGGGTCCTGCGGGCGGGTGCGCTACATCCCGGGCGGCCTCCGATTGCTCCGCCCGAGGGCCGACTTCCCCTCCCTCTTTCCGTCTGTCCCTCCCTTCTTCCCTTCCTCCTTCCCTCCTGCCTACTGGCACTGGACACGCTGAGCCTCTTCTCTTGGGGCCTTCTTCCCTTCGGCCTGCGTCTCATCCCGCACAACTCGGGGACTGTGCCATTTGGTGTTGAATGTTCCCATCCGAGAGCGCATGGCTGAGGAAGCGAGGCGAGGGCCGGGCCCCCGAAGGGCCACCGTCCGGGAGGCGGTGATGCTGCTGCTGTGCCTGGGGGTCCCGACCGGTTGCTCCTACAACGTGGACACCGAGAGCGCGCTACTTTACCAGGGCACCGCCAACACCCTTTTCGGCTACTCAGTGGTGCTGCACAGCCACGGGCCGAACCGATGGTAAGTGGAGTGGGACTCGGACGCTCTCCCCTTGGCAGAGCAGGGAGTGAACGGTACCTCAGGGGTTTTCTGCCCCGTTCAAACTTTCCTCTTGGGAGGAGGCAGAAGGGGCACACTTTAATAGCTAAGTGTGGAGATCTGCTGATCTGGGGTGGCAGCGCCCGGGGTGCGTCTGGCACAAGGCGCTGGAGCTGCGAGTTAATGGGCGGGGGGCGGTTGGGTGCACAGGGTGGTGGGCGGAGGAGGAGGCGAGGGGAGCCGGCCTGGTGCCAGCTGCATGTCAGCTGAAACAAGGAGTTCTATGGGCAGCACAGCTCACGTCTACGCTCACGTGCACGCTTCTCAATTGTAGGCTCATAGTGGGGGCTCCCACCGCCAGCTGGCTCTCCAACGCTTCGGTGGTCAGTCCCGGAGCGATTTACAGATGCCGGATCGGAAAGAATCCAAACCGGACTTGCGAACAGCTCCAGCTAGGTGAGTCGGATCTAGGAGCAGTAGCGAGTGACCCCATCCCCCACTTGTGGACTCCACGGTAACACAAGTCCTGCAAAAACTCATGTTGCCTGTTACTTTCAGTTTGAGGTGAATGATTTTTTACGCAACTCCACACCATCTGCACATTAAAGTGATTCCCCTTCTTTCTGGCAATATTTAACTCTCTTTTGGGTACAGCAATGATTTGCAGTACTCTGACAACACTTTGACTAAACTATGTATAAGAAAATATCTTATATCTTCTCCTCTCCCCATCCCCCAACCTTTTAAAGTTTCAGCACATTAAGGCCAGGATAGAGCTATCAAGACTAAAGAATTTTACTTCCATCGTTGACCTACAAACCTTGTTAAAGAGAACAGGCTGAGGGACAGGGCGGGAAGAGCAGTTGGAATTGATTCCATATCCTGTGATTTAGCTTGAGGGCTTTCTAAAAAAGAAAATGATGTGGCTTTACTTAGAATATAAAGTGTGTGTAAAAGAAGAGCACAGGAAAGGTTGGTATCTCCAGTGTTAATATAATTAAAATGAGGCTTGACATATAATTATTAAGTTTTCTCTCCCAAAACTCTCATGTTAAGTGGATACCTCTGTCTGAAGTCATTTCTTATTATCTTTCTTAGATTTGTGATGACTGGGAAGACATGTTCTGCAGGGGGCGGGGAGAAAGTTTATGTTTCAAAGTCAGAAGCAAATTTGCTCTACAGAAACACCATGGGGCCAGGGGTTGTTGTGGGGGGCAGTAGAGGGGGAAGAGGAACCAATGTTAATTCAGACCTGTCTTGTTCTAAACACTGTTAGGTACTGCTGTATATGTTGCTTAATTTTTCCCCCCTGGGTCATAGGTGGCATTGTTCGTACTTAACACATGTGGACTCTGTGGCCCAGAGAGTTGCAAGTACTTCTTCTAAAGCTTACTCAGCTAGTGAGTGAAAGATGGAATACCCCCAGTCCAAGGCAGGTCTGCATGGGTCCATAGTACAAGCCCTGTTTTTTTATGTATGCATCTTCAGTGCAAATAAAATTAAGTGAACAGTCCAATATGTTGTCTGCTGAGCTGATGAGTGATCTGTAAGTGGTGAATAAAAGGTTACAATTGGTACCTTTTTCATATTTATGTTTGTTGTCAATGAACTTTTGAGATAAGCTAATTACTCCGCCTTTAACCCTCTTCTATAGTAGTCTTTGCTTTCTCTTGAATTGGGGAGCTGGCTGCCTTCATTTAGAATGAATTCAAATAGAATATGCATATAATGGAACTTTTATTTTTAATTCAGAGAACATCCAGAAAAGTCTAGGAGTTGTCTGTAGCATGCTTCCCATTAAGCCTTTTCCATCCCAAAAGGTGGACTAGGAAGGCATAATACCTTCGTAGACTTATCCATTTGGAATAATTCTGCAAAGCATAACCTTCTTTGCATGAGGGAGTCGTGGGATACAGAATTAGGGAGTAGAGCAGGCAACCTTGATCTGCCAGAGGATCCTGACAAGACCTCGGGGAGGGAACATTTCATTTCTGTTGTCCTGTCGTAGTTTCCTGACTCATGACATTATGGCTACTGCTATCTAACACCTAATTCCTGTCTGGAAGGGCACTGAATCTATTTCTAGATGTCTGGATTTTAACTGGATATCATAGCAATATATAAAATTTCAGATAATAATGCCTGTCAAAATTGAAGGAAAATCTATACGCTTTGGGTATTTGGCACTTAGGAATTGACTACAGAAGTATCCTCAGAGAAAGAGCACATGGTAAATGTACAACAAACACAAATTAAGTGAAGATTTATTGGATAGATGGATGAATAAAAGCAAAGTGAAACTCTGATTGTCATTAACCTGATTGGTGAATAAGGAGTATTTAGAAATAACAAGCCAAAGACATTTTTGACAATACAAAAGGTATTTACTGAAATTAAAGACAAAATGGACGAGAAGATTTCTGTTCAATTGCTGGTTGGGACACTAATAGCTGCAGGAATAGCTTTGACTGTTTGCAAAAGAATTGACTGAAGTTATTTTTCATGCAGTGTTTTAAACAATATATCTTCTCTTCCTTTTATAAAGAAATTGGGTATCTCCCTTTTCCCTCTTCTAGGGTAAAGCAGGGATAAATGCGATGGAAGGAGACTTGGGGTGGTAAACACACACTGTAATATACAGATGCTATATTATAGAACTTTGTACCTGAGACCTATATAATGTTATTAACCAAGGTCACCCCAATAAATTCAATACAAGTTAAAAAGAAAAGATAAAAAAGTTAAATGTATAAGTTAAAAGGTAACAGTTGAAGTGAAACACAATGAAAACATTTTCTTGTTGGCCAAACCAAAACATCTTATCATAACTAAAGATTGAACTATGATTGCCATGACAGGAAGGTGTGTCTTTCGTTTGGAATGGCTTTGTTACCAAGGAGATGAAGTTGAAAAGTCTCTTAAAATGGTGCCTATCTCCTACACAATTCAAGATACTGTCCACAACAACTAGTCTTCAGGTGTCAGAATTTCAGATCAAAGTTTGATTCAGATAGACAACTCCTGTAAAAAGTGAGTTCAATACCCCATCCTCCCTCTGCTACCCTCGCCTTTGTAGATAATGTTGTCAAATACTGTAGTATATTTACTGTGGCCACAATCCAAAGTGAGCAGCAAGTCTTTATCTAGAGTGTTCAGGGTGTTAGATGTTGAGAGTAAGATACCCTTTCAGTGAAGTGAATTGATGATTATAGAAGAGGTACTTTTCTTCCTGCACGGCAGACGCACTTCCTCCACCTCCCTGCCTGCCTGCCTGCCTGCAAAGTGTCTCTGCTCTCTACTGGTACTCCCGCTATGAACCAAACACAAGATAGTCTCCCACCCGGAGGGTCTGAGCCCAGCCTTGTTCTGGGAGACGTCATGTCTGAGGAGGCCCTAGCGATTGCCGGAGTCCATTTGCTTTCCACCCCCAGTCTTCATCCTTGCTGAGGCTTTTTACAAAGAAAATTTGATAGCAGATGGTTAAAATAAGGCGTCATAACTAAGGACTCCACTACTATATTAATCAAAGGCCATCCATGGATTACCAATATGCAAAGAATTAGAACATAGTAAAATTATACTTTAAAAATTGTCTTTAATTGGTTATTCAAAAGACATTTCAGATCTTTTATTACTTTGGAGTTGCCACTAATAGCCACACACACACAAACACACACACACACAAACACCCTACACCTGTTTGGCTACTGGAATCTGGAGTTCTGTAGTTACACCATCCAGTGCAATAGCCAGTAGCCACGTGTGGCTCTTGAGCCCATGGAATTAGGCTAGTTTACTGTGAGGGGTGCTGTACTGTGAACCACATCCTGGACTTCAAGACAGTACTAAAAAATAAAATACAATACAGTATCTCATTTTTTAGATACTGATTACATTGTTGAAGTAAATATTTAAAATTAACACTGATCAGGTATTCAAATGATATTTTATGTATTAAGTTAAATAAAATATACTGTGAAAATTAATTTCACTTAACTTTTTTTACTTTTTAAATGTTACTACAATAAGATTACACATTTTATATGTGGCTTGTATTGTGTTTCTATTGGACAGCACTGCTCTAAAGAAACATAACTTTCCTGAATAAACTAACACTGACTTTTTAGCAGGTGCTTTCCCCACTGTCTGCGTAAACAGACAGGACTTTCACTTTTCTTTTCCAGACCCCGTGTTGCACAGGTGCTGCGAGGCCTCTAAGATCCCTGCTTGTGCCTCTCTCTTCTTACTGGAAAAAACAGTGGTCTGTCACATGTTAGTCATCATTATTCCCCTTCAGATTTCTTTCTGAAGATTATATTACCTTAGCCAGCCTCCTGGTTTGTATTACATAACCTGTTCGGAAGAGGTCGCAGAGCTAAACTAATGATTACTTCACTCTCACTTCTGCCTGATGTGCAGGAATTAATAGCTTAACATGAAAAGGCAAACCACTCACTGTTGAAACTTCAACTATGCTCTCAATAACTTTTCTTTTTCATTTGCACTACTCTTTAAATTGTAGCTTGTGAAGCTGAGTTGATACAGACAGGTCATTTTGAAAAATCATCCGTGAACATAGGTTGTTATGGTAATTATACAGAAAATCAGGACAGAGCGTTATTAGTAAACTGGTATTAAGAGAATTAAGTTCCCCAATTTCCAGCAATTTCCTAAACACCACCTGAAAAAATGGTTTCCACTTAATTTGAGAAGTTAGGTTTTCTAAATGCATTTTATTTTTTTGCCTTAAGTTTAACAGATTTTTGAGTAATATTCCTAGTGACTTAAAAATAATCTCCCCTTGGCAACAGTTCCAGGGTATGGCATGGTCATGCATTGTACATGTGGGTTGTTTGTTCAGTTATTTGTCAAAGGATGAGGAGGGGCCAGATCCTGGACAAACTAAAGAAACCAGGTTGTTGCCCCAGGATTTACAGTCCAATAGGTTACTGTAAGGAGGTATGGTGAGGAGATCTGAGTTAGGATAAAATGGTGATGTCTTCCTCAGGAATTGCGGTTCGGTGGAGAACTAACAAAAAGTCAGGAGTAGTTAGAGGAAGAGGTTGTGAGAAAGATGCCAGACAGAGTAAACAGTGGGCACGAAGGCCCCGAAGTCTTGAGAGCATGGTGTCTCTGAACTGAAAGAACCACACATGCAGCTGGACTGTGGAGGGCAAAGTGGATGGTAGGTGGAAGAGGTATTTTTGGTACAACTTCCTAAACTCTTTTTAGGATTGTGAAGTTGACCCAAGGTGATTGAAGCTGGGGAGTGACATGGTTAGGATTAGAGTTGTGTTTTATACAGATACATCTGGTTGCAGAATAGTGAATGTTTCGGAGGAAATGGGTCAAGACAGTGTCAGAAAAAATGTAGAAAATTAGAGATTCTGCTGTTGTTTAAAAGACAGTTTCATCAGGATGTGATAAGAGAGAAATGAAAAACGTTTTATTTTCTTCCCTCTTGGGACGCAATTTAAACACGAATTAGCATCCCAGGAGGGAAACAACACACTCACACACAGAAGAAAGATAGGTTTAGAAAAAATTCCACAGTGGATTCTCATATGTGACGTCCAGCCCAATCTCCTTCATATGTGAATTGTTAATATAAAGAAAGTATGCTTTAACTATTTAGAGAAGAAGTTTTCAAAGATGTTACTGAAGGTTTGACTTGGGCTGTTGCATGGATGGTGTTGCTTTGTCCTGTGAGGCAGAAGTAAATATCTAGTAATCAGTTGCAGGTATGGGTCAGGTGGGCGGGAGAGGTCTGCACCTGCAATTCAGAGCTGAAGGAAATTGACACAGAGATGGCAGTGAAGGCCCAGGAGTTAGTGAGTTTAATCTGGGAAATCTCTATACTAACAAGATGGGAGGGCCCAGGATAGATCCCAGGGGGTGCTACTATTAAAAAGTGGCTAGAGCCAAGCTACTCAACTCTGGCTGCTGTTTACGCTCTCCTGCGTAACTTTCACAATGCCAGGGTTAATCCCCAAATTTCTGGGGATGAGTCTAGGTGGGTGTGATACTGTGATTTATAAAAAGAAATATCAGTTTGGTCTCTGACCCTCTCTCTGGCACAGAGCTCCTAAAACCCTTCAGATTTCCTGAGGGATGAGAGACAAAGGTGTCTTTGGTTATTTTAATGAGGTGGTTTTTGGACCCCACTTAAGGATGGGGGCTGGTTACTAGGAGAGCACAACAAGTGATTTGTGGACTTTTCTGTCCCACCCCCATGACCTCCATGATGGAAAAAGGCTGGAGGTTGAATCGGTTGCCAACTGCCAGAGTTTTAACCAAGCATACTTATCTGATGAAACCTCCATAAAAAAACAGGTTGGTGAACACATGATTATTCAGAGAGGGAGGGCATGGAGGCTCTGAGCCCTTTCCCCATGCCTTGCCCTATGAATCTATTCCATCTGTCTATTCCCGAGTTATATCCTTTTATAATAAACTGGTATTGTAGTGCGGTAAGTAAAATGTTTCTCTGAGTTCTGTGAGCCAATCTAGTAAATTAGTCAGGCCGAAGGAAAGAGTAATAATGTCAATATTTGGGTTCTTTTCCTGCTTATCAGGGAAAAGTATTAATAGCAGATCATTGTAAGGTACTATAGATGGTGGTTGACAGGGTGGGTTTGAATTCTTTTTTCCTCCACTAATTAGGGGTGTGATTTGGGGCAAGATGCTCAATCCACTTTTGTTTCAGCTTTTCTATATGTAACATTGGGTTAATGATAATAATACCTACTCAGAGGGATGGAATGCAAACTAAATGAGTTAATATATATGTTCACATGCATTAGAAGTATGGCTGGTACATAGGAAACATGTAATAAATATTAGCAATTATTATAAGACAATGGTCTCTCTTTAAATGATGGTCACCAAATAGATCAGCTGTGGCACATTTATCTGCTCCAGTTTATCTAGTCAGTAAAAAGGTTGTGTAGGTTTTCTGTAGCAATTTGAAAATGTTTGGGTGTAAGATCCCTGGAAGAGTCCCTGAACCTGGAATCGAGCTCACCAGCAACCTGGGGTTCTCAAGTTCTGAGGCCTGGTGGTAGAAAATGGCACCACTGAACTTGGCACTACTTCTCTGGGTCGAACACCTTTACTGAACACAATCAAGCAAATGCAGCAAAATTATAAAATTTAAAAAGTATATATAATAAAATGAAACAACAAAAGAGGACTGAAATAGCTGGCTTTTCCAGGCCTATGATTGATTATATGAACTGTGTCTCACATAAATTGGGCATGGTTATTTGTCATTATCAGATTTTGGCTAGGAAATCCAAGAATATGACATTTCAATACCTGTTTTTCTCAGAAAGAAAATACTTTGAGAATGGTTTCTAATTTTGATGTTTATTTGGCTAGTTTGACTCTTGTTTCCCAGGAGACAAGCTGGACACTGTGGTTTGGAAGTTGAGCACTTCCATGTCCCATTGCATCACTAAAACTTGGGTATTTTACTCTTTACTACTCAAAATTGTTACTGCTGTTGAATTCATAAACGTCACTGTTATCTTTTAGAAACATCACCATGTTTTGTTAGATGCATAGATAAATTAGTTTAAATAGTTTAATATGGTAAACATAATATAATGGATTTAATGTTTACTAGGGTTTGATAAAAAAACTAAAAGAAGGGGCCACTTGGCTTAAAGAGCTGAAGGCTGCTGATCAAATCTTTCAGTACTGTGAGCTCCCCCTGCTGGTGTAGTCTAAATCAACATAACGTGGAGCGGGGATTCACCATTTAATGAGCACCTACTAGTTGCCAAGCAGTCTTGTAGGAACAGACATAAATTTTCTGTAATCTTCATAACCCTGCAACAGTAGGTCTTACAATCTTGTCATAGTTAAATTTGTTTTTTCACCTTTAATCCCACATGGTTTTCTAATATTCTTAATTTAGGCAGAGGAATGAATTACATAAAATTATTTTCACCCAGTAATTATTATTTCTCCAGATAAAGCTATCTTGAATGAATGACCCTTTATATAACATAGACTAGAACAAGAGTCTTTTTTTTTCCAGGATTAGTTAAGAAAAAGAGTGGCAGAGTTTGAAACATACAGAACTTTCAATGGACTAGAACTTCAACTTTTTAAAAAAAAGTAATTGGTGGAAGTAAGGACTTTCACTACTTTTCTGAAACTTGAAATTACATCATATGTTTTGAAAGATCAGATGAATACGTATGTTGCCTTAGCAGCTATAATGCCATACTGAGCACCCCAATTGCCTGTCTGAGGTGGTAGGGAAGTCACGGCACAGACCACAGGCAGATAAACCAAGCTTGCCGTTACATCCAAAAGTCTCAGGCGCCCCTACCCACAGGGTGTTTCACTCAAGCTGTCAACAAGTTATAGAAAGAAGAACTTTGGTTCTGATTTTTTCCTTTGGTCTTGCTTCAGTGGAAATGCCAAGACTCTAGGAACTGATGTAAATTGAGGAAAAGGGCAGCGCGAAAGAGGGGCCAAGTAAATGACATTTGTCTTCAACACTGTAGAGTTGACTGTGCAGCCTTCGGGCAGATTTGTGATATTTTACACATTTTCTGATAAAAAAATTAGAAAGTAGTTATGGATTTCAGCTAATTCACACATCTGGAATAATTGTAGAGTTCTGTTTTATGTATTTACTGTAGAGTAGTGGGAAGCAACAGATCTTCTGTTTCTGACAGGTTTTTGATTCTATAATCTTTTCCATTTACCAGCTGCAAGGATTTGGGGAAATTACTTTATTGCCTTGAGACTCAATATTCTCATCTGGAAAATGGGATTAATAAAGTAGTCTTTTACGGCTACTTTGAGAATTGAATGAGTTAATGTGTGTGATAAAACCTGATGACAGCAATGTGCCCCGAATATTTTATGGGGGAGGAGATAAGCCATGACATATGTACAGTTTAATCATATATTTAGATTGATCCTTAAAATAATAATAATCTTAACATCAACTAACTTAACATTTCTTTGCTTTCTCTGCTAGGCTCTCGTCCAAGAGCTTCACATATATCTCATTTACTTCCCATAATCCTCTCACAAAGGCTCTGAGATAGGCACCTCCTATCGGCCCAACTGACTTTGAGTGCAGGGGTGTCAAACTCATTTTCACCGGGGCCCACATCAACCTTGCGGTTGCCTTCAAAGGGCCAAATGTAATTTTAGGACTGTATAAATGTAAGTACTCCTTAACTAGGGGCAAGGAGCTCGGTGCTCCTGCTGGGTAGAAACAAGGTCCCTGGCCAGATAAAACAAGGTGGAGAGCCAGATTTGGCCCACTCGAGGACCTTGTGTTTGCTACCTGTGTTTTAACTAGTCCTACTCACATATCCATCCCACTTTGTAAAGATCTTCAAACCTGTAAATACTGTTTCCAATCAGACCATCTGTTACTATCTTAAAACTTAAGGCAATCTTTTGGAAGAGAAGGAAGAGTAGTAGTAAATGAAGAAGATCTCTTTAAAGCTTAGATTCCTGAGATTTTGGTGAAATTTTTGCAGTAAAGCAGTGATTTTCAAATCAGTGGAATGTCACACCTTAGATTGTCAAATTAAAAGAAAATGACAACAACCAAAACAACAATAGCTGTCTGGTGTGAATGAATCAAAATTATACCTATTTTTTGTCAGATTGGCAAAAAAAAATGTTTTGGTGTGCTGCAGAATGTCAGTAATTAATTTATGTGTGCCACGGGATGAAAAAGGTTGAAAATTGCTGCAGTAAAGGAACAGTAAGTGTAGGAAAGGATTTTTGTGGTGATACGCTGTATTTCAGAATTCCCTCCCTCACAGA
Source organism: Glossophaga mutica (assembly GCA_039655065.1). Classification (NCBI taxonomy): domain Eukaryota; kingdom Metazoa; phylum Chordata; class Mammalia; order Chiroptera; family Phyllostomidae; genus Glossophaga; species Glossophaga mutica. The sequence continues at coordinate 43,810,696 of CM077306.1, read as the reverse complement.
TGTCCATTTCATTCCTGCCTTCCGCATGTGAGGCCTGCACTGTGCTGATGGATGCCACAGTCAGTGAAGTGTCTTCCCTCATGGAGGTGACATTCAAGATGAGTATCTGCCCTTGGCACTTGGGACAGTAACACTAAGGGATTACAACAACTAAAAGGGTGATTAAAAAAACCTGTACCTAATCGACTTTGTACTAACATCCTTTGTATTCCTCTATCAGAATTACTTCTTATTCACATCTATATACATGTATGCCTACTAATACAGAATCAGCAGATGGGAATAAAAATGGAAGTAATAAGCATACATCTGTATATTTTCTTCCCCAAATGAAAAACAAAAGAGAAAGATGGGCTTCAGTTTTTAGAATAAAGGGTGTGGTTTTTATATAGCTTTGTATTTTTAATGCCTACTGGGAAAATGCATTCGACTTTGTTAGGAATTAGTCTTTCTAGTTGTATAAAAGCATGGAAAATTGTCACATGTTAATTTCTGCTGAACTCTTTTATGTTAAACCATGTAAAGTACTTTTTCAATTATGAAGCTGATTTTATTTACTAAGAGTTTAGATTAGTAATAGATGAGCTAAGTTGAAAACCAGATTATAAATCACTTTCGCATGACATTTAGGTGAAATATAAACATAATCTGAGTTTATTTATGATGTCTGTCAGGGAGATTCATGAGAATTAGCTTTCTCATGACAGTTGTAATAATCATCATTTCTGGCCAATTTAGAAAGACTGGATTTCCACATGAAGAAAATTTTGTTAACATTTGATATCCTATTTCAATATCTAGCTGAAACCAAAGAGGATAAAAAGGTATGATTATTATTGTTCAAAGGAAGTAGTTCCTTTTCCAGTGTACTATAATATAGGAAAAGGCATAACCATTTACACTGGAGAACAGTTGCTCACAAGCCCAACTGCACAGTACAAGTGCCCAGGGAGCGTTTCAGGCAATCCTGATGCCTGTGTCTCAACCCAGACAAATCAAATCGGAGCCTTTGGGAATGGGAACCAGCTGTCAGCATTTGTCAGCACTCTCCCCAGGTGATGCTGAAGTCCAGTCAAGGCCGAAACCCTATGATAAAGGAGTGGGCTTAGGAGCAAAGTTAAGGGAAAGCTCTGGAGAAGGTCTTACTTCTCTGCCAAGATTCTGGCACTACAGAAAACGGCACTACAAAGAAAATGGTAAGACAAACAAACAAACAGTTCTTGGAAATTAAGAATAGACTCAGAGCGGTAGTGGGGACTTTAAACTGATCCTGTCTTGTGACCAATGCCGAAAGTGTTAGCATGGCTGGCAGAAGGTGTGTCAGGGAGAAACCTGTATAGGTGTGAGTTTGTGTGTGCACTTACTAGAATCAGTTTTTTACTTATGTGGGAGGATAATTGTTTATGACTTTGTTGTTTTGCGAACTTCCTTTCTGCCTGTGTACTTACCCACATTTTATCACCCACATTTCAAATTAAGGTACAAAATACAAAATAGAAGGTACTTAGTCAAACCAAACTCCAGTTGAAATTTTGTATTGTTTTTTATTTATTGACTTCCCATTATCAGCACACATTTCCGGGCAATATGTTGGGCTAATAATGAACAAGACATAGCACTGGTCAAAATGAAGTAGGCCATTATTTACTAAGCCTTGGAAGTAAGCAGGATAGTTGTAAATAAATAATGTATTAGGGTTCACCAGAGAAACAGAACCAATGGGATGGGAAGATAGATTTATCCATCTGTTTGTGAGGAGATTTGCGATTGGTTCCCTCCATTATGGAGGCTGAGAAAGTCTTGTGATCTGCCACCGGCCGAGGAAGCAGGAAGGCTGGTGTGATTCCGGCCAAAGCCTGGGAAGTGCAGGGGGGTGGGGCAGTGTGGGGAGGGCAGGGGGGCCCTTGGTGTGAGTCCCTAAGATCTGAGAGATGGCCAGACAGGGAGGGCAAGATGTTTGAGGGAAACACGATTGGTTTTGACATGTTTGAACCTCAGCGTGAGATTCGAGCAGTGGCAACATTGGGATGTCACCTGGTGGAGCTAAAGCGAAATCAAGGATACCGTGTGGAATCATCTGTTTCTCCAGAAAACAGTTAAATGACAGGTTTCTCTCATCTTCATCTTAAATTTTACAAAGACTCAGCCCAGAAACAGACAAGAACAATTCACTACTTTTCCACATAAAAAAATTTTTGGCCATTTTTCTGAAGCAATTTATATGGTTCTAAACTATTGTATGTTTACTATTTTTACGTTTTTGGATGGTATCTCTAAAAATTTCTAAGATGGCATCTTAGTAAATTTGTTTCTGAATACTGAATATAATTTTGGTGAACGAAAGTGTCCATTATGTTACATGACATTTTAATAGTGATATGTTATTTGTAATCTCCTTCCTCTCCTGTCCTTGATTTTTCTCCTGTTTCATTGCCTGAGCAACTGTAAATTTAGAAGACTTTGGTATGTTCGTAGAAGAGATGTATAGAGATGTTTGCACAGGAAGCTGTGTCTAGGGGTCAAGGCTATAGGAGGAGACAGTGACTGATTTAGAGACTGCTTCCTAGAAGTGTGTGAAAGCGTCATACCAGTGACCAGTATTCAAAGTGAAGGCGGTAAAACCCAAGTTCCACATTTTTCCAATCAAATCAGTGCAAATGTACTTACCTGCCTTTGGAATTAGGCTCAGGTGGAATAGGACTGTGACGTGGCAGCTGAAGAGGGCAAAATACAAATAACAACAGGAATCTTAAGATACGGTATCTTATTCTCCCCTAAAATCACATTAATACAAGGATCCCAGCTATAAAACAAAGAATTCACTCTAATGGAAGAAAAGTTATCACTGTGTAGATTACTTTTTCTTGTACAGCTTAGGAGCACTGTAATGCCGATGAGTAATATTTTATTACTGTTGGGTTTTCTGGCTATTCATGCATTTGCCAAAGTGCCTTTCGAAGTTTTTTTATTTACTACCGAAGAGAGATTTTTTCAAGTCTTTTTTTTTTCTTTGTTGAAAACAGTCACAATCAACTAACGTAAACTGTAGGGAAGTTTGTTTTTAATGCTAGTAATTATTACCATGCTAATTATATGCTGCCGATTTCCACATGCTTAGTCATCACCTTCCACTTCAATAAACTGCGATTTCAGTGCTGAAGACCCTACGCTCTTTTATTGTCTTGTATGTCTCAATACAAGAAACATCTTAAAAAGCGCTCTGATAGTGTAGCCAATAATGCTACATCAGTGGTCAAAGCAAAGGTGTGAATTCTTTGTCAAGCATTATTCACTGCCATTGTATCAGCACAGCCTGTTTTGGTGTAAACTGGTCTTCTCCCCTCCCAGTTGGTGAGTTATCTCCTCTTCCAAGGCCATCTCTTCACGATGCAGTCGTTTCTACAAATAAAAATCTCTTCCTGAGAAGATGGGTTGGCACTGGGTAACTCACAGTGACCCCCACGTTGTGCACAGAATGTAAGATGATAGAAGCTGGAGATGAGGGCGTTTTACACATGGCGGAAGGGAAAAAAAATTGGGGATAAGTGCGATGTGTTCATTTCCTTTGTTTGCCTAGAATGACACAGCTTTCAAGGTAACTGATGATAACATTGTTTTCAAATGCTGTAGGTAGCCCCGGTGGAGAACCTTGTGGAAAGACTTGTTTAGGAGAACGAGACAATCAGTGGTTGGGGGTCACGCTTTCCAGACAGCCAGGAGAAAATGGATCCATCGTGGTAGGTTGTTGGGATTGGTTCACTGATCACATCATGAAATCAGATATTCTGGGTGTGACTTTCACATCATTTGGTCTACTTTTGTGTTTTATTCAGACTTGTGGGCATAGATGGAAAAATATATTTTATATAAAGAATGAAAATAAGCTCCCCACGGGTGTTTGCTATGGAATGCCTTCTGATTTACGGGCAGAACTTAGTAAAAGGATCGCTCCATGTTATCAAGGTAAGATGACTTTGATATTAACTGGACCAAGAAAAACAAGTGAAGGACTTAATTTTTAAAAAGAAATTATTTTCAATTTTAGATACATGGGGAGGGGATTTTTTAAATAGCTGTGTTCTTTTTAACTACTCAAATCATTATTTCCTTTTTTACTCAGTTACAGTATTAGTTTTCATAAATATACTTTGTGCTTTTAGGAAATTTTATAGTTTAATTTGAATAATTTTAGAATCTAGTTCATAATCACCCACTTTTGCATTAAATACATTTTCAATTCAGTATAAGTGAGTCAAATGCTCAGCAAATATAGGGCACTTAAAATCATGAAATTACCTTGAAAAGTCTGATCAAAAAGAAGGAAACTGCTTAGCTTTCTTGCTTTACCTTTAGCTGCAGAGAATATTCTAAAGATTCAAGAATAATGGAATCAAATATTTTCCACTTACTTCATCTCTTTTTTTCAAATTCACATGCTTTCCTGGAAGCAGCAAAGGACTGGTATCTTAAGTGTGAAAGGTTTTCCCATAAAAATTGTAGACCGTGCATAGGTAGCAGGAATGCATGTAGAGCTAGGACACAAACAAAACAACCGGATTGGAAGAAGTTCAGGGTGAATGTCAACAGAGCTGTAAAAATTATATCTGCAGCGAAACAAATTCTTAAAATGTATTTTTGGAAAACTCAGCATTAAATATATATACTCTCCAGTTTCCAACTTTCCTAACCAAAATGATTACCCCAGTTTTTAAAGAAAATGCGTTACAGGATAAAAGTTTGATCACGTAAGTAAATTCAGTAACTGACTCCATTAATGTTGGGGTATTTCCTCTCTGGCATTTGATGTCGTGGAGAAGCTGATATAGATTCCTGATTTGTCTTTGGATGTCAAGAAGATGCAAGGTGAATTTTAAATTCTTAACTGGGTAAAACTCAGTCTAGGTTTCTGCATGTTTATTATCCTCTTCTTACTGGTTTATGGTTTATGCTTTGAAACATTTTCACAATAGAATTTTGATTTTTGCTCAGATATGTCTAGCCACATTCTCTAAAATTTCAGGATGGCATAAACATCAGACACCTAAAATTATGGGGAAATTTATAAAAATAGAAAAAGATAGGACCAGGGAAGATATGAAAAGGAGAGAAAAATCATGACAGAATATAGTACTTATAAATGACTTAGGAATGTATTTAAATTTTCTCGTTGGCAAAACCAAAGAGCAAAGATGGGGTCCCAATTTCTATTTTCACAGAGGTTTACTTGGTCAGTTTTTCAGGAGGAGCAAGCTTTGTCTCCATAGCAAATTCCAAAAGCATCAATCTATTCATGGGGCCTTTGTAATGAGAGACCCTCTATCTCCACGCAGATCTTGACTTGGTCTGTTGCTTTCAGCTGTGCAAAATCTGGGAAGCCTATTTTTTTTTCTGTTGAATTTTTAAATGGAGGAACTATAAAAGAATGTTGGAATGAAATATGTTAAACTTTAGACAACAAGTGGTTCCTGGTTGCTGGTTACATGTACTGAAAACAGTGAAATTAGACAGTAGACTTAATAGAATTTTAGATGTGGAAGACATATTGGCAATTGAGTCAAATGCCCTCGTTTTGCAGAGGAGAAAATTCTGGCTCATTGACATCATGTAATTTTTCTCAGAATCTTTCAGCCCTCTGGTAGCAGAAGGGACCCCACACTCAGAGTTTTGTTACTTCTGATCCCAAGTGTCTGTATTTGAAGATTAATGTGGGCAGTAGTCATTATCTGTGAATGCTTTTTCTTCTCTTTTTCTATCATTGGTTAAGAACTAGTTGATGGCAGAGCAAGGAGCTTCCATTCAAATATTTTTTTCATTGGCGTCCTGGCCTAGTCACCTCCTCCACCCTGGCATTCAGCCCTAGTGGCAAGAAAAGCGAGAGAGAGAGAGCCAGGGGCAGTTAGATGGCTGCCTGGAGCCACAGGCGGGAGAAGCCACTGCTGGGAGCCAGAGCTGTGGTGCCTGCGGAGCATCCTCGTCAGGCAGGCCCCACGGCAGAGCTGCTCAGGGATGCAGGGGGAGGTGCTGGCTCTGTGGGTCCACCAGATTTGTCTCGGTGACCAGCAGCACCCTGGCGAGGATCAGAAGCCTGTTTTAAATGGAAAGTTGGACTCCCATCTTAGACATTCATTTGAAAATTTTTTTGAGTTTGTGCTATCATTTGAAAATTTTTTTGAGTTTGTGCTACATGTTCTCCCCACAAAAAAGAGACAAGGAATAGTATCTTTATTGCTCTTTCAAAGGGATAGTTCGAAGGTTAATATGGAAGACATTTCTCGTTTTAAATTTTGTCAGTTACTATTATTTTAAAAATGAGGTAGTATAAAATATAGACCTTAAATGGTCTATATTTGTTAGGATTTATAAGATAAAAATAGACAAAATCTGCATGATTTTCAATGAAATCCTGAAGTGTTTTTTTTCTACTTCATTTTAGATTTTGTGAAAAAATTTGGAGAAAATTTTGCATCATGTCAAGCTGGAATATCTAGTTTTTACACAGAGGTAATAGTTCAAAAAGAGCTGCTATGAATGTTTACATATAGAATTTTAATTCTTCTGAAGACTTACAAGACTGATGTTATTCTTTACAATAAAAACTTTGCAACATCTGAATAATGTCTCTTAAACTAGGAAGTTCAGTATTGCAGCATAATTTTTACCAGTCAATATTTCACATATATTTTAAGAAAATATTAATATTGGATGGCTCTCCCCCACAAGATCAACTAAAAGTCTATACTAAAGAATATTATTTCATCAAGGATTTAAAATAAATTAAAAGTAGCTATAGTTATTTATTTTGTTAACTTATGCATTGAAAATATCTAAGTATGTTATTTTTACTTGTTGAGGGAACAAGGAAGCATATGAATTTGCACTTTTCATTAAAACTCTGACAATTGGGAAATTCAAGAACTTAACCTCTTAAATCAGATATATTCCCAAACACTAGTATTCTCTTTCTACCTCTCTAGTAACTAACTCTGTGACTCCCAGTGGAAGATCACAGTTGTACTCAACCTCCAAAGTTCCTAGTTTCCCTTAAACATCAATTATGAATCTATGAATGTTTTCCGAATCTATGTGGAAAGTCTGTATCAAGCTTTGGGTTAACAGTTTCCGTAACTATTACCTACTATGTAAAAAAAACAGTAATGATTTCTTTAGTGTGTTATTTAAATTGACTTTTTTTTTTTTTTGAGTTCAGGATTGTTGAAATTTAGAAGTATGTTAAATAGGTTTGAATGCGGAAAGTTTTCATGTATTATTAGACAACTCTCTGCTCATTCCAACCTTCCCTGTTTCCTTTTTCTAAATTCATATTTGCAATCAAATATACCCCGAATTTCATCGGTCTTTTTTTGAGCTAACATTGTTAAGGAAACTAGTTAACGACTTTTTGCAAATTGAAATAAATTAAGTCTACTTTTTACTCTTTGGCAAAACATGATTATCTCTGTAATGTGCACTAATGAATTACCCAGATATGATTTACTCTAGTGGAAACCGCATTGCCTTTCTCCTGAAAGCTTACTCTAGTGTTCAGTGGTTCTACCTTTGATTTCTAAGTCTATTGATGAGTGTGAAGTGAGAGTTTCAGAGTTTCTTCTGTGACTTTACTTTTAGGTGAGAATTCATTAGCTAGCTTCTCTGGCTTTTTAGCTCCCTGATGTGTTTTTAAATTCATAAAATGCTCAGATTTCAGGAATTTATTACAAAAAAAGTATTCTTGTCATTGTTTACTTAAAATGTATATCTGGAATATGTTCGGGGTGATGAGATTAAACTTTGAAGTGATGATAACTTGTTTATTTCTTACAGGATTTAATTGTGATGGGAGCTCCAGGATCATCTTACTGGACTGGCTCTATTTTTGTCTACAATATAACTACGAATACGTACAAGGCTTATTTAGACACAAATAATCAAGTAAAATTTGGAAGTTACTTAGGTACTGTAATAGTTTGACAAACTCAAATTTGACAAACTCAAACTATAATTTGACAAATTATAGTCTTTCTTACAGATACTAGTAATTATAAGGAAAATTGTATTTTCAAAAGATTAAAATGGCCAGTGGCCATTAAAAAGACAGTTTGTCTGTTTAAGAATACAATAACAAAGCTTTAGTTAATTTCATATTTTACATGTGTAACTACAGTCATCAATATGTAACTCTTAAACTGGAGCTACTCATTTACTGCAAAGTGTGTACTCTCTGGGGTAAAACACTCACAAGCTTGTATCTTTATGTAGTCCGCTGATTATTACAAAGATAGCATTATTGTGTGCTTATCATAGCCAAGGAACTTATGCAAGCACTCTACATGAATTATCTCATTTAATTATGTAACGGTTAGTGAGTATCATTCCTTAAAGGATTGACAAAGTCAGATGGTCCACAGTATTCTACACAATGAGTAACATTGTGAAGCTTACAGGTCTAAAAACAGCTCATTGACCTTTGCCTCCTACGTTCTTAGAATATTTCCCAGAGCTTAACTATTTTTATCTTATATTCTTATTCTTGTTTAATAAGTTAACAGTGGGATACTATATAGTCTGTGCTTCAGCAGAAACACAAGACTTTTCTGGCATTAATTCCCCTATTATAGGAAAAGGAATGCTTTTCCTATAATTTCTTAGGAAGTGCAGATTTGCTTAAACCATATGTACTTCAAATATGAGCAGCCTATTGTCAGAAAAAAAATCATAAGAAAAATCAGTATTTTTCCATTGAAGCAGAAGGAATTCATTTTCAAACAGAGGGAATTTATTTATCATTCAACATTTACTTGCTTATGGTTGAAGAATATCTTCATGTGTTATAAAACGTAACTCAGTGTTAGGCCTTTCATCACAGAATAAAATAAAAATATTTTCCCATTTCTAGCATCATAATATTTTATCACAATAGAAAGATTTTATGGCAAAAAGTTATAATTTAGGAAACTTTTTACTTAAAGTTTAAAATGTCATATTTTATATACTCTAAAATATTTCCTTTGTAATCCTAGAAGCTTGACTGTCCTGATACTGCAGATACTAACAAACCCAATGTAAAGGTGCTATCTTTGATTTCCAGGACTTGAAAATAAAAAGCCATGTGACTAGTTTCATAACACACATTAATAATGGCTTAAAGCATATAATTAATGACCACTTTTGTGTGTTGCTATGCTAGATAGTGTAGTCATTTTGTATTCAGTCTCATTTAATTCTGAGCGGCTGTATGATAATACATATATTTTAGCCATTGCAGTCTATGTCACTCATACTTGTTTCCATTTTGTTGAAGGGTACTCGGTTGGAGCTGGTCATTTTCGGAGTAGGCACACTACTGAAGTAGTTGGAGGAGCTCCTCAACATGAACAGATTGGAAAAGTAAGAACTATATTTTTATATTTATTTCTTTACAAGGGTTCAAATACATTGCATGAGAGAAGGAGATATTCAAGGAGGGACTGCAAAAATCCTAAGGAATGAAAGCTGGGTATGATGAGAAGTATGCTGCGTTTAGTGGAGTTGCTGAAAGTTGTATGGCTTTTAGATAAACTTCAGCAGAAAAGCTTTAAGGAACATTGCATAAGTCAAATGAAGCTTTTCTTTCTTATGAGTAAATTGTTTTGAAGAGATCTTAAGATGTTGGGGGAACGTATTTATTGGTTAACAAGTTTATGGCTAAAGGGAAATCGAGGCAGCTACATGTGGAATGGTAAGAGGAGAAAGAATAAGATGTTATTTCTGGTTTTAGTTTTTGTTCCATTGCTGTGTAAATGTTACTAAATTTTTCTGAGCCTTGCTTTGAAAGTGAAGATCACCATGCTTTCTGTGCTCCCTCTCAGGGATCCACAAGGCAGTTCCCAGGAAGGTAGTTGTGTGGAGAAGGCATGCCAGTCTGAACGTGGTTCCCTAAACCGGGGCTATCGCTATGAAAAGGGCTTTTAAAAAATACATTAAAGCAATTACAAGTTATTAAAATTAATGTTTTGACCCAATAAAGATTTTTTTAGTGGGATAGCAGTTGAACCTTTTCTAAATCTTTTTCCAATTGCAGGCATACATATTCAGCATTGATGCAAAAGGACTAAATATCTTATATGAAATGAAAGGTAAAAAGGTAATATGTCTCTACATTTGTTATCGCTGAGGGCCTTTGGAAATAACCCTACCGTTGTTTCAACAACTGGATCTGGTTTGCTTTGGAGCAGCTTGGCTCTTACTTTGGCGCTTCTGTCTGTGCGGTGGACCTCAATGCAGATGGCTTCTCCGACCTCCTCGTGGGGGCTCCTATGCAGAGCATCATCAGAGAGGAAGGAAGAGTGTTTGTGTACATCAACTCCGGCTCGGTGAGTCTGGTGATCCCAGAGCTGGGAGCCACCTATGGGATTATGTTTGGTACTTATTCCAGAGTTCTGAGACTATAGGTTTTTAGGCTTATTGTACTGATAAAGTAAAAATTCCGGTATCGTACTGATGCTCTAACAATGAAATGGAGCATGGTGATAAATGGGCAGCTGTCCCATTTTGATATTCCAGAATATGAGATCAGTTGTTCTAAAGTTAGTTCACAATTGTTGTGTGTTCCCTCCAACAGGCGAAGCTTCCTTCAGTTTTTATTATGACAGAAATCTAATGGGAAAGAGCGATATTTATGTCCCACAAAATGTGGATTTCTTATTGCAGTGAATGTCCCTATGTAATTTAATAATTATAAAATATTACTAGAAGCAGAAAATAAAATATGAAAATTTCAATTTCTTGATTTGACAATTGAAAACAAGACTTTTTTTTTTTGAAGATTTTATTTAGTTAGAAAGAGGGCGAGGGAGGGAAAAAGAAAGGGAGAGAAACAGCCATGTGTGAGAGAAACATTGATCGGTTGCCGCTTGCATGTGCCCTGACCCAGCCAGGGCCCTGGCCCACAACCCAGGCATTGTGCTCCGACTGGGGATCGAGCGGGCCACCTTGCGCTCTGTGAGGCAATGCTCAACCAATTGAGCCATGCTGGTCAGGGCAGGACATGTTTGGATAACATGTTAATTTGCACAGTTAATATAGATTATACTCTTGATAAGAATATAAAATCAACATAATTTATTCCAAAGTGCGTATAATAGTTATGGAAATACATAATTGCTGCTTATTGTTGAGTTTTTCATTATGGGGAATATTTTGGAGTAGAAACTGAATCCTTGACAGGTCAATTAAAAGAGTTCTGCTGGCCTTGTCTTGCCAGTTTATCTTCTTGGCATTAAATCAAAGTAAAGAATTTATAAGGGCCTTAATGAGGTCTTTTTGGCCTACCTTTAATTTAAGAGCAAGAATTGTTTTGTGAGAACATTAGTTCATTTCTTAAGGCACTGAATTTTCAGTCAGAATTCAACAAAGTAAAATCTGTTTCACAAAGGTATTTGTAATCTTATTTAATCAATGATTTCACAGTTAATAAATTTCTATATTAATCATCAGACTAAACTTTTTAAATTCTAGGAGAGGACATAGTCTTATGAAACAGAGATTCTGAAGGTTCTAGATGTAGAGCAGTTATTTATGCATTGGAATTTTCTAGATTATGCTTTTACTGTTAAGTTTAGATTGAAACACATTGTTTCCAAAGTAATATCACACTAACATGATACCAGGTATTATTACTCTTCCTTGCAGAGATAATTTCGTATTTCCCTACTCATAACTGAGTAGGTGTTATACTAGCTACATCCTCATTCTGCATACTTCTCTTTCCCTTCTTTTTCAATTAAACTTTTTGAGAATAGTTTAAACACTAGCATATTTACCTAAACTAAGGTAATATAGGACCTTTCTTCCTCATTGAAATCTAAGCCATCCCAATCTGAAAACATAAAAGAGGAGCTCCTTTGCTTGAAGGACACGAGACATGCCCTCTACCCACAGGGCTGCCGGTTTGTGCTTTTGCTCACTTCTGCCCTGAGGCACCACTTCGAACACTGGGGTTAATTCCATAATTCATTTCAGCTTTGGAAACCTGCTCTAGCATAGATTATTCTTCCTTTGTTCCCTTTTAACTTCCCGTTTTATACCTCTCTAAAAAGGCACTAAGCACTGCTACAAAGGCGTTGTAGTATATACTTATTAGTTTGGTTTGCTAATATCTATTAGAATGTGGGCACTGTGGGGAAAGGGATCAGCTGTCTCATTTACTGCTGATTCCTCAGGGCCTGAGAGAGTCCTGGACAGGGTGCTCAGTAATTGTTTTTGAATGAGCGCAAGAAAGAATGGTACTTGAATGCATATGGCTTCCACCTACTTCTACTGAAGTAGCTCTCAGGGGCCCCCAGCGAATTCTTGGTCACCATTCTTGGTGACTGGAGAGCACTTGAAGAGTGATTACTACTTTTAGAAACTCTCCCCTGGAACTTCAGTGCCATTGAGTTTTCTTAGGTCTGTACCTTCTCATTCTTGTTGGAATATTTTCTGCCTCTTGCTCTTTAAATTAGGCATTTCCCTGGGATCAAAATAAGTAGAGGGGTTTTTTGTTGTTGTTGTTGCTGTTGGAAAGTAAAAGGTGAAGGGCACTTGCTAAGGGGAAGAATGTATTTGTGTTTAAGGAGTGATGAGTAGACTCACTTGAGCAGGGGTAAAGGGTCAATGATGAGTAAGTAGCACATGAATTTTTTTTCCCCCTGCAAGGGAGTGACATGATCAAAGTTTAGAGGGTCTGGTAGCTATTATTGCAACATTATTGAATGTCTTATTGTAACTCATCATCTAACTTCAGAGATAGCAGTGGACCAATCTGTGTCCCATTACTGCTGGGAAAAGGTTCCAAAGGCTAGCTTCAGTAGCATCACTTCTCAACTCAGAAACCTTAAGTGGCTTCCTCTTGTTCTCTAAATTGAGAGTCAGTTCCCCCCAGCATTCACTGTCCCACCCCACAAAGTTCCAATCTCACTTTTGCAGCCTCATTTATTATACATACTCTTAAGTATAGCCACATCCTTTGAAATTCATATTTTGCTGGTGTAGTTTTCTCTGTGTATCCAAATTATGCTCATCCTTCAGTAGCCACCTTGAATATCATTTATGAAATCTCTCCTGGCTTTCAAAATTAGATATGCTCTCCTTGCTTCTGCATATAGAATGCAGTCTGTAATATTAAGTCATCCACATACTTGTGCTTAGCCTCTCCTGCAACTCTGGGCTTCTGGAAAAGAAGTGTGTTGTATAAACACACTGCCTTGTCCCCTTTCACCAGTTCATTCTTTGCACAGTGCAATGCCTTCAATAGGAACTCGATATTTGCTAAATTGAATTATCAAAATGATTTATTGGATTTTCAAAGCTAGAGATCATGAGTTTGACAATTTGTTATATCCTCTGAGCTCTAATCATACTATTACGTGTTGGCCTATACTTGATAAATATTTATTGAATTGAACTGAGATGTATGTACTAAAGCTCAGTCCGTAGTTTGTCCAATTTGTTTAAAGCATTAGAAAAAAATCCATATCCAATTACAACAGTAAATCATGTGTAAAGTTGTCATGGAGTGTTATAATGACACCTTTCTCCCCTTTTCTGCCTAGGGAGCAGCAATGAATGAAATGGAGACAGAGCTCATTGGAAGTGACAAATATGCTGCAAGATTTGGGGAGTCTATAGCTAATCTTGGTGACATTGACAATGATGGCTTTGAAGGTAATTAAAAGTATCCAACTTGGTAGTCGATTTCCACTTTTAAAATGGTACATGGAAGAGAATCTGTTTGGAGTTTCATGTTGTTTGTCTTTCTATATAAAATGGAGCCAGAATGGTATGTTGAGTTTTGTTTTGTTTTTTCAGTCTTACACCTGACTTCTCGGTTGTTAGCTATGGCTTCTTAGTGTTAATAAAGGATGATATTCAACATACCTTATGTTGCTGATTATAAGCCACCATTGGTTACGAGTGGCATTTTTGTGCCCCTAAAAATGCTATCAAGTTGTGATCCACCATTTTTTTCTATTTTGAAAAGGATTCTCATTTCAGAAATGTTAAAATGGGAAAAACGTATATCATAGACTCATTGGACCATACTCTTTAACTATCAGTACAGAAAAGACACTGACAGAACCCACTAGAGGCTGGTTGCAGAGCTGGAGCAAGGTTCTGGAGGTCCCTTGCTATGCCAGAAATTCCTTGTTCCTTTTAAGATGCATTCAAATTTAAGTTGCTGTCAACTTAAAATAAACTATACAATAGTTTATATATGTATATATAAAATTATATATATAAACTATATACATATGTTAATATATACACAAACTATATACATATAGCATATATACACACACACATATATATGAGACTCACCATAATAGTAAAGCAAAAACTGATGGTAGATATGCAAAAAGATAATGGGAAAGGAATATAAACATAACACTAAAGAAAGTCATCAAGCCGCAGGAGAAGAAAACAAGAAAACCAAATTTTGTGGTTGGTGCATTGTGGGAGGATTTGAGGGATCCCAGGATTGAATCCGGAGCAGTGGTGAGGGTGCAACTACCAGACTGTGGTATAGTGGCTATTTAGAAACTGATAAGGAATGACTTCAGTGATGGACTAGATGGTACCATCATAACTGCCTATTGGCTGGGGGTCAGCCCTGCTGTTGAAGTGCTTGTCTCCACCAGACTACCCAATTAAAATTTGCTGTTTTCAGTCTAGCACTGAGTGATAACTAAGGCTGTTAAAACTGGGCATAAAATGATGAGTAGGTTTGAGAGAGAGTGTGTGTGATTCCTGGAGGTTAGCAAATAAGTATTTGATCCTTATTTTCAAAGCTAGAATTTTGTCTGTCTCTTGCCATGGTTATTGGCAATTGGTATGTGGTAATATGAGGTCAGATCTTACATGTATACTGGAAATTCATGAGTACTATAAATTCTCACTTCCTTAATTTCTTCTTATGCCTAAGTGCTTCATTCTGCGTTAAATGTCTAAGATGTTACTCTGCAAGGAGAAAGTTGGTGGGTTGCTGATCATACACTTTCAGTGAACCTAGTATGTGGAAGATAGTGTGATTTGGTATACAAACATTACAATTTCTGGAGTTTTCTTACTCTATTAAAAACAAAAGGAGCTAAGTATATGTAGATATTTTATAGTTATGATTACACAAATAACATTTTACTTCAAAACTTTTTAATAAAATGTTATGATAGATATTTTGAGTTAATTTTTGTGTACAGTGGTCTAGTTTCATTCCTTTGCAAGAAGTTGTCCAGTTTTCCTACTGCCGTTTATTACTGGTTCTCCCCATTGTATATTCTTAAATTAATTAACCATATATGTATGGGTTTATTTCTGGAATCTCTTCTGTTTCAGTAATCTATGTGTCTGCTTTTATGTCAGTATCAAACTGTTTTGATTACTATACTTTTTAATACTGTTTGAGATCAGGGAGCATGATGCCTCTGGCTTTGTTTTTCTTAAGATGGTGGCTTTGTTTTTCTTCAGATTGCTTTGGCTATTCAGGGTATTTTGTGCTTCAATACAAATTTCAGAACTTTAAAACAATGTTGTGAAAAATCACCATTGGAATTTTGCTAGGGATTGCAATGAATCTGTAGATTGCTTTCAGTTGTATGGACATTTTAACATTCATTCTTCCAATTCATGAGCATGAACTACCTTTCCATTTATTTTTGTCATTTTTTTTAAACCAATGTCTTAAAGTTTTCAGTGTATAGGTTTTTCATCTTTTTGGTTAAATTTATTCCTAGGTATTTTATTTTTTTTAATGCAATTATAAATGGGATTGTTTTCTTAACCTCTATAATTTGTTAGTGTATAGAAAACACAACAGATTTTTGTGCACTGATTTTGTACCCTGCAACTTTCCTGAACTTATTCTCACAGTGTTTTGGTGGAGTCTTTAGGGATTTTTTTATATGTAAAATCATATAATCAGCAAATAGTGGTAGTTTTACTTCTTGTCAGTTTGGATGCCTTTTTAAAAAATATATTTTATTTATTTAATTTTTTTAGAGAGGAGGAAGGGAAGGAGAAAGGGAGAGAAACATCAGTATGTGAGAGACACATTGATCAGTTTCCTCTCACACGCCCCCAACTGGGATGTGGCCTGCAACCCAGGCATGTGCCCCAACTGGGAATCTAACCTGAAACCTTTCAGTTTATAGGCCTGCACTCAGTCCACTGAGCCACACCAACCAGGCCGGATGCCTTTTTTTTTCTTGCCTTATTGCTCTGGCTAGGACTTAATGAAAATAAAGTGGAATAAAAGTGGCAAAAGTGGACATTCTTGAATTGTTCCTGATATTAGATGAAAAGGTTTCAGCTATTCACCATTGACTGTGATGTAGCTATGGGCTTGTCATATATGCTGAGGAATGTTCCCTGTAGACCCATTGTGTTGCACATTTTAGTCACAAATCTACATTGAACTTTGTCAAATGCTTTTTTTTTTTTTTTTTTTTTTTGCATCTATTGAGATGATCATATGATTTTTATCCTTGGTTTTGTTAGTTCAGTGTATCCTGTCGATTGATTTGTGTATGTTAAACCATTCTTTCATCCCTGGAATAAATCCTTACTTGGTCAGAATTTGTGATTCTCTTAAAGTACATTTGAATTTTATTTGCTAATATCATATAGAAGATTTTGATGTCTATGTACATCAGGGATTTTGGCCTGCAATGTGTGTGTGTGTGGGGGGGGGTATTCTTGTCTGGTTTTGGTGTCAGGATACCTTTCAAGTTTTTTGAAAGAGTTGCAAAGGATAGGTATTAAATCTTTGTTTAACATTTGGTAGAGTCTACCAGTGAAGCCATCTGGTTCTGGCCTTCAGTTTCTTGGGAGGTTTTCAATTACCAATACAGTCTCCTTACTAGTAATCAGTCTGTTCAGATTTACTATTATTTCATGTTCAGTTTTGGATGTTTGTATGTTTCTAGAATTTATCCATTCCTTCTAAGTTATCCAACATGTTGGCATGTAATTGTTTATAGTGATCTCTTATGATCCTTTTTATTTCTTTCATTGACCCCATGAGTTGTTCAGTAGCAGGTTATTTACTTTATATATATATATATATATATATATATATATATATATATGATTTTTTTTTTTCAGTTTTATTCTTTTAGTTGATTTCTAGTTTCATACCATTGTAGTTGGAAAAGATGTTGGATATGATTTCAGTCTTCTTAAATTTTTTAAGACTTCCTTTGTGGCTTATCTTATCTCTTCTGGAGAATGTTTCATTTGTACTTGACAAGAATCTGCATTCTGCTGTTCTTGGATGGAATGTTCTATGTATACCTAGTAAGTCTATCTGGTCTAATGTGTTATTTAAAACACATGTTTCTTATTGATTTTCTGTCTGGTAATCCTTGGTATAAGTGGGGTATTATAGTTTCCTATCATTGTATGCTGTCAATTTCTTCCTTTAGGTCTGTTAATATTTCCTGTATATATTTAGGTGCTCTTATGTTTGCTGCATAAATATTTACAAATATTATCTCTTCTTGTTGGATTTACCCTTTTATCATTATGTAATTTTATTCTCTGTGTTTTATTACAACCTTTGTTTTAAAGTCTATTTTCTCTGACATAAATATAGCTACTTCAGCTTTCTTTTGGTTTCCATTTACATGGCCCATCTTTTTCCATTCCTTCCCTTTCAGTCTGTGTGTTCTTGCATCTGAAGGGAGTCTCCTTGTAGGCAGCATAGACATGGATCTTTATTTTTTTAAATACACTGAGCCACTCTTTTCATTGGAGAAGTTAGTCCATTTACTTTTTAAGCATTTATTGATAAGTACGTACTTACTGCTTTTTTGTTATTTTGTAGTTTCTCTCTGTTCCTTTTCTCGCTTTCTTCTCCTGTGGCTTGTTGACTTTCTTTAGTGTTATGTTTATATTCGTTTCTCATTATCTCTTTGTGTATCTACCATCAGTTTTTGCTTTGCCATTATGATGAGTCTCATATACAACATCATATATATGTGTACATATACACACATATGTATATAGATATAGCTTATTTTAAGTTGACAGCAACTTAAATTTGAATGCATTTTAAAACTACATTTTTACTCTTCCTACATATTTTACATTTTTGTTATGACAGTTTACAGTATTTATTTTGCTTATTTCTTAACTAATTATTATTTTTATTATTTAACTTTCACATGATCTTTATGTTATTAATCTACTACCTTTACTATATATTTACTTTTACCTGTGAAATTTATGCTTTCATATGTTTTCTTGTTACTAATTAGTTCCCTTTCTTTTTGGTTTAAGTCCCTTTAATATATTTTTGTAAGGGGAATTTAGTTGGTGACAAACCATTTTAGCTTTTGCTTGTCTGGAAAACTCTTTTTCTTTCTTTCAATTTGGGACGATAACTTAGCTGGGTAGAGTATTCTGGGAAGATTTTCTTTTTCTTTTTAGCACTTTATCATGCCACTCCTTTCTGGCTTGCAAAATTTCTACTGAAAAGCACATAGCCTTATGGGGTTTTTCTTGCACATAAGTTTTTTTCCCCTTGCTGCTTTAGGTGTCCCTCCTTTTCTTTAGTTTTTGACATTTTAATGACAGCAATTCCTTAATAATGTCATTTTATTCGGTGTCATTTTGTTATAACATTGCTGAGGAAAAAAATTGATTTTCTGCTGGGGCCACTGTTTGTGTGGAGTTTGAACATTTATGCTGGCTACTCTGGTTTCCTCCCACACCCCAGAGATGTTCACATTAGGTTAGTTGGCATGCCTACATTGTCCCATACTGAGTGAGTGTGGGTATGTTTGTGAATTCTTGTGAAGTGTGATCTGGGACTGGAATAAGTGAGTTGGAACATAATTATTTTGTTCTTTTTCATTAATCTTTATTAAATGTATGTATAGCTCACATTTGTTTCAATGTTTAATATTAGAATTATTTAGAAGTTTGGTGTTTTTTCTATAACTAGAAATATTCAGTAGGAACTTAACTCTTGCTTATATCAACTAGCCTAGGGGAAAATTGGTTTTATACTTACTTTTACTTAAAGTCAGATTCCAAGAATCTGTCAACACCATTAAGTGAGGACTTACTGTATAGTATGTCTTCATGTGGATCTCTTTGGGTTCATCTTTTTGAAAGTCTGTGAGCTTCCTGGATCTGGATGTCTTTTTCCTTCCCCAAGTTAGGGAAGTTTTCAATCATAATTTCTTCCAATAGATGTTCTTCCCTTTTCTCTCTTTTGTCATTCAGGGGCACTTACAATGCAAATATTATTTTGCCTAATATTATCCTATAGGTCCCTTAGGCTATCTTCACTTTTTAAAATTCTTTTTCTTTTTGCTGCTTCATTTGGGTGAGTTCTACTGCCCTGTATTTTAGCTCACTGATCCTTTCTTTTGCCTCATCCAGTGTGCTGTTAAATCTCTCAAGTATATGTTTCATTGTACTTATTGTGGCTTAGGTTTGGTACCTTCTTATATTTTCTGTCCCTTTGTTGAAGTTTTCACTGTGTTCATTCATTCTTCCCCCAAATTCTGTGAGCACCTTTCTGATTATTACTTTGCCTTTTATCAGGTAAATTGCTTAGATCCATTTCATTAAGATTTTCTTTGGAGGTTTTAGCTTATTTTGTTTGGAACATATTTATGTTTCCCAATTTTAAATGTTTTTTTTTTTTTTAATGTATTTGACAAAAAAGCTATCTCTGCCTGTCTTGGAGTGAACTCATATAGATAAAAAACAAACAAACTTGTCATTCATTCAGCCTTGTCCTAGCTCTTTTTTTTTTTTCCCCCTGAATCTCTGATTGTCTAAGCAGCCTGATTTATTTCTGATAGTTGTTGAGGGTATGCCAAGACCTGTCAGTGTTCTGAAGGAAGGGATCTCAGTCAACACTTTGATTCGGGCTGAATGGAAGTGAGACCCTCAGGTCATGGCTTTGAAAGTATACTGATATATATAGTCTTGTGGGACCACAATAGCAAACCCTGCTGGCCCCAAAGCAGGCAAACTAGATGTGTTCCCTGGGTGACAGTTGCAAAATTCAGGGCTCTGGACAAGTATCCAAAGCTCTTCCCTAGAGGTGCCAGCAAGCTGTATCAAGTCCTAGGGCAAGCACAGAGATGGTACCCCCTGACCTATGGTCCTGAGAGCACCTCTGTAGCCTCTAGGTGTGTGGGAAAACTGAGGACTGCCCCTCAGGCTGAAGCTCTAGGATGAGGAAACAGGCTTTTTTCATAGGAAGACTGGAGTTGTGTTTCAGTCTGTCAGTTTTCAAAAACTGTCTCTGATTGTTACGGTCCTGTGAGACACAGGAATGCCAGATCACAAGCCACAAGAGCCAGGTGACCAAGGCTTTAGCAGGGTGTGAGAAACACAGAAATGGAACACACTTGCCAGCTTTAGCAGGGTACAGTGACCAT
The DNA here is from genome assembly GCA_039655065.1 of Glossophaga mutica. Taxonomy (NCBI): domain Eukaryota; kingdom Metazoa; phylum Chordata; class Mammalia; order Chiroptera; family Phyllostomidae; genus Glossophaga; species Glossophaga mutica. Next base: position 43,790,282 of record CM077306.1, on the reverse strand, counting down.
TTGCTCCTGCTGACTGCAGCAGAGCAGCGAGAGAATGCAGGAACCGTGCATACCTGCTGATGTCAGCAGGGCAGCTAGAGAGTTCAGGGGTGGGGTGCCCACTGGCTTTAGCAGGGCAGTGGTAGAAAGCAGGAACCCCTGCCTGCCCTAGCAAGTTAGAGCGACAGTGCAAAAATGGTGCCAAGTGGCACTTCCTTCCTAGGGAATTTCAGCAGGCCCCTGCCTTCTGATAGACTCTTTTAAGATTAGCAAATGGATTTCCCTAGAGATGAGGCACTTCTCAAACTGCTACTTCGGCACTGGGCCCCATGGACAGGGAGTTTGTACAAGACCCTGAAGAGCTGTATCTCAGTTCCCTATAGCCCCTTCAGTCTCCTGGCTATAAGCCTCATTGTTTCACAGAACTGGACATTTGGGGGGCTTGTCTCTCAGTGTGGGTTCCAAGTGTTGGAGTTCTTGCACTGGGAAACAAATTCCTCACTTCTCAAGCAGAAGCTCCTGCTTTCTGAGATTCCTCCCAATGGTGGATCACCGCTCCAGGGGTAGGGTTTTTGGCAAGATGGTTCTCTGCCTCTCTTACCTGTCTCAATATGGCACTTTTATCCATTATTGTGGAGGAGCTGTTTAGCTAGTGTTCAGGTCTTTTCAGAGGGAATTACTTCATATGTAACCATACATTTAATGTGTCTGTGGGAGAAAGTGAGTTCAGGATCTCCCTGCACCACCATCCTGGACTGCCCCTCCTCCTATCACCTCTACTGTTAATGATTGCATCCAGCGTAGTGATGCAGAGCACAGGCTTTGGAGCTAGAGTACAGGGGTTAAGTCTCGGCTCCACTGCACCTGGCTCTATTCCCTTGAACTAGTTATACCCTGTGCCTTGCTTTCCTCATCAGTTAAAAGTGAGGTTCTTAAAGTATTTATTTGATACACTAATGTGTAAACACTATATGTGTTAGTTGACATTAAGGTTATTATGGTTATAGTAATGATAATTTATAATAACTGAGTGAAATAAATGAAATATTCAGATGAATATCAAAACAGTTGTCAAATATCTCAGTGTTTGTTCTGTATGTGGTGTCCCAAATTGAGTTGCATAAACATTCTGTATGTATTTGTGTGTGTGGGGGGGGGAGGGCAAGAGTTTGGATGTCTATATAAAATAACCAAGACTGAATATACACTAATATCTTCGGCTTGGAATTTAATTGATCTGGGGCTTTTCTTATATTTCAGTTGAAAAAGATCATCTGTATTGTTTTAAGATATTTGTCTCAAAATAGATCACTTGTGCTAATAACTAATAGCACAAGAATTTCAGTGTATTAGGGAGTTCCAGCCAAGATGGAGGTGTAGGCATAAATGCTTTGCTTCCTCACACAATCAAAAGAAGGATAACAACCAATTTAAAAATAAAACACAACCAGAACTTCCAGAAAATCAAACTGCATGGAAGTCCAACAATCAAGGAGTTAAACATTCATCCAGACTGGTAGGAGGGGTGGAGATTGGGACAGAGAGAACATGCAGCAAGGCGACATACCAGGGGGTGAGGGCAATCCCACATTTGTGTGGAAAAGTGGGGAAGAACAATGGGGGAGGGAGGCAGATTGCTGAAACTTTGAGTGAGAGAAACTAAAGACTCAAAACCTCTGACTATAAAATTCTGTGGGGGTTGTGGTTGCAGGAGAAACTCTCAGTCTCACAGGAGAGTCTGTTGGAGAGGCCCACAGGGTTTCAGAATGTACGCAAACCCACCCACCTATGAATCAGCACCTGAAAGGGCACAATCCTCTTGTAGAAAGTGAGGGACAAGAGTGGAGCAAGTGGCATTGTTCTTTCTGACCACTCACCCACAGACAGCACTACAACACAGCGAATAGGGTTGCCCAGCCCTGGCGAATACCTAAGGCTCTGCCCCTTACAACAAAACAGGTGCACCAAGACAAAGAATTATGGCCCAAATGAAAGAACAGAGCAAAACTCCAGAAAAAGATAGACAACCTACTGATGCTGAATTCAAAACACTGGTATTCAGGATGCTCACAGACTTGATTGAGCTCAGTCACAAAATGAAGAGAGAAATGAAGGCTATACAAAGAGAAATAAAGGAAAATATACAGGGAACCAACAGTGAAGGGAAGGAAACCGGGACTCAAATCAATGATTTGGAACAAAAGGAAGAAATAAACATCCAACTGGAACAGAATGAAGAAACAAGAATAAAGAAATGAGAGGCTTAGGAACCTCCTGGGACAACTTTAAATATTCCAGCATAGAATCATAAGGGTGCCAGGGGGAGAAGAGGAAGAGAAAGAAATTGAAAACCTACTTGAACAAATAATTAAGGAAAACTTCCCCAATCTGGCAAAGGAAATAGATTTCCCAGAAGTACAGGAAGGTCAGAGAGTCCCAAAGAAGTTGGACCCAAGGAGGAACACACCAAGGCGCATCATAATTAAGTTACCCAAGATTAAAGATAAGGAGAGAATCTTAAAAGCAGCAAGAGGAAAGGAGTTACCTATAGGAGTTCCCATAAGACTATCAGCTGATTTCTCAAAAGAAACCTTCAGGCAAGAAGGGACTGGAAAGAACTATTTGAAGTCATGAAAGGCAAGGACCTACATCCAGGATGACTCTAACCAGCAAAGCTATCATTTAGAATGGAAGGGCAGATAAAGTGCTTTCCAGATAAGGTGAAGTTAAAGGAGTTCATCATCACCAAGCCCTTATTATATGAAATGTTAAAGGGACTTATCTAAGAAAAAGATGATCAAAACTATGAACAGTAAAAGGACAGCAAACTCACAACTATCAACAACTGAACCTAAAAGACAAAAACTAAGCAAACATCTAGAACAGGAACAGAATCAGAGAAATGGACATCACATGGAGGGTTATCAGTGGAGATGGGGAGGGAAAGAGTGGGGGAAAAGGTACAGGGAAGAAGCATTATTGGTAGGCATAAAATAGACAGGGGGAGGTTAAAAATAGTATAGGAAATGGGGAAGCCAAAGAGCTTATATGTACAACCCATGGACATGAACTAAGGGACCGGGGTGGGGTGGGCAGGGGGTGTGGATTCTGGAAGGAGGGGGTTGCAGAGAGAAGGGAGATAAAAGGGCAACTGTAATAGCATAATCAATAAAATATACTTAAAAAAAGAATTTCAGTTTATCAACAGCTTCATAACCCAGACTTGTTATCTTTTACATATTATCACCAAGTATCAAGGTTTAGAATTCTAGTTACTGAGGAGTAGCTGCAGTGGTTGAAGTGGGTACCTAGCCCTGATTCAGGAAATTGCTAACTGGTCTTATCCTTAGTGGCTACAGGATAGTTCTCCAACCACTCCCTTTCTTGACCTTCTTCCTCTCCCCTTCTTTTTCTCTTCTTGTGCTTCCCTGTTATGTTCCCGTATGCATTTAGTCTGCACACATACAGCTCCAGGTGTTCTGAACTAATTTCTAGTCTCCACATGTGCCATGCTGCCTCTTGCTCCTCTGCTGTTGCACAGGCTGCTTGCTCTGTCTAAACATCTTTTCCCTTTTGGCCACTTGACTGTGCCTTATCATCACTTTAGTCTGAGCTTGGACATCATCTGTGAGAAGTCTTCCCTAATTTCCATCACCTTCTTGCATGTTGCTTTATGATTCTCTTTTACTTGCTCTTCTTCCCCACTAGACTATCAGTTCCTTTTTTGTAACTGCCTGGTCTTGACAGCTTCTAGCAAATGCTTGGAATACAGTAGGTGCTCAGTAGTTGTCCACTGACTGAATGAATGAATGGGTGTATTTATGTATGAAAATTTAAAATAATTTGTACCAGTCAAGAAGGGTAGCCTTAGTAGGTCTAAACAAAATAAGTGTAAGGTGTATCAACCAGCTACTTTTAGATAAAAGTAGAAAAATGTTTGCAGTTTTAAAATTGCACAGTATTTGGCCATGACCAGTGTGGGTCAGCTGGTTGGGCTTTGCCCTACAAAGTGAAAGGTTGCCTGTTGGGTTCCCTGTCAGGGCGCATGCCTGCATTCCAGGTTTGGCTTCCAGTCAGGGCGTGTATGAGAGGCAAGCAATCGATGTTTCTCTCACATGGATGTTTGCCTCCTTCTCTTTCTTCCTCCCTTCCTCTGTCTCTAAAATTAAACAAATATCTTATAAAAATACAAATAAAATTGCACAGTATTTGGCCTAAAGTTGTATATTAAAGTTGATTTTATTTGCATTGATATAACAGCCGAAAGGGACCACTGCAGTTGCTAAAAAGGTTTTAGATCTGTTGAACAGTGGTAAGAAATAAATATCATAAAGGCAAACTATCTGTATTTTAGGTTTCTATTAAAGTTTCTATAAACTGAAGTTTCTATAATGTTTCTATAAAACATTGCATGTAAACAAATAATATGAATATGCCCAAATAAATAGATATAATACTTAGTAAATAATGAACTGCTCTTGAAACTGTAGAATTTTTCCTCTATGTGCTATACATTTGTAGCACATAAGCAACCATGTCATTCATAGTTTCTCTTTTTCTCTTGACTTTGTTTTTATGTGAGTTGATCAAATCTTTTATTTTCTCCTGGTATCAATCTGATGTGAATCTCAAAATCAGAAAGGTGGTGCAGTTGTTATTTTATAGAACAAATTCATTTTTGGAAATCTTGGTGGGGTGTGGATACTCTGAATAAATACTTTAATTACTTTCATTGGAACAGGAGTTATTTTAGAAGTTGTTTTGCAACCAAAGCCTAGAATTCAAGGATTCTTTGGTTATGCCTTTTGTAGGTGATGATAATTTACTATGTGCTAGGTGCTGCTCTGAGCACTTTAGGTGAATAACGTCCTTCTGTGGGAGCGAGTCCTCTTATCCTATGTTACAGGTGAAGGAACAGATGAGACAGGTTAAGAATCGAGGCCACTGTAACAACACAGCGGCAGTGCTGGGCTCTGACTCCAAAGCCCATGCCCTTGACCGTGCTGCTAGGCTGCTTCTCAGACCCATTCACTCTGCTTCTTCCTTACACCCACTGTTCAGTACAACCCTGAACATTGTTGTCGTAATGTTAGTATTTTATAATTTTTTTCTGTCTAATGAGAAAAGTGTTTGTTTTTTACATGAAGACTTCCTTATATTATGTGGTATAAATTAAGGAGCATGAAGGTTAGTTTACAAAGTTGAATTGTTTGTATCAAGAATTTGTGTTCACCATTTAAATTCTTGAATAGATGTTGCTATCGGAGCTCCACAAGAAGATGACTTGCGAGGTGCTATTTATATTTACAATGGCCGAGCAGATGGGATCTTACCAACCTTCTCCCAGGTAGGAGGAAACAATTCTATTTTCAAAAGAAACATTGGCAATAAAAGTTCCTTTAAGTTTTCTACTGTTAATGTGGACTTATTTTTCTTACTTTTCTCATTCAAACAGAAGAAATTCTGTTCCACCATTTTTTATCATTATAATACATGGTCTTATTTTTAACAGCAGTAATAAGTCTTTGGAACCATTTTTTTTCCCCATAAATAAGAGTTCTAGTTCACTTCCATTCCAGTTTGTCTTTAACCTATTCAAGATTTCTCTCTGCATTTCATTAAATTTATGTTCTGAGGTAATATCTATATGGTTCCAAATAAGCCCATTTGGATTTGATTAACTGTGTCATGTCTTGTGGCTGAAGTCCCATATTTCATGGAGATCGCACAGGGAGAGCAGACACTCACATGATACTCGGTGTTCCTTTCACTGCAAAGCAGTGAGGCAATGGCACTTTAATAAGGTTCTCCGATCTAACTCTGACTTCACTTTCATATTTTGAAATGCAGGCCATTTCAGTGCATAGAAAAAAGCCATATACACATAAAGAGAAGAAAAGCTTTTCCAAATACACTTTTATGGAAACATTAGTTATACTGTTATATCTGATTGGATAAAAATAGGCAGGTGGCTTTCCATATTTAACATGAAAGGTATGCATTTTTCTGCTAAAAAAAATACTGATTTTTCTAAGTATGGGTAGCAGCCTGATACTTATAAATCACCATCTAGACATGAAGTCAGACACATGGGATAGGAAGCACTTAACTTGAGCTGTCCTTGTCAAACGCTGTGAAGCAATCTGGCTAGATAGGGTGGCTCTCTCATCATAAGCCTAAATTATAGGCTCCACTAAGTGATCAGAAATGTCTTATTTTCTAGATTACTTGTTTGGCAATTCATGTTGGTCAGGGAAATGAATACACAACTTGAAAGAAGACTGGGGAAAGGGGTCAGGACTGTCACAGGAGATCTGGACTGTATCATTTCCCTTTGCTCTCAAAGTAAAGAAAGTATTTTTTTTTTCTTATCACGTAATAAATGTCATCTGCCCACTGAAAGGTAGAAACTTTCGTTTGTCTTAGGTACAAGTATTTGACGTAACTAAAGTTTTGTTCATAAATGTGCCAGGGCATCAGAAGGCTTATTTTTAGCTAAATCATTATTTTTCTGAGACATTAGGAATCCAAAAACACTTCTCACTCAGCTCATCTATTTTTCAGAGAATTGAAGGGCTTGAAATCAGTAGATCCTTAAGTATGTTTGGACAGTCTATTTCTGGGCAGATCGATGCAGATAATAATGGGTATGCAGGTGAGTATAAAATTTACCTTATTTTATATGTTGGAATAAGCTCTATTGTGGATGCTGCTTTACTGAGAAGTACATAGATGGCATGGAAGAGTTCTAATTTACTGATAAATTTTTCTCCATTTTTGAAGCTTTTTTTTTAATTCAAGGATGGGTCTGAAATGATCGAGTAATTCCTGAGTTTTACACTGTTATTTATTATTTTATTCCTCGTTCTTGAAAGAATTTAAAGCATCCATAAATGTCCACGTAAATGAAATACATGGTGATGGAAAGAAAGGAGTTTCTGTTTCTGTGTGTATTTGAAAGATTTCTGGGTGGATATTTCTAGTCCAAAAATAGGATTTTCATTTTATATCAAAAAGTTTGTTTATATTATGTTATAAATGGATGAATGTCATTGTAATTGAGTAAATTCAGATAAATGTGGAATGAGTCCTAAGATGTAAGCATATTTTTTCTAATTAATTTTCTATAAATAGTGTTTTGGTATAGTCAAAAGGTGATATGTAGTTAAGTATTTCTGACTGAAAAGTAATTCTCTTTGACTAATGATGATTACTAATCCATGTTGTTTCTCGTCCACCAGATGTAGCAGTCGGTGCTTTTCGGTCTGATTCTGTGGTGTTGCTAAGGTAAGGTTGATGCATTTCACTGCTTAGTGACAATTGGGCTTAATTGTAAAGGATGGGAGGCAATTTGTAAAATCAGTGGTGGTGACCTCATAATGTTCTTTTTGGTATTCTGAGATTTAATTATTTGAACTCTAGGATACTTCTCCCACCTTACATAGATATAATTAATGTAATCAGACAAAGTCAATAGTTTCAGAAATTTAAATGAAAATTCCTCTTGATTCAGGCATGGAAATTTAATTGAGTTTATGTGCACATACTCTTAATAAAGCAGTTTCATGAAATTACTTGGTCAATGGAAACTGACAAACAACTGCAATTCTTTCCTAAGGAAAAATAATTCTGTAATTAATATTACTAATTTCATTTCCTCCTTAGGACAAGACCTGTACTGATTGTTGAAGCTTCTTTAAACCATCCTGAGTCAGTAAATAGAACAAATTTAGACTGTTTTGAAAATGGATTGCCTTCTGTGTGCATGGAGCTAACACTCTGTTTCTCATACAAGGGCAAAGAGGTTCCAGGTTATATTGGTAAGGGTGCCCTTACAAAATTAATAGAGTGTGTACTTTACTAATTAATCTTGAAATCATCTTTGGAGCCCTCACTGTGCTTCATCATGGAGGGCTGCTTCAGTGGGGAGAGAGCAATCACCTGGTAACACATCTCTCTTGCCCATCTTTCAGATCCCCTCGTTATTCTGCCTGATGAGTGGGGCACATTAAGATGCTCCAGTTGTTTAGAGGTTATATAAGAAGCAAATCAAGCCCTGGCTGGCGTGGCTCAGTGAACTGAGTGCTGGCCTGTGAACCAAAGGGTCGCTGGTTCGATTCCCAGTCAGGGCACATGCCTGCGTTGCAAGCCATGTCCCTAGTTGGGGGACCCATGAGAGGGAACCACATACTGATGTTTTGCTCCCTGTCTTTCTCCATGTCTCTCTGTCTAAAAATAAATAAAATCTTAAAAAAGAAGCAAATCAAGAGTATCACTTGCTATATTATTTAAAGTGAACTAACTGAGCTTAATCTGTAAGAGCTCTTTAGAATAGAAAGAACATCCCCACAGCTCTTCTTCTCTTTTACTGGGTTTCTTAAAGCCTGGTGTTGACTTAAGTTGGAAATCTAGAGAGACGATTCTTCTCTTTATATTCTATCCAGTTTGAGTAATTGAAGATTATCAGAGGTCTAGACCCTGATTCTAATTTTCATGAGTAACACACATCTGTTAAAGATTTGTCATGACTCTCAGTAGCTGAGCACTCATGCCTATCTTTCTCCAGATAGGTAATTCTCAGTTACCTACTTTCTGCAGAAAGTAGCATTGAGATGGCTTACCCAAAATTGTGGTTAATCCCAAATCACAAAATGTGACTTCATAAGTGTAACATGTTTTACCAGCAAGGTAATATTCCTAATTATGTCGTATTTAAGCTAATATGAGAGTAAGTACTAGTAGCTTGTAGTAGGGGAGAAGCACACCTGGGTTTATCATTTGGACATCAGGAATTCACGAAGTTCAGGAGCCCCACAAGGGCTATCAAGAGTTGATTGTACTCATGCGCCTGCAGGCTGTTGTCATCTAAACATCATGAAGGGCAGCGAACACTGAGCTGAGCTACAGATCTGTAACAGTTGTCCCAGCCTGAATTAGCCTGTGGTGAAAGGTACAGAATGAGCCTAGCATCTCTACTTGTGGTCATTTTTGATAGCACTCTGCAAAGTCCTGGCTTAGAGATGCAGTGATAGGACTGCAGGCAAAACCTTCATCTGGCACTTGATTGGAGAAGTGGCAATGTAAGGGCGTGACCTTAGTAACACAGGGACACAGAAAAGCTGATGGCTTCTCTGAAAGATACATGTTAAATCAATATTACTGTGTCCCTTTAAGTAAAATCACTATTTGTTGTACTATCAATTTCATTGTGACCAGATATTTTTTAGTTGGTCGAAAACAAAAATATGACATTCATAAATAGTCACAGCATTGTTACAACAACATGCTTTATAGTTGTAAAATGACTCCTTGGGAGGAATAATTCACATTAAGCATGATAAATAAAAGGAAGGTTGACATATGTATTTGAAATTTGTGGAGTAGTATAGGTTTTATACTAAGGTTTCCTTGAAGTTAGTAGATAATATCCTTCCAGAAGACTTAGTTACTCTTAAAACGTAAATGAATTCTTCAGAAATTATATACATTCTTCAAAATATCACTTAATGAATTATTGGTTCTGTATGAGTGACATCAGCAGACTGTCAGATTGAGCTTGCTTCACAAAGATCCCTTTTAGATTCTTGATACCATCTGGCTTAGAATTTTTTTGGTTGCTTGTAAATTTTCCTTATCTTTTTGCTGATTAAAGGTCATTAGCAGATTGATTATTTACTATGTGAGATTCAGCAGATTATTTACTGTGCCAGATTTTAAATAAGTTCTGACCAAACTGCTAAAATACTTATTTAGAGAATGCCTTCCTATATTTGTTTATTTTTGCACAAATCAGCTCTCCAAGTTCAAACTAGAAACCAATAACAACGTGGAGGAGACTAATCAGGGCCTAGGGCTGGAGAAGATGTCTTAGAGTAAACTGTTAATAGAGGTTGGAATTTGGAATCATGTGTTCACTTTACATTAAAAAAACCAATGAGTAAACCAAAAGAAAAATGTCAACCCCTCTAATTGGAAACAGATGGAAATAAAGAACCTAACAACATATGAAATTAACTATAGAACCATACAAGGCAGAAATATTGCAAGTGACATTTGAGCACTTCCTCTGCCTGTGCTTCCTTAGTCCAATGTCCTGAGGACAAAAAGGACTCCAAAGAAATGTGAAACTTTACTCAGGACCTTTACTATTAGTAACAGTTTTGGTATTGTTGTTTTGAAACTTTTATATATAAGAGGATTTAGCAAAAAACCTAAAGACCTTACTATCGTGAAAAATAGAAACCTAGAGAAAAGTTTATAAATTTTTTCTTTATAAAAATAACTTGAAATTTGTATTTTTAAGTTGTGTCCTCTGTCATGTTTCAGGTTAGTTTTAAAAAGCTATTGAATGACGATATTTCCAGTATTCTCTATAACGGTGACTTGTCACTTCAAAAATAAGAAACAGTTTAAATGCCTTTGGATAATTATTTATACTAATTGCAGTTCCCTCCGCATTTTTGCAGTCTTGTACTACAACATGAGTTTGGATGTGAACAGAAAGGCAGAGTCTCCCTCAAGGTTTTACTTTTCTTCTAACGGAACTCCTGATGTGGTCACAGGAAGCACGAAAGTTTCAAGCACAGAAGCTACCTGTACAACACATAAAGCGTTTATGCGGGTAATGGAAACTAGTGTTTATTAATGAACGTGTAAACTTCAATATTGTCAGTACAGTCAAAGTCTAAGTGCATTGGCATCCTTTTATAAAATACTGTGAAAAGCAAGCATTACCCCCTCCTGAACTAGCTGACCTGTTGCTCCAGAGTCAAACCATTTGCTAACCTGTAACCTGGATAATTCAAAGTCTGCATTTTGCATCTTCTTTGCTTCACACTTATTGCATTTTACTGCATCAATAATTTAAGAGATTTGCCTTTTCCTTTCTATACGTGTCTAGAAGTGTACATGTTGAACAGCTCTGCTGAGTCTCAGATCCTTTCCTGAGTAGGAATTTGTGGGGGGAGTGTGGAGAAGGGGAGGCAGGAGGTGGGGAAGTGGGTCTGTTTTCTGTGTGACTCTAACAAAGCAGAATTCGACATGCCTGCTTTTGGACTGTGCCGTTGTCTCTGCGCCAGCATTGTCAGTGATGTCAGTGGGAACTCGCACGGTCGCAGGGGTTGGGATCAGCTGCGGGCCAGGACGCTGGCTTTCATGACGCTCCGGGGAACGTCCTGCCAAAGCACAGCCAATTTCATTTCTTTTATTAAAACACTCATTCCCAGAGTAATCATTATGTTCCTTGAGTTGGTCAAATTTTATCATGTGATGCAGTGCCAGGTCTTTTTCATTCGGGAATGGTGTACTTCATCAGAAAATCTATTGTCACAAACAAGCCAAACTATTCCCAGGAGCCCTCTCTGGAATTTAAAATAGTAGCCTCTGCTTAGAACTTAATTTTCCCTTAGATACTTATTTCAAGCAAAGACAAACAAGCATTAGGACTCCAGAACACTGTGAAATGCTAAGAGCACTATTCCCGGTGTGATTTCTTCATTTCCCTTAACCAATTTTATTGTTGTACTAGAGTAAAGCTATCAGATGGTTGAGAGCCAGAAGTGTAGAATGATATTAATGTAACCATCATTTATATGGTAGAGATTAAAAAGATTCTTTTTCTTGTAAATTCTACATAGTCGTGATAGTTAATTTGAGAGACTAACACTGAGACCATTTTAAAGGCAATAAAAGGGCCAACATAAGACATTCACAAAGAAATATATATTGTGTTGAATTTGTTTAAGTAGCAGTAAATTGCTTTGATTTCTTTAGGCCTGTGTTTCCTGGCATTGTTCCCACGAGTAAGTATTCATCAACATCAAAATTGTACACTTTCTTCAGAATAAATTTGTAGTGGAAGTGACATTTTAGCCGAGGTTTCTGTCTTTGTTGCTTATATACTTGTAAGTGTTACCATGGTACCAGTGGCAGTAGGTTACAAGCTGCTGACTTTGGGCCGTATTGTCAGTGTGGAACAGAAACACTTAGCTCTGGGCTTGGTACACAGTGAGGATTTTAAAAAAGAAACATGACTGTTTCTTCCCATGTTTCCCCCGCCCCCTTCCTAAATTACCTTGCTTTTATTTGGGACATTTTAAAACTCAGAAAGAGGAAGGCAACGGGCTGCTGCAGCCCTCTCACAGCAAACCCAGGGAGGAGGTAAGAACCACAGAAGCAGCTTCCCCAACCTTGAGTCCTAGCAAGGAGCTCTAGCTGTTATGTACAAAAGTATGGGAGTGCAGCGGGTACATTTTCCACCCCCACCAGCTCGTGCCTGGCGGGGGCGGCTTTCAGAAACATTGACACTGCTGTGCTTCTGCAGTCTGAAAGAATAGAACAGCAACCTGAATTCTGCGATCTTCTTAACTGACAGAGAAAAAGATGGACTCTGGTCGGGAAGACTGGATTGTTCTTTGTTCTATCAAATGTGTCCAGTGTCAGCAGTGTTAATGTACAGATGCATTCTACCTTGACACCCCTTACAATGAAATGAAGTGCTGCTTGTTAATTATCTCCTCAGGCCCACAGAGGAGAGAACAGTTGGAGTGAAGTTCTTGAGAAGGCAAGGGAGATGGGGTTGATTGTACAGAGGAAAAGATTGGTTCTAGGTAGGCACATGTGAAGTTCATTTGTGCGGGTTTGTAGGTCTGAGCAGATGTCGTGAGGACTGTGTAAATTCTCTTCTGATTGCTTTCATATTCCTGTTGAAGAAGCAAAGTCATGAGCTTGAGTAGGGGTAGAGTAAGTGGTATTTGGAGTGTAGGAAGAAGATACTATATAGCTTTATGGGAGAATGGGAGAGTAAGGAAGTACAATATGGTTGTGAGATGGCATTAGGATCCACCTTGTACCCATGGTCATAAAGTGAGATTAGTCAGAGGGTTATGGACGTTTCCAGTCACATTCAACCTTCCACGTGAAAGGAGATGAACAGTAATGGTTAACCAAGGCCGTGGTTTGCTGAAGGAGTGGAGCAAACAAATGGGGCAGAGAGTCAAGGGACTATGTGAGGGAGCGCTCACTCTACAGTTTAAGGAGGGCGAGGAGAGGGGAGGACATCAAGGGGGTGAGGGGCAGAGAAAAAAAGTTAAGTTGGAAGTCCCGGTGGGATCAGCGAATTTTTGGAATTGAGTATTAAAGGGAATGAGCGGGAACGATGTCGTCAATGTTACATGTGACAGCCATTTGGGACCTGAAGCTGAGGCAAAGATTGAATTTTGCTTGTATTCCTGTTCACAATTCCTTGGTTATCTCACATAAAGAAAAGTCTTTAAACCTGTTTATATTTACAAAACCTATCACATTTTGATCGTAGAGATCACCCCAAGAGGAGAAGGTGAAGGTCTGCACCCTGGGACACTACAGCATGAGGTTAAAAAACTCAAATTTCATGATAAAAGTTGGGCTTTATTAAATCTTTTTCTTTTAATCACACATTCTCTAGTTTCATACATTGGATCTTGGTCTATATAGGAGACATTTAAACAACCTAATAAGCATCTGTCACTAGCATGCATATTGCCTGGTATGTTATTTTTCTGAGACTATATGGCCATTCATCTGGTTGGTAAGCACATCAGTTTTCCCAAGGCTATTTAATCTAATCCTTAAAACAATTATCACATAGGATTGTTTTATGGGAATGGTCAAGATTTGTTTTTCAGAAAATAGAAAGGAATCAAGAAATTGTTTTTTTCTTGCAGAACTCCATTTTTAGTTTTTTTAGTTGCTTATAATTATGTCAAGCTTTAATTTTTTGCTATTAGAGCAGTAAAATTAATAGATTTTTCTAAAGCAGAACCTAGAATTTACAGTTGAGTTTATATAAAAGGTTTCTGTGATATAAGAGAAATGATTCGTTTTTGTATGCTTTACTGTTTGATCTACTGCAATTATCTTCTATTAGACATCACTTTTCCATCAATGAAAATGTTTTCCCGTCCATGTAAGTAAATGAGAATGATTTTTTGTCTTTGTTGTGTTCAAATACAACTTTGTTAGATCTTAGAGATTTCTTTGAAAAGCATCTTAGGACCAGGGATAATTTTGAGGCTGTTTTGATTTAGAGAAACCCAGCTGACAGTTGGCAGCAGTTTTTGGAAATATTGGAGTAGCCATGGTGGTGAGATGTCCCTCGAGGTTTTTCTAGATGCCATTTCTTGGATGAACTTGATGGAATCTCTGCATTAAAATATTCTGATGGCCAAGAATAGAAATGGTGCTACATTGGGGTAACAAATGAAGTAACAGGATTCCCTTCCTGCCTACAGTATTTTCAATGAAAGCTAGAAGTATCTAGCTTAGTCATCAAACCAGGAAAGCCTGTTAGTATTTAGAGGTTCAATGAGTACAGTGGCCTTAGCATGTTGTGTAATTAACCGTGAAAATAACCCGCCTACCTACTTAGTGAATTAGTTCATTCTTTTCTTTCCCTTGGTTTTCCTAATTTCTGGATTTTAAATTTCTGAAATAAAGGAATTTAATTTTGTTACATAGCTCTTTGGTTGATTTCTAAAATCCATCTTTTTCAGTAATATCAAGAAAATGAATATTTGATTAGTAAATACATTTTATTTGTATTTTTTATTATATTTTATTTATTTAATTTGCTTATATAAGACATAGTTTAGTAAAGTGCCATTTGCTCCAAAGCAGTTACATTTGAATCACAGCACACTATGGACCAATCCATATATGTTGAAAATTTAAGTGCAAGTAAATTATATAACTACACTGACAGTATGGTATTCTAGAAGTTAAGGGATTACCCCAACATCTGTTAATTCTTTGTTAGATTGCAAGGTCTTTGAAGACAGGATATTATTTTCTTTTGCATGTTTGTATTTTTCTTAGAACTAACACACTACATGAGATGGAAAATCGATGAATATTTAATCAGTTTATGGATAATGTTTTCTTGATGCTATTTAAAGAAATATGTGAGGGAAAATCTGAACTTGTTCTGTTGGTATAATGGTTAAGGCACCTGCCCTGGGGTGTTGTGTTTTCTCAGGAAACTGTAGTGCCAGGTGTTGATAGTTCTGCACTTCCTGACCCAAGCTTTCTAGATGCAGTGATTATAATTGCACATGGTCGTAATCATGCTGGTTATGTTCCAGTCCATGACTCAGGCCTTTTCCCTCCCCACCCCATTTCCCACATTGGTACTAGAAGGGCATTTCAGAAAACTCAAACCTGATCATATTTCATGCTCAAAATTCTTCTGTGTAAGTACCTTCCCATCCCCCTCCTTCTTCTGTATGTGTACGTGCATATAACACATGCTCATCTCCCACACTGTGTGTGTGGGTTTATGAGTTATAGACTGTGACTTAGGTACTGACTTTCAGGATTATGTCCCCAAAGCCTGCCTGCCTTGTACGCAGTAGATCCATGGATAGATACCATCAAATGTTTATACCTCAATATCATTTTTCATTCATTAATATTTTACAAATATTTCTGGCTCTACCCTTTGAATTCCTTTACTATATAAGTACAATAGGAGACATGGGCCTATAGCTTAGTTCTCAAGTTGGCCATAAATACAAATTTTCATGAAAGTCATACAAGAAGGCAGACTTTGTGTAATTTCAGGCATGTGCTTATTTGCATGCTGTGGGTGTCCTATTTTATGGAATTGTCCATAAAAATGACATGGGATCTTTATTGTTTTTAATATAAATAGCTCATGCCCGTACAAATTAAAAATTTTAAGCAAATCTACTTTTTCCCTCCCAAATACTTAATTAGTCACTTTAAGACATTTTTTTGATATTCTAGCATTTGTCCTTAGGTGGAGCTGTTAAAGTTAAGTAAGTGTGAATATCTGTCAAGTACAGTGCTTGCAAGAGTGCATGTACATTCTATATACTGTGAGAAAAGCATAATTAATAGCTAATTAGGATAATGAAAGTAATGTACACCAGATGTAGAAAAGACCTTGTGGAAAATTAGTATGAATTAGATAACATGTGATTTGGTCGAAGCAAGCTTGGTGAGAAGAATTAAAACAGTGGACATGTGGAGGGACGATCAGTGGCTGTCTAGCTCCTACACCTGGGGGATAATGTAATCAAGTTTGCTATTGTAATACTCAGGGCTTCAAGCTGTTCCATTTTTCTGAGTTGATAACTTGGGATTTGGGCCTTGATTCGCAGCATTCCTGTATGGTCAAGTTTTTGATAAGTGAGATGATCACTTATCAAGTAATTTAATACAATCACCTCCACATATAGGATTGGAAAAGTAATAAGAGATCTTGAGTACTGTGAGTCATGCTCCAAATCTTCCAGGAACCACTTAATTACTACAAGTCTAACACTTGTTTTGTAACTCATTTTAATGTTCTGTTAGTGGTCTAATTTTCTTTTTTTTTAAATTCTTTCCAAATATTTACCAGAATTTATTATAAGAAACTGAAATGCAGTAATTCCTTGTTGGCTTATATAGCTACATTTTGAAAGCAACATGCACATAATAATGTCTTACATCTATTGAGACCTTAATAAGTGGCAGATACTGTGCTAAGTGTTTTATGTACATTGTACCATTGAATCTTCACAATAATACAGTGTAGGTATCGTCATTATCATTATTCTCATGATCATTATTCTGCTTTTCAGATGAGGTAGCCAAACCACAGATCGATTAAGTAATTTGCATAAGGTTTCAGAGGTAGTAGGTGATGAACCTGAGATTTGACCTTTAGTAGTCTCCCTCCAGACCACTTGCTTTTCACCTCTGCATACATGTATTGATAATGTTGTGACTGACAAGAAAGGAGAAATATTACATCTATTTTTATAGTTACATTAAGGCATAGAATAGATGTAGTGTTTTATGTGACATATGCCATAATGTTACATATTCCTTTATTTTATTTCATCGATGGTATCAAGTCACTGTAGCCGTAAGTAGCACAGCAATAATCTGTGCAACAGGTACTTTTTCTTTCCACTAGAGATTATTAATTTTATTTTTTTTCCTTTTACATAGTAATGTTTAAGCCATATTCCACTCCTGAGGTATCTGTAGGTAAATAGAAGCCTGGCCCACTGACATTACTAGTAGGAGGTCTGTCAATTACAGATAAAAATTAAAGGAGGAAAAATTGGGACAACTGTAATAGAATAAACAAGAATAAAAAGTAAAAAAATTAAGATGTTAAATTTAAAAGAATGTCATACCGAGTGTGATGGATTCTGAATGGGCTACAATTTCTGTGTAATTGATAAATAAACCCAAGAACTCTTTTTTTGTGAAGTATAAAAATAATAAACCTAGAAAAAAGTTATAAAACAACCAGCAAGAAGATCTAGTAAATAAATTTTATCCTATTTAGGATAAAATAGTAAATATCTAAAACAAATAACTTCGCTATATATCATTTATGACCTGTTAGGAAATATAATTGGGAAAGGTCCATAAAGGATATGTTTTATAATATATATAAAATCAAATGAATCAAATAATATCAAAATGTAATAAAAGATTGACTGGTTGGGGACGGGGAGAGCAACAGGGAAAAAGGCGGGACAACTGTAACTGAACAACAATAATAAAAAAAAGAAAACTTGAATAAATGGAGAGATTATATTTCTGTAAGTCTACTAGAAGGAAATATTAAATAGAATAAAATTTTCATTAGTACTTTAAAATGATTTACAAGGAATTTATAGTGAAAAAATGCTTATGTTATAATGTCAAGTTATTAAAAAAGTATGCATAGAAAATACCATGGAAGAAAATATACCCAACAGTAGACCTTTGTATACTATTAGACAGTTACAGTTTTTCATTTTTTATGTTATTTTTGTGTTGTTTCCTAAAAACATGAATGTTTTCATAATGTGAAAAAGTATACACATTTACTTAATAAAAATAATTTAGATGAAAAGGTAGGAATTTTTTTGACTTCCATGTGTTGTATGGGACCTTATACAGGAAAGGAAGCACTCTCTATATTTTTAAACTTACATGCTGATTTTTATTTTTAATTCATATGGTTTTAAATTTTCTTAGAAAGATGTGCGAGACATCCTCACCCCAATTCAGATTGAAGCTGCTTACCACCTTGGGCATCATTACATCAATAGACGAAGAGCAGAGGAATTCCCACCACTTCAGCCAATTCTTCAGCAGAAGAAAGAAAAAAACAGAATTGAAAAAACAGTAGGAATATTTTCTTTTATTCAGAAATTGTGACATGTAACTACAGAATTGTTTTTTTTGAGATACTGCATAATTCTGGTGAAATACAATCTAATTTTTAAAAAATTTGTGAATTTTTTTATATAAAGGATTTATGGTGTCTTATTTATTTGTATTCTCTTTAGGATAGTGAGCTGAATATTTAAAAACATGCATGTAGTCATAGCAGTGGTTTATAACACAACATGTTAACTTTCTCTTCTCGATGCCCTGCCAGTGAAGAAAGTACATTGCTAGAGAGCACTCATGGTGGAAGTGAGTTGCATTCATGAGTCAGTTACTCAGAGTCATTATGAGTGTTCAGTGTATCTTTCTCTCTCTCATTTTCTGTCTCTTTCATTTTTGTCTCCCTTTCTCTCACTCCCCCCACCCACGATTCACTCATGTCTTATTAGTCAAATTCCTTTGCTGGGTTTTACTCATTTATAAACATTTATTTGTGTTACATAACAGTTTCTCTTTTTAAATTTAACTGCTTCCCAGCCTCATGCCAGGACTAACTGTATTTTGAGATGGGTGCTGCATTCTAACCATGAACTGCTTTGTCCAGTTTATCCCAAAATATATCAGTTACCTTGTCAGTGTGTTTATTTCTGGGGGTCCAGTTGTTCAGAACTTTCCTGTCCAACAACACAAAGACATAGTCAACAAAATGTTTTGGGGTATGATAAAAGCACTCGTTAAAATGTTTGCCAGTGGCACATAGAATGTGAAAGATAAAAAGGACATTTACAGCTCTAGTTCATACCCTGTCCCAACAAAACAGTCCCTAAGTCACTTTAAGATATTTGAGTTTATAATCAACACTGTCTAGTCTATAACATTGGGTTGAATAAAGATAATAACTTAGGAGCAAATTTTCTTTATACCCATATATAAAAATATTTCTGGAAGCCAGTATGTTTCATCCTTCTGTTTAACTTTTCAATATCAACTATTTTTAATGTCTTTTATTGTAAGTACACAAGCCAAAACCTAACCAATTGGTAGTTATATTAGAATAATTCATGTTTTGACTCTTAGAACAACCTGTTCTATGAGAGCAGTAGAAAAGTTCCTATTTACCTAATCATTTAGAAGAAGATTTCCACTTCCTTTCTGCTCCCCCAGGTACAGGCAGTCGGATCTGACAAGCAGCTTGACAACCTGCAGTTGTCTGCCGTTTCACAGACCTGGCTCCTTCTCTGCCTTTCAAGATTCCTTTCTTTCCTGCATCTCATCTTTCTTCACCTTTACCACTCATTTTTCTTTTTTTCTCTCTTTCCATTTTTTTTCCTTTGCCCAGCTTCTAACTCAGGTCTTCTTACATCCCTTGTAGTATATCTGGGTCCTGTTAAAATGCTCAGAGATAAATACATTCTGGAACCGCTATGATAGTCTATCATTTAATTTTCTTCAATGTGTTCTTAAAGTGACATTTCTAAATTTATACAATTTGTTATTTTCAACAAATAGAAGACTGCTGTCTTACTCTCTACAATTAAGTGCTGTGCTCATGTGGAGTAAATGGAATCAGAGCAGAAAATTGAGAGGAACTGGGCAAAGAACATCCTGGAAGCACGAGATTTAAATACTTACATAGGTCACTATCATAGTTCACTTAAAATTGTTTTACAACTGCTATGGAAGAGAAGAAAATCGTTTTCCACCTAACAAATTTAGGCTTTAAATTTGCTTATTGGAAGAGATTAATTATTTGCCATTTAAGCCTACTAACTCACTCTCACACTGAATTCTTCAAAAAGGGGTAAAACAAGAAGTTATCAATTTGATTTATTTATTTTATTTTTCTCATGTATCAAGATGTCATGTCTTTAAAAAACAGAAATATACCTACTGGTTGAACTAAAAACAAAACACTGTCATATTTTATTTCCAGATAAACTTTGCAAGGTTTTGTGCCCATGAAAACTGCTCTGCTGATTTACAGGTTTCTGCAAAATTTGGATTTTTGAAGTAAGTGTAGTTCACTCTTTGTTATTCATCAACATGGGATGATGGGTGTGCATGTGGGTTTCAGAGAGAAAAGGACTAATAACTGATACTTGGGGGTTAGCAGCATTTAAAGAACTGAAAACGGACAACATTCTCCTGAGAGAGATTAAGTGATCTGTTTGTCAGTCACTTAAAGATTGCCACTTTCTGAAGGAAGGAGACTATGAGCCCCAAGGCTTTATGAAGCATGTTGTAATCTTCCAGTGGAAGCTGAGAAGATAGTTCCGTATTTAACTGTGGCCTTGGCCATCATTGTTAGAATTGTAGTTGTGTTTCAGACATTTGTCAGTGCCTCTTAATAGCATTTGGATGGCAAAGTGAGCTAGCCTTCACTACATCGTGCTTAGTTTGTCACCCCCCAAAAATGGTCACATCATTCAGACCAATGTCTAAAACAAAGAAATTCCTCAGCATTCATGACATATTTGTAAGAGAATAAACTACCTTGTTCTTCCAAATTCACAGAAGGGGAAACAATAAAAAAGAAAATGTATGTGACATGCTTAGAAAATTGCCTAGCATGTAGTGGACACTAGATAAATGTTGACTGCTGTTATTATTTTATTATGGGAAATAAACCATGGTAATTTTGTCATGTCTAGATCCCCTAGATTGAAATTGCTTTGCATATCAGAGGGAAGGTGTGGACATGAAGAAGACTAGAGGGATGGAATGCACAGTTCAGGTTGAGGGGTGACTGTGTATGGGAAATGGAAGAGGAGAAGGAGGCATCAGTGGCTGGGCAGGAAAATGGGGAACTATCTTGTGAGTAAGTCTGTAAAGGAAGCAAGTTTAAATTGGAGCATGTTGAATTTGGTGGGACTTCTGTATGCCGCTCTCCAATTGAAAATAGTTCAGGACTACTGTGGAATCCCTGTACGGTGAAATGTGCATTTCACAGAGAAAAGAACTGAAGATTAACGTGGGGGGGCAGGGGAGCATTTATTGAAAGAGCTTAAGAAAAATAGGGAGTTCCTGTAGGAGACTGAAAAGAACTATGAGGAGAACTGAGTCCTGTGTGAAATGGCCAGTATAAAAAAGAGAGACTTCATATTGTAAGACTTTGTAGAGAAATGAGGTGGTATAATGACTGAGGAAAGGTCATGGGAGTTGGCATTTAAAATGTGACTTGTGGGTAAAAAAAGGATGTCAGTGGCGAATTTTAAGATAGAAATTTCAGTGCAGTAGTAGCCGAATGACAGTGTAAGTGCTTAAGGGAAGAAAATATACTGGAAACATGTGGATTTATCACATGTTATTTATTTAATAATGCAAAAGCCGGGAAAAGAATGAATTGGAGAGAAAATTTTTCTACTTATATCCAGGTGGCATGTTTCATGCCTCTTTGAACCATCCTCTGAAGAGGTTGACAGCTTCTCACTCCCTCTTTCGAGTGTCTTTTGCTTTGATTTTCATGGTCCTACTCCCTTCTCTTTCTGCAGCCCCTCTTTCTCAATTGTCTTTGGAGGATCCTTGATTTTGACTCTGTTGATGCCCCCAAAGGTTTTCTCAACTCTTTCTCACACTCCCGTATTTTGGGGGATAATTTTGCCTACAACTGTGACCTCACCTGACCTGCTCATACTGCCAGTGCCCAAATCAATATCTGAGTTCCACATCCGCATGTCCTGCTGTCTGTCGGACCTGTCCTCTGGGCACCCAGTCACTCTCCACCAATGATACCACAATGATTAGTCACCAAAACCAACAACCTGGAGCGCAGTATGCATTCTTCTTCCTTTCTTTTTGTTTTTTTTTTGTTTGTTTGTTTGTTTTTATTTTTTTAAAAGTATATCATTGATTATGCTTTTACAGTTTTCCCAATTTTTCCCCCTTATCTCCCCTCTGCCCTGCCCCCTCAACCCTCCAGCATTCCTTCCTGCCTTAGTTCATGTCCATGGGTTGTACATGTAAGTTCTTTGAATTCTGTTTCCTAAACCATTTTTGACCTCTCCCCATCTATGCAATGCCTACCAATTATGCTTCTTCTTCCTCTGCAATTCCTCCCTTCCCCCTGCCCACTGAAATCCCTCCATGTGATGTCCATTTCTCTGATTCTTTTCCTGTTCTAGATGTTTGCTTAGTTTTGTTTTCATTGTTTTTCTTTTTTTAGGTTCATTTGTTGATGTTATGAGTTTGCTGTCCTTTACTGTTCACATTTTTTATCTTTTTCTTAGATAAGTCCCTATAATAATGGCTTGATGATGATGAACTTCTTTAACTTGACCTTATCTAGGAAGCACTTTATCTTCCCTTCCATTTTAAATGATAGCTTTGCTGGATAGAGTCATCTTGGATGTAGGTCCTTGCTTTTCATGACTTCAAGTAGTTCTTTCCAGTCCCTTCTTGCCAGTAAGGTGTCTTTTGAGAAATCAGCTGATAGTCTTATGGGCACTCCTTTGTAGGTAACTGTCTCCTTTCTGCTTTTAAGATTCTCTTTGTCTTTAATCTTGGGTAATTTAATGATAATGTGTCTTGATGTGTTCCTCCTTGGGTCCAATTTCTTTGGGACTCTCTGAGCTTCCTGGACTTCCTGGAAGTCTATTTCCTTTGCCAGATAGGGGACGTTTTCCTTCATTATTTGTTCAAATAAGTTTTTAGTTTCTTGCTGCTGTTCTCCTTCTGGCACTCCTATGATTCGGATGTTGGAATGTTTCAAGTTGTCCCTGAGGTTCCTAAGCCTCTCCTCATTTTTTTTTTTTTTTGAATTCTTGTGTCTTCATTCTGTTCCGGTTGGATGTTTATTTCTTTCTTTTGTTCCAAATCATTGATTTGAGTCCTGGCTTCCTTCCTGTCACTGTTGGTTCCCTGAGTATTTTGCTTTACTTCATTTTGGGTATCTTTCATTTTTAGACCAAGCTCAATCAGTTCTGTGAGCATTTTGATTACCAGGGCTTTAAATTCTCCATCAGATAAGTTGGCTATCTCCTCCTTGCTTAGCTCTTTTTCTGAAGTTTTGCTCTGTTCTTTCATTTGAGCTATATTTCTTTGTCTCAGTGCACCTGCTCAGTTGTAAGGGGGTGGGGCCTTAGGTAGTCACCGGAGCCGGGCAGCCCTCTTTGCTGCACTGCAGTGCTGCCTGTGGGGAGGGGCCAGGGAGGGAAGAGTGCACCTCTCTTGCTCGTCTCTAGTGCACTTTCCAAAGGACTCTCGTGTGAGACTGGGAGCTTCTCCCACTGTGGCAACCGCCTAGTCCACAGTTTGCTCTGAGTCTGAGTTTCCTGTTCAGCCATCCCCACCCACATGGTCCACCGCCTCATCTCAGGTTCTCTCCAGTCTGGTGCCTTACTGGTTTGGTTGTTCTGTTTGACTGTTTCTGTAATTCCTTGGTTGTCAGAGTTCCATGCAGTTTGGTTTTCTAGAACTTCTAGTTATTCATTGATTTTAGATTGGTTGGTATCCTCCTTTGAGCTGTGCGAAGAAGCAGTGGGATTCTACCTATGCCTCCATCTTGGCCAGAACTTAGTCTTTTGCCTTTCTTTTCCCTGACATTCAATACATTACCAAGTTCTACAGTATTACCACCTAAATATATATATATATGTTTTGTCCACCATAATTCTCTGTCTCTACCATTACTGTAAACCAGGTTCTCATTATGCTATACAGATCACCAGGCTTTTCAGCTTTCTGGGCTACTGACCTCTTACTTTGCATTCTAATTCCTCTACCCTGATGTTTCCAGAGGGAGCTTTCTCACATGAACTTCTGATAGCAGCGCTAAAATGGCTCATTATAACCTTAAACTCTGAACTCCTTATCATCCTTTCTCACCAATTCCATTGATGGCAGACTACTTATAGTTGCTTGGCCACACCACACTTTCCTATGCCTCTCTGTTGTTTCACTTCTTGATTTCACTTCTCCAACTTATCTACTTGATTAACTTTTATTTATCTTGTAAATGTCAGCTGTTTCCTAGGTGAAGTCCCTTTGGTCTCCAGGTATGTAACCCTCTGTCCTCCTGCTCCTGTACCTCTCGGCCCACTGCACTTGCACTCACTGCCATTCTCACCTGTCTCCACACCTGCTTCAAGGCAGGGTCCTGTCTTTTCATTTTTGTGTTGCCAGTGCCTAAAACAATGTCTGCAACACTGTGGGTGGTGAAATGGATGTCTGCTGAGGGTGGAACAAGGTTCTAAAGAAAACAGCATATAATGGGATCGGAGTCAGGTGGAGGAGTTAGCATTAGAAAGAAATTAAAATGATCCTGCATCTTGAGCTAAGCAGCTATGAAAAGATGTTTGACATTGGTTAAGAAACCAATGTGTGGAAGGAAATAAACATTGTGGAAGGAAATTGTGGAAGGATGTAAAATGTAGAGAATTCATGGATAGCCAGGATATAAAAGCAGGTTCATATTTGGAAAGTGAGGGCCTTTAGGATGAGTTTGGGAACTTGAAAGGCATGGAGAAAGATTGACTATAGTTGTTATGATGAATGGGATAGGAAATCAACTAGGAACGAGTAAAAAGATTAACAAACAGTGCTGAGTACCCTGCTGGGTGGGACCACATATGGCAGAGAATAAATTAATTCTTTTCACTTAGGCAATGCCAGTATAGCCTTGAGCATCCGCTGTTGAGGGCCAAGAAGCCCTAACCTATTTGATTAATAATTGGATTTTAGACTTAAATTATCCAGATTGACTGCTTAGCTAGTCCAAAAACAGTGACTGCTAACTCTTTTGTATACCAGCCAGCAATGTGATGCCTTTGTTGCTGTTAGTTGCAAAGTTTATAACCTTCCCATTTGTGTATTTATTTTCTTTCTAAAATGCTTAGTTTTCTCGGTGGTTTTGCTGTCGTGGGCCTTTGATATGTAAAGGTGTGAGAGGGAAAGCCTATCTAAGCTACAAATAAATAGTGTTCTTATTTTCTTAAATCAGAAATCCCCACTGTCACCTTGGTCATCTTTCATTGCAGTCCCTCTGGCCTGTGAGAAAACAGAACATTGAAATTAGTACCAAAATATTACTAAGAATGCTTCTTTTCGGAATAGTGAAAATACATCTTCTTGAATTGAGATATTGAATTATATAATTTATTTTTCTTCGTTACATATTTTCTTGCAGTAAGCTATTATATTTTCTACTTTGTGTTTTTAATTTGAAGTGATACTGTTTCTTGTCATCTAAATATCAAGTCCATTGTGATTCTAAATGGCAGGCAACCGAGGGTAAGGCAGGGTTTCTCAGCGTGCGGCTTCTCAGTCAGTTTCATTAGAATCACCTGGAATGATTGATAGACATGCAGGTTTCTAGGCTCCAGACCGTCCAAACTGGAAGCTATGGGGACCAGGCCTGAAGTGTTTGTTATTAACAGGGCCCCCAGGGTTTCTCATCACACTAAAATCTGAGAACAAATATGAGAGTGGTTAAGAGTTTCAGATTGGAAATGAAACTAACCTGGTTCAGGTTCTGTGTCTGCCCTTCACTAGCTGCATGGCCTTTTTAGAGAAGCCTTTTAACTCCTATGAACCCCTTTTGTTATTGATAAGAAGGTAAAATAGTCCCTACTTTATAAAAGATGTTTTAAAGATAAAATGTGATAATGCAGGCCATGTGCAGAGCACAAAACCTACACATGAAGCTCTGTAAAAGTCGCTATTTTGATAAATTCTGATTGGGATATTTATAGATTATGGTAAGAAAAAAAAGACAACCTTTTTTATTTGGCCATAAAATGAAATCTCGCCAATGAATTTTAAACATTTTCTGTATGTAGAGTCGTTATTTGTCCAGAGTCTGTGTCTCTACATCCCCAGATGCTGCCGCCCATGACTGGGCCAGCAGGCCTGAGTTTCATGAGGTCTGAAGCAGCACGAATGCCAGTGTAAAATGTAAGCCCCACCTCTTTTGCCTCAATTTGGGAAGTTACAGGTGATTTCTACTTGGGAAATGGTAACTTATTTCAGGAATTCTCTAATGAGCACTCTTCTAATCAATTTTTCAGCCCACAGTGAAGGATTCTGACAGAGTGCTTTGCATTTTTACTAAATTATACTGTCAGAGAGATACATGCCTGTCTCACAGAGGTGTCCTCTCTCTTCTCTGTAATAATAGGTAAATTGTGACCATATGTTTTAGTATTCTCTCACCCATAACTCCACTGGAGCTTAATGGTATTTATGTGCCGAGAGCTACAAACCTGCTTCAGGTAAATGCATTTACTCAGTTAAGAACATGAGTTTCTGAAGACTGCACTTTAATGGACTGCCAAAAGCAAACTAAACCATGCTTATGCACTCTGTCTCATGTTTTTATTAAGTTGAGGTTTTCTTCTGAATGTCTAAATTCTCAGGAGAATAAATCCTATTCAAATGGACTTACACTGCAAAATGAAGGTGAATAAATACGACTTTATCAAGATTACAAATATAAGAGCAGGTGTTAGTCATTACACAGGTAGTTTGAAATCTAGCTCTTCAGTCATGCTTCCAGGGTAGGAGATGATGTAGGCTTTTCCTGAACAATTGCTTTCACATCAGTTAGGAATGCTTTTCACTGCAAGTAATAGAATACCTGACTAATAGTGGCTTAAACAATAATGGGATTTAATTATTTAGCATACCTTGCAGTCTATAGGAGGCAGTAGCAGGTTAGTGAGTGCCTACCAAAATCTTTCCAGTTCTCTTGACTTTTCCCTCACGGTTACTAGATGGCTGCAGCAGCACCAGGGTTCCCAGCAAAAAAGAAAAAAGAAAAAAGAAAAAAAAAAGGTACGGTGCAAGATTAAAATTCTGTGTCCACTTGAGGCGGCCTCTCCAGGAAGGCCAATGTCTTAGCAGACTTCTTTTGCTGATTAACCAGCCCTGTGTCACACACTCACCCCCAAACCCAGTGTGGCTGAAGAACAGATACAGTCTTCTTGATCATATTAGATCGATTAGAATTCATTTCCTGAGCTAGGGCTTGTCTTCTGCAGTATCAGGGCAATGCTGCCTAGGCCTTCAGTAGTCTGTGGTTCTGTTAGCAGCTCAGAAGGGCAATAACTGTTGGGTAGACAGCAGCAAGCAATTGTCAGCATTGGCCACTATACTGTTAGCCCTTAAAAAGGCTAGCCTAACAAAATGGTCCATTTTAAAAATGCAGGTAGTAGGGATATACAGGCTGGGCAAAAGTAGCTTTACAGTTGTGAGTACACAAAACACAGACTTAATAAAGCTACTGCAATAATTATAACCTTCATGTCTTTAGCTACACGAACTGTAGCTAAATATGCAGGTTATAATTATTGCAGTAGCTTTATTAAGTCTGTGTTTTGTGTACTCACAACTGTAAAGCTACTTTGCCCATTCCGTGCACCTCACTGATAGCACAGAGGTTGGGGAAGATGAATTGTAGGTCTTGTACCCTAAAACATGCTATTTCCTAGTTCAACCTTCCAATCCATGTTCTGCTATAACCTAGACTTCAGTGAGTTTGCCTTTGTTCAATAAAATCTTCTTACATGTCAGATAACTGATGTATTCCAACAGACAAGAATTTTCCAGTATTTTTCCCCCTGAAGTCAGTAGTGGGGGAAAAAAAATAAATAATTGATCTGGGCTTGCAGACTGCTTGCTGCAGGCTACCTTTTGTCAAATACGTGACTCACATATCTTGACACAGGTACACATCAGCTTATGTTGTATTTTATTCTGGCATCTTTTTAAAAAGTTAGCTGTGAAGCACTAATGCATGTTATCAAGGCAACATACATTCCATATACTGAGACTTGGGGAGCATTTCTTGCAAAATAAAACAGAATCATTCATTCAAGAAAGACATAGAGCTGTGGTGCAAAAATACATCATTTTTCTATTTTTTCCTCTTTCACTTATCGAGTTATGATTCTGTATGTACCCAGTACCTCCGGTTGTCTAAATTACGTGGATTCCAGGCTGTTTTGTAAATTTCAAGTCTGCATTATGCATGCTTTAATGAAGAATGAACTATGCTTCCTGGGGGAAGTGCTGGTCCAGCCTTGTCGCACTTCCAGATGTGCACCTGGTCCTTTATTATGTCTCCCACAACCAGCTGGTGGGTATCTTTCTGGTGGCACCCCGTTAATGAGTCAAGATAGAGTAAGATGTATGTATTTTTTAAAAGAGGAGAATTGAAATTATGATTATGTGGCAAAGTGGGTTAAAAATGGAAAATAAACCAGGAGCCTAGCTGCTAAAATGTGAACATTGAGTTTCGCTTTAATTTGCTGTTGTCTTGGAACCTGGCTGTTTATGCGATGCTTTCACCTTCTGTTGCTTGTCTAAGTGCCAGCTTCTTTCCCAAAGGTGTTCAGTGACTAATGCTTTGGTTACATGCCAGAATATTTTATAAATGTCTATTTCTAGGCAGCTCTTCTACAAGTCTTAATTAAGCTTTAATGTCAAGCTGAAGTTTACTTTTAGAACCTCCTAGGCACCTTTCGTTGTAACATGATTATGGAACAGTAGGATGGCTGTGTTCCTGCACAGTTCTTTTCTGCATTTCACATGGTGCCACCAAGCAGGTGCATTACAACACAGGAATGAGTACATCACAGCCATTCCCTAAGTTGGATCAAAATGTTCCACCTGGAAATGATGGCCATGGTTGAGTGACTGCTTTGTTAGTTATTACATATCCTTCCTGAAACATCCGACTTCTCAAACCCAGGGATCAGACGCTAGAGAGGCTACATATGGACACGTTCTTCATTCCTTTCTCCATGATGTCGCAGGCACCAAGCAAGGGATTATGAGGACAGGACAATAATTTTCTGTAATTCTGTATCCTAAGTTGTTTCAAGTGAGCCTCTATTGTCAGAATAATGCAGAGTAGATTTTAAATAGAGTAATATTATTTTGTACGCTTATTTTGAAACTGATTGAACTTATTCATCAGATGGCTCTATGGCAGAAGCTGGCAAACTTTGTCCATAAAGGAGCAGATAGATATTTCAGGCTTGGCAAACTTTGTCCATAAAGGAGCAGATAAATATTTCAGGCTTTGTGGGGCAGCCATCTCTTTCAGCTACTCAACTCTCTGGTGTCCGCATGTAAAAGCGGCCACAGATGAAGGAGCATGGCTGCGTTCCATTAAACCTTTATTTACAAAACCAGCCAGAGGTCTGAACTAGGCCTTCAGGCAGCAGTATTTGAAACCCTACCCTGTGGTATGCTTGGTTTTTAGATGACAATTCTGTCATACTTCTTTATTTTTGGTTATTTAAATATAGTTCTTTATATCAATGCTGTTATTTAAATAAAGTTTGTTAGTATAGTTTAAGCTGGCTGCCAGAACTTAGAGATTTTAAGGAAATCATACTGGGTTAAAAAATCATAAGGGTCAGCTTATAGACAATCCCAACAGAATAACATTTACTTGTATTGACAATGGCTGGACTTTTCCCAGACAGACCTCATATACATTTTTGGACACTAACTGTGTTGGTAGGGCCTGAGAAAACAGGACATTCATGACCCAACATCTTTTCTCCAGGAGAACTAGTGATAAGAAAAACCATGCAGTGTGAACATGTTGCATTATTGGCGGGGGGGGGGGGGTGCTGCCCAGTGTGCTTAGGGTGAGAGAGAAGCTACACCTCACTTTTAGGGGGCTGCTAGGTGAAGGTCGTTAGCAGTGAGTATTAGATAGAGGAACTCCTGAGACTTGGAGAAGTTAGCCAGATGCATGAAGAGGGAAGATGTGAAAAGGAGAGGGATAGCTTGAAGTAAGATGCAAAGCACTAGGGTGTGTTTGGGTGACTCTGTAGGGAAGTATGGCTAAACCAAAGAGATGAGTTGGGAGGTGGAGAGCTAGGCAGGGGCCCACCCCTGAAGGCCTTGTGGGCGGTGCTGATGAACGGAAGTCTGTTGTGAATGCACAGGAGGGTATTGAGCAGGCATGTGATGGCATCGAGTCCCTCTCTGGAAAGGGGCCTGTTTTGTTATGTGAAACTGGATCGCAGAAGGAGGACTTGAGAAATCAATGAAGGGTGTAATTCAAGGTAACTAACATACAATTGTGAAATTTTCAGACCATTTCTTAAATTTTATTTTTCAGTCACAATTGACATCAGTGTTACATTATATTCACTTCAGGTGTACAGCATAGTGGTTATACCATCATAATTTACAAAGTGGTTTCCCCGGATATTTCATTTAAAAAACAACAATGAAATCAGACCTTTATTATTTAAAAAAGTTTTAATCTTTATTCGGTCAACCTAACCCAGCAGAATAGAAAAGCAAAAGGTGACGACATGCCTGCCCCTTCTAGTCCCCGGCCAAAGCGACCCCACCCTGGGCTCCCAGAGCCTCCTTCCATAACTGCTTTCCTTGTACTCACAATACGTGTTGATATTTTTAAAGGCTTTACTGTGTAAGCTCTACAAAGGTGGGGTTTAAGGGAAAAACCTCTTTCTGTGTCAGGGAGTCACAATCATAGTACCTGGTTTATTACACAGGACTTGTCAGTTATGCTCAATTTGTAACTCATGAATCTTCAAGTAATGCTTAAAAACAAATTTGGAAACTAAACAAATTTTGAAACTTCCTCTTAAATTCTGTCCTTAAATACCCTTTGTCTTAAATGATTTCACAGTTAACTAGTAAATGCCTGCTATGTGTTTAGCATTTCCAGAAATAGTTTATTCAAGCACTAATCTTGTGTATGGATGTAGGTTAGAATGGTACACTGTAAACATTATTAAAGAAAGTTCTTAAACCCTAAAGTGCTAGGTGCACGTTTTGTTTACCTTTCATCTCTTATTTTGCTTTGGGTCACATCCTTCTCTGCTTGACCTGCTTTTTCTAAATTCTTGGGTATCTATGAACCATCTGTCTTTGAGGAAAGCTTACAGAATCATGCTATAACAAAAGTTTTCTTTAGCATTCAGCTCTCGTAACTCTTTCATTGATTGAGAGAATGTGCTGGCTGTGTAGGTGAAGAGGTTTGCATTTGTTTTCAGGCTTCAGAACATTCTAGTTGTGAGGGATCTTGAGTAAGTTTTTTAAGCCTCAGGTTCCTCATATATAAATGTGTTGTTCTGAGGATTCCATGGAATGACATGACCCAAATCTTCACTGAATAGTAGTTATTACTACAGATGAGGTGACTGAGGCTTAAAAATGTTAAGTAAGCCC
Source organism: Glossophaga mutica (assembly GCA_039655065.1). Lineage (NCBI taxonomy): Eukaryota > Metazoa > Chordata > Mammalia > Chiroptera > Phyllostomidae > Glossophaga > Glossophaga mutica. The sequence goes on along the minus strand of CM077306.1, from coordinate 43,758,986 downwards.
TCCACTCAGGAGAACTGGGCCAGAGCCAAAACATAATATGACACATTGTCTAGATTTGCAGCAGTCTTTTCTCTCCAGTTCTCAGCACAGTGAAGCATTTCTTCAATCTGTTGATTTGGTCTCATCATTGATAGAGATGACCAGCTTGCCCTCAGAAATGAATTCCACAGTAACAGATTTTAGTTGGATTTACTTGCTCTGGGGATAGCCACGCTTACTTCCATCAAAACATCTATTTGGTGGAAATACTCTTCGTTCTCCTTTTCTTCCAGTTCCCCCCATTATCCCCCTATGGTTTGGGCAGCAGGTAGTTCAATGTCTGTTCAGAAATAAAGAAAAAGAAAGAAAGGAGGAAGAGTTGTCAGGATCATGTATAAAGGACGCATGGACAAAACCAAAGCGGGGGTAGGAGGTGGGGGAGTGGTGGGGAGAAAATAGAGACAACTGTACTTGAACAACAATAAAATAATGAAAAATTTTTAAAATAATTTGAAATAAAAAATATTACAAAATAATGAGGAAAATGTTAAAATTATAGAAGCAGAAAAAGTATAACAGAAAGCAGACTAGTTTAATTATAACTAATTAAAAATCTTTTCTCGGGTTAATAGCTGACCAAATTTATCTGAAATATGGGAAATGGAGCTTTTTTTTAAAGATTTATTTATCTTTAGAGGGGAAGGGAAAGGAGAGAGGTAGACAAATATTAGTGTATTGTTGCCTCTTGTGCGTCCCCTACTGGGAACTAGCCTGTCACCCAGATATGTGCCCTAACTGGGAATCGAACTGCAATCCTTTGGTTCACAGGCCCGCGCTCAATCCACTGAGCTACACCAGCCAGGGTAGAAATGGAGCTCTTTTAAAAATAGATTTGCATCTATTTTCATGTGGTCCTCTCCCTCTGGTTGTTTTTTTCAAATTACTATTTTTATGTTTGAGATAAATAAATGAAGGGAGAGGATATTTGTTTCCAAATTAAGAACTAAGTAATATTACTTAATTGTAGGCCACATGAGAATAAAACCTACCTCGCTGTTGGAAGCATGAAGACATTAATGCTGAATGTGTCCCTGTTTAATGCTGGAGACGATGCATATGAAACAACCTTGCATGTCAGACTGCCCACTGGTCTTTACTTCATTAAGATTTTAGATCTGGTAAGTATTGAAACCCATGCAGCATGATGCTACATAATGTTTTACTTAGTTTTTAAAAAATGTAAATGGTATAATTCACTTCATCAATTTGAGGTCCAAATATCTGAGATTTCTTTAGACTTACCTCTTGGGTTTCCGGTGATTTTAAGACTCCTTCCATGCTCCTGACTGAAATGACAAGTTCCTATAGGGATCTGACTGAGATCAGAAGAGTCAGCTTCCCACTTACAAGAAATAATTGTCCAGTTATTCATGCAAGCTGCTTGGGTGCCATTGCTTTTCTCACTGACACATCTTTCCGGTGCTTGATGCTGCTCCTTTTGGTCAGGTCCCTGCACAAGCAATATGGGTCCTCCCTGTTGGGCTCCCAGAGTTACCACTCTGCATTTGAAGTTCATATACCCAGTCCTGTTCCCAAAGGACCTTCAGCATGCTAGAACCAGCAATGCACAGATCCAAAATGCTGGTGCCAACCAGATTGTAGGCAAGTTTCTCCTTCCCTGGAAGGGTGTGAGGCACCTGGAGATGTTTTTTTTACCACTGTGTGTCCGTCATGAGCACTTAAATCCACCAGCAGGGTAGTGATAAGGTTGAATTGCAAAGGCAAAAGCCTCAATTGCTTTCTCTTTTGATGCTTCTCTGTTTCTTAGCAAATTTACTCAGGTCTCATCCAGAGACCATTTTCTCACATGAAGGGCCTTTGACCTCTCACAAAATCTAGTGCCACCTTTCTCTAGCAGGGTGCCCAACCTTTTGGTGTCTCTGGGCCACACATTAAATATACAAGCACTAACAAAAACTGATGAGCAAAAAAAGATTTTAAGTAAATGTACGATTTTGTGTTGGGCCATATTAATAGCTATCCTGGGCCTCATGTGGCCTGCAGGCCATGGGTTGGACGCCCCTGTGAGTATTAAAAGCCTATTTGAAATGGTAAGAGGGAAAGCTCAAGTATTCAAGGAAATACATATCTATACAAACACACATAGAGCTGTCTATTTCCATGAAATATTTGAATACATGTATGCGTATACTATTGTGATTCCAGTTATTGCAAATACATACCTTAAACACATGCTCACATTCCACACAGAAGAGGGATGTGAAACATAGATGTTATGAATTCCTTGCCTCATGATTTTGCAAGGAACTGGGCCTTGAATGAAATGGGGGATACACAAACATGAACAAAAGGCGCGAGCCCAGAAATTATTCTGTGGAGAATTTACATCAATATTAGAATGTGCATATATACTTACATACATATTTATGTAATTTATTTATATTTCTATTTACTCCAAAAATAGTTGTCTAGGAAAGTAAATTCTTCGGGGATGATTTTTTTTGTTTTTTTAAAAATCATCCTTAAATATGGGTTACAAACTTCGTGTTTCCTTTTCTACCTAAACTTTTTTGCTTGTTTATTTTTAAAATGTTTTAGGAAGAGCAGCAAATACACTGTGAAGTAACAGACAGCTCTGGCGCAGTAAAACTGGACTGCAATGTGGGTTATATATATGTAGATCGTCTCTCAAGGGTAAGCATTTAGCATTTATAATTTTTGTTTACTAGCATGAATGTAAAATTTTTCTATTTTTCCTTTGTTTACTCTGCACACAAATACATAATTCACTATTATTATGTTTTGCTTAGAGTAAATAGCTAAGTGATAAAATAAAACCCAAACCAACTGGGCTTGAGATCTTTGAGACTGTATTTATATTCTTGGCAATGTTCACTGTAAAAGGGGGGCCACATATTTATGTCAAGATGGGTACGTGAATGTGTCAATCAGAGTTCTGCTCTCACCCTTTTCCAACACTCCCCTCACCCCAACCACTCCACCCCAGGTGGTCCTATCTGCCAGGCATGTTACCTCTGCTATACAAAAAGGTGTTTCTGGCAAGAGTCCTCACTCAAGTTGTTAAAGCATCTCTAATTTTGTCAGTCTGGACCTGCCCGTCTACATTCAGAGGAGGCTTTGTCTCTGAATGTCACTTGTGGAAATGCTGGTGCTTCAGAATTGCCACAAACCAACAGCTTCCCTGTAGCTCGCTGCCCGAGTGAGGGGTAGCTTATGTTCCAGAACATAGTTTCAAATCTGCATTCCTCAGGGTATACACTACTAAAAAGTTAAGATTCAGATGATAAAAAATGCATTTTAAATTAATTTTTTAAATGAGCTTTCCTTCTCTGTGTTTTACAGGTCAATGTTACCTTTCTCCTGGATGCAAGCTCCCTCAGCAGAGCAGAAGAGGACCTCAACATCACAGTGCATGCCGCCTGGTACATTTCACTGTGGAAAAAATCATGTACTAGAGGAAATAGCCCCCTGACTTTTTGGAAGGGACCTTAGGGGAACTATGGAGTTGTGTTCCATTGTCTTAAGGAGAAAGCTTCTCTTACATGATCTAACAACAACAAAAAAAACCCTTTAACCAGCATAGAGGAAAGTAACAGTGTAAATCACAAGAGTAAATTTCTGCCAACCCTGTCGTAAAAATTTCTTACTGTCATAGCCACTTTTATCCCCACAACCTGAAAAGCATTATTTGAACCAACCTCTGAGTATATCAGGTATATATGGTATATAATTAGTTCTCTCTAAAGATGACTTTTGTGTCTGATGGGTTCTAACAGGGTGTTTTGTCTTTGCTTCTGTAGTGAAAACGAAGGGGAAATGGGCCATCGGAAAGGTAACAAAGTGACTTTGGCAGTACCTCTGAGGTATGACGTCATGCTAAATGCTCACGGGTAAGTAGATGTTGATGCCGCCTCTAAAGCTGAGGGCTGATTATAAATCCATTGCTGTGTACATTGTTAGTCAAAGCCATATATTTTTTTTTTTAACTTTTTTTTTTTTTTTAAGATTTTTATTTGTTTATCTTTAGAGGGGAAGGGTAGGAGAGAGGGAGAGAAATATCACTGTATGGTTGCCTCTTGTGTGTCCCATGCTGGGAACTGGCCTGCAACCCAGGCATGTGCCCTGACTGGGAATCGAACCGCGATCCTCTGGTTCGCAGGCCCGTGCTCAATCCACTGAGCTACACCAGCCAGGGCTCAAAGCCATATTTTTTCAAAAAATGTTTTGAAGATTCTGCACTGTTTCTCTCTTTTAACAATGACCTCAGCATTGTGGTCCCTTGCCCAGCTGTTCGTTATTCCTAATCCATTCTGTAATTGTCACGGAGACCACATCAAACTAGTGCCCACCTGGAGGAGATATCGTATGGGAAGAGCCCGATAATCCTCCAGTGGGCCACGCCTAGCCTTCCAGCTGCACGCAGCGCAGGTCAGGACCCCAGGGCTGGGCAGTGCAAAATGTGCTGGATCAGACTCAATGGCTGCTGCAAGTGTGAAGTTCAAAGAATTACAAGCTTGGCCCAGTCACTGCATCCTAGAACCTGTGTCTGCCTGTGTGGCGGAAGGACTCAGCTATGCGAGAGCTGGCTGCAGGGCATCCCTTTTCCGCTCTTTATACCTGTGAATTACAGTTTCTCACCCACAGCCCGAGAGCCAGGGTTTGCTCATTCCTCATAATTCAGCAGTTGTTTATGAGGTTCTGACCCTAATTCAGGGAGAACATTTATGGAGAAAGAATGAAAAAAAGTATTAAGAAAACCTTTAATGATTTTATTGGAAATTATTTAGGCTATTGCTCTTTGTTGAGAAACACATTTTTAAAGCAATTGATGATAAATACTGAATAGACAAACCAGCTTTTCTTGTATCTCTAAGTACAAACCATCCCCAATCATTTTTAACCATCCATAAAGATGGCATATAATTATATAAAGTGTCAGTGTCTGACGCTAGTGGCATTGAGTATCAAATTTGTGAGAATTAACAAGTCAGGGATAAAGGCAGCCATTCAAGAGCGATAAGGACCGCAGAAAAAGTCAGTGGGAAGCAAAGAAAACTGCGTGTTTTCTGGTTTTAAATGTGGTCCTCCTTGATTTTCCTATAATGATTATCCTCTATTTTTTTCATTATCCATATCTTATTATTTTGAGCAAGGACTGGTCTACAATGATTAAGCTGCCTAATCTACATTTGACTATTCTAATTTCCTTCCTGTGTAATGGGTTACCTAGTTTGTATTACCTCATATCAGCTGCCAAATATGAGCAACTGGTGAAGTCAGGGTTTCCCCAGAAAAGTATTTCTTGAAGTTCACTACTGACTATACATGTGTATGATTACAGGTGAAAGAGTAACAACTCTGAACTTGAACAAAAACTTGACCATACTTACTGGTGTTTGAATTGTTCCCCACTTCTGGGGGTCATTACAATAGCAGCAGGAATTGGCGGATGGGAAGAAACAACTCAGAAATAAGTAAGGTAGATTGAAGTGTAGAGAGGGATATTGGAGTCCTAGGAGAGGCTAAGAATTGATTTGCCAGATTTACATAAATCAATAGGATGAACCAGGCAGTGTTGGGGGGCAAACAAAGGATATTGGTGGGAAGAGATATTCTCACTTAAGTCAGAGTACACGGTTTTCTAATTTTATTACATTTTTACTAAAATTATCTTAACAGAAACCAAAAGAATTTGCTTGTGCTTAAGGAGGCACCTACAGTCAGAATTACAGCATATTTAGGAGGTACTTAAGAGAGATGCTGTAATCCAGACTGTAGAGAAAGACTGCTTATACCACCTCATCAAACAGGACAGTTAGCCAAGTTCAAGCAAGCTGCACAAGTCTCGGCCGAGGGGGGGGGGGGGCAGCATGTCTTACGATGACGGGTATCCTTGCACCTAGCACAACCTGGCACCTGGCACGTGCCCAATATGCACTTTGTAAATAAATGAATGAGATTGTAAGGCTGAAAAAAAGACTGACTTAAATTTGACTTTGTTTCCATCAGGCTTGTAAACCCAACTTCATTTGTATATGGATCAAAGGAGGACTCTGAGCCTGAAACGTGCATGGCAGAGAAAGTGAACTTCACTTTCCACGTAAGAACCCTTTGTGAAATGGTCCTGTCAGAACTTGGCTGGACTCCAGAAAGCTTTATTAATTTGTAATTAGTAGTTAGGTATTTTCTAAGTTACAGTGGCATGACTGGGACTGGACATACTTTCAGTCTGTAGATTTGGTGAGTCTGTTCAAGTAAGTATGAATGTGGTGTTGGAGGTCTGGATGTGACAAGGCGGACAAGCATGGAAAATACTGTCGGGTAGAATGACTGTTTGCAGGCCTCAGGAAGACCCTGTCTCAAGGTCTGGGCACTGCTGGCCACCCATTGTGGACACTGCCTTTGCAATGCCCTGTGCCTGCGTGGCCTAGCAATCACCACCTGCCCCGGAGCTGAGGACACCCTTTCTTCTTCATCCTGTGCATTCAAAAGGTCACTGCAAGTCTGTGAGTCGTGCTGTCTCATTCAGGGGTCGTGGCACATCGCTTTTCTAATTTATTGTATTGGTTTTATTGAAGCTCTCAGGAGGCAATGTTTTGATTCACTTTCCTTTTACAAGGTTCCGCAGTCCCCAAAATTGTCAGTAATAATGGCGTATCATTCCCTATTACATTATCTTTTAAAAGCCTGTTGTATTTTTTCTAAAACCCTATAAATTAAACCTTTCTTATTTTCTGAGTGCACCAACATTACAATTACCCTGAGTTAAAATACATTTGATTTACTTACTGCTGATATCCCTCTGCACAGAGTGATTTTGTGAAAATATCATAGGGTTTAGAATGAGGAGACCTGGGTTTTGTTCCCAGTGCTTGCCACTTTTTAATGTTCATCTTGGGCATATTGACTAACACCTCAGCATTTTCTTGAGCTGGCAAATAATTAAACATCACCTCACCTCATGGGATAGTTATGAGGACTGACTGATCATGGCTTTTACAGATACATAATGTGTCATACAAATACACATTGTTGCTGTCTCTTTCTTTAGACTCTTTATACAATAAAACACCTGCCTGGACATTCTGGTCTAATTAATATAAAAGGGAGAGAGCTGAGAATAAAGACTAAAGGTTGTAATTATTAGCAAACTTTTTAAAGTTCTCACTGTATATATTTCATCTCCTTTCGCTGTGTAGCTGCCGATAACAAACCTCCAGCACCATCCACGTGGCACGAAAAGCATGGGTTCACCTGAAAGCTCATCTGCATCTGTACTCGCATTTATGAAAACATTTTAAAGTTGTTAAATTTTTTTCCTTCTTACCAGGTTGTCAACAGTGGCCATAGCGTGGCTCCAAACATTAGTATGGAAATAATGGTACCAAATTCTTTTACCCCCCAAACTGATAAGTTGTTCAACATTTTGGATGTCCAGGTAAAAATGTGTTCCTTTCTCTATTGCAAGTAATACTGGTAAATGGAGACTTCTGTGAACTTATTTCAGTCACACTTACTTAAGCTACAAATTCACGCTGCATGCACTGGGTACACTGAGCGCGATACACTGCTTCAGAATGGCAGGGTTACGGGGGGGGGGGGGGGGGCCCTCTGCATTTGACTTACACAACAACAGAATTATGCTCTACCACCTTAAGTGCATTTTCTTTGTGATATGGACCTCTGGAAGTAATTGAGTTCGTAGAAATCTCCATAAAACTTGAGACCACTATTGGGAAAAAATAGTATTTCAGCCTTTTTTTAAAGAAAGAATATTCAAGTCACTAATTAAGAATAAATATTGCTTTTACTCCCCCAATTTCCAGACAAGCAGTCAATAAAATAAACCTGAGTGGGTTTGAGATCTAATTTTTAAAAATCTTACTTGAATTCTAAATTTAGATGGTAGGACATGATGTTATATTGTTTTGTGTCTAAAGCCCAAGAAATGTTGAATTCCATGCTGGTGTTCGAATGTTCAATTTTCACATTGCCCTAATAATTTCCATAAAGTAAAGGTCATTCGATTAGCTTAGGACCTATAGCCAACCCTCTAAAATTTTGCTAGGTTTTTGTTAGCTGCAAAGATTTTCTCTCTCCCAAATAAATCTGTTGAAAATATTTTTGTACTCTCAAAAGTAACTTTATATATTTTAGAAAAGGTAAGCAAGCAGTTGGAAGTTTTAAAACCATGTAGCTTTTGTTGTTCTTTCCTGTGCAGTTACAATATTTTTTCTTGCTGTCTTGTATAGACTACTACAGGGGAATGCCACTTTGAAAATTATCAAAGAAAGTGTACATCAGATCAGGAAAATGGTGCAATGAGGACCCTAACAGATATATTTACATTCTTGTCAAAGACTGATAAGAGGTTATTGGTAAGTTTTGTTTTTTCCTGGTAGTTTTGGCTTTTCAATGTACAGAACTGAAACACTTAAAACCAAGCATCAGTGGGTTTGAGCTGGCAGGTGAGTGTAGGAGAGAAACAAGTTCAGGTCATATTCTTGTACATGAGGAAGAGACATAATTAGAAATCGATATAGACCCAGGGTTAAATATATACATTTTCATTATTTATCTAACAAATGCCCATTTTTTTGCCAGCCATTCTTCCAGACTCTCTTCAACTGAGCAGGCTTTGTGAAATGAGATTAATTTTGACTCTTTATTTTAGTGAATTTATGAAAATAAAATAAAAAATCTGAGAAAGCAATGTTACCCTTCAAACTATCAGGTTTTACAATGAACATAGAACCTCTAACTTGGCAAGATTCTGATTAGGAGTCTTTCTTTTAAGTCTATCCCAGAAGGTTAAGTTCACAAAAATAAAGAGAACACATGTTCTAGTTCAAATTCTTTGCTTTTGTTGTAATTTATAAAACAAACCATTTCTGTGTAAAGAATTTTTAAATGCCACTAACAAAAGCAGAACTTTAATTCTATGTTTATAGCAAGGTAATTTTTATAAATGCCACTAAGAAGAACAGACCTTTTTTTCATGTAAAATATTTTAGCCATTTTTTAAGTGTTGAAATTTTAATGTCGCTTTTTTTTGTATTCTTTTCAAGTTCTGCATGGAACGTGATCCACATTGTTTAAATTTCTTCTGCAACTTTGGGAAGATGGAAAGTGGAAAAGAAGCCAGTGTTCACATTCAGCTGGAAGGCCGGCCGGCCCTCTTAGAAATGGTGAGTTTAATACACGGCGGCAACTTTGTGCAGAGGTTCCCAGGGACACGGCTAACTATGTAAAGAGGGTGGTATGTAAGGAGGCCTTCAACAGATTACAAAGGTATTAGTAAACATAAAATTTAGAGTGAAACTTTAAAACGGTTTCCATTTATTTACTTTAGCTGAATGCATTGTCTCCATGGCATGGGTTTAGTAATTGAACAGATAATTGAGACTGCAAAATAGACTGTGGAATAATTAAGAGTTTTATTTTGGAAAGCATGTTCAACTACTGATGGATCTTGACCAAATCAAAGAAATTGGCTACCTTAACATTTTGTATAACCTTGAAGTTCTTTCCAAACTATTTAAAATTATGCTTAAAAATCTAATATTTAATAAAACTAAGAAATAAAACAGCAAAATGTATCAACAATAAAACACAAATACACAATAACAAAAACTTTTAAGAAAATGAACTTTGAAAGGTTGAAATAAAAAATAATTACTAACACCTTGGACTTCTTCCTAGAAAGGAATATATTATACATACTTATGAGAAGTACTTTCAGATAGAAATGGTTTTATTTGGAGTTCTGTTCTTCAGCTTCCTTATCTGATAAATAGGGGTGACAGCTCTTTTGTAGGAGTATTGCGGACTAAATGAGATGATTCTGATCTTTATTTAACATGGCACTCGGTACAGGCACCCCTTGTTTATTGTACTTCGCAGGTACTCTCCTCCTTTTAGAGACTGGGGGTTTGTGGCAACGCTGTCAAGCAAAGTCTAGCAGCACCATTTTTCCAATAGGTGCTGAAGATGTTTAGCATTTTTTAGCAATAAAGTATTTTTTAATTAAGGTCTGTACATTGTTTTTAGACATAATACTATTGAACACTTAATAGATTACAGTATAGTGTAAATGTAATTTTTATACGCAGCAGGAAACCAAAACATTCATGGGGCTCATTTTATTGCAATATTTGCTTTATTGCATTGGGTCTGGAATCAGACCCACCATACCTCCTGTACGAGGTCTGCCTGTACTAGTGCATGGCACGTGATGAGCCAAAGAAAGGGGCCGTTATTCTGTTTTGTTAAGGGAAATAATTTGAAATTACCACACAGCGGTCAAGAGGAAGATGCACCAGGCAGCGAAATAAGAGATGCCTGTTTTAGTTTAAATGGTGCTAAAAACTATTCTTGGGGTCAACAAGTTCCTCAGACTTTTGCAGTTTGCCTTCTCATACTCTGTGCTCTGTTCAACAGAGGACACCACTGGCGTTTTAGCCCAGATAATTCTTTGTTGTCAGGAGCTGTCCTGTGTGCACTGTAGGCTATTTGGCAGCTTTGCTGACCACTAGGCACTAGATGCTAGAAGCAACACCTCCCAGGTCCTGAGAGTCAAAAATGTCTCCAGACGCTGCTGACTGTCCTCAAGAGGATGAAATCATCCTGTTGGAAACCACTGCTCTGCATTCTCTCCAAGACGTTGAGTAAACTTTACATAGTAGTTTTAATTTCTGAGGGCCATAGACCTCTTTAAGAATCCAACTCAAGAATATATTCTCATATACCCCAATAAATGCACATATTTTAAAAAGCTCGATTTTTGCATATAATTTCAAAAGTCCTTAGCGTCTGTGGGACCCATCCACAGATTCACAGGCTCCATGGATTCTGGGTTATCAAGTATCTGCATTAGATAGTAAAGCTCTGAGTTCATTGACTGTTTTTATATTTTGGTGCTATACTGGTTTTTCCATTTCAGTATTAAGTAGACTATAGGTATTTGATCTGAGCAACTAGACGACACTACTACTTAGAAAAAGAAGCCCAAATAAAATGAATTTTAGGAAAGGTTTATCACTTGAAAAAAAATCTCATTGGGATATAAATAATTCAATATTCAGGGGAAAATACATTGGTAACTAGCAAGTAATAATTAAATCAAGTTATCTGCAGAGTAGCTATGTTTAATAAAAGGATTTCAACAAAATGATGCAACATAAATGAATACCAAGACCATGCCTTTAGAACCAAAGGACGCATTGCACTGCAATGAATTACAAATGGTGAAATAAACTGGGGAGGATAAATTGTGAAAACTTCCAGACAGTAGGTCAGGGTCATGAGAAAATAGTTCTGTTAATACATGTCTTCATTTAAAAAACAAAAAACAAAACCTGTGAATCAGGCTACAGTGATTTTTTTTTTTTTTATTAAACAGGATGAGACTTCAGCACTCAAGTTTGAAATAAGAGCGAAAGCTTTTCCAGAGCCAAATCCAAAAGTTACTGAACTACACAAGAATGAGAATGTTGCACATGTAAGATTACCTTTTTAAACTGAAACATTAAGATTGTAGGAAAAATAGTATGGCTGGGGTGTTTAGTCAGGAAAACAGATTTTTGACTAGATCATGGAGGGTTTAAAATACTTAGAACTGGTATTTTCCACAGCTGGATGGAGGGAATGACAGGCAGCATTTTTAGGAGGTGAATATGGTAGGATGGATGATAGGAGGAAGTTCAGAAAAAGTCCGTTATGTCCAGTGTTTCTGCTAAACAGGTGCCGTTGTTCCTTACGGTTACATCAAACCAGCAAGAAAACAGGATGGGTTGTTCTAAGTACTGTTGGGGATTGGGGGGGGGGCGGGCAGGGGCTTCAAAAAAATAGCAAAATTTAAAACTGGTGATCCTCTATTTTGGTTAATTTATGTAGGTTCTGTTGGAAGGATTACATCATCAAAGACCCAAGCGTCATTTCACTATAGTGACTATTTCAATTAGCTTGCTACTTGGACTTATTTTACTTTTATTGATTTCATACGTTATGTGGAAGGTAAGCCTTTTTCTAATAACTACCAAGGTTATACCACTCAAAATGCCATCCTTGATTTCCTCAAAGCCAACCACCCCCCCGTGAATACACAGTACTGATCACATCTTATTTCTCCTAACTTCAGTACCAAAGTCCTTCTAGAAAAGTGTGTCTTCTTAAAGTTAACTCATTTTCAAAAAAGCATTTGAGAAACACTGCACATTATGTCAAATGTCAATTTTAGAGACTTTACACATGTATCATTAAGTCCTGCAGTAATTAAAAAACAAAACACTCTTGAACCCAGTATTTTCCAAACAAGTTTTACTGACTACATGGGACACAGTTTAAGAAACACAGCAGGTCCTAAAATGATGTCATTTCATGCAACTTTATTTTGTTCTAATGTTAGGAACTTAACTCTTATTTGCATCAATTAGCCTATGATAAACCTGAGTTTTAAATACGTAAGTGCTATGATTTTAAGCGAAATGATCGGCAATGTTAAGTAAGGATTTACTGGCATTGACTGTTTAGATGTTTTATATAAGTGTAATGACTGCAAACTAGTGATTATGCAATGGGTTTTTCAGGCTGGCTTCTTTAAAAGGGAGTACAAATCCATCCTACAAGAAGAAAACAGAAGACACAGTTGGAATTACATTGACAGTAAAAGCAATGATGGTGATGAGGATAATGATTAAAGACTTCTTTCAAGTTGGAGAATAAGACTCAGGTATAATTAAGACATTGTTTACAAGAAACCATGAACTTTGCTCAGTGTTCTTTCAAGCACTTCTTTTACTCATAACCTTGTGACATACTATGTCTTAAGGCAAATGAAAAATCAAGGAATGATATTCTATCAGCTCTTAAGTGGACAGCAAAAACACTAAAACATTCAATTTATTCAAGATAAATAATCCTTTGAAGATATCTGGAAATGAGAGTACATCTGAAGTAAATCATTTTGAGGACATAAACACGACTGGAGAAATCTTGGACTTGAAGTATTCCTTTAAAGGAGTAGGTAATAATTCATTTCTAATAGATCTTTGGGACTCATTTGAAACGTTCTTTAAAAATAGCAGAATTTTTCAAAGAGCTGTCTCCAAATTTCCTGACGAATGAGAGAACCACTGTCATTTTAAAAGCACATTTCACCTTTAAGACCTTTGTTTGTGACATATTTCCTATGAGCTTTGATCCGCAGCCACTCAGCACTCTGTTTTGGGCCTGAAGGGCCAGCGTCAAACTGAGCTTTTACACACTGGTTTGAGCTGAATTGGGTGACTTTGGGTGATTGCTGTTTATACAGCTATGGATTTCTTTTCTTCTTTCTGTATATACCTACCTTTAAAAGGCTGTATGTTTATACGGGCACAAATTCATGTGTCGTCCTATAACCATTTTTCCAAGGGCACCCAGAGTAAATTAAAAATCCATCATTAGTCAAATTTTTTGTTTATAAAAACAGTACTTAAGAATTCTAATTTATATTCTGAAAGAGATGGTGATGGTTGCACTTTAGATGATATTTTAAGTATAAATACACTGATATGTAAAATATGAAAACTATACCTCACACATTTTTTTAAACCAAAGCTCTGCAGAAACAAGGAGTAAGGGTAAATGTTTCATACAAATACGCTCTAAAATACTAACTGATGTTAATCTTTATTCAAGTGTAAGTGAACATGTGTTTTCATCAGTTGTATAAGAGCATTCTCTTCTGCATGGAATTGGAACAAAATCCAGAAATTTAACACAGGTTTAGTTTGTATCCAGTGACTATAAAAGTAACATCAAAATTTCCATGACATGTGTTTTAGTGATAAATATTTTAAATAATTTCTCTTTAAAGTCCTTTACATTTGCAAATACAATCTTTCTGTAGTATTTATTCATGCATATGAACTAGATGCTGACTGTAGAATATAATTTCATCTGAACTGGGCTGAAGCTTCCTCTAATTTAATTATATGTATATGAAGTTTGTGATCAAATAGATAAATTAGAGGTTGGTTTTTTACTATTACGAGAAATACTTCTTTACACGCAGTCCCTGCCAACAGTTGCCTTCCTCGGACTACCTAGCGCCTATAGAGTACCCATCGCCAGTCTGTGATTGGCAGACAGACTTGTAGTTGATGGGAAAGCCCAGTCATCACAACAGGCGTGGAACCTCCTGAAGTCTGTGTGCCTGTAGAAACGAATTACATTTATGGAATATTTTAAAGTATACATTTTTAAAAATCAGAATCTACTGGTTTTTTCCACTATAAAAAGCCAAGTCGTTCAGGAGGATGTGTAGACTCAGTGGTAGAAAATCAAACCCAAATTTAGAATTTCATTCTCAAGGATAATACCTGAGGAAATTTAAATATGGTTCTCTTCTATTCAGGAATGACAGCATTTCAGGTACCACCGAAACCACTGAAAACCATGTTGAACACCACTGCCCGAACACATTACTTTCGGGAGCATGAGAAACAGCACAGCTCCCCCTATTGGGCCACATTCTGCCCAGTTAGATATTTTGCATAGTTTATTTTTTTTTAACTTTAATATTACCTGTATTATGAATTTTAAAACCCAACCACTTTAAGAAAAATCAATTGAGTTGTCAACTTTCAGAGAATATTCACAAAATAGGTACCGTAACAACTTAAAAAAAAAAAAGGTTCTTTTTAGTAACATCAAAAATAGCAAATTTAATTTCTTTAAAAATAAGATTTTTTTCCCCCTCTTAGGATAATCTGTTTAAAACATGCCCATATCCCTTCATATTCAAATTCTAGTTCATACATTTCTGTTATAAACAATTACATGTTACTTTTGCATCATTCATTTCTTCCATGCTTTCTCCATAAAGATCGATAAGTCTCGGGTGCAATCTATAAAGAATAAATATATGTAATTGATTATTTATCAACCTCTCATTCTGTTGTTTTTCACATAGACACAATTGAATACGGTGCATAATACCAAATACAAATCTAATGAGAGCCCACAAACGTATACATTCATTGCAAAGCTGCAATCTAGAAAAACTGGGGTGGGGTGTCGGATCAGCACAGAAACCACTATAAAACCTTCTTAACTGATTTCCTCGACTAATATTCTCCATTTTTCTGTGAAAGCCAGTTAATTGTGCCGACAGAAAGCTCACATCTAGTGGGCTACTCAGGGTGCCCCTGCACACTACCCACTGAGTCATAAAGCTTACCAAAAATGATTTTGCATGCTCCTAAATCTTTCTATGCTGATTGTGGTTGTTTGTTACTTAATAAAGTGATATGTAAAATTCTTCCTATGTAAAGTAAAAGCAAACTGTTGAACATAAAAGACTAATTGATTAAATTGTAACAATCTGCTACTCAGATGGTGTCACAGCATTTAAACTTTGACCCTTTTTTTGGAATTCAAAATGGAAATTATAGACATGTATTATCTGTATAGTTTACTAAAAATAATTTTAAAATGTCCATACCACCCAAAGCAGTCTGCATATTCAATGCAATTCCTATTAAAATATCAATGGCATATTTCACAGATCCAGAAAAAACATCCCAAAAATTTATACGGAATCAAAATTGACCTCCCCACAAGTAGCCTCAGCAATCTTGAGAAAGAAGAATAAAGTTGAAACATCTCAGTACCTGATATCAAACTGTACTACAAGGCCACTATAATTAAAGCAGTCTGGTACTGGCATGATAACAGACACATAGATCAATGGAACAAAGAGCCCAGAAATAAACCCATGCCTTTTTGGTCAATTAATATTTGACAAAGGGGATGGAAGCATATAATGGACTAGACAATCTCTTCAATAAATGGTATAGGAAGAACTGTATTAGTACTTGCCAAAAAAAAAAAAAAAAATGAAACTAGACCACCAACTTACATCAGAGTAAACAAAATCGATAAATATAAGTTGTGATACCCGAAAAATCCTAGAGGAAAAAACATAGGCAGGAAAATTTCAGATATCCCATGTAGCAATATATTTCCTAGGGCAAGGGAAATAAAGGAAAAATAAACAAATGGTACTACATCAAATAAAGCTTCTACATGGCTAAAGGAACTATCTTAAAATAAAAAGGGGACCCAATATATGGGACAACATGTTTGCCAGTGATACACTAGATAAAGGTTTAATTTCCAAAATACATAAAGAACTCATACAACTCAAAGCCAGGAAGACAAACAATCCAATTAAAAAATGGGCAAAGGACCTGAACAGATACTTCTCCAAGGAGGACACACAGAGGGCCCAGAGACACATGAAAAGATGCTCAACATCACTAGCCATCAGAGAGATGCAAATTAAAACTACAATGAGACATCACCTCACACCTGCCAAAATGACTATCATTAATCATTAATCAACAAACAAACAAGTGCTGGTGAGGATGTTGCAGAAAGGGAACCCCAGTGAACCGTTGGTAGGAATTTAGACTGGTGCAGCCACTGTGGAAAACAGTACGGAGTTTCCTGAAAAAATTAAAAATGGGAACTGCCTTTTGACCCAACAATTCCACTTCTGAGAATATATCCTAAAGATCCCAAAACACTAATTCAAAAGAATATATGTACCCCTATATTTATAGCAGTGTTATTTATTGTACAGTAGCCAATATTTGGAAACAACCTAAGTGCCCATCAGTAGATGAGTGGATAAAAAAGCTGTGGTACATTCACACAACAGGATACTACACAGCTCTAAAAAAGAAGGAATTCTTACCCTTTGCGACAGCATGGATGGACCTGGAGACTATTATGGCTATAGTGAAATAAGCCAGTCAGAGAATACCATATGATGTCATTTATAAGTGGAATTTAATGAACAAAATAAACTAATGAGCAAAATAGACTCAGAGGCACAGAAACATAGAATAGACTGACAGTTGCCAGAGGGGATGTGGGAGGCAGGTACTGGCTGAAAGAAGGTGAAGGGATTAGTCAAAGAACAGATGTCCATGCAAGGCCCATGGACATGGACAACGGTGTGGGGATTGACTGGGGGGGGGAATGGGCTGGTGGAGGGGGTCAAAGGGGAAAATCGGGACAACTGTAATAGCATAAGTAAAATATTTAAAAATAGTGTAGAATGCCAGTGTAGAGATTTATAACCAAGGAAAATTCTTTGCCTCTCCATAACAATTGATCTTATCTGTTTTTCTTTCCGATTTGTTAATTTTAAAAATATATACATCTAGGCCATCATAAACAAATCAACAAACAAATGCTGGTGATGTTGTGGGGAAAAGGGAACCCTAGTACATTCTTGGGAATGAAGACTGGTGCAGCCACTGTGGGAAACAGTATGGAATTTCCTTAGAAAACTAAAAATGGAACTGCTTTTTGACCCAGCAATTCCATTACTGGGATTATACCCTAAGAGCCCTGAAACACCAAGTCAAAAGAATCTATGCACCCCATGTTCATAGCAGCATAATTTACAATAGCCAAGTGCTGGAAGCAACCTAAATGCCCATCAGTAAATGAGTGGACCAAAAAAACTATGGTACATTTACACAGTGGAATTCTATGCAGCAGAAAGAAAGAAGGAGCTCCTACCCTTTGCAACAGCATGGATGGAACTGGAGAGCATTATGCTCAGTGAAATAAGCCAGGTGGTGAGGGACAAATACCATATGATCTCACCTTTAAGTGGAACCTAACCAACAAAACAAGCAAGCAAGCAAAATAGAACCAGAGACATGGAAATAAAGAACAAACTAACAGTGTTCAGAGGCGATGGGGGAGTGGGATAACGGGAAAGAAGGGAAGGGGCAATCAAGGAACATGAATAGAGGGCTTATGGGCACGGACAATGGTGTGGGGATCAACAGTGGGGGCAGGGTGGGTGCAGGGGAGAACAACGGGAAAAAGGTGGGACAACTGTAATTGAACATAATAAAAAAAGAAAGAAAAAGATAAATACTTCCTTGAAGCCAGGTGGTGAAAGACAAATACCATATGATCTCACCTATAAGTGGAACCTAATCAGCAAAACAAACAAGTGAGCAAAATAGAACCATCAACATGGAAATAAAGAACATACTGACAGTGACCAGAGGGGAAGGAAAAGGGATAATGGGGGAAAGAAAAGGAAGGGTCTTCAAGGAACATGTATAAAAGACTCAGGGACAAAGCCAAATGGGGGTAGGATTGAGGGTGGGGGAGAGTGGTTGAGGTAAATGAAGACAATTGTATTTGCCCAACAATAAAAAATAAAAAAATATATATGGAACTAGAAAAAATAAAAAATATATACATCTCGCATTGATAGTTACAGGAAGAAGGCTTTCATTATACTATTTAATGTCTCCGGTGGGCATATAAAACAGTGAAGTAATTGGACTTACTTAACGTGAACCTCTGATGTGACTTCCATTAAATCACCGTCTACATTCCAAGGGAAACTGGTTTCTGAAGCAGTTTCATGCGGTTGATCCTCCTCCTCTGGATTGTGTGCGCTGACTTTATTCCTGGGGTCAACTTTTACTTCTTCAACAGTGTGCATCTCAATGAATGGAAAGTTGAACTAAATAAAAAAAAAAATCAAACAATCATGGTACTTCTTTTATCCCTAACTGCTAATGCAACTTGAGAGTTCATGATGCTTTCTCTTGCAAGTAAATATGAACATGCAAGCTGATGTTTTTATAGCTTTGAAACTTTAATTATGACTAGGGGTCCCCGATTTCTTTGGAAGAAGGATCCCTTCTTCCGAAGCTTTCCTGCCTCACTTGGATCTGGCAACCATACAAAGTTGTTTTACAACAAATAGTAAATGTCTATGAAGTTGTACACAGTAATGATATTGTGAATCTCCAATTAAAGATAATCTTTACTACTGGTCTGTTGATAGAAAAGATTTACATAATTCATTGACTTGATTGTTAAGGTGCCAACTAGTTTAGTGATATAAAGCAAACTCCGGGGTAAGTTTCACACTTGGAATTTAATTGGGAAGAACCGGGGTCTCTGATTCAGATTTCCCACCTGAGATGTAAAGCCTTGGAGATGGCCTTCATACTGCACACCTGTAAAAATTTCTAATCATTCACTGTAAAAATAATGAGTTCTAAATGAGTTATTGATAACTGGCTAACAATATGGGTTAAACTGTGTCCCCCCATAAAGATATCTAGAATTCCTAATTCCTAGTGCCTGTACAGGTCACCTTCTTCGGAAAGAGTCTCTGCGGATATAATCAAGTTAAGATGAGGTCGTTATGGTGGGCACTAATCCCATATGACTGGTGTCCCTATAAGACAGGAGAAAGCCATGTGAAGGTAGATGCACACAGGAAGAATGCCATGCGATGAAAGAGTCAGAGACAAGTGATGCACCTACAAGCCAAGGAATGTCAAGAATTGACAGCCACCACCAGGAAGTCTGTTATCTTAAATCATCAGTCTTCATGTATATGCACGTATGTCACAAAATGAAACCCCATCCACGCAAATTTATTACCTATGGTTTATTAGCCACAGACATTGTTAGACAAGACTTCTGGGAGCCAAGAGCTTTGTATCTGGTATGATGGTGTGCTGGGGGCATGAGGAAGAGAAGTACATACTTACAATTGTGATACATGTAAATGCTTTGTTGGTATATGAGAATTAAATGACAGAGAAGGAGACAGAGCAAAGTGGCTCAGGATATTGGGTGAGCCTCCCATTTGAGCTGAGTCTTAAAGAACAGAGAGTTAGCCTGTAGAAGAAGGGAAGGTCTGGAGAGAGAAACAATAAGTTGCAAAAAATCCAGAGCTATGTCATGGACAAGCAACTACCAAGAAGCAGCATACTGTGATATTGACTGCAATCCTGTATTTGGGCATTTAACTGGCAGAATAAATGCCTGTACTAGATTTTTAAAGGTAGACTATCTAATGCTGTGCTGAACTGTGTCCTTCCCTCCTCCAAAAAAAATTACATTGAAGTCCTAACCCCTCATACCTCAGAATGTAACTATTTGCCGATAGTCTACAAAGAACTTACTAAATTAAAATGAGGTCTTTAGGGTAGCTCTCAATCCAGTATGACCAGGGCCCTTGTAAGAACTGGAGGTGGGGACGCAGGCATGTGCATACGGAGGACACAGTGTGTGCGGACACAGCCGGAAGCCAAGAAGAGAGGCCTCAGGAGAAACCACACCTTTTAACACCTCCTGGGACTTCTCACATTCAGAATTGTAAAAAAATCAATTTCTGTGTTTAAGCCACCCAGTCTGTAATATCGGTATGGCAGCTCTAGCCTCGTAATACAATGACTAAAACAGGAAATCTGGTCAAGGAGGGTAAGAGGTGAGGCTTTGCCAGGCAAGGACCAGAATACAAAGGGCTATGTAAAACATGTTGTGGACACCAGATGTTCTCCTGGTAACAATGAGAAAGGTATTAAGAATTAAGCAGAAGAGCCCTGGCTGGTGTAGCTCAGTGGATTGAGCGCGGGCCTGCGAACCAAAGGATCGCGGTTCGATTCCCAGTCAGGGCGCACATGCCTGGGTTGCCAGGCCAGTTCCCGGCAGGGGACATACAAGAGGCAACCGCACATTGATGTTTCTCTCCCTCTCTCCTTCCCTTCCCCTCTAAAGATAAATAAATAATAAAAATAAATAAATAAAATATTAAAAAAAAAAAGAATTAAGCAGAAGAGAAATCAGATATGTGTTTTAGAAAAATCCCTTTAGAAGGAAGTATGGAAGACAAGACCACAGAAAAGGAGGACCAGAAGGAAGCTATTATAAGCAAGGAGGAATTAAGGTTTGAATCAAGGTGAGGGAGAGATTTCAGAGACATTTAAGAGGAGAACAAATAGACCTGCTTGGTGGATTGGTTGTGAGGAATAAGGGAGAGAGAAGAATCCAGGGTAGCTCCAGGATGGGTGGGCAATGCCATTGACCTTTGTAGGGAAACAAGGAAGGAGCGAGCAACTTTAGGGAAAAAGACAGTAAGGTCAGCTGCGGACATGCTGGACTCAAGTTGCCTCTGAGTTTTGTAACCTCAGCACACAGGAAAACAGCGGTCCTGCAGGTCACAAGAGAAGACGATACTCAGTCCAAGCGACAGGGGCCATGAGATCACCCAGGAGAAGGGATCGTGAGAAGACAAGAAGACTGCAAACAAATCTGGGGGAAGTACTAACATTTAAGAGTTTTAAACTCCTTTCCAAAAATGATAGTCAATGTGATTGTAGAAATGTACAGACAGTAAAAACTTTTCAGATAGAGGATGGAGTCGAAAGAAACTGAAGGGTAATTTTTACCTTCTACCGGTTGTACACAGAGATGGTGGAGGCAAGACGAGTTACACAAATGACGGTGTTCAACATGACCTACAACTGTTGACCTTTGGGACACTCGGTTCAACCCGGTACAGACGGTTCAGAGACTAGACTGCTGCTCTCCTTAGGCAGAGTACTGCGTTCTCCTTCCCGGATACAGAACTGCTACTGTTTAGACAGTAGATTATACAACCTTATGTTTTCTCGTCTTTATAATATTATATAATTTATATAAATATACATTTTTGAAAACGTGTTCACAAAAGTACTACGCACATGAATATGTGTGTATGTGTCCATAATTTCTAACAAATGTATCAAATTAACATTGCTTGAAAGCAGTCACCTTGGAAATCAATCTATTCTTGATGTATGTCATTATGCAAAACATTTTATAATTTCTTCACAAAAAATTACAGAGCAATTGCATGAACTTCACATCTTGCAAAGAGCTAGTCAATCCACGGTAAGCCTAATGAAACATAGTCACACAGAGGCAACAGTTTCTTGCATTGAAAGTAAGACATGACTGGTAGAGCACATGGAAAAAGGAAAAAAATAGGTTGAATATATCTTGCATAACAATCTCATTTTTAAAAACAATTATCTTTCTATAGATAGAGATTTATATTCACTATGTCTTTGTCTTTTATCTAAGCATCTAAGTACTTTTAAATTCATATGGAAAAAGGACGTCTGTAAAAATCATCTTAAAAATTTTCCCCTTAGGCAACTCCAAAAGAGACCTTCCATAAATTGTGCAGTAGATGCCTCCTTGAAATAAATATAGAGCTTCTTAGAACATGTTAAGCTTAATATTCATTTACATTCCCATTTATTTAATACAAAATTATTACAAAAATGTATATCAAATAATGCATACCAAATAATATATCATACCTTTTGGAATATGGCATTCTGACCACTTTTTATATTGTTTTCCTGTTTCTATTTTCTGACTTAGGGGGAAAAAAACAGTGGGCATGTTCTTTTTTTTTTTTTTGTAGTTAAAGTCCAGTTTTATCTTTTCCCAACCCATTGCAAAACAATCTTGTCAAATACAATAAAAACAAAGAAAAACAGTAGTTTTAATGTTTAGAAGCTTAGTAACATGAAAAAGGCATACATTCCTTTAAAAATCAATAAATCGCTGTAGTTCCCAAGACAGACATACATAAAGTCACTGCTTAGGCTCACAAGCTACTTTATACTTGTTTTTGTTTACTCTGTCTCCTTAGAGATGTATGTTGAAGGAAAGTGGGACTATCTCTACCTTTTATGATGTGATTTTCTAAGCACTTCAGTTGGCTGCTCCAAACACATCGATCAAACGATGCCGTGGGTGGAAGAGAACTGAAACTTCACGAGGACTGCCTAAGGAAGTCGGAAATCATAAGGAGGCAGAACTGGGATCCTTGCTGGGCCTGTCTCTGGAAGTTCGACTCCAGTGCCAGCCGCACTTCCTCCCAGGCACCCTCCCCCACTGCATCCTGGCACAATTTTATACCTTTAATAGATGTGCGACTTCAAGGTTTCACAACTATGCCTATGTGCTTCAAGATTCACAATTTCAGAAATTCACATATTTCCAGAATCAGTTTCCTAATAGTTGGGTCAAAATATCTGTCAAAAGAATTTGGGTTCTGAGAGTTACTGCTTTTCTTTTAGACAGATCCCTTCCATGGAAAAACCATTTTGTCTGTTTGTCTATTTATCTATCTATTTCTGTCTCTGTCTCTACGAACATCACCACACATACTAGTTTTGAATAAAATGATGTCTGTAGTAAAGTGGTATATTTTTACAGATTTACCTACAAATCTATTTCAATCAACGAAGGTAGGCAGGAGAATCTAAAGGTCATATTCTGCTGCCATAAAACCAAGAAGGCTAAAAATCTCAGATTTCACTAGTTCTCATCCTGAAGAACATCCCTAGCATGTAATTTTATCACTGATTTACTTCATTTTTCAACGTAACACTCCATTTCCTATTTTCTCTTTGCACAAAAACCCGAACAAACAAAAAACACATATAATCACCAAGCCATAGCTCAAAAAAGGTCAGTGTGTATTAGCACTGGTGGATACTTTTCAAAATCTGGAGGAAGCACAAGTTGAATAAAAATATATTCAGAAGAAAATAAAGCCTCCTTATGAGACAGGACTTGATGCCCACCCTTGCAGCAGATTTCTGCCCATGATTAACAGCTTTGCACGTAAGAAACAAAAAGAATTTACTGTACCTGATTTTTAACACTGGCATATCTCTTCAGGTGTTTTATAAATTCTGGTCTAGAAGTGTTCCGTGCAATTATAAGAGCCATACTTCCATTATTTAATCTGAAATTAAATATTTGTATTTGACATTAAGTTTATTAAGAGATTACAGCAGAAATGACTATATCAATCCTTTTAACAAACACAATGTTTACTATAAGTTTTAGGCAAGTTAGATAAATCATCATAGTGAATTTACTTAAAATTCTTAAATCATATTTTGCTGTGTTGTTTTTAAATGACATAATCTTTCAAATTGGTTTTATTAAATAACTGACTTCCTTCTCAGCAAGCTCTTACGAACAGGGTTTTTTATAAAATAAACTATCATGCAATCTACCAATTTATCAAGGCATAAATTAAAAACCAGTGTAGTCACTTAAGGATTCTAAATGTGAAACCACATATGTTTTTCAAAGATGTATTATAAAACAGTTAATATGTACAAATGGCATAACAAACAGTTCAACACTTTCTAAAACCTAAAATTGATTTAAATATGTATTTATTGGCAGGTCCAAGTGAGACAGGAAACGGAATCAAACTGGCCATTGGATGGATGACAAAAAAAACAAGTGCTTCCGCACACGCTCAGTTAAATGACTGATCATTTTAATCTGGCATAACTGTTGGGCTCAAAATAAGAGACTGTAAAGTTAGAGTGTGTGATTTATTTCAAACAAGCCACTCACAAACAAATGTAGCTTTAGAAAGCCATTTGCAGAAATACATGCAAGTGACTGCCAGCTCAATTTCAATGCAAATATAAAGTTATTATAATAACAACAAAGAAATTTTAAAAAGAGCTCTTTAAATCTTTTGGAAGCTCAGGTTAGAGCTGTGAGAGACTTGGAGATTACCCATCATTCAATCAGTTTATGCAGAAGGAAAAGAAGCCCCAAGTTTAAGTTACTTGCCCAAAGGCACACAAAGGAAAACTGACACAGAGCCAGAGCTCCTGACTCTCAGGGCTCGATGCTCCTTTGACCTATCATGCCATCTCTTCCCAGCCTAAAATAATTCCAAAACCTTCTTTAAATTGGTTTAATTTTTACTCATAAACATGAAAATCATTTTAATATAGTTTATTGCTTATGCTATTACAATTGTTCAATTTCCCCCTTCACTCCCCTCCACCCTGCACACCCCCTCCCACCCACATTCCCCTGCTTTAGTTCATGTCCATGTGTCATACTTAAGTTCTTTACCTTCTACGTTTCCCACACTATTCTTACCCTCCCCGTCTATTTTCTACCCACCATCTATGCTACTTATTCTCTGTACTCCCCCCCCCCCGTCCTCCCACTCCCCTGTTGCTAACCCTCCATATGATCTCCATTTCTGTAGTTCTGTTCCTATTCTAGTTGTTTGTTTAGTTTGCTTTTGTTTTTGTTTTAGGTGTGGTTGTTAATAGTTGTGAGTTTGCTGTCATTTCACTGTACATGTTTTTTATCTTCTTTTTCTTAGATAAGTCCCTTTAACATTTCATATAATAAGGGCTTGGTGACGATGAACTCCTTTAACTTGACCTTATCTGAGAAGCACTTTATCTGCCCTTCCATTCTAAATGAAAGCTTTGCTGGATAGAGCAATCTTGGATATAGATCCTTGCCTTTCATGACTTGGAATACTTCTTTCCAGCCCCTTCTTGCCTGGAAGGTCCCTTTTGAGAAATCAGCTGACAGTCTGATGGGAACTCCTTTGTAGGTAACTGTCTCCTTATCCCTTGCTGCTTCTACGATTCTCTCTTTCATTAACCTTGGGTAATGTAATTAGGATATGTCTTGGTGTGTGCTTTCTTGGGTCCAACTTCTTTGGGACCCTCTGAGCTTCCTGGACTTCCCAGAAGTCTATTTCCTTTGCCAGATTGGGGAAGTTCTCCTTTATTATTTGTTCAAATAACTTTTCCACTTGTTGCTCTTTCTCTTCTCCTTCTGGTACCCCTATAATTCAGATGTTGGAACATTTAAAGATGTCCTGGAGGTTCCTAAGCCTCTCATTTTTTTTGGATTCTTGTTTCTTCCTTCTTTTCTGTTTGGTTGTTTCTTCCTTCCTTCTGGTCCACTCCATTGATTTGAGTCCCAGTTTCCTTCCCATCACTATTGGTTCCCTGTACATTTTCCTTTGCTTCACTTAGCATGGCCTTCATTTTTTCATTTAATTTGTGACCAAATTCAACCAATTCTGTAAGCATCCTGATCACCAGTGTTTTGAACTGGGCATCTGATAGGTTAGCTATCTCTTCGTCACTTAGTTGTATTATTTCTGGAGCTTTGATCTGTTCTCTCTTTTGGGCCTTTTTTTTTTTGTCTTGATGCACCTGTTATGTAGTGAGGGGCAGAGCCTTAGGCGTTCATTTGGGTGGCACAACCCAGTCACTGGGTTGTGATGCAGTAAGTTGAGGGGGTCTGAGAGGGAACAATGGTGCTTGCTCCATTCTCTGGCTGATTTCAGTCCCTTCTGCCACTTCCCTCAAGCAAACTGGGCCCTTCTGGTGCTGATTCCTGGGTGGGTGGGCTTGTGTACATTCTAGGACCCTGTGGGTCTCTCCAACGAACTTTCCTGTGAGGCTGGGAGTCTCTCCCAGCATCTCAACCCCCACAGGTATTTTCAGTCGGTGTTTTGAGGCTTTATTTCCCAATGCTGGGGCCCTGGGTTGCAGTCTGTCTCGCTCCCCAGTTTCACCTGGTTTATCTATATGCAAATGTGGGACCGCCTGGTCCACCAGCTGCCTTGTGAGCTGTGCCCCTCCACAATCTACTCCCTCACTGGGTCCACCAGCTGCTGCGTTCCTGCGAGTCCTCTCCACCCGGCCATCCAATTCCACCCCTCTTACTGGTCTGGATGAAAGTGTCTACTTTAACTTCTTGGTTGTCAGATTTCCATACAGTTCAATTTTCTGTCGATACTGGGTGTTTTTTTGTTTCTAGATATTTGTAGTCCTTATTTTGGTTATGTGAGCAGGCACAATGTGTCTACCTACACCTCCATCTTGTCCAGAAGTCTCCAAATCAGCAGGTTGAATTCTTCTGCTTAAAATTCCTGCAGATAAAATTAGCATAGCTCTAGATCTCAGAACCTGGGCTGATGTGCACGTACTCCCACCAAGTTGGTGTGTCGTCCATAATGACAATGGCTCGTGGCCTCTGGGTCCCCATTTGTAGGCACCAGCTGATGCAGACACTGGCCGTGCAGTGTCTGCATCATTATGGATGAAATAAGACATTCACACGGACTACCAAGTGCAATGGAGGAAAAAGGACAGCATGGCTTTTCTCTCAAGGGGAGCAAAAGCTGAAAATCATTTTATATTCCTATTTTCAACACTTACTACTAATTAGAACATACCCTATGTGTCTGGCATAAGTTAATAAAAGTATCCTTTTTTCTCTAACTTAGGATATTTCCCTGTTTATTACCTTAGTATCAATTGCCAAAGCAAAATAATAATAATAATAATAACAATAATAATATCAATCGTTTTTGCTATATGTTAAACATTCTGGTTAAATATTTTACAGGGAATACTTTGAAACTAATCATTCAAATAATGTTATAAGTTGCCAAAGTACACTGGTCATTTTTCTATTCCACCTCCAGGGAATATCTGGATTTGAGCGTATTACACAACATTCATGATTCTTCCTTCTGGGCTCCACAGGAATGGGACAGAAGTCTTTTCAGACCAATAATGGACAGCCACTGAAAAGAAGGTGCCAGACATAAAATATCTATATCTTGTGAGTGAAACAATATACAAAACGTCTCTGGATGTCTTATAGTAAATGTGGACAGTAGGTTCACAGGTGCCACTCTTCAGATTAAGACTAACTGAAATGTATCATTTGATTAAAGATTTCACAGATGCACACATACATGCTTTTCATGCTAAGAGTATTTACATCTGCACTAAAACTGGAAACCAGAATTAAATATAATATTCTGAACAACTAGTAAATAAATATAAATAAAGCAAGCAAAGTGACATAAAATAATATAATAACGCCATGTCAATAAAACTCAAGGAACATTATTTTACCCTCAGTGATATTAAAAAATCATAGTAACTGATCATTTCTTCAGTTTAACAGTTGTTTTAAACCTACTCTAATGATAAATTCCTTAAAATCTCTAATATTACACAGTCGAGGACAGAATAACTCTTCATAATATTCTAGCTTGCCAAGAGTTGTAGGAAAAGGGTATTCTGAAAGAAAATTTTGGTTTACAGAAAAGTATCAATGATTCAGTAAAAACGCTCACTCACCTGGTATTAGGTGCCAACCCTCCAGGTGCCACGGAACACAGGCAAGGAATTGCCATAATGCTGACATTCAGGAACTGCCCCTGGATCATGTGCCACCGAGCATCACTGTCTGCAGACAATGACAGTGACTGGTTACCTTCCTGCACTAGAGCACACGCCAGCAGAACCTGGCTGGATCTCCAGGAGGTACTTTCAGACTCACCAGATTTGGGAGAACCCTGTGCCCTCCTAAAAATAAGAAAATAAAACAAAGAAAAAAATAGCATGTATTAAATATGAGGAAATCATAGAATCCTATCATTTTATGTTAAATATTTTCTGACATTAGGCTATAAGTAAAATTATGTGAATAATTCCATTACTAAATTATATTGTGTTGATTCACTTTCAGGTAGTATCACCAGTAAAAAAATGACTTTCTTATTTGAAAAGACTGCAGTACTTCCTTTGGGTGACCTTGATTAATGTTTGTGTACCACACTGAACTGAAACTCTCACAAAGACCGAAGCTGCGGGTTTTGTGTACTTGTCTGTTTTTTGGCTCATGTATCCAAAGTGCTTGGAACGCATTACGCACTCACTACACAGCTGTTGGACGGAGAGTGGATGGATGGTTGTTTCAGAAAACAGAAACAAAACTACTGGCCGACTAGTACCTGTAGGACTCCGCAATTCTGTATTACTCGGTAGTCTGTTAGAAAAGCAACCAAATATCACAAGCCTAATAAACTGTTGATGTCAAACTATTTTATGCTTTAAAGAAAGACACAGATGTAGATATGACTTTGAGCTGTTTACTTACCTTCCTTGCAAATCTGGAGAGCTGTTCAATGGTAAAAAAGATATTTCACAGTCCTCTGGCCTAAAACACAATGAAATTGATCATCGACAGTCACTGATTCTGCGATACAAAATTCTTGGTTTAAGAAAGAAAGGCTTACTTAAGTTTTGCCAGTGCCTTAATTACAGCAAAATCCCTCCGTTGGTTAGGGGACATCCATCGATGTTTTTCTGCCAGAGCCAAAGTTCTTCCACCAAAGCCAAACATGGCGGAGAAGCCAAAGCGAAGAAGCCTGCCTGCGGTGCTGAAGGTGCAGACGTCAACCGGCTGCACGTGCCCTTGAGTGTTACATTAAGTGTCAGTCAAGCAGCAAGTGTGCAGCAGCGCCAGTTGTCAAAATGGCAAATGCAGAAAAGAAGAGCATGTTCATTTACTTAGAGAAGACCTCAAACTACTTCATACCATAATGAATATTTTTGCTTTCTCTTCACCTCTCTTTACTTACAACTACTACAATTGCTATTTGCAACTTTTTCAGGAATTGAGGGAAGATACACAAAGCAGTAAATTTTGCAGCTTATAGCTAAGTCATATAAAACATGGTTAGCAAGTGATGTTGTAGTATGTATGCAGAGTTAACTTAGATTGAACAGTAGTTTTGCATTGCTTTTAAATTTATATGCTTTCATCAATTGAGATAATAAAAGGTCTAGCAGATGTACACTGGCTAACAAGTGTTATAGTGTGCTTTTTTTTCTTTTAATAACATAATCCTAGCCCTGGAGTCTTGGTACAGTCAAACAGTTCTACTTAAATAGTATACACAGATTTTCTTGACCTGGTTATAAAACTATGAACTTAAACATCATTGCAACAGTTTTTCTATCAAGATTATAGCATAGCTTCATTTACTACTCTTTCTAGCATCTGTATTATGAAAAGATAGGCAACCCAAACACTGAAGCTTTGCCTAATTGACTTTTGAGTTTAAGCAAACATTTCTCTGCTTGGAGAGACAAAGAACCTGCCTTTCCTCAGGCAAGTCTGACAGAAATAAAATAGCCTTCTTTATATTAATGTAAAAACTTCCTTATAAAACAAACTTCTTTGAAATAATTCTTACCCATTATAATGTGCAAAGTTGCAGTTACCACGTGAGCGATTCCATGAAGAGAATGTGCCAATACATTAGTAGAGCCTGCCAAGTCAATTTTAAAACATGTATAATCAATGTAGCATATGTTTTAAATTAACCATTTGCTCCTACTTTATACAATTATGTAATATTCAGATGATAAATTAATGGAAATTTATGTTTACATTCACAGCTTAGATGCACATCAAATGGTTACTGAATGACTGTTTAATCTCCAAACAGCTTAAAAATTAGAAAGTCATTTACAGTATCTTCTTTCTTGTAGCTTTTTCCATCATGAATGTCTATTTTCTACCAAAAAATACTAGCTATATCAAAGTCTACTCTTTCCAACTTTAATAAATGGGCTTCTAACTTCTACGCTAAAAGAAGCACCAAACAGAAGGGTGTCTCTGGAGAGCAGAGACGAAGGCATAAATACATAAATAATGAAAATCCAAATAATAACTAAGAAAAATATACAAAATCACTACAAAGTACAGAAGACATGCTGTAAATACATTTACTAAATCTTAGAGGTAAGGTCTCATCCAAACAGGGATTCCCCTTTATTATCTGACATACACTATCATAGATGACGAAATTATTTAATTCCATGGTATACGCCATGGTGTGAAAATCTGTATGGAGACATTACAGATTTCTGTTATGATTTTCATAAGCATTAGGATACAAAAACTTAAAATCCACATGAGCTTTTCCCACTATAGAAGAAAAGAGCTCTCTCAAGTCAGCCCCTGTAACGTTTATGTCTCTGAGATCTTGGGGTAATGGCCTGGTTCTGAAGGGCACATGCCATTGCCAAGAGGTAAAAAGGGTTTCAAATTAAGAAGCTACAAGTTTTCTTCAATTACAGAATATGAGGAAGAAATCCAGCAATCACAGAGGGCTGTGAAAATGTGGATGTTTTATGTGTCATGACTTTCAAGGCAAAGACTTGTCTTGTGAACCAGGAACATTCCTGTGAACATATGTTAGCCTCTGCAGTCTGTGTCACTGTGAACCGATGTGGGCTTGGGTTGCTCAGTTGGAGAAGTGGAGGTAACTCAGTATCAACCAAGACCTTCATTAAAATAATAATAATCATTAGGGATCTGCCTAAGCATGAATGATTTCCAGACCTCTAATAATAGCAATGCAAGGAAAAGTCCACCTTAACTAATTGGTAAACTGGTTCTGAATGCTTGATCAAAAGACAAGTTATGCTGTGACCCCTGTTACCCAGAATACGGCCCAGAGTCCAGCAGCAATGACAATACCTGGGTGCTTAAAAAGACCATCTCTCAAGCCCCACTCCAGACCTACCAAGTCAGAGTCTGCGTTGTGTAAGATGCTCAGGTGATGTGCATATACATTAACCTGGAGAGGCATTCTTCTAGAATCCATGGTCCAGGGAGCAACCTTGGGAGCTTATTAAAAAGACAAATTTCTGGGTTCCACCTATAACCCATGGAAGTGCAATGTCTGGAAGCAAGGCCCAGGTAGGTGTTTCTGTTTTAGCAAGTCCTCAAGGTGATTTCCATGCACCCTAAGGTTTGAGGACAAGGGGCCCAGAAACCTGTTACTCTGTGGACCTTTACCCAGCACTAAGATACTGAGTCCTTTCTGATAATCCTTTGACCCTCTACAGCCTGCCCTCTGGCCATCTAACTGCTGATCAATCCGGACTGGGGAGGTGGGGGGAGGAAACAAATCAATGCATTTTTCTTCCCACTTAGATTTATGGTAAAGGTTTTGGAGGGGCTATATAATTAGAGTGAGATATTTAGGATTATCAATGGATTACAGTACTGCATGAAATCCATTTCCTCCATTACCATGGTTAATTAGGAATGGCCATAAAAGCATTCCTCTAGAAAGGTTATTAAAAAGCATAATGTAATGTTGTCATGTGCAACAGAGAATGACACATATCATGACTCAAGAAAATAAAGACTGTTTATTCCCTGTGAGTCTGAAGTATGCAAAGCATGCCCAAGCACAACTGCTTTTAGAATGCCACAGATCACTTTGTTACTTTCATGTCTTTTCAGGCTTTGCAACTTGCAACTTTTCCTTAATTCCATACAGTTTGGCAGTTACGACAGGCATGACCAGAAGTCAGAAAATTATTTTAGTCATTTTCTACTCTAAGTTGTACCTTAATCCTTAAGAATGTTATTTTAAAGACTATACTTTCAGGGATCATTTCTATAGTTTGTTACTAGAGAAGTTTCTCTGAACATGAAGCACACCCGAAACCACGAGGAGGAGGTGCAGTGTTCTCTCCTGAGCGTGAAGCTGGTTTTGCAACTGCCAATGGCTATTGATGATCCTTCTTCTCTTCCCTTAGAAGAGTAGGAGGGAAAAAACACAGTCTGAGTGGTTAAAAAAATTGCTATTTTAGATTCTAAATTAAAAAGGAATAATAATGTAGTAAATATGTAAGGTACCAGGTGGGTCCTGGAGATATCAGGGGAGACACTTTGTAAAGTGTATGATAGTCTAACCAATATGCTGTGCACCTGAAACCGACATAAAAGATAGACTGTAGACTAATTAAAATATTTTTAAAAATTAAAAAATAAATAAATGACATCCAATGGAAGGGGGAAAAAGGAAAAGTTCACAAGAAAGTGGATGTAAAATTGTAAGATGAGAGACTGCTCTATATTTTTATTTGGATAATCTAAAAGATAGAGTACAATTTCCTGAAACGAGATATGATCTATCTTAAAGATGCCTACAAGCCAAAAGAACACACTGCTCACATGAATAATTATGTAATTTCAGCATTCTCACAAAAGCTATAAATGTTCTACCTCAAGGTAAACATTTTAATTAGCCTGCGAAGTGATTTTTCTGAACACTACCAGCAACTTTGCTCACTTACCACCACATTCCCACACTGTAAAAATGAAGACAAACACACAGTAAGGACAGAAGTAGCTGGTCGTGTAAAGCTTGACTGAGACAAGTACCAGGCAGAAGCCACAGAGGCAAAAAGAAAAAAGGAAAAAAAATTGTCCTTGGAAGTGCAAGCACTTCTGCAGAACAATTAACTTAATTAACCAGACACCATGAATATTCATAAGGCCGTTAATGTCTCCCACATCTAAACAGATAAATGTGATGTAATGACTTCCTAGTCAAGCATATCTAAAATTCTCATGAAGACTGCACCTACACTTTGGTTCTATGCCCAAAATATCATAGAAATTAACAGTCCCATGGCAATATTTTATTTTCCTCAAATTAATTGGAAAGCATGGATTTATTTATGTGAACTCTATAGGAATATATGGTTTGCAGGATCGGTATGTGGATTAAGCCTTGTTTTACAACTACTGGATTGCTTTTTTAAAATTTTTATGTCCTCTCAGGCTTTTTTCTCCATCCTCTCCCCCAACCCACACCCCGCACATCCCGCACACCCTTTAATCTGAATGTCTCTGTATAGTTCCTTAGCACCAGTTCCCATAGCAACAAACACCACTGCTAATGGCCAGCCAGTTCAAATATAGGCTTCTCCACATCTGATCCATTTGAGTCTGACCATAATTCAGCAGCTTAGTCTGCTGGCTCAGTGTAGTAATTTACTAAACACTATCCCTCTGGGTGTCTCTCTCCAGGAGGCAAATGGCTTCAAAGGCAAACTGTCTTCTATGTTCAGCTTAGAAACTTCCTGCCTAGCTCTTGTTCTCACTAGTAGGCATAGAGCCCTCATGTTAAATACAGCCTGCACACAACTTCCTCCTCCTCTTCAATGGAATTCATAAGCTGGAGCTCCTAGACAGTGACCAGAGTTCTGGCAACAGGCTGTATCTTCTAAACAATAGGTATTTAGTGGCATTTCTACATATCCACTGTATATAAAAAATGCTTTCAAAATCAGAGATACACTTAAGTGTACAAAACTTGATGCCGCTCCTTTATAAAATCTAAGTTGCATATTAACAAGATAAGCATAGCCACCAGTTTTTCCAGCTAATTATTTACTTTATGTCAAATGTGTACCTGTGGGGACACCCATCTTGCCACTTTTAATGCTCAGGAGTTCATGCGTGACCTCCAGAGTAATGAAGAAAGCCGGTGACCCAAGGGCAGCCACTGTGCACAGAGGAAATGCTGACACAGTTCCACCGTCACAGACAGAGCTACTAAAATGGCACAAAATGACCTTTTTGGTCAAAGTAGCTGCCCCAAATGCATCTTTTATTTTTCCTTTCTGAGTTGAGGTTATGTCGTTCTCTTCTACTTCAAGACCACCACAGGTTTTTCTCTATATGCCTCACAATTATCAGGGTGCATCCGAATATCCTTGTAAATTCTCATTTGTATGACAGACTTTATACTCTAAAAGAACATCTGTACATCTTTTGTTCTTTGTCAACACTAAGTATACTGAAATTGACAATAAATGAATATGATTAGCAAATAAATAAAACACTGACTTTTTTCAATCATGTGCATTATTTTCATAGGAAATAATAGTTCTGCTTTAGAGATAAGGTCTGATTTTTTTTAATGAAAAGAAATAATCACTGTCCTTCATTATTGTTTGTTTACACCATAATTTTGGAGAAGTGACCCATATAGCATCATGAACTTGCAAAAGACATTTTCCTCCCTTCTGGAGGCCTGTGTACTCCAGCTGTTCTCCCTGCCTCTGACCCCGTGTTCTCTTGCTCCCTTGCCCTAATCACCAGTCTTCCTGGTACAGGCTCCCAGCAGGCTGCCCCCACCCCCTGAACCTCCCATTGTTCTCTACTGTTTATCAAGCACCACTCAGAAGCCTTCCTGTGGAATCCAGGGCCACCATAGTTTGGGCCTCATTTGGCATTCTTGTCACCTGACAAAGGGGCCATTTTTTACTCCTCAGCACTCCTGGGTTTTGCCTTGGTATTAATTACTTCTGCAGGCTAAAATGAAACAAAAGAAAAATGAAAACGAATTCATTCTCCTTTTTTCAGGCCGGATGCTATTGACCCATTTTCAGGCTTCATTCAACTGTTACTTACTCTATAACATGGTCTTTACATTCATTCACTTAATTAAACTTAATGATTGAGTGTTCACTGTGTCACACTGTATTCTAATTGCTGGGGAAATAGTTAGAATAAACCCCTTGGTGTTTTCAGGGCTATCTGCTTATACTTTGACTACGGGGATTACCACATTTTTACCTCATATGAAATTATAAGCAGTTTGACCAGAATCATCCTGATTTGAAATTCCATTATCTGGGACTGTGTGATCATCAGACCTTTACATGGAAAGGTAGAACAATAATAATCCCATTTACTGATCTGTTCACTACGTATAAGACCCTCTGCACAGGCCACCTAATTCAGCACTATGACAGTCTTGTAACTAGGTGATCGCTACGTGGGCTATCTCCCTTTCATGGATTAGGAAAATGAGGCTCAAAGAAATGAAATAAAGCATCCAAGTCTCACACTTGCTAGTGGAGATGCCAAGCTTGGGTCTTTCAGGCTCAAAGTCTATGCATTTAACTCTGTTACACTGTCCAGGCTAGGATGTAAAACAGGGAACTATAGAATGATAGTGGGAGAGGCTCCATTTGGCACATCCCTGGCCACTCCCTTGCCTGCTGGTATTACGCCGAGGGGGAGCTGCGCCCGGACAGGAGTCAGGATGCTGTCTGCTTCCGTGCCCGCGCTCTTCTGGGCTCTGAGAAGTAAAGCATGGGCTACTTCACTGGCAGAGCCATCTCCCCCAACACAGACAACACTAGAAAACAAGAAATCAGGTAAAACAGTGCAAAACTTCAAAATAACTGACAATAATTCATGGGATCTAGACTTCGAAATATTAATCTCATATATTCTATTTTTTAAAGAGTTTACTTATTTATTTATAGAGAGGGGAAGGGAAGGAGAAAAAGAGGGAGAGAAACATCAATATGTGGTTGCCTCTTGTGCACCCCCTACTGAGGACCTGGCCTGCAACCCAGGCATGTGCCCTTACTAGGGATCAAACAACCAGTGACCCTTTGGTCTGCAGGCCTGCACTCAATCCACTGAGTCACACCAGCCAAGGCAAATCTCATACATTCTGTGTGCATGATTACTATACACCTTCAAACATTTTAGCATGTGTCAGTGGGTAAGAAGGCACTAGCACTGCACGGGTAAAGTTTACTCCATGAATGTAATACCTGGATGATTTTAAGGGGGTGACGAGATATTAGAACATTGGAAGAGGTGAATTTATATCTGACCTGCCTTTTGCTCTATTACTATCCAACAACATAATATTTTCATTTTGTTTATGCTAATAATAGTGAGGTGCAATTCATTTCACTGATGCAAACAAAAAGTCGTAAAACCCTGCTAATTTTCAATATGGCCCTGAAAAGACAGCAATAAAAGTCATGTAAAATACAAGGCTGTAACTTAAGGGACTGCTAATTATCATTAGTATATGTGTGTAGTAATCACAAACCTGAACTGGTTTTCATCTCCTGGACATCACTGCTGTTCGGCGATTCTAAAACGAGTGTTACTACCCTCTGACCCTAGTTGGTACTGCTAATCTTTTTTAAGGATTTCATGATAAGTAGATGACAGGGATGTGGAAGTAGGACTCCATGAAAGTAGTATATAAGATATCTTATGAATACACACCCCATGGCTGTGCATAGCCTGGACGATCCAGGTCCACTCCAGATAGAAGAGGCTCCAGCATATACAATATGACCCGGCCATTTGTGGCTTGGGTATTATTTTATTTCTGAACTGATTCCATGGGTTCACATTGTGGCCACTGATTCAGCAAATAGTGATTATATCTACTGAGGGCCAATTTTATGTCAGATGATACATTGGCCCTTTTCTATTAAATTCTCAGAATTCTGAAAAGTAGGCATTAGCCTCATCTTTATAAATGAGAAAGCCAAGGTTTGATTTCTTATTTGTATAATTTTAAAGATCTCTATGATCAAATTTTCAAACATTCTATAAACTTAATTATAATGTCTAGATCCATGCCTTCTACCTGCTGAGGTGCATGTGGCTCAAAAGGAGCACGTAAAGTCATCACACAAAGCATCTCACTTAGTAACAAAGATCTTGACTCTTCCATGTACCATGGCAACATCTGACCTCTGGAATTCTGCATCCAGTTACAGCACCATGTACCTACTAATACTTTGCTAGAATTAGTAGAGATGGCCTTTCTGTGAATAGGCTCTGCTACAAAAACCTTTGAAATGTTATGATAACAACATGCTGTGATAAGTATTGTGAAACTATAACAAATGATAATTACAACAATAAAGTAACCTTTAGTGAACAATTACTATGTACAGGGCACTGTTCTCGGCACTCCCCATTCATTAACTCATTTAATTTGAAAAATTACTATATGCAATAGACAAACATTTACACTCAAGTTACAGGTTAGGAAACTAAGGCACTGAAAGACTGAGAAACTATTCCTACATCATACCATAGTAAATTACAGAATGAGGATTTGAAACATGACAATTTGGTCTTAAAGACTGTACTCTGATTAAAGATATTATTTTCCTTTCCTATATGTAAAAACTTAATGAATATAGCCTTATGAGTGCTTTACTATTTTGAAAATCAGTTTACCAGTGTAACTTATATGGAATTAAATGAGTTAGGAAGGTATATATTTATTGATGTTGATTATTACTAGATCATTAGGATTATCTCCAGATGTAGTTTCTCGACCAAGGGAGTATACTTAATACAAACTTATGTCAAAAGTCTGGGTACTACAAGAAAAGGGGAAAATATGAACCTTTTATAATGAGTTATTTTAACCACATGTAAGAGTTACCCTAAAACATAAACCTTAGAGTAATTAATATTTTCCATGTGACATGTCCTATGTTTTTAGAATAACTAAATTTCTTCTTTCCATGGCCCCAAGTAGAATGATTCTGTCTAGAAAAGTACAACTGGAGGCTAATATCTTTTTTCTCTTTATAAAAAGTAAAAAGAAAAATTTTAAATGGGTGTTTATATGTCTATCAACTAATCCCATCTTTGTCACATTTAATATATTACTGAATTTTTCATTTAAACTTTTTCGGAAAAGAGATAATTTTCTCTCATCTTAGTGATACAGATACCATGGACAATATGATAAAATGTTAATGTTAGCCAAATAATGTCTAAATTATAGTGGGTCTAGTTAATGGTGAAGTTAACAAAAGAAAAAAATGCATAATTCAATAATTTCAAATAAAAAACATGATACAAAACAGAAAAATATCAGTATAATTATAATTACCTAAGAGCCACAGACTGGCTTAAGCATATTCACGTTTATACATTCAACTGCTATTGCTTCAAGTCTCTTCTTTGCCTTTACAAAACTTCTGGCTCATGCCCAGTATAAACAGAGGCCAACATAGACACTGACGGTTCCTAAAATTGTAGCCATGGGTGTGAGTGTTGGCCAGAACACATGAGTTGCACACCAGCTGCCATGAGTGCTGACACACTGTTCCTGTTGGCTTTAGGAAGATGTCACCATGTGTCTTCATGGGAACATGGAGCTCAGGAATCTTAGCAAATAACATTTCTTAAACAGTACTTACCACATCATTTTTGCTTTGCTGAATAATACACATAGAATCTTTCTATGATCTTAACCTTCCTGTGTCTAAAAACCTTTAGGTGATTTCCTAATCACTCTCTACCAATAGCTCCTCTAGAGTCAGGCAGAGATGCTTCAAATTCACTCCTGAAGGAATGATAGCTCCCCTCTCATCAAAATCCTATAGAATATTGAGATTACCTTATCCCATCCTTGAATCTTTTATATATATTCTTCAAAAAGTGCTCTTATATAGATAGCCCCGGCTGGGTGACTCAGTTGCTTGGAGCATCTTCTCATATAATCAAAAGCTGAGGGTTCAATTCCCATTCAGGGAACATACCTAGGTTTTGGGTTTGATTCCATCAGGGTGCATACAGGAGGCGACCAATTGATGTTTCTCTCTCACAGCAATGTGTATGTGTGTGTCTCTCTCTCCCCCACCCCACTCTCAACTCAATAAACATCCTCAGGTGAAGATTAAAAAAAAAAAGTCTCCTATATAGCCTCTCTTTGAACAGGTACAGGAACAGGAAAATCAGGAATGTAAGGTAATTCCATTTTCAAATAGTTCCACTCGTTAGAAAATTGTTCTTTACAAGTACCTTAGGAACTGTTTCCATTGTTCTCATATACCTACCTATGTAATTCAAAGCACTGTGAATTAAAATTACCATTTTATTAAGATCCCAATCACCATACCAGTTCCTAATGAAAAAGCTGAACCCAAGGAAATAAATAAGCTATCTAAAGGATCTTAGAAAATAGATAACTTGCAATAAAAATTTCACATTATAGTAAGTTGTAAATAAATCAGTATTGTAGAGGTAAAAGCAGTTAATTACTGGAATCAATTCATATAATGGTTAGGCCAAATTATTTGCTTTAAAAATTGTGAGTATTAACTGCAGGATCTCTGTATGTTTTTAGATCACACTGCAAAATAACAACACCTGTCATGTGAAATAAACAAGGACTAAGTCGGTTCAGGTAAAGAAGAAAATACCATACTGCACTTCAGCAACAATGGTCCTTTGTCACTCCGCAAAGTTCTTCCTGATCCTTGCAAAGTATAATTACCAATGGAACTTATTTATAGATGCCACATATAGCAGAACACTTCAGAATGCTGAAGGGCAAAACCAGGCCTAATACCTATGCTATCTCTTATTATTCATATAATCGTGTTTTGAAGCAACAGCTTTATTTGAAATGCAGCCACACTTACATATACTCGGAGGCTGTGTTTCAGGACTATGCAGCATAATAAGATTATGTGGTTAGTGGGCATGAATCCCCTGATTACTTTCCTTAAATTATATACTTGCAAGATAATTTCCTAAATGTAGCTTATTTAATTAATCTCTCTTGCTCTAAGTATGATTCTCCTCGTGTAGTCTCATCCTCAATATTTATACAATATTGCTATTGAGACTTACTCCTATTAAATTACTTTTTGAAAAATAATTTAGCAAACATTTTTACCCACTATTTTTTTTCTCACCCAAACTATTAGGCTTTTGAAAAACAGCCCTTCTAATGCTCCATTCTGATCAGGTTGCTTCCTCCCTTAACAATCTAATGGTTCTTTGAGAAGAGTTAAGCCTTTCACTTTGGTTGAACAACCCAACTGCCCTTCCTGATATTATGACTCTTTTGTTGTCCCCTTGCACAGTACCATGTGACACAAATTATTCACATATTTGCCACCTTCTAATCTCTGAAATTTCCACCTTTGCAAAAAAAAATTCCCCCAAAGAATGTTTTGTCTTTAACACCACTCCTGCACTTTAACAAATTAATTCACCTAATTTTTAAAAAACAGCTATTAACGTGTATGTCACTTGTGTTGTTTCTAATGTTTGCATTTCGGTGAACAATTTCTACACACTCCAGCAGTGTACCGCAAGCAACAGTTTCCAGTGCCTACTGTGAATGACACACTTATTGGGTAGCCACAAAATTAGAGAAAATAATTAAAATTAACGCCTTGTGTTCATTCTGAAAATAATATATTTGTTTTTATAAAATATTTACCCTCGATTAATCACAATCAAATAACTAGTGGGTCGCTATTAACACTCTCAGTAGATTTGCAAGAGGGGATCAATACTTTTCTAGACACTCACAGGGTGAAAGCCAAGGACTCAAGATGACAGATGCAATGCCTGCACATCAGGTAAGTACAGGCTGGTACACTGTGATTTCCCAGGACTTACCATTAAATTTCTCCTTCTGCTTTCCTATGCCTGATCTTGAAAAGCGTATGATTGTCATTAATTGTTATTACACAGATATGAAAGAAACAGATCCTAATTACATACATCACAAACACTTAAAAATTGTAAGTCCCAAATATATAGCTAAAAACTAATGAAAACATTTAAAAACATTAAGCTCTATGACAAATATAGATTAATAATATAACCTACCCATCAAATTCCTGCAGTTCGCACTCCTTTAGCAGCGACAAAGCGTGCCCTTCATATTCTGTTACTATTTTAAAAAATAAATAAAAACACAAAAAGTGAAAGTTTTAAACAACGATCTATACTTTTTAACTTGGTCTGGCAAAATAATATGAAAAACATATGGTCAGGTCATAAAACAACATTTATTCTCGAATATTTATATTTTAATCATGAGAACAAGAAGTAAGTGTTACTTGCCTGATGTGTTTTATAGCCTTATGTAAAAGAGGGTCATATATTTGTTCCAACTACATAAGTCATTTGGGGATATCCCACACAGAACAGTTCAGTAATTTATCTTGGTGCCTGTCCATTTAGTGTTCCCTAAATAAGATACATTTCTTTAAAATCAGAAGCCTAAGAGCAGGAGTATTTTGAAAATAAGGCATACTGGCTGGCACCAAGCAGTCGATGTTAAATCGCTTTGGCAGCCTTACATGAATAAATTAGTTGAAAGGTTAGTGTAAGATTTACATACTAGAAGAATGTGTATCTGGAACTGCTAGACTACAAGGAGGAGGAGTTGGATATGAAAATAGGAAGCAAAGCCAACACCACCGACGACAGATCCAACGCCGAGGAGGGTGGCACAGGCCCACCAGAGCTGGATCCTCCGAGGAAATGAATCTGTCACTCCCTATCGCTGCCTCTACAGTTATGATGCCCTGTGCAGTATTGTAAATGCCAGTGAAGACAGGATAAACTGGCACACTGCAGATGGCACCAAGCATCCCAACCACATTTAGCGTTTTCTAGGGCAGCTCTGCCAGAAGAGACAGCCCAGCTGTATCCACCCATCAAAGATTTCTGCTGACTGACATGACATTGCAGATGGATTTTTTGTGTAAGAATGTGCATCATTATATGCAAGATTACATTAATCTTTCATGCCTGTCTGTCCCTGGTGCCAGCATGGTTCAAGCTTATCCTGCAATGTTTTTAGATATTGTTAAAAATTATTAGTCTTGGTGTCTAAAATAATCATTCTGTATCCAGCAGCATTACTTTGTAATTCTCCCATAGCTTATTCAAATGTGTTATATTCGCATGAATAAAACCTCTCTATGTGACATTCTACTCAAAGAAGGCTACAAGCTTGGAAGTTTAAGTTACCGTAAATGATTTTATATTGATCATTTATTCATAACCACAGTAAGTAGTTGCAACCTTAAATGTAAAATAATAAAATATTTACATATATGCATTAAAAATAATTAAGAATATTATGAAGAAATAGTTATGCTGAGAATCAGCTTATGAAGTCTTGATTTTATACTAAAGCTTACTTTGAAAAGCTTTTCAAACCCAAGCTATATTTTAAAGCTATAAAATCAGCTTTAAAATTATGTCATGGCTGAATTTAGGTAAAATATGAAATAATAGTTCATTTTTTCCTTTTATCTTGCAGGTGGAATTTGATTATACACTGACAGAAATTACTCAAGAAAAATAATTTTTAAGTGACATTGTATATAAATTAAATAAAATCACACAGCTGGAAGAAAGAGACGGAAAAGATGAAACAAGACTAGTCACAATATATTAGGACAAAATGAATAAAGTCTTTGACTTCAGGGAGTTTGCATTTTGGAGAAAGACAATGTACACTAATTTTTTAAAAATACAATATGAAGTAGTAATAAGTGATTATAAAGAAAAATAATGTAGGGGGAAATGAGAGAGTAACCTGGACTACTATTTAGATATAGTAGGAGTCAAAATATGTATTTAGATGGGATATTATGGGCTCTGGAATCAGAAAAAGCCAGATCCAAATCACGCTGCTCCAAATGAACATAAAGAGTGGACCACTGGGCAAATGTGCTTCCACAAGGTTTCTAGCCTCTTCTTTCATCTGTCCCTTTCCAATGAGGCTCATACCCTATACCCCTTCTACACAGGAAATTCAGAGTCTCTGTTATTTCCTCCTCTTCAAACACACGGTTCTTACTGCTGGGATCCCCCACCCTTAACTTTGGTTCAAATATTACTTCCCTAGGTTGACAAAGCTGGAAGAGAGTAATGTCTTGAGGTTGATATTGAATGTTGACAAGAAAATGGGCTGAAGTAAAATTAAACAATTTCATTTGGATTTAAGGAAACCTTTTTTGGTCTGGTGATAAAATTATATAATTGGATTGAATGCTGAGATGCCATTTTCTTTCCTGTCTTGTAGGTGCTTGAAACTTAGTAAACTAAAAAAAAGAATCCATCATTTTCACCTTTAAATATATTCTTTCTCAACTACATTGTTCTGTTTGTGTTCCATAATGCACTCCCCATTGCACAAGACAGAAAAACGACTTCTCCTAGATTATCCCCTCCTTCACTCTCCACAACCACTGCATGGTCAAGGTCAGTTGCTTCTGGCTTTAATTATGCTGCAGCACCCCAACATTCCCCAAGCCAATGCCCTATATATAGTCACCACCCTCTTTAATGTGTAGATGGCAACGGCCTCTTCTCCCAGCTCTCCGCAACCTTTATCCCATGCTAGCTGGAATGACCTTTCTCAAACATATACTTAATCGTATTACTTCCCAAAATAAACTCCATTCATGACTTTCCACTGTCCCCAGGGATAAAGTTCCAAATTCCTAACTGGCATCTGATTATTAGAAATGGGATTGGTCATTTACATCCCCAATTATTTAACGGATAATGAGAACTCTTCACCGAGAATTTTCTCTCTCGTTAGCTGGCTATGATGCAAGAATATCTACTACCCAGAATTTTAATCAGAAGCAGGTAAAATAGAAATGAGTAAATGCCTCAGCCTGCTAACATCTTTTGTGACTCAGTTTTCTTAATATTGCCTCATTTTCTACTGGGTGCTCTAAAGAATAACAAGAGGCATCTCCAAAGAAGGGAAGGTTTCAGTCAGAGGTACAAAGAGTCAAAGGGAAAAAATCCAAAGAGAAGAATCAGTAAAAGTTAGATGCAAGGAGGGAGAAAGAAGAAAGTGACAATAAACTTCACTTTCTTGACAATTCTGCCCAGGGCCAGACAGGAAGTAAAAATTATCTGGTGACCAACCAGGCACTCCCATGGGCCCTGAGCTGGCAAAGATCCAGGCTGCATTCAGAGAAGTATCTTTGATCATAGTAATGTAATGACAATGAGCATGGCATGGGTTAACAGTCCTTTGTTAATACAAAGATTGACTGAAGGAGATAGAATTGCCTGTCATGAACAAAAAGGATAGTTTCTGTATCTGTTTTCAAATATCTCAATGACTCATACAGAAGATGGGACACATTTATTTCATTTGTTAGGTATTACCACAAAAAATAACACTGACTCTAGTAGACAAAAGTAACAAGGAGGCAGATGTCAGCTCACAAATTCTCCGAATTATGCAGTTTATGCCTTGCACAAAGGCATCGGGCCAAAGAGGCAGGTGGGCTTGCAATCCAGCCGTACACCTACACAACCTGCTGGGAGATCTTAGCTAGACCAGTTCAGCAGGGCACATTTTTGTAAGTCAGCACAAAGAAGGTGTCCTTTTTTAATCTGCACAAAAACACAGGGACACTGAATTCAAGATAAGACTGTCCATCAGCACTGTCCACTAATGGTACACACTGACTCAGTCACAGGGTGCCAGGCCAAGGCTGGGTGCTCATCCCTGAGGAAGGTCACACCCCTGAGCTCTACCTCATGGGTGAAACTGACCCAGGGGGGCTCCATGTTCTTTCCAGTTTGATTTCTCTGCTGTCTTCACTTTGTCACTTTATTAATCTTGGAATGAT
The DNA here is from genome assembly GCA_039655065.1 of Glossophaga mutica. NCBI lineage: Eukaryota > Metazoa > Chordata > Mammalia > Chiroptera > Phyllostomidae > Glossophaga > Glossophaga mutica. The sequence goes on along the minus strand of CM077306.1, from coordinate 43,714,386 downwards.
CCTATGAATCTAGGAACTCTCAAAATTCCTCTTCCCTTTAATGTTCTGATTCCTAAAGTCTTCTCTGCTTTGGCAGGAAGAGAAAGAAATGGTATCACGTGCCAGCATGGGCTTGCTATTCATGGTTGTCTCTGATACCAAGTTATTAGGCAAAATAATTCAGTTCTTTCCAGCTTCTTCCAGAAGTTTTTCTGAACCTTTATGAGATAAGTTACTGTACTGGTGATGGGAGTAAGCAACAGTAGTTCATCTCTTTCTAAAGAGGCTGACATGCATTCAGACACGGTTGGGGTTTCAGCACAGGCACAATGAAAGGAGTAAGTGTATTTGCATGAATGAGATGAGATGTTTAAAAGAAATTCATAGAAAAATTATAATGAATATATCTAGCTACAATTTTTCAAATCCTGCCTCATTTGTATAGCACTATCTTCTAATGAATTAATCATTGCATAGAATGTATTATATAATTCAAATTCCATTTGGACTCAGCAATGTCCACAGGATACACTGAAACAATAATGATCACACTGGATGTGCAGAAAGTATATGCTCTTTCTGTTTTACTCTTGAAGATAATTATTCTTTCAAATGAAGTGCAAATTGAATCTTACCATTGCATGATTTTATGAAACTGAAATACACAGCATTATGACATTTCTACAGCACTTCATAATATAAAGGGAAGTTTCAAATATATTACCTTATTCAAAGTACAAAACTACACTCTGAAAATATGCAGGAGGATTCTAAAACTTTTTGACTATTCATGTGTTTATTCAGTCTTTCCCACAAAATACATAACATTTTTATATAAATATTTAGCCAATATCTATCCTGAAATGCTTCTATAAGTAAACAATGCAATTTTATAATTTTGCCTGTAGGAGGAGTGTTAGGCAACTAATAATTAGGAGTTCTGCACAAATATGTAGACTCTAAATTTGCTTCATGTAATATTCTAATTTTATTTTACATCAAACTAAACAACATGCAATAACATTAACAAATTTAGGGGAGAGAAAGCCCTAGAACATCACATTTGTCTCTCTAATATAACCTTCTTAAGAAGGAAACCACATTCCTATCATTAGCTCTGCCTTACGTCAGACTTCTGTACCAGTTTCTGTTCCTCGTGTCTGTCTCTCTTCCTGTCTGCTCCCTATTCTGCTGGCAGAATCCTTTCTGCTAAACCAGATTGCAACACTATGATAAAAAGTTTATACCAGCTCCAGATCAACATCTGATGACCAAACTTCCAGGTGTAACATAAAGATCCATCCGTCATCTGGACTCACACTTCCTCCAGTGTACACTGTTGGGAGCCTTTCCGAGAGCCCATCTGCCTGTTTTATCTCCCTGCTAGAACTTGGATTCAGCTCAGTATGCTCAGCCTTCAGGAAAAGGGGGTACCACCTTCAGCCTATGGGAAGGTTATGGACAGTTAAGGAGTGACTGCTCCAGGTTGGGCATACACACTCTATGGCAAACTAAAAGGAAAAAATTTGAATCACTGTTCAAGATTAAAGCATGGTGGATCCCTCACATACATATTTACTCAAATACATATTGTGAGATTTATTCAAATTTCATCCTACTACATTTGAATAAAGAAAAATCCAATCCAAAAGCAACCAGTTTATGATGATAGAAAAGACCAGATTTAAGGTGAAGTCAAAACTGAAAGATAGAGCAAAAGAACACCCAAGATATCATGGGTACCACACACACACACACCCTGCTGGTACGTGTTGGCTGGCTTGCCTTCCTTCCCTCACTTTCCTTCTCCTGTGTATGCTCGGAGAACCGTTATTTGTCTCCTCTGACACTCGAGAGCTGCCCAGTTCAAATACCTTGAGTCTTCTGATAAAAATTAATATCACCCTTTCAGACTCCATAGCTCTTTTATGTTATCCCAATTATATTTATTTTAAATATCTATTTGAGTCCCTAATAAACTACAGGTCACTCAAGAACAGGTAGTATAGCTTATTCATCTTGTATTCTGCATAGTGTTTAACACAAATCATTCAACAAGAGCTTCTTGAACTGAATAATATATACTAATATCCACATAAAACTGGATATTAAAACAAAATGAAACAAAAACAAAGTAACTGAGTTTGCCAGCAAGTTTATGCCACTTCTAATTGTCTCATCCTAATATGAATTTCAAACTTGTCCTTCAGCCAGTCTTTGAACACCTTCAGTGGGAAGGAATAGATCTTTTTCTAGTTTCTTTTTCTTATAAATCACCTAAACCAAGAGCCACAAAGATGAAAAGGTAACTCCTACACTATGATTCTATTTTAAGTCAGGAATTCCTTTGTGTTTTTTATGGTAGTTTCTCTTGAATTTCCCTTGTCGTAGACAGATGCCTTTTCAGGTGGCTGACATTCCTACGATGATTACCTTTTCTCTTATTTTTAAAAAACTTCCTTCTACCCCAACTCATGAAGTCATGGGGTGCGGGCTTCACCAGCCTTTGAAACATTGCAAGACCCCTTCCCTGTGGCTGCAGCTGAGCAAAGCCAGGTGCTCTGGGCCCCGTCCCCAGGAGTTTGTACTTGGGACACAGAAATCCCACGTGCACTCTGGCCTTGTCTCCTGAGTGGGCTTATTACTCAGTGCTCTTCATAAATTAAAATGTGCTATAAATTTTGTGTAGCAAAGCTACATAGAGATAAAGCCAGAAAAACTGAGGTGTGATTACCAATAGCACCAATCCTCCTTTTCAGTTCACCCTCCCTGTGGGAAAAATAATCTTGTCTCAAAAAACAAAGACATTTGGTCACCAAATTCAAAAGTTGAAAATGGTTTTACTAACATTCTTCCTATTAACTTCAGAAGTAGCAAATTTCTATTTTCCTGGGCTCAAACCTAAGCACCTTTCTTATTTGAGACAATGGATTTAAGCTTCTGGCCTCTCTAAATTCTTCTAAAACCAGCAGTTCAGTGCTTAGTTTTGACCTAACCAGCAGGGGTCAGAGTCAGAACAAAAACCACCTAATGAAGGATTCCATAGAAAAGCATCAAACATGTAAGTGAGCAAAAATCAACTGCTTGCTAAACTGCAGAAATAACATGTAAATGGCAAACATGTCAATGAAAATGTCAAAAACTGTATCGCTCCCTTTAAAGTGAAACCTAGTAATTTTTAGAGTCTGACAAATGTTTTAAAGAGAAAATACTAATATTCTAATAAAAATATCATAAAAAGGAAAAAAAAATAAGTAAATGTATAATCCTGAGCTGGCTATGGTAGAGGTTATAGAAATACTTTAAAAAGCATTAGGTGTTTCTGTAGTGTCCTAAATTTAGATTAAGAACAAATTCAGGTTATTTTGCTTCCTTAAGTACACTTTTCTTAAATGGCAAAATTACATTCTGAAAATGACTTACTTGTTACATCAGTCTTTATTCCTGCAATCTTCAACAGTGGTTCAACCTTCTCATAATAGACCTGGGTAGCTTCTTTTTTGTGGCTTTGGGGGTTAAGTAGTATTTTTAGTGTCTTAGGTCTGTTTGAAAAACCTAGAGGCAAGCATAAAGACAAAGTTATAGTCTCTGCCAGCAATTTTTAATTCTCTTTAAAACCATATACTAAGTCCAATTACAATGTTATATGGCTATTTAAATAGTATTTGTTTTTTTATTTGAAATTCTTACCAGTTTTCCTAAAAATGGCATTAAATTTAAACATTTACATTTCCTAGTAATGAAGTAGGAATATCCCCCTTAACATAAATTATGAGTTATAACAAAGCATTTAATTTATGAAGGAAGATGTGAATGAAATAAACTTTGTGAATATTAGGCAATGTTTTTATATATTTACCAAATCACAAATGATATATCAAATGTTCCTTTAGCATTTGTTTCTGGGGAGAAAAGCAAAGGGCTGTAACAAAGAGAAAAGTTTATTTCCTTTCCTTGGGTAAATATGCTCATAATTGGAACAGGGCATTCTGGTGACCTCAGGGCTACCCAGGCCTGAGCTGTGGGGTGGAGGAGAGCACGCAGGGCCGGGTCAGGGCCAGGAGCCAGAGCAATGTATGCTGGGAGCTAAAAAGAGAGCTTAGGTCGAAGTTCAAGCCTGACAAGGGGCCAGGGGAGAAGGACTTTTCCCAGGAGAACTGGGAGAGCAACCCCTCTCAGCGGGGGTTCGATGATAGTGCTGCCTCACAGTTGGGGCTGAGATTTGATACTACAATTTTCTGGGCTCACAAGATGTTTATCCCTTAGAACCCAGTTGGAGCAGGTGCAAGCAAATCTTGTTGTTAGGAAGGGGCAGGAGGGACAGAGGAGCCAAAAGAAAGCTGATGACCGGTTCCTGGTAAGTTGCTGTCACAAGGCCAGGAGTCCAGGTTAAAAAAGCAGTTACTAATGTCCATTGTTAATAAAGCCATTACTAAAGTCAACTGAAAAATGTTCACTACACCAAAGTCAGTGCTTCAAGTACAGAAAAGTTTTCATTTCTCATCTTATTTGACATAATTAAATCTTTCAATAGTGCATACCATTTTGAATTCAGGGAAAGCTGGGAAAAGGAAGCAATAGAATCTTGCCGAACTCCTTACTTGCTCTGTAATTGCCCCTGGAGTCCCTTTTATGGTAAGAGGCCTCTGTCAGTCTCCTAATCACCCAGTCCCAAAACCTCAAAGCTATTGGCAATTCCTTCCTTCTTTTTCAACACCAATACTCAAATGAGTGCCCAGGTTCAGGAGATAGTAACTACTTCCTTCCATTCCTCCCACCCCTCCTGACTGTCACCCTCTGGCTAGTGTTCCCCAGGCCACAGCACAGGAACTTTGGTGTTCTCCTTCCATCCCAGCTCTGACCAGCCCTGTGTTACTCAAAAGATGCCATGGCTCACCGCTGCCTGCAGAGCAAGCCCAAATCCTCAAAATGACATTCAGCGTCCTCCCTATACAAACCCCTACCCACTGTCTCTCCTTCTCACACACGTGTTGAGAAACATTTATTGAGCATTTGTGCTGAGTGCTGAGAGGAGGGGCAAAGCAATTAAGATATGATTCATGCTTTAACGGAAGAAGACCTAACCACAAATAGAAACATCACCAGACAGAATGGACTTGTTAACAGAGTCACACAGTGCCATGGGAGCATGTGAGAGCAGGGTGGTTAATTCCTATTAAGGATCTGGAAAAGGCTTCTTGGAGAAGGAATTATTTGAGTGTGGTTCTTGGCTCATGCTGTTTTCACTACTTAAAATTCCCTCTTTCCACACAGCTCACCCTATCCCTTAGCAAAAGAGCAGGGGTGGGACAATGGAGGAAATTCTAAGCAGCGCAGACAGCACAGCAAATGCACACAGTTAAGTGACTGCAGGAGTGTTTCATTCCATTTCAGCTTCTGCATAATGCCTTAGACCCACGTATTTGCCAAATTCCAGGTATTCCAGGCCTTCCTTTGTTCAGATGGTTTTTCCTTTCCACTCCACCTTATTACCATTTCTTTAAAAGTTCTACCACTTTTTCCAAGCTCACTTTAAATAACGCTTTCTCACTGAAGCCCTTCCCAATCACCAACAGAATTCACCTCTCTGGCTACTCACTCCCACTTTTCTCTATATACCTCTATTAACTATTTTTTATAACACTTATACAAAACATTCTCATGAAATATCCACTATCTCATCTCCAGACTCCCACTGGCCAAACCTGAACAACACAAAATGGAATTAAGACAGTAACAGATCATACTGAAGGGGAGAAGGGAAAAGACTGTCTTAAAGTAGAATGACAACTAATAAATATGGGAGAACTTATGGAGTTAGAAAATAATTGTTTTCAACCACCAAAATAAGAATGATTCAGACAAGAATCAGCAATGGATACTAAAACCATCAGTGACAGCCAGTTGGGGAACAAAATATTTACTTATTCTTAAACCCTGTCCCTTCTTATTGTTCTCATTACAGAAGGTAAAAACATCCCCATTTACAGTGAGGAAAGCTAATAGACATCGCCTGGTTGAGAGGTCAAAATTAATAACACCCTTAATGGTACAAACAGATACATGTGCTTCATGATACGCAACACACAGCCTGAGACCATACCACCCCTTCTGCGGTACTCCTGCCCAAAATGCATAATATGGATCTAACACGATAAAACACTCAGACAAACACACACTGAGGAGCATTCTTCAAATAAAACTGCCTTAAACTCTTTTTTAAAAAAAATGCCAAAGACAAAGAAAGGCAGAGCACCTATTCCAGATTAAAGGAGGTTAAAGTGATGACGACTAAATGTGATGTGTGATTCTGACTCAGGTATAACCATTTTTTAAAAAAAGTTAGATTCCAGATATATTTTAAAGGGAGAGCTGATAGGAATTGTTTGCTTTTTGGATATGGCTAGTGAAAGACAGCAGTCAAAGAGGAGTCAAATGTGTAGCGGGATGAGAGGGAAGTCACAACATAAGAGGGGTGAGGAGTAGTGAAAAAGTGGTAGAGTCTATAAACTGCAGTCTTAGTGAAGCGGAGGGATTTTAGAAGTTGGGAGAGTAGAACAGGTGGGCTAGGAAGATAGAGTGCATGGAGGGTAAGATGCTTGAAATTGAGACCGAGAGTTACAGCTAATCATAACAAGATTTGATGAGCTTCCTTATTCATCGGAATTACCTAAAGGGCTTATTAAATGCAGATTTCTCGGTCCTGGTCCCAGCGTTTTGGACTCAGTAGTCTGCAGTGGGGTCTGAGAGTTCACCTTTATAACAAGTTCCCAGGTGATACGGATGATATTGGCCTGGGGACCCCACTTAGAGAACCACTGGTCAAGAAATATGATTATGGGAGGAAGTGGGTCAAGTGAAGTGCAGGTCAAGGTCTTTGAAGAAGAAGAAGACATCAAAACTGAGAGAACTTTACACAACACATGGAATTATGATTCAGTAGTGCTGAAAGGAATGACATAAGATAGGAACTAAAGTCTTCAGAACTGAGAGAAGAACACAGTAGTTTGCACAGGACTAAACAAGTAGTGGAGCTGGTTGTGTCTGATGGATTGAGCTTCAATGCCAAGGAGTTTTAAGAAAGCAGACTGAGAAAATGGTCTCAAAATAGCAGTGAGCTGCAAGGAAGACCTCAGAACACTGACAATACCTCTAGGACCAGTTGTATGAAATCTATGGATTCTGGAAGATGAAGAAAAGCCACCACTTGGGAGGACTGTCTACCTAACAAATAATCCAATGTCTCTTTCATAAGTCAATGTCAAAATAAAGATGAGGGATGGAATGGTTTAGCTTAAATACATTTGCTTCAGGGAATAATCCTTGATTGAATACTTGGTTGGTACAAATCAGCTATAAAAGGCATTTTGGAAAACATGGGGATAATTTCAATATGGGCCAGGTATTAGATGATAATAAGCAACTATTGTCCATAATGATATTTGAATATTTGTAAAATGTTTCTTTTTAAACATATATACTGAACTATTTCTCAGAGAAATGTCATGATGGCTAAAATATACTATAAAACACAATGACAAAATAAGATGTTTGAAGCAGATACGGAAAAATGTTAAGAACTGTAGAATCTGGGTGGTAGAAATATAGGAGCCCATTATAATATTTTTATATGTTTAATACTTTTTCATAATATCCTGAAAAATATCTTATCATCCTTGACTTTTTCTCTCAATATAGCCCATATCCACTGCGTCAATAAACCTAGCCAGTTCTAGCTTCAAAACAAATCTAAATCTGACTTCCTCACATCACCTCTCCTGCTCCTGCCCTGATTTAAGTCACTGTCCACTTGGATGACACCCACTTCCCCTCAACGGACCTCCTGCTTCCATCCTCTCTCCCATTCAGTATATTCTCCACCTAGCATTGCAGGTTATATCATGTCGCTCTTCTGCTTAACATGCCCAAATGTCCCCCCATTTTCCCCAGAATAAAAGTCAAAAACCACATAAAGCCTGCAAGACCCTTCATGCTCTACTCCCCATCACTTCTGTGACCTTGTTTTCCACTACTTTGCTCCCTGCTGACCTGACACTGTACAGGGCTTTCTTGCTCAGACTTTTGCATTTACTATTCCCTCTGCTTGGAACACACGTTTCTTAGAAATCCATACGGCTCCATTTTTCCATTACTTTTTCTTTTTTATAAATCTGTATGTTTCTTTTTTTCTCTTTTTTAAAATTTAATCTTTATTATATTTTTTCCATTATCATTTAGCCGCTTTGTATCCCCCTGCCCCCAGCAATCAATCACCACACTGTTGCCCATGTCCACGAGTCCTTTTTCCTTTTCACTCAATCCCTCCACCCACTAACCACCGCCCCCACCCCCAGCTGTCATTTGCTCTCTACGAGTCTGTCTCTGTTTTGATTATTAGTTCAGTTTGTTCATTAGATTCCACATATGAGTGAAATCATATGGTGTTTGTCTTTCTCCGACTGGCTTATTTCACTTAGCATGATGTTCTCCAGGTCCATCCATGTTGTCACAAAGGGCAAAATTTTCCTTTTACTTACAACTCTCTTCTAAAACTTCGTAGCCAATAAATCTGCCCTTGATCATCACCATATAATAGCAAATACTTTCATCCCATTGCCTGGTAGTACTTACCATCATATGACATCATAGAAATATATTTAATTTTTTTCTATTTTGTTTTCATATAGACTAAATGCCTGTGTCCCCCCAGAATTTATATGTTGACATCCTAACTCCCAATGAGAGGTATTAGAAGGTAGGGCCTTTGGGAGGTGATTAAGTGATGAGAGTAGAGCTGTTATGAATGGGATTAGTGCTCTTAAAAAAGGGACCCCAGAGAGCTCTCCAGCTCTCTTTCAGCCATGTGAAGACACAGCAAGAAGAGGGCTCTCACCAGAACCTGACCATGCTGGTACCTTAAACTCAGACTTCCAGCTGCTAGGACTACAAAAAATAAATTTCTGTTATTTATAAACCACCCAGGCTATGGTACTTCATCACTGCAGCCCAAACAGACTGAGACACCCAACTACCACTAGCTACCTGAGGTCAAAGACTGTGTGGTTCTGTTATTTTACTAGTTCCTAGAATAGTACCTGGCATACAGTAGATACCCATATATATGTGTATATATACACATATACACACACACATATACATGTATACATGCATACATATATGTATAAAATATGTATTGAATTAATGTTCTTTTAAAATAAACTAAAAGTTAAAGAAAAATAAATTATAAACTGCAATTCCAATTGTGTTAAAAAAACAAAATATCAATCCTGCAAACAATCATTTAAGCAAAGAGCTTTCCTTTTTAAATTGCTGTGATGTAAAAGAAATCCAGAAATGGAAACACCTATATTAATTCCTAAAATAAAACTAGAGGGCTAAGGCCAATACTTCACAAAGAACCAAAGATTTATTAAAATATATGGTTTTTGCAATAGGCATTTAAATCCTTTGAAAGAAACATTAAGCATGTGATAGCTAACAACCTCATTGCTGCCAAGTTAAGCTTTTAAAAAATAAAAATTCAATCCCTATTTCATACTCCCCCAACTACAAATTTTAAACCAACAGAAGAATTATATTTCAGAGTTGGTGAAATCTTTTCTAAATTAAATTTTACAACAGCAGTGAAAGTAAATACTGACCTTTGTGTTCAGAATCTAAAATAAATCAGGTTGCCTTCCACAAGCACACCATTAGTTATAAGAAAAATAAGAACGTGGCCCTGGAATAAACTGCCTTTAGTCTACACAGCATTGATTGGTTTTGAAAAGTAACCTCAATTGTCATATCCTGGGCTTAAGCTCAGTGCCGTCCCTCAGCCCCATCAGGGCACCTGGTGCTTCATTTCACAAGAGAAGGAAAGGAGAGAAGGCAAAGAAGTGTGTAGCCGAGGGTATGGGATAGGTGAGTGAAGATGCTGCTGAGACAAAATTCACCATCTGAGACTGTCAAATGATTAGATCAACCTACCCTCCATGAAAAGAACTATAACAAGAGAAAAGCATTTGGAGACTTTGAAAACTAGGCTAGGAAGGTATTAAAGAGGAGAGAATTCTTTGAATTCTAAGAAATTTTATTTATTTGTGTTTTTATTAATAAAAAGTTTAATTTTGTTAACGAGAAAAGAGACATATGCATCCTGGCCCTCTTGCCCAAACACCAAATATTTCCCTTTAATACACGAATACAGTATGCTATAAAGATTTATATAAAATCACAAGGTACAAAGAACTCTATGGAAAATATTTTCAATATGACAAACTCAAAGCATCAGGCAGTCATGACCTTGACCTTCTTTTATCCCATGATGACAAACTGTTTAATATGAAAGCAGTATTGAGACACAGAGATCCCCTGAACTCCTTGACAAAATGAATTTCAAAGTGATAATTATTACTTATTCTTAATTTGACAATAGTATAAACATTCCCCAAATAAATCATCGAAGATTAAAATGTAGGTATGATTCAACATCAACAGGCAACTGACTTGGTCCTCAGTCCTTTGGTAACCTCTCAATTCATACTCTAGAATACAGACCTTTTAGCATGCCAGTTCGCAATGCACCAGCAATGTAAAACAGGATGGCCAACTGTTCGCCTGTTAGTAACAAATGTGCTAATATGTACTAGTTTAAACTTGATCTATCAGTGAGTCAATGAACCATGAAGGGTGGGGGTTAATCAGGGTGTTCTCCAAACAAAGGCTCCTGAGAGCTGCGGGGACGCCACTCCCAGACTCACATCTGTGCTGTTTTCAGTGCAGCACGATGGAAGTGGCACGGTGCTCATCAGCGTTAAGAGCCCAGAACCGTGTCATAGTCTTGTGTACACTCACAACCACTTTACACAGAAAACCAACCAAACTGTGGCAAGGAACAAACCCAAACATGGGAAATAAAGACCTCAGTTTTGCCACAATTCTCAGGAGCTATTAATATTAAACTATACCCAGTTAATGTGTAACAGTGATGGTAAAAGCCTAGCCTTTCACCCATAAGATCTGATAACTTCCCAGCAGAGCTCAGAGCTGGAGATATTTTATATTAAATGCATCAATGTCACTTTACCATCAACAAAAGTTTATTGATGTGCATCTTTGCACATATAGATGAAAATAACTCTGCGCTAAATGGTTTAAAAGAACAAACAAGCCAAGTAACTTCTAAATTCACGTGCAGCCCACCAATGAAACACATCTTCCTAACAGCTGAAATAGACTGAACAGCAATTAATACAAAAAATCTCCTGCTGCTGGTATTACTCACCTCCATACTTCAGCATTTAAATAATAAAGGTGTCAAGACTGTAGACAGAGCAAGAGTAAACAAAGAGAAAGGAGAATGAAAAAAAAGAAAACAAGTCCAACCAAATACATCATCCATTTACTTTTACCAGATTTTTGTAATCTGGTAAAGTGAATTCAAATTTTTTTTTGCAAGATGCATTAGAGTAGACCTATTTCACCAAACCATTTTCCCCAATTAAAGATTCAGAGTAGAAAGAAACACACGTTACTGGCTTTAGAGAAAGTTGTGGGGTTTTTTCCTGCTCTTCTCAGAAGTAGGCCACAGAATTAGTTGAAATAATTAATTAGCATTTAGATAGCATTAGATTTATAAAAATCCAATTTGATAAGATAATTGTACATTAAATCCTTCTGAAATTAACTATAAAAATGTTCGGGAATAATTTCATGAACACTTTTTAATTCAGTAATCTTTATCAGTTAGAAAGCTTTTTCACAGTTTTTAGTATTCCAAGAACATATGTTCCACTGCAAAAATGGAGATTCTTGAAAGAATTTATGGACTATATAATATATGTTGCCAAAGAAAAACCTGAGCTGAACAGTCGATAAAGTGGTAAAAACAAATTTTATTCACAACATTTATAACAGAAGGAAAGAGACCTCGGTACAGAGCCGGGTTCATTTTGGAATAAAAAATGGGCAACTGAGACTTTATAGCAGGGTGGGGGGGCGGTCAGTGAATGGAAAATTACTAAGAATCGGAGATAAGGGGGATTTGACTAAAACCACCTAACAGACCGGAGGGATCGGATATCTCCAGGGGGATGGTGGAGGATAAAGAACCTGAGCGGATACTGAGAGTGATCAGATACAGAAGGGGGCGGTTCTTCCTTTTACAAGGAAGTACACAGAGAGGCTTCAGAAAAGGTTCAGGAACTGGGTATGTATCAAAAATGAGTGCTGCGTTACACATGGCAATGATATTACATTTCTAAAAGCCTAACTATTCTGTGTAAGAAAGCTGAGAAATAATTGAGGGCTATTCTCCATCAAAATGACATTGCGTTGGGATTTCCGTTTTGGAAGACTATAGCAACTGCTTGAAAAGTTTTGCCACATGTGTTCTGGTCCAAGATGTCAGTTCTCCCTAAATTGATTTACACTTGAAAAACATGCTTTCAGTCCAGGACGCCAAAAAAAGAACCACCACCAAATCTTGTACTTATTTTACTAGGTTTATTTTTGATAGAAGCATGGTTGCAACTATTCTAAAACAATTTTTGTATATTATATGACTGAGCAGATACACAAACATTATTGGGAGGCAGGGTTCTTACTATGGAAGAAAAGAGACACAAGTATGGAAAGGGGAGAAACAAGAAAGAATCCTACAGGACTGGACTGGAATTAGAGTTATCAAATATAAAAGTCCTGATTTCTAATCAGTATTTCCTAGCTCTGCCTGTTGCAAGAACCTAAAAGTTATCACAACCTAAAAGCTATGCATACACCTAGCACTCAAATTTTGGTTTCCCAATACTACTCCCCACCAAAAGGAGGCAAAACTACTTAGAAAAAAACGGTTCATTCCATGGCTGGGCAGGGAAGGTAGAAGATAAGCCTGGAATATCCTGGTGTGCAAAAACTGAAGAAATGCTCCCAAAATTGATGGCAGCAGGTTGAAAGAACATAGGAGCCAACTTTAAGGAGTTCCTCAAAGTGTCTTCACCTCTACATCTCAAAGAAAACTCAATTTGTATGGAGGGAAATGCCTTTTTTTTTTTTTTTAAGCTGATCCTTTATTTCAGTTCCAGGAACTCACATACATCAATGCAGGAAACTGAAGTCAGTCAGTCAGTCTCTCTCTCTCCCCCCGCCCACCTCCCCCATGCCCCGGGCCCTTGATTAAACTGATTTCACGACAAAAACATTTTCATTCTTTTGTCATCTCCCAGGTCTAACAGATCTAAAATTTCCTGATCAATTTAAATTATTGCTTATATACTGCTAGTTAACTACAAGAAAATGTTAGCAATTGTATAGCATTAATGAAAAGCCAAATATTGATATTTCAGAGCCAACCAGCCCTTAAACATATAGAAAAGACTACATATGTATTAACCATGAATAACTATTTTGTTGGCATCTACCATATTTTGAGTTTTTATATATTTAATGCCCAATTACATATGCAGCCAGGAAAGCAGTTATAAGAAGAGCAGGATCTGACTAATATATCAAAGATAGCGGCTAACAGACTTTACCAAGTCAAGAACAGATTCTCCTTGAAGCAACATTACAGACTTTGGTGTCCATAGCAGTGTGCCGGGAGAGTGTGCTGGGCGAAGCACGTGGGCTTGTGTAGCCAAATTGTTGCTTGAATCCCAGCTCCATAACTTCACAGTTATGTGACCCTATACAAATTCTCTACCCCTCTATCTCCTTACAAAAAATGGTAATGACAGCAGCACCTGTCTCAGGGATGTTGTGAAAATGTTTGGTGTAATACGAAACAGTATACTCCCCAGCACAGCAAGAAATCATGATGATGATCACGATAATGATGAATTCCATTTACATAAATATATACATGTATATTTATATTCTACTAGAGAATTGACAGTCCCTCTTATCCTCCTCTTTGAAGAGACTATGCTAAAACTTAGTCTTGAAGGGCTAATGGGTTTGGGACAGTGAATTAAGAAATTCAACAAAAAACTTGAGAGCTAAGTGGTAAGAAGAGTTACTTTTATTGAGGGCCTGCTATTTGACACCCACTACATATTTAAGTATCACAATAACCTAGCAAGATTGTCATTGTCAACTTCACTTTACCAACAAGAGTCAAAAGGCTCATAGAAGATAAGGTACACAGCCCAGTAAGTGGCAAAGCTGGGAAGAAAATCCGGATTACCTGAGGAAAAATCCCATTGCTCACAATGCCTCATTCCCAAACTCCACAATGATGCAATTGTCCTTCCAGTAAAAAGGAAAAAAAAAAAAAGGATGTGTATACATACACAGTGGAATACTATTCAGCCATGAGAAAGGGAAATGTCCTGCTATTCGTGACAACATGGATGGACCCTGAGCACATTATGCTAAGTGAGATAAGTCAAGGCGAGAAATATAAGTATGGTATGACATCATTTTTCTGTACAATTACCGTATGATATCATTTATACATGGACTCTAAAATAGTCAAACCCGTAAAGAAAAAAAAAAAAACCAGTAAAATGCTGGCTACCAGGGGACAGGACATGAGGGATATGAGTGATAGAAGAGCAGTAAATAAGCCACAGGGATCTAATGCACAGAATATAATTAATATAGACAATACTATTGTATTGTAATGATACAATGTGATAAACATTGCTTCAATGACAACCATATTACAATATATAAATATATCAAAGTAACATAAATATACCTAACATTTTAAAATTATAACATGTCAAATTTATTATTTTTTTTTAGAGAGGAGGATAGAAAGAGGACCCAGCCGTGCTACCCTAGGGTGCTCATCTTTTCCATCCATCTGGGTCAGTCAAAGCTAAATCATTCTATTTCTGACAAATTGATTAGTATCTGGGGTGATCAGTTTAAAAAGTTTCAAAAACGATTTGTGGAGCTTGAACTTAAAAATCTTTATGTATTGCAAAATGGAAATCTTCATTTTTGATAGGGGAATTCAGAGTGTCCTAAGAATACCGCTTTCCTTTCAGAAAGAAAACCTCTGGTACAAATTGCATCCTGTCTGGGCTGCATTCAGCCTTCCAGCCTTACTGCTCCAAACTCCGGGGACAGGAAAGCCCTGTCCGCTTAGATTTCTGAGGGAACCTCTCCTTCATCCACACCAAGGTTTCAGCACTAGCTGGCTTTCCCAACTAACCAATTTCAACAGCTTCTCATGTTTCAGAAATTCTTCAACCTGTGTGGCTCATTGATGACATCCTTTCCAGTGCTGCCCAGACTTTTATTAAAAAATAGACTTGACGATAATATATTTAGTTCCGAAACAAAACATAGTTAAACTCTGCCTTTCAGGAAACCACTACTACTCTTCTAAAAAAATACATTAAGGTTTCAAATTTTCCTGTTGGGAAGGCACTGTAGTATAGTGAAAAACAGGTAGATGTTTGAGTAAGAAAAGCCTAGCTTTCAAGCTCCTTCCACCACTTCATAGCTGCACAACCAAGGACAAGTCCATGAGTGTCTCACAGTTGTTTCCTTAGCTGTCCATGGGGATTCCACTCTTGACACAAAGTGTTGTGGTAAAGTTTAAATGAGTTGGTTCATGTGAAAAGTAGCTGGGGCAATACCTAACACCAGACAAGCAATATACTGAGTTCTCTTCTCCTACATTTACTGAGTTAGACAGTGTGGCAAGTGACAGACATAAAATAATAGTAACAAACATTTAAGGAGCATTTATTATATGTGAAACCCTATGGCACATGCTTTAAAAAAAACGAAAACAACAACAACAACAACAACAAAAAACACTGAGCCCAAACGAGCTTCCAGTCTCATAAGGTAACACCCATTAAGCCAAAAATTAGAATGTGAGCGATCACGTGTTCTAAGAGGTATGAGAAGTGCTACCCAACTGAAAAGAGGGAGTGTGTGATCTTGCTGTACAGGTCAGCTTTGTAGAGGATCTGCTGGTTACACCCAGCCTTGCACTGCAAACTGGGCTTCGGTGGGCAAACAAGAGACGAGGAGTGCTCTAAACAGATGGAGGTTCATAGCTTTGCCTCTTAGCAAGTGGGAAGGCACCGAGGTGGGAGAGAGCCCAGCCTGGTGCAAACAGATGAGCACAGCCTGCAAAGAGACCAGGAACTCAGCCGCGAGAGCAGGCTTCACCTGGGCTCTTCTTTCTCTTTTCACTGGGAAGACAATGCAAGTGTCTGACTACCAGAAACAGAACACGTACTTTTTCAAAATACATAAGGTAGCTTTCCAAAAAAGAAAAATATAAAAATAGATGTGTTTTTCTTGAATGGTGATAAATAAGGAGAAAATATGGTTGATTTCAAAATATCACAATGCTACAGCATGTAGTCACTGCAAACATCCACCTGCCTACTCAAACAGCAATAAATATATTCATACAATATTATAATAAAATTCCTTGACTCACACATGATATCCAAGTATGACACAATTTCATTACCATTAATGGTGGTCTAATGAATGCCAGGGGGCTTAATAGTAATTTGTCACTTAAGATGAAATATTATGTATTTCCTACTTATGCAAACTGTGAGGATGCTGCTTTATTACTTTTTAACTTCATTTCTTTCCTGTGAAAAGTTGTTAAATGACAATCCATTATACGCTCATTTTAGTACTGATCCAATTTTTAAATCTTTCTCGTAAGGCTGTAAGCATTTGTGTTTTGTGGAATTCTGCTAAAGAGAAAGCCTGG
The DNA here is from genome assembly GCA_039655065.1 of Glossophaga mutica. NCBI lineage: Eukaryota > Metazoa > Chordata > Mammalia > Chiroptera > Phyllostomidae > Glossophaga > Glossophaga mutica. The sequence goes on along the minus strand of CM077306.1, from coordinate 43,697,705 downwards.
AAATCAGTCACAAACCAGTGTGTTAATATGTGTTTTTAAATGCCTCAGCTAATAAAAAAGATTATATCTGCAGTCTTTCCATGGAACATACCCAATTCATTCTAAGACACTTGTGAATTCTTAATAATAGTGAAAGTCATGATGAGAATTTTTTCTAAGGATTGAGAAATGCACTGTGCTACTACTGCACACTTACCCTAACGTTAAGGGTGAACTTTAGAACTCAAAAACACTAGAGTTCCGAATCATAATGTTGGAAAATGAACACAAGAGAATACTCTTCAAACAAGATGATGTAGCTCTTTTCCAACAAGAAAAGTGTTTGAGTCCTGGCTGGTGTGTCTCAGTTTGTTTGGACTGTCGTCCCATAGCCTGACGTGTTGCAGGTTTGATACCTACTCAGAGCACATACCTAGGTTGCTGTTTCAACCTCTGGTCTCAGGACCCAAGAGAAGGCAGTCAATTGATGTTTATCTCTCTCACCTAGATGTTTCTCTTTCTCTTTCTCTCTCTCTCTCCTCCCCTCCCCTCCTTCCTCTCTCTCTCTCAAAGTAATGAAAAAAATGTCCTTAGGCAAGGGTTTTTAAAAAATGTTTGAAGTTCTTTTTCTGCAACAGAGTCAAAACTGTAAAGGAAATATACTTAAGGACCGTAGAGGACACCACTGACCTGGCAGACAACAGAACATGGACGAAGGGCTCCTGCTGCAGACTCAGACACATTCAGACACACCCATTCAGGGCTCCTCCACCACATATTGGATGTTTAACCTTGGATTACCTATTTGAAGCCTCAGTTTTCTCATATATAAGCTAGGAGATGATCATGAGAATAACAACAATAAAAATTTAGTTAATTCCACTATTTGCTGTCATGCATTATCTTAATTCTTCAAACCTAGCAAAACACATATTCTTTTTTTTATGAGAACGTATTCATAGTTCTTGATGCTATTATTATGAGATTTAATGAGCTAATTTATAAAAAGTACTTATAAAAGTGGCTCATAGTAAATGGTTAATAAATGTTGGCTATTATTAAGGCTTCAATTTTTAAAATAATGACTTCTCTGTAATTCAGTAAAGGAAAAAATGTTAGCTACTTTGACTGATATCATAAAAACAATTCAACATTTTACTAGATATATTTAGAGACATCCTTATTTAGCCTTTTGAATATAATCACATAAGATATGACAAAACACACCTAATTTTTTTTTCTCCAGGGAAAAAATTTAGTTACACAAAATACACAGTCAAAGGAGTTTTATCTAGCAAAATAATTTGAAATATACCAGAAATAACTTGAGAATCAACCAAATCCTATTCTCTAGATACTCTCAATGACTGAGGCAGGAATATACTTTTCTTCAGTCACCAATCACTTGTTTTTAAATATAATTATAATGAATTACATGCAAAAAATAGATTCCTCCATTAGGATAAAAATGTTGTAGAAGTCTGTGAGAACCACTTGGGAAGGTGGTCTTGGGTCACTCATCCCAAGTATAAACAACATTAATAGTTTGTAAAGGGATGATCCTGCTTTGCTGATCCTCCTTCAGCTGAAAGAGTAACGGCTCTAACATCATTTAGAGCTGATGTTAATAAGAGACTTATAAAGTGACAAGAGAAACCCTTGGCATTTTTGTCCGTTTTTGATAGGCTTTTGTGAAGCAGTCCCAAGGAAGAAGTGATAACATTACAAGACTCAGGAAGAGGTGTTGGCTAATATTTAAGAATACTTAACATAATAAGAATATATAATGATCTACCACCTATAATTAATCCCAGCAAAGGTAGCTTCGGTAAGTGTGAAGTGCAGAATTTTATATATGTTCATTAAATCAAACCTGTGGTGTTCAAATCTTTGACATCTGTGGTTCTGGCCTGGGCAACACCTTAGAAACACTGAAGGGACTTCTCAGGGGAACTCAGGCCTCCAGCCATCCAGACCTATTTAACCAAAACCTCCGAATTTTCAGACTCAAGAACAGCAAGTCCTGAGAAGGATGAATTTTTAAAAACAAAATTCATACACGCATACGTCACAGCATAAATGCTATCCATTTTTATTTAACTCTACTCTGATGCTTTCAATTTCTTTTTGTTTGATCATTTAAATATACTTATTTCAAATTCTCTGCTTGTTCTATCACGTGAAGTTTTAAGGGATCCACTGCTCAGTTTATTATGTCTGCAGACTCTTATGGTGATTTTTCATATCGATGACTGCTAGATGGAAATATCTCAAAATATAAAACTCCCCAGGTTCAAGATAATTTTTTCTATTCTTTGTTAAACAAATTTTTCATGACAATGATATATTTTCATTTACAAATTTGATAAAATTGGAGATTCAGTTTTTAAAAGATTTTTTAATATGTTAATATCCTTTAAAGAGCTAAACAGTGCTATTGATCATTATGAATATAATGGAATTAGTTTAATTTCACTGTTTTCTTCTGAATGCCCAGCTAAGGAAGTTCAAGGAAAAGAAAACTTCAAAGTAAACTCATTTTTTAATTCAATTTTCAATCTTTCATTTGATAAAATAAGTTTTTCTTATTTGTAAGTTGATTGGATACATAATGTCTTATAAAATTATAGAATGGAAAATACATTTAAACATATATTTAATAAGTGACATACTGAAAAGAATAAAATTGCACAGACAATCTCTTACAGCTTAAAGTCTGTTGGCCACAGTGAACGTATACTTCAGTGCCTAGAAAGCATCACGAGGTCTCTGTGTGCCTGGAGGTGAACCAAAACAGGCATGACAGGTTAAAATATGCTAATAGGTTATCATCCCAGGGAGGACTAAATCAGATTTTCCAATGTTTTTGCTTTGCAAGCCTTGTTTAAACAAAGCCTTACTCAGCACTAGTAAATATGAAGCACATCAGTGAGGAGGGACCCTGGCTGGAGAGTGAGTGGCAGGTGTGGGTCCTGCCCAGTGAGGCACAACCTGCAGGACGGCAGTGACACTCCACAGAGCGCAGTGGGAAGCCACCACAGGAGGCAGATGTCACATGATCTCTGTTGGACACAGTACTTCAAATGGGATTGGACTTCGGTGTTAACCAAATGTAAATGAGGTCATACATATTTAATCAGTTTTCACATCGCTATAATGTATACTGATAATAAAAACATATTCAGAAGTGACGTGCATGATTTTAATGCCCAACTCAACTGGTCACAAAACAAAATGTCACATCACTTTTTTGGTGCTTCAAAAGAGAAACTGTCCATATTTCAGACACAATGTTATTGCAGAAAATAACTCGTCCCTAAGGAGACAAGTGTTGCCAATTCAAATACTGCCTAACCAAATGTCTGAAGCTACCATACTTTCAACATACAACAACTGCTCTTTTTAAAATAATCATTATAATGTTGATTTCCAGTTTATTTTTGCTTATAAGTACATCATGTGGCAGCATGTCCAAGTAAAATTTCACATTATTCTGTTCTTCTACTAGGAAAAAAATCTTCCTGGGTCATGAAAATATAATTGATAATATCATTTGGATTTTAAAAACCCAAAAATATATTGCACCATGATTTTCTTATACAAAACAACATAAGTTTGAAACAAAATCATGTTTTTAAGAAGTCCGGCTTTTGGCTATCAAATTATCATCACATGGAAAACAGATTTGACAGCTAGTGAGAAACTAGGAAAAATAACTTCTCAGGAATAAAAAGCAAGTAATTTTTCCATTTTATTTTTTATATCTGAAAACTGAATGAGGCTGTTGAGCAAGAACAGGCTTCATTACAAGGACAAAATGTATTAAGTAAACATGATATTTGTCTATTTATGAAATTAGCAGTTAGAAATGAAACAAATTGATCAGAAATAACTCAACCAAATACGTGCTAAAAATACCTTTGTTCATTGTCTCTAGGTAACCATTAAATATTAAAAATAAATTAATAAAGCCTAAAATCCATGGTCCTGTACTGGAAGGGTTCTTCTATGCCTTGACCATTTCTATTTTCTTAGTTCCAGCTATTACCCTTTCTGCTTATTTTTTTTTAATCCTCACCTGAGGATATGTTTGATTTCAGAGACAGGGAGGGAGATGGAGAGAGAGAGGAAGAGAAACATTGATCAGTTGCCTCCTGTATGCTCCCTGACCGGGGATCAAACCCACAATCTAGGTAGGTATGTGCCCTCACCAGGGATGGAACCCGAAACCTTTTGGTGTATGGGACAACACTCCAATCAACTGAGCCACTGGGCCAGGTCTTCTCTGCCTATTTTAATATATTAGTATCCCCCAAGATTCCTTACTTAGTCCTCTGCTTTTCTTTTAATTCCATACTAGTTCCTTGCAAGCTTTCATCTATTCCCATCGCACCGACTCTTCCTCACTTCTTCAGATTATTCCTCTCGAAATGCCAGCCTGCTAAATGTCTCCAATAGGATACTATAATACATCCCAAACGTGAATGTGCTTTAAGTATATAGACTCTAGTGGCTAGAAAACAGGTTGGTGCAGGATTCAGAAGAGCTTACAAGTCACTATTTCCAGGAAACCCAAATATGCAGAGACTGATCACACCCTAACTGAATAAAATTAACATATCCCATGTACCTGGTAAATGTAAAGGTTGAGCCTGTTTGTCTTTGTCTCACAGTTGTAAAAACAGCAGAAAAGACTGTGTTAAATGACTTTCACCACAATGACTATGTATTAGGCTTATCACTGACTACCTATCAGCCTTAATTACATTTTTTAAAGATTTGAATTTCTGAATCAATAATCAATGGTTATGATCCTTACAAATTTGTTCATATTTTCAGGTGGTCCTTAACACATTTACAATAAAAGTTTCTTCATCTCGCAGGGCAACAGTGTTTTTTTATCCAGGGTCACATCTCATTCTTTTTGTACTCCCAGCACTTCACATGGTACCTGATACAAAATGCGTGTTTGATGAATTAACCTATATTGCCTATTAGTACATAAAGTCATGGTGTTGTATTACTAAAAATTTTTTAAATACTGTGATCAAGTGCATTAAAACTTAGAATGTAAAAGGACTAATTTTCAAATAAAGACAGAAATAATTCTAAGATTCCTTTTTTATATTTACAAACTCACTTTAACTTGGTCAGTCTTTGTCAGTTAGTCTTAAAACTTAAAGTATTTGAGAGTTGACTTCCTTCTCCTTCTAGTACTGCCAATTTGTTCCTCAACAATTCATCATATCTTATTTGTTGCTCCAGTTTAAAATATAAGTGTGCATATTTTAAAGTAACTCAATATCCAAATATATAATACTAAAATTACCATTGTTAGACTAATTAGAAAACTAGTTTTCTAGTTTCCGTATTTTCTTCAGGTTTTTGTTCACAGAGAGTGAAAACAGGGGCAAAGGTGTACAAGAATGGCAAGAAAATAATTCCATTTACTGATTTAGATAACATTCAAATAAATCAATGCAAAAAAAATTTAATCTACTGATCTTGCCATAGCATCAGTTAAAACCAAGTTCTTTGGACTTAAAAATAGTAATGCCTAATATTCAACTGTGAGTCCCTACCTCCCCGAAGCCCTGGCCTGGAACTTAAGTCAGGTCTGCTTCAAACACAAATTCCTTGGGTGGGGGTTTTTTTACAAACAAATCTGGAAACCAATGAATAATCACCAACTGCCAAACTTGATTCAGTGTAGCACAAACAGAGACATGGATGTGAGACAGGAAGGTAATCCACAAATAGACCATAGTCCATGGAAATCAGAGCCAAGGGACCAGGAAGAAGTAAGCAATTACCCTCATCCCAGAAAGACTGGGAAAGAAAGACACTTACAGAGTGACGCTTGAGCCAATCCTATTTGACTCTCAAATGACACGCACTCTAATGAACACCTAGATTATGCGGATTTGAAAGTGAAAGAAAATCAAGGGGAAAAAAATCAAGGAAACATCAAGAAACAAACATTAAGATTGTAAACCTAAAAAGGAAGTGTAGGTATAACATAATGTTTGTTATGAGAGCACTGGAGCCTCCACCATTCATTTGTATAGGATGAAGGTGACGTCATCTGTTAGCTGGCCCCTCCTGCAGGACCTGCCGAGTCCACCAGGGGCACAGAGGGAACAGTCCTTCATTCGGCCTGTCTTAGATGATTTATATTAGGTGATTTGCGTTAGAGGGTTTCAATGCTGTTTTGTTTCCTTGTTGTCTACATATATGTGCAAAAAAAAATGAAGTTAGACCACCTTCTTACACCACATACAAGAATAAACTCAAAATGGATTACAGACTTAAATGTAAAACTCAAAATCATAAAAATCCTAGGCAGTACCATGGGCAGGAAATCTGGGATGTTTCTCACGGCAGTATTTTTTCTGATACATGTCCTTGGGCTAGGGAAACAAAAGAAAAAATAAACAGCCCTGGCTGGTGTGGCTCAGTGGATTGAGTGCTGGCCTGTGAACCAAAGGGATTTCCAGTCAGGGAACATGCCTGGGTCGCAGGCCAGGTCCCCAATAGGGGCCATGCACAAGGCAACCACACATTGAATGCTTCTCTCTCTCTTTCTCTCTCCCTTCCCCTCCCTCTAAAAATAAATAAATATTTTTTAAAAATAAACAAGTGGGACTACATCAAACTACAAAGGTTTTGCACAGTAACAGCACAAAAAAAAAAAAAAACTAACAAAATATTACGACAACCCACAGAATGGGAGAACATATTCACTGATACATCTGATAAGGGGTTAATATCCAAAATGTATAAAGAACTTGTAAACTCAACACCAAAGAAACAAACAATCCAATTTAAAAATGGGCAAAGGAACTGAAGAGATACTTCTCCAAAGAAGACATACAAGTGACCAATAGACATACAAAGAGTTTTTCAACATCAATAATCAGAAAAATGCAAATCAAACCACAATGAGACACCATCTCACACCTGTCAGAGTGGCTATCATCAATAAATCAACAAACAACAAGTGTTGGCAAGGATGTGGAGAAAAGGGAACCCTAATGCACCATTGGTGGGGATGTAGACTGGTTTGACTACTATGAAAAACAGTATGGATTTCCTCAAAAATTTTCAAATGAAACTGTTTTATGACCTGGCAATTCCACTTATGAGAATATATCTAAAGAAACCCAAACACTAATTCAAGAGAACATAAGCACCCCCGTGTTCACTGCAGCATTATTTACAACAGCCAAGATATGGAAGCAACCCAAGTGTCTACCAATAGGCAAGTGGATCAATCTATTTCTCTTTTAAATAAATCACTCTGTACTCCAGAATCATGCCACAGAATATGACTCCATTTACTACTGTCTTCAATGCTTAAAATGAAAAATACAAAAAGCAACATTCCCCAAAATGAGAGCCTAAAAGATATAATTCACCTACATTTTCACCCTAGACCAAGCCAAAACATATAACCAGAGTCATTGAAAATAAGAACAATCTAACAATAGCCAGAGGGGACGAAGGATGGGACAGAGAGGAGAAGGGTCTTTAGGAACTACTATAAAGGACACATGGACAAAACCAAGGGGGAGGGTGGAAGCAAGGGAGGGAGGTGGGTTTGGAGGGGGTGGGAGGAGGGATGGAGAGAAAATACAGATAATTGTAATTGAACAACAATAAAATAGTTTTTAAAAAAAGAAAAAATATTAAGCTGAAAAAAATTTGAACAGTTTATTTTGACAGGTCCCTCTAGTACTATAAAATTGCATTCACTAAATTAAGCTCTGCTGATAGGTCCTCCGCTTACTCACTATTGGCATTATGGGTGAGATATACTGTGGAAGCTGCCTCTCACATCACCCCACCAGCCCTTCATAAGCCCCATGGGAAAAGATACCCTCAGACCTTCAGTGCAAGGAAGAGCCTTGCCTGTCATAATAACATAGCCCATTCCTATTTTATAGACCATGGAAGTCTCATAAGTAACTACCAATGTTAGGAAATTTTATTCAATTGATCTTATTAATTTTTAATTTTTATTTCAGGTTTAAAAAAATCTCTCCTGACATGAAATAACACTATAAAAGACCCTATGTTAAAGTGGAATGCTTTAAGTTAAACATACAGGGTGGGGAAATGTAGATTTACAGGTGCTCATATGGAAAATAATAATAATAATAAATAACACAAGAATAAACTCTGTTTTGCATACTCACAGCTGTAAACCTACATTCACCCCACCCTGTAGACATACAAGGTCTGTCTGGAAAAAGTCCAGGCATTGTTAATATAATGAGAACGGTTTGCATGACACTGAGGTAACCTGGCAGCCAAGGAGAGTGGACTGGAATGCGCATATATGAACAATGATGACTTACCGCACTAGTCAGTAGGGAGTGCTAGATGCCCCTGAGTGAGCACATGTACTGTGTGGTTTTTGCATTCAAAATGACTGAGCAAACAGAGCAACAAATCTGCATCAGATTTTTCTTTAACCTTGAACTTTCCCTGGCAGAAACTATATGGATGACTCAGAAGGCTGAAGCTATGGGTGACTGGTGACTGGCAGCTTCATCACAACAATGTGCCCGCTCATGCATCATGTCTTGTGTAGAGTGTTTTGGTAAAACATCAAATCACCCAGGTGACTCAGCACCTCCACAGCCCAGATTTGGTGCCTTGCAACTTCTGGCTTTTCCCAAAACTAAAATCACCTTTGAAAGGGAAAAAAATTTCAGACTGGTAATTCAGGAAAATACGACGGTGCAGCTGATGGTGATTGGGAGAACTGTATGAGGTCCCAAGGTGCCTACTTTGAAGGGGACTGAGGCATCATTGTCAATGTTTCTTGCATCTTGTATCTTCTTTAATAAATGTCTCTATTTTTTATATTACATGGCTGGATACTTTCTGGACAGACCTTGTATATACTCTGTTTTCCAAGACATAAACTAAACTATGGCCCTTGTGGTTTCCTGCCTTCTTGAAAGAATCAGGTCTCCTTGAAGGTCCCAAAGGGGCTAATAAGGAAGGATGGGGGTCACATAGAAACAGGGTCATCTTGCTTTACTATGTCAGGTCAGCTGATCTTTTATCGGTGAACTCTTATCACTGGCTGCCCTTGACCAACTTGGGTCCTCAGTCTTCCTTTTTTTTTTCCAGTTACCCTTGACACTGAATATTACTTTATGTTAGTTTCAGCTGTATAGCATAGTGGTTAGGCATTTTTATAATTTTGAAGTGATCCCCCCGATAAGTCTAGTACCCACCTGGCGCCATACCCAGTCCTCTTGATTAAGGATGCCTGGCCTGAAACCATCTAACGTCACCATAAGCTTGCTCTGTCTGGCACCCATCTGTGTCCACTGTCATCATACTCCAAAGTGCACCATCAACTACACCAGCTGCCTCTACCCTGATCAATCTGGCAAACAGGAAGAAATGAGCTAAAAAGAAAGTAAGATGTGCAAATCTATGAGAAAAAGTCAATCCTAAAACTCAGTTTGGTTATTCAACAAGATATTTTCTAAAAATTCAAGTTACATTTTATTTGTTTTCATCCATTATATTTAGGACACAAAATATAAATAACATAAATTTTCAGACACACTGAAGTCATTCAGAGATAATATTCTAGTAAATATGTTCTCTTTTCTCCAGATATTTAACTTGAGAAAAATCTACCCTGAAATCAACTACTTAAATATTCTCTTCAAAAAACTGTTATTCTGGGTGCCAAAAAAAAAAGCTGCCCACCTCATGCATGCACTTGCCATCAATGCATCAGTAGAAGGAAAATAAATTCTAATGTAAGCTCAAGAGACATTAAGAGAAAAATAAGTATGCTTTCAAAAACAACTTTCAACTGAACTAAATTATTTAAGAACTGTGTTATTTCAGATTATCACAGCTTCTTCATAGAAGTGGCCTTCAAGATTTCCTTCCTCTTATTCAATGAGGCTAACATTACTTGATACCAAAGTCAAATGAAGATACTATAAGAAAAAGAAAACTACAGACCAATCTCTCTTATGAATGATGTAAAAATCTTCAACAAAACACCAGCAAGTCAAATTCAATAACATTAAAATAATTATACACCATGACCAAGTAGGATTTATTCCTATATTGCAAGGATGGTTCAACATCTAAAAATCAATGTAATATACCACATTAACAGAATGAAGGGGGAAAACCCATATGATCTCAATCTATGTAGGAAAAGTATGTGACAGAATGCAATTTCCTTTCATGAGTAAAACACTCAACAAACTAGGATTAGAGGGAAACTCCATCAACATAATCAAGAGTTTCTGTGCTTGTAAATACAAAATCATATTTAGATTAATAAACCACATCAAGGAAACTAGACTCATTAAAAATTCCCATGAGGGGTACTTACCTGCCAAAATTTTCTTGAACTGTCTAAACCATATGTCACAGTGGTCTTCGCTTAAATTAATAAGATCCAGTGTAGAATCCTTTAATTTATTTTGTTCCTTTTTCAAACAGATGAAGAGTGTGATACCCAATAAAGTACCATTTCCCTGCTCGTTAGCAAAGTGACGTCGTTTCAGTTTGACAGAGAATATGTCCTTGAGTTCAATAAATTCTTCTTTACATGACAAGTCACACTTAGAATCACCTAGAAAAAAATTAAATGTTCCAATCAAAACCATTGTGTCCATATCTTCTATGTATAAATAATAGTAAAAACCCAGTCTTTCTCATTTGTAATTTTACTGTTTGTCCTTTATGACAATCCCTATAGGGGATGGGGAGGGAAGAAAAGTTGAGTCTGTTTTCCCAAGAATAAAAAATAGAAAAATGGAAGGCAGTCTCTGCCACACAAGGCCTAGGACATTCAGAACCTGAGGATATTCAGCGTATGTAGGATTCTAAGAACATAAAGCAACACTGCAGTAATAATAAATGAGTACCGCACAAGAGGCTCCTTGCTACTAATATGAACAGAATAAAGTAATGGAAAGAATACAATTTACCAGCAGAACTGAGTTTATGACAGGCCGTTGAAGGCACCATTTACTGGTGTCCAACCTGTGGTCCACAGGCCATATGCGGCCCAGGTTGGCTATGAACACGGACCAACACAAACTCGTAAATTTACTGAAAATATTATGAAATTCTTTTTGTGACTACGTGTTGCAATGTATTTAATGTGTGGCCTAGAGACACCAAAAGGCTGGACACCTCTGAAAGAAAAGAACATGTACATTCTAGGTAAAGTAATACATGTGCAAAAGGAAGCAGAATAAAATTATTACAATTATAAAATAAATCCCTGCCAATCTAAAAAGAAGATCCACTTGAATGTTCCCACAATTAGACTTTATTGTATAGTGCCATGAAATGTTATTCTTTAACCACAGATTAGAAAATAATTATTGTTAGTAAAGGACTGTTCCAACCGATTCTCAAAGTAGGAGTGTTCTTATAATTTTGCAAAAGTACTTCTAAAATTTTACTCTAGCCAACATGGAATCTCAGGGACTGGTTTCACCTTCTGTCAGAAACAACTTAAAAAGGCCAGTAAGTGATATGAACCTTCAGTTTTCTGATGTCAGACATACGGGGGCACAGGACAGTGACTGTGGAGAAAGGGGTGGCAGAGGAGCCATAGGACTGCCTCACGTTTCCAGGCCACAGGAGGGGACCTGTCAGGGAGCTTGCTACGCTCCCTGGGTTGAGGAGGAGTTGGGAGTTCAGGAAAGCCAAGACGACCAGAGTTCAGTGGGCTAATTGCAGGAGGGGAGAGAGCTGCGCAGGGAGAGACGTCTGTAGACCTGCAGAGGTCTCCCTTGAATCTAATGCCAGTCAAGTCCTAGAGACCCCAAAATAGAAGACACAAGCAAAAACCAACTGGGCAGAAATATCCGCAACATATGACAGTTAAATAATCTATTTAATCAAGGAAAAAAACACTTTGGTGGCAAAGTACATAAAAGGCCCAAGACAGGCATTTTACAAAAGAAGAAATGCAAATTGACCAATGAACATATGAGAAAGTTCAATCTAATTAGTAATCAAAGAAATGCAAATCAACACAACAAGATACCATTTGCTGCCTTTTAAATTGGCACAAGATCAAAAAACTAAGGCTCAATGCTGGTGCAGGGAAAGAGAGCCAGTCCCAGCGCTGGTGGGCATGTATAAATGGTAAATGCTGGAGAAAAAGTTGGTTGGAAATATGTATGAAAAGATTTCAAAATGTTGATTGCAGCGGTATTTACAATAGCAAAACGATTTGAAGCAATATCCGTGTTCTTCAATAGGAAGATAGTTGAGTCAGTCTTTCACAGCTCATAAAGGAACAAGTCAGATGTGTGTTCTGATCTGGAAAGGTATTCATGTTAAGAGGTATAAATTAGTGGAATAAAAGCAGGTACAAAGTAACCTGAGGGATTTGACCTCACTTCCATTATAAGAAAAAAAATAAACCCAGTGGAAAACACACAATAAACTTAACATTGGCTACCTATTAAAAGAGAGATATGCAGTAGGGAGTATAAGATTAATATTTTCTTAGAAACTTCCAGAATTTCTCTTTCTGTAATCAGCATTATATTTTATACTTTTTACAAATATAGAAAAGGAAAAATGCCTTAAATGTGCATATTTTTGATCCAGCAATTTAGTTCTAGGAATTTACCCTAAGGAAATAAATAACATGCACAATTTAGCTAAAAGAATGCTTACCCAAGCAATATTTGGGTGAAACTTGGAAACAACCTAAATGTGCAATAACAGAGCATTGATTCTGTAAAATAAAATATATTCATATAAGTGAATGCTATTCAGCCATTAAAATGTGGAGGTCTGACTAGAAAGTAGCTAAAGTAGTATTGCACATTTCCACTACTGTTTTGTACATATTTACTGAATACATTATGTATGTGTAATATATTTTCACATGCACATATATATGAATACGCACATGAAAACTTGGATAATGAGATTGTGATTCAGCTTGTGTATATGAATTTTAAATTTTTCTACAATGAATTTTTTCTGTAATTAATTGAAAAAGATTGTTTTCTTTGCTCATCCTCAAATAGTTCCTGATCATATTACTTGTTTTAATTTTTAAAATTCCATTCCCTACAAAGTAAGGGTAGCTAATATTTAATAAGTATATGCTACATACCAGATGTTGCCCTAAGCACTTTACCTGTACTATCTCGTTAAATCCTCACAACAACTCTCTGTAGAAAGAGAAGACATTCAGGACAGAGTCTAAGGAACTTCTCCATGATCATACATCTGGCAGGAGGCAGATCCAAGATTTAAATCCAAGCACTTCGGCTGGTCTTTACAAGTTGTTACCAATGTTGAGTGGGAAGTAAGGACCTTCAAGTAAACTCACACTCTCATCTAACCCTCTGGCTCTGATTTAAATCTAGTTAAACCTAAAGGAGTTGGCCAACTACTGTCTGCCTCTGAGTAGTTCTTAGGGAAACAGCAAGACAACTAATGTGTCAAGTGATAGTATTTCATCGGAAACTGAGGTGACCTTCAAGGAAACTGAAGGTTAGATTGTAGAACAAGTTTGGTGATTGCGAGGGTGGAGGCAGGTGGAGGAACGTAAAGCGGGGGATCAGTGGTGAGGGAAGAAGACTTAACTTGGGGGTGGTAACACACAATATAATGCTTAGAAGATGTTGTAGAACTATGCACCTAAAACCTGTATAATTTTGTTAACCAGTGTCACCCAAATAAATTCGACGAAAAGGGAAAAAACAAACTAAAATAAAAAGACAAAAAAAATTGCAGAAACCAGGAGCTCGCAGAAGTGATTCTGAAAATCCCCATAACTCCCTGAGAGCTATTTCCTGCTTTCCCTACTCAGGTTTCCAATCTCTTTTTCCTTATTTGCCCACAAATTCAAATTTGAGGTTTTCACATAAATGATCTCTTTGCCAATGTGACAATAAGAGACTAAGAGGAAGAAGTACAGATTTAGAATAAGCATTCTGCTTTTATTTGAAAAGAAAATAAGGATAATAGGTTGTCTACAAATTTCTAACTATAAGCAAATTGCTCTTCAGGGCTTTTTTTCTCAGTAGCTATATAAATGTATCAGATGCCAATATCCTGCATAGAAATTCTGATCTATTATTTATTTTTGCAATGTTAATCATTTCTATTACATTAGTAAATCTGCCCCATTCTCTCTAATCACAGGATTCACTTGGTTTTCAATATAATTATTTTGTAACATATGTAAAGATTTGTATATTAGTTTTACAAAATATTTTGTAAATATATGTTTTGTAAATCATTTGTAAATGCTTTCTCATTTTGAATATAGTCTACAGGAATAAAACTTGTTAGAGTTCTGTGAACCTGAATTTAAAATGTTTTAATTTAAAGGCATGGAACTGTCTACCTACTGTTTAATCACTCATTAGATTAGGTGGTATTTTCTAGCCTTTGTTTTGTTTTCGAAGCTCTTAAGATAGGAGCAGCTGACCAGCTGGCTCCGTGGGGCAGCAGGACCTGGGTTTCCTTGACTTGAAAGAGAGCTAAGGCCAAAGGTCCTCAGGTTTCTAGTCCCGCAGCCCTCAGGCTCACTCCTAGTGAAGTTGAAGGTTCTGGAAACATCTGATAGGATAAACTGAAATTCTAGGAAGGTCATTGTTTCTCCTCCACCTCTGAGCCAAAACACTTACTCTTTGGGACACACTTAGAATACACAAATACTTATGAGAAACAGATTAGAGGGCGGAAAAAGACGAAACCACATTGGGAGAGGAGGCTATTGTTGGGGGTCAATAAAAATTGAGCACTTACCTACCTCGCCCGCTTTGCAGCAGTAACTCAGGAATGACTTAGGTTCACTTTATTCTCTACGTGTATCAGAAAAGTATTGCTTTTTATTCGTAAACTATTTTAGTTACAAATTTGTAAGTGCTAACAAAAATTTAGGTCTTATATTTCTGCTTAATTCTTCATCCATGAGATAGCTGCTTTGATCTCTGAGTCAGCCACCTGTTATAGTACAACCAGTTACTGCCACAAATAAAAGCAAATGTTTCTATGATTGTATGCAAAAGCCACATTTCCATGTACAATCTAACACATGCAGACAGTACGTTAAAAGAGAAGTTAAAAAATAAACATACTTCACGGCATGTGTTTTAAACATAACTTTAATTTTATCTTAATGTAAAATATACCTTTATTGGTGAAAACTATGAAATAAAACTATCCATAAATTGATAGTTGATAACAGTAGATAAAAATATAGAAATCATCTATGGACACTTTTTTTTAAAGATCATGAGAATTAAAAACTTAGAGATGATATATAATTTTGCATTGTGGCATGTGGTTTATTATTTGAAATCTATTGGTTCATTAGTATCGTATTGGCTATAGCTGGTTGTTTCAGAACATTAACTGTCCTCTCACATTACTTACAGAGATACTGGGACCATCTGTTCTTGCAGGGGATTTAAGTATACATCTATTGGATACCATGCTATTTATTTAATTCAGCACCCACTTCCTATTGTATTTTTTGGGGGGGAAAAGTCAATTTAATTACAGAGAATAAAGATAACCTTGCCTGGCAGGTTACCCAGTCACCACGAGAGCAAAGCAGAACCTGCTTAAAGTAGGTTACAGTGGTTAACAAGAACAGTAAAACCAACAACAGTTAAGAATATTTAGCAAAGGTTTCACAAAAACTGAACAGTGAATGGAACTTTTAAAATATTACTGTAAGCCTAGGGCTTGTCTAAATCAATCTTGGCACATCTGTCTGATGCAGACCGTAAACAGGATTAGTGCAGGATTTATCTGCTTGGCGCTAATTGTGCTCACAGTTTCTGCACATGTCCAGTCTTTAAAACACTGCCTGAAAAACAAGCCTGCCTGGTAGAGGACTCCCGCAACATAGTGTATACACACATTTACGGTATATTAGATGGTTAAGCAATGTGATGTTTAACAATTTTTTTTTGGCTCTTCAGAATTACTTATCTAATCCCCTAATTAAAAATACAAAATTCTATTTGAATACACCACATACTGAGATAAATCTGTGAAGCAAGGGACCAATAAATTTGAATACACTTTAATTGTAAGAAGAAAACACAATTTAATTGTTAATAATCAGGTTAAACCAGGGTTTAAACAAACAGGGCTGCTTCTGTAGCTTACTGAAAAACTATCACAATGCATTATTATCCTCAAGAATCATGACATAGAATTCATTCACATAAAAGTTTAAGTTCCCAAATACATACACATATCAAGAGCAACAATAAATAGCATTTTTATTTAGTAAAAAAATTAGGGTAAATTTTAAGCTTATCATTTACAGAAAGAAATAGAGAGACAGAGAAATTGCTACTCTAATAGCAAAAAAAGCCACATATCTATCATATCAAATAAAAATTAATGTTCAATTTTTCTGTAATTTTTCCACAAAGTCATCAGTAAATGGCTTAGATACTTCTCTGAAGAATTTAAGCACTTAAAGATATATAGGTATTTTTCCATCAAGTCCAAAGTCAACTAATAATCAAAACTGAAAATATTATCATTTGAGTTGAAGATTTGAAACACAGACAATAAATATGTAAATCTGTATTGAAACCAACACTTAATGACTATGACAGAAAGTGATATTAACAATTTTAAATTACATAGTCTATGTTTAATCATACCACATAAAATTAATTTTAAAAAACAACAGTATAATTGAAAATTATATACTGACTTCCAATCATGGACAATCTTCTGTTCTAAAGCTTTTTCTGTGATGTATAATTTATGTTCCAAATATCTCAGTGAGATTTTAGAAATTAGATTCCCCCCAAATCTCTACTATTAATAGAAGGTATGTCTGTACTTATACTGTTGTTTTATAAGAACAAATAATCAGGAGAAACTGGAAAGTTAAGTCAATCATTTAAATACGTAAACCAAAACACCTTCAGCAGCAATTCTCAATGTGTAGTCTCAGGGTATGCAGGATCAAAATGATTTTTATTATAATACTAAAGATGTTATTTGACTTTTTCACTATGTTTACATTTGCACTAATAATGCAAAGGCAATGGTGGTCAAAACTCCTGGTGTCAGCTTGAATTAAGGCAGTGACATCAAATTTTACTAATAATTTTTGCCTTTTTTACCACGTCAAATTCACAGTTTTAAAAAAAAACAGTTTCACTTAACTGTTCTTGATGAAGCAAAGCATTTTAAGTTTTTTAATTTTTAAAAAATCTCTAGCCTTGAGTATGTTTCTTTTCAATATTGTGTGTGATAAAATTAAAATATTCATAAAGGACTAATGCTACAAATGAAAGTGATGGTTGTCTCCAAGAAAAGCATTTACACTATTTTAGTTGCAGCTGAACTAGCTAGTTTTTATGGAAGACCATTTTATATTTGAGAGAGATGGACTAACGGACTATGACATTCAGACATAAGTATGTGGCAAACATTTTCTGGAAAATAAGAGAAGTGAGTCAGTCACTCAAGAAAAACAACTGGGAATGTTTGTTGCCAATGATAAAATTCAAGCTTTTGAGCAAAAATTAAAACATTTAAAAAATTCATATCTACTACAATGAACTTGATTCCCAATACTTAAAGAACTTTCTGATGACAGTGGCAGTGATATGAATGTATTTGATTTTTTTAAATGTTGTGTAATAAAATGTGTCAACATTTGAAAGCACTTAAAACTCAGTACACCAAATTTTCCAAATAGCCAATGCAGGATGTTATAAAATCAGGCATGAGTAACAGATTCATTCATACAAAGTAGGACACACATCTACAAATTTTCAAATAGCAGACTCCAAAAGGTTCACTGATATGTGTTCAAATGTGCACTGTAACTAGCTTTTAAGAGATGAGCAATTAAGTTCATCTATAGTATCATAGAAAGATATTCACAATTATCTGAAAACATTATTAAAATACTTTTCCTTTTCCAAACACATATCTGTGTGAACCTGAATTTTCCTTATATACTTTAACAAAACAACATATTTACAACAGATTGAACGCACAAGCAATCTTAAGAATTCATCTGTCTTCTATTAAGCCTCAAGTAAATTCTGACTTCTATTAAAAAGATTTACAAAAAAATATAAAAACAGTGAAGAAAGTGGCATTGCTTTTTTGTTTTATATTATTTTAATAAAAATATATTAAAATGCAATAGGCTTATTACTGCTACTTTTAGTGAATTAATATTTTAAATGTTTAATTTCTACTACAATAAATATTAATGGGTATAACTTAAGTAAATGAAATCTTTGTGGTTTTTAATAATTTAAGAGTATAAAGGAGTCCCAAGACCAAAAGCTTGAGGACCCATGGTAGACAGCATCCTGGAGACAGGCATAACCTTAAAAAAATGCAGCCAAAAAATGGAATGATTCATGCATTTTATCCTCCATCATCTCATGACCAATTAACTAAGATTTTATTATTAAGCTAATATTTTAGACCATCTATGCAACAAGTCCATATTACATCTGAAACACTGTGAAAAGAACACTTCAAAATTCACATTCTCTATTTCCTATTTATATTTTACATTCTGAAGCATGACTTTATCATGCAATGGCCTTTTTACTTCAGTAAGGGTACTAATGAGCCACTTCCACTGGGACTACATATTTCTCGATTTTACTATCTACATATTTGCCTCTGTCATTTTGTGTGCCTACTTCTATGTCAGTTCCACAGGAAAATCACAAATGAGGAGTCTGAGAATGACACCAGCAGAAAACATGGCCTTATTTGATTCTTCCTAGTCTTATAATCTAGTCATTTTTGACATGATCAGTTTAGGTATGTACATCATTTCATATATGATAAATAGCTCATATATATCATACCAGATGATCTTTGTGCAGATTCTCCCATGAACCTCAGAAGTATGGTAATTGGTCTTTTTCTAAGTTTCTCAGCAATTCTCTTCAACTGTACCTTCCTCATCTCTAATCTCTGTATCCCAGCACTTAGCTCAATGCTTCAAGCACAGGTTAGGCTTCCCATAAAAGTTTCTTGTAGACTGTATTTACGATTGATCAGATAATATCTTAATCACATTGTATGCATTTCCACCTCTGAACCTTTGCTCCTTTATTTCCGAGCAAATCGAAGGTCTTCTTGACTCCAGTCTTTTCAAACATTAACCATCTGCCAAAGCACTGTTAAGCCCCTTCTCCAAGAGACATATTTAGTTTCCCAGTCCCTCTGAACGTCTGTGGCACAGTACTACTCAGTTGAAACTTAGTCACTTAGCAGAAGTTCCTAAATTACCAGACAGTGAAGGCACAAAAGTCTATTGAAAGTCTGTTAAGGTTATCTGTATTTTTTCCATACTAATTAAATGGTGGTTTAAAAAATGGTGGTAGAGGAAAGAGTTAGAGAAACATGATATGTTAATAGTTTAGGGTGAGCTCAAAAGTTTACTTCTTTTATTTAAATTATTTGAACACCTACTACATTCCAAGCACTTCTGCATGCATGTTAAAATGCTAATATTATTGTAACAGTCTTCATAAAAACATCTGTTTATATAAAAACAGAGGTTAAAGAGTTCTTTATTTTTCCCAGCCCCAACTTACAGGGCTGCAGAAACAAAACTAGACTTATACCACAAAAATGGCTTCTGTCACCAGCGTCTAAGGATGATACCCCCAGGTATGGGCCTCCTGCTTGATACAGGCCCTTACAACTCCTGGTCCAAGCTGACTCACTGACACGTTTCTTCTGAGGACCGCAAAGATAGCCACATTGACTTTGCTTTCGCCATTACCATCAATCAAAGCCCTGCCTGTGTAGGTCAGATCTTCCATCACTTACAGTTACGATGGAGATGTCCACAGCCCTCCAGATCATCTGAAAAGTTTTGCTGCTGAGAAGCACTAGAAGGCTCACTTTTATACCACTCTCATTCAGTGGTTTCCCCCAAGATTCAGTATTTTCTCCTAAGAAAAATATTATTCAGAATAACTACTCAAAGTCCAGGGTATCTAAACTTGGCAAAGGCAGATCTGTGTCATTGAAAAGGAGATGAACCATTACATGAGAGAATAAGGAGGTAGAATTTTTGCTTGATGAAGTTTGGTCCTAGTACCAAGGAAGTTTATTATAGGAGCCTAGCTAGATAGGAACAGAATGACACCCACTGTCCAGAAAAGGAGTGGAAAAGATTCACCGAATCAACCTCCTGGTCATCTAAATTTATCATCAATGCACCTTCCTGATGCCAGAGAAGGCACACCTGTGGCCAAGGAAATCAATGGGGGAGTGCGTGTGTAGGGAGGCAGAGAAACTGCCAGAAGTTATATATACTGAACGTACGAAAGTAAACTTAAAAAAATACACATAATTCAAGATGTTCCAAAAAGTACGTGTAAACCTTACTGTATTTATTTGATGAGAATTAGCAGTCCTAGACTTAGTGGAGACAAAAGTGATAAACAATTTTAATATAGCTTATCATGGTTTTATTTAAAAATCTAACTTAATAACTTTAAGACAAAGTTCATATTTATTTTTAATATGCTAGGCACATGGGGAATATAAACCTTTGTTTCATTTCCATAACTAAAAGTATGTACTTGACAAATATGTTTCAAAAACTCTAGCTAAGTAAATCTAATGACAACTGACTAAGAAAAACTACCTGACAGAAAAATTACTTATAAAATGTAGTCAAATTTCCTAATTTTCTAAATTATCTTCAGTTGAATTTGGGCAATATGTAAGAGAAAAATTAAGTCAACACAAACACTAACTTACGCTGGTCAGTTGATACCATTTAGGCTCTTATTCACACAAAATAAGATCTCCTACACACATATTTGAAGTAAAACAAAATTGTAAATGCTTTTCTTGGAGCAGAAATTAGAGGAAGTTGATTTTTTTTTCTGAAAAAGCCTTAAATTGATTCAAAAAGTCTGATGTGAAAATAAACTCAATGTTTTGACCTCTGCATTCTACATATTTGGTATTTACACATGTATGTTCCCAACTGAAATGTTTTAAAATAGTTTCTTCTCCATGCCTTTCATCAGTACAAAATTTCCTCCCAATAGTTAGTTCTATAATAAATTAAATTAAAGGTAAAGGTAAGAAAGTATTACCTGATCATGTGAAAATTTTTTAAAAACTTAAAAATTTTAGAGCAATGTTTTATATATTTCACTACCCTGTGTAACATGTAATCAAAGCAAAATAGTTTATAGGATTACAGCGAGCCATCTTGTCCTCTGGGCTGAATATTACTGTCAGGATTTTTTTTAGAAAGATAAATTTGATATCAATATGATGTGACACAACTGCATCAAACCTTAATTTCACTCACAGTAAGAAGTCACAGGATTAAATAACACTGTGCAGTCTTTTAGAAAAGTTTATTGCTTCCAGATGGATTCAAGTTTCCTTTCAGCCCTGATTACATCTAATATGCACAGGGTGCCAACATTATAAAGGGCAGAGTCAAAAATACCATTTATATAGATAGCAAGGGGTGGGGTGGAGAAACTCAGGCTTCTAAATTGGTTGTGCTACTCAGGTTTTCACTATTTTTTAAGAAATTTAAAATAAACATTCAAGAACAAAACAAATAGCATGCTAAGTAAATGTCTTACATAATGGTTGTTTCACAGAAAAACACAAATCTGCAGGAAAGTATCCATAAAACGACTCCTAGCTCAAGCTGCATGCTCGTGCCCCCATGTCGGGTTGTGCCATGTGTCACACCGCATGAGGCTTGCTACCAAGATGTCCACCTGTGCCTCTGTGGCAGAAGAGGTATCCATGTTTATTTCATTTAATGGCACTGTTGACTATAAGCCATTGTGGTCAGCTATATAAAGACCTTCAAAAATACTGACTACTTAAAGGCATGTTTGCTGCATTTAAGGCTGCGAGTAATTACTGCTTATTTTTAAAATAGCATTTTCTTATGCAACTGAAGTATCACTCACTACCAGAATAAATAAAATCATTTCCATAAAACCCAAACAAAGCTGTCCCCAAAATGTGATTTAAAAAATAAAATCACATCTGCTCTATCTGGTCTATAACAGAAAAGCACTAAAAAATTATGACTGAAGAAGGATTGTAGTCTGTAGATCAAAAGCCAAAATTTTAAAATACAGTAAAACTATAAGAACACATTTTCTCATTTTCTTACATTTAATTTTTCAAATGTTCTGAAAATATTATGTAAATTACAAATTTGATTGAATTTAAATGTTAAACAATTTATGTATGTAGCCTTCAAAACAGATTAGCAATTTAAATACAATTATGCTCTCAAAGCTTGAAAGAAGAGAAAAATAATTAATTTCTGGAAGTACCGAAAATCTTTCTTGCTGGAGAGCCATGGGCAAAGGTGGTACTATATATAGTACTCCGTCCATACTCATGTCTAATTTTCTCCTATGGGTATTCAACCAAAATGAAGACAAGTTTAAGTGATACTTAAAATAAAAAAGTTTAATACTCATATACATTTTAAGTAGATTAAAACATTTGGAAATATCCCCGATCAATTGCTTAAAATTGCTTGAATACACAGGGAACCAAAAATTATATTATACTAGTATTATACTAGTATCAAATTATACTAGTATTCCACTTAAGGTTACATGCCGAGTCAATAACAGATCAATGAAACCAGAGTCCAACAGTTAGGCTACCAAGCACTAGACTAGTTAATGAGTTTTGTGTCAGCAGATGATTCATCTATTACGTATGTCTACTTTTCCAAATACTAATATGCATTTGAGTTAACTTTCATGAATCAAATAGTACTTTGTTTTCAATAATGGTTAGATAATATTCTTAAACTGGTCACACTGTCTTCTAGTGACACATACATGAGTGAAAAATGATTTGAGTTTCATTCCTTCTTTCAATAATTGGAAACTGAACACTTCCTACATGCCAGACTTTACGCAGAGAATCCTTATAGAGATCTTCCATGACTACCCAATAAATACTCATTGAACAGAGATCGAAAAAAAAAATAAATGAGGGAGTAAGCCATGTAGTACAATTCCAGCATCTCCCATCTACAATTCCAAAACCCTCAAAGCTCTGAAACAGATCTGAAATGTACAGCTCTGAAAACGGTACATTTTCTCTTAAATCATTTAGTAGCAAAACATGAGCTAACCTCATGTTGTAGGAAAACTGAACCTGAATTGACAATAAGATTTTAAGCTCTTTTTATCCCACTTAGCATGGATACTCTCTCATTCAGAAATGTAATGTTTGATTATGGAATGCTACCCCCAAAGCCAGTTGTGGGTGTTACATAATACATGTTCTACAGTAACTGCCTAAAATCAGGCAATACCTGAATTTTAACACACTGCTAGTTCTGACGATTTCTGTGCAGAGATAACAGTAAGTGTAAAGGCCCCATGGCAAGCGAATAGTTGATATATTCAAGGAACAGCAAGATGTGGCTGCAGCTGCTAAGACAAGAGAACAGAAAGGTTGAAAGCAGGAAGTAGTATAAAGTGAAGACTTTGGATTTTAGTCTGATTAAGATGTGAAATCATTGGAAGTTTTTAAGTAGAACAATGGTGTGATCTATAGTTTAAAAGTAACATTCTATCCCCTCCATGGAGAATAGAGTTATAGGGAACTTAGAAACAGAGAGACTAGTAAGAAAGCTTAGAGAATATAGGTGAGAAATGATGGTTTTTCATACCAAGTTGGTAGCAGTGACGCTGCTCAATTTCAGGTACATTTTAAAGGCAGAGGAAACAAGATTTGCTGCTGGACTGGATGTAGAGTGAGAGATAAATAGAATCTATCAGATTTCCAAGTGTTTTCGGCTTAGACAACTGGAAGGATGAAGTCAAATGGACTGAGATGGGGAGGTCCATAGGAAGTACTTATTTGGATGTTGCAGGAGGAAATGTGGAGTTTGTTTTAGAATATAAGTTTAAGAAATCTATTAGACCTCTAAGTTGATATTTAAGTCAGTCAGATTCATAAATCTGGAATTCTGCAGAAGGGTCTAGACTAGAGATACAAATTTGAAGGTCATTTAGCGCTTAGTATTTGAAGCTAGAAACTAGAGGAAGTTGAACCAGAGAGGGGACTAGAAGCTGACAGTAAGAGGTAAGAGGACAGACATGGGAAAATGAGAGCCAAGGCAGGGGTCTGAGAAGTAGGCCAGCAGGATAGAAGGAGAACCAAAGGAGCAACAATATGCTAGAAGGTAAGTGAAGAAAGTTGGAACAAGGAGCATACTGTGATTAACTGTCAAACTCTGTACATAGGTCAACTCAGATAAGGACGACAAGTGAGCTGTTGAGTTTAGGAGTCAAAAGCCTGATCATATTAGATTCAAGAAAGAATGAAAAAAAAAAAAGTGGAGCCTGTGAATGTATAGTAAGTCTAGCTAGAAAGTTGGGGAAGGGCAAAGAAATGGGACCAAGTTCTCTACATGAATTATTTCCATTAATCTTCATAACAGTTCTATTGGATAGAAATCATCTCACTTTACAGATAAGGATGTGAAAATTAAGAAAGCAGAATGCCAATGATTTTAATGAGAATGCTAGAATTTTACACCAAGCATATCCAATCATCAAAGTCCATCCTCACTACTACCACACAGCTTCCTATGACTTTACCATAGAAAATGAACAAATAGAGAAGATGGCAGGCTTCCCAGAAAGGTCACGTTCTGAGAGTTAGAAGACCTTAGTTTTTAGCTCTAGCTCTGTCACCAATTTTGAGAAAAATGCCTTAAGCTTGATAGCTCATCCCTGAAATATGGGAAGTGAAATAGATTCATTTATTCATTCAACAAATACATATTGAGTCACTTGCTAGACACTGTTCTGGGTGTTAAAAAATAATGGTGAAAAAACAGGAACTTACCCTTACTAAAAAAGATGACAAATATTCATTCTAATCTTAATGTCCTTTCAGCTCTAAAATGCTATAATAGTCATTTAATAAATATTAACAGATAGCCCTGGCTGGTGTGGCTCAGTGGATTGAGTGCTGGCCTGTGAACTGAAGGGTCGCTGGTTGGATTCCCAGTCAGGGCACATGCAGGCCAGGTCCCCAGTAGGGGACACATGAGAGGCAACCACACACTGATGTTTCTCTCCCTCTCTCTCTCCCTACCTTTCCCTCTGTCTAAAAATAAATAAATAAAATCTTTTAAAATTTTAGTATACAAATTTTGCACTCTAGGCTAGTGCAAAGAGGTTTATACTTATTACATCACTGAAACATCACGGCACTGTCAGCTGGGTACTATTATTATATCCCATTTTACAGATGGGGGCGGAAAGAATAAGCTTAGAGCTTATATAGCCTGTCCTAGAGTCACACAAGAAGTGACAGTGCCCAAATCCTAACATTTAGTCTGATTCCAAAAACCCCGTTCTTCAGGAGTGTAATAATAGACTACACCTCACTTTCGGTTCTAATTCTCCTCTCCGGTTATTTTACTTTTCTTGTTAAGTGTTTGAATGTTCAAAATGGGAAATAATGAGGAGTAACAGAGGGAAAAAATAAAAAGAAACTCCAAAAGTAGAAGTGAATAGCAAGATAAAGAAAAATTAAATCAAGAAAGCCAAAGAACTCAAAAGAAAACCAAAGAAGTAGAGTGACAAACAAAAAGTCTGAGAAGGCACAGGAGCGAAAGCAAACAGCAGCCCTCTCGAGATAATGGCTCAGGTCAGTGGCCCACCATGTACCGCATGCCTAATGGTACAGGACGAACTACAGACCTGGTCACTAAGGCTCCTCCGTGGTTGCTCAGGCAGAAGCCTGGCTTCTCCCATTCTCTCCCAAATCACCCAAACATGTTGCCCATTCGTAAACCCTACTGAGAATCAAAACTTCTAATTAGCCTAACAAAGTAAATATACTCCTAAATAAGGGAGCTCCAGATACTTTCTCATACTTTTTGGTGCAGACACGTTAAAAAGGAAAGCAGTTCTTGAGGGTTAAGAGGTGAAATCCTTACAGAAATCAGAGGAGAAAGGAGGCAGAGCTGAGTCACGGGGTCTGAGTCGCCAGTACCTGACTCCTCCCTTTGCCTCAGGGATGTCCAGGCAGGACCCTCACCAGCTGGGAGCCATTTTCTCTTCCCTAGCATTCGACAGGGAATAGTGATGTTAAAGTAATTGCACTGTTCATTTTGAAGAGTTATTCTTAAAGGTAACACTTTCTCCTAGTACACTGAAGATTATTTAGAGGCTATACTATCATATTAATTGTAGAGACAAGCATCTTTCACCAATACTCTATGTAGTTTCAAAATCTGAGTGCCTACTATAAGCTAGGTGTTTTCTGACATAAATAGGATGATTTATGTCATAAAAAGGGGCTAAGGATGATTAGAGATGGATTTTTCCCTGTAGCAGTTTAGTATTTTGGGGACTGGAAACACACTTGGGTAACTAACCATCATTTGGTACTCACTAGATTCACATTTCCAAAATACTGCTTCAGAAAAGGATGCTGGGACCACTGGAGAGTTTTAAGAAACAACCATCCAAACTGTTTGTCTATTCGTCATACTAGTTTGTCACCCAGAGTACTAGCTTTCCAGCACAGACTCGGCTTCATTCATGTCTCTGTAGCCCTCTTCTTAAAAATAGTCCTGCAAATTAAAATTAATTTCCCTCTGAGAAAAAAGAATTCTATGTATGTATTATTTTACATATTCTTCTATATTAGCCACACTTCTACATTCAGGACAATTTATATATAATCAGAAAAAAACACACATTTCAAACCTGTGGTTTTTACATTACCTGAAATTAGTTCTCTATTACAACTGCTTCCTTCTTTCATTAATGTCCTTTCATTAAGCAGCCAAGAATAACTGACTAAAGGGTAAATATTGTATTCAGAAGCTCAGCTATTTCTCAAGTACTCACTAAGAATAAAATTAATACGAAGTAATAAAACTTTACATATTTGCCAAATTGCCTCACTCACTCACTCTCTCCATTATTGTGCCACCTGCCTGGCAAGGAAGCAGCCAGTTTTCACTATAAATAGCACGGAATGGAGATGAAGATCAAGTGCCTCTGGAGCTAGGCACTAAATCAGATAACACCTATTTAATTATAAAGTACCTTCCGGTTATGGTGAGAATGAAGGATACAGGTACCCTGTCTCTCAATTTTAGAGAAGACCAAACAAGTCCTCAGAAAGGTGAGGGGGCCCATCAATTACAAACATTATGTGTCAGAAACTTACTTGCAACCTAAGAATGGACTTTATTTCTTTTATTTATCTTTTTATTGTTGTTCGACTACAATTGTCTCCATTTTCCCCTTACCACTCTCATCTGTCCTTTATACATGTTCCTTGATTACCCTTCCCATTCTTTCTCCGTTACCTCCCTTCCCCCTCCCCTCTGGTTACTGTCAGTTCTTTATTTCAATGTTTCTGATTATATTTTGTTTGCTTGCTTGTTTTGTTGATTGAGTTCCACTTATAGGTGAGATCACATGGTTTTTGTCTTTCACCACCTGGCTTATTCACTTAGCATAATGCTCTCCAGTTCCATCCATGCTGTCATGAAGGACAGGAGTTCCTTCTTTCTTTCTGCTGCATAATATTCCATTGTGTTAATGTACCATAGTTTTTTGATCCACTCATTTACTGATGGGCACTTAGGTTGCTTCCAGCACTTGGTTAAAGCAAGTTGTGCTTCTATGAACATTGGGGTGCATAGGTTATTTTGAATTAGCGCTTCCAGGTTCTTAGTGTATAATCCCAGAAGTGGAATTGCCAGGTCAAAAGGCAGTTCCATTTTTAGTTTTTCGAAGAAATTCCATACTGCTTTCCACAGTGGCTGCACTAGTCTGCTTTCCCACCGAGAGTGCACTAGGGTTCCCTTTTCTCCACAGCCTTGCCAGCACCTGTTTGTTGACTTGTTTATGATGGCCATTCTGACCGGTGAGAAGTGGTATCTCATTGTGGTTTTAATTTGCATCTCTCTGATGGCTAGTGATGCAAAGCATCCTTTCATATGTCTCTGGATCCTCTGCATGTCCTCCTTGGAGAAGTGTCTGTTCAGGTCCTTTGCCCATTTTTTAATTGGGTTATTTGTCTTCCTGGTGTGGAATCATCTGAGTTCCATTTTGGAGATCAGACACTTGTCTGAGGTATCATTGGCAAATATATTTTTCCATATGGTTGGTTCCCTTTTCACTTTACTGATGTTTTCTTTGGCCATGAAGAAGCTTTTTATTTTAACTGGACTTTAAAGCTCACACTCTATCCCTCTGTTCTACAGGCTAGAGGGATTAAAGAACCACCCTGAAATTACAATTGTATTATTATATGCTTTATAATTAGGCTTTGGGAGAATACGGTACATTCCATAGAATGGGTTCCCATTTCAAATTACCTCTTGCTGTCTTCCTGAAACTTCAAATGTAAAGCAGCATTTTAGTTTCTATTAAGAAAAGGATACCAAAGAGAAGCAATGGATATTAGTGATTAAAATCATGGCCTCTTATGAAGGGGTTGGAATCCAGGCTCTGCCTCTTCCTACCTGCGTGGCCATGAAGAAGTTACTTAGTCTTCCTCTTCAGTGTTCTCATCTAGAAAACAGGGATGGTAATGCACCCTACCTCCACGAACTGTTGTGAAGATTCAGTGAGTTTATATGTAAGATGTACGGCACATAAGATGCTATTATTATCACTATTAGTTATATTATCTGAACTAATTCAACAGACCATTTGCAGTCACCACACCAGTACCTGGGTCAGATAAACCAAGTAAGTCAGTATTTGTGACAGAATGGAAATAGGAATAATTTGAGTTTTCATCTACCCTACATTTAGAATACAAAATGCTCTGGCCTTGGTTCAAATTTATAAAGGTAGCTCCTATTCGTAGGGAGCATCCTGCGTGCCTTTTCCAAAGCAGACCACTAAACCTCCCTTAGCACAAAGGGTCTACTAAGAAATTTATGGAATAGGGTAGGATGAGAAAAATAGAAATTGAAAGGGTATGGAAAATAAATGAGAAATAACAGTAAGAGGAAAAAATTACCAGTTCTTGTGTCATTGCTACTCTCATCGGTCCTAGTTAGTTAGGTACAAAGGTTTTCCTAGTGCATCAGATCTCCTCTGTACTTATCCTGAAAGGGTTTATGTGCCCCACTCACAATGCAAAATTCTTCACCAAGTCCACCCAGGAGGGGATGACAGTGTTTCTGACAAACACTGATGATTCTGTCACGCGGAATGGAAATGTGATCACGACCACCTGGTTGCATCTTGCAGTGCTTTCTCTACGGATCCTGGATTTTGTTATGGATGTGAAGACTGTGCTGAGAAGGAAACGTGCCGCTCGCTGTGTGACAGGAGGGAACACTGCACACATCACTGCCCTGAGTCTGAAACACGGGGCACCATAAGAGCGCATCAGCCATGAAAGATGCCATTTTCCTTACTCATCATTTCAGCTTCTCAACAGATTTGAATACTGTGCCATAGCAACAAGTTACAAGTGAGGGAGTTACTAAGAATTGAGACTAGGTGATGGCATGTCTATAAGATCATCATAAACAACAAAACAATACATGATAATCATCTAAGATACGCAAAATAAAACACGTAGCACAATTATTTCAGAATATTTTTAAAGTATAACATCTTATTCTGAAGTTTTCTTTTGCATTCAAAATCTTTTTTGTGGGAAAAAAATGTAAACAACACTATATTTAGATGATCTTGGTGCTAACTGGCTATTTAGACCGTGACTGTAGAAAACTCTTATTCAACAAGCTTCAGACTCCAAAAACTACCTCCATCAACTTCAGAAATTATCATAAAAACCTCCAGAACTTTGTAGCTACCTATTTAAGAAATGGTTTATGCAGAGGTTCTCAGACTGACCTCCAGACAATTCCAGACCTTCCACGGCACAGACCAAGTAACTCTGCATTGCTCCATCTACTGAGGAAGGGGAGAGAGGTGCTTTAAGGTGCCCTTGGAAGAAGAGATCAAAATTACAGAACCCACGGCTTTAGTAGGGATGTCAATACAAGTAAACATGGTTCTTACGATGTCAATTTGTTGCAAAGAGTTACTTGGATACTAAAGATCAGGGATCAGTTCATTTGCTTAAAACACTCAATTTTCAGTGGGGATAATAAAAAACAAACACAGTAACCTACGAAGACATGATTCAGAGCTCAGTCTCAATATATTAGAATCTAGAGTCCTGGAAAACTGCAAAAAATTATTGAAGTAAGTTTCCAAAATAGTAAAATTGAGGGCTTTTTCTGCTTTTTAATGAATAGCTATGATCAAGTTTACATAAATTCATTTTCCTTTTAATGTATTTTAGAGTTACATTATTTTTCCAATACATAAATGCAGTTACCACCTACACAAGATTATAATAATCTATCCCAGGTAATTACTGCTGAGATCAGCAATTCAATGCCCTTTGTTTGCCAAATTTTTGTTTTCCCAAGAACCAATCCCACTCTATAAAGATGTGTTTCCAGGATACATATAATTAGGCTGGGTATAACATCTGTTGCTTTGAATGCTCAGAGCCTTACTAAACCAAAGTGAGAACACGTTTCTACATCGACTTTAGGGAGAATGGCTGAAGTCTTAAAAGCTTAAAAACTTGGAAGATTTTTTTTAAAGCAGTATTTGTCAAAAGTCAAAGCTAATTCTAATTTAAATACAGGGTGGGCAAATGTAGGTTTACAATTCTGAGTACATGAAACACATAATTTATTCTTGTATTATTAATTATTGTATTATTTTCCATAAGAACAACTATAAACCTATTTTTGCTCACTCCTACATTTCCATATAGAATTAACACATTTCAGTCCTTATTTAGATAAATTTTCAGTTATTATATCATTCAATATTACTTTATAATCCTGAGAACTTACCTTAAGATGATTTGATGTACAAATCTTAGTGAATTTTCTACTTCAGTTATCTTTTAGAAGCAAACCATGTAGCCAAGAAAAAAAAGGCAAACTATAGTCAAGGACATCAGAGAAAATAATACTGGTGACCTCTTTCCTGTATTTTGCCCTTTGATAATAGCACAGTGGATTTATATAACAGACGGGACAGTGTTACACTTTTAAATGTAGGTCAGTATTGTTCAGACTTGAAAAAAGCAGAGTAATAGTGACCCAAATCATTTCTCTGCATAAGATTTAAAGTTGCCCCAACAATCTGATAGTCCTAAGAACATCCCAATATGCAAGATAATTATTTGTTGGCAAGATATACCAGAAATATATGAAGATAAGTGAACATTGATTTTAGTGCCAAAACCTGAAATAATCCCTTAATACATGGGAGAAGTAATCAGACATGGTCATCTCTTACCAAACATTAGTAATCATAGACAAAAAAAAAAAAAAAAGGAGAAGAAGAAGAAAAATCCTGAAGTTAGGAGTTCATCGTGTTTTCAGAATACTTTGGAAAGACAGGCAAACTCATGACACGGTTTATGATATTAAAAGGCAGGTTACTCTCTCTCTCAGAAGGGCTATTGCCGCTGTTACAGAACTGAAAGACTGCTGTTTGGGTTGCATTTAGACTAATTAGACTACCCAAGTTCACAGAGATTTAGAGTTGAGGAAACTTACTTAAAATGTGAAAAAATAACCCACCTTCCCAAACAATTTTAATGAGCAATTCTTATTTCTTAGTGTCATGTAAAATTTTAAAGTAAGTAACCATATATTAACCATTACATTAAAAAATCAATGCCCTGGTTGGTGTGGCTCAGTGGATTGAGTACCTCCCTGTGAACCAAAGGGTCGCTGGTTGGATTCCCAGTCAGGGCACTTTCCTGGGGTGCAGGCCAGGTCTCCAGTGGAGAGCGTGCAAGAGACAACCACACATTGATGTTTCTTTCTCTCTCTTTCTACCTCCCTTCCCCTCTGTCTAAAAATAAAATAAAATCTTTTTCAAAAATCAAAAAGAATCAGACAAGAAAACCTCACCTTACTGTTAACAAAAATCTGGGAGAAAGGGGCTAAAACCCTCTTTTAGGCTTGGAAAAGATTTAGCCAAAGGAGTGCTATAGGAAATCCAACTGCTATGGACAGAATTCCTAGGCTGAATTGTGACTATATTCAAAGATAGGGCCTTTAAAGAAGAATTAAGGTTAAATTAGGTAATAAGGGTGGTGTCCTAATCTGTTAGGACTAGTGTCCTTATAATAAAAAGAAGAAACACCAGTGAGATCTCTCTCTGAGTGCGTGCACAGCAAAGGGCCTTGTGAGGACCCACAGAGAAGCTGGCCATCTGCCAGGCAGAAAGAGTGACCTCACCAGAAACCAGTTCTGAGAGCACCTTGATCTGAGACTCTCAGCCTCCAGAACAGTGGAAAAATAAGTAAACTTCTGTCATTTCAGCCCCCCAATCTGTGGTATTCTGCTATGGCACTCCTATCAGACAAATGTACCACCCTTCCTTAAGTTTTAATTTCTTTAGAAAACTTTCCCAATGTGAACACTGAAAACTACTTAACACCAAAAGGAGAAAAACATTAAATAATTGCTTAGTTTATTATTAACTGCAATACTAGAGTTATATGGGGTGGACACAATTATTTTAGGAATGAATCAAGACAGCAAGGGATGGAGGCTCGGAGAGGACAGTTATGGTAACTGAGAAGCTTGGGTGAGATTTGAAAGGCCCATTTACACTATCTCATGTTGTCCTCCTGAAGAATCAAACAGAGAATCTCTCAAAAGTCCTTCCTATCTCCACGCCACTGGTTCTTTACAAGTCTGTCCTGGAACTAGAAACTGAACCTCGTTGAAATTCCAAGCCCAGGAGGACCCAGCACAGCTACTCCTAGAAAGTTAAGGTCAAGATGGATCCAGGATTAAGTGGAGAAATAGGTGAGTCTGAAAAGCCCAGAAGTGACGACTAGAAAAACAGCCCTTCATCTACCTCCCGGCCTCATTGCCCCTGCCTGCTGCTCATGCTGCTCCCTTGGAGCTCAAATTCTGATGTAAGGGGCTGAATGCAGGGTTTTAAAAGAAGGTCCCATATGGAGAAAAACTTTGCCCCAAGCAAAACACTTCCAATTCTTACCACTTACCCCAAATGCGTCCTTTCTGGAGCTCACACATGATTTAAGAGTCTCAGAAAAGGGCCAGGAGTATGGGGACAAAAACAGAGAACAGAAAGAAAGGGGAACAGAGCTTATTCTGGAAATGTTTCCTAAAAGTAGGCATAGTGCTGGACATTTCTGTTTGCTTTTCCCCTGTATCATTTTAACCCCAATCATTTTTAAGCTAAATTATCTTCAGACATTAAAAATATCATTTTAGGAAAGCATTTATCTGAAATAAGAAATATATAGTACTAGATTTAGTATTTGAGGGAAGGGTTAAATAAAATTATGCAAATAATGGATTTACATTTTTAATAATTTATTGCAAAGATCAATACATCATCATTGAAAGAGTGTTTCCACAGCTTCTATTGTTCTTGTTTCTGATTTTTTGCTTTTCCCAAATTTAAAATAAGTTTCTGACCTGACATTGTTTTCTGTTATCATCCATAAACTTTGGGAGGTGTTATTAAAATTCAGTGTTTATGAGAACTATTTAATTTGGAAATGTGTATTATCCTAAGATACTATGAGATTTATTCTCATATATAGGGATCAGGAAAACAAAGGAAAGAAATCCAATGATTTAAAACAGTAATCCCTTAACACTGGGATTTTGTTTTAATTATAAAAAGTGTCCTATTAAAAAACAAGACAAAGCCTTATCCTTCAAGGGAGAAACCCTATGTTTCTCTAGGAAACATCCATGCAAGATTTCCTGAAGAACATTTCATCAGATTAACTGTTATTCTTCATAATGTAATAGACTTCTTAAAAAGAGCATCACATAAACAATGATGGGCCCACCTGTTCATATCATATGAGTCGCCGTGCAAAGTTAACGGAAGTGTACTCCATTCTATCACCTACCTTCACCCCATACTGATAGCACAGAAAAAGATCCCTTATTAAAAACTAGTAACAAAAAGTTCAGGAAGTAGTAAGTATTAAAATGAAAACTGCTCAATTGTTTGTACTTCAAATGTGACTCCAGATATACCCAATACCCGAAGATCTTTGTTTTATGAATATCCTCCCCCACTCCTATGGTTCCTCCAGGCCCGTGGACAGACAGGGCAGTGGGAACAGAGGGGTGGGAAGCTATGACTGAAAGTGAATGGTCTGCTCCAGCGGAGGTGAGGAAAGTCACTGGGGCCTTTCCCTAGTTGGTCCTACTCATCATCATACAGAGGGAGAAACTAAAGCACAACTGGGGGGAAATTACATTCCCCTTTGGGTCCAGCAACCAGCCCACTTAAACGATTGAATGTTGGGCCCAGAAGGCTAAGGGAAATCCCTCTTCCTCAAGGGACGTAGAGCGCCCTGGCTCTCCTATTTCAGGCCTGAAAGAAAGCCACTTAGGCATTTGACAGAGCCTAGCTTAGGTTTTATTATTAAAAATAAAGCTTTTCAGTAATCCTGTCACCCCTCGCAGAACTGAGTTTTGGCGTGGAAGCACACCGACTTCACTGAGGCAGGCCAAAGCTGGAACACAGCAGATCCAGCACCCTGAGCACCTGGCAAGGGCCTCAGCTCAGCTTCAGCCAAGTGATGACGTGTGAGAGACAGAAGGTTGTCCTAATGACATAAGTCCCCCAGGGACAGAGGGAGACTAAGAGCAACAAGAGCAACTGAATTTCTGTGAAGAGCACAGAGATGTAAACGATGACACGCTTGGAGTCTGAAGGAGCCCAACAGCTGATGCCTGCAAAGCAGATGAGTGGAACCTAGAATAAGCCATTCTAGCCATTATCTTAAAACGACACAGGTATATACTGTGACTAAGCTCGTATGTACATGTACTTTATTGGGTATAGATCTGGCATCGTGTGTAGGTAATAAAAATTTTATGATAATGTCCTGTACTAAAATAGAGGGAACTGGAAAGAATCTACTTACACACTTTCTACTGGAAAACATGGACAAGTATTGCTAGTCAAAGGAAGTTGTGTTTGTTTTTCATTTTCTTGATGTTCCAGGTTTAAGTATCATAAATATACAGTCATATTGCTTCCTCTGAATAATAAATAGCTAGCTGTCTCTTTAAAAATAATTAGAGAAAACAAAGAGGAAAGCAGAAAAGAAAATACCAGACGATGAAAATCTGTAATCACTGCTTCTTAGGTTAGGTCACGCCAAAGCAAGTAACAGGGATGCCCACCTATAATATGATCAATGGCCCACATTCTCTAGAAGTTTTCCAGTCTCCTCCAGCCAAGATTTGACAACTTCATAGAAACTTCACCTCCATTTCCTTCATCTGCCTTTACATACCCACTGAAGATGTCAATAATACACCACCAACTACTAGTATACACTTTTGTAAATTCAAAGAGTAAATGCAGAACCGTTAGAAAGCAATTTTGGACTTAACATTTTGGATCCTAAAGGATCCATTAAAAGAGCACTTTCTATTTTAAAGCATCAATGACTAAAAAATTAAAGTCACGGTCATGAAAGATATTTTTACAATAATGTGCACAGGTGGCTTCAATTTTTGAGTTCTGCCATTAGGCAGACTCAAATGGTTAATTAATATCAATAGCATGAATACCAGAAAGTGAGCCTACTCTAATGAAATACTGTATATTCACATTAAAAACAAGACTAGCAGGTCAAATTCTAAAAAAGAAACAGTAGATACCACCACAAAACTAGCAGATGTTTCTTGGGGTCATTTGTACAAAAACATAAGCATATGTCAAAGAAATCTGACACTATCATGGAATCAGTTGGTGCCTAAAATAATAGCAGCTCCTTATGGCAATACGGTAATATCCATATCAAATGCACAGCACATTATGTTGCAACAGTATGTGCAGACAAAAGAGCATCAGTGGCAGCAACAATGACCAGTGCTTTTATTATGGTGAAAAAATAAAACCAGAAGATTCTATACAGGGTATAATATTGTTTATCGGTAAAATGAACATGAGAGTATGTTGAATTTGCAGAGTTTGTGTTTAACTGATTTTACTGAGACTTCTATAAAGGCCGAATACTAACCAATAAGAATACTAAAGTGTTTATAGAGGCCTTTAAGATGGGCTTTCTGATTTCTTCAGTCTATGCAAGAATGATGGTGAAGATAATTGTTATTTTCAAAGTTAATAATAATACTTGGTTAGTTTACTGTATGAAGATTCTTTGCTTCCACTGGGTGTCTTATACTTAGTAGTTAAGCAGTCAGTAATGACTGAATCATTATTTTAATGTAAAGTAGCTCGTAATTTAGTTAAGTGTATTATCAGCTTCAACCTCAGAAGTCTGAGATCTTCTACGATATTTCTTTGTAACCAGTCATATCACCCCAAAGTATACAATATACACCATGGATGCTGATAGCTAATTAAATGTTATTGACTGAAGGTTTTTGAAAAATCAAAGCTGAAACACATTCACAGCTTTCCAACCTAATTGCTGGGACTTAAATTATGTCCTAGGAGAGTTAAATTTGAAAGACCACTTCGAATTTAAAGGCACAATTTTTAATGCAGAATAATTGGATGCAAGATGAGTCTGGCATGCACCTAACACAGAGTTCAAGCACAAAGAAGATTTGAGTAAAATTAGGTTCATCCATAAAATATTTCCATGGCATGAAGCCCAATAACAGAGTAACTAAAACATCCAACAACCTGGAAAGTGATAGATGTGTCCTTCATTCAGAAGCTAGGCACAAACACATTTTTCCCCAAATATGACAAAAGTGAATTCTAAGAAATAAAAATAGAACTTTTAGAGAAAATTTTATTTCTACTTTTAAAATAAGAACTTAATGTAAGTCAAATTACATGGCAAAAACATGTATCCATGATATTTAGTTTACTGCAGGCGTTTACACTCACCAAGATTTTCACTTTAAGTTCTCACTTATATAATGAAAACCACAACAAACTCTATACCATCTTCCCTTTACACTTTTAATATATGGAAGCATACCTGAAATATAAGGAGACTAATACATCCTAACAGCTGCTCAATTTTAGTGATCTTATTCTTTCTGCACAGATGGACAGTAGAAAGTACTTTGAATTATGTGTTTGTAACCTTTACTAAACTTAAAGTTTTGATCTGAAAAATATTTGTATTAGACAAAAAATAAAGAGATTTAAATAAATGACTTTTTGAGTTTAAAATACACAATAATTTACTTGCCAATATTTAATAAATAATGTTTTCTGAAAATATCTTAAACTTTTTTTAGAGTGGCCTCAACCTGATAAGAAACAAGACTTGGAGGGAGAGAGCCTGAGGCTCCCGGAAAACACAGATACTAAGCCTGATGGGGTTCAAATTCCAGTCCTTCAGGAGCAGTTTCTCCAGCTTACATCTTTTTCAAGCTCTCAATTTCCCTTCTGTTTAGACATTTTGCTAGTCATTGGCACATTTGATGTTTTGCAGAATACATTTCGAGTAAAATGCTTCACATTCTGCAGAGCTGAGAATTAATTTTAGCAGTGCCCACTATCCATGTCTGTGTCTGAGCTAAAATCTCAGCATCGCCTTTCTTTCTTTCCTTTACCTCGAGCCCCACATCCTCTGAATTCTTGGGCAGTATTCCTTCGTCTAGCCTCACCGCTCCATTCTCCCTGCTATATACACACTGCTTCCTTGATCTTTGTTATACCAGTCAATGAAAGGGGCTACTCAATGTGGAGACTATTTATAATCCATTCTGCCCCCATGGTTGCCTTTCTAAAACCCAAATTTACTTACTTTAGAAAACAAAACCTTGATTTCTTGGGACACTTGACCT
Source organism: Glossophaga mutica (assembly GCA_039655065.1). Lineage (NCBI taxonomy): Eukaryota > Metazoa > Chordata > Mammalia > Chiroptera > Phyllostomidae > Glossophaga > Glossophaga mutica. Next base: position 43,659,844 of record CM077306.1, on the reverse strand, counting down.
TTGCCATCCCACACTCAACCCTCAGGTTAAGACACCAACTTCCTAGTATTATATTCAAGGCCTCATACAAACTATTAACATATCACAGAACACTGTCATCTCCCCCCATTAACATACACTCACCCAACAGTCTGTCCAAGCATTCTCTCCTGAGATTTCTTTGTTCTAAAATACTATATTCCTAGATTGGTTTCCTCACTCCTTTGTGTTGCCTACCCCAATCATTCTTCAAGACTCACATTCATTTAAGAAAGTGGGTAGAGGTGGGGTAAGGAAAAGAATATGTGTACATTTTTGCTTATATATTAAGAATAAACCCGCCCTGGCTGGCGTGGCTCGGTGGATTGAGCGCGGGCTGTGAACCAAAGGGTTGCAGTTCGATTCCCGGTCAGGGCACATGCCTGGGTTGCAGGCCAGGTCCCCAGTGGGGGCTATGTGAGAGGCAACCACATGTTGATGTTTCTCTCCCTCTCTTTCTCCTTCCCTTCCCCTCTCTCTAAAAATAACAAAATAAAATATTTTTAAAAAAAGAATAAACCAGAAACTTGAAAAAACAAGCTTACTCATAAAAGGAAGAAGGGAAAATGGTAGAAGGGACACAGATAAAAGTTATATTTCTCAGAATACAGCCTGTTCATAGTAAATTTGACTTTGGAACCATATAAACAGGCTACATAGTTACAGAACAAAATTAAATTTTAAAAAATGCCCAAAAATTAAAACCAAAATGAAACAAATAATTCCGCACATTGAGTTGGGGGTATAATACCACAGATAAGAATGATTCCAAGTATCTTTAAAATAGTACTTGACCACACATAGCATATACTTAAAGTAATACGTACTCTAAAAGCAAAGCCAAAAAATTACAGGATGATCCTAAATGGCTTTCAGTAATTGTATTGTTGATGGTAGCATTGGTATTGTTACTGTGTGATAAACATGAAAATAAGTAATGATATTGTTGCAGTGAGAGATTTTTAAGGTTAGAAGAAAGGAGATGAAATAAGAAAACCTTTTAGTCTTGAACCTAAAAATGAAAGTATTAGCATAATTCCATCATACATTTTCTGTTTAGGAAAAAGAAATACATACTTCCGGACTGTTTGCTACAAAAACATAGGAAACAGGACCATATAAAAGGAAGTACTAGCAATGAGCACACATGGTACTCAGACTGTGGTCTCTAAACACCATTACCCAATAAAAGGATCTAGGCTTCCTTGATGATAGTGTTAATGCCATGTCTGAGGTATGAAATGTTTAAGATGAACCTGGAAAATCTTACCATTCCAAAAAGCAAGAAAACTAACAGATGGCTGAGGGAATGTCAAAAGGACTCAAGTCAACTTGAAGGGATTCCCATTGGTCCAAAAATATAGAATTTGGGTGAGAATTAGTAATAGTCATTGCTATGAATTAAAATACATTTAATATGTTTCAATACCTGAATTCACAATGACAATAATAAATGTCATTGGTTACTGTGGCTGCTGTGGTCTTCCTTTAAGGAAGAACTTGCCTCCCGCTGTTGGTACCTTTAGGACCCACCTCAACTTCAAAGCTGAGGTCACGCTCTTCCCAGGCATCCCATAGCCAGTGATGGAACACTGCTGAGAGGTGGCCAATCCTGTCCAAGGCAAGATTCCTAAGGGGCAGTCTTATCTCTCAAGCTCTCAGCATAAATAAGCAAAGACTTTATCAGACATGCATCATGGGCTGAGGCTCTGCCCTCTCCCCTTTACAAGTGTCAGATTGGCATCACAGTCTCAAGGTTATCCCTCTGAATCTGCTTCCTCCCTTTTTATCTTTCACAGACATTTGTCCCCATATGCCCATATTCCTATGGGAAACTACAGGCCACACAACCCAGTTTGTTCAGAAAATGAATTACAAGGAAAAAGAGGAAGAAGAATCCGTGGATTAGAAAATAAAAGACACAGCAACCAACTGCAATATGGACCTTATTTAAATGTTGATTTATATAAAAAGAAAAAGAAATAATCAGAGAAATACGAACACTGGATAAAAAGAGGATTATTTTAAATCAGAATAATGGGGGAGGGGAGGTTGGGGACTGGGAGAAAGAGCTGAAAGAATTAAGAAGTACAAACTGGCACTTACAAAACAGTCATGAGGATGTAAAGTACAACACAGGGAATACAGTCAATAAATTTGCAATAACTATGTATGGTGCCAGTGGGTACTGAAATATTGGTGGAACACTTTGTAAAGTATATGTGTGTCTAACCATTATGCTATATACCTGAAACCAACACAAAATAATATTGAAAGTAAACTGTAATTGAAAGATACAAATGCAAAAAAAAAAAAAGAACTAGTGGTATTGTGATTATATTGCATATTATATGTTTAAAAATTCTTACCTCCCAGAGATACATGCTGAGATGTTTATAGATGCAATTATACAATGTCTAAGAGTTACTTCAAATGATTCCAGAGAAAGAAGGGAATTAGGTAGGGCACAGAAGAAACAAGACTGGCCTTGAAAACTATTTAAATTCAATAATGTGTAACAATAGGGCCTCACCCCTCATTGGGTTGAACATGGACGCTTAGGCTTATTATGTTATTCTTTCTACATTTGGGTATGCTTGACATTTTCCATTATAAAGTTTGGGTTTAAAAAAACTCTTAAAATTCCATTTCTGTATCGCATTTTGGTCATTTATTCATAAATTTAAAATGCCTAGAGAAATGGAATGTGCTCTCTGTGGTGGAACTGACTAAAGGGCCTGAAAGAGGTCAGATGATGTTATTGCATTATAGGTTGTTGTTTTGTTTTTTTTTTAATGTACCGAGGTCTGTCTGGAAAAAAGTTCAGCCATTATTACTGTAACAAGAATGGTCTGCACAACATCAATATAGCCTGGCAGCCAAGCAGAGTGGACTAGAATGTGCAATTGTGAACAATGACAACCTGACTGTACTAGTCAGTGAGGGTGGTAGACACCATTGAGTGAGCATGTGTACTGTGTGGCCATCACATTCAAACTGACTGAGTGAGTAGAGCAACAAACCTAAATACACACACACACACACAGGTTTGGGCCATGATGCTACTCTGTCACTAATTCAGGCATCAGACAGACTCCTGAAGGCATTAGGCGGAATTCTTCCTTGCTGAGGAAGCAGCATAAGCTAATTCTTTCCCTGACTGAGGAAGCAGCATAAGCTAATGGGAACATTGTGGCTCTGAATCCCAGCAACTCCATTACTAGCATGTCCTTGGGCAAGTTATTTAACAGCTCTGGGCCCTGGGAATAAAAATCCTGTCTAGACTACAGAGTCTTGTTGGGAAGATACTTAGCACAGAACCTGACAGAGTAAACATTGGTAAATGTTCACTATTTTCAGTCAAATACTGGCCACTGTTGTGTAGCAGCCATGGTAATTTCCAGAACACTGTTTCTTTTTTTTTTTTTTTTTTAATTTTTATTTTCATTGTTGATCTTGTACAGTTTTCTGTCTTTTATTCTCACCCGAACCCGCCACCCTAACCCTCCCCACCTCCCTCCCATTTCCACCCCCCCCCCCCATAGTTTTTGTCCATGTGTCCTTTATACTTGTTCCTGTAAATCCTTCCCCTTTCCCCTGAAATTCCCTCCCCTCTCCCCTCTGGTGACTTTCAGCATGTTCCCAATTTCCATGTCTTTGGTTATATTATGCTTGTTTGTTTGTTTTGTTGATTAGGTTCCTGTTAAAGGTGAGATCATATGGTATTTATCTTTCACTGCCTGGCTTACTTCGCTTAGCATGATGCTCTCAAGTTCCATCCATGCTGTTGCATAGGGTATGAGCTCCTTCTTTCTTTCTGCTGCATAGAATTCCATTGTATAAATGTACCACAGTTTTTTGATCCATTCATTTGCTGATGGGCATCTAGGTTGCTTCCAACACTTGGCTATTGTAAATTGTGCTGCTATAAACATAGGGATGCATAGTTTCTTTTGGATTGGTGTTTCAGGGTTCTTAGGATACACTGTTTCTGATGAAGATCTTGGAATGTACCTAGGAATTCCCTGGTGCCAGCTGCTATGTTATTTTAGATTTATCGTTAGGCTTACCATAAGTCCATAGCACTATGCCAATATTTTTTTCATTTTTTGGTATACATACCTGCCTGCTCACTTGCCTGTCCACCCTGCCTTTGGATTCAGTCATCCATTACTCTCAGGCATGGTTCTCAACTTCTGGTTTGCATGCAAAAAAGTTAGTGTAAGATTTAATTTCCTTTGAATGCCATTTCCTTCCCTCCTTTTCCTTTTACCTCCCTTCATCCTGTACTGACTTTGGGAAAAAATACAAAAGAATATAAAGATCCATGGCTAATGAGAGTGTCTTCTCTTTGCTCACACCACCCCCCCCCCCCTCAAAACTCACTAGGTCAGAAAACAGCACCTACATCATAGGCACAGCACTTCTAAAACTTGGGCAGGGATAGAGTCATACAGAAGAACTTAGGCCCATGTCGAGGACTTTGATGATGTTTGTAGATTTGTCAATATTTGAAATGTAATCTAATAACTTAGTCAAGTAATAGGCTAGATGGGATAAGCAATAAGGTTCAGAATAAGTATTTTAGTACTGAGATCATAATGAATTATATATACCATATCCCTGGCCCTTTAAATGAGAATGGCCCACTTTCCCAAATTACAGAGAGCACAAAAATGCCCATTCTAGAAATAGCATCCACCTGTGTACCCAATCAATCTGTAGATCCCTATATCTACTGCCCTGGCTCTTTAATTCTTCCATATCATCATGATTAGACTTCTACAGTTTACTTAAGGTCATCCTGCTATGGAGAATCCTGACTGGACCAACTTTTCAGTTCACTGACCTTGATCCAGCCCACGTGACCTTAAGTATGTACATCCCTATAGCCCTTGGCTTCAATTCAAGTACTGCTCCCCACTCCCAGGAGGGTATTTCTGTGCCAGTTCCAGCCCCAAAGGCACCCACATGGGGGAGATGTGAGATGAAGAGGAAAACAAAAAGTATTGGAGATCAGTTTTTAAAAGTACCGTATGTGCCTTCAAATGGTGCCGTGTGGTTGCAGCACGTTCAAGAACAACATCAGCATGCAGATTTCCACGGGATCAGGGTACAGAGGCCAGGACAGTTATCATTTGGAATATACTAATCCTACAGTAAGAAACATTAAGTTTGCCAAATTTTGGTTTATATAATAAATCACAATGACCATAAGGAATGATATGATGACTTTTAACAACTTTACTATCACAATTCACAATAACAAAGAAAACATTTTTTGTATTCACAAAATATGTTAAAGGGTTCTGCTGCTTTGGCATCTCTGGACTCAAGTTTCTTTACCTTTAAATCAGTTCAGATGGTATAGAAAGATCAGTTCTACACTGAGAACAATTATTTGAAAACTGTACCTTTATATAGAAGAGAGATTAAATTTCTTTATAATCTTTTAAAATAAAGATTAAATTCCCTGGAAATCAAGGGAATAAACATTTTCAACCCTCCTTGCGTTAAAGCTCCAGTCACCGCCAGCTGCATATGGCTACTGAACTTAAATTGAAATTAAATAAAATTAAAAATTCAGTTCCTCAGTCAGATGACCTACATTTTAGGTGCTCAATAGGCACAGGTTACTGGTGGCGATGGTACTGAACATGTACACTCAGAGCATGCCGTCATCACAGAAGGTTTAACTGAACAGTCATGCCTTAGAGATCCACCCCACATTTGTTTTTCTATAGGGACCAGTTTACTTTCATAAAAAGCTAATATTTATAAAATATGAGCTCTACACAATATTTATGCATGGGTTAACAGGCCTGTCAAAGCATTTAAAAATTTCATATGCAAAACATGCAGTTACTTGGTAAGCTATTTGGTATTTGATTTTTCAGAACCATCTTTTTCAAATTCCTTCAAATTTGACAGCTTAGAAACATCCTACCAATTTTTTAAGTATTTTCATTTTAATGTGTAGAATGATGAATCAAAGCATCATGTTTTGTTGAGTAATTAGTCCTTCAATAATTCACGTGAGTGATAGGTCACTCTGGGGTCTAACCCCTGCATCCATTATGTGTGACCACACGGTCCGCTGACAGATGTCTCACTTCAGATGGACACAACAGAAGACTGGGATCTGTTTCACGTACATCTGTTCCCCAACGGCTTAGGCAGATTAATAGTCAAGAATGCACCCAGCTCTGCTAAGTCCCACATAATCAGTAACTCTTATTTTTTTAATTGATTTTTTTTTTATTTTCACATTTTTCCACATGACCTTTCACATTGCTAAGTTTCCAGCAAATAAATGTTTGTATAAACTTACAGCACAAGAATCATTTTAACTCTCGTATAAAAGAAATACTTTCAAGATCTTATTTTGAAGCTTGGCTTTCTCGGATTTTTCAGTTACTGCTCTAATTCTGCTGAGCTCAGAGTTGTGGTAGGAATATCCTTTTGAAAAAACATAACATGAAATTCTGTAATCAGAGGTAGTAAGTCTATGAAAAATAGAAACTTATAAACCATAATTCACATTTGAAAGCCTCATTTTGTCTTTAAAAATATTTGAAACATTATATTCTAATGCTAAGCAAAATATTATAAAATCCTTACTCTGAAATTAGATTAGAGGGTACAGAAAATGAAATTTGATTAGAGGGTTTGGGAAAAAAGGATAAGCTAGTCCCTTTGTCCATTATGAAAAACCTGCCTCTGTCTAGTCCTGACCAACAATTTTGAATAATGGTTTCCTCCTTTCCACAGACAGGACTTGTGCTGAGGTGATGGCTCACCTCTCACCACTGTGCCCTGAAGCTGGGGAAGGGGACCAACGGGCTTGGCCCATATTTCTCATGTGGTTCTTCTAATTAGAAATGCATTAGTGTTGCGAAGCTCCCACTGCAAAACACAACACTCCATACACACCAGCCGGTTGACCCCATTGATCATCCAAAGCTTGTTCACACTTATTTAATTTATTAAGGTTTCCTAACACTTAAAGTCTATAAAAACAGAAATTTTCTCTAAAATGCAACTTCAGAGAGTTGATGCTTCTTAGAGACCACAAAATACAAATGCCTCATTTTACAGGTAAGAAAAAAACTAGCTCAGAGGGGTTAAATGACTGCCCAAGAGACAAGACATCAGGTCCTTTGGTGCCCACTCCTGAAACCGTTCCTGCACCACAGACAGCTGGAGTAGGAAGCCTATAAAAGACCCTATAGTGATTGTCATACTCCGAAGTGTTTTTCATTAGTAAATGACAAAGATGGTGGAAGGAAGGGGTAGAGAGAGAGAGAAGGAGTGAAGCAGGAAAGAGAAGCAGGAGGGGGTAGGAGAAGGGGGAGGAGAGAGGAGAAGGAGAGGAGAAGAGGGAAGGGGAGGGGAAGAGGGAGAAGAAAGGGAGTGGGGAGGGGAAGAGGAAGAAAGAAAGAAGAAAGTAGGGAGAAAGGAAGGAAGGGAGGGAGGGAGAGTTGTGGGCATCTGGCATTCCTTCACAGGGATCCCTAAATTGATCATTCTTAAATGTACAAAAATATGAGCTTAATATAGACTAATCCCACCCATTACTAACTCTTCCATCAATAACTTTCCCTTTATGGGAAACAGATAAAAATATTATAAGCCAATCATACAGTACAATAAGCAGCTCCTGCTTCAGGGATGCACAAAAATGCTTGTACTTTTCTATTGCAATGGAACATTTCAAATAGAAGCTCACCACCTGATAGAAAACATTTTCCTAGAAGTTTGTCGTTGGTTGAGATTTAGGACAATGCCAATGGGCAATCAGTGATGCTTTGAAATTATTTAACTCTGAAAATATCTAATTCAGTAACAAGCTAAGGCTTAAATTACCAAATAGGCAAATTTTCTATGGCGCCTGCTCATGTTCCCTTTCAGACCTCTCTCCTCAATTTTTGACACTGAACACCCAGGTGCAGGCCCTATGTTGGGGGCTGCCCACATTGTGGCATTACCCTTGATCAGCTCTCCCTGTGCAGGGTCTCAAGACCCAGACTTGTCTGGCCTTTTCTCATTGGATCTCCTCAAAGAACTCACCTGATCCATCTTCTATTTCTTTAGGACATTGCTTCTTCTTAGCTCTCGGATAGCTAGAAAGTTGGTAATTACTTTATGTTACCATGAGAAAACCTGTGTATTATTCCACAAGTAAAATGGCTACAATTTGAGATTCCAATATAAACATCACTGACACCATTGTAGGTAATAAAGAAGATATGTTTCGAACAGATGGTGTCCTTTGTGTATACAGTTTCCAATACAGTGGTGACATCTTGGTCAATCTATGCCCTGGTTTGTACTTCCTACACTGCAGTTAAGCAAGATGGAACCTTATGGCCATGATGCTAACAATGAAGAAGTGGGCCAATAACAGCCAAGAATTAAAAAAAAAAAAAAGAGTTCTTGCACTTTAACAAAAGGGGAGGGGATACCCTCTTCCAAGTGATGCCACTTAAAAGTAGTGGTATAGTAATCAGAATACAATGCAATAGGCAAAACTAAAGTTCATGAGACCAGCTGGCAAATTCCTTCACTCAACATACATTATTTTGAATGTGTAAGATACTCTTCAAGTTACTGACAGTAAACAAAACAGATGTTCCGAACATCCTTCCTTTTCCCCACCTAGATCCAGTCTTTATCCTTCTCCCCCTGCTCTGTGCCCGCAACAGGCGGTCCTTTGCACTCTGGCTTTGGATTATAGTGAGGACCAGAAAAAGAGAGAGCATGGGTGTTGAGTCCCTGACTCTCTCCCTGTGGAACTGGTTGTGGAAATCAACCACGTTAAAGCAAAGGCCATAGACCCCGATGAGTGGCCCTGCCTACACAGTCTCTCTGAATCCAGGCTCAGGCAACTCTCCCCTTTTGCACCTAAGAATGGAATCACCCATTCCTCTACTTCTAATCCCATGAGTACTTCACTATCCCTACATCTTACTTACACCTTCATAAATACTGCTTTTTCAAAACTCTTAAAAAATTATCCTACTATGAATGTGCCATTTATGTACTAGCAGGACCCTCAAAACTGGGTGGTGGTGAGAAAGACAGATAGTAAATATTAATATGACGTATTGGACGATACATGCCATACAGGAATGTGAGAGTGACAGGAGCCAGAAAGGGTGCAGGAGGAAGGAATTTTAAACAGGTGACAAGGAAAAGCCTTACTGAGATGACATTTGAATAGAGGCGCAAGGGAGGTGACAAAGTGGGTCCAGTTGAAGTTTGTACTGGCCCACGCTACAGTGGTGACTGGCTGGACAACAAAGGAAGACAGCAAACAGAATAGGATGGGTGGTGGATTAGAAGCAGTGAGTGAGAGACAGTGAGTCTGGACTTAGCTTCGGAATCCTGGCTCAGATAACCTTCCAGATAGTTTTCTGAATGCCCCTTCTCATAAATAGTTAGCATGTTTACTAATTATAAATGCAATCCTATAGCCATCCAATATAAACTTCAGGGAGTCCTACTCATTGTACCATAGCTTACACACACCTCATAAGCAAAGTTAAGTATTCTGACAACTGGCTAATTAGTGAGCTCCAAAACTATGGTAGGGAATACAAGACCAGATGTTATTTCTGAGGAATAGGGAAAGTTACTTTTCTTGTAGATGTATTAAATTTGTGGGACTCCCAAGCTGATGTATACAGGAAATATTTGAGGTCAAGACTAAAGACAGGTTGAATGTTGATAGTGTACATAGAAAATCCTATAGACTCCACCAAAAAACTACTCGACCTAATAAATGAATTTGGCAAAACAGCAGGATACAAAGTCAATATTCAGAAAACAAAGGCATTTTTGTACACCAGCAATGAATATCAGAAATAGAGATCCCATTTGATATAGCAACAAGAAAAATAAGGTACCTAGGAATAAACCCAACCAACGAGATAAAAGACCTGTACTCACAAAACTATACAACACTGAAGAACAAAATTAAGAAAGACACAAACAAATGTACACATGAGCATGTACCATACTCATGGATTGGAAGAATTAACATCATCAAAGTGGCCATACTACCCAAAGCAATTTATAGATTCAATGCAATCCCTATTAAAGTACCAATCCCTACTAAAGTACCATCCTTCAAAAATATAGAACAAACATTTCAGAAATTTATATGTAACCATAAACAACCCAAAATAGCTGCAGCAATTTGGAGAAAGAACAAAGCAGGAGGGATCATAATACCTGATATCAAACTATATTACAAGGCCATTATAATCAAAACAGCCTGGTACTGGCATAAAAACAGGCACATGAACCAGTGGAACAGAACAGAGAGCCCAGAAATAAACCCAAGTCTCTACAGTCAATTAATATTTGACAAAGGGGGAAGAAGCATAAAATGAAGTAAAAATAGCCTCTTCAACAAATGGCGTTGGGACAGCTACGTGCAAAAAAAATGAAACTTGACCACCAATTTACACCATACACAAAAATAAATTCAAGGTGGATAAAAGACTTAAATATAAGTTGTGACAACATAAAAGTCCTAGAGGAAAACATCGGCAGGAAAATTTCAGACATTCCACACAGCAATATCTTCACTGATGTGTCCCCTAAAGCAAGGGACATAAAGGAAAGAATAAACAAATGGGACCTCATCAAATTAAAAAGCTTCTGCATTTTTAAGACTAAAGAAAACAGCATTAAGATAACAAGAGAACCAATTATATGGGAAAACATATTTGCCAATGATACCTCGGACAAGGGTTTGAGCTCCAAAATACATAAAGAACTTACACAACTCCACTCCAAGAAGACAAAAAACTGAATTAAAAAATGGGCAAAAGACTTGAACAGACATTTCTCCAAGGAGGACATAGAGAGGGCCCAGAGACATATGAAAAGATGCTCAGTATCGCTAGCCATCAGAGAGATGCAACTTAAAACTACAATGAGATATCACTTCATGGTGGTCAGAATGGCCATCATAAACAAATCAACAAGCAAGTGTTGGAGAGGATGTGGAGAAAAGGGAACCCTAGTGCACTGTTGGTGGGAATGCAGACTGGTGCAGCCACTGTGGAAAAGAGTATGGAATTTCCTCAGAATACTAAAAATGGAACTGCCTTTTGACCCAGCAATTCCACTGCTAGGATTATATCCTAAGAACCCTGAAACACCAATCCAAAAGAACCTATGCACCTCAATGTTCATAGCAGCACAATTTACAATAGCCAAGTGCTGGAAGCAACCTAGATGCCCATCAGTAAATGAGTGGATCAAAAAACTATGGTACATTTAAACAATGGAATTCTATGCAGCAGAAAAAAAGAAGGAGTTCCTGTCCTTCATGACAACATGGATGGAACTGGAGAACATTATGCTAAGTGAAATAAGCCAGGTGGTGAGGGACAAATACCCTATGATCTCACCTTTAACTGGAACATAATCAACAACAGAGAAAAGCAAACAAAATATAACCAGAGACATTTAAATTAAGAATAATCTAACAACAGCCAGAGGGGAGGGGGAAGGGAACAGTGGGGAGCAGGGTTTTCAGGAACTATTATAAAGGACACATGGACAAAACCGAGGTGGAGGGTGGAAGCAAGGGAGGGAGGTGGGTTTGGCTGGAGTTGGGGGGAGTGGTTGGGGGAAAATGCAAACAACTGTAATTGAACAATAAAGTAATTTTTTAAAAAGTTTGTATAAAAAATAAAAATTAAATACATTATTTAAAAATAAAAAAAGAATAAACTCTGTTTCACAGAAGCTCGCTCTCTCTCTCTCTCTCTCTCTCTCTCACACACACACACACACACACACACACACGCGGACAGGTTGAATGTTAAGCCTGAGGGTAGATGAGAAGAGTGGATGGTATAACTCAGAGAGTATATATAAGTGACAACAGTTGGCAAGACCAGACTTCTTGAGAAAACCAAAATTAGACAGGCAAAAAGAAAGAAGTCCCCATGGGAGACTGATGTTTCCCCATGGTGTCACAGAAACTAAGGCAGCAAAGTCAAAGTGAAGTGGAGGAGAAATCCAAAAAGGTAAGAGGCTGAAACTGGTCCATTTGACTGGGCAGTTGGAAGGCAATTGCTAACCTTTGCCCAAGCTGTTTTAGCAGAGAGAAAAACCAAGCCAGGTCTCAGATGGCTGAGGACTAATTTAGAAGTGAACTGATGGAAGCAATGCGAGTAAACTAATTTTGCTAGGATCATATCCAAGAAACTGAGAAAAGAGGCAGAGTAGCAGCCAGAAAGAGAATCTTCCAGGACCAAGGCAAGGGGTGGTTAGGATAGGAGAGTCCTGACCACATCACTATCCTTAAGTGAAAGCTAGCAGAACAAGGGCTAGAAACCTAAGAAAGGGGGCAGAAGAGATGACCCCAATTTCCAGATGAGGCTGAAGAAATGGGATGGGTTGGTTATGAAGAGAGGTGGCAAACGTCTACGGTGTGGCCGTTGGTGGGGGTGAAGGGCTCGGAGCGAAGATGAAAGTCACTGAAATAGGTCTAGAAAGTCTGGAGCACAAACATAATTGTGATATGAGCATCTCCAACGGCAGAACTCTGGATAATGAGACACACTGTGAATTAGATAACACAGGTTTAAATGACTATAAGAAAATACCTGGGGAAATATCATCTTCATTCTTTCTACTACATAAAACCAGAATTCTTTCCCTTTGTCTCCAGGCCTCTTCCCATTCTGACCTCTGCTTTCCTGTTAAATATTCTCCTCCTGCTACTCTGTCACATTTTAGCAATCACTGTTCCCAGAAAATGGCCTTCCGTTTGCTGGTTCCATCTAATTCTCTCAACCTAGAATTTTTCTTCCACTCCCATCACACCTGGTTGAACAGTGCCCCCTCCCCCAAATTTAGGTCTACCTGGAACCTCAGAATGTGACCTTATTTGTAAATAGGGTTGTTCTGCAACTATGATTAAGTTAAGGATCTCAAGATGAGAACATCCTGGATTTCGGGCGCATCCTAAATCCAATGCCTTTGCCCTTATATCCAAAGAGGGCACAGAAAGAAGAGCAGGCCACATGAAGTCCAAGACAGAGGCTGGAGACACGAGGGATGCCAGGAACACCCTTCTTGCTGAAAGAGGCAAGAAAGAATGCTCTCCCGGAGCCACCTGCACAGGGAGCGTGGCCTGACAGGCACCTCAATTTCTGAATTCTGGCCTCCAAAACTATGAGAGAATAAATTTCTGGTGTGTTAGGCTGACACACTTGCAGTGTTTTGTTAAGCACATCCTTATAAAACTAATATAACACCTTAACCCCTCATAAAATACTCTTTACCATTCAACGCAAGCTCCTTTTGGAAATGAAGACTTAAGTAAACAAGAAGATTAATCCTCCATAAAAAAAAGCTCCTGCCAAGAATAGCTCTCCCTCCTCTGAAGACACAGAAATCCTTAAAGGATGAGCTCACATCCTGCGGATCTTTACCTTGCTGCACAAAGCACACACAGGTGCTTCGTGTTTGATGAATGACTATTTGGTGACATACAGTTGCCATCTTACATCATAGCTTACAGTCCTGTCTTTCCAAAAAGGTAAAATCCCCTCGAAGGCAAAGACCAGGCCATCATTTTGTATTTTTCTAGCATCTAGTGAAGTGTTTTGCACTAAGTTAGCACCAAAATATTTAAGTTGAATTGTTAAGGGAATAACTGCTATCAATGTACTATACTAAATTGAAGACATTTCCTCCACCAAAAAAAAAAAAAGCACTGGTGCATTTTGTGCCTCCCATCCTGACTTGCAGGCTGTCCTGAACGCTCCTCCCTTCTATGAGGACCAGTAACACAACCATTATTCCAAGTTTCCAAGTCACCATGGAACCCAGTAAAGAGAGCTACTACAATGATGGTCACAACTCATTTGCCCTGCCAACAAGACCATCAAGTAGTCACTAGTTTGGTAGTGGCAGCCCTTATAATATACATTAATGTCTTTACTCATCACTCAAGATGGACTATTAGGGTAAGACCACATAGTATTTTATCTCATCAGTGAAAACAAGGCTGGGGCAAAGTATTTGCAAAAAAAAAAAAAAAAAAAATGCATCTGACAAAGGACTGTTACCCAAAATGTGGGAAACAAGAACTTAAAATTCAGCAATAAGAAAATAATCTGATAGAAAATGGGCCAAAGAGTTTAACAGACATGTTACAAAGAAGATACAAAAAGAGCAAATAAGCTTATGAAATGATGCTTCACATCATATGTCATCAGGGGAATGCAAATTAAAATCAGATACCACTACACACCTATTTAACAGCCAGAATCCAGAATGCCACAAACACCAAATGCTGGCAAGAATGTGGAACAACTCATTCAATGCTGGTGGGGATGCAAAATGGCATAGCAACTTTGGAAGATAGTTTAGTCACTTTTTACAAAACTAAACATACTTCTACCATACAATCCAGCAATCATACAGGACATCTTGGTATAATGCAAAAACCTGCACATACATGTTTACAGAAGCTTTATTCATAATTGCCAATAGTTAAAAAGAGACAAGATGTCCTTCAGTAGGTGAATGAGTCAGTAAACAGTGTTCCATCCAGACAAAGAATATTATTCAACACTAAAAAGACATGAGCTGTCAAGCCATGAAAAGACATGGAGGAACCTTAAATACACATTACTAAGTAAAACAAGCTAATCCGAAAAGGCAACATACTGCATGACTCCAACTACATGAAATTCTGGAAAAGGCAAAACTGTAAGATGATAAAAAGGTCAGTGGTTGCCAGGGCTTGCAAAGGGAAAAATGAATGGACAAAACACAGAGCATTTTTAGTAATGATGAAACTACTCTATCGGATACCGTAATAGTGGATACATGTTGTGCTGGTTAATTTACGTGAACTTGACTGGGCTAAGGGAGCCAGGGTAACTTGTAACACATTGTTTCTGGGTGCGTTAGCATTTGACCCAGTAGACTGAGTAAAGAATTTCCACCCTCACCAACGTCAGCAGCCATCATCAAATCTGTTGAGGGCTAAACAGAACAAAAAGGCAGATGAAGGTCAAATTCTTGCTCTTTTAGAGCTGGGACCTCCACCTTCTGTCCTCAGAGGAAAAGCTCCTATTTTTTAAACTGAGGTTTACTTTAGAGCCTCCCAACCCCCATTTCTCAGGCCTTCGGCCTCAGGTTGGAAGTCAGCTATGCTGGTTTTGGGGCCTTCAGAACAGTCTGAATTATACCATCGGCCCTTTCCTGGTTCTCCAGCTTACAGACAACATACAGTGCATATCTCAGTCTTCATTATCCCATAATGAATCCCCTTGAATCTACTATCTATCTATCTATCATCTACCTATCAGTTCCCTGGAGAATTCTAACATAGCTTGTTATAAATTTGCCAAAACCCATTGAATATACAAACACCAAGAGTGAACCCTAATGTCTACGAACTGTGGGTGGTAATGATGTGTCCATGTAAATTCATCAATTGCAACAAAGACACTGCTCTGGCAGGAAATGCTGATAACAGGGGAGGCTGAGCTGGTGCAGCAACATGGGTGGGTATACGGTGAGTCTCCATATTGTTGCCAATTTTGCTATGAACCTAAAACTGCCCTAAAAATAAAGTCTATTTAAAAAGATAACTACTAAGGCACTATGAAATTTAAAAACAGTGATCTCAAGACACCTCCTATGTGTGATCTAATAATGCCCAGTGACCTCACCCTCACCCTCTTCTAGAGCAGCCAGAAATTGGCCAACTTGCAATGAATGTGGTCACCCCCCACTTCATCCTCCCAAGTACAGTAACCTTGATGTAGTTTTTCCTCCATTTTCTGGACCAATTTCACTTGTCATTCACTACTTGCATGTAAACTAACTCCACATCAGGCACTATTTCTCACATTTAAACATATCATGTCTTAATACCTCCTGTTCCCACTCTTATTTTAACTAAGTGAAGCATCTCTTGGTTACTTCTATAAATAGAAGTACTTACTCAGGTGCTAGGCTTCTGTACCTTCAAATTCAGGGGCCCAATGTAGTTTGCATACTAGGTGTTAGTTACAAAGAAAAAATGGTACAGCTAGATTAAGGAAAAGAAAACCAAAGGGTTTTAGGCCCAAATTAAACAGAATAAACACAATATTTAAGAGTTATAACTGTCAAGGTGCCTTTTTAAATGTTCCCATAGTTATGCTAATTAAGCCTACCTTTCCTCAGTCACCACTCAATATAAAACAGCATTTATTGTTGTGGGTGGTATAGCTCAGCAGATTGAGTGCAGGCTCCAAACCAAAGGGTCACTGGTTCAATTCCCAGTCAGGACACATGCCTGGGTTGCAGGCCAGGTCCCCAGTTGGGGATGCATGAGGGGCAACCACACATTGATATTTCTCTCTTTCTCTTTCTCTCTCCCTTCCCCTCTTTCTAAAAATAAATAAAATCTTGAAAAACACAGCATTTATTTCTGCATCATTATTTGCCTTTTTGCTTACCAGCATTGCAATAGTAATTTTTATGACCTCACATTGCATAATATTCCATTTAATTCTCTAAGATTTCAGCTTTGCTGTAGGGCAAATTGGCTCCTGTAGACTAACCTAAACTCTCATTGTAAACTTCTATATCCCCCAAATTCAAAGTGACTTAAAAACTAAAAAGAATAATTCTGTCTGTATCCCTCGATTTTAACTCAAAAGTTCAAGAAAATACTCCACCTTGGTTTTCAAAATGTTTAAATACATTTAAATTAAGTTCAAAGGAAGTTTTCTTGGAGTGAGCAAGGCATATGCAGAAGCTGAATTCACACTCACAACCAGTGCTGGGCCTAGCTCCTCTGCTTCATTTCGACTGTTGTACCAAAACAAACAAACAAACAAACTCGTTAAAATAGTGTTGTTTTCCTATGCTGTAATGTAAATAGTACACTGTGTCTTGTTTGTCAACAGGGGGAGGCCAGTTTTAAAATTTCATAAGTTTGTATTTAGCTAAAAGTACCACATCCGAAAGTTTTTCTCTAAATCATCTCTATACTAAAACTTGAGATATTTCAATTGTAAAACACAGCATTATAACACGTCCTAAATAACTAAGTTTTCGAGTCAACAAAAGCCAAATGTAAGTAAACAGCATGATGATGATTCTAAAGCCAACATCAAAAATCAAAAGTTTCTGGACTGAGCCTGAAGCTTGATTCTAGACAATGACGAGGGGGATGTGAAGGATGGAAAAGTTCAGAGAGACTCCACAGCATTTCGGTGAAACTTTCAGAAGTCAGCAAAGTGAGAGTTTAATTCAGAGCTCTCTCGGAAGTTCTGAAAAAGTCTCACACTTTCAGAGTAAAGTCAGAAATTGACAGATTAAAACTTCATTAATTTGGCGCGGGAAAAGTAGGCGCCCTTCCCGCGCTTAGAAAACACCATCCCTTTGGGGATCAATTCTTTCCTTTTTGGCACAGAGCAGAACCTAAGAGTGATAGGGCCCAGGGAATGCACCCCCAGGCGGCAAGACCAGCAGGAGGTGGCAAGTGGCGGGAGGCCCCTGGGAGTGGCCCGGGTTGCCCCAGCTGGGAAGCAGGCGGTGGAGGCTCCAGGACTCGCAGCCGGCGGAGGAGGAGCTTAGGGTGCGGAGAGCTGGGCGGGGGGGGAGGGAGGAAGCGGTGGGAGGCAAAGGCTCCGGGAGTCGCGCACTCACCCGCGGGGCGCTCGGGCAGGATGGGCCGCCACCTGAGAGCCCGCAGGCTCAGCACCACGTCGCAGCTGCTCCTCCCGATCTCAAAGATGCCCCGGAGCAGGACCTGCTCGACCCCCGCCTCCGGCTGCTGCGGAGACGCCCAAGGCGCCGCGGCCGCCGCGGGGGGCGCCTCTTCCTCTCCTTCCCCCCTCAGAGCGCTCACTCGGCCGCCGCGTCTCCCCAGGGGCATGGCTGAGTCTTGGGCTGGGCCGCAGCCAGGGGTCGGGGAAGCCTTTGGAGGAGAAGAAAAAAGTGGAGGCCCTGGCAGTCACAGCTAAAGCTGCGTCCGGCGCTGCTACGGCAACGGCGCGCTGGGCAGAGACCTAGGAAGGAGGCGGGGCGGGCAGGCGGGGCCGCCTAGACTTAGACCAGCACCTTAGCACGCCGATCGCCAGTCTCTGCTGCTAACTACAAAAAATAAAAAAGGAGTAAGTTGTTCCTTCCACCTAGTTTCTACTGTTAAAAGCGTTTTAGCGTACTGCGTTACCGCAGTTGAATAAACTAGGGTGCTCAAACTTTGACTTGCACACTCACCCTCCTGGGCGTCTTGTTGAAATGCAGACTCTTATTGAATAGGTCTGAGTTGAGACCCAAAGTCACGTAAATTGTGAGACGCTCCCAGGCGTTGCGTACGCCACTGGGCCTCGGAACACACTTTGAATTACAAGGGCATAGTCTCGGTCTCTCAATTTCCTCTGCAGTGGGCTGTTCTGGAGAGCAGAGGTCTCGCTTTCTAACCACGCTTGCATGCCCTCAATAAGTAGCTGATCCTTATGCAGCTGGTACAGAAAGAGGGCGAGCTCAATTTCCAAACGCCCTGAGAAATCAAAGATAAATCCCTGGTTTACGTAGACAAATTCTCACCTGACAGATTTAGTAGTAAAGCAAGGTGCCTCCTGCCCCAAGATACCTTCTCCTCTGCAGTCTTGTCTTTGCCTGGATCTGGCACTCCCTGGAGAGAGATTACAAGCAGCAGGACTTGTTCTCCTGAAGGCTACTGCTGTAATATAGTGTTACCTGAAAATGGAGAGAGCCCTGGGGGTTCATCTCTCACTTTCTCCTGATAGCTGAGACTCGTGAAATTAGCTGATTGTTAATTTGGAAAGGGCAGAGAGTCTGGAGGCTAGCGGCTCAGTCATAGCTGCAAATTAAAGTTACCTGGGGAGAGTTTTAAAATCCAGATGCCCAGGCTACACAGAAGACAATTAAATTAGAATCTCTGGGGAGGGGCCCAGACTTAAGGATTTTTAAAAGTTTCCCTGGTGGTTCCCAATGTTCAGCCAGGGCTGAGAAAAGCTGCTCTAAGCGGTGTAGTAATGGGGAGCTGACAACTTGTGGTGAAACAAGGAGGAAAAGTGACTTCTTTGTAGGAAGAGCAGAATGCGGAGTAGATCAGCAAGCTTTTTGTAAGGTCAGAACAATTGTACTGAGAAAAAGTTAGGGGTCAGGGAGTTAAAGAGGAAATTACATGAACAGTATTGTAAATCTAGTTCCAGACAGGCAGCCACTCCTTACTCTGTCCTCATCCCTGGTCACGCTGAAAAGTCAGACAGAAGAGCTAATGGTAGCAGGCATGTCTCAAGGTTCTCTGCTCAAACTTGGATTTCATGAAAACAGAGAAGGTGACTGTCGGCCTAGCCAAATCCCTTTCAGACCTAAAACACCTGTGTTCCCTAAAGCTGGGACTCTTACTGTTTAATGCTCTGAAAAACAAATATCCAAGCTTCCAGGTGAAGTGAGGAAGAGCCTCAGTTTGATCTGATTGCAATGAACTGTTTCTTGGAGCAGAAGTGCAGCTGCTGCTAAACCTCATGCAGGCTTCAGGTGGCTCAGCTCAGCAGTCATTAGTGAGGAAGGCTGGTGCCCTCAGCAGAATGAGTTGCAATTTTGGAGTCAGCATCTTGTATTTACAGCTGTCAGGCAATCAACACAATCAGAGCTCAGTGGCCTTTTAGAAGCTCACTGAGAGCCCTGGCAAACCCACCAAGGCAGTGGCTACTTCTTAGGACCTTTGCAAGGGACAAGTTACCATTTTTTTAAAATTCAGTCAGACCAGAAGATCAAAAATAGTGGCTTTGCATTTCTTGAGGATGAAAGTAATGTCTATACTCCATTCTTTTCCTTTGATGAGCTGTCCTCTTCCAAGCTGTATGGTGGCAGTGTCCTAAGGCTCTGGCCTCAGGATCTACCTGCACAGGCATCAGTTGGTTCCCTGGCTTTACTTACAAACCAGGGCCCTGCCAGTGATGTTGCCAGCCCCAACCACTCCCTTGAACATCAGACACTATGTCCATCTGCCCACCTGCCCCATAATCATCTGAAACACAATGTATCTAAAACCAAACTCATGATTTCCCATCTCAAACCTATTCCTCCCAGAATGTTCCAAATCTCAGCAAATATACTCATGAAAATCCTGATGTCATCTGGGTCTCCCTTCTTCCTCTCATAACTCACATCCAGTCCATCAACAAATCCTGTCAATTCTCTCTGCAAAATAGACTCATTTCAGCCTGCTCTCATCTAGATCTGTGCTGCAAGGTCCTACATGATCTGGCTCCTGGCTGCCTCTCCAAGGTTCTCTTGCTCACTCACACACGCCTTCTTACTAGATCTCAAAACAGTGAAATTAGTCCCTTCTCAGAGCATTTGACTTGCTGTTCCTTATGGCTGGAATGCTTTTCTGGACAGCCAACCAGATGGCTCCCTCCTTCCCCTCATTCACTTTTCTGCTTAAAAGTTATCTCCTCTAAGGGGCTAATGCTGAGAGCCCTCCATCATTCAACAGCCTGTAACCCTGTGTATTAGTTTCTTACTGCTGCTATAACCAACTACCACAAACTTAATGATGTAAAGCCACACAATGTATTATTCTCTTACACTCCTGTAGGTCAGAAGTCCAAACTCAGTTTCACTGGACTAAAATCAAGATGTAATACGCCTGTGTTCTACTTGGAGGTTCTAGGGGAGAATTCACTTCCTTGTCTTTTCCAGCTTCTAGAGGTTATCTGTCTTTCTTGGCTCATGGTCCCTTCTTTCACCTTCACAGCCAACAGCATAGCATCTTCCTTCTGCCTTCATTCTTACATCTTCTGTCTCTAACATTTCTTTCACCTTCCTACAAGGACCATTGCTATTACATGGGCCGTTCCAGATAATCTTTAACTACATCTGCAAATTCCCTTTTGCTATGTCAGGTAGCATACAAGGGGGGACCCCAACATGTGGAATTTATAAAAATGTGTGTATTTATTCTTACATTATTTAAACTTCAATCACCTTCCAGGTACTCTCCATTTGATACAATACACCTAGTGAGACTTCTTTGCACTGCTTAAAACAGGTTTTGAACTCATCATTTTTGAGGTGTTTCAGTGCTTCTTCCATTTTTTTGTTTCACTTCTTCCACATCCGCAAAGCATTTCCCCTTGAGGACTTTTTCATCTAGGGAAAACAAAACAAAAGAAAACAAAGGCACTCATAATGAGATTAGGTGAATAGGGAGGGAGGGGCATGCTGTTTTTGGTCAAAAATTTCTGAACACTCAGCACAGTGTGGGCAGGTGAGCTCATAAATCACCCATCATGAAATAGACAAAGGCATTGAAAGAGTCTTCAAAAAAAATTCACTGAAACTGAATGCAGCTTCTCACAACACCACCAGCTGGTACACTGATACAGATGGGTTCCTAGAACTCTCAACTAGCAGGGGAAACCTGTACTACAAAGGGCCTGCCCTCCAGAAGATAATTTCGTTTTTTTTAGTGGGGGTCTCCTCTTGTATTCATAGGTTCTAGGGATTAGGACATAGACATCTTGGGGCCACCATTAATCTCTCTGTTTTATTTTTCTTTACATTCCATCCCTTATCATTACCTCTTATTGTATAGTTACTTATTTGTTTACTGCCTAGGTTCCCCATTGAATGACTTAATGCACTTAGTAACGGTGCTAGGATATAAGAAACACTCAATAAATGTTGTGTTATTATGTGAAAATAAAAGCTCCTTGATGGCAGACAATTAATCTTATTCTCCACTGAATTTCAGTACCTAGCATAGTACATAATACGTAGTGCTCAGGAAATGTCTGGGGGGAAAAAATGAATGAGCTCCTTTTGTTTTTATCTATAACAATGATGGGAAGGCAGCCGAATGGTTTTTTCCTGAGGATCACTTGTCCCATATGTGATTCATATATATAAAATACTAATTCTATAATACTAATGCATGAAAATTGCTCTCTGAAAATTTCCAGGAAGCTTGCTGAACATTGCTTTCCCTGCTTTGGCTGAAGCTTGGGCATTTGTTTTCAGAGCATTAAACAATACCTGTCCTCACTTAAAAGTTACAGAGTTGCTTTCTGTTTGGAAGACAATTGGCTAGGTCTAGAAACACAGTCTTCTATCCCTGGGACAGAAAACCCTGTAGGTTTAGAAATCTACATCTGAACAGACCTTGAAGACCTCTGCTATTATTAACATTCTTTCCAGGAGGCCAGTAAATCCCAGGGATGTGGGTCTAATGGTGTAGCCTCCTGAACTTGAGGCCACCTTCTCAGTACCACAGATGGATGCTGGTAAAACCACAGCCAACAGATGCATTCAGATCTGCTTCAAGAGCAGGGGACAAGGAAATCTAATGCCTGAGCTTTGCTGGGTGGATAATTCTATGTCACTCCCTTTGATCTCCCAAAGTCTCTACTGGCTTCAAAGTTTGCAGTTTATGTGACAAATGATTGAGTGCCTATGTTATTAAGTTATCATCAAAATAATTATTTTTCAAACTCCAGTTTACAGAATTTTTCTTATTAAAGACTGCTCAATATAGGCAGGATAAAATCCAAACTCCCACTGTGACCTATGAGACCCCATGCGATCTGGCTCCTGCCAGCTGTTGAAACCCCATCTGCTATCATTCTCCCCAACTCTTACTATACTTATGTCCAACCACACTGGCCCTCTTTGCATCCCCCAAATAAACCAAGTTCATTTGTCATTCATTTGCCCTAAAACAATTGTCATCATGGCGTGTCTTTGCATGGTGCCCAGATCAACTTCACATCGCTTTCTTGGAGGATCTTCCCCGGACAGTTAATCAAATGTTGACCCCTAGGTCCTGGTTGGATAATTCATTTCGTTAGAACATCCTCCCAATATGCCAAGGTTGTGGATTCCATCCCTGGTCAGAGCACATACAAGAAGCAACTAATGAGGGAGAACAACAGTTCTCTCCCTCTCCCTCTCTCTCTCTCAAAAAAAAAAAAAAGTTCCCCCCTACTTAATGTTAATTTCTTTGTTACACTTCCCACTATCTAAAAGTCTGTAGCTGACTTATTTGCTTACTTATTTCTTGCCTGTCTTCTCACATTAGCTGGACATCTCGACAACAACGATGACCTAGTCTGCTTATTTGTGACTCCGTCTAGTGCTTTTAGCCAAATGGATGCTCAATTAGTGTGTTTTTGTGGGATTCATGAATGAATAACGTTTTAAATTGAGTTCCTATATTAAATGCTGATATTGTTCAACATGCTATATCTCATGGGTGTGAAAAAAATCATTACACAATTTCCTCAGCATCACCTATGTTTTGGGTGAAGTGATCTTTCATTACATCCATCTCTCAGTCATTTCCAATGCTAAATGGGCACATTTTCAATGTATCAGGGGGACGGCTGTCCTCTGATGGTCAGTGGAGATTGTGTCAGCATGTCCCTGCTACTCTTGCTCCTGCTGCCTAAAAGGTGGAGAGCCATATGTCACTGCAAGACTTACAGAGAAAATAGAAAAAAACTGAATTCCACCATTGCAGAATATCACGTTTTATTCACGTGCCAGTTTTCACACTCAGGTCACTCAGACTGAAGCTCTGCTTAGAACTATAGAAACTCTGCGTTGTGGGATGCATCACTTCCCCCGCCCACATGTGATGACAATGACCAAGGGCTCTCTAGCTCCTCAAAAACAATAACAATTGATAGCACGGGAATGAAGAATAGGCCCTTTGTCCCTTTCCCTTACATTTTTAAGGCCTTTCTTTCAGGTAGGTACTGATATTTAAGAACTTGGAACAAACTATTTGAAATGTATTTCCACCAAATAGAGAGTTTGAAACTCTCATAGTAACTACTAGTGATGCCATAATGTAAAATCTTAAGTAGGTATAACCAGATACACATATAGAACATTTAAATCAGAAATCTATCCTCGTTTTCTATATCTCACAGTATGATAGCTGTGAGAAAAGGCATTACACAGAGGAGGCAATGTCCCTTCTCACTGTTGAAACTACCCCACTGCTTTCGGGTGTCTTGCCAAACAGACATCAAAGAGTTTGGTACTAGGTTCGCTGTCTTTGACTTTTACATCATTTTTTGTTATCATTTGGGGCACTCGGTGTCTCATACAATATACCCTACCAAGGGTGTCCAACCTTTTGGTGTCTCTAAGCCACACTGGAAGAAGAAAAGTTGTCTTGAGCCACACATTAAGTACATTGCAACACATGATCACAAAAAAAATCTCATAACATTTTAAGTAAATTTACGATTTTGTGTTGGGCCGCATTCATAGCCATCCTGGGCTGCATGTGGCCCATGGGTGCAGGTGGGACACCCCTGAGAGTCTCAAATGTCCATGACACGCATCCCAACAGTCTATGGTGCCCTCCATTGCAGGACCTTGTAGACTTCTTGAATGCTTAAACTCAAAATAACACTCTTTCTGATCACAAACTCCTGCTCCTTTCAAACTTGTATATGCTTAAGAATGCTCAGTTTGTTTTAGATGAAAATTCTGAGTTGGCACCCCTCCCTGATGCTCTCAGATTCTGAATCTATAACTGAACAATTCCTAGAAATGTGTGTTTTAAACAAGCACACTAGTTGATTCCATGTATTTTAGAAAATCAATGAGTGTTCTTTCCTCTTCTCCCTACAATTTACCCCTGTCCTTTTTACCACAAGGCTTGCTTACTTTTCTATCATTTACAAATAACAGAACACCCAGCTAAAAGTCGTTTTAAAATAAGATTTTACTTTGCACACGTACAGAGGCCCAGAGTCAGGCTGTTCCTGGGTTGGTCATTAAAAAATCAGGGACTTCCCAACCTTCTACTTCACTACGCCCAGGTATCAACAAGGACACCGCTGGCGGCTCCCAGGTGGCTGCAGGGGCGCTAAGCATCACAGCGTCTCCCGGGCGTGTCCACACGCGTCCACATGCAGGGGGAAGGCAGGCAGCAGATAACCACAATGGATGCGCCCAACCTAAAAAGGGAGGGAGAAAACCCCAGAAAATACATCATAGTCACTGATCTATTCTTCTTTTCATCAAGAAACGGTTCATCATGGCCGCCAAGTAGCTTTTTCAGTCATTTTTTCTATCCACAAAAAGTTGAGAGTTCCGAGGTCTTTGGTTTTTAAAAAATTTTGAACTGTTTTTGTCCCTTTTGGTTCAAATGGATACAATTTCTTTAGAAACTTTGTGAGCTTTCTTTATGTAGCTCACTGATATATGTCATATATTATATACATATAATCATATTATATAATAAACACAAGCTATTCCCACAAATCTCTTTGAGATTGCCCCCTCCAAGTCAGGTTATTGGGGTATAATGCTCACGATGTTTTTAGACATATTTTTGTCTGGTAAACTGTGTCTTCCAGCCACGCACCCTTGACTGGGGCTTGACCTAAAGACATATTTAACTGGAATCTGCCTATATTTTATGTTTGAGGCCATTTCTTGCCTTTAGAACATTTTTTTCCTTAGCCAGAGTGTCTGTCCTCGTATAGTTCTTCTAAACTATGCTTGTTTATTGCTTTCTTGTAAAATCCTGTCTTGTGTGGCTAAAAGAAGTCAATGAACACTTACAATAGTCTGCCGAAGATCATAGCCAGATACACGAGTTTGTTAGGTCATTTCTCTATCTTCCAAGTTACTGAAGAATTGTTGGAGACCATCTTTGTGTGTCTACCAGATGAGTTCACTTTCCTGGGTCCATGGTGCGTCACTGCAATTTCTCTCTTCTCATCACCTTCACCTCTTTAATCTAAAGCAGAGGTGTCAAACTCATTTTCACTGGGAGCCACATCAGCCTCATGGTTGCCTTCAAAGGGCCAAAATAATTTTAGGACTGTATAAATGTAACTACTGTTTAACTGTTAAGGAGTTGAAATTACGTTCAGCCCTTCGAAGGCAACCGTGAGGCTGATGTGGACCCAGTGAAAATGAGTTCAACACCCCTGATCGAAAATGTTATTAAAACTTGCAACTATCTTGGGTCCCCACTATGAAGTGTGGGCTACTGAGAGATTTCAGCTGAAGCATATAGGTTGAGGCTGCTACAAACTACTGCAGTATCATGGCCTCTCAACTATGCTTGGCCCTAAACCCTGTTATGCTATTATTGATTCGTCTTAGCTCCTCTCCTTATCCCCAAACTATTCCAAACCTTCAGTTTTCTCCATCAACATCTCTCTTCAAAAGCACCCCCACCCACCCACCTAGCTGTTGTCCTGTTTTCCATCTATGAGTCTGTCCCCATTTCCCTTGTTAGTTCAGTTTGTTCATTAGATTCTACATATAAGTGAAATCATACGGCATTTGTCTTTCTCTGACTGGCTTATTTCACTCAACATAATGTCCTCCAGGTCCACCTATATTGTTGCAAAGGGTAAAATTTTCTTCTTTTTTTACTGCCGAGTAGTATTCCATTGTGTTAATGTTCCATAGCTGCTTTATCCACTCATCTACTGATGGACACTTGCGCTGCTTCCATATCTTGGTGATTGTAAATAATGCTGCAGTGAGACAGGTGTGCATATGTTCTTCTGAATTAGTGTTTTGGGTTCCTTTGGATATATTTCCAAAACTGGGATTGCTTGATTGAAAGACAGGTCCAGTTTTAATTTTTTGAGGTATCTCCAAACTGCTTTCCAGAGTGGCTGCACCAGTCTGCATTCCCACCAACAGTGCAAAGGGTTCCCTTTTCTCCACATCCTCTCCAGCACTTGTTGTTTGTTGGTTCATTAATGATAGACATTTTGACAGACATGAGATGATATCTCATCATGATTTTAATTTTTGCTTTTCTGATGATTAATGACGTTGAGCATCTTTTCATATGTCTATTGGCCATCTATATGTCCTCTTTGTATAAGTGTCTATTTGGGTCCTGTGTCCATTTTTCAACTGGGTTGTTTGTTTTTTTGGTGTTGAGTTTTGTAAGTACTTTATAAATTTTGGATATTAACCCCTTATCAAATGTATCAGAGAATATGTTTTCCCATTCTGTGGATTGTCCTTCTATTTTGTTGATAATTTCCTTTTCTGTGCAAAAACTTTTTAGTTTGATATAGTCACATTTATTTATTTTTCTTTGGTTTCCCTTGCCTTGGGAGATATATCCAATAAAATATAGCTAGGAGCAATGTCTGAGATTTTGCTGCCTATGTTTTTTTCTGTGATTTTCATGGTTTCAGGTCTAACATTTAATTCTTTGATCCATTTTGAATTTATTCTTGTGTGTGGTGTAAGAAGGTGATCAAGTGTCATTTTTCTGTGTGTGTCTGTCCAGTCTTCCCAACACCTCTCATTGAATAAACTGTTTTCAGCCCATTGTATGCACGTGCCTCCTCTGTAGAATACTAATTGACTATAAAGGTGTGGGTTTATTTCTGGGCTCTCTATTCTGTTCCACTGACCTATGTGCCTGTTTTTATGCCAGTACCATGCTGCTCTGATTCCTATGGCCTTAGTATAGTTTAATATTAGACGGTGTAATTTCTCCAACTTTGTTCCTCCTTCTCAGGATCGCTGCTGCTATGTGGGGCCTTTTGTGGTTCCATATACATTTTTGAAATATTTGTTATAGTTCTGTGAAATACATCATTGGACTCTTGATAAGAATTGCATTGAATCTATAGATTACTTTGGGCAGTATGGACATTTTAATGATGTAAATCCTTCCTGTCCATGCACATGTATGTGCTTCCACTTATTTGTATCTTCTTCAATTTCTTTCTTCAGTGTCTTATAATTGTCCAAGTACAGGTCTTTTGTATCCTTAGTTAGATTTATCCCTAGGTGTTATATTCTTTTTGTAGCAATTGTGAATGGAATTGTTTTCTTAATTTCCTTTTCTGTTAGTTCATTATTGGCATATAGAAATGCAGCTGACTTCTGGATATTAATTTTGTATCCTGCTCGTTTGCTTTATTCGTTTATCAGTTCTAGTAGTTCTGGGTGGAATCTTTGGGGTTCTCTATGAAAAGTATCATGTCATCTGCAAATAATGACAATTTTACTTCTTCCTTTCCAATTTGGATACCTTCTATTTCTTCTTCTTTTATGATTACTGTGGCTTCAATTGGCGTATCCTTCATTTCTAACTGGATCTTTTTTATGCTGTTGAGGTCCTCACTAAGTTCCCTGGGCATTTTTTTAACCAGTGTTTTTAACTCTGCATCCAATAGATTGCTTATCTCCATTTTGTTTAGTTCTTTTTCTGAAGTTTTGATCTGTTCTTTCATTTGGGCCATGTTTCTTTGTCTCTTCATTTTGACGTTCTCTCTGTGTTTGTTTCTTGGTATTAAGTGGTGCTGCTATGACCCCCTGTCTTGGTAGCATGGCCTAATGTAGGAGGTGTCCTATAGGTTCCAGTGGCACAGCCTCCCCTCTCACCCAAGCTGAGTACTCAAGGTATGTCCTCCATGTGGGCTGAGTATACCCTCCTGTTATAGTTGAGGCTTGATTGCCTTTGTCAGGTCAATGGGAGGGATTTAGGCCAGTCAGCTGCAAGGATTGGCTGTGACATCTTACCACCAACCTCCATGGCCCGTGGAGGATCAGCTGTGCACGGTGGTGGTGCTCCACCATGGTCTATAGCTGTCCACTGGGTGTGTAGGCTCTGGGGTTTCCCAGGTGGTTCAGGCTAAGGTCAGGTCCCACTAGAGTTTTGCCCAGGGCTACCCTGACTGAGCTATAAAGTAATCTGAGATGGCTACTACTTGTGCTGGGCTTGGAGATTCCCAGGCAAAGCCAAGCTGTGAATTTAGGCTGGCTGCTGCTAGTGCTGGGCCTGGGGCCACTTAGCAAGCAGTACAGGGGCTAAGGGCTCACTGAGGCAGGCTGATGCTTATTTGAGAGGATGTAGGACATTGTGAGGCATGAGCCAAGACCAGCCATTCATATGGAAAAGTAGCTTGGATGGGTCCATGAGTTGAGTGGGACTGAGTCTCAAGGGATCTCCAGGGCAGGGCAAACAGTGTTAGCTGGCTTGATAGAGTCTCAGATATGGCACCAGCCTGCCAGCTCTGTGGCTTTGGGGGAAGAGTTCAGAAAAGGGACAATGGCCTCTGACCACCTTTCTGTCTGGGAGGAAGCTGTCCCTCAGTTTTCACCTTGATGCCAGATACTTGTTTATCCCTATGTGGGGTCAATACATAACTTTCCCACCAACTGTGACAAGGGCTGACCAAGAGGTCCCTGGCCAGAAGGAATGTATATTGTTTTGGGAATGGATTGTGCCTCTTTCCTTTTCTTCTTTTGGGAGCAACTTCTTGTCCTGTGACTGCTTCTTAACCCTTTTCTTTTGCACATGCATATGGATATAATGTAGCTTCCAGTCACACATAGGTCTGTGCAACCTGGACCTGTGCTGCCTTTATCTTAGACGCCTACAATGAGCCTCAGACTGGCAGGGTGTGGTCTCTCTCACACCAACCTGCTGACATCGATGCATTCCCCTATAATGCAAGTAATAAATGTCCACATCTTCTAGTCCTCTGGATGGGTTTTTTTTTTTT
The DNA here is from genome assembly GCA_039655065.1 of Glossophaga mutica. NCBI lineage: Eukaryota > Metazoa > Chordata > Mammalia > Chiroptera > Phyllostomidae > Glossophaga > Glossophaga mutica. Next base: position 43,630,283 of record CM077306.1, on the reverse strand, counting down.
TTTTTTTTTTGAATATCATAAACACTTAAGCAGTTCCCCAGTTTGGGTCTCCTGCACTATACCCTATATGCTACCGGTGCCTTTCAAGCTGCTACCCCAGTGCTGGAGCTCAAAGGGAGTGAGTCTGAGTAGTTGAGTCTGTGTGTGCATTCTTTAAGAACTGCTTGGGACTCTGGAAATTTCTTCTACCAACTCAATCTCCACTGTTTTTGTATCCAGAAGTTATTGGGACTTATCTTCCTGGCACTGGAACCCTGGGCTAGGGGGCCCAGTGTAGGGCTGGGACTCCTCACTCCTGAGATAGTCCTCCTGAATTTTTATCCACCACACATGGATGTGGGACCAGCCTGTTCCAAATCTCCACCCCTCCTACCAGTCTGGATGGATGTGGTTTCTTAAATTCCGTAGTTTTCAGACTTCCCATTCAACTCTATTTCTGACGGTTCTGAGTGATGGTTGTTCTCTATTTTAGTTGTAATTTTGATGTGGTTGTGCAAGAAGGCAACCCATGTTTACCTATGCTGCCATCTTGACTGGAAGTCTCTACAGTGAACATTTTAAAGTAAAAATTATAGGTTAATTAACTCAGCTGCATTTATCTCAATGCAGTTCTCAGTGATTTTATACTAAATCATCTTTCAAGAATACTGATCCTTGTATGTTTTGTTCACTAAGCAGATCTCACCAGAATTCATGTGTAGTGTTCAAGTGAATACCCGATGTTGCTAAAAATAACTCTATATGCTACAATTGTGTTGTATTTACAAAGAATATCATATTTCCTATAAACTTGCCACTTTTCTAGTCTACTTGATACTTTGGAAAAAGGCTATGAAGTACTTTCTTTTACGTTATGGTTATCTATTCCTGTGCTATCACCTGCCTACAGGCAGCCTATTTTTACTTTTTAATTCATTGAATGCTATTCAAATTCCAAACTCATTACTGGAATACATAATCCTTATGGGTTGGATTCTGATCTGCTATAATCTAAATTTTTCAATGATGATGATAAGAAACTTTGGGACAATTTTACATAACAATAATAAAACAAGAACAACTGCTAGAAGAATGATGAACAGGAAAAAAGTAACATGTATTCAAGTTCTTAATGAATGTAACAAAAAAAATGATGTGATCTGGGAAGAGGCAAGAATATGTTAGTTCTTTTTTATTTCAGTTCGGAAATATATTTAACCAATTGATATCAATAAAAACCAAACATGACTATTAACTCATGATTTCTGATCCTTGAAAGGAATGAGGGGTGGAGAGTTTGGTGCCACGCTATGCAGTATAAAATTAGTTTCAATTGTTTTTTGAAAATGGAATTAATGCATACAACTTTCATTGGGCTGAGAATCACGTATAGCCCTCTCCACTCTCAGCTGACTTGATTTGTAGCATAGTGGTCAAGGCAACAAGCTTTTGCATCAGTGTGGATTCATTCCCTGAGGATGTTAATATTTACTGAGGCTCTCCTAGGTCTTCTAAGTACCAGAGAAACAGCGACAAACGAAAGGCAATGTTCCTGTTCTTTGAAGCCGTATTCTACTATGGAGATCGATAATTTAAAAATAAACTAAACAAAGTAAATAAGCAAGATAACAGCAGATAAATGAATGTTCTAAAAGGGGGAAGAGCAATATAATAATGGATTTGGTTGGGTTGAAGGTAGTTGGTACTTTAGATAAATATCAAGAAAGACTTCTTTGAGGAAGTGGTATTTGAACAAGAACCTGAATGAAGAAAGGAAACCTATAATACAAGTTTCCAGCTTCCTCCAGTTTCTGCATTTACAACATAAAGAACAGGGCTGCTGTGATGATGAAATGTGTGAATGAATGGAAAGCACTTAACATTAAAGTAGTAAGCAGCATGTGAAGCCCAGTAAGTGTCCTTCTGGCTGTTTGCCCTTAAGACGTCAAAAGCTAAAACAGGGTTAGACTTTAATCTTGTTAATAGTAAAGTTACCAAGTCACCTCCTAGGTGAGAGTAAACTTATTTTTTAATTTCTACATATCATTTCCCAACCAGGTCCATGCTTTTGGATCACTCCATACACAATGATCTGTAAAGATGGCTATTGTCACTGTCCACCTACCTCTGAATTAGCTGGACAAATAGCATGATAATGTTTAGATGACCAAATTCACACTTAATGTATCTGAAAATGTAGTCCAGCATTAACATAATACTCTGCATTTTAAGATATTTTAAGATTAGCAATTTACACAGAAGTCCCCAGAGGCTGTGGCCTTGTCTTGCTGATGGTACTAGTTAGGTCACACAGCTAATTCCATCAGAGCCATTGAACCAAGTGTTAGTGTCTGTGAAGAGAGTCCATGAGTCAATTGCCAGCACAGAATTCTTTCTGACATAGGAAGTCAGATGATCTCAACTTTTGAGTGCATACAGTGCAGATTTCTAGTTGAACGGACCTTGACAATAGTGTCCTCTGGAACATAATGCCTGGCCAGGAGCCAATGATTGTGCCACCACACAAATCACTGTGCATCTGATGCCAGGGTGCCTCTGTGCAATGGTAACAACAAGAGTTTTCAGTCCTGGTGGTCCACGAGATGTTGCATCGGCTCTTTTATTCTTTATCAGACCCTGGAATTAAAGATCTTATTTAGATTGCTTTCAGGAAGTGAGTGCTGGTGTAGGGAAAGGAAAAAAGAAGGCAGGGGGACTTTAGTGTAGCTTAAGAAATAGCTTTGCTATTTTACGATTCCCATTAGGACAAAATCAGCCTATGCTTTGAAATTTGGTTTTATTAATTGCTTAATAGATATTTTCACTTTAAATCTCTTGTTTAATTATAGAACTAAAACAGCTTGGTTCAAACTGTTAGCTAATGATCCATATATCATTTTAGTAATTGCTAGCTGCTTTCAGAAATGCATTAATTTTGTAAGAATTATAGACTTTCAAATGTGAAAACATAGGGAGTTTTAATAAATTAGAACACAAATTTCTTTCAACTGTTATTTTAGCATAACATATTATAAACCTAAAATCAGTAGAATGTTCTTAAGGTATTCTAATCCTTCATTTTAATTTGCCTTTAGCCCTGGCTGGTGTGGCTCAGTGGTTGAGTGCTGGCCTGTGAATCAAAAGGGTTGCCGGTTCAATTCCCAGTCTAGGGCACACGCCTGGGTTGCAGGCCAGGTCCCCAGTAGTAGGCACAGGAAAGGCCAACCGCACATTGATGTTTCTCTCCCTCTCTTTCTCTCTCCCTTACTCTCTCTAAAAATTAAATATTTTTTTTAAATTTGCCTTTAATTGTCTTTTTAAGATTAAAAGTAGAAAGATATAGATATATATATACTGTATAAATGTGATGTGAATGAAATCTAAGTTATGCAGTATTCTGATCAAAAGGAATTATGTACCTGTTAAAATATTTAGCCAAATTTTGTCTCTAACATTGAAACTGTTCACTGAATTTAAATTCCAGTTTTTTTCTGGAAATAATTCTTCAGAGCCATTTCACATTTCACATTAAATAAGGAGATCTAAGCACATTATTTGATAGGAATATTTTTCTCAATGAAGCTAAAATTGCCAGGATTTTTGTCTTCTCCTTCTCCTTATTTTTCTGGTTGCTTTTCACTTAGTAAAACATTTTCTCGTCTAATCAGATAAATATAGGTATTAGCTTATTATAAGAATTATAAGAGTGTCTTTCAAATATGGCTAACAATTCAAAAAGAAAAGAAAAAGACCATTGAAGAGGTTTCTTGTGGTTTGAAAATGCCTTCCAAATATTCATTAAACATTTAAGTGAGTAAATTTGTAGAATATGTTTCTGACATTGGCACTGATTCTGTGGTATTTCTCTGATCAGATGGAAGTGCTGTGTGTTATGCAGAGTGCATTCAGTTCATTCATGCATAAACAATATCATTTTCATAAATTAAAACCTCCCCTGCAGAAGGAACATCTGTGCCTGCCTTTGAATAAAAGATGGTGGCATGTGAGTTACTCCTTGACTGACTGAAAGAATCCTTATGCTTTAGAAAAAAGTTATAAAGTAAAAGGGGAAAAAAATAATCAAACCTAATTGCAGTCTTCACTTCTACCTCACAAAAAAATCCCAATAGTATAGATTACCCTGCTTGCTGTTTGAAAAGCTGGATTCTTTTCTTATAATGTCACTATTTTATTTCTTCAGCTCACTACAGCAACAATTTTTAGTGTACATGAGTTGTCTAATTTTAATCACAGGTGAAACTGAGCTTCTGAATAGATCACATCAGATCTGAATGTTCATTTCATGTCTCCTAGGCTGGGAGGATGGCAGTGTTCAGATATCCTAGCAGCATTATGTATCTTAAAGTAAGAAAAGTGAGAGCAATCTTGGATGTAGGAAGCAACAGCTTGATTCCAAAACAACAACTCTGATTCGCTTGGAACAAGATTATTGCATTTTGGATAAAGTTGGGACTAACTTCAAAGAATTTCTGTCATGTGATGAAGGCTGATGGAAAACATGCTAAAATAATACACTTTAAATTGCACTCAAACGTTTTCTTAATGTTGAAATATTCCTTGCTGCTACCATCACAGCGTGATGTAGCCCCATTGGCAATGTTATTAGTATGGCTAATTGTCCCCGTCCATTAGATTACTCACATTTTTCTGGAGCAGGTTGCTAAATGAGGTCAGCTTTCTGGAACCCCTAAATCACCAATGAGAAGGAGATTAAAGGAACAAGCTTGGGAAGGGAGGTAGTCATCCAATGTGGCATCTGAATCAGAGGAGGAACAATAGAGTAACTAATGACAGTAATCAGAGCACCGCAGTACAGCCAGAGCACAAGTGCCAAAACGTTATTCCCTGGGAATCGTCCCTGTCAGTCAGTGCATCCAGACTAACAGAAATGCCAAACTTTTTTTTTTTTTTTTAGTAGACTTAACAATGAACAGAATCGTCTGTAAGTTTTTCCGATGAAATTTTTTTTTTTTTTATGAAACAGCAGAATGGTGTACCAAAGTGGGTGGGAAAGCAATAACACTTTCCAACAACGTATCACAGTAAAAATAGTAAGTTCCTGAGGACAAGTAATTCATTACCTTTTTTCTTGGAATAATTATTGAAATCATCACAAGATGTTTACAGAACAATTATAAAATGTCATTTCTTGGGTTCTGTAGATTAATTAAATTATTTCCCCCAGGCATTTCCTAAAAGTATATAACTATAACTTTCTTTTTGGGATAGTATTGGTTTGCATCAGAGAACATTTAAGTTCAGGAAAATGTACAGATAACAAAGCAACAATAAAATGGTAGTTTTTTAAATATAGTTTTAATATGTAGGCAAACTAAGGTAGGGTACTTGTTTATGTCTTGTTTGTAAATAATTAACCAAATCCCCCTTTAAAAATTAAAGAAAACATATAACAATAATCTAAAAGAATGAAACCCAAAGCTAAACGTGAAGACACTTAAAGCAAAGAAAAACAAAAACTACTGTTTGTCTCTCCACAACATTCCTCCTCCCCACACCCACGGCTTGATATTCCAGGTAATAATATATCAGGTCCTTTCATTATCTATGGAGAGCTGATGACTCCCTAAGCAAGATAAACAGACTAGAGAGAAGCTAAAGTAAACTTTTTCTTTTCTTTTAGTCCACAAATACTGTTTAGTATTTTCTTAACTCAGCAAATAAAGCAACTAGACCACTTAGGAATTATTTATACTAAAAAAATAACTTTAAGAAGAAATGCAACAATTGCTCATATTTTTAATACTATTTTTATTGCAATTGAATGAGTGTTTTCTAAGTTGTGCATTACACCATAATATACAGGATTACAAACAAGATTACAGTACAGGTCAATTCCAGTGGTACCAGTATCACATCTCAAACAGCACTTATTCTGGACTGCATTTTACATGCAATAGCTATTGTTCTAATCATGAATTAAATGGTTTGAATTTATTTCAGCTACTGTACTAATTGACTACAATAGGTATAAATCCCAACATTAACAACCTGATTTGATTTAGGCTCAGATTCATTACATGAATATATGACAAACCACGATTTGTGTGACTATGTATAAAATCATGCATTTATACTTTCTGGAAACACCAATAGCTTCAGATTCTCTGTAAAATCATGGAATGCAAAGGAGTCAAAGACTAAAAGAAACAGTGCAAATTGTATGTGATAGTCAAGCAGCTTTTGATTTAAAGAAGGGTATGTTGGCATTTATAGTATGTATATACAAGCTTGTGCAAGTAATGAATTGATATGTTTTGATAGGAAATACATCTTTTTTTTCATCTTCTTGAGAGTTATGGATCTGGTTTTTATTTTAAAGAGAGGGAAAGACTTTAAAGTGAAATGAATTGCTCAAATTGTGCAATTTTTTTAACAATTAGAGAGGAAAGAAGTGCTAAGGCAACGCAATAACTTTCTAAGCACTTTTCTGCTGGTTTAAATTAGTTAAATTATTTTGTATAAATTAGATATAATTCTACTTTTCTGATATGTATAAAAATTGATGAAGCTGCATGGTTTTAAAATAGGAAATCCACATTATAAAAAGTCATTAAAAATTCTGTACAAAATCACAACAAAATAATTCAGCATGGGAAAGGTAACAAGTAGTAAAATGCTGGTTGAAAAATATATATTTATATATATTTTAATTGGCCCATTACTAGTTTAAAAATTGCATAGATCCTAATTATTGCTTGTGATTTTGTTATCCCGATCAGATAATTAATATGATCTGAATACAGCTACACCAATTTGTGGTGCGTTTTTTTTTAATTTACTGTACTACTTTCTTTTTTAAAATAGAAGAGCTATAGAAAATAATACACAAGGTGAACAGGAACTTTGGTCCCCTGTTTCTTCCAAAGGCAGTAACGACAATAAATACATCTATCACTTGAAGCTTGGAGTATTTGCACTTTGCAGCGGTAGTACCCGAAGGCTGCCTTTTGTAAACACGACAGTCACTGTAAGCACAGTGGATTCGTTTTCCGGGGATGGCGACACTCAAGTGCCTCTAATCGTGAAAGATGGCATTGAGCTGGGCACTCATGACTCGCTCATGATGTGAATGGCTATCGAAGGACATGATATTGTCTATAGGGATCTCACAGCGAGGGGCAGCGGCGCCCGAGAAGATTGATCCGTGGCTTTGGGCCCCTGCCAGGGTCGCTGCAGGATAGTGCATGGTAAAGGCATAATTTTTCTCAAACTCGGTGGACGGTTCGTGTTTGAAGGAGAAGTTGCCGTTGATGCTGAGCGGTGGACTGAGGGGTCCGTCAAAGGAAGGGCTGGTGCAATCAGTCAGGGGGCTCTCAAAGAAGGGCTCCAGCGCAGCGCTGTAGGCGTGCGGCGGCGGCTTGACGTGGAAGACGTGGGAGCTGTCCATGGTCCCGTACGGCGGGCTGGGCAACCCTGGGGACTGATAGGAGTAGGGGTGCACAGGGAAGGAAGCGCTGGCAGCTGGCAGGTGCGGGGGCATTTCCTGGTTCTGTTCAGGCAGAAAAGTCCGAGGATTGAGCTGCAGGCAGCCCGCAACCAGGTTGGTGGTGGGCTGAGACAAGCCCTTGCAGAGTGTCTGTACGAAGGAGACCAGATCAGGGCTTTTGCCGGAGCGCAGGATCTCCGATAGCGCCCAGATGTAGTTCTTGGCCAAGCGCAGCGTCTCGATTTTGGACAGCTTCTGGGTCTTGGAGTAGCAGGGCACCACCTTGCGCAGGTTGTCCAGCGCCGCGTTCAGACCATGCATACGGTTCCGCTCCCGGGCATTGGCCTTCATGCGCCTCAGCTTAAAACGCTCCAGGCGCGCCTTGGTCATCTTCTTCTTTTTGGGGCCGCGTCTCTTGGGCTTCTGATCATCTTCCTCCTCTTCCTCTTCTTCCTCCTCTTCCAGGTCCTCGTCTTCGTCCTCCTCCTCTCCCCCGTTCCTCAAGGAGTCCTCTTCCGCATTCATAGTTTCTAAGTCGTCCTCCTTCTTGTCTGCTTCGTGTTCCTCGTCCTGAGAACTGAGACACTCGTCTGTCCAGCTTGGAGGACCCTGGGGCTGGGGCTCGCCCATCAGCCCGCTCTCGCTGTATGATTTGGTCATGTTTCGGTTTCCTACATTCAACAGAGGAAAAGGAAAACAGAAAGAAAAGGGGGGAAACGCTACATTCAAAAACTTCATACGTTTTCAGCTTCCACTTCCTAACCCTCTAAAAATGCATGTGAAAAGAAGTACCAGCTCATTGCGAAATAGAGGCTCCTAAGGGAAACTTACATGCGGGGTTTTATAACAGTACGCGTGTGCCCCGCTGGTACGTAGGAGACAAGAGAGATGGAACTGGAGGTGAGGGGAGAGTGACTTCATGTATACGTACACTCATGTGCGCGTGTTTTCTAGTGACTAACTTAAGCCTGGTTATGGTGATTACCTGGCAGGTTAATATGTGTGAAAATTAGTGTACATTTCGGGGACTTCATACTTATGTGCATGAGTTCAAAGTCAGAACTCTACACACATAAAAATGAGTTTGAAAATCAATTCTGTTCCCATCTCTGTCCTGGTTTCTCAGTACTTAGCGATTAAAGTTGAAGAGCCATTACGTAATTTACCAATGCCGACAGTGATTTTTAAGAAGATTATACTAACGGGAGATTGAACTGCAAATGCATGGTGGAGGGAAAGTACTTTCAACCAAATTATTTCACCATCATTTGGCAACAAACGTGGGCAGGGATCTTCCATTCCACACTCGCCTTTCTTTTCTTGCCTCCCACCCCTAGCCCTCTGCTGAAAATCCACCTTGTACAATAGCGGTGCCACACGGCTAGGGCTGGGGGCGAGGCGCAGAGCGCTCTTCCACGCGCCTGGGATCAGGTGCGGAAGGCTCCTCTCTAATAAACAGCCTATTGAAAAGGCCGCCCGCTCTTTATTGGGGCTTTTCAAAGTTCGCCTCAAACCTCCCTTTAAAAGATTGAGTAATTACAATGGTCAGCGATTGGCAATGGCGAAGTTGCCGCTTTTAATAAGGGAAATAAAAAGCATTTAGTGACGACAACTGAATTTCTGGCTCCTGCAGTGGCTGCTGGCGACTTGGCCGCCTCCAGAGCGGTAACAGGTAGCAAGAGTGGGCTCCTCTCTCTTTCTTCACATTCCCCCTCCTCTCAACCAAACTTTCTCTCAACTCCACTTATTTCCCAGGATGTGTATACCTAAGATAACGATGTCCCTTGTATTCACTGAAAAAAATAACTTGGCACTTCCAAAGTGCATAAGATACGTGCATGCAAAATAAATCTTGCTAATAACAAGGTTTTGTTTTTGTTTTTTTCTTTCTTCCGGAAGAAGACAGTGGAGTAGTTAATTGCTTTCAGGACTTTGAAATCACCACTACCAAACAATCGCAGAGTTGCTGTGCATTATTAAAAATCCAAAGATGTTCCTATTCTTCACTTACACCCCCCAAAATTAAAACAATTTTTCAAAAAAAAAAATTAAAGAGCCTGCAGTAGCTATTTGAGTGACGCGAGTCAAAATGTGCCTGCAATTATGGGTGGGAATGCCTGTCTCAACACACATACACATGTTCAGAAATGTACACAGACAATATCTAGGGACATCGGGCCTCCGACTGCTGCTCTAATTTCCAAACAAAAATGAAAGGATTGTAATTACCTGTAGTTGTTAGTAGGTCCTGAGCTGCGATGGTCTCATAACCCTGGGGCCTCCGGACGTCGTGCGTTCTGCGCGGAACGAATTCCTCGTGTCCCGTCGGCGCGGGCGCTCAGGTTTTATAGCCCGGGTGGTGCCGCCGAGAGCGGGCGGGGCCCGGAGCGCCGCGGGAGCAGGTCCCGCGCCCGGCGCCTGCGCACGCGTCCGGGCTAAACGCTCCCTCCCACCTCCCGCCTCTCCCCCGCCCCGCAGCCCCACTGCTCTCCCACCCTCGGTCTACGCCTGCTCCCTTCCCTACCTCACCCCTGCCCCCGCCCCTTCTGCATCCTCCCCGGCATGCGCCATATGGTCCTTCCAGTCCGGCCAAGAGCCGGGAGCCACGTGACCTGCCCATTTGTATGCTGCGGGGCGCTCCGTTCCGGCCCCTTTGTGGCCAGAAGAAAGTGGCCCATCTGTCGCCAGTTAGAGGCTCCGCGGACCTGTTTTTACCCGCAGGAGAGATTAACCCTTTCAGGCGGCAGAAGGGGCAGGAGCCGCGGGGAAGGGGCGGAGGAGGGAGAGGGGACGCGACCAGCAGAAGCGGGAAAGCTAAACGACTGGGCTGGGATCGGGGTGAGAAGCCCGCGTCGGGGCGGGAAGTGGGCAGCGGTGGGAGAGGCAGAAACGCGGAGACCGAGGCGCGAAGTGAAGGGTCTCGACTCCTGTCGACCGCCCGCCCAGGCAGCGCCCTCCTGGGCGCCGGGACTCCCTACCCCCTCGCAGGGCGCATCGCTTGGATTCTACCCGTTGGCAGATGCTTTGCTCATTGGCGCCAAAGGGTGGCTTCTTCTCATCTCCATCTGCCTCTTGAACGAACACACGCATCATATAAAACGTCTTGGTCTGTAAAAGCCCCCTTCCCTGGACTGCCCACTGCCCTCCCTTCCGGTGAAGCAATTTGTACCTGTCACACTACCCCACCCGGTGAGCCCTGACCCTCAGCTACCCCTGCCCCTGGAGACGGCTCACGACGTCGGGCCACTCAACCGCCACTCCCCCACCCCCAAGGTCCTCGTCCTCAGAATAAGTTCGTCCTTTAGCTTAGGCCTCGGCGCCGTTGGCCTCCGCGCTCTTTTGCGTGAGAGCTGGCAGGTTTCTGTGCCGCGCGGATTATGCCTGTTAACCAAGGCCGTTGGATTGTTGCAGAGCGTGGCCTCACCCAGACGTCTTTGGTTCCCTGCCACAAGCTGCCCGGTCCCCTTAATCCCCACTCTGTAAATAGGTATTGGGTTCAGAGAAGACTTCTCAAAACAGTGGGCTCAGAGGACCTCTGCTGAATGAGTCTATTGCGCTCCTCTTTAGAGAAAGGCCACTCTGGGAAATGCTAAGGGCCAGGACTCCTCCAGACCTCAAAGGCTCTGACTGATGCAACTTCCACATTTCGGGTCATGCAAAGACCACGGAGACTCACGACTAATGTTGAAGGAGCCATATTTGTGTTTAAATGGCGATGCTTTTATTCACTCGTTCCCAAAAAGGCATGTTACTCAATCATACATCAACAACAACAAAAAGTTGGGCCGGCCCCTTCCCTGTCCAGTGTCTCTGCCAGTTTCATCTCTAATCCTGTTAACTAACCCCTTATCCCCTCCCAGACCCGCAGCCCCTGCGATGACTACATGGAACTTGAATTGCTTATTTAAGGCCAATTGCTCTAAGAGTCCCCTTGAGTTTGCAAACAGTGTCAAGGTTGAGCGGTTGGAGCTGGGTGCGTCTGGAAACTGAAGGGGGGATGCGGTGGGGAGGGGAAGAGGGTCCTAACCAGATCGCTGGTGTCTGGAAGGTAGAGGATGCAGCCTTCCCCATCCTCTAGACTAGATCTGAAAGGGGAATTAAGGGGTGTGCAGCTTGAGTGTTTGCCCAAAGCATGGCATGGATTGTGTTGTTTCCAGAGCAAGCCCTACGGAGTTTTGCTTTTGTGTTGTCCGTTTGGTGTGCACACAGCAGAGAAGGTTAAAAGAATTAATCTAAGAACGTAGTGTCGGTATTTATCCCTGTATATTTAGTGATGGGTTAAGGCTTGAGGGGCATCAGAGTAACTGACTGCAGAGGCCAGTCCACAACGCAGACGTCCGAGGACAATTGTGGCAGGGTCTGCCGGACAACTGCTGCCACTCTTCCAGCAGCTGCCACGGCAGGCTAGCCCACTTGGTGGCTGCGATGTGGGACCTGTGTCCTTCTTCCCATTTTTCAGCTTTAGGAGAGGAAGGGCAGCTTCGGAGGAGAAGTTGGGGTGCGGGAGCTCCAGCTGCGACAGGGGCCCAAGGGTGGCCTAAGGGATTACCCACTTTACCTTCCACCCCTGAAGTGGAAACTTCCGCAGTTTGTGACATCCTGTGGAATACAGCTAACTCTTGGTGCAGCCAGCTGTTGTCGGTCTGAGAAGTAAACCCGGCTGTTTCACCAGCCCAGATCCTAATGCGTGAAGTGCAGGAATTACTGGATTTGTTCCCTCCCTCTCCTCCTGGTAAATTCACCTGTAATCTCATCGCCCGTCATTCGCCCAGACCTGGGAATCTGTAAAAAGAAAAGACCTTTCCTGGAGGTCCCAGAGACCTGGCGAGGTTCAGTCTCCCAGCCCCGGGCACTCAGGTGCCAACCTGCCTCCGTACTGGGAATGTCTACCCACTCAGCGCCTGCATCAGGGTGCCCAGAGAGCCTGCCTGATGTAGAGGAAGCTGCAGCGAGGAAGGCAGTCCTGGAAGGGAAGAGTCCAGTTTAGGCCTGGAAGGAGGTGCTGTTTGTTGGGACGCTTAGGGAGAGGAGGGGGGGCGGGGGAACCCAGGCCAGAGAACGTGGCAACAGGAACGCTGCGAGAGGCCCCTAAGGCACTGCGGGGCTCAGTAGCCAAGACCATCGCCACGGCCCTGCCCGGCCTCTTTATATTCTTCTCTTTCTTTGAACTTTGTTTCGACGGTTGCACACTTTCCCCCTCCTGATTCCGTAAATTCTCTCCCTCGCTCTCTGCCCCCGCTGCCTGTTAGCGGCCCTCCGTCTCCAGCTCGGGTCCCCACTGGGCGCTGCAGGCTGCTGAGCGGCACGCGAACCGCACGCGCAAGCAACAAAAGCCGCTTTCATGACTCACTGCCCTCGAGCAATGCCCCAAATCTGTCGCCCCCCGGGTCCCCGCTCCCAGCGCGCGGCCAGGGCCTGGCGGTCCAGGCCGTTAGAGCGGCAGCCGGAGTGCGGGCGGGAAAGGGGGGGGGGTGCGTGGGGGAGGCGTGTGGCCGGGAGTCAGGCGAAGGGAGTGTGGCCTGGGCGAGGCAAGTGGTGAGAAGCAGGCGTGTGGTCGGGACGTACGGGGTGGGAAGCTAGTAGCTGGCGGGGAAGCAGGGGTGCGACGCATTCACAAGGCCAAGATAAAGAGCAGGGGCCGGGCGGCGTCCCCGGCGGCGCTGACCTGTTTCTCCGGGAAACAGATGCTCGCTCTTGCAAAGGGGAATTTGCGTTCAATGAAAGAATCAAGCTTGGCCAGGGCTGCCTCAGAGGCCTCGGGCGGCTCCCGCGTCCTCTTCCCACCCCTCCTAGGAGGGGGGTGTCCTGACCTGGGCCAGTTCCAAGGGCTGTGGGTGGTGGGTTGCTGAGGGGCGGAAGAGACCTTAGGGCGCTGGAACCGCTGGAGCCTAGGGCCGAAAGCTGTAGGTCCTTCGTAGGCCCTGCATCTCTGAGGTCCTAGGGGGGCCGGAGGGAGATATTGCTGCTTCTACCCAGATCGAGGGCCCTGCGCCGGGTTTGTGTCTCCGCCTACAGGAAGGCCACTGAGAGCCTGGGTGCTGGACAGAAGCTGGAGATGCCCAGCCTCACCAGGCAGACGGCGGGGGAGAGCCGGGAGCAAAAGAGAAGCTATTAAAATGCCTCACCGTCGCCCCGAGCGAAATACCCGTCCTTTCCAAATCTCCTGGGCTCGCGGCATAATCTTAATTAAGATAATTGATTCATATTGCACCTGCGAGAACAGAAAAAAATTGATTCCAACCCTCAACCCCACAAATCGCTTAGAGCTATTGGATAGAGCAGGACACGGCTGTGATTTGGGCAGTGATTTAGTACTGGGCTTCCCCAGCTCCGTCTGCCTGGGCTTTTTTATTTATTATTTACGTCCTCCTGGCTCCTCTGGGCCCTGAGTGGCGCCCCTCATGGCGGCCACAGGCCTCTGAGGGACTTCATCTCCGATCTGGGTCGGGAGTGGGGGTGCTTTCCTTAAACCATCTAACACTCATATCAATAATGTAAAACCAACGCAGTTCGGAGCACTTACACGATTGCCCAAGGCCTGTACATCACATGAGCTGTGTGTGTGACTGTGTGAATGTGCTTAAGTGGACAAGTGTGTGTGTGAGTCTAAGAGTGTGTAAACATCTGTGAGATTGTGTGTGAACAGGAGTGTGTATATGAATGTATGAGCATGTGCAATCACTAGTGTATGAAATGTGTATACAATTTGTATCAATGAGTGTGTGAATTATGTGAGGGTGTGTGAGTGAGTGTGTGTTCATGGGAGCTCCTGCTCCCAGGCATGGAGCCTAAGTGGAGGGCGTACACCTGTCTTTCCCTGGTTGAGGAACAGTTTGCTGTCTGCATGGGGACGAAGGGCCAGGTAAATCGACAAGCGCCCTGTGTGTGTCAACCTTTGCCTTAGAAAGCAACAAATAAAAATCCCCGGCTGCTGGGTGTTGCTGCGGGTGTGGAGAGCAGAGACACACCGAGGGCACAGGGGTGTCCCCTGAACAATGGCTGCTGCAGTAGGTTGTGGAGGGAGAGATCCCTCAAGTCCCTAAAGAGGTGAGAAGCCCAGGAAGCCAGGTTTAGAGCTCCACGCAGCTTGTAGAAGTGGCTTCCTCAAGGAATCAGCACCCTGGACAACTGCCCCTTCACGGGCCCTGGTATTATTCACAGTATCAAAATTCAGCCAGATCACTCCCCTTCCAGTAGCTTTGGCTTCTTCCTGATTGCTTCCTTTCTCAAATGACTAACCACCACATCCCAACTTTTCATCAGAGAGCTCTGTAAATCTGCAATTAGTTAGCCACCTTCTTTTCAGAATAAGTTTCCTCAAAGGTAGACATCTATCCAGGTTTAGGGGTCAGGGAAGGGCTTAAACTATAATTTGAGATAGTGAGTCTGAAACAAAGAAATGATATATTGAATACCTTTCTTTTAATTTGCATGTATTTGCCACGCAGATTCAAAAACCATAATGAACACTTTTTGCTGTCCACAGAGACAATACAATATTTAAATATGTTTTTTTATTTAAATATGTTTTAGATATTTGTTTTATAGATCACACATTTTAGTGATAATATTTTTTATCGACATCTTATAAACTGTGCAGTTACTTCATATTATAAATAACTTGTATTAAATTAATGGGGAAATAAACCAGCTAAAGTTAAATGCATTATTTGCTCAGATTTGGTGAGCTACACAATCTAAAACATATAGATTTAAAATATTACAGCTTAATGCACATGCCATCCAAAATATATTGGGAAAAGTCCAGTAGAGATGGGACTCTGAGAAGAAGAAGCGCCTTTGGTGGTTTAAACATGTTAGAAACATAACATCATACACCTCCCTCATATTGATCTACTATTCAAACATCATCATTGCTAGCAATCAGAATCCTTAATTTTATTCAGAATTTGCTGTGATGAAAAATGAAAAAATTTTAATTTAATAATTCACTCCTAGAGCCTAGCCTTCTTTAAATAAAATGTTTACTCTTCTCTTTAACAAATACATTTTCACATGAATTAAATATTGATAATTTGACCTTTTATGTCTTTAACTAATCAAAGGGGCAAATTCCAAATATAGATCTTGGAGTTTGGCCCTGGTGGGTCTTTCCGCTTGAACAGGCACTGAGATTAAAGGAGTCAAACTTCCTCTATCACTGCTTTCTCCTTGCATAATTGCTTATGCAAAAAATGCAGATTTGTATTAATTAGTAACTCCACTGATTAGTTCTGTGGTATTTTCACATAATAAATCATGCTGCAGACATGAATTTTGGCACATCACCCAGTAGTGGCTCAGGCTGCAATACAAATTTAATATTAAAATAAAATTTCTGACTAAACCTACTTTTCCAGTGCAGGTACTGTGAGCAGCCACCTGCTGAGAGCACCTGCCATGGGAAATTACTTTCCGTCATGACAAGCCACTTCTGGGGCCCAACCAGGACAGTCTGATCCTGTTAGACTTTAATAACAAACAAATAAATAAACACATACATGCAATACGTAGCCAAATGACGCAAATGTGCTTAAGTCTTGCATGCAATTATATTGTAACAGAGGATCTGCTTGTAATAGAACTAGATTTTTAAAAATTTGATATTTATTGCTGTTCTATTACAGTTGTCCCAACTCTGCCCCCCACCATTGCTCTGTGCTGCCCTGCCACTCCCCCGCCACTTCCCCCACCCCCTCCCACAGTTAATCTCCACCCTGTTGTCCATGCCCAGGGGTCGTTAGAACTAGCCGTTGTAAAACAACTTCCCTGGTTCGGGTGTACACGTCAGTCGACTTTGCTCCTGTGAGATCTTCGCTCCTTTGTAAGATGGTCTGATAGTCTGAGACTTTCAGCACACCTACTCATTGACTTATCCTTTTCCTAGGCAGGCAAGCTAGTTCTGAAAAGAACAGAGAGACCAGAAAATCATCAGTGGGGAGAATATAAATGCCAAGAGCCATTTTGCAGGGAACTGGCCACCCCTTCCATCCTAGCGTATGGTAACAAAAGACAAATTCTCCTCTCTCCCTTGGTAATAACTGTATGAGCTTCTACAAAACTCCTTTCCATTTCCTGGAAAACTTTAATTTGATGAGGCAGATTACAACCAATATTGCCAAGGTTATAAATTAGACTGAAGTGTCTTCTGTGCCCCCACCAACCCTTTATATGCGATTCTCTTGTCACTGGTCACATCTTTCCAAGTCCCCTCAGGTGCTTTCAGCAGCTTTTTGCCCTTTTGGGTCCATGCCTACCGTTGAAGCAATACATCCATGTATTTTAAGAGGAGAGAGACGGAAAGAGAGGAAGAGAGAGAATATAATGATGAAAATAAAGGTGCATAATTTGTGCTCTCACCTGGAGTGTTTGCAAAATGAAGTCACAGGGCACAAAGAAAAAGAAATGAATACTTAACAGTGACGGTCAGAGGTGAACAAAGGCTAAGGAGATGTGTTTTGGATGAAGGCCGGGGCACCGCGCTCTGCTGCAGCTGTACCACGCAGGCTGCAGTCTCTCTGCCTCCCTTCCAGACTGGTCCTGAGCAGCGGCGTGCATGCGTGGCTGGCGGTGAGGATGGTGCAACCTCTATGGAGGCTCTCTCTAGCCATTGTTCATTTTCCCATAATTTCTCTGAAGATCTTTTCATTGTTTTTAATCTTTGATGTAGCTGTAGTTATGTTCTCATTTATATTCAAAATATCTTTTATTTGAGTCTTCTCTTTATTCCTCTTAATCAATCTGGCCACCAGGTTTTCTGCTTAAACAGTTCTTTAAATTCATTTCTGTTGTTCTGCTTTCTTGCAATTTAACTTGATTTTTCTAACTTCTTAACTTGCTGACATAATATCAAGGATTTAAGGTTGAAAACTTTCTTTGAGAACTATTTGAATGTACCGTTATCATTCTATTTAAATATTTCAATTTCTATTAAAAATTTTTGACTTATGAGTTATTCAACAACATGTGTTTCATTTCCAATTACAGAAATTCTTATTAATCCTTTGGTTATTACCTTCTCATTTATTTGAATTTTTGTCGGAGAAAATGGTTTGTACGTACTGACTTTCCAACATTGAAACAATAATGGTTTAGTATGTGGATAATCTAGCCATTATTTACCAAAACTTTCAGAGGCTTTGATGGTGAAAGTAAAAGGTCAAGCATATTTTGATCTTTTAGCTATCCAGCCTTCTATTAAGTCAAACATGCTTGTTTTCCCCACTTTTGTATTCACTCCTGTATCCTACTTCATATGGTTTGGCATGGACAAGACAGATGATCTCTGATAGCGGAAAACAATCATGTGTTTTCTTCATCATTGGCAATACTGGGATACAGAGGCTGTATGGAGAGCCAGAGCCAGGCACAAACAAGGCTCTACAGTTGCTGCAGCTATTGTAAATAACTCTGCAATGCACATTGGGATGCGTATGTTCTTTCAAATTAGTGTTTCAGTTTTCTTCAGATATATTCCCAGAAGTGGAATCACTGGGTCATAAGGCAGATTCATTTTTAATTTTTTGAGGTAACTCCATACTGCTCTCCACAGCGGGTACACCAATCTGCATTCCCACCAACAGTGCAAAAACGTTCCCCTTCATCCACATCCTCACCAGCACTTGTTGTTTGTTGATTTATTGATGATAGACATTCTGACAGGTGTGAAGTGGTGTCTCATTGTGGTTTTAATGTCGTTTCTCTGATGATGAGTCACATTGAGCATCTTCTCATGTGTCTGTTGGTGGTGTTTGCAGAGCTTGTGCCCTCATTCTCCTCCCTTCAGAAACTGCCTGCTTTGCTGAGTAATGAACGTATTCAGCAAATTAATAGAGTGCCACTTTGTGCCAGACACTGTGCTGCTCAGTGATAAGGGTACAGGAGTAAATACAAGCAGACATTAATCTCTGCATTTTCAAAGCTTTCAGTCTAGTGAAAGAGGTAGACTTTAATAAGATTCACTCACAGGTGAGTTCTCATCCGTATGACTTTAGATAAGTGCAGGAACAGAAACAAAACCAGTCCTTGAAAGCTGAGGCCAAAGGAACTTGGCAAAGACTGATGCGGGAGGGCTCCCTGAGTAAGTGGTGCTCTAAAGAAATGAGCAGGGTGCTACCCAGTGAAGGGGACTACCCTGGGGGAGAGTCCTTTAAACTGTGGGCAGAATATAAGTAAGGGCCCCTGTGGCAAGCGGACCATGGGAAGTTAAAGAAGCTGAAAAATGTCCAGTGTTACACGAAGGACTAAGAGACAATGGTAAGAAGTGAGATGGCAAAAAGAAAGACAGGACCTAGAGCCTGTTTCCCATTGAAGAGCTTTGAGCTGTTGGGAAGAGTGTGAACGAGACTTGAGTAAGATTTATATCCTTAGAAGATCACTTTAACCACAGGGTAGAAATCTGTTTGCAGAGCAGGCAAGTTGGGTAAAGGGAGGCTGTTAAAAGTTTCCCTAGCAAGAGATGATGGTGTGTGGACTAGTCTGGTTGTAGAGGTGAACGAAGTTAGAGAACATATTTCAAGACATTTACAAAGACTTCCCTGAAACCACAGCCTACTTTTACACAAATTTCCCAATGGCCAACAAAAACCATGATTCCTTATAGTGTTGGGTGAATGTTACTGGTTTCCTCAGAAGTAATATACTGAATTTAATATAAATCAACAAGGACCTGTTAACCCTTAATATAACTACAATCTAAAAGTATTGCCTTTTTTTGCAGAGCAAATACTAGAACAATAACAGGACATATTTACTGAGTACTTAAGACATTCTGGGTGCACTGAATTAATAACTATAATTCTCATTTAACAGTTGAGGAAAATTAGGCTGATAAAAGTCAGGTAATATGCCAAATGTCACCTAGCTAAATAGTGGCAGAACAGAGACTGAAGCTCAGGTCTACTTGACTTCAAAGCTCTGCTTTTTAATACTGTGTCACACTCTAATTTTATTTCAAATAAATAGTTTTAAGCTTGGTGCTTACTGGTTCAATTAATATGAAAATGACCTTAATAATAAACATGACTATAATATAAATTGTTGAGTCTTTGCAGAAATAAGAATGGAGGAATTATAGGCAATAATTCAGTCACAACCACCCAAGTTTCATAGTGAACTAATTTAATTGATGAGAATCAATCAGGTTGGAGGAGATCATGCAGATAAATCGTTCTTAAATCATAAGATAACCTTTCTCATAAAAACCTCATTATTCAAGAATTACACTAAAATTTATCCTTGAAGAGTTCAGGGCATATCTAGTTCAAAACAAGTAATCCTTAGTTAGCACGCCTCTACTTTAGCCTTTAATAAAGAATTGAAGATTTCTGTTTTCAGTGGGAAAAAAATGTCTTATTTAATTACAACTCAGCCCTTGTTCCTCGGATATTCATTGATTAAATACATACAAATGAGTGGGCTTGCCCATGGAGAGGGAGAGAGGGCAAAGGGAGAGGCTGTAACAGGTGCGTTTTATTAATACACTTAATTTATTGCTTATTTCCTTAGCTTCTAAGCATGGGGAGATGTCAGTAGACAATAATACATATGTTCCAATTTAAAAGCAGAAAAATAAAGTTAGATTTCCCTTCTCTGAAGAAAGTCAATGCCAGTTTTGTGGAAACCATATTGTAAAAGTTGTCTATTTCAGAAAGTGCCCTGGGTGTGGCCTTAAGTTTATATTATACACTAAAAGCCCTTACTCCTTAGTTCTGTGTACATTTATACACCCACTAATATCCTTCATCCACCTCCTTTCCACGCACATATGTGTGTCATCTAAGAATCTTTTTCCCGATTAGCCCCACATCTCGTCTGTAAATTCTTAATTTCCCCAATTCGTGTACAATATTTCTAGTTATTATTGAATGTTTGAATGAACCATAAATTTAGAGAAAGTTTTGCCTCGATATAGCACATAGTCAGTGGGAACTTATTGGTTTTTTTTTACATTCATAATTGAACTGACAAATTACCTTATTTCTGTTTTCAATGCAATAGAATTCTGTCATTGGCAATAACCAGATATGTTGCACAAATATTTGTATTTGAAAATTATAAATTTACATTTATAGATATTTTCATTGAGTTTTAACAATTGGATTTGGACAGTTGTAGATGCTTTAATTTCTTGTTCTTCTAATTTCATTAGTATCCACAAACCACTGTGTATAATTAACCATCAATATTAGTACACAGGGAAGAGAGCCATATACACATTTTTGGAGCGATGTGGTCTGAGCTACCCCAGGGACCATGAAAGCAGACAGGAGGGCTCCACCAGAGTCCTGACAAGCACAGCCCAGACCACCAGCAGCATTCAGCCAACCCACGGATGCCTGATAAGCAATAAATATCTGGTGCTTTAACCCACACAGTTGTGGGGTTGTTTGCCAAGCAGCAATACCTAAATGATACACTACTAAGAACAACTTCATTTCCCCCCTAGATTGTTCAGGGATTTGGATGTCTTAATTAATTAAAAAAAAAAATCTGTTCAAGTGAGATTTTCTATTACAATCCCACACTTACAAGTTGTTTCAAGATTTTTTCCCCCACTCTGGCTGGTATAGCTCAGTGGATTGGGTGAGGGCTCTGAACAAAAGGGTGACCGGTTTGATTCCCAGTCAGGGCACATGCTTGGGTTGAGGTCCAGGTCCCCAGTCGGGACCATGTAAGAGGCAAGCACACATTGATGTTTCTCTCCCTCTCTTTCTCCCTCCCTTCCCCTCTCTCTATAAACAAACAAACAAACAAACAAACAAACACCTTAAAAAAGACTTCCTTAAAAAAATATTTTTCCCAGCAAAATGACTTTATTTGGGAACAACAAAGAACTGCAGTTGCAGACAGGTTGTATGTGAGCAAACCAGGCGCAAGTCCAGAGAAACAATGAGGAGAAGCTTTATTTTTGGGACTTGGGAGGGGCTGTTGCAAAGGAAGAGTCCATTGGAGGAAACTGAGAGTTGAAGGTGTAGTGACTTTTTATTGGTTAGGCTATGACAGTTTCCCATTGACTGAGCTGTTACTAGACAAGAAGGAATCTTTTCTTTCTGCAGCAGAGGAAGGCAAGTAGCATCACTTCCTGTCGGAGATGCCAGGCATCTTTCTTCCTGTTAGGGTCAGTAGTGTGCCTTGAGTGACAGGTGTATCTCAAGAATTTTAAACTGGGCATCTCATAGTAAATGTTAAACTAATATCTATGTGTTAAGGATTGTGCTAAATGATTTAGAAAAGTTATGTCATTTAACTATCAAAATAGCTCTATTAATAGGTATTACTACTTTCATCATTATTGACATTCTATAGATGAGGAAACAGAGAAGTTAAGTTGTTCAAAGTTGCACATATAGAAAAAGGTGGAGCTCTTTAACTTTTTGTTTGGATTACTTGACTACCAGTTTGATTAAGGATGAAGAATAGCAAGTATTTCAGGAAACTTTGTGGCCCACCATGTCCTCGGAGCACTTTCCTTTCAGCGTCACAATCCCCTCCATTCCTATGCCCTCTTAGCCCACCACACACAACCATACAGACACCTGCTGCACCTTCCACCTGCAGGGGTGAAAACGGATCAGTTCACTTAGCTCCTAATCTGATCTGTTCATGCACGCCATTCTAGAGTGAAAAGGATGGAAAGCTATCACAAAGGGAGACATATTTTAAATAGTTCCTATCCTTCCTAGATGTGGTACATGTTTTGCTACTCAGAGGCGTTAAGCTTTGATTTAGAACCTCGACGTGGGGGAGTCGGAGGATAGGGGATTTATCCGGCTGGCACAAATCCTGGTGTGCGGTGTGGAAGCCAGCAGATGTGGTGGTGGCTTTCTAACTTGTCATCTTCACGACTCTAGAAAGGTGGTAGTTTTCTTAATAGCCCACTTCTGTAATATAGTTTTAGATGTTGTGCCTGGAATGTTGCACTAGAGTCTGTTTCTTCAGGCTTCTTGATATTTCTGTGAGTTAGCTATAATCATCATGAAATTCATATGGATTCTATGTAAAGTTAATTATATTGCCTACAATGAAAAGCTCTTTCCTGTTTAGTGATTGGTGCCAGAACAGTTTATGAGCAATGAAAAATTAAGATGAGAATATGTGATCAGTTGATTTAAATATATATGGATAAAGCTTTTAAAGGAGATGACAGTAATCCATGGCACCTAGCAATAAATTAGTTAATTAACTCATCACCTGGAATGAAGTGCCACCCTTTGCTGCTTCGGTGGACCATATGGGAGCGCAGGTATATAAGGTATGTAGAGGCAGGCTGCCTGCCTTTAACTATGCTGAGTAACTTCAGGAAAGAGCATGAATTTACTCAAGACAGTGAGAAAGATAAGGAATTTCTGGTGTTTCTGAAACAAACTTCCATCACTCGGAACTACAGAACTAATATAGACAGATACCCAGGTTATAGGTTGCTGAGTTACAAAGTAATCCAGTAGTGCTCAAAATGTGGTCCTTGGATCTGCCACATCAGCAACAACCAGGGACTTGTTGGAAAAGGAAATTCTTGGGCCTCATTCTAGAACTACTGAAACAGAAACTCTGGGGGTGGGGCCCAGAGATGCCTGGATCCTGGCTTAAGAAGCTCTCCATGTAATTCTGATGCATGCTAATGGTTGAGAACCACTAAAGGTTACCAATACTCCACCATAACGACCTGCAGATCTCTTGTGTAAAAGAGCAAAAACTGAGAGTTCTAATGGCAACGTTTGTGGGGGGTATAGATGACTCTGATGACTCTGAGTACTCAAAGTCCTCTGACAGCCCGCTTGTCCAGCTGTGCCTCCTGCCCTATCCAGCGAGGCTGCCCCGGGCTTGCTTGAAGCCTTTCTTGAAGTATTCAGCTTGCAGGAGCATGGAAATTCTCTTCATGCCTCACTCCTCCCACTTCTCATTGCCACCATCCTACGACTGGTGTCAGACCTCAGCAGGGCTCAGGTGGCACAAGAGAAATGGCACCCTCAGGAGAAGGCTGGTAAATAATGGCAACATTGTGTTCATTTCCCCTAACGGAGGGGCAAATGCGTGGGAATAGATTCTGAACATAATAGCCTAGGAAGGATAGAATATTACTTTACATCAGGCTGAATTTATGGACACTGTTGTAAATATCAGTAAATGTGGATTCAAAGTGCTGCTGACGTCCCTCGTTCTCAGTGTTTGCTCAGGGGATGACTGAATTGTACATCCAAAAATGGCCAACAAGGCATGAAGGTGAAATACAAAAAAATTTCTTGATATAAAATTAAAAAGGCAATCAAAGTTTTAAGCAGAAAACGTTAGAGTAAATCACTATGTACAACCTTCTTGCTCACCACCTCCTGAATCTGCCTAACCATGACTATTTCTTTGAAGCCAACGGCCTCTTAAAAAAAAATAAAAATCCCCTCTTCAGGCTGGGAAGGAAGGAGGATGATGTTACTACTGACCTGGGATCCCTGATAGCAATCGTGATCACGGGTGTGTGGGGTGACAGCCCAGGAAGCATCATTTGAGAATCCGAGGTAAGCTGAGATTTTTACCAGAGTGTGCAGCAGAGCTGGAGTGGGGTCCTTAGGAATGAAATGGGTAATCATCATCATCATCATCATCATCCCAATAAAGGCCTGTCACAAGTCACCATGATGTCATCATGGCTGCTCACTCAATTTCCCAAATTAAGTCTACCCCTAAAACCACAGCTCTTTGCATACACGGAAGCAATCCAACCTTGAAGAAAGACCCTGTGTTATCATCGCAAGTACATCCCATAAATCTTTTTCTCAGTTTTCTCAAAAAGTATCTTTGACTCCTCACCTAGGTAATGATGCAGTTGGAAAGGGGAAATAGCTGGATCTTTGGGGATTATCGGCCCCTGACTCTGAAATTACACAGTCCAGGATGTCACTATGATTTACCTGACAAAATGGGGACATATGAGGATGAGGTGACAATCAGATTTCCGGGCTTAATTATGCGTTAGTGGTACCTGTGATCTGCAGATCTGTGCTGTGGTTGTTTTTACATTTCTTGCACATAGAGATGACTGAATATTCAGGTTGGCCCCCTGACTCTCAAAATGAGTGTCATTATGGAACAGAAGTCCAAACAAAACTTCCTGTCTCTACACAAAGTAAAACTTTATACTGGGAGAATTTTAGAGATTAGTCCAGCATCATAGGTTTGAAAGGTATAAAGTGATGGCCACTACTGGCTGGGCTCCGCTTTTCTCTTATAAAAGTAATATCTCCAAATTTTATCTAGGAAAATAGCCACTCAGAGAAGGTCTACATTTTCCTGTTATATTGTAGCTATATATGGCAATGTGACTAAGCTTTGGCCAATGGGACCTGAGAGTGATGAGAGCAATTTCTAAATCTTGCCATTGTAAAGAAATGATGTGTCTACCCCTTCTACTTGCCCCCTCTGCATCTTGAGAGCAAGACAGAAGGGACTGGGACACTGACGGCACCTCCAGAGCAGCTCTAGTCTGCTTATACAAGGAATGTCATTTAGAGAGAAGTAAATTTTCATCTGTTTATGTCTGTATCATTATGGGTCTCTTTCTAGCAAATGAACCCATACGCTAACAAATATAGGTAGTGATTCCTGTCATAACCCCATTAAAAAAACGCAAACCTTTCTTTGGTTTGTGCAGGTGACAGATGGGTCTTGGAGAATCTCAGTGAATTACCTACTGTAAATTTAAACAAGTGATGATTTTAAATGCAGGTGCCTTTGCACATGTTTTCTTTAGTTGAGTGAGTTAACACAGCCCTGATACCTGGCATTCAGTTATTGTCCTGACCATTCCCCCCCTTTATCCCAATAAGCAGAGAGCACCAGAAGCAGTGTGCTTTGGCACATTACAATTCAGATGTGTGATAATTTAGTTCTCAAGGACTTTGCCTGTCTCACCATTCTGCAGAACATCGTGCTGGTCCACTACACCCATGGCATTATGTTAGATGTGGAATGGAGGGTGTCGTAGACACCCTAGATGTATCACAGGTGTTTATGCACGCCAGAGGTTGAAAAGTAAATCCAGGGACAGTTTCGGAGCCTGACACCTCAGTGCAGAGTGTGGGGGTCCTTTGATGTGCAGCACACTGGGATATTTCTTTCAAAGTAAAAACAACTTGCTTTATTTTACACCACTCACCACTAAGATTATTAAGCATATTTTTCACTAAAAATTATTGAATTGGATTAGATTCAACTGAAGAGGAAAGGAAGGTAAATAAAGTTTTTAAGCAGTTTATTTTATTTTATTTATTTTTTAGAGAGAGGAGAAGGGAAGAAGAAAGACGAGAGAAACATCGATGGACCGCCTCCTGCATGCCCCCAACTGGGGACCTGGCCTGCAACCCAGACATGTGCTCTGACATGGAATTGAACTGGCAACCTTTCAGTTCACAGGCTGGCACTCAACCCGTTGAGCCACACCAGCCAGGGCCAGTCAGGTTTCTTATCCGCAGTTAACCAACCGTGGAAAAGCTTTTGGTGGTCATAAATAGCTTAGTCAAATGACTTGAGATATGAGAGACCTTATCTCAAGTTATTTGGGAGCTCTGCATAGTTTACATAAATTGTATACAGTAGGGGATAAGGTAGCCATATGTGATTTGCAGTATGAATACAATTTATTCTCTGCAGAGAGGGAAGGTAACTTTATCAGATGTGGGATATGGAAGTCAAAGATGCAAGGAGCAAACATGCTTGGTGAAATGAAATGAGAAACTAGACAAGCAGAATAAAATAAGAGTAATATTCACATACAAGGTTTTTTAAAAAGAAGTGAAAGAATCTTTACACTTTGCTTGTGAGAATCTAAGATGGCATAGCTACCGTAGAAACAGTCTGGCAGTTCCTCAGAAAGTCGGAGTTACCATATGGCCCCGGCCGCTCTACTCCTAGGTAGGTCCCCAAGAAAGCTGAAAACGTATGTTCCCACGAAAACTTCCACACAAATGTTTACTGCAACGTTATTTATAATAGCCAAAAAGGAAAAACAACTCAAAGGTCTGTCACCTGATGAACAGATAAATAAATGTGCTATATCCACACCATAAAATATTGTTCAGCCATAAAAAGTCATTAGTTCTGATGGATGCTACCACATGGGTGAACCCTGAAAGAAGTCAGATGCAAGAGGGTATACGTTGCATATTTCCATTTATCTAAAACGTCCAGACTGTTTTATAGCCATAGAGACAGGAAGTAGTTTCCAGGGGGTGAGAAGAGGGGAGACTGGGAAGCGACTGCTTCTCTTGGAGGTGGTGAAAATACTCTGGAATTAGATCATGGTAATGGGTGTGCAATCTGTGAATATATGAAAAACCACTGGAGTGTATACTTTAAATGGGCGAATTTTATGGGATGAGAATTATATCTCAATTTAAAGCAGTGGAGGATGCAATCAAAATATCGCATTTCCTGCCTTATGTGACACCGCATGCTCCTGGCTTTCCTGCTCGCTCTTTGGCTGTTCTTTCTGAGTTATGTGAAGGTTCCTTTTCTTTGGCCATCCCTTGAATCTTGGCTTTCCTGAGGGTCCTCTCCAAGTTTTCTTCTTACATAATCTCTACATTAGGTAATAAGGCAGACTTGCTTTGAACAGTTTTAGTATGCAAAAATTTTATTTATTGTGGTTTAGTTAAATACCAGCCCCTGAGTAACATAGTTCAAGTTTTACTTACACAGTATATTAACCGTGAGTAATTACATAAACTTTATGGCTAGCTCCAGAAATGCCTACCTAAATGACAGATCACTTCTTTCAGAGTCTGCTGGGCATTGGCCATTGCATATCAGTTATTCAGCTCATGCACCGACCATCCTTGTCTGTCAGTGGTAAGCCCATGTGACATTACAAAAACTAACAATAGAAAAAATGAAAATGCAGCAAAGAAATTAAAAGCGATGCCACTTGGAGTAAACTTGGATGTGGTTAGGAGATTTGAAAATGGAGACAGGACACAGCTAGGACAAGACCTGGGCTTCAAGAAGACACTGAATGAACGACACTGAAAAAGCCCAATGAATCAAAAACAGGGTAAAATAGCTTCAACATTGTCTAGTTTAAGTTGCACTCAGAACAGAAAGCTGCTAATGGTGGAAGTGAAGCATTTACTTCTACTTTGAACACAATAAAGAAAAAAAACTGTCCTGTCTGGTGTGGCTCAGTGGATTGAGTGATGGCCTTTGAACTGAAAGGTTGCTGGTTCTTTTCCCACGCAGGGTACATGCCTGGGTTGTGGGCCAGGTCACCAGTTGGTGGCGTGCAAGAGGCAACTAGAGGCAACAGGTTGATGTATCCCTCACACATGGATGTTTCTCTCCATTTCTTTCTCCCTCCCTCCCCCTCCCTCTAAAGATTAAATAAATAAATAAACAAACAAATAAATAATTTTTTTGAAAAGGTGCCAATCAGTTCAACGAGCATTCAGGCCAAACACGGAAGTTAGGTGCTGTGTTGGAAGAAATCAGTAATTAGAGAAGACTGAGGAAGAACCTCTCACTGCCAGTAAAGGTTGATTTCATTGTTTCAGAAATCAGCCAGATTTTTCAAAATTCCAATGGAAGGGAGAGCTAAAAGGAAATAGCTAACTGTGGGAATCTTAACATTGTTGCTATTCAAGAGGCTCTAGAAGGGAAATGCATCAACCTAAAGGAGGGAAGTGGTTGTGGCAAAAAGGATGGTGTCTAAGAGGAAGTGATGCTAACAAAACACTTCAGGTGAAAGGAAATCACGGATATTTCACAGCATTGAAAGTATAAAGAGATAAAATGCTGGAAGATTGGAAGTGTAAGAAGATAAAATTTGAAAGGAGTATGATAAGTCAATAAGGCATAGTAAACATGTTCACTTTACATCTTAAGTTACACAGTGAGAAGATAAAGACTAATCCAACTCCTTTTGAAAGTTCTGTGCAGGGAAATAAAACATTTTAATTCTCCATGTTTCTTTTTTTTTTTTTTTTTTTTCCCACCACCCCAGCCCTCCCCACCTTCCTCCCATTTCCACCCCCCCATAGTTTTTGTCCATGAGTCCTTTATACTTGTTGCTCTAAACCGTTCCCCTTTTCCCCTGAAATTCCCTCCCCTCCCCCTCTGGACACTGTCAGACTGTTCTCAAATTCAGTGTCTTTGTTTATATTATGCTTGTTTGTTTGTTTTGTTGATTAGCTTCCTGTTAAAGGTGAGATCATATGGTATTTGTCTTTCATTGCCTGGCTTATTTCGCTTAGCATGATACTCTCCAATTCCTTCCATGCTGTCGCAAAGGGTAGGAGCTCCTTCTTTCTTTCTGCTGCATAGAATTCCATTGTGTAAATGTACCACAGTTTTTTGATCCATTCATTAACTGATGGGCACCTAGGTTGCTTCCAGCACTTGGCTATTGTAAATTGTGCTGCTATGAACATAGGGGTGCATAGATTCTTTTGGATTGGTGTTTCAGGATTCTTAGGATATAATCCAAGCAGTGGAATTACTGGGTCAAAAGGTATGTCCATTTTTAGTTTTCTTAGAAAATTCCATACTGTTTTCCATAGTGGTTGTACCAATCTGCAATCCCACCAACAGTGCACTAGGGTCCCCTTTTCTCCACAACCTCTCCAACACTTGCTGTTTGTTGCTTTGTTTATGAAGGCCATTCTGACTGGTGTCAAGTGGTATCTCATTGTAGTTTTAATTTGCATCTCTCTGATAGCTAGAGATATCGAGCATCTTTTCATGTGTCTCTGGATCCTCTGTATGTCCTCCTTGGAGAAGTGTCTGTTCAAATCCTTTGCCCATTTTTTAATTGGGTTGCTTGTCTTCTTAGAGTAGAGTCTTGTAAGTTCTTTATATATTTTGGAGATTAATCCCTTGTCTGAGGTATCATTGGCAAATATGTTTTCCCATACAGTTGGTTCTCTTTTTATTTTAATACTGTTTTCTTTAGCTGTGCAGAAGCTTTTTATTTTGATGAGATCCCATTTGTTTATTCTTTCCTTTATGTCCCTTGCTCTAGGGGACGTATCAGTGAAAATATTGCTGCGTGAAATATCTGAGATTTTCCTGCCTATATTATCCTCTAGAATTTTAATGGTGTCATGGCTTATATTTAAATCTTTTATCCACCTTGAATTTATTTTTGTGTATGGTGTAAGTTGGTGCTCGAGTTTCATTTTTTTGCATGTAGCTGTCCAGTTCTCCCAGCACCACTTATTGAAGAGGCTATTTTTGCTCCATTTTATGTTGCTGCCCCCTTTGTCGAATATTAATTGACTGTAGAGACTTGGGTTTATTTCTGGGCTCTCTGTTCTATTCCACTGGTCCACGTGTCTGTTCTTGTGCCAGTACCAGGCTGTTTTGATTACAGTGGCTTTGTAATACAGTTTGGTATCAGGTATTGTGATCCCTCCTACTTTGCTCTTCTTTCTCAAAATTGCTGCCGCTATCCGGGGTCGTTTATGATTCCATATAAATTTTTGAAGTGTTTGTTCTATGTCTGTGAAATATGCCATTGGAACTTTAATAGGTATTGCATTGAATCTGTAAATTGCTTTGGGTAGTATGGACATTTTGATAATATTAATTCTTCCGATCCATGAACATGGTATATGCTTCCATTTGTTTGTGTCTTCCTTGATTTCATTCTTCAGTGTTGTGTAGTTTTCTGCATACAGGTCTTTTACCTCCTTAGTTAGGTTTATTCCTAGGTATTTTATTTTTCTTTTTGCTATATCGAATGGGATTTTTTTCTTGATTTCTGCTTCTGCTGTTTCACTGTTGGTATACAAAAATGCCTTTGATTTTTGGATATTGACTTTGTATCCAGCTATTTGGCCAAATTCATTTATTAGGTCGAGCAGCTTTTGGGCCGAGTCTATAGGATTTTCTATGTACACTATCATGTCATCTGCAAACAATGATAGTTTTGTTTCCTCCTTTCCAATTTGGATGCCTTTTATTTCCTTTTCTTGTCTAATTGCTGTGGCTAAGACTTCCAATACTATATTGAATAGAAGTGGTGAAAGTGGACAGCCTTGTCTTGTTCCTGATCTTAGTGGGAAAGATTTCAGTTTTTGCCCATTGAGTATGATGTTGGCTGTAGGTCTCTCATATATGGCTTTTATTATGTTGAGGAATGCTCCCTCTATTCCCACTTTGCTGAGTGTTTTTATCATAAATGGGTGTTGTACTTTATCAAAAGCTTTTTCTGCATCTATTGATATGATCATGTGATTTTTGTCCTTGCTTTTGTTTATGTGATGTATTACATTTATGGATTTGCGAATGTTGAACCATCCTTGCATCCCTGGGATGAATCCCACTTGGTCATGGTGTATGATCTTTTTAATGTATTGTTGGATGCGGTTTGCCAATATTTTGTTGAGGATTTTAGCGTCTACATTCATCAGTGATATTGGCCTGAAGTTTTCTTTCTTTGTTATGTCTTTATCTGGTTTTGGGATTAGGATGATGCTGGCTTCATAAAAAGAGTTTGGGAGTCTTCCATCATTTTGGATTTTTTGGAATAGTCTGTGAAGGATAGGGGTTAGCTCTTCCTTAAATGTTTTGTAGAATTCTCCTGTGAAACCATCTGGTCCAGGGCTTTTGTGTGCCGGGAGTGTTTTGATTACTGATTCAATTTCACCAGCTGTTATTGGTCTGTTCAGGCTTTCTGTTTCTTTTTCATTGAGTTTTGGAAGGTTATATTTTTCTAGAAACTTGTCCATTTCACCTAGGTTTTCAAATTTCTTGGCATACAGTTCTTCATAGTAATTTCTTACAATCCTTTGTATTTCTGTGGTGTCAGTCGTAATCTCTCCTCTTTCATTTCTGATTGTGTTTATTTGAGTCCTCTCTCTTTTTTTCTTGATGAGCCTGCTTAAAGGCTTGTCGATTTTGTTTATCTTTTCAAAGAACCAGCTCCTGGATTCATTGATCCTTAGGATTGTGCTTTTAGTGTCTATGTCATTTAATTCTGCTCTGATCTTGGTTATTTCCTTCCTTCTACTTGCCCTGGGCTGTCTTTGTTGTTGTTCCTCGAGTTCTTGTAGGCGTAGGGTTAAGTCGTTTGTTAGAAATGTTTCTGTCTTCTTTAGGTAGGCCTGTATTGCTATGAACTTCCCTCTGAGGACTGCCTTCATTGTGTCCCATAAGTTTTGGGTTGTTGTGAGTTCATTTTCATTTGTTTCCAGAAACTTTTTGATTTCCTCCTTAATTTCATTCTTTACCCATTCATTGTTTAATAGCATGCTATTCAATCTCCATGATTTTGATGGTTTGGGGATTTTCCCCATCAAGTCGGTTTCTAGTTTTAGTCCCTTGTGGTCGGAGAAAATGCTTGGTATGATATCAATTTTCTTGAATTTGTTGAGACTTGTTTTGTGTCCTATCATGTGGTCTATCTTTGAAAATGTTCCATGTGCGTTTGAAAAAAATGTGTATTTAGTTTCTTTGGGATGGAGGGCCCTATATATATCAGCTAAGTCCAATTCGTCTAGAGTATTGTTCAATGCCACAATATCTTTGCTGATAATTTGTTTGGAAGATCTGTCCATTTTTGACAGTGGGGTGTTAAAATCTCCTACTATAATTGTGTTGCTGTCAATATCTTTCTTGAAGTCCTCTAAGATTTTCTTGATGTATTTAGGTGCTCCTATATTGGGTGCATATATATTTACAATGTTTATGTCTTCTTGGTGGATTCTTCCCTTGAGTATTATGAAGTGACCTTCTGGGTCTCTCTTTATAGCTCTTCTTTTGAAGTCTATTTTGTCTGATATGAGTATTGCTACCCCGGCCTTTTTTTCCTGTCCATTTGCTTGGAAAATTTGTTTCCAGCCTTTCACTTTGAGTCTGTGTAGGTCTTTTGTCCTGAGGTGGGTCTCTTGTAGGCAGCATATGTGTGGGTCATGCTTTCTTATCCAGTCAGCTACTCTATGTCTTTTGATTGGAGCATTTAATCCATTTACATTTAAGGTTACTATTGATAGGTACTGATTCATTGCCATTTTCGTATCTGTGTTCCTCACTCTCTCTTTTCCTTTTTTTCCTTAAAGCAGTCCCTTTAGTATCTCTTGTAGTACTGGTTTGGTAGAGGTGTATTCTTTTAGACTTCTTTTGTCTGGGAAGCTCCTTATTTGGCCTTCTATCTTGATTGAAAGCCTTGCTGGATAAAGTAGTCTTGGTTGTAGGCCTTTGGTTCTCATTACTTGGAATATTTCTTGCCATTGTCTTCTGGCTTGGAGCGTTTCCATTGAGAAGTCAGTTGCTAACCTTATCGGGGCTCCCTTGTATGTTACTTCCTTTTTCTCCCTTGCTGCCTTTAAGATTCTCTCTTTGTCTTGGAAGTTTGCCATTTTAATGATGATGTGTCTTGAAGTGGGCCTGTTTGGGTTCCTCTTGATAGGGACTCTCTGTGTTTCCTGAATTTGTGTGACTTTTCCTCTCACCAAATTAGGGAAGTTTTCCATCATTACTTTTTCAAATAGGTTTTCTATCCCTTGCTCTTCTTCTTCTCCTTCTGGTATTCCTATTATACGGATATTATTACGTTTCATGTTGTCTTGCATTTCTCTTAAACCCTCTTCATTCTTTCTGAGCCTCTTTTCCTTTTCTTGCTCTATCTGGCTGTTTTTTTCTACTTTGTCCTCCAACTCACTGATCCGATCTTCTGCTTCATCGATTCTGCTTTTCATTCCTTCTACTGTGTTCTTCAGCTCAGAAATTGTATTCTTCATTTCCTCTTGGCCCTTTTTGATAGTTTCTATTTCCTTTTTCATGTTGATATAGTTTGCACTGAGTTCATCGTAGCTTCCCTGTAGTTTCTGGTAGCTCATTGAGAGCTCATGGAGCTTCCTGACAACCATTTCTTTGAACTCCTTATCTGATAGTTGAGTTGCCTCTGTTTCATTTAGCATTCTTTCTGGGGCTTCCACCTTTTCTTTCATTTGGGGATTGTTTCTTTGTCTTCTCATTGTTGGTGAGACTCTTCTTGTAAACCTCTGCTTCTTAAGTTGATCTGTTCTGGCTACCTGCGTTTATGGTGTGAACTTCTGTGGTGGAATACCTGTGAGATTCAGTGTTATAGTCTTCTTCAGGTATCCTGGTGTTCACAGCTTCCACTGTCTCAGCTGTGGGAATACCCCCTCTTTTGGTCCAACTCTGGTTTTTTCACAGTTCTAGGATTTCTTTGCCTCACTCGTGGGTATTCAAAAAGAGAAAAGAATAAAGTGAAAAAAAGAAGAGAGAGAAAAAAGAGAAAAAAAAAAAGAAAAAAAAAGAGGAGGGAAGGAGAGATAAAATTGGAAAGAAAGGAAGAAGGAATAAAGCCAGAAAGAAGTAAAGAGAAGCAAAAGGAATTGAGGGATAAAAAAGGTAGAAGTAATAAAGAAATAAAAAATATATAATCAAAACAAAACAAAAAGAACCCCACAAAAACGAAAAACGAACCAAAACAAACAAAAAACCCAACTAAGCAGACAAAAAACAACTATCAAAAAAACAACCCCACAAAACAAAACAACCCCCCCCAAAAAAAAAAAAAAAAAAAAAAAAAGAATAAGAAGGGGAAAAAAAAAGAAAAAAAAAATCTCTTGCTATTTTCACACAGGCCAAACTGGATTTTCTGGACTTGCTGGCTGTAGCAGGCTGGGAGGCGACTCGTACCACTTTTCTCCCTGTTCCTCACTCAGTCAGCTTTGGGCTACTGTCCTCAGTGCCAGCCCAGCACTGTCCCCAGGGCTAATGGTGTACTGTCCATGCAGGGCCTTGGGTGTGATTTCTGAGCCTCCTGCAGGGGGCGAGCTTTCCAGAGTTTATGGGTTTCAGCTGGAATCTCTTACAGATCCATCCCTCCCCGAGCCTATTGCTGTGAGCTCCGGGTCTCCTACAGGGCGCAGGCGCCCGCCTGAGACTACGGGCGTGGGCTCCGAGAGTTTCCCGAGTTGCGCGCACTCACCCCAGTATCACAGATGTGAGCTCCAGGTCTTCCAGAGTCCCCTTCTCTAGTTGCAGGGTCGCCTCTGGCCGCAGGGCTGCTTCCAATCCGGTCGCGGAGCCACCTCCGGTCGCGCGACCTCCTCCGGTGGGTTGCAGAGCCCCCTCCGGTCCCGCGGCCGCCTCCGGTCGTTTGCGGAGCCGCCTCCGGTCGCCGGGCTGCCTCCGGTCGGCTGCGGAGGTCCCTCCGGTCTCGCGGCCGCCTCCGGTCGTTTGCGGAGCCGCCTCCGGTCGCCGGGCTGCCTCCGGTCGGCTGCGGAGGTCCCTCCGGTCTCGCGGCCGCCTCCGGTCGTTTGCGGAGCCGCCTCCGGTCGCCGGGCTGCCTCCGGTCGGCTGCGGAGGTCCCTCCGGTCTCGCGGCCGCCTCCGGTCGTTTGCGGGGCCGCCTCCGGTCGCCGGGCTGCCTCCGGTCGGCTGCGGAGGTCCCTCCGGTCTCGCGGCCGCCTCCGGTCGTTTGCGGGGCCGCCTCCGGTCGCCGGGCTGCCTCCGGTCGGCTGCGGAGGTCCCTCCGGTCTCGCGGCCGCCTCCGGTCGTTTGCGGGGCCGCCTCCGGTCGCCGGGCTGCCTCCGGTCGGCTGCGGAGGTCCCTCCGGTCTCGCGGCCGCCTCCGGTCGTTTGCGGGGCCGCCTCCGGTCGCCGGGCTGCCTCCGGTCGGCTGCGGAGGTCCCTCCGGTCTCGCGGCCGCCTCCGGTCGTTTGCGGGGCCGCCTCCGGTCGCCGGGCTGCCTCCGGTCGGCTGCGGAGCTGCCTCCGGTCGCCGGGTCTCCTCTGTCCCGTCTCAGGGCCACCTCCGGTCGCTCAGCTGCCACGTCTAGTTTTCCAATGTCTGCTATGGATTTTGATCTCCTATTTTCATATATACTGTGGTATTGTTGGCTATCTGCTCTGTTCCTCTGTAGATCAGTTAGGTTTTTCTCCCATGTGCAGGAGGAAGGACAATCTGCGTCCTCCTACCATGCCGCCATCTTGAACCCCTCCTAATTCTCCATGTTTCTAATGTTTTAAATTTCTGTGTACTAAGTAAATATTAGTTTTTTCATTTTCCAACAATCAGTGATTTTTTAATGTTTCACAAAACATTTTAAAGGTCACAGACCAGATTTAATATTTTCTGTTGATTGTTAAGATCACTGCATGGTTTCAATCTGCAAGGTCACGTTTTATAGTCCTGGGCTACCATGAAAAATGAGGACTGTCTGTACACATTATGATGCAGATACAGAAAACTCAAGCCAAACTGGCTTAGGAGAAAAAGGCTTTTTTTTTTTTTTTTTTTTTTTTTTTTAGTTCACATAATGGAGAAGTTCAGGGTTAAGTGTTGTTTCTGGCATGACTGGATTCAGGACTGAAATTACATGAAGAGAACCAATTATTTTTTCATCTCAAATCGATGCATTGGTTACCTTCTTGTGCTCTATGTGATGGCCTCCAGCGACCGCCACTTCCATGGTAGCAAGATGGTCTCAGTAGCTCTAATTTCATATTTTTCCTGGTTCTAGTTTAATAGGATCAAGCAGAGGAGGCTTTATCATCTGTAGCTCCTGCACAAATCCTTGGATTCCCATCTACTTTCCTAGCTGAGGCTGCCAATCCTCCACCCCAGTCACGGTGGCTAGGTGTGTGTGGTCTTCTGCCTAACTTAGAACTGGATTTCTGTCCTAGACATGGGGCCAGAGAGGGACCCCCACCCAAATCACACGGGCTGCTGGTGAGAAAGTGCAAAATACTCAAAACCAAGGGAAATGTGCTGGCAGACAAACCGAAAGTGTTTAAGGCATGCTCCTTGGTGATCGTTCCCCTCCTACAGCTTTCATCACAGTCACACTCTGTCTGAGAGTGGCTCTGAGATCTGTCTCCAGAAATTATGACCTGTATTTCCAATTCCCTGTTAGACCATTTCCATAGATTCACTGTAAGCACCTGAAAATTGACGTTCCCGAAGGTGAACCCTTCCTTTGCCCTCACTCTCAGCCCCAGCCAAATCTAAGTCTCCTCTTTGCTTCCTGCCTCAGTGAACACCGTCACTGTCCCCCCACTTTTTCATGCTGAAACCTGGGGCAGAGCTTGACTCCTGATTCTCCATTATAATCCACTAAAATCATCAATCACCAATAATTCTTGTTAATTGTGTCCCTAATATCCTTGAAATCAACCTACTTCTTTCTCTCTCTATTTTACTTACCCTATTTCAGCTCACATTTTTTCCTCTTGACTGCATTACAGTGTAACTTCTTTTAACTTGATGTCCAGCCTTTTTTTTTACTGAGGTAAGTTACACATAACATAAAATTTACCATCTTAACCATTTTTAAGTGGACAATTCAGCCGAATTAAGTCCATTCATATTGTTGAGCAACAGTCACCACCATCTCCCTCCAGAATTCTTTTCATCTTGCAAAACTGAATGTAACCGTTAAAGAATAACTTCCCATTTCCCTTCTCCACTTGGAAACCACCATTCTGCTTTCTGGAATATTTTTGCTGGTGAAGGATTTGCCTATAATTTTTTTAAAAAGCAGCATCTGTGAAGCACAGTGAAGCAAAACTCAGTAAAATGTGGTATGCCTTTGGACCCAACGTGATGTTTGATTGGAAGGAGGATGGACTTTGTTGCAGATGCTGCAAATTACTTAATATCTATTTTCATTTTCTTCTGGGGTTTTGGGGGTGCCAATGTGCCCATCTCAAGTCAATGGATCTTGACAAGAAAATGCAACTATAGCAATCCTGTTCCCTGCTTTCTCAGTCTCCCTCGTCACTTCCTGCTCCTTTCTGCTTCTGTGTTCCTTGAAAGAGAAGATGATGCAGCTCTGTCTGTATGCCGCTGGGGAAGACCAAGTGAATTGCAGAAATACTGCTGATTGTTTTTAAGTTACTGAATCAATACCACAACCACCTACCTTGAACCTGCTTAGGAGAAAAACAAAGCAATATCATTAGGCTGCTGTTAATAAAGGATGTATAAATTGAGTTGTCTACTACAGCAGGTTATTAAATAATGCTGTTTCCTTCAACACCATTTCATTATAACATGGATGAGATGCCACAGGAACTTAATGCTTTTTTTATATTGATTAGTCTGCAGTAAAATTAGTTTTGTTGTTTGTAATTTCTCTTTACATCGCAAAACCTATCAATGACACGAAGTGAGTACTTACTGTACTTGTAGCTGAACAGAAGTCTCTTTGATGTTGGATTAAATGTGAGTTGTCAAGGCTTTTCTCTGCTTTCAGGGGTAAGCAGTTGGATAAGCGGTGCAGGAAAGCCTGGGGGCCGAACAGGGTTGAAAAGAAATTGTCAGGCTAGAGATTGTTTATGCTAAATGGATGGGTGTGGATACATCCTAGTGACAAGTAGGCCATTCGCTATACGTGTTCAAAATTGAGAAAGAGCTCTGGCCTGCAGGCACAGATTTACACATCATCAGCATATTAATATAACTGATTGATTCATCGAAGGAGATACAGATATAATAAGAGTATATTGCATATGAAAATATACCTTTCAAGCACAGGTATGATATCTAATTCTCTGCCTTACCCCACGATATGTAGGGATGTAGGGGGCTGGAGCCGGGATGTTATCTGGCTGCCTAATTTTGGAAATCCAGTGGCAGTATCTTGATTAAGGTTCCCTAAAAGCAGACTCTGGTGGTTATTTGGGAGGTTATTCCAGAAAACATAAGTAGGAGGATGGTTCAGTGATATAGGAAAATGAAGGAAGTTAATAAAATGATGTGTTATCAGATAATTGCTACTGCGGATAACTGGAGCTTCATAATGCTGGAGAAATGATGGAGCCATTGTGGAACAGGCCTCAGGATTATTTCACCTGAGTGTAAGGAGCTGGGGAATGCATGCACCAATTTCTTTCTTCTCCCCCAGCTTTACTGAGGTATAATTGATAACAAAATTGTAAGCTATACAAAGTTGTATACACCAATTTCCATCAGTCCTTGGTGCGGGTTATTTCCATGCACCTGGACAGAGCAGGCTCTGCAATGAGATGCAGGTACTGGCAGTGGAAAGTCTGGGCAGCACACACTACCATAGCAAGGTCCTGGAAGCTTTGAGCAGGGCACCACCAGCATCTAAAGTGAGCATCATTTTAGCCAGGAAGACCATGTGATACATATCGGGGCAGCAAAAAGGAGTAAGAAATGCTGACACAAAAGAAGAGACAGAACTTACGTGAATTCCTGAGCTAAACAAGACATCTGTAATGACTCATAGCAATCCGGCAACAGCAGAAAGGGGTTACTAGAGTCTACCTGCCCAGAACTGAAGGGACGCTGTGTCATGGAGGTGCAACTCCGGTGCCATTTGAAGAACAACCTCTGCTTTTCCTACTAACTCAATTCTGAGCAGACTAATGCATTTTTCTCTTTAAAAATCCTTAAGAGAAAATGAAACAAAGCAACGAAAACTGTTCACTACTAAAATATTTTGTTCCATCTGTTCCAATGGAAGGAAGATTTTCAATAAAAATTCTCTTGATTCTTTGGAAAGCAAAATGAATTTTTTTTGCGGGGGAGGTGATAATTTGCCAGTGAGTGATTTATCTTAGGT
The DNA here is from genome assembly GCA_039655065.1 of Glossophaga mutica. Classification (NCBI taxonomy): domain Eukaryota; kingdom Metazoa; phylum Chordata; class Mammalia; order Chiroptera; family Phyllostomidae; genus Glossophaga; species Glossophaga mutica. The sequence goes on along the minus strand of CM077306.1, from coordinate 43,591,289 downwards.
TCAATCCCAATACACTGAGGATCCTGAATGTTTAGAAGACTCCCCTAGGTCAGAAAACGCTATTAATCCTAGGAAGGACTAGTATATCACCATGCGAGTTAGAAGGAGCCAAAGCAGAGCCACATCCGCAATTGGAAATGAAAGGAGTCTTATTTTTCAGTTTGCTGGTAAATTTTATTTTTGAGAACAAGACAGTCTATATGCAGTAATATTAATTTCTCATTGCTTTTGAACTTTCACCATGTAGGAATCTGGGAAAGGAACGAATGTGTTAAGGGGTGGCTCATGTGTCCTGGTGATTTGGAATCCCCCAGGCCCAAGTGACCCAGCACTTTACACAATGTCTATAACCAGGGTCAAACTGCTGACTATTTAGAGAGTTTCTATGAATGAAAGTGACCCTGAATATGACACAAGACCTGAGAACTGGTTGATCTAAAAATGCTCTCTTCCAGACAAAATATAGTAAATTAGATCTGGTTATGAAGCACAAAGAAATGTGATTGGCTATACTGGAATGTTTTATGTGTTTCTTATAGTAGCCCATCTGGCATGGTGCTGTTTGAAATGCCATTGTAAGAGATCATAGCGCTGGTCCTTGCTCTGGCATCAAATCTCCTGTGTGTGGAACACAGTGTCAACACCACAGGGAAAGACTTTTTTTTTAAATGGAAAAATCTCAGGTTTTTTTTTTTTTTTTTTGTAGTACAAGGCCCTGAGTGCAAGTACCAAAACTCTTAGTTCATTCTTTCTGAATAACTTTCCCCAAATGGTGATAAAAACAGAGCAAAAGCCTATATAAGTTAAGTAACCACGATAAAAAGCTTCTAGAAAGTTGTTACTTAAGTCATAACATTAGAACATGCATTGTTTTCAAGCAAAAATTGTCATAAATGAAAGAATTATTGAGCCATACCTCCCAGTTTCCTGCTTAAAAAACTAACAAATGGAACAAAAACATAAATAAAAACACCAGACCAGCAAGGCTGGCATGAAGCAGAGTCAGGAAGTTCAAGGCTGAAGCCCAGGCCCCTGCTTGTTCTGTTGGGACCCCTCCAAAAATGCCCTCAAGGGAAAGAGGAGTTTGTTTGGGACATAATTGCCGGATGGCTTATCAGGCCCTGCCCTGCTCCCCAAAATGATACTGATGCAAGCTTCCTTTAAAAAACCTAATGTTCACATTATAGCCTACTCATTTGGTAAGACTGACAAATTTACATTGCAGTTCAAAATCTCTATGGATTTTTAAAATATTGTATCCACATATGCGTAAATTTTTCCAACATGGGACTAGGCAGGCATTTCTTTCCAGGATTTACCACTTCCTTCCAATCAGTTTGTCTTTGAACCAGGTTTGGGACTCAGGCATGCTTTTTTTTTTTTTTTTCTGGTCAAGGTATAAGATACTCACTTCCAAGACCAGAGGATGGCTGTAGATTTCCCTATCATTAATTGTAGTGCTAGTTTTATCATTTAGGAGTCTATTGAGTGGAATGTCTTCTGGAATTTTAAGGAACACTTCTTTTCCAGAAGGTCTGTTTCATTCTGCCAGATCTTCACCTTTCTGTCAATCCAAAGAAACTCTGAAAATACAATCCCTTTGACAAATTTCAAAGACCAGTCCTTTGAAATGAAGAAGATAATTCCGTAACTTGGCTTATGCAATTTCATCTGTTCCGTGGCCACTTTTTCTCCCTTTTCTCTGAACCCTGACTATGCTTCTGCTCTTTCACCTGATCTCTCCCAACCGTGGGCTGTTCATCTGGAGGTCGGTCATCCTTTCCAGTTCCACATCTGTCTCATTTCCCTTCATTTCTGTTGGTCTGGATGCCTATTTTAATTAAATTACCATGTAGACTTTCACTTTCTTTTGTGCTGAATTTCATTCTAGAAATATGCAATTGATGATTGCTGTTTCCTTGTTCCTGTCTTCAAACTTTATTTTGACCATTTAGAGCCTAATTGTAACCCAAATCCTAACCATTGTTAGAGTGCCCAACTAAATAGTAGCTTCTTTAGCCTCTTTTTATCATTGTATCCATATGATTTCCTTTTCGTTGGCAAGTCATGTTATTTTGTAATGATGAAATAGCATGAGCTGCTTTTTCCAATTTTGTATGTACGCTGCCAAAGAAACATAGCAATAGATTTTTCTCCTTTCCTTTGGCTTTAATTAACTAGGGTCTTCATCTTCTGTTAAAAAATTCAAATTTTGGTCTAAGATATTTACTTTCACTTTTATTTTAGATTATAAGTGATCATTCTCAGTTTTTTCCATAACAATATTTCTCATATTCATATAGAAACTGTGCTCAACTGCAGTTGCAATACCCACCCAGAAGTAGAATGACCTAGTACTGAAGAAGATGAAAAGACTAAGTTTATGAAACCGCTAGGGTGGGACTAGGACGAACAATTGCACTGACTTTTTGTGCTAGGCACAGTTCCTGGCACTGGTGACAGAGCAACGCACCAAAGAGACAAAGTCCCTGCCCTGGTGGAGGTTCCCTTCTAGTGGATGGAGACTGATAATAGACCATGAAAGTGTGTCCAGCAGTGGTGAGCACTAAGGACAGAAGTAAAGCAGGGAGAGAGCTAGGAATGCTAGGGGGTGCGTGGGGTAGACTGGATGGTCAGAGAAGACTCCACTGAGAAGGTGGTCTTTGAGTAAGAATCTGAAGCAGGGGAGGGTGAGAGCCACGCAGGCTTCAGGAGGAAGTGCATTCTAGGCAGAGGGGATTGTGCCTGGAAAGGGAGAGGAGCAGCCAAGAGGCCAAGCAAGAGGAAGCTAGTTAAAGGAACAAACAAGGAAGCCCAAGCAAAGAGTGAGAGAGAACTGCAGGCAATAAGAGCGGAAAGAGAAGGTGAGGGAGGCAGATGACCCAGGGTCTTCCATGTCACTGTGAGAATGTGGCATCAGGAGAGACACTGTCCCTGCTTTCACAGAGTTTACGATCTAGCAGGGGCAAACATACGGGAACCATATGATAAACTGAGGTGACTATTAAAAATAGGAAAGCTCAGAGTGTCGTGGAATCACAGAGTGCTGGGCCCCAATGTGCTCTAGAGGTTTCTTCCGGGAGGAAATGGTGTTGATGCTGAGACCTGCAGGAAGAGCTGAGTTAGGTGCGTGGGGGTGGCCTCGGCTTCAGGTGTGGGGAAGGGTGAGTTGCAGCTGTAGCCGGGGGCAAAAGCAGGAGCAGTAAGAATGAACAGCCCTGAGGTGAACATACCAAAATCAAAAAGGAATGTACTATGAATAAGGCCAAAGAACAGGTGGGGTAATGTTGCCAGACGAAGCTAGAGAAGTGTGTGCAGGCTGGGGATCAGCTAGATTATAAACAGCAATGTAGGCTGTGTGAGAGTTCAGACTTCCCCTGAGAGTACTAGGGAGCCATGGAAGATGGTAAACAGGGGTGTTACCTGATTAGGTCTATCTTTTGAAAGATCACTCTAAGTGCGCCGATTGGGAGGAGCAAGCTGCGGTAACAGAAACGAGGAACACAGTGCTGCAGCGGTGCCCTGCTTTTTTGGACCTCACTGGTAGCAGAGGGAAGGGAGGGGCATGGGCACACTCGAAGGGTTTTCGTGGACTAGAATAGATAGGACTCGATGGGGGGTTGCTGGTGGGTACGTTCCAAGTAGAGGGAAGGATCACAGACGTCATTCAAGTCTTGGCTGTGTCAACTCGATAGATGGTGGGGCCGCTGTCAGCAAATGGGAGCAAAGGAGAAGGAGCGAGGTCCGAACGTACCACTGGTCCAAATCAAATAACATTTGCTGTATTTTTACTTGTAATTTCTCCCCTTAAGTGGAAGTTTAGAGATGATATAATCACATCGTTCCTTGAGTGACTTACTTTAATCTTTGCATTTTAATACAGGAACATCATTTTAAGTTTGCCTGTCTTAGAGATCTTTCCGTAAATTTGTGTTAGGGACTGAGTGATTTCAGATAGAATCACAAGTGACACAGGTTGTAACATAGCTAAGCACGTGGCGCCATCTTCAGGACAGCTTGTTAAAAATTTATAAACCGCCCAGACTGGAAGACGCGCTTCTGCCCGCACAATACTTTTCTGTGGAGTCGGTATGACTCCATCTTGTTTGGTAATAAGAAGCTGAAAAATGTTTCTGCCGGCTCTAATTATGTGACCAAATCCTGGTTTTCCCGAGAACTGTAGTTTATCACCGGATATAGGAGAGATGGTGGCCAAATTTTCTTTGAAATCATTCCAGTTTGAAAGTGTGAGCAGGGCGATGAGCTTTGCTGCAGAAAGGCCTAGAAAAGGAAATTAAAGCAGCAACGCTTGAGGATTTTCTACTGTGGTGCCCAGACATTTATAAATTTTTACTAGGTGCTTCATTAAATATGTAGTCAAGTGGAATTTAATTCTTATGCATTTGTAATGGTGACAACTTACATATAAAAATTGGAAAAAATCACTTATCAGAATTTGTGCCCAAATTTTTGGCTCAGGAAACATGATATCATAGATTCATAGGATCCGCACTCTAAGAATAAAAAGTTGTGAATAAGAAATCATTATTATACCTATAGTGAAGCACATACAGAGGAACAATATGGCTCACAAGATGACTTTTATTTTCAAAAGCTTCTCAGGCTTTATTCTGTTTGAAGAAGCTCCACCTTTTCTTTCTGCAGGGGTTCGATACGATATAAAAACATGGGCATACATGTTTATCAGAATGTATCTGCCACCTTCACGTGCAGGACATACTGTTTAACCGACAGTGAGCATTTAGCACAGTCTCGTGAGCAACTGGGAGATAAACAGTTTGGCGGGTGCGGGAAGGCAAATGGTTCCTACCATCTTGCAGCACCCTGCTCGCAAATGGGCTTTCTTCCTAGATGGCTCTCATTAAAAATGCATGTCTTGCAGTTGAGGAATTGTAAATCCCAGAGTTCCTGTTAATCCTGAAAGAGGTAACACATTCATCTAAATTCCAATTCTAGATAAACCCCTCAATTATAGGTTGGGTTTCCTGGGGTCCAAACTGGGCTTAAGAGGGGTAAGTGCAAGAGTGGGGCATGCAGACCGGTGGCCAATAATAGTGTCTAATGGTAATGACTTGTTTACAGTGTGCCAAGTGCTATATATGGATTATCTCATTTAATTCTCATAACCTGCTCTACCCAGTATGGCTCAGTTGGTTGGAGTATTGTCCCATAACAATTCCCAGTCAGGGCACATACCTAAATTGTGGGTTCCATCCCTGGTCTGAGTACATATGTGAGGGAACTGATCGATGCTTCTCATTTGCATCAATATTTCTCTTTTTCCCTTCCTCTCTCTCAAAAAGCAATGAAAGAATGTCCTCGGGTGAGGATAGAAAATTATTTTAATCTTTATGACCTATGGGTGCTTTAAAAAGTATGTGGGTATTTTCATTATCATCTAGAGAATTTAAAATAATAGCCCAAAGCTCATACTCACTATCTAGTAAAGCTAATGAAATAAATTCAAATCCAGGCACTCTCTCTCCAGTACAAACCAGCCTGACCAAAACATCATTCTGTCCCTTAAATGAAAACCATTTCCACAAAGGAAAAATAACCTTCATCAAGCTAACAGTCTGAGCAAAACATTCAGCAAGCAGAAGTATAGAAATTGAGGAGAGGGGCAGAACCTGGAGGGATCCCCTGAGATCTAGCCGTTCCTCCCACTTTTTGATAGTTCCAGAGCCTTGGTCCTGCCTGGGTGGCGAAGTCTAGGACAGAATATGACAATGCATGTCCTTGAGACTTCCAAGAGTGAGTGTGGGAGAGAGTGTGACTTGCAGAGATGAGATGGTGGGGGGCCAAGGAACTCCCTGTTGTCTTCTTCACATTTTATTCTGAGGATCAAGCCTAGAGATACAGAGCTGTGGCCCTGACAATAGAAACCACTGTATCCAGTAACAACACACACTTATCACATGGGACAGGAGCAGAAGAAATAACCTACTTCACACTATTCAGTCAGGCAGAGGTTGGTGCACAGAGCGTGGTGTGGGCTTGCTGAGGCCCACTGTCAATGTGAAGGCCACATGTAAGCACCACCAGCTAGAGGGACGGGCATGGGGCTTGAAGTCCAAGGCCCTGCATCAGGCTGACCGCTGACACTGTGTGATTTTGGGCGATTCATTTAAATGATCTGATCTTTAATGCACTCAGCTGAAAATGACAGTAATAGTTACCAAATAGGATTGTTGGGAGATCAAAGAAACAATGTATGTAAAACACGGGTAAGCTATAATACTAGTGAGTACCTTGCATGTGTTAGACATTGGACATAGAAAATTAAGATATAATCCTTGCTGTCTAGGAACTCACAATCTAATGATATACAGATGTTGGTTGTCTTTAGAACTGCAAGTCCCCCCTTCTTTCTAAGTACCCCTCTCACCTCCATATGGGTATTGTCATAATAGTGGTTTTCTCAAAAGCTGACCCTAAGACAAGGATTTGAGTGGAAAGGGTTTATTTAAAGGTGCAAGGAGTCACAAGTGATAGAAGAGAGGAAAAATTGCCAATATCGGGTGTACCATTGGGCCAGCTGCTACCTTGGACCACTCCGGAAAATGCTGCCAAACACAGGGCTCAGAGGTTTCCCGCATAAGGAATGGGGGAGCTAGAGTAGTTTCACACCAGCTTTCATCTATTATTGGTCGAAGATTTCTTCTGGGTGTTAATTTCTTTGCTCTTCTGGCCTGCCAGGGGTATAGGTAGAGTGCATTTCAGCAGCTTCAGAAAGTGGCTATGGGCAAAGGAATGGAAATACTGGCAGTTGGAAGATGGCTGGAGCATACTGAAGTCATAAGAGCCAAAGACACAGGCAACTCAATGACAGAAACTGCAAAAATTTGTCCGTTGTCTGCAAGGGTGCTTGGCTAGGCTCACTCTCTCCCTGGCACCCAAGGTAAAACCGAGGGAGGAGAATCTTATAATACTTACCACTGTAGAGGAAGTGGGTTGGAGGCTGAATGTATGCTAACACTTCCTAATGGCATCATTGACGCATGGACTATTGTGGGATTTTTTGTTTTGTTTTTTTTTGAAATTTGGCGGAGCTGTGTAGGTCAATGGAATCACTGCTTCACTTGAACTTCCCGTGAGGATGGAAATATTCTATACATCTATACTGTCCCCTACAGTAGCCACTAGTCACGTGCAGCTACTGAGCACCTGAAATGTGGTAACATGACTAAGAAACAGCATTTTTACTTTTATTTCTTTTTAATTAATTTAAATAATCACATGTAGCTACTGGCTACCATATGAGACAACACAGCTTTAGAACAGTTAAATTTTATTTTATTGTTCGTAAGAAATTGTTCAGAGTCATCCTAATAATTTTCTTCATTAGGAATAGAGGTATATAAAATATGTTATGTGGCTGAGTATTAAAATCAATATTAGGCTGGAGCTGAGTCACATTGAATTTCACCATCCTAGTAGAAAATTCTGGGACAGAGGAATAAATATGAATTATTATCAACATTTGTTATAAAAATGTATTATAAAAAGTTTCATAGTCAAACTTCTAAAGTTTGAGAAAATAATACAGAAATAATACTATCTTAGCAGCTCTAGTGTATATTGATGTTTCTGAATGAACAATGACTAGACTGAAGTAGGTGGAGAAGCAACCTATTTTGGGGCACATAATTCTCCATGTCTTATTAATTACACCTCATATTGTTATTTAAATTTCTATAAACATTTATGGACGCAAATTCAATATAGCATATTTACAAAGTTAACAATACATTCTCTCTTAATTATACTTTATTTTCCCCTTCTATTTGAAAATGTTTAATATTTGTTTTTGTACATAATTCATAGCTTCCAGAATCATCATTTTTACTGTTGTACTTTATTCTGACAGTGAGTCCTGTTGTAATATGTATTTTTGCAATGTGAATTGTTTCCTGTGTTACTGGGGTCAGGGAGTGTATGACGTTATCTTGGAGGTTGCATTGGTTCACGTGTGACTTTTCCCAGCGGGTCCCTGTTTTGTACTCACTGTTTTGTACCACTGTTTTGTACAGCTGGTGTGCGACAGCAGCTGAATGCAGGGTGCACTAAGACCGTGGAGACGCTAGGGCTGGGTAGCACTGTGCCATTTCATCAAGGTCCTCCTCTTGGCTCCCTCTGGCTGCACGCTCCTGGGGAGGAGCTCAAGGCGTGGCTGCCCCGATCTTTGCATTTCGCCCCCATTTCCATAACCCGGCAGCCTTTCCCTTCCATGAGCTACCTTTAGTTCTTTTTGTTAATGCAACTGTTTTTCTAATGCAAGCTTCTATTTACACAATAATATTTATTTATTTATTTATTTATTTATTTATTTATTTATTTATTTATTTGTCTGTAGTAGGTTTTACACTGTGCTGTATCTTTAGTGGGAATATTATTGTTTTTGTTAGCACACCATTACAAAGTTTTATGTGTTTTGAGTGGAAATTGGATACATTTTGAGTTATTTAACTCTGATACAGTTCTTTTTAATGTGTGATTTTGTAAATTTGAGTTTTTCTTTTTTCAGTGATATGAATGTTGAATTAAGGTTAAAATTGATTCTTGAACTGAATGAGAAAATAGCAACAGCAACAAAAAACCCATAAGCAGCTCTGTACCCCAAATTGCATCTAAAACGATTACCTGTGTTTGGAAGTGAATATCCACATACAAACACTATTCTAAGCCATATGCTTTGTTGCTTTGTTTATATTACTGATTTCACTAAACCAATGACAGTGAAGGTAGTAATTTGATGTTCCAAAGACTTAGACCAAAGTCAAGGGAAAGTGTAGATTTCATCTGAACACCTAGACTGAAGATGAAGTTCCGTGTCTCTATGAGAAAAAAGAAATGCGCATCGACTTACATGAATCGTATACATAATTTCTTTGAGATTTTGGTACATATGCTCTTTAGGTTCTAAAAATTCTGAATAGTGTGGCACACATCTTCCTAGCCCCATCTAGTAGGCCTCTGTTTGGACCCAATACAGTGTCCCTTCTTAGCATTTATGTAGGAAAGGGCTTCGTAAATGGCATGTCCATATTCTAGAGTTAGAGTGCTTCTGTTCCAGTAAGAGAAGTCTGTTACCAAGAGGACTTACGGAGCAGTTATTCCTTTCGTGTATGTTTGTAAGAAGGGAGTATAAAGATCAATGCCTATATACCCACCTCAATTTAGTGCCCTGAAAGTATTTGTTTTTCAAAGAAAGCTGTCATAAATAACATCTGTTAAAACATGTATGCATTAGTTTGAGTTACACACTTTTAACTGTCTGCCATCAAATTTGGGGTTCCTTAATGCTAGTATAACTCAGCAGTACCACCCAGTGACAAATAAGAGAGGCCAAGATGCACTCATCTTGCTGCATAATGTTTCCCAGGTTGACACCTACTGCCCAGTGCCTCCTGCTGACCGGGCACGTGGAGGGAGTGCCCTGTGTTACTGTGCTGTTATGGGGGGCGGGGCAGGCTCTGGGGCCACACAGTCTGGGTTGAAAGCTAGGCCACGTTACTTCCCCGTTGTGTGACCTTGGTAAATTACCTAGTGTCTTCATCTCAATTTTCTTATTTTAAAAAGTATGGATAAGGTAAGTCCAATTATATAGAGTTACTAGGAGAATTAAATGTGATATGTGTAATGGAATTAGCATAGTACCTGGCACATTAAGTAAGTATTTGACACATGTGAGTCTTCATAGTGCTGTTTCCTGAGTGTTTTGTTTCAAATTATAAGTGAAATAATTCCTGAAAAAAAAAAAAAGAAAAAACAAACTCAGATTTACAAAATCACACACTAAAAGTAATTGTATTGGGGTTAAACCACTCAAAATATATGCAATCTCCACTCAAAACATAAAAAGCTTTATAATGGAGTGCTAACAAGCACAATACTATTTCTAATAAAAATACATCTCAAGGAGGCTCCCAGCTGAAAAAGCACAGAATGCTGTCAGTGCTGGAGTCAGAATTGAGTCAATCTGTCGCACTAATGCATCGGTTGGCTGCTGATTCTTCTCTGAAGCAGTTTTGGACACTATAAACAACAGGATGTTAATGCATTACTGAGTGAGAATTCCTGGCAAACAGAACATGGAAAATAATGCAATTAATGGCTGTAGGCTAATGTCTAATATTCAGTTGGATATTGTTAGTGGCTTTTGCTCTATCTCATGAACAAGCACTTTTGTACTGTTATCCTCATAACCTGTTTTCTGTACACATTCATGCAGCACACCATTACAAGAATGATGTCTATGACCATGCGTTGAGCAGCTGTGGAGGGTATAGTCACAAGTACAGGCTCTGGCTTCAGAATTTCTGGGTCTTCCATAAACCAGTTGAGGGACTATGGCAGGTCACCAAATGTTCTGGATCTTTGTTTTCTCATCTGTGCAATGAAAATAATGATATCTACTTCATAGGTTTCTTATGAGGATGACACAATTCAATCAACCTAAGATACTTAACTGTCCTCTGTGTAATAAGTACCCAACAAATGATAGCTAGTATTTAAATTTTTATTTATTTTAATCATTTAAAAATAATTCACCATTTTACAAGAAAGTAAAATCACCTATATCCACAGACCCTACTGTTAGTGGTAGGTCAGATGTTTGAAAGTGAATGGAAATGGCAATAAACGAGAGAAAAAGCAACAATTTCCATTTAGTTGGAGGAAGCTCATTGGAGAATAATTTCTGTAGCTCTTAAGGACAGAAGGTATATAACTTGGTGGCCCTGGTGACAACAAAGTAGAAAAGAAGAGAAAAATGTACAGGTGAGGAGGGAGATAATGAATGAAATAAGAGGTGACATTGAGCATCTTTTCATATGTCTATTATCCATCTGTGCATCCTCTTTGGAGAAGTGTCTATTCAGGTCCTTTGCCCATTTTTTAATTGGGTCGTTCGTCTTCCTGATGTTGAGTTGCATAAGTTATTTGTATATTTTGGAAATTAACCCTTTATCAGATGTGTCATTGGCAAATATGTTCTCTCATACAGTGGGTTCCCTTTTCATTTTGTTGATGATTTCTTTTGTTGTGCAGAAGTTTTTTAGTTTGATGAAGTCCCATTTGTTTATTTTTCCTTTGTCTCCCTTGCCCTAGGAGTTATATTGGCAAAAATATTGCTGTGAGTTATCACCTCACACCTGCCAGAATTGCTACCATCAATAAATCTACAAACAAGTGCTGGAGAGGATGTGGACAAAAGGGAACCCTAGTGCACTGTTGGTGGGAATGTGGACTGGTGCAGCCACTGTGGAAAACAGTATGGAATTTCCTCAAAGAACTAAAAATGGAACTGCGTTATCCCAGGGATACCACTTCTGGGATACCACTTTTGGGAATGTATCTTAAGAGTCCTGAAACACCAATCAGAAAGGATATATGCATCCCTATATTCATAGTAGCATTATTTAAAATAGCCAAGATATGGAAACAGCTCAAATGCCCATCAGTAGATGGGTGGATAAAAAAGATGTGGTATATTTACACATGGAATACTACACAGCTGTAAAAAAGAAGGAAACCTTACTGTTGGTGACATCATGGATAGACCTGGAGATTATTATGCTAAGCAAAATAAGCTATTCAGAGAAAGACAGATACCATATGATCTCACTCATATGTGGAATCTAATGAATAAAATAAACTGATGAATAAAATAAAGCCAGAGGTACAGATACATGGAACAGACTAACAAATGTCAGAGGGGAAGAGATTAGCCAAAGAACATATATGTGCATATCCATAACCCATGGACACAGAAAACAATGTGGTTGTTTGTCAGCTAGGGGAGTGTGGGGGCTGTGTGAAGTGGGGAAAAGCAAGGGAAAATGGGATACATCTATAATAGTTTCAACAATGAAAAATTCAAAAAAGAAGTGAGAAGAAAGAATAATGGATAACGGGGAGAAAAATAATAAGATGATTATAGAGTATCCGAAGAATGCCATGGAATCTATTAGTTATGATAATACTAGCTACCATAATGCAAAAATGCTAAACTATCAGTAGCTTATTTCCTGCTCATCTCCCAGTCCAGTGAAGTGGATCCTGGTAGGCAGTTCTCTTCCAATGGTGTTTTGGGATCAAAGGCCCCCACCCATCCCCCATCTGTGGACCCACTATCTGTAACATGTGGATCTCATGGACCACCCCATGGGGACTTCTGCTCCAACCAACTGGAAAAGGAAATCATGTGGATTGTTGGAGGTTTTTATGACCCAGGCCTGGAAATAGTACTTATTCTGGCCCACATTCCACTAGCCAGAGCTCAGTCTCATGGCCATACTTACATTTAACTATATGCTCAAGAGAAAGGACATGGGTTTTGGAACTCATCACAGCCTCTGTTTTTGATAATATTAGGCAAAATTACAATGTCACCTTTTGTAATATAAACCAATACAAATTCATAATCTGACTGGGAACAAGAGAAAACTGAATTGTACCTGGAGATTCACAGACACATGAGCTAAATCTATCTCATTACTACAAAATGAAAATCTATGGATTAATTTTTGTGCAAATCAAAATTATCTCCAGAAAGTTCATCTATGATTACTTTAGAATAACAATAGCTAGTACTAAGTTCTTACTCTGTGTGAAGCACTGTGCTAAGAGCTTTATATATGTTATCCAATTTATTTATCTTTACTACACTTCTGTGAAGGAGAAATTATTATTTTTATTTTATAGATTAAGAAATGGAATCCCAAGAGAGCTCCTGACTTGCCCAAGATCATAAAGATAGTAAGTGGTAGGACAGAGATTCAAACATCAGCTTTACTATCAAAGCTGTCATACTCTCCTGCCTCCTAAGATCTCTGATCACTTCTCAGTTCAGAACCCCTTGCGTAAACTTATTTAGTTCTCTAATATGGTTCTCTGCAAATTTTGGTGTATATATTGATTTGTAAGCTATGTCAGTTAACTTGCTGTGTAATAAACAATCCCTAAATATAGGGGTTAAAATAATACACGCATAACTTTTTATTTCTCTCTATTCTGTAGGTTGACTGGATGATTCTTCATTTCCACTTGGTGATTCATGGAGTTACTCAGGAAGCTGCACCCCAATGGTGGCTGGGCTGCCAGAAGGGCCAAGAAAGCCCCTCTCACACGCCTGGGGGCCTGGTGCTGTCAGCTGTGGTATCTCAATTCTCCTTCACATGACCCCACTCTCCATGGTTCTCCCTGCTCCAGGACCTCTCCACGTGGCCTTTCTTGAGGGACAGACTGGACTTCCTTATGGCATAGGAGCTGTCTTCAGAAGGAAGGAAGCTCCCAGAACTTTCAAAGCCTAGATTAAAAAAAGCTCAGCATTACTTCTGCAACATTCTATCATCAAAGGAGCATGAAGCCAGCCCAGGTTAAAGGAGTGAGGAAAAAGACTTCACTCTTTGGTGGGAGGAGCAAAAAAGAATTTATGTCCATGTTCAATCCACCACACAGCATTCTTTATGCAAGTGTCTGTCATTGTCCTCCCAACTAAACTTCTGAAGGCAAGATCTGGGTCTTCTCAATTTTATAATTGACTTTTAGCATCTAGGACTATTCTCTGCATACAACAGGTCTCAAAAAACTCAGCTGAATGACTGTAGAAAAACCATAATTCATACAATTTAAGTGGGAGAAAAAGTCACCTGGAACACTCACAACAGAACACAGACCCTCAGGGCCTCTTAGGCTCCCTGCTTGTGAAATTTGAGAAGTAACTTTTTGCAACCATTTTCTTACTGGAGAAATTGTGTCAATGCATTGACTTCTCTGTACAAGTTCTCTGCTTCTGTGATCACCTAATTTCAGATGCTTAGCCACTTGTCCAAGCTGAAATATGGAGCCTTTCTGCTAATTCAATTCTGAAAATCATACAAATGGTACATTTGGAATTTATGGCAAATGATGATTTAATATTGTGCCAGAAATTAATAATTTTATGAAAAGATTCTGCTAAAATAAGACCTCAGCCTGTTTTTGTTGGTTATCTCTCAGAAGAAAAGAAAACTTTCCAGAACACACATAAAAGTAACTTGGTTCTCACAGTACCTACTTTGAAGCACAGGGGGCCATAGGCCTCACCCTATGCATATAGCGGGGCATCGTCCCTTGCTTGTTCATTACTTTATAAGGGGTTCTTGCTACGTAAGGTGTACACTCACACATGCTCAAACAGCTCGAACAGACCTGTACAGGTCAATACATACGATGAAAAATGAAAGAAGATAAAATTGTACAAGCATTAAAAAAATGAGACTGCATAGAAATCAGCTCTTAGGTGATCTTATCAGTAAAAGACAGGAATAGCTCTAGGGAAAGTGAAACAGCTCAGTTTAAATTTACTCTGCTTTTCTCTGCCTTGGGTATCCTGAAACAGACTCTCTCATAAGGTTTGCTGTACTAAAAGCAATATCCTTGTCTTCCATTCAGGCCTCTTTCTTTGCCAAGATCTCTGTAAGTAGAAAAATGACAAAAATTTATGAGGGTTACATCCAAAAGCAAAAGCCTGGGGCATATTGTTAGGAAGATAAAGATTGTTCATGTGGGAGTTCTCTGTTCCTTTATTACCTGAGAAAAGATGGAGTAGTAATTGACATGTGGTTCTTGACAGATGTTGACAAGGGAAAAACATGTAACTAAGCCCCTTGGAGTTTTTGCAAAGGATGATTATGATGCTTGTCTCCATGTTCCATAACCTCTCGAGTACAATCAAATTTCCCCCTGTACCCTAAGTGCCAAGCAGACATCGATGCAGATGTTAGCAGACTACATCAGCATCTGGCCAAAGAATAGAATTCTCTCATCTCACATAAAGGGCATACACAATAGGGGCTGTTGAATGTGGACTGAGTGCTTTGATATATTCCATTGTTAATCTGTCTTGAAGTAGATTGATTGCTGTGGAGAAAAAATTCACCCCAAATTTTTATTTTTTACTCTCAGAGCTTATATGTGGGCATACACCATAACATTAAATCATTTATTGTTTTGCTCTAATATTATTTTCATATTTTATTTGATAAAAGAGTAGGATGATGGAAATATTAACAAATAGACCATTAGGAGAGCACTGCATAAAAATAAGAATGAGATTTAGAAAGGCAATATTTTCTCTGTGTTTGCTAAATATCCAGATGAGAAGTTGAAAGATTGTCAGTAGTACAGATGTTCCAAATACCCAGATGTTCTGTAGAGAAGATATTTGGCAACAAATAAAACTTTCTTTTTCATCCATATGGTTCATTCTAGTTTCGTTTTGTGTAACATTATAGAATTATGGAAATTACAAACATATTTTAGTTTCAAAAAATAAAAGTAGAGCAAAATGTAAGAACACTCTTTTATATTTCTTCTTAGTATGTCTGTAGCAGTAAACTGAGGATTAGAGCTTTAATCAAAGAGAATTGAGCATGATAAAATATCATACTAATCTGATTCTAATACAGTCCACATTCTTTTCTCACTTTATATTACTTCCTACTTTAATAGTAAGGCTAAATAACAATTTGAGGTTTGTTTGTTCCCCCCTTATATTTTTTAGTCCCTCCATCCATACTCACTCCAGCAGCGGCCTCTGTTGGTGGTTAGCAGAGAGGGGGTACATACCAAACTGAAAAGCACAAATAGCCCTAAGGCTTCCTTAATTTGGTTTCCAAAAGCTTAAGTTTCAAATAAAGAAATCCAGTTAATATGCAGAAAATAAAGACATGCGCTTTTTCTTGTACACCCAACTCTGTGGATTGATACACACACCGAATTTGAGCAGCACACTTGAACATTATGCTCTCGGGATGTATCAGTCAGCTTAGGTGGGCTTAGGTGTGCTTTACAAACAATCAGGTGCAAAGTCTCCTTGCAACAACAAAGAGTTATTTCTCTCTCATGTTATACATCTGCTCTGGGTCCTCCTTTTTCTATATCCAAGCTAAAGGAGAAGCCTCTCTCTGGAATACTGGCTTTCCTATGGCAAAGGGAACAGAAAGCAATGATGGGCCAGACATGGTTCTTAAAGCTCCTGCTCAAAAGTGGCCTATGTCACTTTTACCAATATAGTCAGTCATATGGCCAAGATATATGGCCAAGCTCAATATCTTTGTTAAGACATGCAATCTTGTCACAGAGAGAGGCTCCACCAGGCGGGAGGGGCATTGGATATTTTTACCTCAGTACTGTTTACCACAATTGTCATTTTAACCATGCATTTGTGCTTAATTGTGTAGTTCACTGGGTCAGATGTATCAAAATAGTTATTACATTGAGAGATTATAAAACATAAGGGAAAACACTAATTCAGACAGAACACAGAATAAGAATAACGAGGCAGTTTTAGATGTTTCCAGATAGGTATGCGCTATTGTGCTTATACATCATTCAGAGAATGAGAGTACATTCATGTTCAGAGTGGAGAACAAAGAATTAAGAAAATTGATCTCCATCTAGTCAAATTTGTAAAAGTCTGTGAAGGAAAAGTTTGTAGTTTAGGATCTTTTTTAATGGGGATAAGATAATAAATAATCATGACTAATATTTGTGTGTCCTTTTACAATGTATAACTGTTATTCAATACTTTCAGCAATCACCTAAGGAAGACATCATCCCTTCTACTTAGCAATGGGGACACTGAGGCTCAGGTTAAATGATTAACCTATGTTTTTACAGTAGGTGTCAGAACCAGGATTTAAGCAATCTGCTCTAATTCTATACATTGTCTGCTTTGCACACTGAATAGGACAAGAAAACTACCAGGAGTACATTGGAGAGACCCATACTGGGAGACTAGACTGGAGGCAAGTAGCCTGAGCACAATGTAGGAGTCTGTTGGGTGGCGGGGGTCTCCCATGAGAGATGAAGGGCATCAAGTCATCTGGCCTATACCACCTCAACTCTTTTGAAGTCTTTAACTGGTGATATGTGAAAGAGTACAAGAGTTTACTCAAGAATTATTTGTTAATGACCTATGATGAGAGAAGAGGAGGGGCATTGACCATAGAGATTGTAAATCTGAAAGAATTTACTTGGACCTAGAAGTTAGATGTAAAGCCATCTTAACTATTTAATCTGATTATCCAACTTCCACACTCAACTCCTGAGGCTAGAGGATACTAAGCAGAAAGTGGGTTATTGGTACTCTTCGAGGAAGGGTCTGCTGGTTCCTGTCATTGGTGGAGAGAGGCAGAGTACTAGCATTGTTGAAAAATGGGTTGATGCTGACCACTTCTGGTCAGAGAAGACCACGAGGGATACTGCAATGGATTTAGTTTCTATGTTAGTTCAGGTCTTTTGAAAAGCAGTCATCAAGATGAGACTAGACATGTAAAAGGTATACTCAGTGAAAAAAACCTGTGAAGGATAAAGAGCAGGAAGCAGGGGAAGGTGGGGGGAGCAGCAGACAACAATGCAGGTGTTACACCTGAGAAAGAGAGGAGGAAAGAAGACTGAGTATAAAGAATCTTAAATTGCAAAGGTTTAGCCACTCTTGAGGACTTTGGAAATGTTTCAAACCAAACTGACCAATCACAGGAATTCTGTGTCTAGCAGGAGTGGGTGGGGGAATAGTGCCCTCATTCTCTTCAGCCATTGGCCAGAGCACCTTGTGGGAGGTGTGGCCTCAGTGCAAACACAGTAAAGGAATCAGAGGGGCTGGAACTGAGGCTAGCAGCCAACCAACCACGTTGGCCACAGCCGGAGGTCTGTACCACCAGAGCCCACCCCTTGTACCACACAGATTTATTTCTCCATTTAAGTTTGGGGGAAAGTTCCTCCATGGTCCCATGAGCCTCTCTTCCTGAGGGGAAACTTACAGGGAAGTTGATGGGACGAATGAGAGTTCTCATCATTGCAGCTGGCCTCATGGCTGTCATGGGTGCTCATCCTCCTCCCCCTCCACTGGGCATTCTAAATTCCCCTCACTTTTAGCTGCCACCTTGGAATGTCCACGGGCCTTACCTAGTGGCGTTACCTGAATCTTTATTCCTTAAATGTCTCAGTGTTTGGCAACCATGTGTTTTTTCAGACCAGGTTCCTACCTATGTCTGTTAACCATTACAGGGGGACAAGAAGGTATCGATTGGTGCCCAAATGGATTACATGTACATTCTAAAAGCTGCTTTGTGTAAAAGCAGCCCTCACCTATTCCTGTTAATCAAGGTAAATTACACTGCCAGTGACCTTCCATGGTCACTCTTCCGACCTGCTGGCCCATGGTGCCCTGGTAGCTGCTGTAAGTTACAGGTCAATGGAAACTTTCCTTTGTCTTCTGAAAAGACTGTTTTCTGTTTAGGAAGCAGTAACTTTAACTCCTTGGGCAGTTTAAAGTTGTAAGAAGCATATATCCCAGGGTGTCCTTGGGAAGGATGGTAAGACAATCCTGCTTCTGGCCCTTGGTTCTCAGGTTCAGCTATTCTTCCTGTTGGGAACACAGCATCATGTACAAGTTTCTGTTTTAATGAACATACCACATCCTGAAAAACAAAAGGCAATCCTTGCAGAGAATGGCTTCTGAGCTGAAGCTTCAACTGTGCCTGGAGAGCATTGTCCTAGCACACCCTGAGGCTGGCTGCTTCTGAATGATGTGGAATGTAAGATCAGTGGATCCCATGCTCCTATCCTCTAGCTCCTTTGCTTTGAAGTGGTTCCCCTGGGCGGATGCTATGCTGTCTAGGATCCATGTTTGTGGATCAAGGCATTCCCTAAGTTCCCAAATAGCAGTGCTGGCTGACACTCTGCAGGGAGAAAAGGCAAACCTATGCTTGGTATAGGTGTCTTACCCTGTGACAAATAACCACTGGCCTTTCTAGGACAGAAGGGGTCCAATGAAGCCAACTTGCCATAAATTGGCTTCCCTGAAGAATAGTATCAGTGTTGAAATTCAGAGGCAGAGTAGTCACATTGGCCTTCTAAATGGGACTCCATGCTGGTGAGCTCATAGACAGCCTCCATCACTACTGCTGTGGCTATGCCATTCATGTGCCTGTGTGCTGGTTCTGCAATGGCCAATGACATTCCAATGGCTAACAACAGTCAGACAGGTAATTTTCTTGATGTGGTTGTTCAATGCCTCTTCAGTGGTTGATGTTTTCCAGTAGCGTACAGAAATGCTGCCCTTTTGCTTACTCCCCTGTGTCTATTCCCATGACACTGTGCAAATCTTCTTGCTTCTAATTTTCTAGTCCTTTTCCTTCCAAGACCCTGACAACTGGTCACTACCCAGGAATCTCTATGCAGACTCACCTTGGGCCACGTCTTGTACAACAAAAGATAGTCAGGTACAGTGCTCTCAGCTCTGACCGTTGGGAAGGTTTTTCCTCCCCTCTGTCTTTTAAGGCCACTGCTGTCATTGTCCAGTTTCAGCTTGCTGTTCCCCCACATGAACTGTGTCATACTGGCCCCAAGCTCTATGGTTCTGTCTGTCCCAGGCTTGTCTACACCATATACCCTAACTATGAAACAAGACTTGAAAAGCTCTTTCAAAATGACCCTGCACATACTGTACTGTAAAATTTGTATATTTTCTGTTATGTTCATCTGATATGCTTATTTGATGCCTCAACAAGTAGAATCATATTCTAATATATTTTCATCAATAAACAGGACAAGTACATACCTTATTCCAAGGTGTCAAACTTGGCACCATTCAGGAATATCTTATTTATGTGCACGCTTGCATTTATTTTAAATTTTAAAAAAGTAAATGCATACAAGCCCAGTCCTTGCTTGCATGAATATCTTTCTTGCATTCATTTCACAGTAGTTTTCTATAAATTACTTTCATCCAGAAAAGCAGGTAACCAAAATCGTATTCTCCAGTTAGCAAAGGAATGTCCTTGTCATGGTTCTTATTACACAACAAACCATGATCAGACAAGCAACAATTTCTGTGTCACAGGAATGTTTTTTAAGAATTAGTGATGTTGAAGCAGGCAATACACAGTTACCTTTGTCTATTTCAAAGACTGCTGCTTGCCTGAGCTATTAGACCGTTCTGGGCTGTCTCAGTGTGCGGAAACAGGCAAACACAGGAATCATGGGGAGGCAGATTTTGGCTCAATGGAAATACAAGTTTTATGACAAAGGTATACAAAATCAGAATGGGTTGTATCTAAAGGAAGTGAGTGTTCGTGGAGGGTTAAACATTGGTGTATCTAACAAAAGACTCCTGAAGGTAATTTTTAAGGTTGTTTTGGAGAGAATTCACAGACAATGGAAAGAGAAGTGGAGAGAGCACCTCTGAAATGACCTAAGAAGGCAGTGCAGCACAGTATCAAGAACATAGGTTTAAACCAAAACCTAAAAGCAATGTCTGCTTTGTCAAATTATATCATTTTCTCCTCTATAAATGGGAATAATAATACTATCCATCTTGAGATGGGTATAGTACAAATCTGTGTCTTGCTCTAATGTAATACAAATATGTGTCTAATAGAATGCCTACTTCAATGAAATTTCTTATTATGCTCTGATTTTATGTAGTTAAACCTTCTGAAGTTGCCAACTTTTGATCTTGTTAATGTATAAAAATAGTAATTATGTGTAATTTAACCTGATATTAAACAAAACTAGATATTGATAAGTCCTAATTCCTAAAATGCCTAAGATTCTGAGATTTAGGTTTAGAATCTGATATTTACAAATGTTTTGATTTCTAAAGATTCCTATTGCTTAATAATAATAAAAAAGGCACAGCAGGATAATTTAGAAATGAGAAGTTTTATTTTTAGTTTTGTGCAATTCCAAATGATTGAGTTCTGATCTTGAAAAGGCCTTTTCAAATTGATATTACTCCTGCTGTACTACAGAAGCCCAAAATTGCTAGATTAGATAGAATTCCAAAACCCATGTGGCCTGGAAGCCCACATCACAAAATTTTGGGGTGGGGGAACATGTGGGTAGAGAAGTCACTATATCTTCCATACCCCAGGCATATGCTCTGACAAAGCCAATTACCAAGGAGAAATTAGGCAATCCCATTAACTGATGTTGCTCTTGTCAACTTGCTCTCTGGAAGAAGCTGAGAATAAGAGGGGTACAAATGGGTATTTCTGTAAACTGGAGACTCTCTGTAATCTGTGGCATCGTTTTACCAAGTGTAGGAGCTTTAGTATTTGTACTTCATCATAGTTCAGTGTTGCAATTTTCTATTATAGGTACCTTCTGCTACTGAATTCATGTGAGCTCACTTGAAGCATATACATAGGTATATTTTAAGGCAATCTATTTCCTGACATAAGTAAGTGTTTGGTACTTTAATTATAACTCATCAAGAAAGACCATCTATTTACCTGTCTGTTGATCAAAATTTCTAAATTATGGAGGCAGGGAAATGTGAATGCCAGCTCTCCTTAAAAAATAATAATTTGCTTATGCAAGAAAATTATAGGGTACACAAAATAAGCAATGGTAGATAATGTTCTATTAAACCGAATGGCTATATCAGTTATATGATTATTCTAGAATCTACATTTCTAACCACTCATATTAAACCAAAAAAATCCTACTACCTTAATCTTCGAAAAAAAAAAAGCATAAATAGTAAAAAAAATAAAGTCCCCACACCTATAAAGCTGACTAATAATAACTAATAGCTTATGGCTTAAATAATAATTTAAACTATATTCTATTACTTCAGCAGAGATATCATTGTTGATTCTTTTATATTTTGTGCAAGAAAAGAAAAATGCGTTTATTTTTACATGACAAATACTTATACACATGTCTGAAAACTAGAAGGAGTGTCTGTCCCAGCAGAGTTGAGCAGATTAAGCCTGAAACAGTTTTTACCAATTACCCCATAGATCAAAGCAAAGATTAGGACGAAGTTCTATGAATCATCAGGGTCACTGCCTAGGTCTAGGAAAGGGGGGAGGATACCAGGAAAGCAAAACCAGTGCAGCCAGTTGTCATTCTATGAACATGACAGATAGTTAAAGGCAGAAGTCACATAAGTTACTAGAAGAGGCGAGGTCCAAACCACAAGGCAGAAGCTATGAGACTAACACAACTGGACTCTAACCACCAAGCTGGGAATGGGAGCTGAGCAGAGGTGTATCTAGATGCAGAACCCAAAGGGCAGTTGCTGAGAGAACAGAGCTTTTTTGTTGTTGTTGTTTCCAGCCCTTTTAAAAAGGCAACAGAAGATAGTATCTACACCTCACTAGCATGGTCAGATTAGAAGCAAGCATGGGCTGATTGAGAGTTTGCACCTGTCCAACAAGGTCAGGAGACATTCTGATTCCCTAGATGTCATTGTAATGGGATTGAGGATGCAGACAAATCAGAGGATGAATCAGACTGACTGAACACTCTTGAACTAACTTATATTGGCCAGGTGACTTTTTCTGCACAATTTCCTTATTTCTGGACAGGAGAAAGAGCCAGGAATTTGAATTGTTATGTATAGCAAATGGTGACTTACTCTTTTCAATAGCATTTCCTATAGCATGTCTAGTTAGTGGTATTAAGGACTGGAATTCAGTTGTGTCCTCAGGGAAAGAGAGTGTTGGACCTGTTTACTCCCTTGATTCAAACTAATGGGAGAGAAACAAGTGAAGGAAAAAATGGTTTAATTGAGTAGTTTGTAATTTTGAAAAACTCATAAACAATTTCTATATTGCACTGAGAAGATTTTCTTTTCCTTGGCTCCTCCCACTTCATGATTTTCCATCCCAATCCTTAGCTTTTCCAGCGTGCAAATGAGAGACTGAGAGGCATGACCAGCCCACTGTCCTCCTGGAGTGCTAGCAATACAGACTCCAGAGCCCCAGGCAGGGGACTCCAAGCAGACCACCAAGCAGAACATCTAAGATTTCCCTTAAGTGATGTTACTAAGCTAATGATTTTCCCTGACAGGAAGCTGTTTTCTGATACCGTCTAAAGTTTCCTTTCCCTAATTCCTTCTAACTGCTCACTCCCATGCTTATCTCTTCGTGCCTTAGAAAACAATCCCCAGCCCCTCAACACTTTCCTATTTTTAGACCTGGTTTTGTCAGTCTACGTAGTTAGATGGATTATATTTAGCTCCTCTTAACATTCTTCCATTAGTCATTCAAACTCGTCATTCCCTTAGTCATTTTTGTTTGTTGGTTGGTTGGTTTTCAGTTTATAATGTTCGGCTTAAGAACAACCACAGCAGTTCTAGGGACAGCTCATAGGGTAGGGTATAGACTGAGTTTACTTATTCCTTGGAACTGATCTAATTTTTCAGTCTTTTTTAACTGTATCTCCTTTAGCCTTGTGCACTTAGCTCTGAGTTCCTTCTATCAGTGACACCTTCCCACCTTGAAGGGTCGCTTCTATGAGACGTTATTGTGCCTGGAGCGTGTCTGGCATGATGTTGATCAATGGATGAATAAATAAATGCTTTCAACATTGCCTGTTTAATTATTTTGAAATTATTTTTTCCAGATTTATAAGATGTGTTTATTTTTCTTCAATTTAGATGTTATCAATTAGACTATTACAGTACAATCTCATCCTGTATAAGCATTTACATATGTGTTTTTGCATAAAATTTGTTGAACCATGTGCCTTAAGGTGATTCTTGCTGGAAGATTTCTGGTCTGTTAAGTGACTTAGAAATCAGCCGGTCGGATTTCAACATTTTGTAGATGTGAAACCTGACACTTAGGATCATATGCTTCTCAGATTATAGGAGATATGATATAAAAGTGTTATAATTGAAGACTTCCGACCAAGATGGAGGCATAGGTGGACACATTGCCTCCTCACACAACCAAAACTAAGGACAATAAAGATCTAGAAACAAGAAAACGACCAGAAATAACAGAAAATTGAACTGTATGGAAGTCCAACAACCATTCATCCAGACTAGTAAGAGGGGCAGAGTTGCAGCAGGAAAAAGCAGAGGTTGGTGTACCAGGCATACAGGAGCCTCAAGTATGCAGGCGGCAGCTAGTGGACCCCAGGCACAGGGTGGCAATGGGCAGACCCAATGAGGCTGTGCAAGGTGGCTGGCTGACCAGGCGGTCTCACATGCACGTGCAGATAATCCAGGCAAAAATGGGATCGAGACAGACCTCTCAACCCAGGGCCCCAGCGCCGGGAAATAAAACCTAAAAACACCAATTGAAAACACTTGTGGGGGTTGAGGTGCTGGGAGAGACTCCCAGACTCACAGGAGAGTTCCTTGGAGAGACCCACAGGGTCCTAGAATGTACACAAGCCCACCCACATGGAGATCAGCACCAAAAGGGCCCAATTTGCTTGTGGAAAGTGGCAGAAGGCACTGAAATACGAGAGAGAGCGGAGCAAGTGACATTGTTCCCTCTCGGACCTTGCCCCCACATAGAGCATCACAACCCAGCGACTGGGATGCCTTGCCTTAGTGAACACCTAAGGTTCCATCCCTAATATGAAACACGCATGACCAGACCAAAAAAAAAAAAACCCAAAAAACAAAAACCACCAACCAAAAGATGACTCAAATAGGAGAACAGATCAAAGCCCCAGACCAATTCATCCAAGCGAATAAGAGATAGCCAACCTATCAGATACACAGTTCAAAGCACTGGTGATCAGGATGCTTACAGAATTGGTTGATTTTAGTCACAAATTAGATTTAAAAATGAAGGCTACACTAAGTGAAATGAAGAAAAACACACAGGGAACCAATAGTGATGGGAGGAAAACTGGGACTCAAATCAACGGAGTGGACCAGAAGGAAGAAAGAAACAACCAATCAGAAAAGAAGGAAGAAACAAGAATTCAAAAAATGAGGAGAGGCTTAGGAACCTCCAGGACATCTTTAAACATTCCAACATCCAGATTATAGGGGTACTGGAAGGGGAAGAGGAAGAACAACAAGTGGAAAAGTTATTTGAACAAATAATAAAGGAGAACTTCCCCAATCTGGCAAAGGAAATAGACTTCTGGGAAGTCCAGGAAGCTCAGAGGGTGCCAAAGAAGTTGGACCCAAGAAAGCACACACCAAGGCACATCATAATTGCATTACCCAAGATTAAAATGAAGGAGAGAATTCTAGATGCAGCAAGGGATAAGGGGACAGTCACCTACAAAGGAGTTCCCACCAGATTGCCAGGTGATTTCTCAAAAGAGACCTTACAGGTAAGAAGGGGCTGGAAAGAAGTATTCCAAGTCATGAAAGTCAAGGATCTACATCCAAGATTGCTCTATCCAGTGAAGCTTTCATTTAGAATGGAAGGGCAGATAAAGTGCTTCTCAGATAAGGTCAAGGCAACATGGGAGTGGGAGGAGGAGAGAGGGGGAAAAGGTACAGAGAATAAGTAGCATAGATGGTAGGTAGAAAATAGACAGGGGGAGGGCAAGAATAGTGTGGGAAATGTAGAAACTAAAGAACTTATGACACATGGACATGAACTAAAGGGGGGATGTGGGTGGGAGGGGGTGTGCAGGGTGGAGGGGAATGAAGGGGAGGGAATGGGACAACTATAATAGCATAATCAATAAAATATATTTTAAAAAAGAGAAAAAAGTGTTATAATTTTCTTCTTTGTTAACATTTTATTCTTGGTGCTAAAATATAACATCATGTTGTGTGTAATTGTCACACAAACATTTAAAAAGGTAGCTGCTGTTTAAAGGTCTAATCTCTGCCTGGGATTTAAATTCTGCAAGTTGTAGGCTCTCTGGCAACTCAATGCTGATTCCTGAGATTTCCCAGTATTCTAACCCTTGTAATTCTGGAGGTAGAAGTTGGCTTCTTAAATTTTTGAGACTCATTGTAGGTCAATAAACTGCATCCATCTGGGGTTGTTACTATGGTCTCTTTTCTGCATATACCTGTTTTCCTTAGTATAATTGCCTTTTCGCTTCTACATGAAATTTTGAGGTTGGTCACTTGGTGGCGCTGTCGTTAATAGCTTGATTTTCTTGTGTATTTTTTTTCCCATTGCCTTTTTAGCTTTTGTTTTTAAAATGCAGTTATGTGAAGTATGAGCATCATTTAAATTCTGCTGCAGGAAAAATGACTTAATGGCTCTTGACTTATACATTAATTTTCAACATTAAAAACATTGTAAAAGCAGTGTTGTTAATAATGATCATTATCATAATGGCTTGAGGCATAATCATTTACCAACATTAACCGAGTGATTAAAATCTGTCATGAGTTTAATTTGAAAAGATTTAAGTTCTGTTGCAATAAATGGCTAATGATATTAGCTTCATCTTTGTGAGGTCAAAATCTATCATTATAGGACTTTGTACTTCCACTGCTTGATAGAAACTCACTCTTGTTAATACAGGCCATAATACATAATATGCCTATTGTTTACTAAACAAGTGGTTTTCTCTATATTAGTACTGAATTGGGCCATATGGTGAGCCATGTACTGGCAATCGTCACTCTTTTATGGACCTGCTATTTGAAAATTTATTATTTCACAAGGCAAGTGACCTTAACAGATGTTAAGATTAATTACCGTGGTCAATAAAACCTCGAGGGAAGGTGAAATGTTCTAGTTTTATGACTCGTGTTTATTAAAACTAGATATGATATTTATAATGAGGTTTTCTGGCAATATATTTTCTTTTTTTAAAATTTTATTTATTTATTTTTAGAGAGAGGGGAAAGGAGGGAGAAAGAGGAGAGAAACATCGATGTAGGTTGCTTCCCATGTGCCCCCAACCCCGGGGCTCACAACCCAGGCATGTGCTGACTGGGAATCAAACACGCAATCTACGGTTCATAGACTGGGACTCAAACCACTGAGCCACACCAGCCAGGGCTATAATGAGGGTTTTTTTATATAATATTTTCATAACTTTATAATCATGCTTTAAAAAAGTGTCTAGTCTAAAATTTAGCAATAACTAAATATTTTGTCTCAAGTGCCCCCCCCCCCAAAAAAAGATGCAGTGCTAATTTTTTCCCCACAAAGAACCTGCTTCTGGACTTCAAATTTACTCACCTCTTCAATTATTTACTTTGATAAATCATGAAAAAAATCTTAACCTTGAAGGGTACATACCCAGAAGATACCCCACAATAATGATCTTACTTCCAAACTAGTTAAAAAAGATAGAAGGGGAAAGAAACCACAACAAACAACAGCCCTCTATCCAAACAAACAAACTTTGGCAACTGTGGAAGGGAAAAAACCCACATTTCTTAATGGGTACTGTTCCATATCCAGAGGTTTTTCCCAAAGGAAGCAACCAAGTAAATATCTGTCACTGACTGATGTTAGAAATTAGCCTTCCACAGGCTTGAGGATGAATTTGGATTTTTATGTCTGTATTAGCTGTTCCCTCCTCAAAACAGGCCAACATTTTTACTTCCGTTTTTCAAAGAGCCAGAGAGTAAAGATGGAGAATTTACGTGCTTGAGATTGTTTAGTGAGTGGGTAAGAAGGCATGCCAATCGATCAATAAAATGCTAATGAGAAATGTAGGTACTTGTTCTCTAATCAGTTCCTTTCAACTGTTTTCAAAACTCCAGTTCTTTAGAATGCTAGTCTCTGAGCGTGCCAGAAGTTTGGATAAGTAAGGGGTGAAAAAAATTCCTGTAGGAAAATCAGATAATTTAAAATTTAGACATGGAATTTGCTATACTGTTTTAATGAAAGAAAAATCACGAATTTGTTGTCAAATTACAAGATTTGGTTAGTTTCACTAAGCTTAAGCTATGCATTTACTAATTTATTTAAAATAGTTGTTGAACACCCATACCCTCTATAAGATGCTGGCAGTGTAGTAGCGCCAGGGCAAACACTCTGACTCACAGTACTGCTGCCGCCCCCACCCTGCCACAGACACATGTGTTACATGCTTAAAGAACGTGTCTTTTAGTTAAGACTAAAGACAAAATATGAAATTTTAGAATGGAAGCAACATAAGAGAGAATTCAAATGAGGAAAATGCATCCCATAAAAAGTGGTATTACTTAATCCCATTTGATATAGTGAAAAGAAAAATAAAATACCTAGGAGTAAACCTAACCAAGGAGGTAAAAGAGCTGTATGCAGAAAACTACACAACACTGAAGAAAGAAATCAAGGAAGACACAAACAAATGGAAGCATATACCGTGTTCATGGATTGGAAGAATTAACATAATCAAAATGTCCATACTACCCAAAGCAATTTACAAATTCAATTCAATACCAATCAAAGTACCAATGGCATATTTCACAGACATAGGACAAATACTTCAAAAATGTATATGGAACCATAAACAACCTCAAATAGCTGCAGCAATTTTGAGAAAGAAGAGCAAAGTAGGAGGTATCACAATACCTGATACCAAACTGTATTACAAGGCCACTGTAATCAAAACAGCCTGGTACTGGCATAAAAACAGGCACATGGACCTGTGGAATAGAACAGAGAGCCCAGAAATAAACCCAAGTCTCTACGGTCAATTAATATTTAACAAAGGGGGCAGCAACATAAAATGGAGCAAAAATAGCCTCTTCAACAAGTGGTGTTGGGAGAAGGAGAACTAGACAGCTACGTGCAAAAAAATGAAACTCGAGCACCAACTTACACCATACACAAAAATAAATTTAAGGTGAATAAAAGATTTAAATATAAGCCATGACACCATTGAAGTCCTAGAGGAGAACATAGGAAAATCTCAGGAAAATCTCAGATATTTCACGCAGCAACATTTTTACTGATATGTCCCCAAAGCAAGGGACATAAAGGAAAGAATAAACAAATGTGATCTCATCAAAATAGAAAGCTTCTTCATGGCTAAAGAAAACAGTATTAAAATAAAAAGAGAACCAACCTTATGGGAAAACATATTTGCCAATGATACCTCAGACAAGGGTTTTGATCTCCAAAATATATAAAGAACTCACACGACTCCACTCTAAGAAGACAAGCAACCCAATTAAAAAATGGGCAAAGAACTTGATCAGACACTTCTCCAAGGAGGATATACAGAGGATCTAGAGACACATGAAAAGATGCTCAGTATCGCTAGCAATCAGAGGGATGCAAATTAAAACCACGATGAGATACCACTTGACACCAGTCAGAATGGCCATCATAAACAAAGCAGCAAACAACAAGTATTGGAGAGGTTGTGGAGAAGAGGGGACCCTAGTGCACTGTTGGTGGGATTGCAGACTGGTACAACCACTGTGGAAAACAGTATGGAATTTTCTAAGAAAACTAAAAATGGATCTACCTTTTGACCCAGCAATTCCACTGCTTGGATTATATCCTAAGAACCCTGAAACACCAATCCAAAAGAACCTATGCACCCCAATGTTCATAGCAGCACAATTTACAATAGCCAAGTGTTGGAAGCAACCTAGGTGCCCCTCAGTAAATGAATGGATCAAAAAACTATGGTACATTTACACATTGGAATTCTATGCAGCAGAAAGAAAGAAGGAGCTCCTATCCTTTGTGACAGCATGGATGAAACTGGAGCGCATTATGCTAAGTGAAATAAGCCAGGTGGTGAGGGACAAATAACCATATGATCTCACCTTTAACAGGAACCTAATCAACAAAAGAAACAAACGAGCATAATATAACCAAAGACACTGAAATTGAGAACAGGCTGACAGTCACCAGAGGGGAGAGGGGAGGGAATTTCAGGGGAAAAAGGGAAGGGTTTACAGGAACAAGTATAAAGGACACATGGACAAAAACTAGGGGAGGTAGAAATGGGAGGAAGGTGGGAAGGGCTGGGGCAGTGAGCTGGGATGGGCATAAAAGACAGAAAACTGTACAAGAACAACAATTAAAATAAAAATTAAAAAAATTATTTACTCTAAAAATAAAGTAGTATTACTTATTCAAGATCTCACATCTGGACAGTGGCAGAAAGAAGTTGAATATGAGATTTTTGGAGTTTACCCTATTATACAATTGCCCTTCCCAAAGAATGTTGAAACATTTTCTGTGTATGTCCAAAACATTAAACATTTTTAAATTATATTTTATTGTTAATGCTATTACAGTGGTCCCAATTTTCCCCCTCTGCCTGCCTGCCCCCAGCTCCCGTTGTCCATGTCCATGGGCCATGTATCAAAATAGGGACTTTAATTCCCCAAACTTATACATAAAAGGTATATGCTGAGATAGATTTCTTTACCTGTATCTGAGGGATAGCGTAGCAGAATGTAATAGTGATTTGTTTGTATTAATGTTCGTCTCAGCACAAACTACCTAGTGAAATTTCGTGTGACTTAAAGATACGAAAACTGTGCTCCCTGGGTTTTGTGGAGCTTCAGTGATGACTTGAATGCTTTTATGCATGGAAATTTTCCCCTTTTCAAATACGGAAAGGAGGAACAGAACATGCTTCTACAAGAATTAATGGCTATCCATTTGTCCCGCGGTTATAGATTTATTACTCCTAATAAAGAGGTTCTTTAAAAGGCTTTCCTTTGTTCCTGCTCTTGTTTGCACACTCCTTGCTCTAGTTATTTAGCACCTTTTGACCATTAAAAGTTTACAAGTTCCACATTTGAAGGTTTGTAAAACTTTTACTTTCTTGCTAAGTGTTAATATTTTAAAATAATTACAATAATATGCATGATGATATGAAAATGGCAGTAAGACAAAATCCAAGGGCTGTTGGAGCGAAACAGAGGATGGACACACAGAGAAGGGCACCCGGCTGCTGGCCCATTAAGCTTGCGTGCAGTGGTCTGACCACTTATCTGCTTAATTTCCTGCCAGCCAGACATGATCACATCAATTTCCTTTACAAACAACTATTCGCAATTGCAACTTGCAAGGGGAGCAAAGTCATTTAAGACTTTGAACACACCAGGACCGGGAGTTAACTGAGACCCTCTAACGGGAAGGGAAAACAGCACCTACCGTGTTCAGAAAGTCTCGCTGTGAAGATTGTGGTGTGTGCCACACAGTGGAAGGTATCTCATAAAAAACTGAGAAATCTCAGAAATTAAACCAAGTATGTTTTGTTTGGTTTTCATGTTTTATAGAGAGAAATTTTTCCAAGGGAACTAAATTAAAAAATTTTGATCCCCAAACAAACGAAAGAGACCGGCCCTTGTCCTTGTGGCCATACAACTTCCCTCAGCCAGGGGCAACAATTACACCACTCTGCGCACTTGTTCATTTTTCTTTTAAAGTTCTTTGTATTTCTTGATCACTTTGTTACCTCTCTGTAGAAATTACTACGTAAATGTGTCTAAATTTGAAGATTACATAGTTGGATTCACATGCTCTCTCCTGCGATTTGCTTCCTTCATTCCACACTATGTTTCTAATGGGTTTGTCTGTGCTGACACCTGAAGTGTATGTCTTCCCTCTGCCCTGTGGTATCCTTTCTATGTTACTCCAGCAAAATTCATTTTTCTGCCCTATGATTTATGTACATGTGAGTTGTTTTCAGCATTTTGTTGTTGTGGGCAAAACTGCTTTGTAGCATATTCTTGTGCATGTCTCCAGACGCACATGGGTAATGGTTTTTCTAAGTCATGTATGTAAGTATGAAATTGCTGGACTAAAAGGTATTTTTTCCAAAGTAGTTGTACAAATTACTCACCCACAAGCAATGGATGAAATCTCTGTTGCTCCAAACTTGCCAAGACTTGATATTTTCCAAGTTTAAAAAGTTTGGCAAACTGAAAATTAAAACATAGCATTTCCTTGTGGTTTTAATTCACATGTCTTTGATTTCTAACAAGGTTACTTATTTGTGATTTTGCCCATTTTCCTATTGCGTTCTTCTTTTCCTATTAATTAGAGATTTTATTTAAATATTCTAGATTCTAGGCTTATGTTGGTTGTATTTTTAAAACTGTTTTCTGCCAGTCTGTGACTTGATTTTTCCTTTTCTCGTGTTGTACATATTATGAACAGATGCTTTCAATACTAATACAATAAAAATTATCAACTGGCTCCTATATAAATTGTGCTGTTTCTGTCTTATTTAAGAAATATTGCCTAATTTGGAACTTAAAAAGAATTCTACTATTTTTTTTAAAGTTCTGAAGTTTTAACTTTCATGTCTAAGTTCTTAATTCATTTGGAATTAATTTTTAGTTATGATGTAATGAAGGGGCCTACTTTTAAACCTATATGGATACTTAATTGTTCCACAATTTTGTGTGTTTTTGATATTAAGGAAATAATCTACAGGATGAGAGATGAAAAAGAAATTTGATTTTTAGAAATTCAGCTCTTTTCTTGATAGGCAAATTAAGGAATAAGGGAAGTTGGTAAAGGAAAATATTGAGTAATTCATCCTTTCCCTGCTAAACTGTATCACCAGCTTGATCATATGTTAGATTTCCTTATATATGTGAGTCTGTTTCTTGGTATTCTGAACTGTTGCATCCAATTACATTTAAAAACATTGAATACATACTATATAACAGGTAGCATTCTAAATCCTGGGGTCATCGCCTGGAACAACAAGAAATCTCTGCCTTTGTATAGTGTGCGCTATAGCAGGTACGCAGACAATGAGGAGATGTTAAACAAGTAAAAGATATGGTATGTCAAAGGTTGTAACTTACCGTGGAGGAACCTAAGTAGAGAAGAGGAATAGAAGAGTGGTAGGGATGGAAAAGCAGACATTGCTATTTTAGGTAAGAGACTTTGAGACCAAGATGGCGTTTGAGCAGAGCATTGAAGGAGGTGAGGTGAGGGCGTGAGCTGTGTTGAGAGCCATTATACCAATAATCAGCTGTTAGCTGTTTCTGTACTTGTCCATTCCTGTGTGAATTCCTGCCTAAAATTCCCTAGCTTTATAGTAAATCCTAATATTCAGCCTGAGTCTTTTGTCTGTGAGTTCTTCTTCCACTGAGCTTTATCTGTTCTTAACTAACAATTTAATCTCACATTTAAATATCAGAATCAATTTGTCAAGTTCAATGCCAAAACAAACAAGAACAAAAAAGTCCTGTTTGAATTTTAATTGTAATCACATTGAATGTACAGGTTAATTTAGGAAAAACTGGTGCCTTTATACCACTGTGTATCCCTAATCATGAATATGGTACATCTTCCTACTTACGTAGCTTGTCTTTCATGACCTTTGACTGATTTTATACTTTTTCCTGTTGAGGCCTTGCATATCTTTTCATAGATTTACTCTTAGGTAATTTATAATTTTTGTTTCTACTCTAAGTGGTATATATTTTTATTGTGGTAAAATATACATAACAAAATTTACCATTTTAACCATTTTCAAGTGTACGACGCAGTGGCATTAAATACATTTGCAATGCTGTGCAACCATCACCACCATCCATCTGCATAACTCTTCTTCATCTCTGACAGCAGCTCTGCCCCAGTAAATAGCAGCTTGAGATTGCCCTCATTCCCACAAGCCCTGGTCACCTCCACTATATTTTCTGTCTCTTGAACTTGCCAATTCTAGGTGACTTGTATAAGCAAAATCATACAGTGGTTGTCCTTTTGTGACCGGCTTACTTCACTTGGCACAATGCTTTTAAAGGTCACTATGTTGCGACATTGTATCACAATTTTTTTCTTTTTTAAGGTTCAATAATATTCCATTGTATGTATGTACAATCCTTCCATTGTATGTATATACTACTTACTTGTATCCATTTATCCGTTGATGGAAAATTGGGTTATTTCCATCTTTTGACTATTGTAAATAATGCTGCTATGAACCTTGGTTTGAGAACCTGTTTGAGTCCTGGTTTTCACTTCTTTTGAATGTATACCTAAGAGTGGAATTGCTGGGTCATATGGTAATTCTGTATTTAATACTTTTTAGAAACTACCAAATTATTTTTGACAGTAACTGAACTATTTTACATTTCTACTAGTAATGCCAGGGTGTTCCAGTTTTTCCACATTCTAACCAATACTTGTAATTTTCCACTTTTTTCAGTAATGGCCATCCTAGTAGGTGTGCAATGGTATCTCATTGTGGTTTTGTTTTGCATTTCCCTAATGACTAGTTCTGTTGAGCATTTTCTTGTGTGTTTATTGGCCATTTGAATGTTTTCTTTGGAGGAATAGATATTCTAGTCCTTCGACCATTTTTTAATTGGGCTTTTTTTTTGTTGAATTATAGTTCTTTACAGTATTTTGATTATTAATCCCAGATGTATGACTTATAAATATTTTTCCCACTCTAGGGATTGTCTTTTCACTCTCTTGACAGTGTCCTTTCATGCACAAAAGTTTTAATTTGATGGAGAATAATTTTTCTATGCTTTCTTTTGTTGCCTGTGCTTCTGTTGTACCCAAGAAATTACTGATAATTCAGTGTCATGAAGATTTTCTCCTATATTCTTCTAAAAGATTTTTTAGCTCTAATATTGAGATCTTTGATCCATTTTTGAGTTAACTTTTGCATATAATGTAAGGTATAAATCATATATACATATATGTTTTGAGACGATGGCAAATATCTTTTCAATTTTTTCTTTAATATTTTTACATCATGTAAATATTAATAATCATGAAAGAAAATGAGGCTCTTTCCACTTTGGGGGGTAAATAAATAAAGGGTAAAAACCAGAGGATGAAGGAAAGGACTCAAGACGGAAACTTCCAAGGTTCTCTTGACGCGTGACCACGCCCCTTTTGCTGGTGCAGACCTGACAGACAGTTGCTGTGGGCATTGTCCAGAGTAGTGGGCAGGAGGGCAGTCCGCCGGCGACGTCCCTGAGTCTGCCCAGAGAGCTCGGAAGGCTAAACGAATGTTAACCCCAATGTCTGCCACCCCGTCTCAGTCAGTAGTGGAAGGACGGTGTCAGAACCGTTGGTCTCAACTGACTATTTCAGTTTAATAGTAAGAGACTGGTTAATAATTATGATGCATCGTGCAACCTTCAGAAGGAAAACCAGCAGCAAGGACGCTTTGGGGACCATTTGTTTCATGTGTATTTGTGTGGCAGTTTTTAAGTTGTTAGTTCTTAAAATCAGGACATTTTAATGAAACAACTTGACCGAAAATATGTCACAGAATTTTGAGATCCATTAAAGCACAGTTTGAGAAAATAAATAAAATCTTAAATAAATAAATGCTATATATGTTTAAAGAAAGCATTTTCTAACTGTTGCTATAGTACATGTAAGTACAAAAAAGCACTTTACTCCTTTTCTAACATATAATATTCATACAGAATAGTTCAAAACCATAAGCATACAGAGCAACAAATATTCACAAAGGACTCTCTGCATAACCAACACCCACAGGAAGAAACCTGCTATTTACCAGCACCCTAGGAGGCCTTCCTGCCCTCTTCCAATCACTCCCCACTCCAAGAGTAGCTAATATCCCGATTTCTTTTTTCTTTTTTTAAAGTTTTTATATAGGTATACATGATTCCAATACCCTGATTTCTGACACCACACATTATTTTGCTTGTTTCTGAAACTTAAAAAAATGGAATCATATTATATGCACTGTTTTTAATCTGACCCTTTTCTGTTCAAAAATGTTTGTGAGTCATCAAATTGTTACTTTCTGTTGTAGTTTACTCTTCATTACTGTACAGTATTTCTCTGTATGAATACACCACACTCTACAAATCCATTTTGCTGTTCATGGGCATTCAGGTGGTCCAGCTGAGAGCTATCAAAATAGTGTTGCTATGAATATTTATGTGAGCATATATTACCATTTCTGTGGGTGTACCTAGAGTGGAAACTGGGTCATAAGTTGTATGTATGGTCAGCATTGGCATATACTGACAAAAGTTTTTCAAGGATTTGCCTGGCACACAGTTTTACTCGTTTTTAGAGGAATGAAAGGCATAACTCTCTAATGAATATTTCAGGTTCTATAACAAGTAATTGTAGGTTGGCAGAGATGTGGCATATTTCTGAACAAGGAGACTTTCTGACTCAACCTCAATCATACCTGTTTATAGAGACAGCCATGGTTAAAGCTCTGCTATTTTTTGTTATTGTGTTAGGTGGTGAATTATTGAGAAATAGGTGAGTTAGAGAGAAATGGTAAGATCTTTATGAAAATTAACGATCAATTCTATAACTTTGGTGAGTTTGTTTTGTTTTGTTTT
Organism: Glossophaga mutica; assembly: GCA_039655065.1. NCBI lineage: Eukaryota > Metazoa > Chordata > Mammalia > Chiroptera > Phyllostomidae > Glossophaga > Glossophaga mutica. Next base: position 43,555,315 of record CM077306.1, on the reverse strand, counting down.
GATGTTACAGGAAGTAAAATATGCATACCCCCCCAAAAAAAGTCAGAGTTTTAAGACACTCAGTTCTTTCAAGGCCAAGAAAATTTACATAGGAACAAAAGAAGATGAGAAAGGGAGACTTCCTGGACTGGTCCCTGCCAACATTGCTACCCTTATCTCTCCTTACCCCACCCAGAGCCCCCTACACACCTATCCTTCTCTATGACTTCCTTGTCTGTCAAAGTCACCGTGAGTCTTTTGCTGCTGTGTTTTCATACAGACTGCTCTGCCTCTGCCTGAAATGCACTCCTGCCCTCTCCCTCTTTCATCCAACCCCTCGAACTCACTGCCCAGCCATGGGTCAGGCTTTCCTTCCGGAAGCCATTCCCAAGGAAGGTGCCTGCTCTCTTGCCCCTAGATCCCTTACCCTACCGTTTTCCAGTTCACGCTGTAACCACCTATCTGCTGTAGTCTTTATAATATGGGAAACACTGGGGTGACTGCCCAGTGCCAAGTTAAAAAGAGCCGCCCTGAATCCTGGGGCCCTAAGTACTTGGTGTTCTTCGGAGAGCCACAGTTTCTGTGCTAGTCTCGCTGGAGTCTCTGAGGTTGCCACTCCTTACGGTTTTTAGCATTTTCTGACAACCTCTGGTTAAGTTACCGTAGACTGCTCCACTCTGTGCTCAGGAATCTAAGGGTTAAAATAAGAAGAAATTCTTACACTCAGAAATACGTGTTTCTGGAAATCTTGCTACCTGTCTGAGACTCAGAAACCTATTTTAGGCAGAGCTGTAGAATGGAAGGCCTATTTCTGAATTAGGGAAACTCATGGATTCTCTGTACTTCTTATACCTTGTTGCTGATGAAAAGGAGAATATCTCATTAAAATTTGTGCATTGTAAAATGAATATGATATAGCTTTCTTTTTATCCTGCCAAGTCACATGGTAGAATTTGAAGCTTCATTCCTTAGCATTTCTGCCTTATATATAAAGCAATTTTTCCTTCCCCAAAAGATGGCAGCCACATTTTCCTTGTCTTTGCAGGGTACTAGTGTCATTTGAGTCCCTTTCTCTGTTTCTTCCTCATCAGAAACTAGCATCCAAATGTCTCCTCTGGTCTCCCTGTCAATGCTTTCTTCTGCTAGAATATTGCAACTTTGACTTCTCTTGCCTCACTAGAGTGTGTGAGTTGGTGGAAGTGTATCAGCAATGATGTCACTGCCATGTTCACTTTGGTGGTTGACATCTGAGGTTATCAATGGAAGCATTGTGAAAAGCCATGCATGGTCAAATTCAGAAGGTTTATGAATTCTCAAAGGCCATGCTTCATAGGCTGTAAAGAGAACCTCAAGTTTTATGTTCTTAAGTTCAGTGCTGCTGTTAAACACTCATATTCATTTTCTCCTTGGAGTTGGATTGAGAAAGAATTGATGCAAAAGCAAAGATAAATGATGGAATGCATTCTCTTTAATGATGTGTTACATCAGGGAAAATGATCTGAGAAGTAATTGTTCTCAATCTTGGCAGCCCACTGAGTTTCAAACAGACTTACGGAAAGGATCGGAACGAAACAGCCCTGAAAGTATTGGTAGCTGCTCTTGATACATCAGAATGTCTTTGTTCCTTGCAGAGCTCTGCAGGGGTAAGGTGGACACAAATCCCTCAGGCGGGCTGTCCTCAGGCACTGACCAAGGCTCATAATTCTAAAACACTTCACAGGTACATCTTAGTCTCAACCCTGACAAATCAGTCACTTTAACAAGTCTTTGTTTTGAGATTTTCCCCAATGGTTTTGTAAAATACCAGATGATGTGGCTAATTATGGGTAGATAAGGAATTACCTAAATATTTACATGGGAAGGCTGACATCTTCAAGATTCACCTACTCTGAAATATCTTCCCTTCATCACCTGCAGAAGAGGGCTTAGAAATCCCAGCCTTTGGAACATTTCTTTGAGTTAAAATATACTCTACAGAAGATTCCCACAAGAGGTTCCCATAAAGCATGTTGGCAGAAAGGAGAAGGCATCAGATCTAGCCCTCTCGCATGAAACTTACTAATAATAAACACACATAAATGTATTGGGGTTGGGTTTGGCTTGGGTTTGGCTTGGTTTAAATTTTGTGTATGATTTATTGGAATCACTGGTGTCATCTTAGAAGAATGTATGTAATGGAACCGGGAAGATTTAGTTCTTCCACTGCTTAGAAACTTGTCACACCTCCCTCTAAGGTAGCACCAAACGCACAGTCTTGGAGCAGGAAGAAATATGGCACCCACAGAACAGAACTTCTGGGTCAGCATGCAGGTGAGGACACAGGTGTTGGGAAGGCGGTTTAGAAGGCAATTGAAATCACACTATACTAATTCAGGGAGAAGAATCCGAAAAGACAGCATAATCTCTAGACTGGGTTGTGGGACCTCAGACAAGATGCCCACTTTGGCTTCTTCATAGTGTTGCTGAAATGACTTCCATGTCCCACCAATTTTGAGGTGAAACCTAATGAGCACTTTAGTATGCTGAATGTTGGGTAATTGTGGAAACAATGAACCTCATCATTTTTCTGAGGAGGCCTTTTCTTTGGCTCCACTGCCCCAGGCATTGGGGAAAAAAAAATATCTTAATTCAGAATTTAGGTGTTGATCAAACATCTATCACAATACAACTGTCTTTAAGACAACTATCTTTCCGTATCTCTCAAGTTTTACTCAAAAGTATCAATCAGCCCAGGCTGGGTGGCTCAGTTGGTTGGAGCATCGTCCTGTGCAACAAAATGTGGGTTCGATTCCTGGTCAGGGCACATACCTAGGTTGCAGTTTAGATCTCCCGTCGGGGCGTGTACAGGAGGCAACCAATTAATGTTTCCCTGTCACGTAGATGTTTCTCTCTCTCTCTCTTTCTTCCTCTGTCTAGTGAACATATATGTTCAGGTAGGATTTAAAAAAAAGTATTGATTAAATTTGCAAGCCAGACACCAAAGTGTGCTGTGTGCCATGACCTTGAATTCAAATGCTGAGTTCAATTTAGAAACTTATAAAGTAGATTGCTGGAACTGTCCAAAGTCTCAACATATGTGGTGTGTGGGGCGAGGGGGCGGGAAGGGTGGATTTATACTTTTGTATAGGTTTCCATGACAGGAAAATGTGTGGAGGCAAAAATGAGGTGTTGCCTTTCTGTGCCCCTTATCTTGCTTGGCCTCCTGGCTAGATAGAGTGCTAATCTGTAGAGCACGGCATGGCTCATGTTTCATTGGAAGGGGCTGCTTTTTCCTGAGAGGGAGGGACAATCCTTTTTTCCTGGGCACAAGCAATAAATCTTGTTTTCTCTTGTTACATTTTGCAATTTTGTTTGATTCTTTATAAAAAGGGATTTTACAGTAGTCTCAATTAGATGCATGTAAGGAAAAGAGAAATCACATCTGCCTCCATGACTCCAAAAAGATAAGAGGTACCAATTTACCTCACACTTCTGCTTATTTCAAATAAACACAGTACAATGGTCCTAGCGCTTTGGAGAAAAGCCATCAAATAAATTTAATAAAAGCTTAAAATTCCTTACCATGTCGGTTTCATCTGTGGTTTGTAAAGGAGCTTTAAATGTTTTTGATGGTCTGTTTGCTCTGCACTTTTAAGTCAAGCTCCCCTGACTACCTCCCCCCCAAATATCCAAAACAATTATAGTTCATTCTGAGGTAAAAGCCAGAAACTCAAATAAGACATTTCTGTTTGAAAGAATGCACGTCAAATTTGATACTTCCAGAGGAGGAAATTACAATTAATAAACAGAGATTTCTGAGATCTAATAAGCATATATATCATTTGAAACAACAACCAAATTTAGTAATCTACTAAATTCCTAATTTACCTTTTCTGTATATCCATGAACACATTTTTCTGGTGTAACTGGGCATGGGGAAGACAAAGGAAGCAAAAGATTAGGACCTTACCTACCTTTCTAAATACTGATCTAAATACTGTTTTCCTTTAAACCTATGAATAGGAAGTGCTAATTTTTTAAAGTGATAATTAAAGAATACAAGGCATTGGGAGATTGTCCTCCGGCCTGAGGTATTTGAAGGCATGTGTATATCAGAGAGAAAATCCACCACAGCTCACATGAGAAAATGGATTTACCTGAGGATATGTCAACTATGAAACTGCTGTCACCTCAATTAGAGGCCACACCTTGGATTCCTTACCTTGGTGTACACTGTCATTTTGCAGTCATCCCTATGATACAGAATGAAGACTTTTCCTGAGAGAATGTGGCCCAACAGCTATCAGTCATGACTTTCAGAGACAGAAAGTGACAGAAAGTGAAGCATGCAGTATTTTGGCATGATGAGACAGGTCAAATGACTTCTACAGAGTAATGATGACAATAACTTAGGTTACACACCTTGGCCTTTATGCTCTATCCTTTCATTATTCCATCTGAACTCACATTAGCACTCTATAACTCTAGACTCACAACATCTTATATTTCCAGAGAGATGCATGAAATGAGAAATTCCAGGCTCCCTGTATTCCCAGAGCTAATAATATGGCTCTGAAGAAAAGGTAATTTATAAGGTGACCCTGAGAACAGCATGGAGGTTGGTCAAAGAAATTTAATTTAACATGACCCACCAGTCCTAGCACATCCAATCCCTTCCTAAATAATTTTCACTTCCAGTCTGTAAAACCCTGCAGGGGAATCTGTTGCATAAGTTTACAACATTATTCCTTTTTTAGTTTTATTAAGGCTATCCCTTCAGGCACCAAGAAGACTCATTAATTCTCAAATTCTAAGACAGAACAAACAAGTCTATTTTAATCCTTCATTTCTTCAGAGACTGCAATAATCTCACCTTTAAGTTCATACTTTATTCTAAACAAGCCCCCTGAAAGCCCCCTTTGCCACCAAGAGCTGAGTTAACCCTTCGTTGGCTTCTCTCCAGCTCTGCGTCCACATGGAGCACCTCACCAATGACTGCTTAATGGGCTAAATCAGTCCAATGGATGAAAAACATGAAATACTTAGCTTTCTTCAAAAACTTTTGGTAGGTATTGCTACTCAGAAGGGGGCTGCTGACCACGGAATGGGAGGGGAATGAAATGTACCATGTGAGGGGAGAGAAAGGAGGAACTGGAAGAGCTGGGTGAGGGAGGTGCAAGAGCTCAGAGCTGGAAGGAGTGGGCCGGGTTGGGTGTGCGGTAGAGAAAGAAAAAGGTGCAGGAAGTAATAAACCAGGAAAGTGGGGAGATGGAGGACCAAATGAAAGAAGAGAAAAAGCACAGGCAGATGTTTTCAGTCATTTTTCTCTCAAGGGCTGAATACATTTCAGAGAGTTTAATTCCTGCCCTATCTGAGCAGAGTTCAGAAATCTTTTGTCTCCAAAATGTGTCACAGAGCTCCCTGGATGAAGAGAACGACAGCCCTCATCATGACAGCCTCTTGCCTTGAGCTTTAAATGAGCTGTAGTAAGGACAGTTGCGGGAGTGTGGGTGTGCGTGACCACATTTTTAACTGTTGGAGGGCTATACAATGGAATACCGGGAACCATCAGATTCTCCCACTGAATAGCCCCCAGTGATAGGTTTGGTACACAGGGTTTGGATTATAATAAGTAATGTTTACTAAGCCCTATGAACCAGGTACTATGCTTCCATCTAGAGATAAATATTCTTATGTAAGCCTACGGCCGTAAGGAAGATGTGCAGTTTTACAGGCCTCCATCCTACAGATCAGGAAGCTGAGGCTTAGAGAAAATTAACTTCTCCCAGCTAGTAAGTGCTAAAGCCATATTTTTGTATTTTAAAATGCAAACTTGATAAAGGGTATGTACTTCACTAATTTCTAAGCCCTAGTACCACAATAAGAATGAAGGCCCAGTCAACAACTGTTTGACAGTATTGTAATCAAATTGCTCATCTTTTCAGTATTGGAAAGGGGTTTGTGGTCTTTTCCATTTTACAGTGATCATGTCTCTACTGATACTAACATTACCATCTTAATGGAAACAGTGGGTTTTCTGACCCTTCTCAGTCAGAGTATGCACTATTTTCTAAAAATCACCGGAGAACAAAAAACCCGCTGTCATCTCTAATGAGGGACTTTGTATAAAAGGGCCAATTGAGACTCATACTTAGGGGCCTCGTTCATTGAATCCCTCCTTTTTATAACATCCTTAATTTCATCAGCAAAGGACAATCGAAAACTCCATTCTTCGTTGTGGGACTGTCCCTCTTCTCACTCTGCTTCATGAAGCCCAGCGGACTCCCGCTGAGCTCAAGAGAGGCATAACGCTTGGATCATTCTGAAAGATGAGGAGTGAGATCGGAGACTGACCACAAGTCAGGAAGGAGAAGCGTTCACATCTTCATTGGGAAAGACTGCCATGGTCTCTCACACTCGATTGTGCACAGCTCTTGTACATGGAAAAAAAAAATCCTGTGGATGTTTTACATTCATGACAGTAACACTGTGCTCATTCTTTGCAAAAGAAGAATAGAGAAGAAAGTTAAAATGTCCGTATGTTTTCCCTTAACAAACAACTCACATTAAAGTACCTTATGAAGACATTATGCCAGACAGAGAAAGACAAATATTGCATGGGATCACTATATGTGGGATCTAAAAAAAGGTCAAACTCCTAGAAACAGAGAGTAGAAAAGTGGTTGCCAGGGGCTGGGGGCCGGGGCTGGGGGAAATAAGGAGAGGTTGATAAAAGGTTGCACTTTCAGGGATAAGATGAAGATGGTCTGAGGCTCTAATATAAAACGTGACTACAGCCCTGGCTGGTGTAGCTCAGTGAATTGAGCGCGGGCCTGTGAACTAAAGGATCGTGGTTCGATTCCCAGCCAGGGCACATGCCTGGGTTGCAGGCCAGTTCCCAGCAGGGGACACATGAGAGGCAACTGCACATTGATATTTGTCTCCCTCTCTCCTTCCCTTCTCCTCTAAAGATAAATAAATAAAATGTTTAATAAAAAAATAAAACGTGACTACAGGTGATAACTCTGTATCATGGCGATTTCCCAAGAGAGTAGAACTTGAGTGTTCTGACACACACACACACACAAAGATAAACGTGTGGGGTGATGGGTGTGTTAATTAACGAGATGGTGGGAAGCCATGCACAGTGCCGATGTATATTGAATTACCATGATGTACACTTTAAATATCTTACAGTGTTGTCAACTTTACCCCAATACAGCTGGAAAAAATAAAATGCTACAATGCTAATGTTAAACTTTTTTGATCTGAACTTCATCCTAGTATCTCTGTTGCTAGATTAAATTTTTCAAAATAATACATGTGAGAAACAGTGCCCATTAGTGAAATCTTAGCCTAAAGTAGACATTAATTTGCTATTTTTTTTTGTATGTCTGGTCTCTGCTGAAACCGGTTGCTAAATTTCTCAGATTCTTATTAGTTTTAATTTTGCTCATGTTTATCAAGCACTTTCTAGATGCCAGAGTGATAAATGCTTTTGATTGATCATCTTTCTTTAGTCTGCATACCAGGGCCATGAGCTAAGAAGCACCTTCTCCCGTATTCTGCTGATGAAGGAACTGAAGCTTACACATCACAATAGTTAGTACAGTGTGGGAACAAGATATGAGCCACCCATCTGAGGACACAGCCCGCACGCTCACCTACTTTGGGAGGAGACCTTCCTGGTTTAGCCACCTCGCTAGACAGATGTTTCAAACCACTGGCATCCAGCTAAGGTCCGAGGAACCCTGTGCCATGCAGTCAACCGATGGGCTGTGCATGCCAAGGGATTTGGGAGGTGACCCTCAATTAAATATCATTCTGTCCTGGCATGGGGTCATCACTTTCTTAGGTTATTTCATCACCAAATCATAATCAAGTCATTAAAATTGTTATGAAATGAATCCAAAAGTCTGCTTAATTCCATTTCTCTCTCTAGAATAGGCCAGCTGATACATAAAAGAGTGGGACTGAATTTTCCTCTGGGTCTAAAAAGCAATATAATAATAAGGACACTGGATTGAGCAACAGAGGATAAGAGTGTTTATCCCTATGAAGTTTGTCAGAACACTTTTTCTCTCTGGACCTAATTCTGTTCATCTGTAGTAGCAAGGGACACATTCATTCATTTATTTGTTCATTCGAAGCAGATTTCTTAAATGCTTATTATGAACCAAACCCTACGTTAGATGTTGGGATGCCAAGACTGTAAGAGATATTGATTCTCATGTAGAAATGTACACTTTAGCCAGGGAAAAAGGATAAGAAAGTACTTGGAGTTCTGTAATTCTGAGCAGTGAGTGCAATGATGGCAGTATACAGAACATTCTGTGGCAGCACCTAGGAAAGGAACCCAGTGTAGGCATGCATGGGAGTGTTCAAGCAGAGCTCCCTGGAGATGAATGAGAACCAACATTAGGCCTGGAAGTATGAGAACAAGTTATCTGGATAAAGAGAGGTGGAAAAAAGAGGAAGGGAAGGAAGAGGAAAAGACACTTCAGGAGGAAGGAACAATGACCAGAGTCTAAGGGTGAGATGGAGACAGTAGTGTACCTGTAGAACTATAAGGAGCCCAACCTGGCTGGTGTAGCTCAGTGGATTGAGTGCCAGCCTGTGAACCACAGGGTCACCAGTTGGATTCCCAGTCAGGGCACAAGTCTCAGTTGTGGTTATGGTCCAGGTCCCCAGTAGGGGGCAAGTTAGAGGCAACCATACATTGATGTTTCCTCTTCCTCCCTCTTTTCCCCCTCTCTAAAAATAAATAAATAAAAAGAAAGGAAACTGTAAGGAGCTCATGGCTGGAGCAGGTTGTGGGTGTGTGCACCTTGGCCTGCCTGCCTGTGGGCTGCCAGGTGGGTGGTGGTGGTGGTAGTGGTGGGGTTGTGGAATGATAGGAGATGCGGGAAGGAACGGAGCTGCATCAGGGACCAGTGGGTGGGGAACTTTGAATACCATGAATATTCTGACCCAACAGCCATGGACAGCTGAGCCAGAGTTTCAAGGAAGAGAGTGGCGTAATCAGATCATTATTTTTCAAGGGCACTCTGAAGACTGTGTGGAGATTAATTTGTGGGAAGCAACCCTGGAGGCAAGCAGGTTATATAGGAGGCTTTTGCACCCATCTAAGCCAGCAGTTCTTAAACTTGAGTGGGCAAGGAAATTTTTGAAGCGTTTGTTAAAAATACTAGGACCCCAGCTTCAGAGTTTCCAAATGGGTAGGTCTTGAGTGTGACCTGCAAATGTGCATTTCTAACAAGTTTCCAAGGAAGGCTGATGCTGCCCGTCTGGGATCCGCACTTTGAGAACCACTGTTTGAGGCAAAGCTGATTGCGAATTATAAAATTCTGGAATTCTTTCTTATTAAAAAGCAACTTTTATGAATACACAGTGTATATTTTTAAGCACATTCATTCTATCTAAATTCATAAGATAAATATGAGTCTACTGATAAATTAAATTAATTATCCTTGTCTTAGATTTTGTTTCTTCCATTTTTCCAAGTTGAATTTTATTTGATACACCAGAGAAAAATCTCATGGTACATCCAGTAATTTGCAAGAGGATTAAAAAGCTGAAATGCCACTGCAGTTGACTAAATTCTTTGTCCAACTGAAATACAATAGACCAATTGAAGCCTGTAATATTGAGTTCAGATTTTAGAAGAGAAACGTTGTAGAGGGAAGAAAAGAAAGCCTTATCTGCTTTATATGGTTTTAAAAAATCCCACCTCTCTTATTTTGAGGCTGGAAAAAAAGAGGTTATAACCGCAAACTGCATTATAGCTGGTAATCACAAATTCCTTTCCTTATCAAGTATCTAGGAAAGAACATTATATCAAAGAGAAACAATGTCTCTTCAGAGAAAAGGAACTCCGTTACTTTAGAACGAGGCTTGCGTATCCCAAAGTCTTAATCTAATTGAAACAAGTTGTTTTAATTTTTTTTCATTTAAAGGACAGTGTATTTGTAAAACCATTCAGACTGCTCCAACTTGACAATGGACTCTTCATAATGCAGAATATTTTAGTGACATACTCAGTCTGTTAATGTTGAAACATATACCCACATTAGAAGAAAGATGTGGTCAAAATCAATAGTCAACATGTGATGATTTAACAACACCATGTTTTAAGAGTTACTTCATGCATCTATTGGCCCTCTGTATGTCCTCTTTGGAGAAGTGTTTATTCAGGTCCTTTGCCCATTTTCAAATTGGGTTGTTTGCTTTTATGGTGTTGAGTTTTGTAACTTGACTTTATAAACTTTGGATGTTAACTCCTTATCAGATGTATCAGATAATATGTTGTCCCATTCTCTGGTTGTATTTTATTTTGTAGATGATTTGCTTTGCTGTGAAAAAGCTTTTCAGTTTGATAAAGTCCCATTTGTTTATTGGATTCTCTTTCCTTCATCAACGTAATACTTGAGGTGCACTCACCAACTCTTTTGGTATCAGCTGTTTTCTTCAGAAATCCTCGCTTTGCTTTGCTTGTTCAGAGTGTCCCAGTTAGTTTAACATTACAGTTCCCTTGAAAGTGCAGAAATGCCTCCCTATTACTAACCAATGTTTATCACTTGAATCTTAATAGAAAGCTAAGTGCAGCCAGAATAACCCATGAGAAGGATTAATGACACTGATTCTATCAACCAGGCATTCTCTCTTTGCTAAGTAACTCTGTTTGTGAACTCACAACTGGTTTCACTAGAAAGGATTACAGCATCCCAAGCAGTGGGCCATAATTATAATTACAGGTGTGGCATGCAGACAGCAGAAGCAGATGAGCTCATCAGAAACAAAGATTTGCTCTGCTGGACGGTCTATCTCTTCTAAAGAACAAAGAGTGGAAGCAGAAATGAGTTGCCATGTAAATGAATTAAGCAATCAGCAACATACAACAGACTGCGTGTTCCTCAGCCAACAAATACACCTCCTTTTTTCCCCGGTGGAGGTGAGTTTTGTCTCCCTGTACTCTCCTGACCTCCAGTTGGTGGGCAGGGGCCGACTGGGTAAGAGTAAAGAAGCTTTGTTCCCCTCATCTTTCATCACCTGCCCCCATCCCAGTCTATTTTGCAACTATCACAAGAGGATAACACAGCCAATGACCTTGAAGGAGAATGTTAAGGTTTCATTTCAATCTCAGTTAGAAGGAAGACAGTCAACCAAACTTTTCTGTAGGGATTGGATACTGAACTGATAGGCATGGATGTTATTTGTGTTTGGAAAGTCCTCTTTTTGTCCAGCTGTGAATTACGTTGGATTTTAGGCTAATTGGAGCAACATGCTTTACTCCTCGACTTCCAGATTTATATGAAAGCAACTTATAGGGCCAGCAGCCAAGTCTTCTCTGGCAAAGTGAATCAGAAGAGTATTGTAATTATGCAAATGATCAAGAAAAGCAAAAAAAAAAAGAGTTTCAACAAGATCTTGTTTGCCTAATGTAGGTGGGGCAACTGTACCCCCTTTCCCTGTTTTCAATTTGGCAGTGCTCTTAAAGACTTCTCTGCTCTGTGTGGGCCGGATGGTGAAGGACACTGTTGGGGCCCATGGAGGTTAGGGTTTCAGAATGGTCTTTCAAAAGACCATGAAGTGACTTACAGGCCTTTTCAGGGAGGCAAGCATTTAAACTGTATTATTTATAAGACACTATATGGCAAGGTTGGGAGAGGGAAAATATTATAAATGAAACTTTTAAAGAAAGGCATTTAAAGTAAGTGAAGAGATTAGCCAAAGAACATAGATGCACAGCCCATGGACACAGACAACAGTGTGGTGAAGATGGGGGACGAGGCAGGGGCGGGCAACTGGGTGGAGGTGGGCAAGGGGGGTGGAAGGGGGTATCTGTAATAGTATCAACAAAAAACAATAATGAGGTAAGTATCTTTCAAATTTTCTCAACTATTCTATATTATTGTATGTGAATCAAAGTCTTAAATCGAACCATTTCTTTCGTATCAGAAATCTGGCTTTGGACACAGAGCTCCCTGACCTGGAGGGTGACAGTGGATTCATGGGCATGGGGGCATGTCATTCCTGCATTAAAGTAGTGAAGAGCTTAAAAATATGATGGGTAGCTCTTCCTTAGGAATCTGTAGGGTGGGCAGAACCCCGAACATTTTCCTACTAAAATTGCATGCCCTGTTCTATTTTGCAGACATTAGTTTGGCAACTTGGGACTTCAAGGGCAGAGGAGAAAGTTCAGTGTGTACCAAGTGTGGCTGATTAAAAAGGGGATGGCAGCAAGCTCGGCCTTGACTTTGTAATGAAAAGAATGGCAGCATTATCCCCTCAAGCCAGCAGGACAAAGACAAATGAGAGGGCCAAGCCCCTTGAAAGCTATTGAAGATTAGAGTCACTGACTGGGAAGTTCCTTTCATTCGTAACCTCTTATTTCCCAGGACCAGCTGCCCGGCTCTGTAGTTTGTGTGCTCAAGACATGCAGAAAAAACGGCCGAGGCCATAGGGCTGCGCCCAAAACCTCAGCACAAAGCCAGCTCTGACGTGAGGCTGAGATGCCCGGCAACTGCGCGACACGTGCGTCACATATCCTGGGAATGTCAAGGCACCGGGTTAGGTTTATTAGCCTCTGCGTGGGAGGAAAGGACAGACAGGCCCGGGTGCTTGGAAACCTTTATCCTTCCTAGTAGACACCAAGTTGCTTTGAAAAGTAAGAGCCTCGAGGGATTGCCTGCGGGGGCCATCCCGGGGGGCACAGGCACGAGTGAAGGGGGGCAGCTGGGGGTACAGAGGCGGGGGTCGGTTGGCGGGGGTGGGAGGAAGCTGGTAGCTCATGCGGGGCAGAGAGGCTTGGGTCCTCCCACAGACCGCAGACAAGCCTCCTTTGTGTGTCTCACGTGTAATGACACTGCAGGCCACCCGGAGACAGTGTTTTGATGCTGGGTAAGAAATCAGATGCGGTGTTGAGACCTGGCAGCAAATGGTTCATCCAAATATTCTACAGCCTGATGCCTGGGTGGGAGTTTTGCCTAGCAGACATTTATCGGAAATGAATTAACAGTAATTAACAGAACGTGTTTCTGAAAGAGTTATACTGCTATTGCCATGTGGGAAATATAAAATAGAATCAAAATGCATAGAAAGTAAAGGTTGCTCTTAATTTAAGCACTTGCACTAAAGGCCATAGTGAAACTAATTTCATATGCTCTGTGCATTTCAAGTGCTTTGCTGACAGTGACCAATGAAAGACCACCATGGGTGAAAGCATGTTATTTTTCAAGATCTGTGCACTCTCACAAGTATGGTTTAGGAGAAGAGCTATTTGGGAGTTTAAGGATTAGTGTTTTCACTGATCTCTAGGTAAGCATAAACCACAGTTGAGCTTCAGGGTTAGGGAGAGAGGAGTCAGTTTACATGGCTATTAAAGTCCCTCTACTGAGATTCCTTGAGGCTATTAATCTGTATCTTTCATAAGGACTTATTTCTTGTCAGCTTTAATCTATTTTTGTCTTTTGTTTCTTTGTATTTCCTTTGCCTTGGTCTTAGTGTTCTAGCACTTCACATCCCAAGCGAGAATAAAACAACTTTGCTTTGCAAATTATGAAACACGGTAGCACTTCTAAACAACAGATGGGTCCTCTTTTATCTATAATAGCTATTCAGCATTTACTATGTGCTCATTAAACACAGCACCATAAACAGAAACTGAATAGTTAACGTGCCAAGTGCTTAATTCTCTCATTTCTTATAATTCTGAGGTTCAGTGCTATTATTTTTATTCCACTTTAGAGATAAGGAAATGGAGGCAGAAAAAAGGGTTAAGGCCATAGAGTTAATAAGGAGGGTGGTGGGGGAAGGGTTAAGATCTGGACCTAGCCAGATCTATGTATTTGAATGTTATGAAATAAGAAAATACTTTCCCTTCCAAAAGGTTTCACAGGGTGATAACTTTGTTAGCTTTCTTCTCAAACTCAACCTCTTGTCCCTTCTACCCATTTCCCCTGTTACAAAAGCCTGGATTTACCAGAAAATGATGTTTTAGATTAATTTTACTCTTTTCATAAAATAGGTAATAATGCCATCAGACCTTGTGGCATCTTTTGGGGTGACAAAGAATGCTATTATTACACTATTTATACACTCCTGGAGTCCAAGATACTAGATCTGCTGCCTAAGGGAGTGATCTGCCTATGACGTTAAACTTCCAGAGGAAGCTACTGTAATACCACACTGGAAGGATGAGTCACAACTTAATGGGAAGGGCAGGAATGGAAATGTTTTTGTGTTGCCTTTATTATTCAACTAATTCCTCACTTCTGAGGTTTTCAAAGAAGCCAGGCCCACCCAAGAGAAGGAAGAAGTAATGCTTCTTAGAAATAGGCTATAGGCTTCATGTTTGTAAAAGATATAACACTTTTCAACTGGTTATCCAATTAATCTTCCAGCTCTTTAGCAGAGGGAGAACACATAAATATCTCTATTTAGGGGATACAGTAATTAAGGACCAATAGAGTTAAATAACTTGTCTTAAGTTCCATGAGAAGGAAAAGACAATATCGTTGTCCATACTCTGAAGCTTCTTCTCTATCTGTAGTTTCTAGGCAGCCACCTAAAATATCTTCCTACTTGAAATCTCTAGGTTTTCTGACCCCTCTCAATACAATAACGTTTTTGTGCTCAAACTTAAAGTCTCTCAGTTTAAATGGACAATTGCAAGATTGTTGCAGGCATCCTATTTCTTCAAGGCAGCCACAGGCTTGCTTGTATTAAAAATTGCTTTGTAAAAATAATAAACAATTGAAGGGTTGAAGGAGCCACTGAGTTGTTGGTTTTTATTCTTGCAGCTCCTATAACTTTTAAAGGTGGAAAATATAGTAGTATTTCTCAAATAGAAGTTCTTTTTAAAAAACACTTCAATGTTGTGAATGCCTGTGCTGGCTGGTCTTGAATAACAGGCGTAGTGGTTGATGGCCAGAGGCCTTGGGGCACATGCCTAACAACCCCTTTCGGCGTTCACTGTTGCCTAATCCCGTAGGATCTGTCATGTTTTATTGGCTTCTTCTTGGTTAGTCATTGTATGGTTTGGCACCATGGTGAAATTTCCCATTTTTAGAAACAATAGTGTGAACAACGACCAGATTTTTTTTTCTGTTATGTATTATTTAATTTGCTCTGAGTGTTTAAAAAAACAACATGCTACAGAGTCAATTATATATTCTCTCCTGCATTAGTTCAGTCTTTTGTTTTAATCAGGGAAATGATAATCATGACTTAGAGTTGAAGACTGGAGAGGTGGGAGGAGGGGTGTCACTGGAATCATGGGGGACTGAGGATGAGCTGGGAGCTTGAGGAAGAGAAGGGACAGGGTGTTCATTCAAGTGGGAGCAGATGACTGGTGTGAGTTGGCAAGTCTCTCACATGCTGTAGCTAGCTCTGTGCGCGCGTGCACACACACACGCCGCAGGGCCTACGAGTCCTACAGAGCAGTGGTCTCCAACCTTTTTGGCACCAGGAAATGGTTTCATGGAAGACAGTTTTTCCATGGACTGGGGTGGGGACGTTTTTGGGATGATTCAAGCACATTACATTCAAGCTCACCTCCTGCTGCGTGGCCCAGTTCCTAACAGGTCCTGACCGGTACCAGTCCAGGCCTGGGGGTTGGGGGCCCTTGCTCTAACATTTAAGTCGTAGATTCTGGAACGCAGTGCAGGATCCAAATAAAAGTTAAGAATCCTGACTTAGATTTTTTAAAATATAATGTTTTCTCCCCCCCCGCCAGGAAGTCAGTCAAGATTTATTCTTTCATCCACCTCAGAAAAAGGACCATCAAGTAAATGTTGTACTCTTCTCTTACTTTCCCAAAGAAACCTTTTAAGAATAATGGCCCTTTGACCATGACCAGTGTGGCTCGGTTAGTTGGCTGATGTTCTGCAAAGAGAAAGGTTGCTGGTTTGATTCCCGGCCACAGCACATGTCTGAGTTGCACTTCTGGTCCCTGGTCAGTCCTGTGAGAGACGACTGAGTGTTTCCCTGCCTCTCTTTCTCCCTCCCCTCCCCTCTGTCTAAAAAAAAAATAAGAGAATAATGGTCCTTTGTTTTCTAATCCTCTCTAACTTTAGGCAAGAACATTTTTGTTTCAATTTTATAATTAAAAATTTTTCTTATTTTGTCAATAAACAACTACAGTTTTTGTATATAATTATCTCTTCTGAGTTATTAGTTATTAATTTGTCCAGGGCTGTGAACAAACATGAGTGTGACTTGATGTGAAACTCAGTGTTCCAGTTTCTGTGGTAACAAGGTAGCTCCAACACTAAGCCCAAGCAGCAGCAGCACCCTCCCAGAGCTTGGAAACATAAAACATCCAATTCCCCAGAATAAACTTTTGAAACATTTTATCAGTGTCTGACATCTCATTGAGCTCTTCTTCACCTCACCTACCATCGTCAGCTCTGAAACGAGTGGCTCAGACCCACAAGAGAGATGTGGCTTCCATTTCAATTCAGACATGTTACAAAAATCTAGGCAGCAACCAAGTGTGCCTCAGCTGGTTCACCTGGAGGCTTTTCTCAGTCACCTTGAGGGTTTTGAGGAAAGAAAACTTGGTGTTTTATACATAAGTCATGGTTACCTACAAATCCTGGCTTATTTCAGGCTATACAGGGTGCCTGAAGAGGAGCTGAGTGGGAATTTGTGGGGAGGTATTAGGAAGGAGCCCGGTGAAATTCCCTAATATAGCTGGGTAGGAGTGTAGACAAGCGCGGAAATGACAAATAGGTCCCTTGTTGGTGGGTCGATGTCACTGTGTGCACTTAGTGTGGGTCTTCACTCCATCTACGTGCATCCTAACCACTCTGTCTGGGATCCTTCGTCTTTAGAATTATAATGAAGAGATCTAAGTACTGCCACTTACTCCTAGAAACCACCTGGAAAACAGCATTGGTAGTCCGGTGTTATGTATTCTCTTCAGTCTGCTAATAGTATTTTGATTTTTCACCGAATTTGTCATGGGCTTGACTTCTGTACTCACACATGAACATTATTTTTTTTTTAAGTTTGTAAATATTCTGCCTTTCCCCCAAAAGAATTTAAGGCATATTATAGAAACATATATCCAAAAAGGTTTTTCAATGTCAAGGCTATGTCCCAAATGCAAAAGGTCCTTAGGGTTTATTGTAAAATAATTATGCAAATCAAGTGAAATAGACAGATAAGCAGGAAAAATACATTTTACTTTCTGTGTTGGTTTTGCCCTGGGATTACTATGACAGTCATAACCAGGAGGAGTCTGCCACCTGAAACTGGGCAGAGCTGCTGGGCTGGCCAAAGTCAGTACAACACACCCAGAGGTGTTGTCAGAACGCCCTTGATTTCACCACTCTGGATGTTCACACAGAAAGGATGACACCAAAAGGTATGCAGCCACGCAGTGATTGTTAGACATCGGCTTCTGCTGGGAAATAAGATAATTAAGTAATCGCTTTCATGCCACCCCTTACAGATACCATGGCCTCTCTCTGGAAAATAACAATCCTGTGAGCAGACCAAGCCCATACTTTACAGCATGTGACTGTTTTAGGGCTCCGTGGTGTTTCGCATTTGCGATTGTAGCTTGGATACATTTCAAAGGAGCATAGCCAACTTGGCACCACTCAGTGTGTGACCAGCCAAACCTGGACCCCTTCAGAAGGTGGTTTCCAGTCTGAATTTTCAGGGCCTTGTTTTCCCCCTTCTATTTCCTTCTTCATTATGTTGCTTGCATTTGTGGCTTATTAGTGGTGCCAGCAGAAATGTTGGCTGAAAAAGTCAGGAAAAGCACAATCAGTCCAAATTGAAGGTCACTAGGCATATAGATGAAAGATTTGTTGGAGAAGGAATTATAGTTTTAAATAAATTTTTAAGTGCTTTCGTATTTTATTAATCTATTACATCTTTGATCTTGTTTATCAAAGAAAATGGATCTTTCCACGTTTCTCTCAATCTATGAATATTCTCAAGTGAAGTCCACTGTTTCATAAGCAGTAGGTAAATAGCCACTTTTTGTCCCCGTTTTCCTGTGGAACCATCACTGATTTTCCCTTTTCCAAAGACATTTCTCCATTTGCTTCCCTCCCATCGACTCCTCAGCCCTCTGCGTCTGACCTCCCTTTCCATCCCTCTGATGCCTCAGCTCTCTGCAGTCACCGATGTCTTACTAATTGCTAAGTCTAGGGGATGCTGCCAGCTCTTATCTTGCTGATCCTCTGCTATATTTGGTGCTGTGGATCTCTTCTTTCTTCTTGAAATTCCTTTTCCCACAAGAGCCATGAAACTCTAACTCTCTAGCTATTTTGTATCATTTTGACCAACCCCTTCCCGGCACCTCTTCCACCCACAGAATAACTATCCCATAACCCTGGGTTATGTTCTTCGTAAGAAGCTCTTCTCACTCTGTATGCCTCCCCTGAGTGAAACGCCCCATTTTGATTAACTCAATACCTACTTGCTAACGACTCCCACATACATATCCAGGGCCAGTGCTCCAAGTTTTAGATTTCCATACCCAGTTTCCTGTTTGTCACTGTTACAGATATAGTTCAGTGGCCTCTAAAATGGAAGTGACTGTGACTTTTTGTCTTTCTGTTTCCTTTGCTTCTATATTCTTTAGTGTCTTCACCAAACTTACAGTTACCCAAATTAGAAATCCAGAAGTTCATTTACATCCCTTGCCTTATCACTTGTCTAGACCACCCAGATTTGCCTCCAAACCTTCTTTAATGAATCCCTTTTATCCATTCCTGCTATCATGACCTTAGTTCCTGTCTTTATCGTCTCTTACTTGGATCAGTGCAACAATTTTGATTGTTCTTTCTCCTCTTTCACTTCCCCACTCAAATCTATCTATAATACTATCCAAAGGCCTTAGCTAAAATGTAAATTTGACCCATTTTGCTCCGTCTCTTCAATTCTTCATCGTCTATACTATATCCTCATCCTACAAGACCCTTCACACACTGCATCCCACTGTTCTTTCTCGTTACTCTCTGCCATACTCTAAGCTTCTGTGCTGATTCGTTTACTGTTCCCTGCACTTGCCATGTCTTATTTCTAAGACTTTCTTCATGTGGTCTCTTATTCTTGGAATGGCCTTTCCTCCCTTCCTTACCAGTGGTTAACTCCTACTTATCCTTGAAGGCTTAAGCATGCTGTTATGTCTGCCAGGAATCCTTCTCAGACACCTCTAAAGCAAGATTATGCACACTTCCTTGGTAATCCTCTGATGCTTTGGCCACAAATGTTACTAGGCTTTACTACATTACAAAATTATTAATTTTTAATGTGTCTGTTCCTACCATTATAGACTCTACAGTCAGACTGTTTCATATTAGTGAATTCTGTGAGGCTTCCGTAGTACCTTGATAGCCATGTAGCAAATGTTAGTTGACTGCATGAAGAATGTGTTGATTGGGTATCGAAGTGTGCTTTACCTATAACTCCTAGGTACCAATTTCCCTTGATTTATCATTGTTAGATCTTTTCGTTCTTTATGATTTTTTCCCAAGTGCTCTCTATTTAAGATACCTTAACAATTACAGCTCTTATAAAGAATTTTTTTTATCATAATAGCTTTTGTAAGTTTTAACTCTTCTTATTCTCCTTCAAGGAATTTAAGTTACACTTTTATAGGAAGTTATATATTCTCAGCTACCACCCTGGAAACCCCTTTAAAAAAAAAGGAAAGCAAGTTCTACACACACCTTTAGTTCATGGGCATGCCAAGTTCCTTCTGGGATGATAATTGCCAAGCACCAAAGTCCTGTAACTCGTCATCTCCAGTGAATGAGAGGAAGAGGTGGTGTGGAAAGAACATCCTGTTTTGCAGAACCTTAGTGACTAAATGTTGTCATCTCACGTTACTTTTTTTTCTCAGTGCATCTGTTTAATATTATGCTGCCCCCAATACTACATGGTTTCCTTAGTTCACTGAAATCCAGTATATGCAGAGAAGCTGGAGCATAAGAAAAGCAGGGCAGTTTACGTGAATTCCTTGTTCCACAGCCCTAAGAGGTAACAGTAGCACACCAAACACTCCTGGATGCCACAAGCACCATCCTCTGGTTCTTGGAGATCTGTGAATGGTGTGAAGACAATCCTGAGGACAATCCTGAGGGCTAATGAGCCCTCTTCTGTGAATCAGTGTATTACCAGAGGCAATTTATTTCTACTTTAGCAAAATACTCTGTTTGAGAAGATCAACTACTATAAGGGAGCAAGTTCTCATTAATAATGTCAGGGTCCTACTAACAACTTGAATGCCCACCACATATCAATAAGGTGGTAAATGCTATATGTATGTTCTCTTCCTTAACCTGGAAATTAACCTCCTAAGGTAAGATCCTTTATCCCACTTTTAATATGTGAAAACAAAGGCTCAGAGGGCATAGTAACTTGCTTGAGGTTCTGCAGTTGGTAAATATATGAACTTAGATGAAACATAAGCCTATTTTTGTCTCAGCTGAATTACTTTAAAACTCTCTGTTCTTTTTACTGAAACATAGCTTGTTTATTTTTTAAAAATCTTTTAAAATATATTTATTGCATCCAGAGAAAGAGAGAGGAAAGGAGAGAGAAAGAAAGAGAAACATTGAGTGGTTGTCTCCCACATATACCCCAATGGGGACCGAACCCGCAACCTAGGTATGTATGTGCCCTGACCAGGAATTGAATCTGCAAACTTTGGTGCACAGATGACACTCCAATCAACCAAGCTACATTGGCTGGGCCATAGCTTGTTTAATTTGACCCCTTATGGACATTTTGGATGTTTTTCATTTTAATAAACTATAATTATTAAACTATAATTATTAATTTCAATGTATAATAAACTATACATTGAAAGTACTGAACATGTCACTTCAAATTCTTAAGTAAAGAGCACATTTATTACTATCAGAATCTCAAATGCAAGGCCTTGATAAGTGTCAGCAATAATTAAATTTTAATATTTATTATTTGTTTTAAGGTATAATTGACAGCAGGCATCATTTTTATTCACACACACACACACAAAAGATGAGAAATGTCTCTTGCTTTCATGGTGCACATAACCTGTTTGGGTTAGTCAGTTTCTGTGTGTGATGACAGCTTAACAAGCTGATAGCACTTATCTTTATGGCTTTTCAGATGACCTTGATTTTGATCTAATAAATGAGAGGATTGAAAGAGTACTAACTTTATATTTTTTGCTTACTCTTGAAAGATGATATTATCAAACACTTTAGGAAAATTACTTACGATAACACTGCTCTTTAAGACCATTAAAAATTCTGTGTAATTTCAAAATCAGCAGGATCTTTGCCTCTTCAGAAACTCAGAGGAAGCAAGTCTTGAATTAGGAGAAAAATATAACTAATTAGGAACTACACCCAGAAGATTCCAAATCTTTGAATCTTCCTCATAAAAGGAGACATATAATCTTAGTATAAAATTATTGTTTTTCTTTTTTAGTAAAGGGAGAGATAATTTTACCTTGTTTGAGAAAATGTTTTGGAGTTTATTTTAAAAATCCATCTGGCTAAATCCATTTTCTCAAGTTCATTTTAGATATATAAGATTATCTTCTAAAATAGTAGATTATCAGCTGAATTTTCTTGCAGCTAATAATCTTTTTAAAATTCAAACAAAATAAAATTCAGTTAGAGAAGATGAGAAAAAAAGCCAATGCCATTTCCTTTTAAAAAAATGAAACAGATGTTCTTTATTTGGGGACATACCATAGAGTTATAATTTTCCAGAATTATGTCAAGATTATATTTCAGGTTGCAAAGAAAATATCAGCATAACACTTGGATCCAGCCAAATAGGCAGATGACAATTCATGGGGTATAACCAATAACAAGTTGTATAGTTCAAAAACAATTTTTGAGTTCACTTAAACCTAGCTATGCTATATAAAAAACAAAGGAGGCAGTGAGAACTTTAGCTGGGTTTCAAACCCATGAAATTGGCTCTCACCAGCATGAGTCACTCGGAGATAAAGGCATCCAGTGATTTACTTGAATCATTTGTTGCCAGCCTGGAAAAGATTTGGGAAATTAGCAGTGTCCTCACTTTTTTGATGGCATGGCAAAAGAAAGGCTAATTCATGGAAAGGAGAAACCCCTTTCATTTGACATTGGATTTCCTCCTAGCTCAAACACAAATGGCATTACCAATAACAAAGCAGTGTGCTGGGCGACTAGATGGAGACTGTGCGCCTTTAAGAAGAGGGTACCATCTTCTTAGCACAACAACTGAGGGGCAACCTGGGTAATTTTTAGTCTAGAAATGATCTCATTTGACAGACAATCCCTTCTTGTTTTATTTTTTAAAGGACATCAATAAGTATTCGTTAGTTTTCCAAGCAGCTGTGCTTTGTAATAAACTTGACAGTTTCCATTTTTACCCCATGAATGATTTCTTGGCTTGGTTAGAATGTATGATTCAGGTACATGCAGAGTCTTCATGGTGTTTCAGAGTGATGAAGTGTGCTTACAATAAGAATGTACATTATGCACTGTCTTTCCTCTTTGAAGATGTTGACAGTCTGGCTATATAATCTGCCATAACTGGACAATGGGGCCAAGTTAACCAGAAACTCATCATGATACCAGATGGTATTTGTGTCTCCTCTCTACAGCCAGTACTGCCTCCTCTCAATTTAGGAAAGAGGTCAGATGAGAATGGTAATCTATGGTTCAGCCGGACCCTTATAGGGTCTCCTTGACACAGGAAGAATGTCATAGATTGTACAATGGGACATTCTCAGAGATGGAATGACAGAAACAGGAAATAGTTTCTTAATGTCAAGAAACTGTTAATCTCAGAGTTCAGAGAAGACTAGAAGGTAGTCATTTTTTTCCTGGCCTGAATGCACGTATCTGTCAGGATACATCTGTAATTGCTGCAGCCATGCGTTTTGGCTTCTTTGGTGCCTCCTTCAGGAAGCATCAGCTTTTTGGTAGCTGCTCTTGCTTTCCATGGTTGCTTTATGGTTGAAACTTGAATGTGTTTCACTGTGTCCTTAAAAGCAGCTCTTAGTTTCTGTCTTCTGGATGCCAACCTTCACAACCTAGGCAGCAGTTGTCATTTCTCCTCCTCCATGTCCCTGCCCAAGGAGCTGATTTGTAGGGAGAAGGATTCTGGTCTTGGTTTCCCTCCCATCTGAATTGCCTCACTCTTTAATTGGCATAGTCATATGATACTTGGATTGGAGGCAAACTCATTTTACAACCTTGTTTCAGCTAGTGTGCTTATATCATTTCTAGTTTAATAATAAACGTTTTTTTGTTGTTGCTCTTAGCATAATTTGTAAATTACTTCCCAGAGCTGCCCTTACTAAATGTCTGTGACCTTATTGTCAAGAAAGGCTTAACAAGCAGAAGCTGCTGCCTGGGGGCTGGAATGTACCACTTCCTGTTCTTTCTTTCCAAGCTGAAGCATTCTATCCAAACACAAAGTGAACTCAGTGCACATGTGACCCAGAGTTAGTTGGAAACAAAACTCTCCGAAGATGAAAAACTTTACACATTAACTCCTGGTTCCATTCCATCTACTTACAGTGCCTACGACCACAAAGAGGGCCTTTTAAAAAGAACTAAAAATAAACAAAAGGATGGTTCAAGCTGTGGACTAAAGCAAACAAGCAAGCAGTAGCCACAGATAACATCAGATTAACTGCCACTGAGTTCTGACAAAACGTAAGAAATTAAGGCAACAGCATTAATTTGTTTAAGTCAATGACTCTCCAAGCCCACTAGGACACTACTCAACTCCCTGGGATATTTCTGTGTGAAGACAATCAGTCACTGGACTCCACCCCAGGTTGCTTATGCTCAGAAGGAGCAGAAGAATCCTATGTCTTCACTATAAAAATATTAAGACAACAGAGTAGCCCCTCTGTTACAGATACCTGGGATTGATCTTGATGTTTTTCTTGTAGCCATGCTTCCTGTTTTCCTCTCAATAAATTACTTAAGATATAATGTGAGCTCCACCAAAAGGGGCACATAGCCAAATATTAAACTGAAGGCTTTCTTTTCATTCGTTTAGGAGATGAATCAACAATAAGTTGTAACGAGATGGAGACAGGAAATTACCGGCCAAACACTGAAGTGGCTCCCCTAGAAAGGGCAGATCTAAGGAAGAAACCCCATTTTTTTCAAAGGGGTGATGCCACCCAGGAGAGGGAAGGAGCTGGAAAGGTGGTGATTCTGGGCCTATGAGGTGATAGTAACTACCGAGCAGGTAGATGGCTGTGGGTGAGAACTAGGAAGGCGGAGCGCCAGACCTGTAAATCTCCCTGGTGCTGGCCAAACTGGGCGTGAAAACTCACCACTGAATGTGACGATGGTGGGGAGTTGCCTTTCCCCTAAGAATCTAAATAGCAGGCCTCTCTTCCTGCTTTAGGGACGGTGATTTTCTGGCCTTAGTGAACTGAGTGGGTCTTCAGAACATGAAACACTAAGTGCTAACACCAGGAAAGTTCTTGGTGATCCGAGACAAATTGTTTACCTGTTGCCTATAAAACTGTCTAGGGAATCAACCCTTTTCCCTTATATGCAGTAAAACTTTTATTTGGACCTTAACTCAAATCGAGGCTGAAAAACACACCTTTGGCAAATTATAATAATAGGCATGTAGGTAGAACACAAGCGGTTTAAGAGAAATAATAAATTTTTCCACAAACAGTTATGTAGCGAGACAGATTTGTTAATTTAACATTGCCTTTAAGTTGTACTTTATTTATTTTTTTAAATATATTTTATTGATTATGCTATTACAGTTGTCCCATTTCTCCCCCATCATTCCCCTCCACCCTACACACCCTCTCCCACCCACATTCCTCCTTTAGTTCATGTCCATGTGTCGTAAGTTCTTTAGCTTCTACATTTCCCATACTATTCTTGCCCTCCCCCTGTCTATTTTCTTCCCACTATCTATGCTACTCATTCTCTGTACCTTCCCCCACCCCTCCTCCCACGCCCCTGTTGCTAACCCTCCATATCATCTCCATTTCTGTGGTTCTGTTCCTGTTCTAGCTGTTTGCTTAGTTTGCTTTTGTTTTAGGTGCCTCCAATTGGATGGTGGTATTAGAATAATTGTAATGATGATTTCTATAGTGCTATGTAAATTAGATGAAAAATTTAAATCCATTTTCTTATTTTATCTTTACCCCAATCTTGGAAATGTTACTTTCACTCACATTTTGTAATACAGAAATGAGGCTTAGAAAAATTCAATAACTGGCAAAAGGTCAGCCAGCTCATAAACAATAGAGCAGGATCTCAAATGCAGGTCTTTGTGACTTTAAAACCTGTGCTTTTAAATTCCTAAGTAATATACTAGGCAAAGGGAATAGCATGTGTAACGGCCCTGTGGTAGGTTAGAAAGAGTTTGACGTTGTGAAGGAACAAGTATGGTGAGAGATGAATCTACAGAACTTTGTGGGGCTCCAGAAGGCCTGGCGCTGTGAGGGCCTTGCTAAAGTGCCTGGCCTCTAAGATAAGAGAATGGGGTGATAGTGCAACAGAAGAGTAAAACAATCACGCTGGCACTTAGAAAAGTTTCTGCTGTTGCTTTGTGAATGATTTACGTGGGGAGGTCAGTTCAGAAGCTATTGAGATTGTTCAAGCAGGTGAAGATAAGGGCTTGGCCTAGGGTTATGGCAGTGAAAGTGTAGAGAAGTGGGTAGATTGGACTGGAGGGATATTTATAAGGTAGAATCACCTGTGACCAGTGTGGCTCAGTCAGTTGGGCATCGTCCCACAAAGTGAAAGGTGGCTGGTTTGATCCCCAGTCTGGGCACATACCTGGGTTGCAGTTTTGATCTCTGTCAGGGTGTGTACAAAAGGACAACCAATAGATGTCTCTCTCTCACATCGATGCCTCTCTCCCTCTCTTTCTCCCTCCCTTCCCCTCACTCTAAAAATACATAAATAAAGTCTTTAAAAAAGGAAGGTAGAATCAGTGGACTTGATTGGATGTGAGGAATGAGGGAGCAGGAGATGTTAAAGTTGGCCTCAGACATAGAAAGTACAAGGGAGGAGGAGCAAGACAGTTGTCAAAATGCCGATCTTTCAAAGGTGTCTCAGCTCCACTGGGTAAGGTGGACTCTGCATCCAGTGGGGAAATACACGTGCCCATGAGCGGAAACTAAAAAACAAGAACGTTTTGTCCACCAGTGAAACCTCTCTCTGAACATGTTTCCAGGTCAGTCCCCTGAAAATTAGCCCTTACAGCCAGTTAAAATCTTGAAACCAACTAGGCTAGATACTATTACTGGGGATACACTGGGGCTTTGTTTGTTTTTTTTAAACTATCAAAATTTAAAAACCTTTTCATGTACCAAACCATACATTATTAAGTTTGGAACAAAGAAAGAAAAAAAAAAAGAAAACAGCCTGGGAGAACAAAACATACAGAAAAGTGAAAAGTTTTTTGTCGTGTTCCCCCAGAATATTTTCTAGCTGTGACCAGTGAAAGTGAATTAATAAGTGAGTGTTTTTATTTACTTTTTAGTTATTAAATTGTTCCTCTCCACTCCCCAGGTGGTAAGTTGAATTTGTGTTCCCAAAGATCCAGGTCCACCCAGGACTTTAGAATGTGATTTGGTTGGGAAACAGGGCCTTTGCAGATGTAATGAGTCAAGGATCTTGAGATGAAGTCATCCTGGGTTTAGAGTGGGCCCTAAATGCAATGACTGGTGCCCTTAGAAGAAGGGTAGAGAAAAGGGAAGGCCGTGTGAAAGCAGAGGCAGAGATTCATCATATGGCCACAAGTCAAGGAATGCCTCAGGCTCCAGAAGCTGGGAGAGACAGGGAAGGTGTCCTCCATCCAGCCTTCAAAGGACACGTGGCCCTGCTGACAGCCTGACTTCTGACATTTAGCTTCTCAAACTATGAGAGAATAAATTTCTGTTATTTTAAGACTCCAAGTTTGTGATCATTTGTTATGGTAGCCCTAGGAATCTAATACATCCACCAAATAAATACTGAACAAATGGTTTGCTGTTGTCTGCATTTTGGGTCAAACTTGTTCCCTGGTTTTTGATAGGACTAATAGGGAGTAGGTGATGTACTTTTCAATAAGAAACACTGGAAGAGAGAAGATTTGGGTGGAAATGTGTTCAAACTTAGATATGTTGAGTTTCAGTCGTCTGTGCCATCTAAGTAGAGATGTCGAACAGTCAATTGGCTACATCCATCTGGATGTCAGAATCTTGGTTTGGGCTGGGAATATATGCTGGGAATTGTCTGTATGAGAGTGGTACGTGACTCATAGGAGTGGTTGAGATTGCTTAGGAAGTGAGTGTTATAAAAGAGAAAAGAGAAACAATTCCAAATAGTTCCCTGAAGATTTCCATTATTTAAACATGGGGTAAATTGCGAGGAGATTAGGAGGGAACAGTGTAGAATACAGAGAAAAGACAGAGAGAAGGGTAGCATATCAGCCAGGAGGAGACTACTCGTCCGTGTTGAATACTGAGATGTCAAATAAGACACAGATTGAGCATGGCCATTGGCATTAGCAATATCAAGGTCCCTGGTGACTTCAGTGAGAATAATTCAAGCAGCGTGGGATTCAGATAGAGCAACTTGATAAGTCTATTCCTATTTGAAATATTTTAATATATTTTCTAAAAGGAAGGGAATGAATGAAAAACAAGGAGATTAAGGAAGAAAGTTTCACAAAGCTTGGCTATGAAAAAAAGATAAGAGACTGCTTTGTATATGTATGTGTTTTAAGATGAAAAGGACTTAGGCGTGTTAAAAAGTCTGTGGAAAGGGAAAGATGAGGGGGAAGAACTATTTGAAGGGAATGAGTCTGCGGGCACCATGGGGAGAGAGGAGGTAATCAATAGTGCTAAGTTCCACAGGAGGTGGTGGAGACAGAGTTCGCTGGACAGGTGGAGACATCGGCCTTAGGAGAAGGGAACGCTCCTCCACTGTTGCAGCAGGAAGGCAAAGACAGATGGGAGCACCTGTGAGTGGGCAGGTACGGATTTTACGGCAGGCAGCTTGTGCTGTGGGCTATCATCTAATGTACGCCTTTTCCCAGAAGGTTAAAATGTCATGCCTTAATTTTTTCCCAGTTCGGACTCCACGCTACTTTATACTGAGATCTTCTTCTCCCCCCCCTGCAATTAATCCAAATAAGTAGTATTTTAGGATCAGAATTTCTTTAAAGCTTCAGACCACATAACTGTACTTGACTAAAGTGTCTGTATATTATACTGTTCTTATAAAGTAAAAGGTTTGACATTATTTTTGGTTATTAATCTCCAGAAAATGTTACAGATATCCATAGCAAGGCAACATTTTGCTCCTTTCCTGGGAGAGACACATTATAATTCTTTTCAAAATGAAAAAAAGATATATGACAAATTCATGGAAAAATTTGCTTTGGGGACTTCCTAGTTGATTTAGCCAAACTTTGAAAAAGGTAAGCAGTCTTATAATGGCAAAACGGCCGTTTTGTGATTAACCTCCAAGTACATTGTGTCAGTACTGAAATGTGGGGTGGCTCATACAATCACACACAGTATACGGCAAGTGGATGGAGAGAAATGTAGAGAAGTAATTTGGAAGGTGGGTAGATAGTGAAACTCCTTAACATCAATTCTACTGCTCCTGTTCCCAGGCCCGTGATAAACTGAATGCAGAGCCTAGCTATTGATTTAACTTTTGAGTTTTCTGGCTCCTGACATGTAAGAATTTCAATATCATGCCTGAGCAACACTGCATAATAAATGATACTACTTTGAAAATGTGTGTGGTCCTATGCATATCCTTTTTTATGAGCTGGTTTTCTTCTGAACTTAATCCTTTTAGTCTCTTATTAAATTCCTTATGGCACATCCACCCTCAGGAATGGCAAGAAGTGCAGAGCACCCTCTGCCCATTGTCTGTGACACAGTGATTATTTCCTGATAATAATGTGGTAGAAATAGCAGCGTAGTTAGAAATCAAATCTGAGCTACTAATGCATGTTAATTCACTAATGTAGTACGTTTGTTTTGTTACTGTATACATTGACCTTTTGACCTATGGTTAATACGCTATTGTGTTCAAACTATTACTCTTGGAGGTAGGGGAATGGGCATTACATCAGTGAAGTTAAGTAAATTTTACCAAATTTTATGTCTTGCTTTATAAATCACAGTGGGTTCCATATTTCATTTCAATAATGTATTCACAGGGCAATTACATGGCTATAAATGTAATAGTAATAAAATAAAAGTTTTCTTTTAAAACCCAAGTACCGTGCATTTAAAATTATAGATTCCATCAGTCTTTTGATGATAACATTACTTTCCATTAATCCATTAATTTTAAATCCATTAATTTTCCATTAATTTCCATTAATTTTAAAAAGTGATATTCTACTTGTATATAATTTTTTCAGTTCCTTAATTTTTAGTTGAGAATTGGGAATTCTAAGTTTTACACTGTCATTTACAGAATGTTGCATTTCATTGTTGAAAAGATTTTAAAAATAGGTACAAAGAACATGATACATTTTCAGAGAACATTTATATTTTCAGGGTTGGCAAACTGGGTTCTTGTAGTCCCTAACAATGTTTGCGGAAGCAAGCAAACCAATAAAAACCAGAATAATACTTTGGAAGCAAGGGTTTAGTTTATACACAACTCACTGCAAGACCTTCTGCAAATCACCTCCTGTCTCTGAACTTCTGTTTTCTGACCGTAAATGAGAGTATCAGACTGGGTCTTCCCTCTAATATTGCTTCTAGCGCTAACATTCCCAGAGCAATTACGTTTTATGGGTCAGAGAATAATGATAAATAATGATTTATTTCTTCCCAGGAAAAAAAAAAAAACCACTAAGTTACTGTATTACAAAATGTGGGAGGAACAGAGAGTAATAAAAAGGATGCACGTAACTCAGACTGGGGCTCACATCCAAGCATCATCATTACTGGCCTTAAGCACTTCACGCAATGCTCTCTGCCAGTTTCCTCACTTCCACCACAGGAGCCACCGCTCCCCCTGGACAGGGCTGTGAGAGTAAATCACCAAATAGAGGTGCAGAGGTTAGCATAGTGCCAGGCGCTGATAGCACTCAACAAAGGCTAGTGGATACTTCTGTTGTTTTTGTCACAGAGAATCACTACGAGGATAAAAACATCCAGTACCGTTTAGGTGCTCCACAGAAAGAACCCACTCCGGGCTCCTTTTGAAAGGTATCAGAATTTATGCAGTTGAAACCTGGGGTTTTAGGGCTAGTCACACAGTACAAGAAAAAGTTATTAAAAATGGTCAGAAAAAATTCCAAGTCATGAGAATGAGACAAACAGTTCCTGGGTAAGGTCAGTAATATCTTCCCATACTGGGAAAGTGGGCTAATGTTGATTCAAAGTGGAAATACATTGTGGTAGCATTAAAAATACACTAGTATAGAAAGTTGGGTAAAAAGAATCAAAAGGAAATAAAGCACCTTCAACAACTAAGAAGCCGATTCACTTAACAGCAAAAACCAATTGAGGAAAATCAATGAAGCAAGAATTCTTCCTTGTATGCAAGTGTAAGCAAGATGCTGTGCAGTTACCATTAATAGACCTGCCCTAAACTCCCTGTACGTCCTCTGGCTGCTTTCACAGTATATTTTTGAAACAGACAGCGCTGGACTCTGCTGTGCAACAGAAATGTGTTGTGGACAAGCATTTTATCCCCTTGTAGTCTGCTTGCTCCTATCTGGGGGATGAGTTGGAATGAAAGAACTGTGCAGTGTAGCCTGTTCCTGTGTACTCCATTTTAAAGGATGCATCCCCATATTTTCAAAGTATAGTTTTATAGTTGAACCTTCCAGTGGTCAATTTGCTTGAACTGAGCTCCTCTTAATGTCACACCAGCTATTTCTGAGAGTTCCTTAAGGGTCTTTGATCTCTGGAAAAGTCCTTTTTAGTTTTTTTTTTTCTGTTCTGATCTCTCTCTCTCCCCCTTTTCCATGGCACTGTTAATTATGCTGGGGTTACACTTATGAGGCAGCCATTCGGGAAGACTGTTCTCTGCTGGCATTCCTGCTCTTAGAACTGGGCGAGAGGGTCTGCGGACTTTCTGGCAGCCACGCCCCATCCCATGGCCTGGGGAGCCCACTGGGCCTACTTGCCCCTTCTAGACAATGCTGTGGGTCCCCGGGACTCCAGACTCTATTGCTAAGAGGGACTTCAGGCTTTTTCCTTGGCCCCTTCATCCTGAAGCTAGAACACTCAAGTCTTCATACCCTACAGGCTAACGGGGCAACTAAGGGTGGCCGTTGGCTGTGAACGTGGGCATGAAGACCGAAAGCGTGGCCGCCTTCTATGGCTATTCATGGACAAACAAAGCCTCTCCTTGTATAGGACAGAGCTGGCATGGGAAGAGAAGGGGGTGGGTTATGGCAGTGGCTAGAGGAGGAGGAAGAAAATTCTAAATTTGAACTGTCCTACCAAGTCATTATGAAGATAGGCTTGGCAAGGTGGAAGGAAGGAACATATTCTAGGCAATTAGGCACCTTGAATCATAATGTTTAAATGTTTGCCTGGGGGTGTGCATGTCTCTTCTGCACTCCTGCCCAGACCTGCCGACACTGGGTAGGCCTGTCTAAGTAAGGTAATCGCCATGGATATCCCCTCTTCAGCTCTAGAAAGGGCTCTGCTCTTGACAATCCCCCTCAGCACAAGTAATATCAGTCCATGACTTTAGTAAGGCTTCACTGAAGACAAGAAAAAAAGAGTCAAAGTCTAACGAAGAGTAACCAACAGCTGTCACCAGTAGCGGTCACTTCTAGGACCCACACGCCCAGTTGGACTGCAGAGTCCCTGACCAGCTCCCACAGCTTCCAGTATTGTAGAGACCAGCGCAACTCCATCAATGAGAATTTCTAAGCACCTCCAAATGCCAGCCTAAGCCCAGGTACGTGATGCTATTCCTCTTGTTCTTGTTTTCAGTGAAGTCAGGCTTGTTTTACTGAAACCAGAATGGTTGAAAGTATTACTATCTTTTCTTAAGATAAGATCCTAACTACCCATCGTCACCCACTTGTGTATAATTTGACCACAATGGCCTGTAGGAAATCATCACAATTGTTCCTCCTACTTTTCAAAATCCTGATCGCTCAGTCTTAACTAGCACATGTTTGGGTTTCTAAGAGATGAGTCCAGGCAGCAGAATACAACCCCCAGGCCAATTCCCCATCACAGCCTCCCCCGAAATAGGAGGAGGAGGCAGGCAGAGGGAGGATGAGACTTGCAAGCCCCTCCTGTCAGAGCATGGCCTCTGGTCCCAGAATCATGGGAACAACTATTTCGACAAAGGCCACACAGATTTTCCAGGAACAAATTATTCTTGATTTTAAGGCAATTTAAATCAAGATTAGGGGGAGAGAAATTCTCTAACCTCCAGGGGCAAAGTTCTAATATTTCCATTTGCATAATTAGATAGAACTCAAAGTATCAGTTTGAAGTAGTATTTGAATTAAATTTTATAATCCAAGGCTGTTCTGAAAATATGGGTCTACACACACACACACACACACATATATATATGCAGATATATAGATATAGATATAGATTTAAAAGGCTCACCAAATCAATTTTCCCAGAACAAAATGAGATATAAACCACTGGCTCCTTGGCACGTTTTCAGTTTTCAAAATCATTAGAATCAAATCTTTGCCATCCACCATTCAGTGTGTTTACTACTAAACACAGTGTTTATTCCCCAGGTAAATAACAGTATCTGTCCTACCTACATCACGGACATTTGTGAAGAGTGAAAGAAAAAACGGGTGTCGTGCCAGGGACATGGCAGCGTGTCTATGCTCCATGACTAAGGCTCGGTGGCGTTACTGTTGGCTGCTTCACGGTTTATATGCGTGGGCTTCAAAAGCAGATTGCAAACTATAAAGTGATAGCCAACAGTTAGGTAATTCTGTTACCTCTCCCTTCATCCTGAGGCTAGCTGTTCTTGTGAACATATTTAGATTCAGTTCAATGTTTTATTGCGTGTCTTCTAAGTATAAGCCAGGATGATAGGCGTTGAAACTCAAGCTACATTCCCTTGGCTCAAAGCAACATGTCCAGCCCCACTGCTCAGCTGTGTTTACACTGAACCTGGAAGCCCTGTGAGAGCCCTGCTTCTGCTGCTGCTGAAGACAAAGATTTTCTTTTCTTTTTTCCCTCATTTTTCCTCTTTACTCATTTTACATGACCAGACAGAAAGACTGTTGGGGTCTGCCTTCATCCAACACATGAATTCTTTTGCTTTGTTTTGTGAGACATGGTCTAATGGTAAAGAGGGGATTCCAGGATCAGCAGACCTGTTTCAAACTGTTAACTGTTGAATTATTTAACATCATCAAATTGGGCTTTGATCATATGTCAAACTGGATTAAGAATAGTACCTTTCTCATAAGGGTGCTGTTGGTATTAAAGGGGATAATGAATATATAGCACTTAGCATAGTAGAATTCAAATGTTAAATCATTTAAAAATACTAGTAATTATATTATTTCTGAACGAGGTGCCAGAGGATACAGAGACTGGAAATTGAGACCCTTAATGCCCGGTGCAGAACCCTTCCAAAGGGAATAAAATATACATCAACCCTGTGGTCTGTAGGAAGAGACAGGGAGGAACCCTTTGTTGTTTAGAATCACGCCTACACAGGATGTGTCTGAGAGGCAGGAAGTAAGTGAAAAATGAACCAGTGAAGCTACATCAGGTATCACAAAGAAAGTATGTACTGTGTGTGAACAATGTGCAGGAACTAAATCACGAGCAACTGACAACAGATTATAATTGTAACATTCTACAATGGTAATCATAATTTTTCTCATTTAGCTTTATTACTGATCATTCTTAGGGAGGATTATATTATCCACATTCATGTACAATGGACAAAGCTATTCCAATTTGGTTTTATTTCAGAAGTTACATTCTAGAAGCTCACTGCTGCCGTCAGCATGCAGGACAGAGCGGGCGAGAGAGAGATACAGATTTCAAGTCCAAACATGGAGAGCAGTCTTCCCCAGACACTCACTCACTCCTTGCCCGCTTCAGTGGAGAACACTGATAAGATACCTTTTAAAGTCGAACACGGAGCAGTTATAGACTAAGGTAGGAAATGTTCTGGAAAACAGCAAGAGAGGCCCTGCTAGAATAAGAAACTTGAGTTAGTACACATAGGTGTTTAGAACAGTTCTTCAAATATGCTAAGTCCTTCATAGAAGTTAGCTTTTATTATTATTTTTCCAGGACAAGAACAACTTGGACACACAAAAGAATACCAGTGGAAACTGGACAGGTTGAAGAATGTATTGAACAATGTTGAAACTTAGAAATTTAGATCCAAAAAGCATAGATGGATGTTTTAGGTATTCATTTAAAAGAATCAATTTCTTAGTTGCTACAGTAACTTGTAACACTCCTGAAGGCCTTTTGCAATGGATCTCGTGTTTAAGTTAACTCTGTAGTAATCTGCTCACATAGTTATTGCTTAGTTTTAAATTTGTTATCTTCATAAATTTCCAATCTAAAACCCTTCCAGGTATTGTTACACCTGATAGTATCTGGGTCTACTCTAGTTCAAGTTCTAGGGCCCATCCAGAATGGGCAGATCAGATAAGCCTGCCACCTCACGTAAAGCTGCTTTAAGATGTCTGTTGGGGCATGTTTATGGTATCAGTCATATATGTTACTAAAAGATCAGACCTCCCAAGCCATTATTCAAAGCTCACTTATTTTTCTTTTATCTAATTCAATTACACACATTTGTTGAATTTCGAATATCTACAAGACATGAATGAATATCTTGTAGAAGCCAGGAATCTGTGCTGGCCGGCCAGACTAAGGTCAGTGTCATACTCACAAACTAAATGCCAAATGTGTTGAAGGGAGCAGTGAGCACCTTCAAGCCGCTGAACTAAGGCCTGTGCTTCCAGATCTGCGTGAGACTGAAAGAACAGCAGTTGCCTATTAGAGACAGTTTTATTTTTTTTCTGATTTTAAATATGTAATCTCTAGGTTTGTAAGTTACCCCCTGTAAGGAGAAAATGCTATCACTTGACTTACCTGAACTTTTGAAAGCACTCATATACATTCTCTGCTAGTACCTTGATTTTGAAGAGTTTTCATAAAAGTTAATGACTCATAGGGCAATTTATGTGACTTAAACACAATGGCAACCCATGTAGGTGGTGGCTCTGTGCACACACTGTGCCTGCCGTGTATATTTTTTCTAGTTAGTCATACATCCTGACGCAGTTAAGAATGTCTGTGAGAAGAAATATGAATTATATTAGGACTGCCCTTAGCCTGGCCTATGGTGAACTTCAATGAGGAAATTGCTCTCTGGAGAGAAAATGGCTCACTGTATAATTCAAATGTAGTTCTTTCTGTCCAGGCAACAGGATACATTTAGCAGCAAGGAAAACAGAGTTTATTAAATATATCCTGAGTGAGATCCTTTGGTAATTTGTTGTTTTTCAGGTTCAATTTCTTGGCTTCTAAGATCCTTAAAAAGAAGTTCAAAAGCTAACATTGATCAAGAATCCAAAATTTTTTTCATGAAGTCTTCCTGGTGAAGGGATGGAAAAGAATTTTATTTAGGCTTTACCAAGCAGTCCAGGATGATTTTCAGATAAACTATAAGGCCATCGGCTTAGATTTAGTTGGTCCTGACAAAATTTAATTACTTTCAGACAAGGCAGGTTCTTCCTAATTAGATTTGATATAAAAATGAAAACACAACAAATTAACAAAGGAAAGTGATCTCCAGATAATAAAAGCCAGGAGAATTACATGTTGTACTAAGGAGTGGTCTGGAAAGGGTACTAACAACTGAACAAAGGAAGTTCAGTGTGGTAATAGTAGGAGGAAAGGTAGCCAAAGAAAAGAATACTGTGGTAATGAGCCAGCAGCCAGTGTTGGAGACTCTCGAGGGGAGTAAAGAATAGAATCAGAGTGTTAGAAGAAACTCCCCATTATCTACAATCACTCCCTTATACACAATGAGAAAACTGAGGTTTCACATAGTGGAGTGTGACTTGTCCACATACATAAAGCATGACAATGTTATAGCTGGGGCATATGTGAATCTTCTCTTTCAGTGTTAGGTAATTTATTTTTATTTCTAAAATGTATGCATTTATTTATTTATTTTTAGAGAGAAGGAAAGGGAGGGAGAAAGAGAGAGAGAGAAACATTGCTATAAGAGAGAAACGTTGATTGGTTGTCTCTTGTATGTGCTCCTACTGGGGACTGAACTTGCAACCTAGACACATGCCCTGACTGGGGATTGAACCAGTGACCTTTCACTTTGTGGGATGATGCCCAATCAACTGATCCACACTGGTCAGGAAAGTGTTAGGTGATTTATACTATCAGGTACTATCTGCCGTCTTGGATTTAGAGGGAAGAAGTTTTTAACAGTACAAATATTTAAGATTATTATGTAAACTAACAATAAAACAACTGACTAAATTTGCATAATTACCATTTAAAATAGACTTCTATTAATAACACCAAAATTGCTAAATATATGGGAGATATTGTCTGTGTAATCCAGAGCCACAAATTTTAGGATGTTTTCTTGAAAAAAAGATTTAATATTTAAATAGAAAAATGATATTGCAATCCAGTTCTTACAATCAGTAAGTAATCTGAATATATAAAAATGCGTTCGGGGACCAAAGAAGATATGCAGATGGCATAGAAGCATATGAAAGATGTTTAATAGCATTCGTCATGAGGGAATTAAAAATTAAAACAATAATGAGATTCTCCTGCACATCTATTAGAATGGCTAAAATCCAACACACTGATGATACAAACTGCTAGCAAGGATGTAGAGAAAGCAGCTCTTACTGATCGCTGCTAGGAATGCAAAGTGGTTCAGCCATTTTGGAAAGAAGTCTTATCATGTGATCCAGCAATTATACTCCTAGGTATTTTACCCAACTGAATTGAAAATGTATGTCTACTCCAAAACCTGTGTGTGAATATTTGGAACAACTTTACTCATAATCATGGAAAACTGGAAGCAACCAAAACAGATTTCAACAGGTGAATGGATACGCAAACAGCGGTACAACCAGACAGTGAAACACTATTCAGAACTCAAAGGAAAGGATCTATCAAGCAACACAAGACATGGAAGACTCTTCAATGCATATTGCTATGTCAGAGAAATTGGTATAGAAGGCTTAATACTGCATGATTCTAATTACATGACATTCTGGAAAAGGCAGAATTATAGAGATAGTTAAAAAAGATCAGTGGTTGTCAGGAGTTAAGGGGGAGAAGAACATTGAAAAGGTGAAACATGGGGATACTTTAGGGTGAGGAAACTTTTGTAGGTTACTATAATAGTGGAGTCATGTTGCTATACATTTGTCAAAATCCATACAAATTTATAGTACAAAGAGTAAACCTTACTGTATGCAAATTACAAAAAAAAAATCACTTAATGTCAGGGAATCCCTGGATGGAATGCACACTGTAACAAAATAATGTAACTGTATTACAAAAGTGTAACAATACAACCTATGTGTATTGCAAAGAACTTCACTGAAGGTGGTGAGGGGAAAATTACTGGCTTAAACAACTTTGGAAATGAATGGGGTCTGTAAGTCTTAAAAAAAAAAAAGCAAAGGAAACAGTACATAAGCAACACATTCTAGTCAATGCTGTTCTCCACAGGATTGCAAGTTAAAAATTTTAATACCATTAAATATCAATACTGGAATTGAACATGAAGTGGATGGTGGGTAATAGAACCCAGACTTCTCACTCTTGGAATGAGAGGTTACTGATAAGCAAGGGGAAGAGGCTAGACTGATCTGCTCAGTAATGGATTAGAGTTGGAGACATCAGTATAAACTCATTTCTAGTGTAATGCAGCTGCTGATGGCTACATGTACAAGTATTTATAATGTGTGCATATAGGTGGGCTAGTGTTCACACAGAGGGCCTAGAAACAGTGATACTCCAGGAACACACAAGACACACAGACTTCGTGTCTCAGACCATTCTCCGATAAAAGGAACGGGAGCTTCTTGGAGAAATGGCTGATGCCAGTACCGGGACCAGAAGGACGTAACAATAGAATATCTTGTGATGCCAGAGAGTAAGGAAGTGCTCAGAAAAAAAATCAAACCATAATGATGACAGTAATCAAAGAGACATAGAAGTCATCTTACAGAACTTCCAAGGGTGAAAACTGGAGCAATTTCAGCAACAGAATAAAGTGGCATTGGATTATAATCTAAACTATAAAACTAAATATCTATGAGTTCAATATTGATACAAATAAATGATTGTACAAACAAACAAACAGGGGAGAAGAGACAAATCTCCCTTGCAGAAAAATTCCAAACAATTTATGTAGATATTCTGCCCTCAGGCAGGCAGAGTAACTCCCCACAATGTGGGCTGTGTATGGGGACTTCCTTCCCAAGAGCAGTTTGTGACGGAAGGCAGGGAGGAGATGAAGAACTTCACAGTGGAGGCACCTGACAAACATCTCAGGGAGGTGCTCAAGGTTAACGTCAACAGTGATCTCAGCATAGTGTCATGGTGACAGCATATATACCTGATATATTGTGATGAAATGGCATTTTACCTCCGTGGTCTTCCTCACAAAAAACAAAAAACAAAAAACAAAAAACAAAAAACCCCACTTAACCCCATGAGAAAAACATAAGTCAAATTCCAATGGAGGCACATTCTACAAAACATATGACCACTACTAAAAACACTACATGTTACCCAAAAGGAGGAAAATCTGAGGAACTGTCACAAGCAAGAGGATCCTGAGATATAATGACTGGATAAAATGTGGTATCTCTGGTGGAACACTAAAATAGAAACAGGATTAACTTTCCTGTATGGACTTTAGTTAATTAAAAATTGTGTTAGTAATGGTTCATTATCTGTGACAAATGAACCATACTAATCTAAGATGTCAACAGTAGGGAAACGGTGTGAGGTATACGGGAATTCTCTGTCCCATCTTTGCAATTTTTCTTTAAAACTGTCCTAAAACAAACAAAATGTTTATTTTCTTTTAGAAGTGTTGGGCAGAGCTTCAAAATGGTAGTGAGTTTAGCACCTGTTTGCAGGAGAAACAATGAAACAAATGTCCCACAATGCCCTGAATCACAGGACTAACTTGCCAAAAGTTTTTACACATTTTTTTAAAGATTTTTTTCATTGTCTCAACAGAATGCACCACTGTTTTTAAAACATGGAATGAATTTGGAAATGTTAATTTGGAAGATATTTATAACATTAAAAAGTAATATATTTGTTAGCACACACTTTAAATATTTTCAGGTTTCTACTTCACATTGATAACTAGCTTGCAACCAGGCAGTAGGTTAAAACAGAAAAATTGTGATGCTCTCTAAAATGCTAAACACTAAAGAGTCTGTTTAGGCTTTTCCCTCACTACCACTATTTCTGAAGTGCATACCTCGTCAATACATTCAGTTGTCCAGGGCCAGATCATTCAGTTTAGAAATTCTTCATTTCTTTTGTTTCTCTCCCCCTTACTCTGCCAATCTCTAAATGGATGGAAAAAGATTTATTTACAGGGTAAAAAGAAAAGGTACACAATATCAAAAGTATTGTCTAAAATGCTTTTTGGATGATCTGTAGTTTTGATTTCTACATGTTATTTTGTCTCCAACTAAATGTGGTATTACTCAGCCATATTACATATTTCTAGATATTCTGGCAAGTAGACTGTGCTGGGTCAGAGGTCTTCTCTCCTTGTTTCATTCTGACCAAGTCACGGGCTTGCTCATGGGCCTTGAGTTTGTACGTATCTGCAAAGTTCCATTCAGACAGGTGCTCAGAAGAGAGGCTGGCATCCAGTGTGCCCTGGTCATCACATTGCTGGTATCCAATGAGAGACTTTGTCACCTGAGAGGAAGATGCACGATTAGTACTGTTTCTCCCCCACCTACATCCTTCTTAGAGGCCTTGGCCTCAAATACTCCCTTTATAAACTCTTTCAAGAGTATGGGAATTAGTGCCCAGGCCTTGGTCCATTGCATGAATTGACAATGTGCTGGAGAGCAAGAGAAGGAAACAAAGAGGCTCTTACAAAAGTTGGGTCAATATATTACTGTAGTTCTGGTCAAATTCCAACAAACCTAAACTACATGGCACACATACTAATTATCTTATAGTTCCAATATTCTCAATCAATAAGCAACACAACAAAATTATCTTCTACTTCCTGTTTTTCTCTCTGTACTTAAGAATATGCTATATGTCAGTCTTTCCAATACACTATTCAAAAACTTGTGCTAGCCCGCTCACACACATTTTCTCAACATCATCTAGGCCACCAATCACACTACAAAACCACTAGTGTGTGTGCGTGTGTGTCTGTATGTTAGGGCAAGCAGTTTATTCTGTAGGTCAACAGAAGAAAGGGGAAGTCTCTTATTTCTATTGAAACAATGTCAGCCCTTTTGGTTACAGATGGAGGCAGTTGCTATAGTAATGGGACTATTCCCATCTAAAATAACACATGTAACTTCCTAGCTAAATCAGACAAGGGAAAGTTCCTATGAAGGGCTGGCTTATTATACCCAGAGAGCCATTAGGGCCTGTATGGATGGTTGGCTATACTTTTTCTCTGCAGAGAGCCTGCGTGGAGAAAGGCAGCATCTAGCTACTGTTGCTGAAGTTGCTTCCATGATGCCTGGAGCTGGGTCTGCAGGGTGCATAGGCAGTGAGGGACTTGGAGTGGATGGAAAGTGTGTTTGGTCATGCTTCTACTTCATGATTCTTTCTATATTTGGTTCTACATTTTTGTGTCATTTGAGAGGGGCAGCAAAGTTTAGAAAAGTAAAAGAAAAAATATCTGTATTATTTTCCAAGGCTTCTGTAACAAAACATCTAAAACAAGATGGCTTAGAACGAAAGAAGTTTGTTGTCTCATAGTTGCGGAGGCCAGAAGTCTGAGATCAAGGTGTCAGCAGGGCTGTGCTGCCTCTGGAGGCATCTGTCCCAGTCCGCTTCTCTACCTTCTGGAAGTCCTGGGCTTATGGTAGTGTAACTCTAACTCCACATGCTCTTCCCCTCTGTGCTTATCTGTTTCAGAATTTCCCCTCTTTATAAAGGCACCAGTCATACTGGGTGAGGAGCTGATCCTGATACAATATGACCTCATCTAACTAGTTACACCTGCGGCAACTCTATTTCCGAATGAAATCACATTCTGAGATACTAAGGGTTAAATTCCAACACAAGAATTTGGGGAGGGTGCACAATTCAACTCACAACACCACGGAATATATACAAAACTTGGCAGTTGCCATAAAAAGAGGGTCTCTGTGCTGGGAGCTTGCCCTCTTTGATTTGTGATGTAATTAAACTGGTCCTCTGGCCTAGGACATGCTGAAATCATAACAATGACATGAACTTGGATGGCATTAATTATAAATATTTTTGAAGGTAAATTGTCTTGTTAGAAATAACACATTTGTTTTTAAAATGCTCATCTTCCTACTTCAGTGTTCCTACTGTCTCCTCTAGTGCACTTCCCACAGGATTCCTGAATGGTTAGTGATTAGTAAATGTGTTTGGAATTGAGCTATTTTATTATCCTTTGATCCCTGACGAATCTCTGTATTTCTTAAAACTTGAGCAGAGATAGAAATGATTTCAGCTGTTCAATGTAAGACTGAGACTATTTCAGAATTAATCCTGCATTGAAGTAGAAGTTCAAGAGCTGCTTACTTACATCTAATAAACTCCAAATTTCTCATTCTGTACAAGTTTTAATAGTGCCAAGTTATTTTTATTCTGAAAAAAATGAATCCATCAAAGGTTTCCCCTAGTGAACATTCTTATTGTTAATTAACAATAGAGTGTAGCACACAATAAAAGAAAAGTTAACGGCTGGGCAAATGGGTTGAATGGTTACTTTTTTAAGAAAAGGGAACCTGAAAAGGAAGTGAATAATACTTTTTTTTTTAACTTCATAACAAATCCAGAATTCTGCATCATACCTCACTGACAGAAGGAGTCTGAGCACCTTGATATCCCCCAGACCACACAACAGATGCCGTGATCATTCTAAGCCTAAGACATTTGGCATAGGTGAGGTTTTACAACAAGGTGTTCTGGCAGAAGACCCTAATTAGCAAAGTGTCCTTGTTAACCTTTAAAGTATTGTCCTTTCGGGTTTCATAAAGTTTATTAGTAGGTGCATTATTTGATTAGATCATTTCAGTTTTATGATTTGAAGTCTTTCCAAAGCTGGCTTCCAGGTCTCCCTTATTTATCCTCCAAATGAGCCTACTAGAAAAGCAACATAATGCGTTGTGGAAAGTCGCTTACTATTTGTAAATCTTGTCTGTCTCCCTTTCCATAAGAAACTACTTAATATCTAAGGTTTGTCTTTCAATAATATATACGAAGTACTGTCCTTCGACGCCTTGTAAAATAAGATGGTATCAGATGATGTGGCCTGGACTTCCCTCTCCTGGTTTTTGTGCAGCTGGGAGGTTGAGGGTTAGTCAAAGGGAAAAAGCAGTGAAGAACAGGGGGCCCTGGAGAGGCACATGCAATCTGGTCTGAGCCGGGCTGCCAAAGTTTGAAGGGACCTCAGGTGACCTGACCCGTTGGAGGTCCTCAGAGAGCCTGAAATCTATGTGCTGTAGAGAGACACCTCAGAGACAGAGAGAGGAGGGCCTGAACTGTGCCAGCGCCTTTGGCCAGAGTGCTCACTTTACACTGAGATGAGAGCGACAGAACTCCAAGTCAACTTGAACCAGAGTGGGTGTCAGAGGGAGAGCAAGGATTTTGTAGCTCAGGAACTTCAGTGTTACTCTAAGGGGGCTGCCATGCTCGGTTCCCTCACACTTGACCACTAGTCTGAGTACTCCTTTCCTTGTGTTGCCAGCTCTCCCCAGGTCGGCCTGAGCTGCAGGCCTAAGTAACACCGTGCCGCAGATACTGCAATGATTTCCCTTTCAGCCATTTGTTCCCTAGGGGCCTGGCATTTCTGAAATTACTAAAACTTCACTGTCTGGAAACCATTACACACAATTCATTTTTACTTCTCTCTTCATTGCAGGTATAAGAAAGCACAGATGTATTTGAGGGGTTTTACCTCCATGCTATTTACTGCTCCTACCCTATTATGTAGAAAACACAGATAAAAGAACAATATATCAAGAATAACAGCAATGTTATTAGGTATCAGCCTTTACTGAGTGTTTTCTCTGCATAAGACATCAAGTTAGGCATTGTACACACATTATTTTAGTCCTTAGAAGAGACCAAGGAGGTAGGTGTGAGAAGTTGGGTGCCTGTTAGGTCATCCAGTTCTTTAGCAGAGAGTGGGATCCAGTACCAGGACTGTCTGACTACAGAGTCAGGTTCATAATAACCGTGCTATTTTGGCCACCATGCATTGCCTCTTCTGTTCAGTTTGGAACATAGAAAGAAGCATGGGAAGAAAATGAATGGTTACAAATTAATGAAGTAAATAAAAAGTGATTCAAATGTATGTATCATCTACTTGGTGCCTGTAACTTGCTGCTTCCTAGAGTCCTAGGTTGTGACTGCTCCCTACCCTGGTTCCTGAGTGCACAGTTATTAGCATTTCTAAGTCTAGCTTTTGGTGAATGAAAGTGTGAGTGAAATCTTGGGCTGGCTTCTGGCTCAAGAACCTTCCTCAGATATGTAACCACAAAAACGTGGTCAACCTCCCTCTGTGTACTCTGAGACCAAAGCCCACAGGACTCTCAGAGAGAATGGGTTGATTCGTTCCCATTGGCCCACTGACTGTATATTCGTGTGCTTCATGTTCTGCCCCAAAGCATCCGCCACTGATTTCCTACCCTGAAGTCTGGGCGCACGGCGGGGCTCAGGCAGTGAACTCTGACCCAATCTGGCTATCAGAACAAAAATGAATCCACAATTTGGGAACTGAGTGCTGTACAATACGGGGTTGATTGGCCACTATTTCACGAGTGGGAAATGAAACTTGGATGCCCTGAGATTATTTGGACCTCCGTATTCTCTCAAAGAAAAGTAATTTTTATATGTGCTTTTTAGAAGTATACATTCACTAAATGGTAACATAAATACATACTTTTTAAGTACAGAATATGTAGGAAGGCAAATACAAACCATAGTTCCTTTACCCTAAGACAAAAACTGCAATGGGTTTATTAACTGCCAGTCTTTTCTATTTTTATTAGGGGGGGTGTGTATGCATTTTTCGTAACAAAATATTACAATTTGTGTCATCTAACTGAGCCTTTAGTACATATTTGTTGAGTAATTAAGAAACTAACTATTAATTAGATTCGGAGAGATATTTTTTCAGAGGAATTTTTAATTAACAATTACAGTGCTACCCCCAAAATGAGATGTACATTTTATAATAAAAACGATTGACTTTGAATCCAAATGCCATCATGAAAGTAATTTGGACCAACAACTCCACATTATCAAGAGAGTATTCGTGTGGCCAGTTCAGCCAGGTATGGTTTGTTCTTTGGACCTCTCTGATGTGGTGAGTGTTTGCCTGTTGGTGAAATAATAATAACTGCAGGCATCTACTGTGTGCTTAGTGTAAGTCAGCAGAAAGCTCTAACTGCTCTCCATTTAT
The DNA here is from genome assembly GCA_039655065.1 of Glossophaga mutica. Classification (NCBI taxonomy): domain Eukaryota; kingdom Metazoa; phylum Chordata; class Mammalia; order Chiroptera; family Phyllostomidae; genus Glossophaga; species Glossophaga mutica. Next base: position 43,510,736 of record CM077306.1, on the reverse strand, counting down.
GAACTCATTTAACACTCAAACCAGCACTACTAGGATTTGTTACAGAGGAAGAAACTAAACTAGTTTCTCCATGGTCACACAGTTAATAAGTAGAGGATCTGGGATACAAATCCAGACAGGGCTGAAACCCTTTGAATTTTACTGCTACCCTTAAACAGGGCAATCTGCCAGTCTTATTAAATGCCGCGATGTCCCTTTTTGAATTTTTCATTTTAATTTATCAATAGTCAACTTGAGTATAGTTTCAAGCAATCTTTTTATTAAGTGTATGATTGACATACATTTACAAGTCTATGAGTCATATTTACTATGTTTTAAAAATATATTTATTTACTTTTAGAGACAGTAGAAAGAGGGAGAGAAACATTGATATGAGAGAAAAACACAATTGATTGCCTTCTGTACGTGCCCCGACTAGGGACCAAACCTCCAATCCAGGCATGTGCCCTGACTGAGAATCAAACCCGCAGCTTTGCATTTTTTGGGACAACTCCCAACCCATTGAGCCATACTGATCAGGACCATATTTACTATATTTTGATGGCAGGTAGCAGCAAATATGACTCAAGCTGGCTTAACCCAGTGGCTCTCAAATGCCAGCCTCAGCATCATCTGAGGGTCTTCTTAGACGCTCTGTTTCTCTTCATCTTTCTTAGCTGTTGTCTCCTCTGCGCGCCTGACTCCCAACCGCTAGCAAGATGACTGCCGCCATTGTTAGCTTTGACTCTACACACAAAAATATCCAAGAAAAGAGAACTCAGCTTTTCCCTCAATTTTTGTAAGAACAAAGAAATTTCTTTCCCAAAGGCTTCAGAATGTTTCTTTGGGTCACGACATAAATTAGATCTCCTCTTCTCTCCTGAGCAAACTCTAACGGGTAGGGGAGCCCTGCTTGATGATCGGCTCAGGCTTGTGTTCCTGAGTAGTCAGGAAGCATGGCATGCCTCTGAAATTCACCAAGGACTAACCTTGAAGTGCAGGAATGTCGTGTTTAGATAAAGAGAACTATGTGATTTTTACCTTCCTTTCCATTGTTTAGGTTCAAAAATACATTAGGAAAGATATTTTTTTAAAGTCTTTTTTCAGGAGAAATCTTCAGAATCTATTTTGGAAAATTGTAGGGTATAAAATTTTACCTTCCCAAGTCAACCTTAAAGCTAATATTTTAAGTTTACATATTAATAACAATGTAACAATATTTACAATGATAGAACAAGTATATATTTTTTAAACAGTGCCTTTAACACGTAATATTGAACAAGATTTTTCTCCTAAATAATGTAAGTACCTGTCTGTATGCAATATCTCATGGTAGTCATGAAGAAAATGTCATTGATCTGTAAAGTACCCAAGATATGCCAGGAACTGCATGTCACATGCATTATCTCATTCAATCTACATGGCAACCCTAATAATTAGGTAATATTGTTACCTATGTTTTGCAGATAAGGATTATATTGTGTCTACACTACAGTATTTAATAACCATACATATCTGACATAATTTAAATGAATACAATAGTGCATTTTTCTTAATAACTATAAAATACATACTGCTTATTTGTTTCAGAAATTACCTGTATGAAGTACATATATCAAAAGTAATAAAGTTAAGGGAGCTATATTGATATATGTGGTTGTTTTCATATCTGATTTGTTTAATCAAATATAAGCATATGTAAGTTTTATTATACATAAGATAATGTATAAAATACACATGGTACATATATTTATGTATATATTACATATACATATATAATGCATATATATAAATAATTATACATTATAGATACATTACATATACAATGTGTGTATATACATATATTGGGTTGACCAAAAAGTCCATTTAGTGTTTTCTGTAAAGTAAAAGACATATTTTTCATTTTTACCAATAACTTTATTGATTAAGATATTTTGAGCTATCTTCCACTATTGGCTTCTAGTGGGTAGAGGCCAGGGGTGCTGCTAAACATCTTCCAGTGCATAAGACAGCCCCACAGCAAAGGATTACTTGGCCAAAATGTCAATAGTATCAAAAAACTTCGCAAACCACTTTTGAAACATTCTATCAGTCACAGCATCTTCTCCATAAACTGCACAAAATCTTTTCTTGCATTCAGTTGCTTTTTTACCTTTCTTGAAACAGTAAAGCATAATGCACTGAAAATGTTGCATATCTTCTTCTGTCTTCAATATTAAAATGGCTGAACAAAAATTCACCAATTTTGATGTTTTTTTAAATGTACACTTATATGACAGCTGTCACAGTAGAATCTAACAAAATCATTTTGAATGAAGTTGAACACAACTAAGCACTAAACAGACTGTTTTGGTCAACTCAATATAATGTGTATATATATGATATATATATATATTATATATATATCCAATACATACATAGATATATACACATTATACAACGTGTATATATACATTTGAGGGGAGAGAGAGAATTATCTCCATAAAGCTCTTAATGTAATGATGCCTAGCTCATATAAAGTAACTTACCGTTAGCATTTTTGGTATTTTATTCAATATGACAGATATTTATTGAGAAACTATTAGCTGTGAAGAATTGTTTAAAGAAATGAGTACATATTCATGTACACAAACATTAAACACCATATATTACAGACCAGCCCCTTTAACATAGGATGTTCTTATTATAGTCATTACAGGGGTGATTTCTCAAGCAAATTAGTCATGTAACTTGTTTCTTGATAAGAGCACAGGGAGTTAAGAGTGCCAAAATCAACAGCGTATTTCAAAGGCTGCCAGGTTCTTTATAACAAAGCCTGAGTAAGCCATGACTCATAATCGGGAAACTTCTATTTGAGGGCCTCATTATCTCTCTTCATATCTAGGGTGTGGGAAAGACTGGTAGAAGTAGGCAGCAGGCAAGGGAGGAGTTCCGTTTGGTTGCCGGTGCTACAAAGTGAGTGAGACGCATATAATGGAAGTTGTGCTGGAGTAGTGTTTCTTATTCAAGGGAGCCCCCAAGATGGGTATACAGTGGTCTACAGCATATTCAGGACATTGGAACTGTGTGAGAAATTATGATATGCACCAGTCTGTGGTTGATTGGGTCATCATCCAGGAGTGAACCTGATTCTGTCTCACATCTAGTCCCTCCAGATTGCTTGCTACTTCAGTCTGTGTGTTTGCTTTACTTAGAGAGAATGGAGGGAAGGTGTTTTTAAGGCTCAATTTTTGTCCTGAGCATAATGTAATTAAAAGAGAATGGTTTTCCAGTGGCCCAGATTGTGGCTGCCATGAACTTGTTCTATGGCCTTTGGCAATCCTTAATATTTGTATAGTATGGCTTTCTGTCTTCTAAGGAGTGATACTATCTACCTAGTGGATATGATGTGAGAAATAAATCAAATTGCAAATGAAAAAGAGAGCCATCACAACTGGTACATTGTAGACTATCAAAAAAAAAAAAGAATTAAATAATGTCATAGCTTTCAGTGTATGTAAGTCCTTCATATCCGTTGTTAATTTCTAGGTATTTTATTTTTTGTTGTAGAAAGTATTTTGTAGAAAGAATTGTTTTCATTTCTTTTTCTGAAGTCTTGTTAGTATATAGAAAGGCAATGGAGTTTCTTAACATTGATTTTGTATCCTACAACTTTATGCGTTTTATTGTTTCTGATAGTTTTTCAGTTCCATCTTCAGGGTTTTCTATATAAAGAATTATAGTGTCTGCAAAAAGTGACAATTTTACTTCTTCATTCTCAACTTAGATGCCTTTTATTTCTTTCTCTGGTTTGATTGCTCTGGGATATAAAACTGAAAGCAACAAGCAAGTCAGACAAAAACTCACAGACATAGGCCCTGGCTGGTATAGCTCAGTGGATTGAGTGCAGGCTGTGAACCAAAGGGTTGCCAGTTCGATCCCCAGTCAGGGCACATGTGTGGGTTGCTGGCCAGGTCTCCAGTGGGGGCTACGTGAGAGGCAACCACACATTGATGTTTCTCTTCCTCTCTTTCTCCTTCTCTTCTCTTCTGTCTAAAAATAAATAAATAAATATCTTAAAAAAAAAAAAAACCCCTCACAGACAGACATTAGGATGGTGGTTATGAGGAAAGGTGGGGGGAAGGTGTTAAAGAAGGTCAAATATAAGATGACAAAAGGAGATTTGACTGGGTGGTGGGCATACAATGTAATCTACAGATGATGCATTATAGAACTGTACACTTGAAACCTATATAATCTTATCAACTAATGTCACCCCAATAAATTTAATTTAAGAAAAGAATTTTAAAAAACCAAGTACGTTTGTGTTACACTAAATGCCCATTATAACAATTTATATTACAAAGATATTTTCTTGAGAGTGAAAGCATCATGATTAATAATCAGTCCAGGACGGCAGGGACTGTCCTGAGCGAATTGGAAGGCACACTCACTCTAACTATAATCATGTTGCTTTGTCAATGGGTGAAAGGAAGGAGTTGGAACTCTTTATCTCTTGGTATCATAACTTTGCCATCATTCAAATTTTTCACTGTTGTTGGCATGGAACACCACAGGTTCCTCTCAGACACTTCATGGTTACTTATCTCTGGATCGTGAACACAGCAGAGTTTGTAGTAAGTGGTTAAATGGAAAAGGAAGGGGTATGACCCAGTTTTCTTCTTCCCTTATTCTACTGACTTTTCCTCCTAAGCTGAAGAAAAGCACAATGCTTCAAACCCACCCCATATATCACAGAAGTGTCGCTTAGAGTTGGTAAGTAACGAGCAGGGAGGAGATCTTTCATAAATTTTTCTTTGCACTCCTTTAATTTAAACCTGTCATGATCTGGAAAGTATTTCCTCCTTTCTATTGCTATTTAATAAAAAATGTACTTTTATAATATACTTTATGGCCCTCAAGACACCAACTAAATTCAGAGGCAGGAATGTGGTTATACATCCTGCTTTAAGTTCCTATCTGATGTGGAACAAATGGTCCTGCTGTTCACCTGGGGAAAGACCCCTTTTAACACTGAGGATAAAAAGGAGAAATGTCCCCATTTTAAATGCTTTTGTATTTTATAAAATGCCAATTTTTAAACATGGAAGATGTATAATGTATAAAACACACACAAAAATCTGACATTGTCTATTTTTTATTTTGAGGACTGATTCTGAACTGTCTTAAGTTTTGCTGTTAAATCTTGACTTTCCAAGAAACCAAAGGCACTCTGAGACCTGATTCAAGAAATTGTCTAGGCTTTACAATCTACATACTGGGAAAGAGGTCTAAAAGGAGTTAACTCCAGAGCAATCCTCAATGCCAAAGAGATGGCTCCTGGAAGATTTCCTGCTTGTAAAAGTGCACCTTGACAGACTGTTCATTCATTTACTCATTTATTCATTCATAATAAGAATTTCTTATGTTCCTACCAAATGCCATGTTCAAAGCCAGTTGCTAGAGATTCAAGCCTGTTCACTGTCACCCCAGGCTTAAAGTCCAGTGAGGCAGATAGCATTACTGTAAGTAATTACAATAAAATGAAACCAGTATTAATGATAGAGGAAGCTCAAGGCATGATGGAAACTTATAGTGGTCTAAGGGTCAGGGAAATTCTCTCTAGTATGTGAATTGTTAAGCTGAGTGGGATGAGTAGAGATGGCTATTTTATAATGCAAATGATGTCTGAAGCAGAAGGGACAATCTGTGAGGGATGGTAAGAGAGAGCTTTATAAGAGGGTCTGAAAATAGACTAACATGGCTAAAATAAAGACACTTGGTCAATAGGAAGCTGGAGAGGAGAGCAGCGGCCACATACAGAGGCCTTATAAGTCATATTAGGGGTTCAGACTTTATCCAGTAGGTGGCTGGGAAACTATTGAGGAGCTTTATGCAGAAGGTTAACATGAACAGGTATGCATTTTATAGAGATAAATTTTGGTTGCAAAAGACCACTCGGATGGTAATCAATGGTCAAGATCAAAACAAATTCAGTGTTGGCAAAGATGTTGTCAGTGGACTTTGGAAAATTTAGGAAGGTATATTCACAAGACTTGGTGATTAATTGGATGTGAGAAGTGAAATAAAATATGCCTAAGTTTTTGGCTTAGGAGCCTGAGTGAAGGGTGAGGCCCTTAAATAATACGGAAAACATTTAAGGAGAAAAAGTGGGTTTGCAGTGGTGATACTGAGTTCCATTATCTCCATTACTGAGTCCATTTTGGACAAGTTAAGTTTGAAATATCCTTTACATATTCAAGTAGAAATGTCAAACAGAAAGTTGACTGTATGGATCAAGAGCTCAGAACCACAGATAAAGATTTTGGATTCACTAGCATATGAATGATCTGTAAAGCCCTGGAAGTAGATGACCCGCCCTAATACAAAATGATAGGATGACAGGAGAGCAAGGTCAAGAAAAGATTCCTAGGAACACCAATGTGTCAAGGAGAAGGGCTGCTCTTGCTTTTCTCTGGAAAAAAAAAAAAGATCTTAGAGTTTTAGGAAACAAGAAGCATGTGACCATAGTTTAACTTGTGGTGATAAGATATAGAGTCTGATATTACATTTTGGGTTAGAGTGTCAGTCACTGTTTAAATATAGTTTTAAAGCTGTATTATTCCAACTCAAAAAAAATATCTTGATCTTCTCTGGATGTGAAGAAGACTCAGGGCCTGACTATCTCCCTAATGTTATTACAGTTTCTTTGCTTTTCCTTCCCTTCTTTGGTAATACTCTATCCCAGACACGCTTCTTTGGTAACATGCCAGGCATGCGCAGCTTGAAAACTGCCCTCATTTTATTCTTAGATAATATTCTCACTCATATAATAGGAAAAGGAAGTTTTATGATAGGGGTAGTGGGAAAATAAAGTATCTGCTTACTCTAGCCATGAGCTATAATTAGAAAGGCCAGAAATACCCTAAGTAGTAATCCAAAACTCGTTTCTCTCAAGAATCTCATAAAACCTAATTAAGGAATGCAAAGGACTTAATAAAAGTTTTTTAATGTATACTGACAATGAAATAGATGCTCTTACTTTCCTCTATGTTTCCAGTCTGTATCACATCCACTCACAGATGCTGTCTCTTCATTCAAAGGTATAAATCTGAGAATCATGGCATATTAAATCTGAAAGGATTATGCCAAAGAGAGCCTCTAACCCAAGCCCTGCCTCCACTGGCCCCTTGCCCACTTTATAGATGAGGAAAGTGAGATACAGAAATGATGCACTTAGAACTTATATTTGCATGCTGCTGTATATTTAAATAATAGTGTTTATGTTCAAGGGAATAGTAATTGATTACACTGGTTGAGATATTGAGCTCTTGGAATTGATTGTCTGGGTTTCAGTGCATTTCCACACAAATGTTGGGCAAATTATTTAGCCACTTAGGAATTTCTCAGTTACTTAGTTTTTGCATCTATGAAATCATTTAATTATAATATTTATTCATGAGTGTTGGTCAACAGTTCTCCATAGGTTACTCATGGTTCTGCCTGTCTTTTGAGCAGGGACAGACTACACTTGTTCTGAACTGTTTTTGCAAAGATGTTTGTACAGACAAAAGGTTTGAAAGATAGAGATAGTGTCTACCTCCAGAAACAAAGACAGGTTGTCCAACAACAAAAAGATAATGTCTCCCTCTTGAGCAAAAGTGAGGTGTGCTTACTGCCCATTATAAAAGATTTGGGTCCCCTAATCTCAGGATTCCTCTTCTGTAACATTGCCCACTGAGTGTATAGTATCAGCTGGTTCTCAGAGAATGGTACAACTACTGATACTCTGGCTGTAATGTTGATGTCAATAACAAAGATCTTTGTCTCTGACCCAGGAGTGCTATGTCTTCTGCGAATGTCCATGACATTGTGGCAGGCTAATACATTAGGTTCAAGCAAAGCGAACCTCAGACCCTTCACAGTTCTGAACAACAGATTTCTGTAAGAACCAAATAACACAACTAAACATAAAGAGCTTAGAAGAGTGTTTGCCATGTAAAGACTAAAGACTGAGTAAATGTTTGTTGTTAATATTGTTAGATAACTATACTTGCCAAATGTACATGACTTATTAGTGGTGAAACCAGGACTAGAATCTAGATCCTTTTTACCTCTCCATTCTACCAACCTCTCCTACCCCAACATTATATTTTCTGCATACTTAACTTACAATTAGTGTTGAAAATAATGTAATTTAAAGGGAAGAATTAAGAATTGTATACTAACTTATTTGTTGAACATGTTAAAATTACCGAGAAACAGACAATAAAGCATTGAAATGTTATTTTAGAGAAGAGTGGCCAACACCATGGCAAGCTCTGATGCATAGAAAAAAATTCGTTTGTAATTTACAATCAAAATTTGTAAATTAAAAAATTCCCCAATGGCAATCAATATTTTTAGTATACTAATTTCTTCCTCTCAAATCCACTGTTAATTTTTGTTCAAGGCTCAAAGTAGGTTTCTAAAATGCAGAAGTCACAGATAGAATTTCTGAAAACAAAAGCACCCTAATACTAACTGCTGAATTTTGAAACATTTCCCTAGGACATTTTCTATAAGTCATAGTTCAAGATTTGGTACCTGTATTACCACAGGAATGAAAACAGCTTATATTAATCAAATATTTGCTTTTATAGCTGACCCATACTCAGTATTTTGCGTGTTATCTTTCAGTACATCTTCATCATAACCCTACAGGGGAGAAATCATTGGTAACTCTGTTTACTGATGAGAAAATGGTGCGTCAAGAAATTAAGTTGCATACCTAAGTTACACAGCTAGTAAGATCCAATAGACTAAAGGGAACTAAAGACTGAGTACTAGTGAGCCTGTTCCATGAAATACTAGTTATTATGCCATAAATCTTTGGTTGGATTTACTAAGTAAGTGAAAATGTTGTGATGAGATGTTAAAATTAATACACTAGACTTCTCACCAAACAACAGAACAATTCGGTAGTAGTTATCGTAGACTGACAATTGCAAATCACAAGTCAGCCCCGCCCCTTCAGAAAGCTACTAATGGACAGCCTGGTGCTAACTGTTCGCTCTTAGAATGTGAAATTTTTGAAAAAAATATTGATTAATTTCATCTTAAAAGAAACACAGTTTTTTAAATCAATCAATTTTCTTCTAGAGACCCCTTGAAGATAATCCTTTTGTTGTAAAAACAAATATTACATGAAGATAATCAACTTCCACAAACTCCTTGGTTTCCCTCACTCTCCCTCTCCCTGCTTCACACACTTGAACGTCATGTTTGCAATTGTGACTGAAATCAACGTGTCCTGTGACTAGTGTTTACATCATATTAGAAAACTCAAAGCCTGCTCCAGTATTGTCGACTAATTTTACTTACTCCTTTTCTGATTCACTTGGTCCATCACTGGGGCCTTTTCCTCTACGTGTCTTTTATCCTATTTCCAGAGCTCTGTTTTCTATCTTTACATTTGTCAAACAGTTGCTCTGTCGCGGGGGGCGGGGGGGGGGAGTGGGAAGCAGCATTTTGCCTGTTCTTTTTCTTTCCCACAGTGCACTTTATGCTTTGGAACATTGGCATGATCGTTTTCATTCCTGATCAACTCTTGCTGTCACAGCCCCCCCTCCACACGGCACCCCCCCCGCCCCCACGCCCCCCGGAAGGAAAAGAAATAACTGAAGCTGGTGACAGGCGGAGTGATCAGCATGTGGGGACCGAATCTAGCCTGATGCCCAGCGGAGTCCTTGGCCACCTACTTTATGTAATTTTTATGGAATTTCAGGGTTTTCAGAAACTAACACATTTCCAGATCTTTTTAACTTTGATTTGCCACGATTCTGGTTCATCTGAGTTTAGAGAGGCAGGGCCTTGTCATTAGTTCACCGTTGGTGAACCACCATAATCATGGAAGATTATTGCTAGAAACACTCCTTATCAACTTGGGCTATGAGGACAGGCTATTTCGCAATGTAGTAAGAAAACAGAAGTAAGGAAAGAACATGTCAGGGGTGAGATCTCTATAGTAGCAGAAGGCAGGAAGGCATCAGACTAGAGAGGTCTAGAGTTCTGCAGGGCCTAGGAACTTGGAAGGTGCTGGTCTACAAATGGGGCAAGCCCTGAGAGGGTGATAAAAAAGATAGGGTACAGGCTCTGCCTTTAAAGCACTTCCCATCTAGATGGGGATGTTAATTCCACACAACCCACGTAGAGCACTATATATAATTACTCTATTATGTTGTAAAGACAAAACTGTTCCAAGTTCAAAGAAACACACTAAATACTTCAAGATTACTAACAGCATTCTCTAGAGATAACAATGAGCAATTAAAGAGGTGAGGGAGAGTGAAGAATTACGAGAGTGTTTAGAGAAGAAAATAGCAATGTATCAGCAATGCACTCCACTGACAGAGGGGTTGTATGGAAGCAGTTCTCCAAAAATTTTAGGCAAAACAATTTTTTTCAGCACAATGTGGCTTTGAGCTGGGGCCATCTTAGAAGGGAGGCCTGGATTGCATGTGTGGCCATCACTTATACAAAACTCTGTGATTCAATTTCTATATTTGTAAAAAGAAACTAAATGGAATTTGCTTGTTGTACCCTCCTAGTTTATAATGTGTTTGTCTCCATCGGGTTACATCAGGTATTATCTGAAAGCAAATTGGCAGTTACAAAACAGTCACAGGGATATAAAATGCAGAATAGGGAATATAGGCAATGATTCTGTAATAACTGTGTTTGGTGCCAGGTGGCTAATAGACTTATTAGGGGAATCAATACATAAGTTACACAAATGT